>CM066201.1:8475378-9725378 GCA_033675215.1 Rhodiola kirilowii
GTTTTCCTCCAACGGCGGGACTACCCAACGATTGCAAACTGGAATGGACATGGTCTCCTCTGCCCCAGTGCCAAATTGGCTACGAGGTTAGCAAGCGCGTTAGCCAACTTGTTGGCACTTCTCGGAACATGTCCTATACTGATGGAGTCAAACTCGTTAAGTAATTGTGTCGCATGTTTATGATAAGGAATCAAGTCGCCCTTCCTAACTTCGTAATCGTCAAGCACTTGATTGATTACTAGCTGTGAGTCTCCATAGATATCCATTTTGTCAATCCTTATTTGTCTGACCATTTGAAGTCCCAAGAGAAGTGCTTGATATTCAGCCATGTTGTTTGAACATAGTTGAGTGAGTGTGAACGAAAAGGGGAGAAGATGATTCTCTGGTGATACAAACACAACTCCAGCTCCAGCTCCATCGCGTCTTACGGCTCCATCGAAGAACATCTGCCATGGAGGTAGCACATCGATGTAGAATATGTCTTCACCTGGAAGGTCGATGGAAAGCTCCCATTCGGCAGGAACTGGGTGGTCAGCGAAGAAGTCTGCTATGGCTTTCCCTTTTGTTGCCTTCTGAGGTACGAACACTAGATCATATTGATTGAGAAGCACAGCCCACTTTGCTAGTCGACCTGACATGACTGGTCTTGAAAGTATGTATTTGATGGGATCAGCTTTGGAAACTACGTGTACTGTATGTGCTTGCATATAGTGCCTCAACTTCTGTACTGCGGATACTAATGCAAGACATATCTTCTCGATTGGAGAGTAATTGAGTTCAGCTCCCACCAAAGTTCGGCTCAAGTAATAGAGGGGTCTTTCTTTTCGTTCGTTGGTTTCTTGTGCACACATTGCCCCAAGCGACTTCTCTTGAGCGGCAACGTAAAGTATCAGTGGCTTTCCTGGAGTCGGTGCCCCAAGCACTAGTGCAGTAGACAAGTACCTCTTTATGTTATCAAAAGCTTTGCGACATTTGTCATCCCAAACGAATGGGGCATCTTTTTTCATGAGGTGACTGAATGGTTGACAACGCTCTGCGAGGTTGGAGATGAATCTTCGTATGTAAGCCAGTCGTCCATGCAATCCGCGCAGTTCTTTTAAGCTTTTTGGTTCGGGCATTTCTTGAATAGCTTTGATTTTTGTCTGGTCTATTTCGATGCCCCTGTGTGTGACTACGAAGCCAAGGAATTCCGCGATGTGACACCAAATGCACATTTGAGTGGATTCATTTTGAGCTGGCACTTTCGGAGTCTTTCGAAGACCGTACGAAGATCTTGGACGTGGTCACTCCTGGCTTTTGACTTGACCACCACATCATCGACGTAACATTCTATCGTTTTATGCATCATGTCCTCGAAAATATTTTTCATCGCACGCTGATATGTGGCTCCCGCATTTTTAGGCCAAAAGGCATGACTTTGTAGCAGAAGATCCCTTTCGGAGTTTGGAATGCTGTCGCATGGTCTTCAGGCGCCATGTGTATCTGGTTGTATCCAGCCGTGCAATCCATGAAGGAGAGAGCTTCATGCCCAGTTGTTGCATCTATCATGAGCTCCGTAACTGGTAGGGGGAAGTCATCCTTTGGACATGCTTCGGTTAGATCTCGAAAGTCCACGCACACTCGCAGCTGCCCGTTCTTCTTCCTTACTGGAACAATGTTGGCTATCCACGTTGGATATTTAACTTCGCGAATGAAATCTGCGTCGATGAGTTTATTAACTTCTTTCTCAATTTCAGGCACCAGCTCTGGCCTGAATCGCCATTGGGACTGCTTCTTTGGTCTGACTCCCCTTTTGATCGCTAGACGGTGCAAAGCTATCTTTGGATTAAGCCCCGGTGATGGAGCCCACCGCACTGTCGTTAAGGTGCGGTGTTCTCTGTGCAAAAGCAAATTTGTATTCCGCTACTCGTGACCTTACTACTGGGTAGCAAGTGGTAAGTAGGGGTCGAACCCAAGGGAATTAGGGGGATAAGCTATTCTTTGAGGGAATTGTACAGCGAGGGAGCGTGTTTTAGGTTGATTGAGGTTTTAGTGCGGAAAAGTAAGTGATTGGTTGGTTGGTTTTGGTTTTTAGTGCGGAAAAGTAAATGACAGAAAAGTGAAGTACTGAAAATAAAAGTAGAAGACTTACAACGGGTGATGCGTGATTGGCAAGCCTTCCAGAACGTCAGCAGTTGATAATACAGTTTATACTAAAATTGAAAGTAAGTGCAAGGGGTTTTTTAAATCTAAGGAAAGCATTCGGTTTCTGGGGCCTTGTATCATAGCCTGATTATCATTGACCTTTAGTGATCCTTCTAAGTATTCAAAAGTGTATCAAGGCCATTTCAAGCACTCGATTTGCACACACCGTCTAGCCCATTTCAAGGTCGTAGAGCACTTGTTCTATTTAGACTAGCACCCCATTTCAAGGTATACTAGCCTATGTGCATCCATTTGATCAATCATTTCCGATCAAACCAAATGGTGTTTTAAAAGAGGTCGAACTCAGATAAGCTTTGCCATTTCAAGCATCCACTTACCCGAGTATGTTCACGAACCCCCACGGAAGAGTTTTGCCATTTCAAGCATCCACTCAACCTTGGAAGTTCTGGCCTAATATATGGCACATAGAACAAGTTTTGAATAAAAAGAAGAGGCACTAAAAAGATGGCCTAAACCATTTTATAATACAAGTACACCCCTTCAACCGAATGAAGAGTTTAGCTACGAATATCCATAGAGGTGGATACCATATCTAAGTACTTATGGTTTTTGAAAGACAGTAAGGGAAAGGGGTGAGTACTTCAAGAACCGACAAAAGTACTCAAGAATAGAGAAAAGTAAAGCTTGAGTACTACAAGAACCGACAAGAGTACTCAAGAACTAACTATAATACTCAAGAACCAACAGGAGTATTATAGATATAGAACAAAACTTACAAAAGTTCCAAATTTCTAGAGAGAGAAGTGTTTTGTGAAATTGGAATATGATTTACAAATGAGAATGGCTTGTATTTATAGCCAAAAGGGAGAGGAGATGTGTGGCTTGGATGGAAGCACATGGCATCATCCCATGAAGAGGTTATAGCCGCCGGTTGTGGGTGGAGAAAGGGGGAGAGCTTCCTCCATGGGTGACCTCCTCCAAAAGCCGCCGGTCACAAGGGTAAAAGGAGGAGTTTTGTGTGAGTTTTGTGATGTTTTCACAAAACTATCGGTGTATTTCAGCTCCTGACTGACTTTGGTTGCTCCTCGATTGGATTTGTTTTGAGTAATTGAATGTCAGGATCTTAAGATTTCTTCAGTCGGCGTCTGATCGTGACCTTGGAATGACTCGTAATATATTTTCAGCGTAAAAACTCCTCCTTAGCGTGTTTTCTCTCTAAGCTCCAAAATACCCTATAGATAAATATCAGAACTAACAAGTAAAAGTTAAATAGACAAACAGTCTAATTTGGTGGGTTTTACTGTGTTTATGATTCGTATAATTATGGTCCATCACCCGGCATCTCTGTGTAGTTCCAAGTGAAAACGTCTTTATATTCTGCCAATAATTTGAAGTACTGCTCCTCTTCTTCTTTGGTTAGGAGGGTGCTAACATATATTGGACGTGGATTTTTAGCGGTGCCGAGATTCACCTCTTTCAAGTCGTCAACAGTTGATTGCCCGCCGTCTTCGAGTGCCTCCGGAGCTTGAGCAGCTTCTACTTCTTCGACTTCATTTGGAACTTCTTTATTGTTTTTGATTTCATCTGCAGTGATTTGGTGAGCTGATGTAGCATCTTTTTGACGATGGACGGAAATTTTCACAGGTGGTGGAGGTTTGTAACCCAGACCCGCATGTTTGTGAGCCGTTCCGTGAATCTGGGTGAGACTGTACGTATGAGGTTCGATCACTTCTCCGAGTATAGCTGGTCTTTTGAAATCGTATCCTGACTTTTCCATCAACTTATAGGCGTGTGGACCAAATTTTCCCTCCAAACTTACATTCCCTTCATGTGGTTCGATTGACTCCGAAATGAATTCTTCAGGCGGAGGCCTCAAAACCTGTGTTGTATTTGCGCTGGGTAATGGAATGACTACTTTCGCCACCCATTCTTGTTTGACCATCCTTCTGACCTTCTTTTGATCTGCAAAACTTGTCTCTGATTTTTGACAGTCTTCCAAGGGTCTTTGTCCTGCTTTACGTCGAGATTTAGGTATATATCGCAAGATAGGGAGCGTGCTTTCAGGAGTCGGCCTTTGCGTTTGTACAGGTGTTATGACACATGCCATGTTCCTAGCCTTTGATTCAATTTTTGATTTTATTTTCGGCCGGTTTTGGTTTGCTTTCGGTCTTTCCTTATCGTTTTCTCTAGTGGAAGGGATGATTGATGGCAGTAGTTCACTTGACACACTGTCTTCTTCGAAGAACTTAGCATCTGCAAAAAAATGAATCTGCCTTGGTAAATGGTTTGACGTCCCCATTTATCTTTCTTTCACCGTCACGATAATATTTCAAGCATTGGTGAAGAGTTGATGCAACAACTCCATTCTCATGCTTCCATGGTCGACCGAGTAACAACTTGAATGAAGTTCTAACGTCAATGACATGAAACAAGGTATCAGCAGATAGCTCTCCAATTGCTAGATTGACACGGATCATGCCAATCGCACGTTTAGTTTTTAGGTTGAATCCATGAATTAAAAGCTGGCTATTAGAGAGTTCGTCCATAGTGATTCCCAATAAGTCCATGGTTTCTTTTGGCATGAGGTTTACTCCAGAGCCTTCGTCCACCAAAATTCTTCCCACCTTTTGTCCTCGAATGTAGCCTATGACATACAGAGGTCTGTTGTGAGGTTTGGGTCCAAGGAGAAGATCTTCGTCATAAAATGTCAAGGTCGTGTTGCAGAAGGTGCATTTGGCTTGACTTTTCCTTAGCTTTTCTGCATTTTTGATGATGTCCATCTTCAACTTTGGATGTAGGAGTGCTTGCGCCATTTGTTGTCGTGATTCCTCTGGCAAGTGGAAAATCTGCTCTGATGTTCCCATGAATGGCATACTGTTTGGCAAAACGGCTTTAGAACTGTTCGAGCTAATGTTCAGGAGGAGTACGAACACATTCTGGAACTTCTGTACAGCGTAGAACAGACGCAGAAGAAATACCCGGAAGGATCTGGATCCAATATCTTTTCGGTTTTAAAATCGGCCAGCGATGCATTCGATCCACAGATATTTGAATGAATATTTATCCTAAATCGGCGTCTGACTTGGCAAGGAAGGCTTCAAGTAAATATTCCGATTATCTCTTGGAAGATCCTAAAAAGATCGAGGATCTTTTGTTCCGATCTGAAGTTGGCCAGCAAGTTTTTCGAGCGTCAAATATTTGCATAAAGAGTTCCGATTTGAAAGATACGCATCAGAATATTTGAGAAATATTTGATGGGGTTTATCTTGTGTGAGTTAGGGTTTCGTCCAAGCATATAAATACAATGCAAGGGCAACCCTAATTCCCGTCGCTCCCACTGATAAAATAAACACGAGGAAATCTTTACTGATTGGAGAAGGAGCGACAGCCGATTGAGTTCTTCCTACCAGAAACTCATCGATGTAAGAGCAGTCTTAGCAAGTGCATCTCAGACTGCCTGGAAGTGATCATACTGTGCACACAACGAAGGAGAACAACTTGCTTTCAAGAGAAAGCGACCGAGCTTCAGGAGAGGTTCGAGAACGTTCAGATAGACGATCTGGACGAAGGGGATCGAGGAGAGTTGCGACGAACCTCGGTTGCAAATCTGAGAGACGGAGTGTTAGTGGTGAGGCCATTACAAGCAAAGGTGTTGTGTAAGTGTAAGACCTCCTGTGCCCTAAACTCGTAATAAAGATTTGTTGTCCCTTTTCCGGGTGTGGGAAACCCCCTAGAGTAGGCGTAGCCGAACTGGGTTATCAATCTGTGCGTACTCGTGTCTTTATTGTTCTGCTCGTACCGTGTGTTGAACTGCTGTAGAGAGAGTTCAAGGACAGTCCGAACTCGACCTTGAACACTTGCTTGAACAGGGGATAGAATTTCAAATGGTATCAGAGCAAACACTCGACACACTGAGTGGGATCCTGGAACTGTTCAAGATGACTCCAAAGGGAGGTCAATACACAACCAAAGATGACAAAGAACTCTCATGGAGAGCAGAGGTGTCTGAGGAGGTGTCTGAGACTGACAGCACTCTTTTTCAACTAAATACGCTGACTCGGAGGTTTGGCAGAATGGTCCAAAAACTCGATAAACGCAGATTTGAGCAAGACATTCCCCAATCTAGCATGCCTCATAACTGGGAGACAGACGCTAAGATCTGCAGAAAGAACATCGTCTGCACCGTTGCCTTCAGCTCTTCAAGTCATATGGAAAAAGATCGCTGGTACTTCGACAGCGGATGCTCTGCACATATGACAGGTAACTCCAAGTTTCTCACACATATTCGACCTGTCACTAAGAGGCTGTTCGTTACATTTGGTGATGGAGGAAAGGGTCAGGTGATTGGATGTGGGACATTGAAGGTTCCGGATCTTCCTGTACTCTATGACATCCTTCTTGTTGAAGGACTAAAGGTGAATCTCATCAGTATCAGCCAACTTTGTGATGGAGGATTTCACGTTCAATTCACTCATGACTCTTGTCATGTTCTGAACAAGGAAGGAGGGACGCTGATGAAAGGATGTAGAGCAGACAACGACTATTATCTCATAGGTTCTGCCAGAACAGCTACGTGCATGTCTACTCAAGCAGATGAGATGTCACTCTGGCACAGGAGACTGGGTCATCTGAACCTCAAAACTCTGAAGAAGCTCAGCTCGTCTGGTCTTATCCGAGGAATGCCCAATGTTAAAGGTGACATAGATGTCCTATGTGGAGAATGCCAGATCGGTAAACAGACCAAAGCATCGCATTCGAACACCACCCAGATCAGTACCAGCAGTCTGCTTGAACTGATTCATATGGATCTTATGGGGCCGATGCAGGTTGAGAGCTGCGGTGGCAACAAGTATATCCTGGTATGCGTGGACGACTTCACCAGGTTTTCATGGACCCGATTCCTTCGAGACAAGTCTGCTGCTGCACCTCAATTCATTGAACTTGCAACCCTTCTCCAGAGAGAGAGAAGCCAGCGGAGAGCACCTGGTGAGTATCAGGAGTGACAACGGCACTGAGTTCAAGAATGCCACTATGACCTCGTACTGTACCAAACACGGGATTGCCCATCAGTTTTCTTCTGCAATCACTCCTCAGCAAAATGGCATTGTTGAAAGGAAAAATCGTACAATTCAGGAAATGGCTCGCGTAATGATCCATGCCAAGAAGATTCCCTTGAAGTTCTTGTCAGAAGCGATGAACACGGCGTGCCACATTATAAACCGGGTAACAATACGCACAGGTACGGAGATGACCTGCTATGAACTCTGGAAAGGGAAGAAGCCCACGGTCAAGTACTTTCACATCTTTGGGAGTGAGTGCTACATTTTGAATGACCGCGAGTACCGACAGAAGCTTGATCCTAAAAGTGATGAGGGATTCTTCCTAGGATACTCCTCGAACAGTCGAGCATACAGGGTGTTTAACAAACGCACAGGAACAGTTATGGAGTCTATCAATGTCAAGATCAAGGATGACGTTGTTGATCTTACCGCCCCAGACGATGCTGACGATGCAGCCGGAACAGCATCTGGTAATGTTCCACCTTCTCATTCTACTAAGATTGACTTGACTAGGGATGTCACAACAGCCATTGAACCAGTTGAAACAGCACCTGAAACTGTGACACTACCCATTCAGACTGTGACTGACTCGACAGAAGGTGCTCGACTTCCTGATAATGTCATTGGGAACTCTTCCTCTGATGAGGGTGAAGAGGTTAGTACTCAAGAGGATCGTGCTGAACTACAACCCTCTCGTCGAATCTCCAGAGATCACCCAATCTCTGAGATCATTGGTGCACCTAGTGATGGAATTCAAACTCGTGGAAAAAGGATCAATTACAGAGGACTCGCTGCCTACTCATGCTTTCTGTCTTCAATTGAACCAAAGAACGTAAAGGAAGCACTCGTTGATGAGTATTGGGTTCTCGCCATGCAAGAAGAACTGGAGGAATTTGCCCACAATGACGTATGGGACTTAGTTCCAAAACCTGATGGTGTTAACGTCATCGGCACTAAATGGATTTTTAAGAACAAATCAGATACATCAGGAAATATCACCAGAAATAAAGCTCCACTCGTGGCTCAGGGATATTCCCAGATAGAGGGGATCGATTTTGATGAAACCTTCGCCCCTGTCGCACGGCTTGAAGCCATTCACCTGCTACTTGCTCTAGCATGTCACCTGAAGTTTTGTTTGTTTCAGATGGATGTCAAAAGTGCGTTCCTAAATGGACTTCTACATGAAGAAGTTTTTGTGTCTCAGCCAAAAGGATTTGAGGATCCGCATCACCCTGCTCATGTGTATCGCCTGAAGAAGGCCCTGTACGGACTCAAGCAGGCGCCTAGAGCCTGGTATGAGCGACTCACTGTGTTTCTCATCAATCATGGATATGTGCGAGGGGGAGTGGACAAGACTTTGTTCGTCAAACACACAAGGTCAGATTTTATTATCGCACAAATCTATGTTGATGATATTGTGTTCGGATCAAACACCTAGACGATGGTAGATCAGTTTGTGGAACAGATGCAGAAAGAGTTCAAGATGAGCATGGTAGGAGAGATGAGCTACTTTCTGGGATTGCAGGTGACACAGAAAAAGGATGGGATATTCATTTCACAAAGCAAGTATGCCAAGACCCTGATAAAGAAATTTGATCTAGCGAAGGCAAGTCACAAACGAACACCTGCTGCAACTCATTTAAAGATCACTAAAGACGATGCTGGAGTCAATGTTGATCAGACTCTATATAGAAGCATGATTGGAAGTCTCATGTACTTAACCGCCAGTAGACCGGATATATCTTATGCAGTCGGAGTCTGTGCAAGGTACCAGTCAGAACCAAAGGAAAGTCACCTTCTGCAAGTTAAAAGAATTATAAAGTATGTATGCGGAACTGTTGAATTCGGGATCTGGTACACCAAAGACACCAATCCACACCTGGTTGGTTTCTGTGACGCTGATTGGGCAGGGAACGCTGAAGATCGGAAGAGCACGTCTGGAGGATGTTTCTTCTTGGGAAACAATTTGGTTTCATGGTTTAGCAAAAAACAAAACAGCATCTCGCTCTCTACGGCCGAAGCAGAATACATCGCAGCAGGAAGCTGCTGCACTCAGCTCCTATGGATGAAACAGATGCTATCTGAATACGGAGTTGAGCAGAAAGAGATGACACTGTACTGTGACAATATGAGCGCGATCAGTATTTCCAAAAACCTGGTTCAACATTCCAGGACGAAGCACATTGACATCAGGCATCACTTCATCAGAGAACTGGTTGAACAGAAGGTTGTCACTCTGCAGCATGTCACAACGGACAAGCAATTAGCTGACATCTTCACCAAACCGCTTGATGCTGCTCAGTTTGAAACACTCAGATCCTCCTTGGGTCTGTGTGTTGTCAAGGACTAAGTGTTCCAGCCAGTGGTCAGTCAGATGCGAAACTCTAGCTAAACAGTTGGACTGATCACTCATGCAAGGAGCTGGAACAATTAGTATGTGTTTTTGATATATATCCTGTCTTACTTCAAAAAACTGCTGGATGACAAGGAAAGATTCTCTGCCTATGGATAATCAATGGAAGAACGTGTCTCGGAAATAGGAAGTGTCCTGTTTGCTCTGGATTGCGGAAGGCGGATAGTATCCAGGTAAAGCCAGTTGGGCTAAGATTGGGGTCCTGACGAGCAGCAAACGGGTACTATGAGTGTTAAATCAGGTTCAGACAAGAAAGATGATGGGATGGAAGATCTATACAAAGACACTGATTAATGTCATTGAGGACCTGCAATAGGAGGATGCTTTTGTCCGTGCCTTGTCAAGCATTGAACTGTCCCAGATCGTAGCAGTTGAAGAGGGATCTGTTGGGATTGTTGGTGGTATGTCAGTTGTTACACCAGATGCTATTCAAGAGGGTTTCCATGAAGACTGTTTAAAGGATACGCTTAGATCCTTCTGTTTTTGAGTTAAAAGTTGCCTTCCTCGTTGACTCCTTATTAGAAGCCAATCAAGCGTTAATCAGGACTCCGTCTCTTTAGCTGAACTCATAAAGACAAGAGGAGGAAAAAGGAGTTCATTGCAAGAGCTGTCAAGAAGAATGCTGAAGGCGTTCTCTGGAGAGCAAGTCTGCAGGGGGAGTCGTCCGCGACATGAAAAGCAATCATAGGATCCCTGCTACTCCTGTTGAAGATCCCTTAGTCGTCTCTATTCAGAAAGGTGTTTAGATTGCTCTCAAGGATACTACACGAAAGTGCATGACTAAGTGGAAGATATAGGTGCGTTGACTACACGAATTGGAACTATTCCAAAAAGGAGTTTAGACTGAAGGAGCAGAGCATCAGTTGATCGAAGAGATAATCAGACCTTGGTTGAGGGGGAGGAGATAAGATTCCTCTTATCGAGAGGACCAGATTGGAGGATTTGACCCTTGCCAGTTTGTGGCAAAAAGGGGGAGAAGTTTGGATGACTCTAGCTAGTATGTCTAAAGCCTAGTCAGATCGCGGATTCGGTTTTGCCAAAAATTCCAAGGGGGAGATTGATGTTCCCATGAATGGCATACTGTTCGAGCTAATGTTCAGGAGGAGTACGAACACATTCTGGAACTTCTGTACAGCGTTAGAACAGACGTAGAAGATATTCTCCGGAAGGATCTGGATCCAATATCTTTTCGGTTTTAAAATCGGCCAGCGATGCATTCGATCCCCAGATATTCGAATGAATATTTATCCTAAATCGGCGTCTCACTTGGCAAGGAAGGCTTCAAGTAAATATTCCGATTATCTCTTGGAAGATCCTAAAAAGATCGAGGATCTTTTGTTCCGATCTGAAGTTGGCCAACAAGTTTTTCGAGCGTCAAATATTTGCATAAAGAGTTCCGATTTGAAAGATACGCATCAGAATATTTGAGAAATATTTGATGGGGTTTATCTTGTGTGAGTTAGGGTTTCGTCCAAGCATATAAATACAATGCAAGGGCAACCCTAATTCCCGTCGCTCCCACTGATAAAATAAACACGAGGAAATCTTTACTGATTGGAGAAGGAGCGACAGCCGATTGAGTTCTTCCTACCAGAAACTCATCGGTGTAAGAGCAGTCTTAGCAAGTGCATCTCAGACTGCCTGGAAGTGATCATACTGTGCACACAACGAAGGAGAACAACTTGCTTTCAAGAGAAAGCGACCGAGCTTCAGGAGAGGTTCGAGAACGTTCAGATAGACGATCTGGACGAAGGGGATCGAGGAGAGTTGCGACAAACCTCGATTGCAAATCTGAGAGACGGAGTGTTAGTGGTGAGGCCATTACAAGCAAAGGTGTTGTGTAAGTGTAAGACCTCCTGTGCCCTAAACTCGTAATAAAGATTTGTTGTCCCTTTTCCGGGTGTGGGAAACCCCCCCAGAGTAGGCATAGCCGAACTGGGTTATCAATCTGTGCGTACTCGTGTCTTTATTATTCTGCTCGTACCGTGTGTTGAACTATTGTAGAGAGAGTTCAAGGACAGTCCGAACTCGACCTTGAACACTTGCTTGAACAGGGGATAGAATTTTATGCTCCCACTGCTCGTGTTTAGGGAGAGCTTCCAGGATATCAAGCACATCCACGTCATCTTGAGGATCCGAAGGTGGTTGTGCCTTTGTGGTTGGAGCTTCATTCCTCCGCTCAGCCTTTTGTTCTTCTTCACTTCCTTCGCTTATTGCCCCTGAGGTTGTGTTGACACCAACTTTATCGAAGTAATCCTCCGGAAAGAAGTCTTCTAAGGTAATGGGACTTAGTGGAATCTGCTTCAAAGGATCAATAAGCAGTATATGTGACCTCAGACTCCTCTTGAGTCTTTTCTTCCCTTTCGCATGACGTAGTCTCTTCTTGGTCACCTGCTTCTTCTTTTGGCGGACAGGTTTCGGTTGTGGACTGACTTGCTTCCTTGATCTTCTTCGAGTTACAAGAGTCCATTCTTCATCATCCTCCGTGCATTCAACCTCTTTCATGATCCTGTAAGTTTCGATTCTTTTTGGGTTATAATTACATCTCAACTTCTTTGATTCAGCTTCAATAGATGGCTTTGGTATCCACACTTTTGTTGGCTCAAGGGTGCCAAATCGGATTTGTTGCATGTACCATTCTTGTGGCTCACAAAGTGAGTCGCAACTAGTCGTCACGGAGGCGTGGTTTGCTTCTATTGTTTCATCTGTGTCGAGATCGATGCGTCCTTCTCTGACTAATCTCATTATAAGCTCCGTGAGAGTGACACAGTTTTTGATACTGTGGCTAACCAATCTATGGTAGCGACAGTATTTGGGATCATTCGTCCTGTTGACTTCATCTGGGCGTTTTGCTTCCGGTAAGTTGATGATGCCTTTTTCCAACAGATCATCGAGCATGCCTGATAGATCAGAGTCAGGAAATGGATACTTCTTGGCTTGTAATTCTTTCAGTGTATGCTTCGTGCGCTTGAAGTCTTTTGAGGTGGCTTCTTTCCTCTTATCCTGCTTTGGTTTTGATGATATCTTCACAGAAGCGTCGTTGGTGCTGATGGCCATGGCCTCTTTTGGAGCATTTTTGTTGACCTTCTCGGACTTCTTGTATCCCTTCTTATCGATGATTGCCTTTGACGAGGATATGCGATTCCTTCCGTGTCCTTTCACGGTGATTTCCATGCCGTGTGCGCGTGTGACTAACTCTTGAAAATTTCTAGGTTTGATACCTTTAAGGATGTACAGCAACTCCCAGTTCATTCCATCGATGCACATCTCTACAGCTGACGTCTCGCTGATGCAATCTTTACATTCAAGGCACAATGAACGCCAGCGGTTGATATAGTCAACCACAGGTTCTTCTTCCCATTGTTTCGTATTCGTCAGTTCACTCATACTGACAACCCTTCTGGTGCTATAGAATCGGTTGAAGAACTCGTCCTCCATCTGACTCCAGCTATCAATAAGACTCTGCCTCCAAGTCAGTGTACTAATCGAAAGCAATGCCCTTTAGAGACCGCAAAAATTGTTTGACCAGCAGATTGACAAGGTCTTATCGCGAGGCAATGCAAAAAGAAAATTTATAAGTCCACTACTTGTGACTTCACTATTGGGTAGTAAAGCGGTAAGTAGGGGTCGAACCCAAGGGAATTGGTGAATAGTAGTTCTTTGAGAAATTTGTACAGAAATTTAGTGCAATTGGGGTTGGTTGTGGTTTTAGTACTGAAAGTAATACTGAAAAATAAATTGCGGGAACAGTTGAGTTCAATATTAACCATACAACATACTTTTGGTTTCTCGCACGTTGTATTTCAAGCGCAATACGTGCCAAATATTATGTTGGATTGATAGGTGTGGTAGTGAGGGCTTTCTTCAGATTATCAAAGGCCTCCTTGCATTTAGTGGTGAATTCAAAAGGGACTTCTTTTTGGAGAAGAGTGGATAGAGGCAACGCCTTTTTGGAGAAGTCCTTGATGAACCGTCGGTAAAATCCTGCATGCCCAAGGAAGGATTTGATGTCTCGGACAGTGGAGGGGTATGGTAGAGTCATGATCAGGTCTATTTTAGCTTTGTCCACCTCTATGGCTTCTTGTGAGACGACATGCCCTAAGACCACTCCATGAGTTACCATGAAATGGCACTTCTCATAATTGAGCACTAAATTCATCGACACACATCGTGCTAGAACCGTGCTCAAGTTATTCAGGCATGCGTCAAATGTGTCCCCATAGATGGTGAAGTCGTCCATGAAGACTTCGATAAATGTCCCGATCATGTCCGAGAAGATGCTGGTCACCACTCTTTGAAAAGTCCCCGGAGCATTGCATAGACCGAACGACATTCTTCTGAAGGAGAATGTGCTGAATGGGCAGGTTAATGTAGTCTTCTCTTGGTCCCCAGGCGCTATGGGGATCTGGTTGTAGCCTGAGAATCCGTCCAAGAAGCAAAAGTATGGCTTGCCCGCCAGTCGGTCTAGCATTTGATCGATGAATGGCAAAGGGAAATGGTCCTTCCTTGTGACGGCGTTCAATTTTCTGTAGTCGATGCACATTCTCCAGCCGTTCTTGACCCTTGTTGTCACCATTTTTCCTTTGGCATCTTCCTCGACCGTGATCCCAGTTTTCTTCGGGACCACGTGGACCGGACTTACCCACTGGCTATCCGAGATTGGATAGATGACATCCGCATCCAGTAGCTTTTGTATTTCCTTCTGGACGATCTCCATCATGATTGGGTTGAGTCGTCGCTGAGGTTCTCTTGATGGCTTAGCTCCATCCTCGAGTAAGATGCGATGCATGCATACTGCCGGGCTAACTCCTCTTAAGTCGGCTAGAGTCCATCCAATAGCCAACTTGTGTTGTCTCAGCACTTTTACCAAACGACGTTCCTGGTCTGCTTCCAAGCCACTCTTGATGATCACCAGAAGTGTGATATTTTCCCCTAGGAATGCGTACTTCAGATACCCGGGCAGGGGCTTCAATTCTATTTCGGGAGCTTGCATAACTGAGGGCAAAAAGGTATTGGACTTGAATAATTTTACCTCATTGACTTCATATCCTGGTGTGAGAGACTCCGAGATCGTTAAGTGGGCTAGTGTTTTATGCAAGCCTTCGGCTAATTCATATGAACTTTCAGCTTCATTGAGTAAGAGTTCTACGGGATCTGCTCTTGGTTCAGGTTGAACTTCTTGGACTATATCGTCCAAAGTGTCGAGAGCGTGTACTTCCTTGAACTCCATGGGATGCTTCATTGCTCTGAATATGTCGAAGCTAAAGGTCTCTCCTTCCACCTCCATTGAGAGCATCCCACTTCCACAGTCTATCTTCATTTTTGATGTTTTGAGAAATGGACGGCCGAGAAGGATGGGTGCATGGTCTGTTGGTCTGCTATTCTCCATTTTTAGGACGTAAGAATCCCACTAGGAACACCAATTCATCTACTTGAACCAGGACGTCTTCTATTTTGCCCTCAGGCTGTTTGCAAGATCGGTCCGCCAATTGGATAGTGAGACCGGTGGGTTCGAGTGGCCCAATCCTAAGGCATGAGTAGAGAGAGAAGGGCAAGACGTTAATTGATGCTCCAAGGTCTAGCATGCAGTTCTCGATCCGGATGTTTCCAATTGTGCAGGGAATGGTGTAAGTACGCGGATGACCACATTTGGGGGGCACCTTCCTTTGTATTACCCCCGAGATGTTTCTACTCATCAGCTCTTGATCATTTCGGGTTCCTTTCCTTCGGTTAGTGCAGAGCTCTTTTAAAAACTTAGCATATCGAGGGATTTGCTTGATGGCTTCCAAGAGGGGGATGTTGATTTTGACTTTTCTGAACAACTCAAACACGTCCTCATCCATGACATGTTGTTTTGGTACTCGAGCTGGCACTGGAAAGGGAAGAGAGGCGCTGACTTTGGAGGTCTCGATTCTGGGCACCGGGCGCGGCCTGTGCTCCTCGGGTGCGTTCCCTTCTTCTTCGGCCGCGTCCTTCTCTTCCTCGGACGCGTCCTGCACTAGGATATCGAGAGACTTGGGCCTCATTTGTTCTTCTCTGGGCAACCTTGGTTCCTCTTCTTCTTCTGTCTTCATGGGTTGGACGTCAAGCTTTCTCCCACTCCTAAGGGTCACTGATGGACCAAAGTTATACGAGTCAGAAACACAGTAAAACCCACCAAATTAGACTGTTTGTCTATCTAACTTCTACGTGTTAGTCCCGATATATTTCCACAGGGCATTTTAGAGACTGAAGTGAAAACACGCTGAGGAGAGGATTTATGCTGAAAAGATAACAAGAGTCAATCCAAGGTCAAGATCATATGCCGACTGAAGAAATATCAAGGATCCTGACGTTGAATTGACCATAATAAATTAATCAGAAGAATCTGGAGTGGAGTCAAGACAGCCCGGGGAGGAAACACATTGACAGTTTTGTGAAAAGACTGCACAAAACTGTACAAACTCACACATTGGACAAGGATGACCGGCCACTTGAAGAAGTGGTGGCCAAGGGAGGAGCTCCTCCTCCTTGGCCACCGCCTACCGGCGGCTCCTCCTCCCTTGACCGGCGGCTTCACTATTCCGCCACATGTCACCTCCTCCTCCTCCTCCCTTCTCCTCCCTTGGATCAAATGCACATGTCCACCATCTCCACCACCCATCTCCTCCCCTTTAGGCTATAAAAGGAGGAGCTCCTCCTCCTCATTTCACACACCAAAATCCAATTTCACTTCTCTCTCTAGAAGTTGTAATATTTGTAACGTTGTAATTTTGCTTTGGAAATAAAGGAAAGCTCCCTTGGCGCTTCAACGGTTGTAAGTATTTCTTAGTATTTATTTATTTAACTGTTGTCTTTAATTCCTTAGTATAATGTTTAGCGCGATGAATAGTAGCTAAACTAGTAGTTCGGTCTAAGGGGCGCACTTGTATTATAAAATGTTTGAGACTATTAACTTAGTGTTTAGTCTTAGTATTCAAAACTTGTTCTATGTGCCATATATAGTCAGAGTTTCCAAGGTTGAGTGGATACTGTAACAAGTAAAGCTCTTCTGTGGGAATTCGTGATCATACTCAGGTAGTGGAAGCTGTAACAGGCAAAGCTATCTGAGGAGTTCGACTCATCCTAAACCCCATCTGGTCGAGCGTAACTGTGAGATCAGGTGGATGCACCCAGGCTAGCATACCTTAGGGTATTGGCGCTAGACTGAAATAGAACAGGAGTTGCTTTAAACCGGTGTTGCAAGTCTTGAGCTGTAACTAGCCTCGATTCACCGTTTGAATACTTTGATGATTCACTAAAGGTCAATGATAAACAGGATATAATACAAGTCCCCTGAAACCGAACATTTCTTTTTAATTATAATCTGTAATTTACTTTCTAGTATTAAAATCAACCAACCAACCAATCAATCAATGAAAATAGCTGGTAGCTTTAAAACCAACCAACCGACCTTAAACACGCTCCCACGCTGCGTAATCCCCCCGAAGAACAATTATTCCCCTGGTTCCCTTGGGTTCGACCCCTACTTACCAAGTACTACCCAGTAGTATAGTTGCGAGTAGCGGACTATTATAAATTTATTTGCACAAATCGCTTTGACGACGAGCGGTTCTGTCAAATTGGCGCCGTTGCCGGGGAACTAGTCATCGGATAACTGTTCTTCCCTCCCCTTTTTCTTTTCTGTTCATCTCTCTATGACACTACCCGTTACACATGCATGGACAACGCGATTTCTGCCCCTGTTCGGAGGAACGGAGGGAGAAGACCCTGTACAGCACTGCCGAAACTTCCACCAAGTCTGCCACAACATCAAACCTGAAAACGAAGTGTTAGAAGAGTTTAAGCTGAAATGCTTTAAATTCTCTCTAACCGACTTCGCCATGATATGGTACTACACATCCACCGCTTGCAGTGCAGAACGTTTCGTAGACCTCTGCGTTCCGTTCCTGAAAGAATTTTCCCCACCATCTTTACGCCAAGAAACCCGCGAGAAGATCCTGAACCTTCAACAATCCCGGGATGAAACTTTGGACGAATACTACATAAAATTCGATGCCATCGTCTCAAGCTGCCCGCACCATGGATTTACGAAGAAAATTCTTCTCCAAAAATTTCTTCGTGGGATGAGGTCCGAAGAGCTGGGAAGAGTCAACGAAGCTATGAGAAGGTCTGCCGCAAACCTCACCATTGCAGACATGTGGTACCTGATAACTGGCCTAGCCGCTGCCACAAGACGAGTTCCCCACACTGACGAGGAAATGCAGACAGAAGAAGATGACCCTGAGGCTGACAAAGAAGAAACCACCGAGCCGTCAGAAGAGACTCCCGAACCATCCGAGGAATCAGACATGGAAAGCACCGGAAGCAACGAAGTAGAAGTCCAGAATACCACCGACGAACTGCCTATTCCATACCCGACTATCATTACCCAGGCAGCTGAGACTATCTACGATCAGTTCTTCACGAACCAACATTACGAGGCAGAACCAAGCCTCATGAGGCCTTCCCGACTTTTCCCTTTAATTAATGAGCAAGTCACCGCGAACTATGCGATCCAAGAAGAAGCTCAAAGGAGAATGGGAAAAGGGCCTGAGCAGAATGACTCCTACATGGAGCACGCTTTCGCCATGACTGGACAAGGCAGCCCTAAACAGGAGAACACCCAGTTCAAAAAGCTGATAGTGAAAGGTCCCTCGCCTTCTCAGAGACGTTGGAAGGAGATACCATCAGAGCTGGACCCAAACCCGTCATCTGCTAAAAAATCGGGAAGACTCACCGCAAGAATCAAAGTCGGTGGAATCAAGAAGTTTGACCTCAGCCACCCATGTGACCCAAACCAATGAACCACAAACGAGGTATCGTCGAGCCAACGACGTTAAACAAGTGCACTGGTCGGGAGGTAACCCGACACTATCTTACTTTTCCGCACTTTAATTTCTGTCATTTAAATTTAGTATTTAGTTTTAAGCTTGCATGACTTTTGAACTAAGGCACGCCTTTGTTCAAAAGTGTGGGGTGAGATCCACCTCTGTACATAAATAACATGCAGCTGTTTTTTTTTCTTTTTTAATAAGTACATTTTTGAAAATATGAACTTAAGAGTGTGAAAAAGATAAATCGTAATTCATGCATTAACCTTGTGAAAATTCAACTGTTTAAAAACTTAGAATGTAACTTTTCATTTGTCCTTTGTGCTGAGATAACTAGGGATGTGGAGTTGATATAAACTGCCCTAGAGAGGCTTGGCAAGCAATCAAAGGATCAGATCAAACTATATGGTTTTCGAAGTCAGTGGAGGCTGCACTTCGGGTTTTCAGTGAATAATTGAAGTCAACTCCGCCAAGAAGCATCTATGCAAAGGCGAGGACGGGAATCAGACCGTCCTCTCTCTAGTCAAAATAGCCGAAAAAATAGATGAGCGACCCTCATCTAGACCCGCGCAAAACGACAAAGACAAGAGGAGCGGGGAGGTATTTCCATAGGCTTGCGGGCGATGATTGGACCTCCCAAAAAGGCTTGAGAAAATGGACTAGCAGTCACAAAAAGGCAAAAAACTCAAAGAAGAAAATCAAAAGAGGCCAAATGCCCAAAATTGTGAAGGTTTTAACCGAGCAAAAGTGAAGCACTCAAAAAAGTCAAATCAAAGGCCAAAGGCCGATTCACTACAACAAAAAAGCAGTCCCTCGCTAAAGAAGAAAATCAAAAAGGCTCAACTCACTGAAATCCGAATCGAATCATGTGCTAGAGAAAGCTACAAGAAAACCATATAGTAAGAGACGATCCCAAGATTGCAGTCCAGGAGCCTAAAAAGGGCTATCTCCCGAGACATCCAATATAATTTGCATCTCAGCACGGAGGTACAAGTATTAAGTTTCTTCTATTTATTTACGCAGTTTAATTTGGTAATAAGTAAGCAATGCATGAATTAGGATAGATCGAGTACCACAGTCTAATTTTCATATCCCAAAGCCAAACTTAGAACTTACGCCCTTTAATAGCATTGTTCGGGACGAACAACTAAAAGTGTGGGGTAATCTGATGGACCAAAGTTATACGAGTCAGAAACACAGTAAAACCCACCAAATTAGACGGTTTGTCTATCTAACTTCTACGTGTTAGTCCCGATATATTTCCACGGGGCATTTTAGAGACTGAAGTGAAAACACGCTAAGGAGAGGATTTTATGCTGAAAAGATAACAAGAGTCAATCCAAGGTCAAGATCATATGCCGACTGAAGAAATATCAAGGATCCTGACGTTGAATTGACCATAATAAATTAATCAGAAGAATCTGGAGTGGAGTCAAGACAGCCCGGGGAGGAAACACATTGACAGTTTTGTGAAAAGACTGCACAAAACTGTACAAACTCACACATTGGACAAGGATGACCGGCCACTTGAAGAAGTGGTGGCCAAGGGAGGAGCTCCTCCTCCTTGGCCACCGCCTACCGGCGGCTCCTCCTCCCTTGACCGGCGGCTTCACTATTCCGCCACATGTCACCTCCTCCTCCTCCTCCCTTCTCCTCCCTTGGATCAAATGCACATGTCCACCATCTCCACCACCCATCTCCTCCCCTTTAGGCTATAAAAGGAGGAGCTCCTCCTCCTCATTTCACACACCAAAATCCAATTTCACTTCTCTCTCTAGAAGTTGTAATATTTGTAACGTTGTAATTTTGCTTTGGAAATAAAGGAAAGCTCCCTTGGCGCTTCAACGGTTGTAAGTATTTCCTAGTATTTATTTATTTAACTGTTGTCTTTAATTCCTTAGTATAATGTTTAGCGCGATGAATAGTAGCTAAACTAGTCTTTGGGTCTAAGGGGCGCACTTGTATTATAAAATGTTTGAGACTATTAACTTAGTGTTTAGTCTTAGTATTCAAAACTTGTTCTATGTGCCATATATAGTCAGAGTTTCCAAGGTTGAGTGGATACTGTAACAAGCAAAGCTCTTCTGTGGGAATTCGTGATCATACTCAGGTAGTGGAAGCTATAACAAGCAAAGCTATCTGAGGAGTTCGACTCATCCTAAACCCCATCTGGTCGAGCGTAACTGTGAGATCAGGTGGATGCACCCAGGCTAGCATACCTTAGGGTATTAGCGCTAGACTGAAATAGAACAGGAGTTGCTTTAAACCGGTGTTGCAAGTCTTGAGCTGTAACTAGCCTCGATTCACCGTTTGAATACTTCGATGATTCACTAAAGGTCAATGATAAACAGGATATAATACAAGTCCCCTGAAACCGAACATTTCTCTTTAATTATAATCTGTAATTTACTTTCTAGTATTAAAATCAACCAACCAACCAATCAATCAATGAAAATAGCTGGTAGCTTTAAAACCAACCAACCGACCTTAAACACGCTCCCACGCTGCGTAATCCCCCCGAAGAACAATTATTCCCCTGGTTCCCTTGGGTTCGACCCCTACTTACCAAGTACTACCCAGTAGTATAGTTGCGAGTAGCGGACTATTATAAATTTATTTGCACAAATCGCTTTGACGACGAGCGGTTCTGTCAAATTGGCTCCGTTGCCGGGGAACTAGTCATCGGATAACTGTTCTTCCCTCCCCTTTTTCTTTTCTGTTCATCTCTCTATGACACTACCCGTTACACATGCATGGACAACGCGATTTCTGCCCCTGTTCGGAGGAACGGAGGGAGAAGACCCTGTACAGCACTGCCGAAACTTCCACCAAGTCTGCCACAACATCAAACCTGAAAACGAAGTGTTAGAAGAGTTTAAGCTGAAATGCTTTAAATTCTCTCTAACCGACTTCGCCACGATATGGTACTACACATCCACCGCTTGCAGTGCAGAACGTTTCGTAGACCTCTGCGTTCCGTTCCTGAAAGAATTCTCCCCACCATCTTTACGCCAAGAAACCCGCGAGAAGATCCTGAACCTTCAACAATCCCGGGATGAAACTTTGGACGAATACTACATAAAATTCGATGCCATCGTCTCAAGCTGCCCGCACCATGGATTTACGAAGAAAATTCTTCTCCAAAAATTTCTTCGTGGGATGAGGTCCGAAGAGCTGGGAAGAGTCAACGAAGCTATGAGAAGGTCTGCCGCAAACCTCACCATTGCAGACATGTGGTACCTGATAACTGGCCTAGCCGCTGCCACAAGACGAGTTCCCCACACTGACGAGGAAATGCAGACAGAAGAAGATGACCCTGAGGCTGACAAAGAAGAAACCACCGAGCCGTCAGAAGAGACTCCCGAACCATCCGAGGAATCAGACATGGAAAGCACCGGAAGCAACGAAGTAGAAGTCCAGAATACCACCGACGAACTGCCTATTCCATACCCGACTATCATTACCCAGGCAGCTGAGACTATCTACGATCAGTTCTTCACGAACCAACATTACGAGGCAGAACCAAGCCTCATGAGGCCTTCCCGACTTTTCCCTTTAATTAATGAGCAAGTCACCGCGAACTATGCGATCCAAGAAGAAGCTCAAAGGAGAATGGGAAAAGGGCCTGAGCAGAATGACTCCTACATGGAGCACGCTTTCGCCATGACTGGACAAGGCAGCCCTAAACTGGAGAACACCCAGTTCAAAAAGCTGATAGTGAAAGGTCCCTCGCCTTCTCAGAGACGTTGGAAGGAGATACCATCAGAGCTGGACCCAAACCCGTCATCTGCTAAAAAATCGGGAAGACTCACCGCAAGAATCAAAGTCGGTGGAATCAAGAAGTTTGACCTCAGCCACCCATGTGACCCAAACCAATGAACCACAAACGAGGTATCGTCGAGCCAACGACGTTAAACAAGTGCACTGGTCGGGAGGTAACCCGACACTATCTTACTTTTCCGCACTTTAATTTCTGTCATTTAAATTTAGTATTTAGTTTTAAGCTTGCATGACTTTTGAACTAAGGCACGCCTTTGTTCAAAAGTGTGGGGTGAGATCCACCTCTGTACATAAATAACATGCAGCTGTTTTTTTTTCTTTTTTAATAAGTACATTTTTGAAAATATGAACTTAAGAGTGTGAAAAAGATAAATCGTAATTCATGCATTAACCTTGTGAAAATTCAACTGTTTAAAAACTTAGAATGTAACTTTTCATTTGTCCTTTGTGCTGAGATAACTAGGGATGTGGAGTTGATATAAACTGCCCTAGAGAGGCTTGGCAAGCAATCAAAGGATCAGATCAAACTATATGGTTTTCGAAGTCAGTGGAGGCTGCACTTCGGGTTTTCAGTGAATAATTGAAGTCAACTCCGCCAAGAAGCATCTATGCAAAGGCGAGGACGGGAATCAGACCGTCCTCTCTCTAGTCAAAATAGCCGAAAAAATAGATGAGCGACCCTCATCTAGACCCGCGCAAAACGACAAAGACAAGAGGAGCGGGGAGGTATTTCCATAGGCTTGCGGGCGATGATTGGACCTCCCAAAAAGGCTTGAGAAAATGGACTAGCAGTCACAAAAAGGCAAAAAACTCAAAGAAGAAAATCAAAAGAGGCCAAATGCCCAAAATTGTGAAGGTTTTAACCGAGCAAAAGTGAAGCACTCAAAAAAGTCAAATCAAAGGCCAAAGGCCGATTCACTACAACAAAAAAGCAGTCCCTCGCTAAAGAAGAAAATCAAAAAGGCTCAACTCACTGAAATCCGAATCGAATCATGTGCTAGAGAAAGCTACAAGAAAACCATATAGTAAGAGACGATCCCAAGATTGCAGTCCAGGAGCCTAAAAAGGGCTATCTCCCGAGACATCCAATATAATTTGCATCTCAGCACGGAGGTACAAGTATTAAGTTTCTTCTATTTATTTACGCAGTTTAATTTGGTAATAAGTAAGCAATGCATGAATTAGGATAGATCGAGTACCACAGTCTAATTTTCATATCCCAAAGCCAAACTTAGAACTTACGCCCTTTAATAGCATTGTTCGGGACGAACAACTAAAAGTGTGGGGTAATCTGATGGACCAAAGTTATACGAGTCAGAAACACAGTAAAACCCACCAAATTAGACGGTTTGTCTATCTAACTTCTACATGTTAGTCCCGATATATTTCCACGGGGCATTTTAGAGACTGAAGTGAAAACACGCTAAGGAGAGGATTTTATGCTGAAAAGATAACAAGAGTCAATCCAAGGTCAAGATCATATGCCGACTGAAGAAATATCAAGGATCCTGACGTTGAATTGACCATAATAAATTAATCAGAAGAATCTGGAGTGGAGTCAAGACAGCCCGGGGAGGAAACACATTGACAGTTTTGTGAAAAGACTGCACAAAACTGTACAAACTCACACATTGGACAAGGATGACTGGCCACTTGAAGAAGTGGTGGCCAAGGGAGGAGCTCCTCCTCCTTGGCCACCGCCTACCGGCGGCTCCTCCTCCCTTGACCGACGGCTTCACTATTCCGCCACATGTCACCTCCTCCTCCTCCTCCCTTCTCCTCCCTTGGATCAAATGCACATGTCCACCATCTCCACCACCCATCTCCTCCCCTTTAGGCTATAAAAGGAGGAGCTCCTCCTCCTCATTTCACACACCAAAATCCAATTTCACTTCTCTCTCTAGAAGTTGTAATATTTGTAACGTTGTAATTTTGCTTTGGAAATAAAGGAAAGCTCCCTTGGCGCTTCAACGGTTGTAAGTATTTCCTAGTATTTATTTATTTAACTGTTGTCTTTAATTCCTTAGTATAATGTTTAGCGCGATGAATAGTAGCTAAACTAGTAGTTCGGTCTAAGGGGCGCACTTGTATTATAAAATGTTTGAGACTATTAACTTAGTGTTTAGTCTTAGTATTCAAAACTTGTTCTATGTGCCATATATAGTCAGAGTTTCCAAGGTTGAGTGGATACTGTAACAAGCAAAGCTCTTCTGTGGGAATTCGTGATCATACTCAGGTAGTGGAAGCTGTAACAAGCAAAGCTATCTGAGGAGTTCGACTCATCCTAAACCCCATCTGGTCGAGCGTAACTGTGAGATCAGGTGGATGCACCCAGGCTAGCATACCTTAGGGTATTAGCGCTAGACTGAAATAGAACAAGAGTTGCTTTAAACCGGTGTTGCAAGTCTTGAGCTGTAACTAGCCTCGATTCACCGTTTGAATACTTCGATGATTCACTAAAGGTCAATGATAAACAGGATATAATACAAGTCCCCTGAAACCGAACATTTCTCTTTAATTATAATCTGTAATTTACTTTCCAGTATTAAAATCAACCAACAAACCAATCAATCAATCAAAATAGCTGGTAGCTTTAAAACCAACCAACCGACCTTAAACACGCTCCCACGCTGCGTAATCCCCCCGAAGAACAATTATTCCCCTGGTTCCCTTGGGTTCGACCCCTACTTACCAAGTACTACCCAGTAGTATAGTTGCGAGTAATGGACTATTATAAATTTATTTGCACAAATCGCTTTGACGACGAGCGGTTCTGTCAGTCACGGCACTTATGTTTTCCTTTGGATTCTCGATGGTTTGTGAAGGAAGTTGACATGGCTCATTAGTGAGTGCGGACATTGAGGTGGTGAGCTGGGACATTTATTTGGTCAAATCTGTAATTGCTCCGTCAGTTTTCGCCTGGAATTGGTGTAGCGAAGTACCCAATTGATGTATGCTTCCTGCGAGTTCCTTCATTGTGTCCTCAAGCGACTTGTTCGATCCTTGCTGATTACTCAAGCTGGCTTGGTACTGATTCGGTCCCTTCTGTTGATAATGGCCCGTCGGGTACTAGTTTGGTCCCCGTTGTTGGTATTGGCCTGCTGGTGGGGCGTTCTGGTTGTAGTGCCGGTGGGGAGGTTGGTAGAATGACTGAGCTGGTTGAGATGCGGTTTGTTGTGTCTCCCTCGGAGGGTGGTTCTCGTTCTGCCAGTTCGGGCCGGTTGCTTGACCATACTGTCGGCTTGGTCCGGCTCTGTCGTTGCTGTTGTTATTGTATCCTTGGTATCCTACCACTGCATTTACTTCTGCCGGTTCCTCTACTATTAACGTTGGGCATGCGTCAGTCTTGTGGTCCGTAGAACCACAAAACTCGCAAGGCTTCACTTGAACTGTCTGCTTTCGTAGGATCTGAATCATCATCTCCTTCATTTGTTTCATCTCCTCTGGCATGGAGTTCATCGGTGTCTCGGCCTTCGCCACATTCTTTGTTCGGGAAAATTCTTTCTGTCTAGTTGTCTCCTCTCTAAATTGGGCATTTTCAGCAACATCGGAGATGAGTTGCCTTATGCCGCTTAATGATAGATTCATCATTGATCCTCCAGCTGAGGCATCCAGGAGCATTTTGTCTAAGGGTCTTAATCCATCGATGAGGTACTCGATGATGAGTTTCTCGGGCAGTCCGAGGGTGCAGCAGCTTCTCTCCAGGCGGTTGAACTTTTCCAGGTAGTCATACATGGTTTCATTAGGCCCTTGCCTTATGTCCTGCAGTTGCCTCTTTACTTGCATCGCTCTTTCTGCCGGGTAGTATTTGTCCAGAAATTTCTTTTGCATCTTAGCCCACGTTCGGATGCTACCCGAAGGCAATGAAAGGAACCAGTCGTTCGCCGAGTCAATGAGGGAAAAGTAGAAAGCCTTCAATTTGAAGTCCTCTACATTCACTCCATTGGGTTTTAGATTTTGGCAAATGCCATGTAAGCGTTGGAGATGAGTTGTCACAGATTCTCCATGAGTTCCTGAGAACTTGGGCAAGTTATGGACCACTGATGTGTTGATGGCAATGTTTTCCAGTTCAGGGCCATCGTAAATGCACCACGGCTGATTTCTGAAATCTGGTGCCGAAAGTTCTCCCATAGTGGGTTCCCGGAAATTGTTGTCCCCATAGTAGTCATCAAAGACGGGTTCTCGTCTTGGCGCTTATCGACGTTGAGGAGGTGGTGGGTGTCTAGGGGGTTGCTGCGCTGGGCCAGCTTCATTTCAGTCCTCGGGCAGCCCTTGGTTTCTTCGGGCACCTTCACGAACAACATGGTTTCGGTCTCGGATGAGCTGTTCCGGATTGTCAAGAAATGGAGGCGGCGCCTCATTATTTCGATCGTACAGATTCATCTCGTCATCATCCTGATAGTCATGGTGGCTTCTTGCACGAGACATGGTTATGCAGAAGCGAGTACAAAATTAAAGAACTTTATCCGATTGCAATTCCAATTCCCCGGCAACGGCGCCAATTTTTGACAGGGCCTTGTCGCGAGGCAACGCAAAAAGTAAATTTATAAGTCCACTACTTGTGACTTCACTATTGGGTAGTAAAGCGGTAAGTAGGGGTCGAACCCAAGGGAATTGGTGGATAGTAGTTCTTTGAGAAATTTGTACAGAAATTTAGTGCAATTGGGGTTGGTTGTGGTTTTAGTACTGAAAGTAATACTGAAAAATAAATTGCGGGAACAGTTGAGTTCAATATCAACCATACAACATACTTTTGGTTTGTCGCACCCTGTATTTCAAGCGCAATACGTGCCAAATATTATGTTGGATTGATGTTGAAAACTTCTGTAATGAAAGTAAAGTGCGGAAAGTAAATGTACTGAAAGTAAGTGCGGAAAGTACATGTACTGAAAGTAAGTGCGGAAAGTAAAGACTGAAAATAAAGGTACTGAAAATAAAGACTGAAAGTAAATGTTAGTTGTGGAATGTAAAGTACTGAATGTAAAGGGTAC
The DNA here is from genome assembly GCA_033675215.1 of Rhodiola kirilowii. Taxonomy (NCBI): domain Eukaryota; kingdom Viridiplantae; phylum Streptophyta; class Magnoliopsida; order Saxifragales; family Crassulaceae; genus Rhodiola; species Rhodiola kirilowii. The sequence continues at coordinate 8,502,620 of CM066201.1, forward strand.
TGAAAGTAAACAGTTGAAAATACGACAGAAAGTAGAATGAAGAGTTGGTGTTTTAATCAAAGGAAAGGATTCGGTTTTAGGGGCCTTGTATCAAAGTTCCGTTCATCATTGACCGCTAATGATCATACTAAGTATTCAAAAATGTAACAAGGCCATTTCAAGCGCTTGCCACACCGTCTAGTCCATTTCAAGACATAGAGCACTTGTTCTAGCTAGACTAATACCCCATTTCAAGGTATATTAGCCTAAGTGCAGTCACTTGATCTCTCATTTCCGATCAAACCAAGCGACTTAAAGAGAGGTTGAACTCCACGGAAAAGCTTTGCCATTTCAAGCATCCACTTAACCGTGTATGTTCACGAACCCTGTGGAAGAGCTTTGCCATTTCAAGCATCCACTCAACCATGTATGTTCTACCCGAATGTATGGCACATAGAACAAGTTTGAACACAAAAGTAGCTATAAGAAAAGGGTCTAAAACGTTTTCATGATACAAGCACACCCCTTCAACCGAATGAAGGGTTTAGCTACGAGTTTCCATGGAAGTGGATATCATAGCTAGTGCAAGAAAAGTAAATGGTTTCGAAATCAAAGACAAGGAAAGTAAGGTTTTGGAAAGTAAAACTCAAGAACAAACTTAAGAACAAACAAGAGTACTCAAGAACAAACAAGAGTACTCAAGAACAAGAGAGAAGTTGGAGCTTTTGATATCAAAATACAAGTGTTTACAAGGATTTGTGCCTAAAATTCTAGAGAGATTTGAGGAGTATGAAGTAGTGATGATGGATTAGGACTTATGGATTCAAGGAGGGGTGCTCCTCTATTTATAGCCATGGGAGGCGGTTGGGAGGAGGTGAGTGGAGTAGGATATTTTCCTCCCACTTGCCTCCGGTTCTTCCTCAACTCCGGTTTGGTCTTGGTTGCTCTTCGGTTGGAACTTGGTTTTAGCCAAAGGGTGCACATGGCAAGGCACATGGGCGGCTAGGGCTTGGGTGAGCCAAGGGGCATCCACTTGAGCTCTTGAACTTGGTTGAGGCTTGGGACAAGTCACTTGGACTTGGTTGTGGCTTAGTTTCAATCCAAAGGTCAACCGAAGTGAATAATATAACCTAACCGGGAAAGAAGTAATTTGGTTGGACTTCGCCGGATTTTGACCGGAGTAGGCTAGAACTGACCGGAGCATGGCTGTGGCTGGACTGGGCTTGATCGGAGCACCGCCGGAGGTTCGCTGGAGTTTTGGCCGGAATTTGGCCGGAATCTGGCCGGAGCTTTGGCCGAAGCTTCTTGGCTTTTGGACAGCTAATTTGGAACGACAAAGTCATTCTAAGATGATCTCAAGAAGGGTGCTAAGCCAGATTCTGCCCGGAACATGGTCGAAATCCCAAAACGGCCGATATTGCCCTAGTTTGGCTTTGAGCGGGCTTGAGCTGGTTCCACTCGGGCGTTTTGTCTGGGAAGTGAGATTGTCTGAGTTGTTGGGAATTTAAAACACTTTGGCCAAGCTAGATATGCCAGATTCCATGGTTTGGTCGAGCAACTTAGTTTCAGCGCCTATGCGCGCGGGGCCTTTGCTTTGGAACTGGGCCAACTACCAATCTGCCCGAGCATTCTCCTTGGTTTTCCGACATTGTCCACCTTATTTTCCATTTCGATCACTTTGCTCGAGGTGGATTTGTCAGAGCAGCTCGTTTGTCTGGGCAACTTGAATTCAGAGCTAGACAGCTCGGGCGTGGCCTGGGCGATGCCTGGGCGGTGACCTGGTTCTCTCGGTTCTCCCGGCTCGGGCGCTCGGCACTCCCTCTTGGTCCTCGACTGGCTTTTCTGGGTCCTTGGCTGGGGTCCCTCGGTCCTGGGTGAATTTCCTCGGGCCATTGTCGATTTTCCTCGGGCCCTGGTTGTGATTTCTCGGCCAAAAATGTTTGGCAATCGTTTTTAGCTTAAGAACCCCCTTTTTAGCTCGTTTCTTCTCTAAACCTCAAAATAGCCTGTAGAGAAAAAATGGAACTAACAAGTAAAAGTTGATAAGACAAAGTGTCTAATTTGGTGGGTTTAACTGACTTAATGAATCATATAAATATGGTCCATCACAGATCCCCTTCAGTTCCCGCGTTGTTACACGTTTCTACGAAGTGGGTAACATGTTGCTTAGGACTTCCTTTTCGGTCAAACTTTTGGAGTTTGGGGGGCTGATATCCCTGTGGCATTCGCAGACCGTCTATCCTCTTGCTGTAGGGTTTGGCACAGCGTGCACCACCAGAAGAATCTTGACGTGTGTATTTTTGGGATACGGTCAAAAACAATTTATAATCAACCGGTAAGACCGGTGTCGAACCCAAGGGAGCAAATGGACTACACGCTAGTTCTATCAAGTTTTCTACTCGGCTAATTCCTAAAATTCAATTGGTTGAGTTATCAATGATTGTAAAACAAGAATGAAGTGGTTTTCAAAGGATTGAATTCAATTAAAAGCGAGTTTTGAGGGATTAATCCCCTCCTTGGCAATTTCCCAATGATCATGCAAACAAGAGTTCAATTAATTAAGAGTTGATAGGTTTTGAACCTAGCCTAGACTAAGAATTAGGCTATTACGCGTATCTAATCTTAGTCAAGCCATCTTAGTTAGGATCTCACTAATTAAAGGGTGTTGATCCACTATATAGCATTTACTCTCATAAATGCTATATGCATAAAGTTCTAGTTCACCTCTCACCATGCATTTACTCTCATAAATGGAGGTTAAGTTCAATTTTACTATATCAAAACCATCCCTAAGCTTTCTCAAGACTTAGATCAAAGTTCTAACATAAACATGTCACTTAGGCATTTTATCAAACACTTAGAGACATGTCTAACATGAAGAGCATAGTAAAAATGAAATCAACTTCAATAGATCTATTCAAATGTGTTCACAATGATCATTGAGTACCAAGGAGGTTCATAGAACCCCTCAAAACACAAGGGAGACTACTCACTCATCATGTAAGACAACATGATGAGTAGGTTTTTACAAGCAAATCTAGGAGAAAAGAAGAGGGAAAGAGTAGGATGATTAGTCCTAGTGAACTCCCTTGATCTTGATTCCTCCTTGATTTGATGATGATGAAACCCTTGATTTGATCACTTTCCTTTGTCTTCTTCTCTAGAAAAATCCAAGATATTAGGTCAAACTTGCCTCTTTCTATTTATAGGCTCGTCAGAAATTCGGCACTGTAGCAGGTCCAGTCGATCGACTGGCGTTGGGTTGTTGGCCCAGTCGATCGACGGGAGGAAGAAAAGTCATTTGGCTAGCAGGTTCTCAGTCGATCGACTGAGACAGGGTAGGCTCCCAGTCGATCGACTGACAATTCTCAATTTGCAACACCTCCTGTTAGTCCATTAAGTCGATCGACTGAGATCCAGTCGATCGACTGGGCGTCACGTGATCTGCATGCTCTGGGGCAGGGGACTCTTCAGTCGATCGACTGAATAGGTCAATCTATCGACTGGCGCTGAGCGATTTACAGCACCTCCTGAAACATCATTTAGTCGATCGACTGGAGCAGGGGAGCTTCCCAGTCGATCGACTGGAGACCAAATTCAGCCAACTCTTGCTCTAAAACCCGATTTTCCCCGAGTTTCCTTCCAATGGCTCTTGACACTAAGACATCTAGCTTTGTACCTGAAAAGCACGAGAAAAGGATCAAATGACATCAAATAGTAGTCGGAATCGAACTAAAGCTATAGTGAAAAACGGGCATTAATGAGTCGAAAACTCGACTCATCAAATCTCCACCTAGCTGGCTCTTGACCGCGTTGGCTATCAGCACTTGAAGTTGGTCTTCGTTGCACGCAACACCTCCGCTCATGTTGGTTTCTACAAGGATCATCTTATTAGTGTCATCATCTTCTACCGTCAGATTGACTTCTTCAACTTTTCGTTTCCCGAGCCCAACCACCTTATTCTGGAGTTCTTCAAGCTTCTTGTTCTTCTCATGGTTGTCTTTCAGGACTAGCTCAAGCATCTCTCTTAGTTGTTGTATCTGCTCCTCCATGGTCTTGGTGCCTATGGTCATGACAGAAGCTACACAGGGTTTGGATGTCTCGGCTTGTTTTGGCAGAGCCACCTTCGCTTTTGGTGAGGGTGTTCCGTCAGCTTTCACACTTCCCTTGTGTCGTGGGAGTTGGAGACAATCACTGCCGTAGCTGCAGCCATGATGGAAGCAATAGTATATGTGTGTTCCCTCCTTGGCACTTGAGAAGCTCGGGTTCACCAAAATTTGTAGGTCACAATATTTTGTATCAAATACAAAATAAAGTTTTACAAATGATTTATGCTTGAAGCAGAAGTTGTGTTCGTAATCTCAAATGCTCCTCTAATTCTACTGTATTGCTTGCTTCGGTCTACTCAGCTTGATGTGCGTGGATGAAGGCGTAGCGCAACGTATCTTGCGTAGCGAGGGTCTTGAAGACTTGATCTCACGTGTGCAGCGAAGTAAGGGTCGCGGGGACTTGGTCTCACGTGCCTGCGTTGCGGTTGGATGCTCTAGCAGGCGACGTCGGGATGCTTGGGCAGGCAGTACGTACTTGTCGGTTGGTTGACGCTTCCTTTGAGAGCACTCTTCTCTCTGTTTTCTTCTCAAATTTCAGAATTTGTTTCTTTGTGAAGTGAAGTGCTCTATTTATAGAGTTCACTAGTGGGCTTAAGATTGGGCCCGTGCTTTGGGTTGAGTCTAACTCATGGACCGGGCTTGTAGCTTTGACCCAAATATCCCTCGTGGGCCAGTCCATTTATACTTTAATGATCTTGATTTGGTCCTTAAACTTTTAGTGCCTACATGCCTCATCAATATATGGCGCACAAACTCCTCTCATAGTGCGTCCCAAATCTCGATGCCTAGCTAGCTATCCATATTGGTTTCCTCCAATGAGGTATTCTCGATCCAACTCATCCTCGTATCGCTGATTTCTGGGGGATGGTAATCTTTGATCAACAGCGGGCAGTCCTCGCCTCCGTTCTTGCATGTTATCTCCTTGTACACTACTTCGCTCTTCATGATCACGTTCAACACTTCTCTGTGACATTGTTACTTAAACAGAAAATGATCAAGTGACAAAGTAAAAGATAATAAAACTAAAATAAAGAAATACTTAGTAGATTCTTCGTTACCAAGCCCCGGCAACGGCGCAAAAATTTGACGAGCGTCGTTGTACCCGTCAAAAATAATATTTCTATATTTCCGACTAGCAAGTGGTAAGTCGGGTCGTATCCACATAGATCGATATGAGAATCTGTTCACTAAGTACAAGAGTAACAATGGGGTTCCGAAATTCAAACAAGTAAATAAAAACACAAGCAAGCAACAATGATCACTTATCAAGAGAGAAATCGTCGCAAAGAGTCAAGTATAATATATCAAAGAGTAGTGCAGGCTAGAACTTTCGACTGTGATGCAAGACCAAATCATAGACAAATCCATTTTTGATTTCTAATGTTCTACAACTTAGAGCTCCCCCGCTAAGGTTATACTCCCCGTTCTTGTTCTAATACTTAATCTCGCGCTAACGATAATCAAGACCCTAACTCGCTAGAGTTGTATGAAGATTTAAACAAGTTGTCCTAGGGTGTTTAATCCTAGTGGTATATTACTCGTGTCCTAGTTCGCTATCCCCGCTAGGTTGCTAGTAAACTTGACAAACGGAATCAACAAACAAACAAAAGCTCCCCCGCTAGGGTTCCACTCATGCTAGCAAATCAATTCAATAAACATTGCATAGTAATATAACACAAAACACAGAAATCAATAGAGGTCTCAAGTCAAAACATCACAATTTCGAGTTCTAGCCTACACATATGAGTTTAGCTACTCATCGTAAAAGAATACATCATCAAGTTGTTGAATGGGAATGAAACGAAATTACTAATGACGAATTCCCACCAAGCTGCAGCTCAACTCCAACACTTGAATCCAGCAATGTATCCACGCTCAAGCTCTTCAATTTCGTCCTCTTCTCCCTTTTTCTTCTCAAAACCGTGTGTCCTTCTTTCTCTGAAAATCCTCTCTAAAATCCACACGAGAGGTTGGCTCAGCCAACCCAACTTCTATTCCGATATATTTATAGCAAAAACTAGGGTTTCTGATGGACCATAATTATACGAATCAAAAACACAATTAAACCCACTAAATTAGACCTTTTGTCTATTTAACTTTTGCTTGTTAGTTCCGATATATTTCTATAGGGTATTTTGGACTCTAGAGAGAAAACACGCTAAGGAGAGGATTTTACGCTGAAAAGATATTACGAGTCAGTCCTAAGTCACGATTAGACGCTGAATGAAGAAATCTCAAGATCCTGACATGGAATCACTCAAAACAAATCAAACCGAAGAGCAACCGAAGTCAGACCGGAGCGGAATTGGACTGATAGTTTTGTGAAAAGACTGCACAAAACTCACAAAACTCACTCCTTCTCCTCCATGACCGGCTACCTTGTGAAGAAGGATGACTCATGGGGTGGCTTTCCCCTCCCCTTCCCTCCATGACCGGTGGCTCCTCCTCCCCTTACCTCCAACCGGCGGCTTTTGGCTCCACCATGGGAGCTTGACACTTGTCCTCCTCTCCTCCACATCTTCATCTCCTTCTTCTCCTCCCTTGGATGAAAGCCATCTCCACCCTCCATTTTCTCCCCATTTGGCTATAAATACCAATGCCAAACTCATTTGTAAATCATCCTAAAATCTCAAAAACACTTATCTCTCTAGTTTTGGTACTTTGTAAGTTTGGTTTTCAATCTATAATATTCTTGTTGGTTCTTGAATATTGTAGATCGTTCTTGAGTACTCTTGTCGGTTCTTGAGTACTCAAGCTTTACTTTATTATTCTTGAGTACTCTTGTCGGTTCTTGAAGTACTCACCCCCTTCCCTTACTGTCTTTACTTTCGAAAACTTTACTTTACTGTCTTTTCAAAAACCTTTTCAAGTACTTAGTTATGATGTCCTCTTCCATGGATATTCGTAGCTAAACCCTTCATTCGGTTGAAGGGGTGTACTTGTATCATACAATGTTTTAGACCCTGCACCTAGTGCCTCTCTGTGTTCAAAACTTGTTCTATGTGACATATATCAGGTTAGAACTTCTAAGGTTGAGTGAAAGCTTTAACGGGCAAAGCTCTTCCGTGGGGTTCGTGAACATACTCGGGTAAGTGGATGCTTTAACGGGCAAAGCTTATCTGAGGAGTTCGACTTATTTCAAAAACCATTTGGTTGATCGTAACTGAAGATCAAACGGATGCACATAAGGCTAAGATACTTCGAAAGGAGGAATTAGTCTAAAATAGAACAAGTGTTTTAAACGATGTTGCAAGTCTTGTGCTAGAGATAGCCTCGATTCATCTTTGAACACGTAGTATGATCATTAGCGGTCAATGATAAACAACTATGATACAAGGCCCCTTAAACCGAATCTTTTCTTGACTTAAAACATCACCTGCACTTTACTTTCTTAGTATAAATTGCACTATCAACTGCTGACGTTCCGCAAGACTTGCCGATCACGCAACAACCGATGTAAGTCTTCCTTTTATTTTCAGTATTTACTTTTCTGTTATTTACTTTTCCACACTAAAAACCAAAACCAACCAAAAAGTCACGTAGTTATTCGCACTAAAACCTCAATCAACCCTAAAATCACGTTCCCCGCCTGTACAATCCCTCAAAGAACGATTTATCCCCCTAATTTCCTTGGGTTCGACCCCTACTTACCACTTGCTACCCAGTAGTGAAGTCACGAGTAGCGGACTTATAAATTTATTTGTACACATTGCCTCGCGACAAGGTAGTGCTGTCAAATTGGTGCCGTTGCCGGGGAATTAGTTAATTAGTCGGATAAAGTTCTTTGAATCGATACTCGCTTCAAAACAACCATGTCTCGCGAAGGAAGCCACCATGACTACCAGGATGACGAAGAAATAAACCTGTACGATCGGAATGATGAGGTGCCACTTCCATTTGTCGACGATCCGGAACAAATCATCCGAGACAGAAGAGCTCGTGATAGGGAGGTCGCCCGACGAAACCAAGGACCACCCCAGGACCGAAATGCAGCTGGCCCAGTGCAACCCCCTATACATCGCCCACACCCTCAACCTCGACAAATGCCTAGGCAAGAACCTGTCTTCGATGACTACTATGGGAATAACAACTACCGTGCACCTACGATGGGAGAGCTGAATGCCCCAGATTTCAAAACGCAACCATGGTGCATCTACGAGGGCCCTGAACTAGAATACATTACCATCAACGCATCAGTGGCCCATAGCTTGCCCAAGTTCTCAGGAGCTCATGGAGAATCAGCAACGACTCATCTCCAACGCTTACACGGCATTTGCCAAAATCTAAAACCCAATCGAGTGAGTATAGACAACTTCAAGTTAAAAGCGTTCTACTTCTCCCTCATTGACTCGGCGAATGACTGGTTCCTTTCATTACCTTCCGGTAGCATCAGAACATGGGCTCAGATGCAGAAAAAGTTCTTAGACAAATATTACCCAGCAGGAAGAGCAATGCAAGTAAGGAGGCAAATGCAGGACATCAAGCAAGGACCCAACGAAACCATGTACACCTGGAGAAGTTCAACCACCTGGAAAGAAGCTGCTGTACCCTTGGACTGCCCGAGAAACTCATCATCGAATACCTCATTGATGGATTAAGACCCTTAGACAAAATGCTTCTGGATGCCTCAGCTGGAGGATCCATGATGAATTTATCACTGAGTGGCATAAGAAATCTCATCACCAACGTTGCTGAAAATGCCCGGTTCAGAGAAGAGACAACTCGGCTGGAAGAATTTTCCCGAACAAAGAATGTGGCAAAAGCTGAAACATCAATGAGCTCTATGCCAGAAGAGATGAAACAAATAAAGGAGACGATGATTGAGATCCTGCGAAGACAACCAGTTCAAGTAAAGCCTTGTGAATTTTGTGGTTCTACGGACCACAAGACTGACGCATGCCCAACATTAATAGAAGAGGAACCGGCAGAAGTAAATGCAATGGGAGGATACCAAGGATACAACAACAGCAATGACAGAGCCGGACAAAACAGATAGTATGGTCAAACAACCAACCCAAGCTGGCGTAACAACAGCTATCCCCAGAAGGAAACACAACCAGCTGTCCCTCAACTAGCTCAGTCATGCTACCAACCGCTCCACCAACAATACAACCAAAACACCCCACCAGCGGACCAGTACCAAGCCAGCTCGAGCAATCATCAAGGACCAAACAAGTCACTAAAGGACATAATGATACAATTGTCAGGTACTGTGCAGCAGTTGAATGCTACTATACATCAAAACCAAGTCGAAACAAAGGGAGAATTATCGGTCTTGAAAAAGCACATCTGCCAACTCGCTGCCTCAGTATCCGCACTCACTAATGAGCCCGGCATACTCCTTTCACAAACCACTCAAAACCCATAGGAAAATGTGAATGCCGTGACTCTTAGGAGTAGAAAAACGCTTGTCGACAAACCCATGGAACAAGAAAAAGACAAAAGCCCGAGGTTGCCAGGAGAAGAACAAATAAGGTCCGAGTCTCTCGAAACTCTAAAGGAAGACACGGCCGACAAAGACGATGACATGTTTGAGGAAGAACGGGATGTGACCAACAAAAAAATGGAGACGCACCCGAAGAACACAGGCCACACCCGATGCCCAGAACCGAGACCTCCAATATCCACGCCACGCTTCCATTTCCAGTACCAGCTCGAGTACCCAAACAACATGTAATGGATAAGGACGTGTTTGAGTTGTTCAGTAAAGTCGAAATCAATATCCCCCTCTTGGAAGCCATCAAGCAAATCCCTCGGTATGCTAAATTTTTAAAAGACCTTTGCACCAACCGGAGGAGGAATACTAGTTATGATCGACTGGCGTTGGGCTGTTGGCCCAGTCGATCGACTGGAGGAAGAAAATTCGTTTGGCTAGCAGGTTCTCAGTCGATCGACTGAGACAGGGTAGGCTCCCAGTCGATCGACTGACAATTCTCAATTTGCAGCACCTCCTGTTAGTCCATTAAGTCGATCGACTGAGATCCAGTCGATCGACTGGGCGTCACGTGATCTGCATGCTCTGGGGCAGGGGACTCTTCAGTCGATCGACTGAATAGGTCAATCGATCGACTGGCGCTGAGCGATTTACAGCACCTCCTAAAACATCATTTAGTCGATCGACTGGAGCAGGGGAGCTTCCCATTCGATCGACTGGAGACCAAATTCAGCCAACTCTTGCTCTAAAACCCGATTTTCCCCGAGTTTCCTTCCAATGGCTCTTGACACTAAGACATCTAGCTTTGTACCTGAAACGCACGAGAAAAGGATCAAATGACATCAAATAGTAGTCGGAATCGACTAAAGCTATAGTGAAAAATGGGCATTAATGAGTCAAAAACTCGACTCATCAACACTCCACACTTAAGCTTTGCTCGTCCCGAACAAAGTATGCAAATATGCCAAGGAAGTGCAAATGTCGAAATGCTAGTGGTGCTATGTTTTTCGTGCATTTGCCACACTAGATTTCACGAGGTCTCGATCCTTATTTCTAAACATGTTATTGAAAAGTAAATGACAAGTATACACAATCTATCTAGCTCCTTTTCGTAGGCGTTACGAATGCATTTAGCATATGCATTAAGCCTTTAAACCCCTAGGCTACCCTAGTGGACGAGTTGTAGTCTCGTGAGAGTTTTCAGAAAAGGGAATACTCACAAATCCCATAAATGCACATGTCCCATAAGAGTGAATGCAAGAGTGCTCAACCAAGGCTACGATTTTTCAAAACCAATCCCTCACCTCAAGCTAGACTAGCGCCACAATATCATAAAAAGAGCTTTCTCAACCTTTTGAGTACCTTTTTCGACGTGCATTCAAGAGCGTCAACACTAGGGCTATGAAATGACTATCCAAAATTCTACTCATTTTCAAAGCAACATAATAGAAGTAAGGCTTATAGCTTGCACAATAGAGTGTCAACCGCTCACCTATGCTAGCTAGGGCTAGTCCATGGGCTCGCGGCAAGAAACTCATTCCCAAGTTTTAGGCGCTTAAGCCGTAATCCATAAGGGAAGTGGAGTTCGACACTAATGTTTCTTAATAAACAAGCATAGACCAAATGATAGCTCTCGTGCAAGCACAAGGATTGTCCAAGAATTATTCTAACAAGCACACGATGGAAATGACTAATCCCGCACAAATATAGAATGATGGAAGAACATAGGGTCAAGTCGTAAGTGCTTCTCATTTTCTTATTGAGACAAATGCTTTCGAGGGGGGACTTACCTCCCTAACCCCCGGCATTTGCTCATTCATTCAGGCTTTTTTTTTGATAACTCCACACTTGAAACTTGACAATATGTTCAGAAGTTGTAAGGGATGTGCGGGAATTAATCATGAACAAGGCAATATGTTAGAGAACTCAAGTCACCAAAGAGCATTCAAATGATCTAAGTTTTTCACAACGATTTTTAAAAGTGTTTGCTAGCTTGATCCAAGGTGTTGCAACGAAAATACTTAGAAAGTTGGATAGTCAAGATGTAGCAATGATATTGATTCTCAAACATGCATGCTTAAAGGACTAGGTCGGTAAATGTGGCACATAGGCTAGATGCGATCTATAGGGATTTAGAATTTAAAATCACAAGCCTATGCGGTTAAAAACACTCTCATGTGGGGACAATGTGCGAGTATGCAAGTGTCCATCTAGAAATGATATGTATAGCATGCAATCATGTGAACTATGCGCATCAAAACCACTCCACACTTAATTCAAGCTTAGTCCCTAAGCGCAGAGAATGATAAAATAAAGGCAAAAGCGCGTAGGAAGTCCCCTCGTTTGTAGTGCCGATGATATAATCCATAAGAGTGAGAAATAGCCTTTTGGTTGCAAGTGTAGATATAAGATGGTGTTTTAGACGTGATAGGAATATGTGAATGTATATCCTGTAGAGTGAACAATCTAAATGGTAAACACCTCCAATATCATCATAAGAATATAGCATACAACCAATAGGCAAGAAAGGATAGATATCACCAAAATAGCATACATCATCAAAAATGCGCCAAAAGGCGACTTATCATCCAAATCAACATCCAATGCAACAAGTCAAATAAGGAAAATACACATGTGGAAATAGAAATGAAGCATGGACTAAGATGTAGCCTCGTCGTCTCCCGGAGGGGTCCTCCTAGCTGAATCAACGACTCCATCGTCCTCAAGCGGCTGCGTGACACCGGGGAAGAGAGGGCTATCGCCTAAAGCAGAATCCACGTAGGGGATCGTCTCTCCTAGGAGTGGAGTACCCGCCTCCCCGAATGCTGAAACTGGCGAGAAGGGTAGTGGGGAGGCGCCACGCGGTGCTGAGAACTCTGGAGCGAGTGGAGTGGCAACTGGAGTGCCGGGGCCTCTGCCGAATGATAAAACCGTGGATCTCAGCCACTCCCACTCCCGGCGGGCTCTAGCATCAGACTCTCGGAAAAAGTCCTCGAGGCGAGTCAGTCCACTCCTCAAGTCTGCCACGCCGGTCGTCAAGCCAGCAATATCTGATGTGACTCTCTGTCTCCACTCTGCCATGTCATCAACGACTGGAGGGGGAATATCGGCTGCTGGCTCTGCTGGTGGCAACTCCTCATCTGCCTCTGGAATGACTGCCGGTGGGGGAGGAGGAGGTGAACCGGGAGGAGAGGGAGAGGGTGAGAGGTGGGCGAGACAGTAAAGGGGAAACTTCTGCTTGAAGGCCCTCCTCTTTGCAGCAGCATCAGTCACAAGGGTCTCCACATGAGGCGACGGGTCACTACTCCATGTCTTACCGTCCCGCTTCACCATGTGCATATTCTTCATCAAGGTGATGTCAAGCAAACTCCTAGCAGGGGCCTCACAACCCTCGTGGCCAAAGGTGAAGTTACACCTTTGGGCTATCATTGTAATCAAGGAGCCACCTCCCAAGCCCTTGTTCCTCGCAGTCGGCTTCACAACGACCTCAAACCACTAGCCAATCAATAATCTCCCCATGATCCATGGCAACCATGAGGTCCATATCTGGCAAGGTCACCTTCCTACCCCTCTCAGTCCTCGTATTGATACCAATAGAAATGACGTGGTGCATAATCTTCCAAACTGGATCAACGATCGGCGAAGAATTATATAAAGATATGAACCACTCATTTCTACTAGAAATCCTCTTCCAAATTCTGGACTGGTCGTGCTCAGTGAACACCTGGGGTGAGCCCGTAGGCTGTGGGAACCCAAGGCACTCTCGGATCGTACTCTCCCTGATCCGGAAATCTCTACCCCCCAAAACGAACTCCCAATAATACTCTGAGGAACCATCCTCCCCCACTCTTTCCTTCACTGACTCGAACGAGCATAAAAACTCCTCAACTACCCTCTGGTAGGAACCCGGATCATCAGCAAATATAAAGGACAAACCATGAGTAGTGAGCCGAGATTGTACCTCAGTCGCGACAACATCGTCGATGCCGCGTAGCAAGCCCATGTCCAGGTACAATGTCGGGATGGCCTTCATCTTCTTCGCAACGATAGTAGCGTGACGAGTCCGGTGCTTCTCGTCCCTGAAGACCAAGGGAGTCGAGAATGGGTACGGGACCGGAATGGGCATCGGTCCCGCATAGGGCTCCTCATGAGGCTCAATTGGCACTAAGGCCATGGAAGGAGGGGCAGCAGCAGGAGAAGGCTCTCTATGCACAGGGGGCGGAGGGACTCTAGGGGCAGGAGGCACTGGCGCTTTCCTCTTCGGCGCCGGTTTCCTCGGTGGAGGCTTTTTCTTCTTTGGGGGCGGCGCGGAAACCGGCGCGGCCTCAATCTCCTCCTCTGAACTCCGGTCAGCAAGAGAATCCCTCAAAAATCTCCTCTTGCGAGTAACAAGAGGTCTATCATCCTCATCCTCGCTACGAAACTCGTCGATTTGGTCTAAAAGAGAGGGCTCATGAGCAACCCCCTTCCCCTTCGATTTGGAGCTGGATGAAGAATCGGCACGACCCATGATGCACTGAGGATGGAAAGCCAAGTCAAAATGAGCAAAAACTCAAAAATTGCACTGGACTATAGTCGAGTCGATCGACTGGCTGGGGACAGATATCTCAGTCGATCGACTGAGGGTCGAAAATCGCACGGGATTAGGGCAAAATTAGGGGTTTTCGCCGGAGGAGTTTTTGACTCGAATTGATGGGTGGGGTTGCTAGGCGGGTGGTTTAGGAGTTGAATGGTGGTGGAATTGGGGGAAACGGGCAGAGGACGGAGGAGATCGGACGAGGAGTGTACTTCTGATTGGAAATCGGTTTTTGGGGTGGCTGATGGCTCGGTTGCGCGGCGGCTTGATGGCGATGGAGAGGCGGGGTCAAGGCGACGCTACGGCGAGGTCGAAGGGTTTGAACGGAGGTTGGACGAGAATCGGCGGAGGAGATTAGGGTTTCGGCCGGTTTGAAAATGAAGAAGAAATGAGGAAGAAGGGTTGGTTTGGATAGGACAATCCCAGTCGATCGACTGGGAGCCCAATCGATCGACTGGGAAAACACGAATTACATGCCCCTCTGAATCTCTATCCAGTCGATCGACTGGCTTATCACTTACCTCCCAGTCGATCGACTGGACCCTAAATTCCTGCAAAATATATTTTGTACTTCTCATCGAATCCCAACTCCACACTCAGAATTTTTACTCATAATCAAGAATAGGTACCACTCAAAATATCACATATAATCAAGGCACGCCCCTTCTAAGCAATCACTAGCACATAGCATACGATTTTCAAGCAACCAAGCTAGGATTACCACTCCACACTTAAAACGCCACCATCATCAAGAAAATTCATGCAAGCCTCATATCACATCACACACACCTAATCATGCATTTAGGATCATCCCAATCACCAAGCCATATCACAAGTTCACAAAAGGCATGCTACACATTTATGAAAGTTACTTGTGCATAGATAGACAACTCACAAACCGGGGTACCTCCCGTGAGGTGCCTAGTTTAACGTCTTGGCAAAGACCGAGCCAATCCTTTTCTCACTAAGAAGCACACTTGAGGAGTCCATAGCTAGGATCCCTCCTCAAGCGGATTAAGGCACTCTATGGGTCGGTCAAGGGGAATGTGACATTTTGCTCATCACGAAATCCTTCTCTATAGTGCTTTAGCCTTTGTCCATTTGCCGTGAAGGTAGTCCCATCATTGTTGAGCAATTCTACGTGTCCATCCTCATAAGGCTTGTGAACAATAAATGGACCACTCCACCGGCTTCTCAATTTTCCCGGGAATAGCTTAAGCCTAGAATTAAAGAGCAAGACCTTCTCTCCCTTCTTGAATTCACGACGAAGTATCCTTTTGTCGTGCCATTTCTTGGTCTTCTCTTTATAGATCCTAGCACTTTCGTAGGCCTCATTCCTTATTTCTTCTAACTCATGGAGTTGAAGCACCCTATGGTCTCCCGCCATTTGTAAATCCATATTCAACGTTTTGATTGCCCACATCGCCTTGTACTCCAATTCCACCGGCAAGTGGCACGGCTTCCCATAAATAAGGCGATAGGGAGACATTCCAATAGGGGTTTTGAATGCCGTACGATAGGCCCATAGAGCGTCATCTAGCTTCGAAGACCAATCTTTTCTTGAGCTCCCCACGGTTTTATCCAAGATTGCCTTGATTTCGCGATTTGAAATTTCCACTTGCCCACTAGTTTGCGGGTGATAAGGGGTGGCAACCTTGTGACTAACACCATATTTGCGAAGCAAGGCCTCGAAATGTCTCTCCTTAAAATGCGAACCACCATCACTTATAACGGTCCTTGGCACCCCAAATCTCGGAAAGATGATTTTCTTGAATAGTTTCGTGACCACCTTGGCATCACAAGTGGGGGAAGCGACGGCTTCAACCCATTTCAAGACGTAATCAACCGCCACCAATATGAATCGGTTCCCAAATGAAGAAGGTAAAGGGCCCATATAGTCAATGCCCCATACGTCAAATATCTCGACCGGGAGGATGCTTTGTTGGGGCATTTCATGCCTCTTTGAGATATTGCCGGTCCTTTGACATTGATCACATGCTTTCGCGAATTCATAAGCATCGCCAAAGAGAGTTGGCCAATAAAAGCCGCATTGTAGTACCTTTGACGCGGTTTTTGCTCCACTCCCATGTCCTCCATATTGAGAAGAGTGACAATGGTAAAGAATATCTCTCATTTCCTCCTCGGCGACACAAGTTCTATATAGCCCATCCGCGCAAAGCCTATAAAGGTAGGGCTCATCCCAATAGTACCTCTTGGTCTCGGAAAGGAACTTCCTCCTTTGATGGTGGTTCATATCGTGGGGGATAATCCCACAAACCACGAAATTAACGAAGTCCGCGTACCAAGGAAGGGCCTCCACCTCAACTCTCATGAGTTGCTCTCCAATAAATGAATCATTCACCGGTCTAGCATCCACTTCAATCTCTTCATTTTCCTCTAGCCTTGATAGGTGGTCGGCTACCACATTTTCTACTCCTTTTTTATCCTTGATCTCTATGTCAAATTCTTGAATCAATAGAATCCATCTTATCAATTTTGGCTTAGAGTCCTTCTTTGCTAAGAGATATTTGATAGCCGCATGATCCGTGAATACTATAACCTTTGAAGCCACAAGGTATGGACGAAACTTATCAAAAGCGTACACGATAGCAAGAAGCTCTTTCTCCATAGTTGTGTAATTCAATTGAGCACCACTAAGAACTTTGCTCGCGTAATGAATAGCGTGAAGCTTCTTATCCACCCTTTGCCCAAGAACCGCCCCAATGGCGTAGTCACTAGCGTCGCACATAAGCTCAAATGGCAAATCCCACCTAGGGGGTTGAATAATAGGAGCCGAAATCAATGCCTCTTTCAACTTCTTGAAGGCTACTAAGCAATCTTCATCAAAATGAAATTTGGTATCATTGCATAGGAGATTTGTCAATGGCTTTGCAATCTTCGAGAAGTCCTTTATAAACCTTCTATAAAATCCGGCATGACCAAGGAAACTCCTTATTCCTTTCACATCTCTTGGAGGGGGCAATTTTTCCATAACTTCAATTTTGGCTTTATCCACCTCAATTCCTCTTTTAGAGACCAAGTGACCAAGAACTATTCCCTCCTGCACCATGAAATGACATTTTTCCCAATTTAGTACAAGGTTCGTCTCAATACATCTTTTCAACACTTTAGCCAAATTGGCTAAACAATCATCAAAAGAGGAACCATAAACGGAAAAGTCATCCATAAACACTTCCATAATCTTTTCAATAAATTCCGAAAAAATAGCCATCATGCATCGTTGAAAAGTACCGGGCGCATTACAAAGTCCAAAGGGCATTCGCCGATAGGCAAATGTTCCATAGGGACAAGTAAAGGTCGTTTTCTCTTGATCTTGGGGATGAATAGGGATTTGGAAGAATCCACTATATCCGTCAAGATAGCAAAAATAGTCATGCTTAGCTAATCTTTCCAACATTTGATCAATGAAAGGAAGGGGAAAGTGATCTTTTCTAGTGGCTTGGTTGAGTTTTCTATAGTCCACACACATACGCCATCCGGTTACCGTTCTTATGGGGATTAGTTCATTCTTCTCATTTTTAATAACGGTCATTCCCCCCTTTTTCGGCACTACATGAATGGGGCTCACCCATTTAGAGTCCGCAACGGGGAAAATAATTCCCGCATCAAGCAATTTTAGGACCTCTTTCTTAACAACCTCCCCCACAATAGGATTCAACCTCCTAGCTCTCTCCCTAGATGGCATACTATCACTCTCTAAGTTGATTTCATGCATGCATAAATTAGGGCTTATTCCCTTTAAATCATCAATAGAGTAGCCAATAGCATCCTTATGTTTCCTAACCACATCAAGCAATTTTGAGGTTTCAACATCATTCAAAGAAGAGTTCACAATGATAGGCAAGCTAGAATTTGGGCCTAAGAATTCATACCTTAGGCTTGTTGGTAGAGCTTTTAGCTCTACCGAACAAAACTCCTTACCTTTGTCGCTTAGAGTCCCTTCTTCACAATTCTCCTCTAGGATAGCCCAACAATCGCCAATGTCGGGAAGCTCATTGTCAAGGTCAATTGCACTCATGAGAAGGTTAGGCACATCATACAATTCATAAGTATCAACTAGGTCAAGATAATTACAAGTCATTGTAGAATTAGGACCTCGTTGTGCTTTTTCAAGATTAAACTCAATTTCCTCATCTCCTACCCTCATGGTAATTGACCCCTTAGTCGTATCAAAAATAGCCCCCGCGGTGTAGAGGAAGGGCCTTCCCAATAGAATGGGAATTTCATTGTCCTCCTCCATCTCTAACACCATGAAATCCCCCGGGATATAGAAATTCCCTACTCTAACCGGGACATCCTTAAGGACTCCCTTAGGAAACCTCGAGGAGCGGTCCGCGAGCCTTAGAATCATGCTAGTTGGTTTAGGCTCACCCATATTTAGCTTTTTACACAAAGAATAAGGCATCAACGATATGCTTGCACCCAAATCACACATTGCTCGTTCAATCTTAATATCATTAATAAAGCATGAAATGGAAAAGCTACCGGGGTCCTCAAGCTTTGGGGGCATGCGAGGTTGGAGTATGGCACTACATTCGCCATTGAGGGACACCGTATCGACATCCTCGATAGTCCTCCTACAAGTAATGACATCTTTTAGAAAACGAGCATATGAAGGAGCTTGAGTTATTACCTCGGTGAAGGGCATTGTCACATAGAGCTTCCTCATCATCTCCGCGAACTTGGAGAATTGCTTATCACTTGTTTTCTTCTTTAGCCTTTGAGGGAATGGAATAGGAGGAGTGTAGACTCTAGGTTCGGCTTTCTCCTTTTCCACCTCGATTTCTTCCTCAACTTGAGGACTAGGGATCTCTTCTTCCAATTCTTCGATATCGGCACTAGCTTGGCCTCCAAGATCAAAGGTAACTCTCTTCCTATTAGGTAGCTCTACCTCTAAGTCTTTCCCACTTCTCAAGGTTACTGATCGCTTGTAAATATAGTGTAAATATTCAATAAGAAATCGAATACTTATGCTAAGTCACGTTAAATCAAAACATTTGTAAAGACTCGGGAAACCCAAGGTCGTACCCAAGAGATAGGCGATTAAACTAATAGTGCTAAAGATCAAGCTAGAATGTCTAAGGTGGTGGGGGGGGGTTTATGCCTCGAAAGAGGTTGATAGCAATGATTTACTATCCAAAAAGAGAGATTCTAGCAAAGAAACGAATAAACGATCAATCAAAGATGACTAGGGATTACTTCCCCACCTAGACAATTATAGTGATGATGATGTTAGATGTCAATTATGAATTTGCATGCACTTGAATAGAATTTAGCCATGTAACATTTCCCCTAAGTTCCACTCGCGCTACAACCTAGGGTAAAGAGGTTACACCTCGCATAGGACCTCACACTCGCGCTCTATTGGCCCTATAGAACATGCATTTCTAATCTCACACTCGCGCTCTATTGATTAGATAAACATGTTCTTGTTAAACTCAAGCTATTCTCGTTAGAATTTAAGTGTCGCCATGTAACACAAAAGTCCTAATGCCTCTCCATTCATTTCATTAAATTCATGTTGATCAACGTGAGCTACATCAAACATGAAATTAAGCTAAGTTCCCATTGAGGACATTTCACAAACACCTTATGGGCAACTCTAATCATGTAGTTCAAATGAAGAGAATTCATGTGCAAACTCATTCAATATTGACATCAATGGTATTTACATCATCACAATATGTCTAGGGGATCCATAATCCCCAATCAAATCACTACTCACACATGGTGAGATTACAATCAAACACAAATAAAAGAGATGGGTTTAGGAGTCTAGAACCAATTTGATGAATGAAAAGTATGAGAATCCTTGTTGTTGATCTTCTTCTTCACTTAATCACCCTTGAGATTTGTGCTAGATGCTCCTCAAAATTCGTGCCAAAAATCCCCCAAAAGTCCCCTTTTTCTTTCTCTCCAACTTTCTATTTATAGCTGAAAATTAGGGTTTCCGGTACTGTAGCACGGTTGAACCACACGGCACAACACGAAGAAGGAATTTGAGCCGCGCGGCACAAATAGCGGAAGAGATGATCTGAAGTTTCTGAGCATTTGAGCCGGGAGGCACAAATTATTGAGGAGTTTGTGCCGCGCGGCACAACCAGGGGAGAAGATCGTCTGAAGTTTCTGAGCATTTGTGCCGCGCGGCACAATCTTGCCCTTAATTTGTGCCGCGCGGTTCGGGTCCTCAGAGCCTCTTACCATCCGAATCTGATCTTGGTGCAAACTACAAAGTTGTAGTCCTTTGAAATACCTTTCCAACAAGCTAAAGATCAGCCAAATCGGACACCGTATGAGAGCGTTATGCCCAAAATACTCCGCAGAGGTCGGGTTGTCCCGTTTTGCCCGAAAAACCATGTTTTTGCTCCGAAATGCTCGGTTTTGCTCCAAAATCAATGCCCACTTGTGTTCTCAGCTTAAACTCTATAATTCGCCTGAAATGAACCACAAGGCATCGAATAGCAAGTGAAATCGTGATAAAACGAACGAAACAATAAGCATAGAGGTCGCCTAAAATGCATATATTTTAACGCTATCAAATCACCCCACACTTAACGTTTGATCGTCCCGAGCAAACTAATCATACAGATCAACAACAAGAAGGCATTTCACTCACTCAAGATCGGTTCAAAGAAACTCCATATGGTCATGAAAACTAACTAAAAATACTAAGGAACAAATAATACTTATGATAAACCACTTTCGTAGGTGACACGAGTGCATTTAGCGAATGCACCAAGCCTTTAAACCCCTAGGCTACCCTAGTGGAGGAGTTGTAGTCTCCTGAGAGTTTTCAAAAACGGGAATACTCACAAATCCCACAAAGAGAACAACCATCCAAATAGGCATTTTAAGCTCACAATTGTCAAAGTACTAGGCAAGGTGTTTTTCATGAAGTTCAAAATGTATTCAACTAGATATGTGCATTTCAATCACTACATGAAACCTCTTCGAATCCTTGTGAAAATTCATGAATTAGGACATTCAAGCAAATCAAAGCAAAGACTAATAAATCTTTAATCAAGGATTCTAGTCATTTTCTATGTTAGTGACTTCAAGAAAACAATCTAATAGTTGCAAAGAAATCTTGTTGGATCACTCACCAATGCTAGCAAGGAGGCTAGTCCATTGGCTTGTGAGCTTTGAACTCATTCTCAAGCCTAGGACGCAAAGGTCACTTAGTCATAAGAGAAGAGGAGTTCCAACATCACAGTATTTGTAAATGCTTACAAGTCATATCATGCCTAAGTACAAAAGAGTACGAGGCTCGTCCCCTAGTGAATCCTTGCTAAGAAGTATCAATTGTCTCATTGGTTTTCATGCTAGAGAAAGGCGGAATAGCCGATTGTCAAGTCTAATTGAAACATTAAAGGGGGTAGAAGCCGCACTAAGCACTTTCGAGGGGGAACTTACCTTCCTAACCCTCGGCACCTAGCACATACTTCTTTAAAGTTCTTCCTAATGGTGATCAATCATAAGGAGGGGATTTGGGGCTTATTTCACATTTTTTTTCTCTTTTTTTTTCTTTTTTTTTCTTGCCCTCTTTTGACCCCACACTTAGAACTTTGACAAAGGGCTAAGTGTTAAAAATGGAGCGTGACAAACCAACAAGACAAATCCACAAGATAAGCAAGGTCACTAAAGTCACCTAAAGGCAATCATGGAATGCAAGGGTTTTGGAGTTATAAATCATTTCAATTTTATGCTTTCAAAGATCAACTCTTTAGTCTAAACGGGAAAAAGCTTAGAATAGAAGATAAAGAAGTGCTAGTAGATGCTTTGATCCTCGAGAATGAAAGTCAACAATCCAATCCATTAGTCATCTAAAGGATCAATCAAGTGAAATCATGCACGACTAGTTGAATTTAGAGATGAAATTTTTCGAAATGTAGCCTTGCCTAGACTTTTTGTTTTCATTGATAATTCGAAATTTTTGGATGAATTGCCGAGTAGTGTGAATGTTTTCCCTAAAACATACAAGTTGATTGGATTCCACACATTAAAGCATATCAAGCAAGCACAAACATCTCATGTAGTCAAGACATGTCAAAATATAGGCACCCCACACTTATGTCCTATCAAGGCATCAAGTTAACCAAGCACATGTTAAGAAATTATCAAATATAGGCATTCGCACATGCATAGTTCACATCCTCAAATTATTGCACGAAACAAATAGAAATCCAATCAAAATAGGTATACTCAAAGATCGGGAGAGAAAACACTCACAAGCCTAGTTTAACGTCTTGGCTAAGACGGAGCCGATTCTCCTCTTAAGAGATAGGAAGCACACTTGAGGAGTCTTTTGCTAAGATCCCTCCTCAAGCGGGGCCTTGTACTTGATCGTGTCAAACCACCTTCAAATCCCATTTGAATTTCTTCCCACCAAGTCTACGATGGGCATCCAATTGCGATTTTGACCTCTTCAAACGTGAAAATCCCTTTATACCTAAGGGGTCATGAGAGCTTCTTCCAAATGATCTTGCAAAGTATGGCACGAAGCTCCCAAACTTGTCTCGAGACGTCGGAATGAAGAAAGAGTCTTCAAAGTTTGTCTCGAGCTTGATGGGCACACCTTCCTTTAATTTCTCAATAATTTCCTTGGGTGCCCACACCTCAATATCGCTCATTAAACTTCCATTTACTTGCATGCGAGGTGGCTTTCTCGTTTCTTCCATGTAGATCTCAACAAAGTCTTCATACCCATGAAGTTCTCGTGGCTTAATATCCTCTTCCTCGATTCCATCATCAACAAGAGAATCGGGTTCACATTTATGCTCTTCAATAGCGGGAGGGAGGTCTTCTTCATCCAAAAGAGATATCTCTTCAATGCATGAGTCGTCATCGTCGAAGAATTCCTCATCGGAGAGCCAAGGTTTTGATGGAATGGTGAGCTCTTGTTCATTCTCGTCCAAACGATCTTGAGATGTGCTAGTAGTGAAGGATGCTTCACTCTTGCATTCCACCTCCTCTTCGTCACAAGATTTACTCTCCATCTCCTCATGAACGGCTTGGCGAACGGCTCTCATGAACTCATCCTCCCCTTCTTGATCCCTTTCTTCCCTTGAGGCATTAGGTTCAATAACTTCTTCTTCGGGTACCTCCTCCTCAACATCCATGTCTTCACATTCCATTGTTTTTTGTGACCATTCGCTTCCCAAAACTTGGTGTTGAGCACCCATCTCCCTCAATTGAGCCCATTCGCTTTTTAACTCTTGGTTTCGAGCCTCCAATATTTTCAACTTAGCGTTCATCCTCTCTTGGTTTTCAAGGAGAGTGGCAAACATGGCTTCACAATCGGAAGGCTCATTTGAAGGTTGAGGAGGTTAAGGGTATGGAGGGTAGGAGTCTTCAATTTCGAAACATTGACTATCATTCCAATTTTGAGTGTAAGTATGTGATGGATTCCAAGAGTTTTCCCAATAGCCGTTTGGTTGCTCCTCTTCTTGGTCATCCCCATCCAAATTATAACGATTAGTTTGATAGTCATGCTCTTGGTAATTCCAATATGGTTGCTCCCCCTCTTGATAATATCCCTCATTAGAATAGACTTGTTGGCTTTGATTGTTCATCCAATAGTCTTCACAATGGGCATTTGGTTGATCATCTTCATAATAATCTTCATTGTCTTCATACTTCCTTTTGTCAACCAAACTCATCATGCTATCCACAATCTTTGTCAAATCAGCCAATTCATCTTCAATTGCATAATTCGAGGAGTCATCCTCTTCATAATAATCTTCATCGTGCATGGCTTGTTGGTTATAGTGGTCCATCCTCGCAAAACAAGATTAACGAAGTTAGTAAGGGATATGAGAGAAAGAGAAAAATATACAAGCATAAGAAAAAGAAAAATATTTACAAGACAAACTAAACTAATCTAATAGCACCTAGTTAATTAACCTATCCCCGGCAACGGCGCCATTTGATCACTCGATAATATAGTGTAAATATTCAAATAAGAATTCAAATACTTATGCTAAGTCACGTTAAATCAAAACATTTGTAAAGACTCGGGAAACCCAAGGTCGTACCCAAGAGATATGTGATTAAACTAATAGTGCTAAAGATCAAGCTAGAATGTCTAAGGTGGTGGGGGGGGGGGGTTTATGCCTCGAAAGAGGTTGATAGCAATGATTTACTATCCAAAAAGAGAGATTCTAGCAAAGAAACGAATAAACGATCAATCAAAGATGACTAGGGATTACTTCCCCACCTAGACAATTATAGTGATGATGATGTTAGATGTCAATTATGAATTTGCATGCACTTGAATAGAATTTAGCCATGTAACATTTCCCCTAAGTTCCACTCGCGCTACAACCTAGGGTAAAGAGGTTACACCTCGCATAGGACCTCACACTCGCGCTCTATTGGCCCTATAGAACATGCATTTCAAATCTCACACTCGCGCTCTATTGATTAGATAAACATGTTCTTGTTAAACTCAAGCTATTCTTGTTAGAATTTAAGTGTCGCCATGTAACACAACAGTCCTAATGCCTCTCCATTCATTTCATTAAATTCATGTTGATCAACGTGAGCTACATCAAACATGAAATTAAGCTAAGTTCCCATTGAGGACATTTCACAAACACCTTATGGGCAACTCTAATCATGTAGTTCAAATGAAGAGAATTCATGTGCAAACTCATTCAATATTGACATCAATGGTATTTACATCATCACAATATGTCTAGGGGATCCATAATCCCCAATCAAGTCACTACTCACACATGGTGAGATTACAATCAAACACAAATAAAAGAGATGGGTTTAGGAGTCTAGAACCAATTTGATGAATGAAAAGTATGAGAATCCTTGTTGTTGATCTTCTTCTTCACTTAATCACCCTTGAGATTTGTGCTAGATGCTCCTCAAAATTCGTGCCAAAAATCCCCCAAAAGTCCCCTTTTTCTTTCTCTCCAACTTTCTAATTATAGCTGAAAATTAGGGTTTCCGGTACTGTAGCACGGTTGAACCACACGGCACAACACGAAGAAGGAATTTGAGCCGCGCGGCACAAATAGCGGAAGAGATCATCTGAAGTTTCTGAGCATTTGAGCCGGGCGGCACAAATCATTGAGGAGTTTGTGCCGCGCGGCACAACCAGGGGAGAAGATCGTCTGAAGTTTCTGAGCATTTGTGCCGCGCGGCACAATCTTGCCCTTAATTTGTGCCGCGCGGTTCGGGTCCTCAGAGCCTCTTACCATCCGAATCTGATCTTGGTGCAAACTACAAAGTTGTAGTTCTTTGAAATACCTTTCCAACAAGCTAAAGATCAGCCAAATCGGACACCGTATGAGAGCGTTATGCCCAAAATACTCCGCAGAGGTCGGGTTGTCCCGTTTTGCCCGAAAAACCATGTTTTTGCTCCGAAATGCTCGGTTTTGCTCCAAAATCAATGCCCACTTGTGTTCTCAGCTTAAACTCTGTAATTCGCCTGAAATGAACCACAAGGCATCGAATAGCAAGTGAAATCGTGATGAAACGAACGAAACAATAAGCATAGAGGTCGCCTAAAATGCATATATTTTAGCGCTATCAGTTACCGCATTACAATGCTCTCTATTCCCTTGTTCGGGTCTAGCCGGTAGCTTGCCCGGTGCCCTTGTAGATGTCTCGGCTTGTTGAGCAATTTGACTTTCAAGCATTTTGTTGTGTTGTTTAACCTCATTCAATTCTTGCCTCATCTCATTTTGGTTTGCTAAGAGCTTTGCAAACATTGCCTCAATACCGGAGAGTTCACTAAGAGGTTGTGGAGGGGCTTCAACTTGTTGATAGGGCCTTTGAGCTTGAGCTTGATATTGTTGCCCTTGGTTCCTTTGAAGCAAAGTCGATCCTTGACTTTGATATTGGTTCCTAGGTTGGAACCCTTGATTGGATTGAGTATGTTTAGGACCGAATCCGGGAGGTGTGGATCCGAAGTCGGGGCGAGTAGGATTAGTGGTCTTGTAGGAGAAATTTGGGTGATTCCTCCATCCCGAAGAGAACTTGGGTGTGGTATAATTGGCTTGAGAGCTTTGCCCTTGATTGGCACTACTTCCATAGTCCCTTCCTTGATTTCCTCCCACAAAATTTACTTCTCCATACCCTTGCCCTTGCACATCCCTTTGAACCAATGGGCAAGAAGTTGTTTCATGCTCGTACACCTCACAAATGTCACATCCTTGCCTTGTTGAAGCTTCCTTTTCCGGATGTTTTAGCTTAAATACCTCATCCGAGAGGCTCTCAAAGTCTTTCCTCAAAGCATCATAATCACTAGAGCTCACGGCTTTTACCTCGTGCCTTTCATGCCTTCTTCTCGGGTTTCCTCTTTCGCTTCCCCACATGAAGTAGTTGTTGGTAATCTTCTCTATTACCGCATATCCTTCATGCGGTTCTAAGTCCATTATAGCACCACCCGAAGCGGTATCAAGAGCAAGACGAGAGTTCCCATCAACCCCGTGGTAGAAAGTATGGAAGACTTGAAGATCATCAAGGTTGTGGTGAGGACAAAGCCTTTGATATTCCTTGTATCGCTCCCAAGCCTCATATAGATTTTCGCCATCCAATTGCGAGAAGTTGGTGATTTGGTTTCGATAGTAGGCCGTCTTGGAAGGGGGAAATACTTTTTCAAGAAAGCCACGACTAATTCTTCCCATGTAGTGAAGCTATCGGGAGTTTGACTCCTCAACCAATCTTTAGCCTTTCCCGTGAGAGAAAAAGGGAAAAGCCTCAATAGCTTTGCATCCTCCGAGACCCCATTCACTTTAAATGTAGCACATACTTCGAGAAACGTTGTCAAGTGAGAATTGGGATCCTCGTTGTCTCTACCCAAAAATTGGTTCGATTGAACCATTTGAATAGTGGACGTCTTCAAGTCATAGTCCCGGTTATCGACCGTAGGTAGTTGGATGGGAGAACGGTATCCATAAGCCGTAGGTGTAGCATAATCGTTTAGAGCCCTTCTAGCTTGGGGCAATTGTGGAAGGTTGTCTTGATTTCCTTGACGAGGAGGGGGCGGAGGAGGAGGTAGTCTATTATCCCTATCACCCATGACTACTTGAGTAGTGGAAGTTGATCCTTTGTCTTTGTTGGTCTTACTCCTTGTAAGATGAGGGTTAACTAGCTCTCTAATAGGTTGGTTCAAGTCTCTATCCACAATATGAGTAAGCTTCTTGGTCTTTGGTGGCATAAAAGAGGTGAACCTACAAGGGGAGCCAATTAAAACAAGTAAGCGTAGTGAATAAGCTCAAGATTTGCAAGTATCAAGTAAAATAAGGTAAAACATGGAATAGTCGGAGCACTAAATGACTTTCCTAGGGGTAATCTAGCTATTGCTCCCCGGCAACGGCGCCATTTTGACGTGTGTATTTTTGGGATACGGTCAAAAACAATTTATAATCAAACGGTAAGACCAGTGTCGAACCCAAGGGAGCAAATGGACTACACGCTAGTTCTATCAAGTTTTCTACTCGGCTAATTCCTAAATTTCAATTGGTTGAGTTATCAATGATTGTAAAACAAGAATGAAGTGGTTTTCAAAGGATTGAATTCAATTAAAAGCGAGTTTCGAGGGATTAATCCCCTCCTTGGCAATTTCCCAAGGATCATGCAAACAAGAGTTCAATTAATTAAGAGTTGATAGGTTTTGAACCTAGCCTAGACTAAGAATTAGGCTATTACGCGTATCTAATCTTAGTCAAGCCATCTTAGTTAGGATCTCACTAATTAAAGGGTGTTGATCCACTATATAGCATTTACTCTCATAAATGCTATATGCATAAAGTTCTAGTTCACCTCTCACCATGCATTTACTCTCATAAATGGAGGTTAAGTTCAATTTTACTATATCAAAACCATCCCTAAGCTTTCTCAAGACTTAGATCAAAGTTCTAACATAAACATGTCACTTAGGCATTTTATCAAACACTTAGAGACATGTCTAACATGAAGAGCATAGTAAAAATGAAATCAACTTCAATAGATCTATTCAAATTTGTTCACAATGATCATTGAGTACCAAGGAGGTTCATAGAACCCCTCAAAACACAAGGGAGACTACTCACTCATCATGTAAGACAACATGATGAGTAGGTTTTTACAAGCAAATCTAGGAGAAAAGAAGAGGGAAAGAGTAGGATGATTAGTCCTAGTGAACTCCCTTGATCTTGATTCCTCCTTGATTTGATGATGATGAAACCCTTGATTTGATCACTTTCCTTTGTCTTCTTCTCCAGAAAAATCCCAGATATTAGGTCAAACTTGCCTCTTTCTATTTATAGGCTCGTCAGAAATTCGGCACTGTAGCAGGTCCAGTCGATCGACTGGCGTTGGGCTGTTGGCCCAGTCGATCGACTGGAGGAAGAAAAGTCATTTGGCTAGCAGGTTCTCAGTCGATCGACTGAGACAGGGTAGGCTCCCAGTCGATCGACTGACAATTCTCAATTTGCAGCACCTCCTGTTAGTCCATTAAGTCGATCTACTGAGATCCAGTCGATCGACTGGGCGTCACGTGATCTGCATGCTCTGGGGCAGGGGACTCTTCAGTCGATCGACTGAATAGGTCAATCGATCGACTGGCGCTGAGCGATTTACAGCACCTCCTGAAACATCATTTAGTCGATCGACTGGAGCAGGGGAGCTTCCCAGTCGATCGACTGGAGACCAAATTCAACCAACTCTTGCTCTAAAACCCGATTTTCCCCGAGTTTCCTTCCAATGGCTCTTGACACTAAGACATCTAGCTTTGTACCTGAAACGCACGAGAAAAGGATCAAATGACATCAAATAGTAGTCGGAATCGAACTAAAGCTATAGTGAAAAACGGGCATTAATGAGTCGAAAACTCGACTCATCAAATCTCCACCTAGCTGGCTCTTGACCGCGTTGGCTATCAGCACTTGAAGTTGGTCTTCGTTGCACGCAACACCTCCGCTCATGTTGGTTTCTACAAGGATCATCTTATTAGTGTCATCATCTTCTACCGTCAGATTGACTTCTTCAACTTTTCGTTTCCCGAGCCCAACCACCTTATTCTGGAGCTCTTCAAGCTTCTTGTTCTTCTCATGGTTGTCTTTCAGGACTAGCTCAAGCATCTCTCTTAGTTGTTGCATCTGCTCCTCCATGGTCTTGGTGCCTATGGTCATGACAGAAGCTACACAGGGTTTGGATGTCTCGGCTTGTTTTGGCAGAGCCACCTTCGCTTTTGGTGAGGGTGTTCCGTCAGCTTTCACACTTCCCTTGTGTCGTGGGAGTTGGAGACAATCACTGCCGTAGCTGCAGCCATGATGGAAGCAATAGTATATGTGTGTTCCCTCCTTGGCACTTGAGAAGCTCGTAAGCTTGCAGCAGCGGCATTGACAGCGATCCTCTGAGCCATCCCTCTTGTGCAGATGCCGGTTGGTTGAGCCACAGTTACGGCGTAAGTCTTCTTGGGAGTTTGTGGACTAGTAGGTTGAGCAGACATCTTAGCTTTAGCGTAGGGATGAGAGGTAGAGATTTTCACATCGGGTTCACCAAAATTTGTAGGTCACAATATTTTGTATCAAATACAAAATAATGTTTTACAAATGATTTATGCTTGAAGCAGAAGTTGTGTTCGTAATCTCAAATGCTCCTCTGATTCTACTGTATTGCTTGCTTCGGTCTACTCAGCTTGATGTGCGTGGATGAAGGCGTAGCGCAACTTATCTTGCGTAGCGAGGGTCTTGAAGACTTGATCTCACGTGCGCAGCGAAGTAAGGGTCGCAGGGACTTGGTCTCACGTGCCTGCGTTGCGGTTGGATGCTCTAGCAGGCGACGTCGGGATGCTTGGGCAGGCAGTACGTACTTGTCGGTTGGTTGACGCTTCCTTTGAGAGCACTCTTCTCTCTGTTTTCTTCTCAAATTTCAGAATTTGTTTCTTTGTGAAGTGAAGTGCTCTATTTATAGAGTTCACTAGTGGGCTTAAGATTGGGCCCGTGCTTTGGGTTGAGTCTAACTCATGGACCGGGCTTGTAGCTTTGACCCAAATATCCCTCGTGGGCCAGTACATTTATACTTTAATGATCTTGATTTGGTCCTTAAACTTTTAGTGCCTACATGCCTCATCAATATATGGTGCACAAACTCCTCTCATAGTGCGTCCCAAATCCCGATGCCTAGCTAGCTATCCATATTGGTTTCCTCCAATGAGGTATTCTCGATCCAACTCATCCTCGTATCGCTGATTTCTGGGGGATGGTAATCTTTGATCAACAGCGGGCAGTCCTCGCCTCCGTTCTTGCATGTTATCTCCTTGTACACTACTTCACTCTTCATGATCACGTTCAACACTTCTCTGTGACATTGTTACTTAAACAGAAAATGATCAAGTGACAAAGTAAAAGATAATAAAACTAAAATAAAGAAATACTTAGTAGATTCTTCGTTACCAAGCCCCGGCAACGGCGCAAAAATTTGACGAGCGTCGTTGTACCCGTCAAAAATAATATTTCTATATTTCCGACTAGCAAGTGGTAAGTCGGGTCGTATCCACATAGATCGATATGAGAATCTGTTCACTAAGTACAAGAGTAACAATGGGGTTCCGAAATTCAAACAAGTAAATAAAAACACAAGCAAGCAACAATGATCACTTATCAAGAGAGAAATCGTCGCAAAGATTCAAGTATAATATATCAAAGAGTAGTGCAGGCTAGAACTTTCGACTGTGATGCAAGACCAAATCATAGACAAATCCATTTTTGATTTCTAATGTTCTACAACTTAGAGCTCCCCCGCTAAGGTTATACTCCCCGTTCTTGTTCTAATACTTAATCTCGCGCTAACGATAATCAAGACCCTAACTCGCTAGAGTTGTATGAAGATTTAAACAAGTTGTCCTAGGGTGTTTAATCCTAGTGGTATATTACTCGTGTCCTAGTTCGCTATCCCCGCTAGGTTGCTAGTAAACTTGACAAACGGAATCAACAAACAAACAAAAGCTCCCCCGCTAGGGTTCCACTCATGCTAGCAAATCAATTCAATAAACATTGCATAGTAATATAACACAAAACACAGAAATCAATAGAGGTCTCAAGTCAAAACATCACAATTTCGAGTTCTAGCCTACACATATGAGTTTAGCTACTCATCGTAAAAGAATACATCATCAAGTTGTTGAATGGGAATGAAACGAAATTACTAATGACGAATTCCCACCAAGCTGCAGCTCAACTCCAACACTTGAATCCAGCAACGTATCCACGCTCAAGCTCTTCAATTTCGTCCTCTTCTCCCTTTTTCTTCTCAAAACCGTGTGTCCTTCTTTCTCTGAAAATCCTCTCTAAAATCCACACGAGAGGTTGGCTCAGCCAACCCAACTTCTATTCCGATATATTTATAGCAAAAACTAGGGTTTCTGATGGACCATAATTATACGAATCAAAAACACAGTTAAACCCACTAAATTAGACCTTTTGTCTATTTAACTTTTGCTTGTTAGTTCCGATATATTTCTATAGGGTATTTTGGACTCTAGAGAGAAAACACGCTAAGGAGAGGATTTTACGCTGAAAAGATATTACGAGTCAGTCCTAAGTCACGATTAGACGCTGAATGAAGAAATCTCAAGATCCTGACATGGAATCACTCAAAACAAATCAAACCGAAGAGCAACCGAAGTCAGACCGGAGCGGAATTGGACTGATAGTTTTGTGAAAAGACTGCACAAAACTCACAAAACTCACTCCTTCTCCTCCATGACCGGCTACCTTGTGAAGAAGGATGACTCATGGGGTGGCTTTCCCCTCCCCTTCCCTCCATGACCGGTGGCTCCTCCTCCCCTTACCTCCAACCGGCGGCTTTTGGCTCCACCATGGGAGCTTGACACTTGTCCTCCTCTCCTCCACATCTTCATCTCCTCCTTCTCCTCCCTTAGATGAAAGCCATCTCCACCCTCCATTCTCTCCCCATTTGGCTATAAATACCAATGCCAAACTCATTTGTAAATCATCCTAAAATCTCAAAAACACTTATCTCTCTAGTTTTGGTACTTTGTAAGTTTGGTTTTCAATCTATAATATTCTTGTTGGTTCTTGAATATTGTAGATCGTTCTTGAGTACTCTTGTCGGTTCTTGAGTACTCAAGCTTTACTTTATTATTCTTGAGTACTCTTGTCGGTTCTTGAAGTACTCACCCCCTTCCCTTACTGTCTTTACTTTCGAAAACTTTACTTTACTGTCTTTTCAAAAACCTTTTCAAGTACTTAGTTATGATGTCCTCTTCCATGGATATTCGTAGCTAAACCCTTCATTCGGTTGAAGGGGTGTACTTGTATCATACAATGTTTTAGACCCTGCACCTAGTGCCGCTCTGTGTTCAAAACTTGTTCTATGTGCCATATATCAGGTTAGAACTTTTAAGGTTGAGTGGAAGCTTTAACGGGCAAAGCTCTTCCGTGGGGTTCGTGAACATACTCGGGTAAGTGGATGCTTTAACGGGCAAAGCTTATCTGAGGAGTTCGACTTATTTCAAAAACCATTTGGTTGATCGTAACTGAAGATCAAACGGATGCACATAAGGCTAAGATACTTCGAAAGGAGGAATTAGTCTAAAATAGAACAAGTGTTTTAAACGATGTTGCAAGTCTTGTGCTAGAGATAGCCTCGATTCATCTTTGAACACGTAGTATGATCATTAGCGGTCAATGATAAACAACTATGATACAAGGCCCCTTAAACCGAATCTTTTCTTGACTTAAAACATCACCTGCACTTTACTTTCTTAGTATAAATTGCACTATCAACTGCTGACGTTCCGCAAGACTTGCCGATCACGCAACAACCGATGTAAGTCTTCCTTTTATTTTCAGTATTTACTTTTCTGTTATTTACTTTTCCACACTAAAAACCAAAACCAACCAAAAAGTCACGTAGTTATTCGCGCTAAAACCTCAATCAACCCTAAAATCACGTTCCCCGCCTGTACAATCCCTCAAAGAACGATTTATCCCCCTAATTTCCTTGGGTTCGACCCCTACTTACCACTTGCTACCCAGTAGTGAAGTCACGAGTAGCGGACTTATAAATTTATTTGTACACATTGCCTCGCGACAAGGCAGTGCTGTCAAATTGGTGCCGTTGCCGGGGAATTAGTTAATTAGTCGGATAAAGTTCTTTGAATCGATACTCGCTTCAAAACAACCATGTCTCGCGAAGGAAGCCACCATGACTACCAGGATGACAAAGAAATAAACCTGTACGATCGGAATGATGAGGTGCCACTTCCATTTGTCGACGATCCGGAACAAATCATCCAAGACAGAAGAGCTCGTGATAGGGAGGTCGCCCGACGAAACCAAGGACCACCCCAGGACCGAAATGCAGCTGGCACAGTGCAACCCCCTATACGTCGCCCACACCCTCAACCTCGACAAATGCCTAGGCAAGAACCTGTCTTCGATGACTACTATGGGAATAACAACTACCGCGCACCTACGATGGGAGAGCTGAATGCCCCAGATTTCAAAACGCAACCATGGTGCATCTACGAGGGCCCTGAACTGGAATACATTACCATCAACGCATCAGTGGCCCATAGCTTGCCCAAGTTCTCAGGAGCTCATGGAGAATCAGCAACGACTCATCTCCAACGCTTACACGGCGTTTGCCAAAATCTAAAACCCAATCGAGTGAGTATGGACAACTTCAAGTTAAAAGCGTTCTACTTCTCCCTCAGTGACTCGGCGAATGACTGGTTCCTTTCATTACCTTCCGGTAGCATCAGAACATGGGCTCAGATGCAGAAAAAGTTCTTAGACAAATATTACCCAGCAGGAAGAGCAATGCAAGTAAGGAGGCAAATGCAGGACATCAAGCAAGGACCCAACGAAACCATGTACGATTACCTGGAGAAGTTCAACCACCTGGAAAGAAGCTGCTGTACCCTTGGACTGCCCGAGAAACTCATCATCGAATACCTCATTGATGGATTAAGACCCTTAGACAAAATGCTTCTGGATGCCTCAGCTGGAGGATCCATGATGAATTTATCACTGAGTGGCATAAGAAATCTCATCACCAACGTTGCTGAAAATGCCCGGTTCAGAGAAGAGACAACTCGGCTGGAAGAATTTTCCCGAACAAAGAATGTGGCAAAAGCTGAAACATCAATGAGCTCTATGCCAGAAGAGATGAAACAAATAAAGGAGACGATGATTGAGATCCTGCGAAGACAACCAGTTCAAGTAAAGCCTTGCGAATTTTGTGGTTCTACGGACCACAAGACTGACGCATGCCCAACATTAATAGAAGAGGAACCGGCAGAAGTAAATGCAATGGGAGGATACCAAGGATACAACAACAGCAATGATAGAGCCGGACAAAACAGATAGTATGGTCAAACAACCAACCCAAGCTGGCGTAACAACAGCTATCCCCAGAAGGAAACACAACCAGCTGTCCCTCAACTAGCTCAGTCATGCTACCAACCGCTCCACCAACAATACAACCAAAACACCCCACCAGCGGACCAGTACCAAGCCAGCTCGAGCAATCATCAAGGACCAAACAAGTCACTAAAGGACATAATGATACAATTGTCAGGTACTGTGCAGCAGTTGAATGCTACTATACATCAAAACCAAGCCGAAACAAAGGGAGAATTATCGGTCTTGAAAAAGCACATCTGCCAACTCGCTGCCTCAGTATCCGCACTCACTAATGAGCCCGGCATACTCCTTTCACAAACCACTCAAAACTCGTAGGAAAATGTGAATGCCGTGACTCTTAGGAGTAGAAAAACGCCTGTCGACAAACCCATGGAACAAGAAAAAGACAAAAGCCCGAGGTTGCCAAGAGAAGAACAAATAAGGTCCGAGTCTCTCGAAACTCTAAAGGAAGACACGGCCGACAAAGACGATGACATGTTTGAGGAAGAACGGGATGTGACCAACAAAAAAATGGAGACGCACCCGAAGAACACAGGCCACACCCGATGCCCAGAACCGAGACCTCCAATATCCACGCCACGCTTCCATTTCCAGTACCAGCTCGAGTACCCAAACAACATGTAATGGATAAGGACGTGTTTGGGTTGTTCAGTAAAGTCGAAATCAATATCCCCCTCTTGGAAGCCATCAAGCAAATCCCTCGGTATGCTAAATTTTTAAAAGACCTTTGCACCAACCGGAGGAGGAATACTAGTTATGATCAAGAGCTGATGAGTAGGAACGTGTCGGCCATCATACAACGCAAAGTGCCCCCCAAATGTGGTGATCCGGGAACTTACACCATTCCATGCACAATCGGCAACATCCGGATCGAGAACTACACGCTAGACCTTGGAGCATCAATCAACGTTCTTCCCTTCTCTATCTATTCAAGCCTTAGGATTGGACCGCTCGAACCCACCGGTCTCACTATTCAATTGGCAGATCGGTCGTGCAAACAACCCGAGGGAAAAAAAGAAGACGTCCTGGTCAAAGTAGGAGAATTGGTGTTTCCAGCAGACTTCTACGTCTTAAAAATGGAGAATGGCGGACCTACAGATCATGCACCCATCCTTCTCGGCCGTCCATTTCTCAAAACATCAAAAATGAAAATAGACTGTGGAAGTGGAATGCTCTCAATGGAAGTAGAAGGAGAGGTCTTCAGCTTTGCATATTCCGAGCAATGAAGCATCCTATGGAATTCGAGGTTGTACATGCTCTCGATGCTTTGGACGACCTAGTCCAAGAAGTTCAACCAGAACCAAGAGCGGACCCCTTAGAAGCCATACTCAATGAAGCTGAAGGCTCATGCGAATTAACCGAAGACTTGCATGAAACGGTGGCCCACTCAACAATCTCGGAGCCTTTCACACCAGAATATGGAGTCAACGAGGTAAAATTATTCAAATCAAATACTTATCTGCCCTCGGTAATACAAGCTCCCAAAATAGAATTGAAGCCTCTGCCCATGCATCTGAAATACGCATTCCTAGGGGAAAATAACACGCTCCCGGTAATCATAAAGAGTGGTTTAGAAACAGACCAAGAGCGTTGATTGATAAAAGTGTTGAGACAACACAAGTTGGCTATTGGATGGACTCTAGCCGACTTGAGAGGAGTCAGCCCGGCTGTATGCATGCACCGTATTCTACTTGAGGATGGAGCAAAGCCATCAAGAGAGCCTCAACGACGACTCAACCCAATCATGATGGAGATCGTCCAAAAAGAAATACAGAAGCTACTAGATGCGGACGTTATCTATCCCATATCAGATAGCCAATGGGTGAGTCCTGTCCACGTGGTCCAAAAGAAAGGTGGGATCACGGTTGAGGAAGATGCCGAAGGAAAAATGGTGACAACAAGGGTCAAAAACGGCTGGAGAATGTGCATTGACTACAGAAAACTGAACGCCGTCACAAGAAAAGACCATTTCCCTCTGCCGTTCATCGATCAAATGCTAGGCCGACTGGCGGGAAAGCCATACTTTTGCTTCCTGGATGGGTTCTCAGGCTACAACCAGATCCATATAGCACCTGAGGACCAAGAGAAGACTACATTCACCTGCCCATTCGGTACATTCGCCTTCAGAAAAATGTCGTTCGGACTATGCAATGCCCCTGGAACTTTTCAAAGGGTTGTGACCAGCATCTTTTCAGATATGATCGGCGAATTCATTGAAGTCTTCATGGACGACTTCACCATCTATGGAGACACATTCGACGCTTGCTTAAGCAATTTGAGCACGGTTTTGGCACGATGTGTGTCCATGAACTTAGTGCTCAATTATGAGAAGTGCCACTTCATGGTAACACACGGAATAGTCTTGGGACATATCGTCTCACAAGAAGGCATGGAAGTGGACAAAGCAAAGATCGACCTGATCATGACTCTACCATACCCATCAACGGTCCGAGACATCCAATCATTCCTTGGCCATGCGGGATTCTACCGACGATTCATCAAGGACTTCTCCAAAAAGGCATTGCCTCTATCCACTCTTCTCCAAAAAGAAGTTCCTTTTGAATTCACCAATGCATGCAAGGAGGCCTTTGACAATTTGAAGAAAGCCCTCACTAGCACACCCATCATCCAAACTCCGGATTGGGGAAAACCATTCGAAATCATGTGCGACGCAAGCGACTTTGCTGTAGGAGCAGTTCTCGGCCAAAAGATTGGTAAGAAGGCAGGTGTGATCTACTACGCCTCACGAACCCTAGATTCTGCCCAACGAAACTACTCCACCACCGAAAAGGAACTCCTGGCAGTGGTATTCGCTCTGGAAAAGTTCAGATCATATTTCCTTGGAGCAAAGGTGATAGTTTATTCTGACCATGATGCCATCCGCTATCTAATGATGAAGAAGGAGGCCAAGCCAAGACTCATTCGGTGGATACTACTACCGCAAGAATTCGATGTGGAGATAAGGGAAAAAAAGGGGATCGAGAATACTGTGGCCGACCACCTAAGCAGGATTGTCCGAGAAGAAGAAGAAGGGCACATAACCGAATCATTTCCAGACGAGCACCTATACGCCGTCTCAACCACAGTGCCATGGTATGCCCAAATCGTCAACTACCTTGTAGGAGGTACATTTCCTCCTCTTTTACTAAAGCACAGTGCATGAAACTTAGGCATGACGCTAGGTTTTACTTGTGGGATGATCCCTATTTATGGAAAATAGGAGCAGATCAAATACTTAGGAGATGCATCCCCGATAATGAAATAGCTTCTGTCATTAGCTTTTTCCATGAGTTTGCATGTGGAGGACACTTCGGGCCTAGGAGAACCGCTAGAAAAATCCTGGATAATGGCTTCTTTTGGCCGAATTTATTTAGAGATGCATATGAGAAGTGTAAAAAATGCGATAAGTGTCAAAGAGTAGGAAATGTGTCAGCTAGAAATGAAATGCCTCAAGTACCCATATTAGTCAACGATGTTTTCGATATTTGGGGTATTGATTTTATGGGACCATTCCCAGTTTCATGCGGTTATACTTACATTCTAGTTGCTGTAGATTATGTGTCAAAATGGGTAGAAGCTAAGGCCACAAGGTGCGACGATGCAAAAACTGTCATAGATTTTTTGCGCACTAACCTGTTTTGTAGGTACGGGGTACCCAAGGCCATAATCAGCGACCAAGGAACTCATTTCTGCAACCGCATGATGGCTGCCACCTTGAAGCGCTACTGATGGACCAAAATTATACGAATCATAAACACAGTACAACCCCCTTATTTAGACATTTTGTCTATTTAACTTTTGCTTGTTAGTTCAGATATATTTTTGCAGGGTAATTCAGAGCTTAGAGAGAATACACATTAAAGAGGAGCTTTTAAAGTAGAAAAGATGTTACGAGTCAATCCAAGGTCAAGATCATATGCCGACTGAAGAAATATTAAGGATCCTGACGTTGAATCACTCATAACAAATTAATCAGAAGAATCAGGAGAGGAATCAAGACAGCCCGGGGAAGAAACACATTGACAGTTTTGTGAAAAGACTGCACAAACTGTACAAAACTCACACATGGGCAAAGTGACCGGCCACTTGGGCAAGAGGTGGCCAAAGCCACCCCTCCTCCTCCCTCCACCACCGGCAACCGGCGGCTCCTCCACACATGGTGACCGGCGGCTTTCCTCCTCCTCCATGTGGTGGCTTCTCCTCCCTTGATTTGCTCATCCAATCTCCATGCAACAAGTGTCCTCATCTCCTCCTCCTTCCATGGCTATATAAGGAGGAGCTCCTCCCCTCATTTTCATCATCCAAAAACCAATATTCACTTCTCTCTCTAAGTTTTGTAATTGTAAGTTTGGCTTTGGAAATAAAGGATAGCTCCCTTGGCGCTTCAACGGTTGTAAGTATTATTTCTAGTATTTATTCAACTGTTTTTATTTCCTTAGTTATAATGTTTAGCGCGATGAATAGTAGCTAAACTAGTAGTTCGGTCTAAGGGGCGCACTTGTATTATAAAATGTTTTAGACTATTAACTTAGCGTCTCTCCTTAGTATTCAAAACTTATTCTATGTGCCATATATTCGGTTAGAACGTCCAAGGTAGAGTGGATGCTTGGAATGGCAAAACTCTACAGCGGGGTTCGTAAACTTGTATGGATAAGTGGATGCTTGGAATGGCAAAGCTTATCTGAGAAGTTTGACTTATCTTAAACACCATTTGGTTGATCGGGAATGGTTGATCAAATGGATGCACATAGGCTAATATAACCGGGAATGGAGTATTAGTCTAAATAGAATAAGTGCTCTACGTCCTTGGAATAGGCTAGACAGTGTACGCAAATCGAGTGCTTGGAATGGCCTTGATACACCGTTTGAATACTTAGTAGAGTCACTAAAGGTCAATGATAAACAGGATATAATACAAGGCCCCTGAAACCGAACGCTTTCCTTTAATTATAAATTGTAATTTACTTTCCAGTACTAAAACCAACCAACCAATCAATCAATCAATCACTTAGCTGGTAGCTTTAAAACCAACCAACCGACCTAAAACACGCTCTCTCGCTGGACAACCCCCTCAAAGAACATCTATTCCCCTGATTCCCTTGGGTTCGACCCCTACTTACCACTTGCTACCCAGTAGTATAGTTGCGAGTAGCGGACTATTATAAATTTATTCTTGACGTTTGCACATAACGACTGTGCATCCATCAAAATTGGTGAAGTTGCCGGGGAATCAGCCATCGGATAAAGTTCTTTGAATCGTTACGCGCTTCAAAACAACCATGTCTCACGAAGAAAGTCACCATGAATACCAGGATGGCGAAGAAATAAACCTGTACGATCAAAATGATGAGGTACCGTTTCCATTCGTCGACGATCCGGAACAACTCATCAGAAACAGAAGAGCTCGTGATAGGGAAGCAGTCAGAAGAAACCAAGAATTACTCGAGGACCGAAATGCAGCTGGTCCAGTACAACCTCCTATCCATCCCCCACGACCACAACCTCAACCTCGATACATGCCAAGAAGAGAACCCTCTTTCGATGACTACTACAGGGATAACTACTACCGTGAACCAACTATGGGCGAGTTAAATGCCCCTAATTTCGAGACACAGCCATGGTGCATCTATGAGAGCCCTGAATTAGAAAACATAACCATCAACGCATCAGTGGCGCACAGCCTGCCAAAATTCTCAGGAGCTCAAGGAGAATCTGCCACAACTCACCTCCAACGCCTACATGGCATTTGCCAGAATCTAAAGCCCAATCGAGTGAATATGGACGATTTCAAGTTAAAGGCGTTCTATTTTTCCCTCATAGACTCGGCAAGCGACTGGTTCCTTTCATTGCCTTCCGGAAGCATCAGAACATGGGCTCAGATGCAGAAGAAATTCTTAGACAAATACTATCCGGCTGGAAGAGCAATGCAAGTAAGGAGGCAACTACAGGAAATCAAACAAGGTCCCAATGAAACCATGTACGATTACCTGGAAAAGTTTAATCACCTAGAAAGCAGTTGCTGTACCCTTGGATTGCCCGAGAAACTCGTCATCGAGTACCTCATTGATGGATTAAGACCCTTAGACAAAATGCTCTTGGATGCCTCAGCAGGAGGATCCATGATGAATCTATCATTAAGTGGCATAAGGAATCTCATCGCCAACGTTGCTGAAAATGCCCGGTTTAGAGAAGAGACTACTCGTCAAGATGAATTCTCTCGATCAAAAAAGGTAGCACAAGTCGAGACATCAGTAAACTCCATAACTGAAGAGATGAAACAGTTAAAGGAGATGATGATCGAGATCATACGTAGACAGCCAGTTCCGGTAAAACCCTGCGAGTTCTGTCGTTCTACAGACCACAAAACTGACGCATACCCAACATTGATAGAAGAAGAACCGGCGGAAGTGAATATAGTGGGAGGATATCAAGGATACAACAACAACAACAACGACAGAGCTGGACAAAACAGACAGTACGGTCAAACATCCAACCCAGGCTGGCGTAACAACAACAGCTATCCTCAGACTGAGACACAACCAGCTGTCCCTCAACTAGCGCAGTCATTCTACCAACCCCCCCCCACCGACAATATAACCAGAACGCTCCATCGGCAGGCCAATATCACTAAAAAGGGTCAAATCAGTACCAAGCCAGCCTGAGCAATCAGCAGGAACCAAGCAAGTCGCTCAATGACACGATGAAGGAGCTCGTGGGAAACATTAATCAATTGGGTACTTCGCTACACCAGTACCAGGCAAAAACTGACGGGGCAATTTCAGAATTGACCAAACAAATGTCCCAGCTCGCCACCGCAATGTCAACACTCACTACTGAACCTGGCAGACTTCCTTCACAGACCGTCCAAAATCCTAAGGCGAACATAAGCATGATAAGGAGGTCAAACATGAAGGTTACTCTAGGAGAAGTAGCACGGTCCCCAACCTACAGACTTACGAACAATCACTTCAACCGTAGGAGTCGACCTGATTGGAATCAAGAAGAAGACCGACCCAATGATGGCAAAACATGGGTTACGCATGCTGAAAATGGACGGTACGCATTTACTATTTGCATAACACCGCCGCCGATCACACACTTTGACATACCAGCATCTGGTTGGGACTCCCCAACTAATATTTATGCTTCGAAGCAAAATATTAAAGGGTCCGAGTATGCAAATCCTAAGCCAGGGAATGGGCAGAATAGCCCGACAATAGAAAGAGCCCTCACTTCAGATCATGAGCCACAACCGGAAAGAGATAAAGACCCTGGGGCCTTTACAATCACCTGTGGTATTGGTGAAACCCAGATCCATAAATGCTTAGTCAATCTTGGGGCTGCTGTCAACGCCATGCCTTCCTCCTTGTATTACCTACTAGGACTTGGTCCTTTGAAACCACCTCGATCAAATATCGAGCTAGGAGATAAATCATGCATCCGCCCGGTTGGAGAACTGGAAGATGTAATACTCCATGTGGGAGAACTTGTCGTTGCTGCAGACTTCTATGTAATACCAACAGAAGAGACCTGCGAAGACGACCCACCAACAATAATATTGGGACGACCATTCCTCTACGCCACTAAAGCAAGAATCGATGTGGGCAAGGGCTCATTATCACTTAAGTTCGGCGGAAAAATTGCACACTTCTACATTGATCAGAGCCGCTCGGACACAGAAACCGCCAGACATAACACCTATCTCAGATCACGGTGCACAGTTTTCTGACCTGTCATTAGAGACCAAAAAAGTAACAAGACCAGTGATGGACCATAATTGTATGCATCATAAATACAGTTAAACCCACCAAATTAGACTGTTTGTCTATTTAACTTCTACGTGTTAGTCCCGAAATATTTCCACAGGGCAATTGAGAGATAAAAGTGAAAACACGCTAAGGAGAGGATTTTATGCTGAAAAGATATCAAGAGTCAATTGAAGGTAAAGATCAAGCACTGAACGAAGAAATCTCAAGATCCTGACGATGAATTACTCTAATTAAATCCAAATGAGGAATTATCAAAGACAGCCTGGAGTGAAATTGGACTGATAGTTTTGTAAAGACAGTACAAAACCGTCAAGATTCATCCATGTGCATTGGTGACCGGTGGCTTGGGTGAAAAGGATGAGTCATTGGGTGGCCTCCTCCCTCCTCCTCCATGGGATGACCGGTGGCTTTGGCAAAGGGTGGCCAAGCCACCTCCTCTTCCTCCCCTTTGGACCGGCAACCGGTGGCTTTTGGGAGGCTCCTCCCCTTGTGCCACTTGTCTCCTCCACAAGCTCCTCCATCTCCACCCTTGGATGCTCCTCCACATGCCTCCATCTCCACCCTCCATTCCTCCTCCATTGGCCTATAAATACAAGCACCCCTCCTCCCATTTGTATCATCAATCCATACACAAAACACTTATCTCTCTAAGTTTGGTTACTTTGTAAGTTTGTTCGATTTATGAAATAATACTCCTGTTTGTTCTTGAGTATTATACTATAGAGAATACTCCTGTTGGTTCTTGAGTATTCAGTAGGAAATTGGGAATACTCCTGTTGGTTCTTGAGTATTCCACCCCTTTCCCTCTTACTGTTTTCAAAAACCCCCGAGTATTTAGCTATGGTATCCACCTCTATGGATATTCGTAGCTAAACTCTTCATTCGGTGGAAGGTATTTTCTTGTATTATATAATGTTGTAATATCTTTTAGTTTCATTTCTTTGTATTCAAAACTTGTTCTATGTGCCATTTATAGTCAGAATTTCCAAGGTTGAGTGGATGCTACGAAAGGGCAAAACTCTTCCGTGGGGTTCATGAACATACTCGGGTAAGTGGATGCTACGAAAGGGCAAAGCTTATCTGCGGAGTTCGACTTATCTAAAACACCACTTGGTCAATCGTAACTGTGAGATCAGGTGGATGCACAGAAGGCTAAGATACTTCGAAAGGAGGAATTAGTCTGAAGTAGAACAAGGGTTGCTTTAAACGATGTTGCAAGTCTTGCGCTACGAAAGGGCCTCGATTCATCTTTGAATACTTAGAAAAGTTACTAACGGTTTATTATATACATGTTATAATACAAGAGTACCTGAAACCGAATACTTTCTTTCAATCACAAAAACCCCCTGTATTTACTTTCCTAGTATAACTGTCCTGATGAACCACAACCATCAACCGCTCAACAACCGGAGGAATCGCAATCACGCATCACCCACTGTAAGTCTTCTAACCCTTATCTCTTTACTTTCAGTATTTACTTTCAGTATTTAATTTCTTTATTTACTTTTCCGCACAAAAAACCCAAAAAAACCAAAAACAGTAGTTTAATTACTCGCGCTAAAATCTCAATCATCCTAAAACACGTCCCTGTTAGTAAAAGAACAACGTATCCCCCTAATTCCCTTGGGTTCGACCCCTACTTACCACTTCTACCCAGTAGTCGCGAGTAGCGGACTTTATAAATTTATTTGTACAATTTGCTCTGACGACAAGCGAATTGTCAACTAGCAGCTATGGTCAAAGGTCTCCCGCCTTCTCAGAAACAATGGAAAGAGAAAACACCAAAACCATGGAGCTCTTACTCCAGTAAGAAGTCAGGACGAGTCAAAGGAAGAAGCAACACTGGAACGGTGGCGAAGTTTGACCTCACTCACCCATGGGACCCAAACCAGTAATCCACAACGAGGTACTGTCGAGCCAACGACGTTAAACAAGTGCACTGGTCGGGAGGTAACCCGACACTATCTTACTTTTCCGCACTTTAATTTCTGTCATTTAAATTCAGTAATTTAGTTTTAAGCTTGCATGACTTTTGAACTAAGGCACGCCTTCGTTCAAAAGTGGGGGGTGAGAACCACCTATGTACATAAATAACATGCTTGCTGTTTTTTCTTTTTTTTAGTAATAGTATCTTTTTGAAAATATGAACTTAAGAATGTGAAAAAGATAAATCATAATTCATGCATTAACCTTGTGAAAATTCAACTATTTAAAAACTTAGAATGTAACTTTCCATTTGTCCTTTGTGCTGAGATAACTAGGGATGTGGAGTTGACATAAACTGCCCTAGAGAGGCTTGGCAAGCAATCAAAGGATCAGATCAAACTATATGGTTTTCGAAGTCAGTGGAGGCTACACTTCGGGTTTTCAATGAAGATTGAAGTCATCTCCGCCAT
Organism: Rhodiola kirilowii; assembly: GCA_033675215.1. Classification (NCBI taxonomy): domain Eukaryota; kingdom Viridiplantae; phylum Streptophyta; class Magnoliopsida; order Saxifragales; family Crassulaceae; genus Rhodiola; species Rhodiola kirilowii. Next base: position 8,547,300 of record CM066201.1, read on the forward strand.
GCAGTGTTTATGCAAAAGGCGAGGACGGGAATCAAACCGTTCTATCTCCGGTCAAAGTAGCCGAGAAAATAGATGAGCGACCCTCATCTTGACCCGCGCGAAACGACAGTCAAAGTAGCCGAGAAAATAGATGAGCGACCCTCACCTTGACCCGCACAAAAACGGCAAAAAAGAGAGGAGCGTGGAGGTATTTCCATAGGCTTGCGGGCGATGATTGGACCTCCCAAAAAGGCTTGAGAAAATGGACTAGCAGCCACAAAAAGACGAAAAGCTTAATGAAGCAAATCAAGAGGCCAAAGGCCCAAAATTGTGAAGGTTTTAACCGAACAAAAAGTGAAGAACTCAAAAAGTCAAATCAACGGCCAAATGCCGATTCACTACAAAAGCAGTCCCTCGCCAAAAGAAAATCAAAGTACTCAAACCATTGAAACCCGAACCGAATCACGTGCTAGAGAAAGCTACCAGAAAACCATATAGTGCGAGACGATCCCGAGATTGCAGTCCAGGAGCCTAAAAAGGGCTATCTCCCGAGACATCCAATATAATTTGCATCTCAGCACGGAGGTACAAGTATTAAGTTTCTTCTATTTATTTACGCAGTTTAATTTGGTAATAAGTAAGCAATGCATGACTTAGGATAGATCGAGTACCACAGTCTAATTTTCATATTTCAAAGCCAACTTATAGTACAGCCCTTTAATAGCATTGTTCGGGACGAACAACTAAAAGTGTGGGGTGATCTGATGGACCAAAATTATACGAATCATAAACACAGTTAAACCCACTAAATTAGACCTTTAGTCTATTTAACTTTTGCTTGTTAGTTCCGATATATTTCTACAGGGTATTTTGGACTCTAGAGAGAAAACACGCTAAGGAGAGGATATTACGCTGAAAAGATATTACGAGTCAGTCCAAAGTCACGATCAGACGCTGAATGAAGAAATCTCAAGATCCTGTCATGGAATCACTCAAAACAAATCAAACCGAAGAGCAACCGAAGTCAGACCGGAGCGGAATTGGACTGATAGTTTTGTGAAAAGACTGCACAAAAGTCACAAAACTCACTCCTTCTCCTCCATGACCGGCTACCCTGTGAAGAAGGATGACTCATGGGGTGGCTTTACCCTCCCCTTTCCTCCATGACCGGCGGCTCCTCCTCCCCTTACCTCCAACCGGCGGCTTTTGGCTCCACCATGGGAGCTTGACACTTGTCCTCCTCTCCTCCACATCTTCATCTCCTCCTTATCCTCCCTTGGATGAAAGCCATCTCCACCCTCCATTCTCTCCCCATTTGTCTATAAATACCAATGTCAAACTCATTTGTAAATCATCCTAAAATCTCAAAAACACTTATCTCTCTAGTTTTGGTACTTTGTAAGTTTGGTTTTCAATCTATAATATTCTTGTTGGTTCTTGAATATTGTAGATCGTTCTTGAGTACTCTTGTCGGTTCTTGAATACTCAAGCTTTACTTTATTATTCTTGAGTACTCTTGTCGGTTCTTGAAGTACTCACCCCCTTCCCTTACTGTCTTTACTTTTGAAAACTTTACTTTACTGTCTTTTCAAAAACCTTTTCAAGTACTTAGTTATGATGTCCTCTTCCATGGATATTCGTAGCTAAACCCTTCATTCGGTTGAAGGGGTGTACTTGTATCATACAATGTTTTAGACCCTGCACCTAGTGCCGCTCTGTGTTCAAAACTTGTTCTATGTGCCATATATCAGGTTAGAACTTCCAAGGTTGAGTGGAAGCTTTAACGGGCAAAGCTCTTCCGTGGGGTTCGTGAACATACTCGGGTAAGTGGATGCTTTAACGGGCAAAGCTTATCTGAGGAGTTCGACTTATTTCAAAAACCATTTGGTTGATCGTAACTGAAGATCAAATGGATGCACATAAGGCTAAGATACTTCGAAAGGAGGAATTAGTCTAAAATAGAACAAGTGTTTTAAACGATGTTGAAAGTCTTGTGCTAGAGATAGCCTCGATTCATCTTTGAACACGTAGTATGATCATTAGCGGTCAATGATAAACAACTATGATACAAGGCCCCTAAAACCGAATCTTTTCTTGACTTAAAACATCACCTGCACTTTACTTTCTTAGTATAAATTGCACTATCAACTGCTGACGTTCCGCAAGACTTGCCGATCACGCAACAACCGCTGTAAGTCTTCCTTTTATTTTCAGTATTTACTTTTCTGTTATTTACTTTTCCACACTAAAAACCAAAACCAACCAAAAAGTCACGTAGTTATTCGCGCTAAAACCTCAATCAACCCTAAAATCACATTCCCCGCCTGTACAATCCCTCAAAGAACGATTTATCCCCCTAATTCCCTTGGGTTCGACCCCTACTTACCACTTGCTACCCAGTAGTGAAGTCGCGAGTAGCGGACTTAAAAATTTATTTGTACACATTGCCTCGCGACAAGGCAGTGCTGTCAGTTTCCAAGTCTGTTTTTGGGCTCAATTTTCAAGTTTCGGGCTTGCTGACATTATCAAAATGCGTGTTGACAGTAAGTACCACGTTTCGCCTTGACATTACCACCGCGTTTCCCCTTGACATTAGCGTTAAGACTAATGTCTCTACGAGATGCGGTTACCACTGAGTCCCAACTTCGGCTATTGATTTGACTATCCAAATAACCTCGGATGCTCTCGATGTGAACTAGAGAAATGTAGGAAATTGAGTCAGCTACGTAACGGCATATGGCTCGTAGTTTTTTAATCAGCGGTCCATTCTCAGCGCTCCGTTGAACGTCCAAAGGTCTAATCTGCCAGTGTGATGTTTTTGGCATGAAATGCCGTCTTTTATGTGCATTTCCTCCTAGAGCTTCCAAAACACCTGAAATGCAAAACCATACTAAAAAGTAATTGTTCGCATAAACAAGTGTCGAAATAAATGGGATTAGTTGATTCGATGAGTCGTATAAATACGACTCATCAAACCACCCCACACTTAACCTTGTTCGTCCCGAACAAGAACTAAGTCATAGAAGGAAAACAAATATGACACCACAATTTCTTCGACATCCTGGATAGATGCTACATGAATATAAGTTGTTAGTCTATACTTTTTTTTCTACGCATAACTCAATCGCTACTAAAATCATCATGCTCAACACAGAATTAACTTGATACATGTTACCTTTGAGCTGAAATTCAAACCAATTCGGATGAATGGGAGATAGTCCTTTTTAGACCCATGATCTGCATTCACTAATCCGAACTCTAGCTATATGGTTATACTTCAATGCTCTCTCTTGCACGTGATTCATTCGAGCTACAAGGTTTTTGAGCCTTCTTTCTTCTTTTGTTGGACAGCTTTTGTAGTGACTTTCTTTGGCCTTTGGCTCTTGATGTATGAATGATGTACTTCACTTTTTTTCTTCTATAAAACTTCACAATGTGGCTGATTTTTTTCTTGAGCTTTGCTCCTTTATTGTGAATTGCTTGTCCTTTTCTTCTTTCTTTTTCTTTTCCTACTTCTTCTTCTTCTGGCTCTTTATGATCATCTTGGATGATGTTATCCTCTAAAGCTTAAGTTTCCTCAGCAGGCAATCCTATGACTATATTGTTGCATGCGATGTTCGGCAGTGAATCAGCTTTCATCGTGTGTGTTTCATAGGTCTTGTTGTGTACGGTATACCATCTCGTACCTTCTGAAAATGTGTCTATCAGCTTCCATGCTTTCTTGATGCTTGACAGAACCGCTTGTCGTCAAAGCGATTGTGCAAATATATTTTTAATAGTCCGCTACTCGCAACTATACTACTGGGTAGTACTTGGTAAGTAGGGGTCGAACCCAAGGGAACCAGGGGAATAATTGTTCTTCGGGGGGATTACGCAGCGTGGGAGCGTGTTTAAAGTCGGTCGGTTGGTTTTAAAGCTACCAGCTATTTTGATTGATTGATTGATTGGTTGGTTGATTTTAATACTGGAAAGTAAATTACAGATTATATTTAAAGAGAAATGCTCAGTTTCAGGGGGCTTGTATTATATCCTGTTTATCATTGACCTTTAGTGACTCTCCTAAGTATTCAAACGGTGTATCAAGGCCATTCCAAGCACTCGATTTGCGTACACTGTCTAGCCTATTCCAAGGACGTAGAACACTTATTCTATTTAGACTAATACTCCATTCCCGGTTATATTAGCCTATGTGCATCCATTTGATCAATCATTCCCGATCAACCAAATGGTGTTTAAGATGAGTCAAACTTCTCAGATAAGCTTTGCCATTCCAAGCATCCACTTATCCGTACAAGTTTACGAACCCCGCTGTAGAGTTTTGCCATTCCAAGCATCCACTCTACCTTGGACGTTCTGACTTAATATATGGCACATAGAATAAGTTTTGAATACTTAGACTAGACACTAAGTTAATAGTCTTAAAACATTTTATAATACAAGTGCGCCCCTTAGACCGAACTACAAGTTTAGCTACTATTCATCGCGCTAAACATTATACTAAGGAATTAAAGACAACAGTTAAATAAATACTAAAAATAATACTTACAACCGTTGAAGCGCCAAGGGAGCTTTCCTTTATTTCCAAAGCAAAATTACAACATTACAAATGTTACAACTTCTAGAGAGAGAAGTGAATTATGGATTGAGGTGTGTGAAATGAGGAGGAGGAGCTCTCCTTTTATAGCCATGGGAGGAGGAGGAGATGGAGGCAAGTGTTGCATTTTGATTGGAGGAGAAATCAAGGGAGGAGATGACAACATGTGGAGGAAGGGGAGGAGGCCGGCGGCTTTTGGTGGAGGAGGTGGCGCCGCCGGTTGCCGGTCACCCAAGGGGGAGGAGCTCCTCCCTTGCCCACCTCCTTGAATGGTGGTCGGTCATCCTTGTCCAATGTGTGAGTTTGTACAGTTTTGTGCAGTCTTTTCACAAAACTGTCAATGTGTTACTTCCCCGGGCTGTCTTGACTCCACTCCTGATTCTTCTGATTAATTTGTTCTGGTCAATTCAACGTCAGGATCCTTGATATTTCTTCAGTCGGCATATGATCTTGACCTTGGATTGACTCTTGTTATCTTTTCAGCGTAAAATCCTCTCCTTAGCGTGTTTTCACTTCAGTCTCTAAAATGCCCTGTGGAAATATATCGGGACTAACACGTAGAAGTTAGATAGACAAACAGTCTAATTTGGTGGGTTTAACTGTGTTTCTGACTCGTATAACTTTGGTCCATCAGATTACCCCACACTTTTAGTTGTTCGTCCCGAACAATGCTATTAAAGGGCGTAAGTTCTAAGTTTGGCTTTGGAATATGAAAATTAGACTGTGGTACTCGATCTATCCTAATTCATGCATTGCTTACTTATTACCAAATTAAACTGCGTAAATAAATAGAAGAAACTTAATACTTGTACCTCCGTGCTGAGATGCAAATTATATTGGATGTCTCGGGAGATAGCCCTTTTTAGGCTCTTGGACTGCAATCTTGGGATCGTCTCTTACTATATGGTTTTCTTGTAGCTTTTTCAAGCACGTGATTCGGTTCAGGTTTCAGTGAGTTGAGCCTTTTTGATTTTCTTCTTTGGCGAGGGACTGCTTTTTGTTGTAGTGAATCGGCCGTTGGCCTTTGATTTGACTTTTTGAGTGCTTCACTTTTGCTCGGTTAAAACCTTCACAATTTTGGGCCTTTGGCCTCTTTTGATTTTCTTCTTTGAGTTTTTCGCCTTTTTGTGATTGCTAGTCCATTTTCTCAAGCCTTTTTGGGAGGTCCAATCATCGCCCGCAAGCCTATGGAAATACCTCCCCGCTCCTCTTGTCTTTGTCGTTTTGCGCGGGTCAAGATGAGGGTCGCTCATCTATTTTCTCGGCTATTTTGACTAGAGAGAGGACGGTCTGATTCCCGTCCTCGCCTTTGCATAAATGCTTCTTGGCGGAGTTGACTTCAATTATTCACTGAAAACCCGAAGTGCAGCCTCCACTGACTTCGAAAACCATATAGTTTGATCTGATCCTTTGATTGCTTGCCAAGCCTCTCTAGGGCAGTTTATATCAACTCCACATCCCTAGTTATCTCAGCACAAAGGACAAATGAAAAGTTACATTCTAAGTTTTTAAACAGTTGAATTTTCACAAGGATAATGCATGAATTATGATTTATCTTTTTCACATTCTTAAGTTCATATTTTCAAAAAGGTACTTATTAAAAAAGAAAAAAACAGCTGCATGTTATTTATGTACAGAGGTGGATCTCACCCCACACTTTTGAACGAAGGCGTGCCTTAGTTCAAAAGTCATGCAAGCTTAAAACTAAGTACTGAATTTAAATGACAGAAATTAAAGTGCGGAAAAGTAAGATAGTGTCGGGTTACCTCCCAACCAGTGCACTTGTTTAACGTCGTTGGCGCGACGATACCTCATTGTGGATTACTGGTTTGGGTCCCATGGGTGGCTGAGGTCAAACTTTTGATTCCACCGACTTTGATTCTTGCGGTCAGTCTTCCTGATTTTTTAGCAGATGACGGGTTTGGGTCCAGTTCTGATGGTATCTCCTTCCAACGTCTCTGAGAAGGCGAGGGACCTTTCACTATCAGTTTTTTTGAACTGGGTGTTCTCCTGTTTAGGGCTGCCTTGTCCAGTCATGGCGAAAGCGTGCTTCATGTAGGAGTCATTCTGGTCAGGCCCTTTTCCCATCCGCTTTTCAGCCTCTTCTTGGATCGCATAGTTCGCTGCGACTTGCTCATTGATCAAGGGGAAAAGTCGGGAAGGCCTCATGAGGCTTGGTTCTGCCTCGTAATGTTGGTTCGTGAAGAACTGATCGTAGATAGTCTCAGCTGTCTGGGTAATGATAGTCGGGTATGGAATAGGCAGTTCGTCGGTGGTATTCTGGACTTCTACTTCGTTGCTTCCGGTGCTTTCCATGTCTGATTCCTCGGATGGTTCGGGAGTCTCTTCTGACGGCTCGGTGGTTTCTTCTTTGTCAGCCTCAGCGTCAGCTTCTTCTGTCTGCATTTCCTCGTCAGTGTGGGAAACTCGTCTTGTGGCAGCGGCTAGGCAAGTTATCAAGTACCACATGTCTGCAATGGTGAGGTTTCCGGCAGACCTTCTCATAGCTTCGTTGACTCTTCCCAGCTCTTCGGACCTCATCCCACGAAGAAATTTTTGGAGAAGAATTTTCTTCGTAAATCCATGGTGCGGGCAGCTTGAGACGATGGCATCGTAGTTCATGTAGTATTCGTCCAAAGTCTCATCCCGGGATTGTTGAAGGTTCAGGATCTTCTCGCGGGTTTCTTGGCGTAAAGATGGTGGGGAGAATTCTTTCAGGAACGGAACGCAGAGGTCTACGAAACGTTCTGCACTGCAAGCGGTGGATGTGTAGTACCATATCGTGGCGAAGTCGGTTTGAGAGAATTTAAAGCATTTCAGCTTAAATTCTTCTAACACTTTGTTTTCAGGTTTGATGTTGTGGCAGACTTGGTGGAAGCTTCGGCAGTGCTGTAAGGGGTCTTCTCCCTCCGTTCCTCCGAACAGGGGCAGAAATCGCGTTGTCCATGCATGCGTAACGGGTAATGACATAGGAGAAAGAAAGAAAAAGAAAGGGGAGGGAAGAACAGTTATCCGATGACTAGTTCCCCGGCAACGGCGCCAATTTGACAGAACCGCTTGTCGTCAAAGCGATTGTGCAAATAAATTTTTAATAGTCCGCTACTCGCAACTATACTACTGGGTAGTACTTGGTAAGTAGGGGTCGAACCCAAGGGAACCAGGGGAATAATTGTTCTTCGGGGGGATTACGCAGCGTGGGAGCGTGTTTAAAGTCGGTCGGTTGGTTTTAAAGCTACCAGCTATTTTGATTGATTGATTGATTGGTTGGTTGATTTTAATACTGGAAAGTAAATTACAGATTATATTTAAAGAGAAATGTTCGGTTTCAGGGGGCTTGTATTATATCCTATTTATCATTGACCTTTAGTGACTCTCCTAAGTATTCAAACGGTGTATCAAGGCCATTCCAAGCACTCGATTTGCGTACACTGTCCAGCCTATTCCAAGGACGTAGAACACTTATTCTATTTAGACTAATACTCCATTCCCGGTTATATTAGCCTATGTGCATCCATTTGATCAATCATTCCCGATCAACCAAATGGTGTTTAAGATGAGTCAAACTTCTCAGATAAGCTTTGCCATTCCAAGCATCCACTTATCCGTACAAGTTTACGAACCCCGCTGTAGAGTTTTGCCATTCCAAGCATCCACTCTACCTTGGACGTTCTGACTTAATATATGGCACATAGAATAAGTTTTGAATACTTAGACTAGACACTAAGTTAATAGTCTTAAAACATTTTATAATACAAGTGCGCCCCTTAGACCGAACTACAAGTTTAGCTACTATTCATCGCGCTAAACATTATACTAAGGAATTAAAGACAACAGTTAAATAAATACTAAAAATAATACTTACAACCGTTGAAGCGCCAAGGGAGCTTTCCTTTATTTCCAAAGAAAAATTACAACATTACAAATGTTACAACTTCTAGAGAGAGAAGTGAATTATGGATTGAGGTGTGTGAAATGAGGAGGAGGAGCTCTCCTTTTATAGCCATGGGAGGAGGAGGAGATGGAGGCAAGTGTTGCATTTTGATTGGAGGAGAAATCAAGGGAGGAGATGACAACATGTGGAGGAAGGGGAGGAGGCCGGCGGCTTTTGGTGGAGGAGGTGGCGCCGCCGGTTGCCGGTCACCCAAGGGGGAGGAGCTCCTCCCTTGCCCACCTCCTTGAATGGTGGCCGGTCATCCTTGCCCAATGTGTGAGTTTGTACAGTTTTGTGCAGTCTTTTCACAAAACTGTCAATGTGTTACTTCCCCGGGCTGTCTTGACTCCACTCCTGATTCTTCTGATTAATTTGTTCTGGTCAATTCAACGTCAGGATCCTTGATATTTCTTCAGTCGGCATATGATCTTGACCTTGGATTGACTCTTGTTATCTTTTCAGCGTAAAATCCTCTCCTTAGCGTGTTTTCACTTCAGTCTCTAAAATGCCCTGTGGAAATATATCGGGACTAACACGTAGAAGTTAGATAGACAAACAGTCTAATTTGGTGGGTTTAACTGTGTTTCTGACTCGTATAAATTTGGTCCATCAATGCTGAAATTCATTATCGAGCCTCTTGCAGCAGTATCGAGCATACAACGCTCTAGTGGAAGCATTACATCAAGAAAGCTCTCAATAAGACTAAGCTCTGTCAGTTTCTGATTCGGATATCTTACGAGAAGGTCTTTGAAGCGTTCTAAGTAATCATACAATGTCTCCCCTTGCAACTGCTTAATAGTAGTAATCTCTCTTCGAATTTCAGGGCGACACGACTACAGAAGACACCTTATGCAACGGTTATTTGTACCCTTATGCAATGGTTCATGATCCGTTGCATAAGCTACCGTTGCATAATGTCACGACATTATGCAACGGTTCCGTAAAACCGTTGCATAATATCACACAATAGGCAACGGTTTTGAGTAGAGAACCGTTGCATAATGTGTGATATTATGCAATGGTTTATTGGTTGAACCATTGCTTAATACCGTGACATTATGCAACAGTTTTGGTGAACCGTTGCGTAAAACATGGAAATATTCTAGCAGATTTTGGTTGTTTTTTTAGCGACATTCTAAACAAATTTTAATACCCGGCCCTGTTGTTACACCTGTTGTTACACGTTTACAAACATCAAAACATTTTCATTTCACTCCAAATACAACCATTACAACAATTCATACAATGAATATTGAATTATGTATCGCCAAGTCATTATAAAAGTCATACACTGATTTATACTTCACATAAACAATTCACATGTAAGTACTATGTTCGAACAAGTAGTTGTACAAGGAGGCGGTGATCTCATCTCGCACGTCTTGTACCTTTCCGAACTCATTTGCTCGTGTCCCATTAGGAAAAACCTAGAACAATTAAGAAGACGATTTAGAACAAACTTAGAGAATAAACCTAGCTGTGGATTTAGAACAAAAAAATAAGAGAAAACACACAACACATATTATATTCTAATATTCCCAAAACTAGAATATCAAACGCCCATTTGATCCCAAACTTTGGTCATAACACAGAGTAGGACAAGATTATATTCTGAATGATGAATACTGATATTGAACTACAACTCCAACACCATTCTACATTTGTCACCATTCTAATAGAGTAGGACGAGACTAGCATGCTTACTTGGTCAAAGTTCCCCACATATGCACCGTTATTAGCACGAACAAATTCCATTATGTCCCGAATATTTCTCAGAACATAATAACCGCATAAATTACTATCATCGGGTTGTTTCGGACAATGCATTATAAGTAATCTCAGTTAACACTTTATTAATGAAACTTACAAGAATATTAAAGGAATGCTTTGTCTATGAATACCGTCACTATCTTCCATTCGACTCGACGATCAATCCTCGGATTACATCCTTGATAGTATCGTTGTAACCCCCTAAAATAAATAATAATAATACATAATTAGTGAATGTCAATGCAAGTTACAAAATAATAGTAAGTTTGAAACTTACAAGTCCACTAAAGCTTTTGCATCGCTATGTATAACGGTGACCTCTTTTAAGGAGTTGAACCAATGGACTACACCTTGGTTGGGGAAGATAACGCACAACATCCAATGAAACATACATCAAAGAACTAAATTCATACAACCCATATTTCAAAAAACAGGTAATATAGTACAAGTAATTTATGTACTTACGCTGCACCATTTATATAAGGCATAAAGTAGCAATAATTGCGATCTTTGTCTGGCATATTAAGTCTTGATACAAATGCCTCCAGCCTATCATTTATGTGATTGGAAGGGCTTACGGCCGTGTGATTGAAGAACCCGAATCGAACCTCTGAATCAGTCATTTGATTGTATAAAGAACTACAAAATGAAAAACTTGTAAAGTTAGACCTTCTGCAACAAATGATGAACAAGTAATGACAAGAGTATTACCATATATATAAATCACAATGTGAGTTTGACAACAGTGCAAATGCATATATATCATGGACGTCATCTGGGCCCACTGTGGAAGTGTAGTCATCACCGAACACTTCGTCAGCGATGCATACTCTTACAACGTCTCTGCCCAAGTTAGAGTACATATCGTGTAGAAATTGACAGTCGATGGAATAATTCTCTACTTCATCATTTGAAGCCGGTGGCAAATGGTAGTATAGTTGCATGTTATATTCCTGAATTTCGAATATTAGTAAATAATTCAAATAAAATCTGATAAATTAAATTATGGAAAGATGGTTCAAATATTTGATTTTATTACCCTTATGTTCTTTTCAATCAAGTGCTTCGGCCATGCAACCAAGTCTGATTTCGCCTCTGCATCCCGTGTTGTCTTTAATGTCTCTCCATGGGGAATGGGAAGTCCAACATTCTGACCAAGAGCACTATCGACCTTCACCTTAACCATTTCATCGGGCAATAGAATAGCACGTAGCAAACGACCATTCATGACTCGACCGACAGCCACTAGTCGTCTCTCATTATTAAGTCCCTCTTCGATACTTAATAAGCTTCTTAGCCCAATTTGTCAACATAAATAAATTCATGGTGTTTACATTTGTAAGAAAAATATAAAACAAATAGTAAGGAAATAATGACTTTAAAAATCTTCGAGTACCTTTGGTATATTCTTCCAAGGGTCCGTATCTGTGGGAGCATCGGGGAAGCAGTATTGACTCTGTCGATCAGACGGCTGAATGCGAATAGCACTAGAACTGGGTGTCACCCTCGAAGAGGTAGAGCTAGGTAATCCAATCCTCCATGGAATGTGTGTCCTGAGTCCTCGGGTACGTCCAGGGTGCTCATCCGTGCCAATAGCCTCCGTCAGTATGTCACGTCGGCCTTGAGAAGAAAATGCACCTCGAGCGGCCATTTCCACTCAATCATCGTATTATTTTAGAAAATTACCAATAGTTAGTGTATAATTAAAAAAAACTTAACTATTAAAACACACCTAAGGAACTTACAATCTGAAATCTTCCCGTGGTGGTTGAGATATTGTTCTGGTCGAGTTCAGAACAATATCTAAACCAACTTATGCGCTAAATAACTAAAAGCGGAAAATAAACGACACGCAAAGTTGTTACCCAGTTCGGCGTTAACGAGCCTACGTCTGGGGGGCTGTCACTTAGCCCGGTGGATAGCAATTCACTAATGATGAGTATTGCGAATACATGATTTTATGTTTACAGAGTACCTCTTAAACAACCTGAGCCTCGGATACTTTAGCAATGGCAATCTAGGTCTCCCTCTAGATTTGAGCTCCTCCGCTGTATCCACCAATGAGATCCTTCATGAGAATCAGCGCCTTCATTCGAATGCGCAGCTTAGAACACAGTGCGTATATCTTGAGCGTTGTTCTACTATCAATCTACTGAGCACCATCACAGATTGAATCTGAACGCCGTGAGTAATCCATGACGATTAGTTCACCGGCCGTTTGCCTCCTCCTCCCTTCAGTGAGTATGAGCGTGAATTATTTCTCCATAAGTGCTAACTAATACCTAAGCATTAGCCTTACTTATATAGTGCGGTAGAAACCCTAATGCCAATAGGATTCTTAAACAAATCCGCCTATATCATTAGGAAATCTTTCCTAATATCTTGCGCATATTTGTTGAAGATAATCCTTCATTTGAATCTTCAATCTTTATTAGGCAATCTTCGATTATCTTCTCGACTAAGATAACTTCAAGCGCAAGCAACCGACTCCAAGGATATCTTTGATTATCCATAAGCACCGCCTTGCCAAAACTGATCTCGGGAATATCTCCAGGCGAAGTTGTGCCACGTCGGTTGAAACAAGTTTCTAAATCTGAATTTGGAAACTTCCAACTTCTGTCCATTGATGTGCAACCGCCTTGCTCTTCCATCGGTCGACTGAGTTTCCTAATCTGAATTAGGAAACACTCTATCTGCTTCAACTTGTTCCAGGACAGTTGTCTCTTCTAGTCTTAAACAACAGCTTGAACAACTATACTAAGTTTTGCGAAACTACATTCCATAAAACTAACAATCTCCCCCTTGGCATTTTTGGCAAAACTAAACTCCTATTACAGTTGAATCTTTGAGGAGATTTCAAACTCCCAAGCTGTGCTATGAACTAAGCTACCAACCGAATCTTTGAGGAGATTTCAAACTCCGAACAAAATAGGCACTCGACGAATCTTTTAAACAGATTTCAAACTCTGAACATGTCTAAGCAAAATAGCACAACTGAATCTTTTAAGGAGCTTTCAAACTCCGAAACTACTCCCCTTTTTGCCATAAATAGATAAGGGAGTACAAACAGTAGCATTAGTTCGAAAAATAAAGAGTAGAGTTTACCAAAACATAGACATGTTTGTAACATAAAGCATAGAGACATCACCAGGAGCTAGTAGTCAGACTCATCAGTGGCTTTATCATCATCCGAGACTCCTTCATCTTCTTCCTTGGGATGGCGCAGACCCACCAAGAGCTTTGTGATCTATTCTTTCTGGCCATGAGTAGAACCATCCTTTCATTCGTATCCGCTAGCTCCTCTTCAAGATGTGAGATCATTTGATTCCGAGTGGCACGAGACACTGGAGCACTCAAATCATCTTGAGTTTGCACAGACTCCTTCTTCTTTGGGATGACAGGAGCATCCAGGTTCGGATCCACAATATGTTTTCCGGAGAAGTGCTTGTGATCTGCAAGAAAAACCTTAGGGGTGCCAGTCAACTTTGTCTTGTGCTGTTAAGATGTCCGGATGTTGTGCCACCACAAGTTGATGAATGAGGGACGGGAATCCAATGGGTTGATTGACTTTGACAGAGGTTGCATGTCCAGCAATCTGATCAAATACAAGATGCCCAAGGTTAATCTTCTTTCCAGCTCCTAGGGTCTTTAGAAATGCTCCCATTGATCAGCCAAGAGTTGTGTGGTGATTGTTCGGCAGCCAGTTGTGAACTGCAATACTATGGAGCAAAGAGTGCTTTGTAGACAGGTCCTTGACCAGAAAAGTCATAGTATACCACTTTGAACAAACTCCACCAGTAAGAGCTGCTGCAATCTTGTGCCAGTTGGGATTTTCTCCAAGATTCAACGCTCCAGCTTCAATCCCAAAGAAATCATTAATACCATCTGGAGAGATGACCACCTCATTGCCTCGCACACTTTCCATTCCAAAAGAGGCACTCTCCATATCAGCAAACTTTTCTGGCAAATTCACAATAACTTCCCTCACGAGGTTAGCAGCAAAAGGTTTAGCCATTTTCACCGGCGGCCACAAGTCCAGCTCTTTGATCAGGCTTACAATCTCCTAGGCTGCATATTTGTCAGCCTCCAGGACCCTTTCAGCCACGATCTTCCTCTTTTGAACAAACTCCCACTTCTTCGCATGTTGGTCTGAGACAAACCAGATTCCATCAACAACAACTCCAGACTTAAACTGGACTTTCTTTCCCTTGTCTTTCAGCTTCGCAGAAGGAGAACTTGTCTTAGCTTTCTTTGATGCAGGTACATCAACCTTCTCTTGGATAGAAGCTTCAGCCTCAACTAGAATTTCTCCTGGGTTAGGAGCAGAAGTCGTCCTTTTCTTTGATGCTTTCATCTTTGCAACAGTGGGAACTCCCACATCAGCAACTTGATTTGGAACATCCTTCTTTAACTGAGTTGCTGGCATTGGCTTATTGACTTGTTCCTTACTTACTGGAACATCTTTCTGAATTTCTTTGACCAAGTCGGACAGCTTGACAGATTCGTCTACTGAATCTTCACTCAGGACTTCCATCTCCTCATTAGTGGCTTTAGAAGCAAACTCTTCTTCAACATAACCCTCCACAGCATCAAACAACTCTTGCAAAGACTCATCCACTTTAACTGATTCATGCTGCGAATGCGCTTCATCCTCAGTGATTGGTTCCTCAACAGCATCTTTTGCAGAATAAGCCAAACACTTTGCAGGAGAGCTAGTCTGCTCCTCTACACCAGAGCCTTCACCATCTTCTTCAGAAATCTCAACAGAAGCTTCACTCAGCTTTTCTTCCTCCTCTTTACCCTTACTGGACTCTTCAATAGGCACATTAATGCCTACTTTCTCAACAGCATCACCTTCAACCTCTCTGTCCTCAGATTCTTCATCATCTGACTCGGAAACAACTACCCTACGTTTCACAATTCTGAACTTCTCTTTTACATGGGTTTTCATATGAGCAACCATCTTAACCCTTGCACCTTTCACCACAGAAGTACCCTCCCCCTGCATACTAGCCACAGCCTTTGGCTTTTCTCCAACCACATTAGAACCCCCCAGAGACATACTAGGCACACTGGGACCAGGCACAATAGAACTACTTGCATTAATAGATTTGGAAATACCAGCAATTACCTCTTGTGCTGTCTTCTTCACAGGATCCTTGACCGAAGAGGTTTTCAGAACAGTCGGCTTCTTGGGGATTTGCTCCGGGACAAATTTAACAAGATGCTTTTCTTTCACCTGAACACTGGTTTCCATCACTTTCTCCGGTTTGTCTGAATTCTTCATCTCTGGAACCGACACCTTCTTTGCCACCATTGCTTTAGGCTTCCTCGGGACAGTAGCCTTCTCTGCAACATCCGATTTAGATGTCGCTTTGTCGCTTGCCAGATTAGGGTTTTCGGTGATTATCTTTGGATCATCAACAGACTTTGATGAAACTTCCACAGTCGCTGTTTTAGAAGCCTTATTCTTCCTTGTGGCCACCATAGCTGAATTTTGCCAAGCTTCGACTATGGTTTTACCAGGAGAGAAACATGAACAGTTTGAATGAAACAAATTTAGGAAATAGAATCCGTATTTGGCATGCCATATAACTCCTTGAAACTCCCCATGCCGCCATGTCACTTTACACCATTTTAAAATATTTGAAAGTATTTGAAAATCTTTGGTAGACCAAACGTTTCTTCTTGGACCAGTACCTCCCTTGCACGTTAGCCCTTGACATATCTCATGAAAACTCTGGCTGACTAAGTTATGCTGGAACAACTTAGTTGTTGGTGACACACAGATCCGGTGAGGATCTAGGTGTCTGAAACCGAAAGTGGTTCAAAGCCCTGATGGAGGTATCTGATTGCTGCTTCATCATCTCTTGTTCAACCCTATATTCTACTTCTTCCATAGCATCTTGGTGTAACAACTTTCAAAATCGAATCTTACATATTTGGCGTAACTCCCCTTCGTGTTAACTCCCCTTCGAACATAGCCATGGTTGAGACAATCAACCCACGCTGTGGGCGTCCTCACACGATGAAAACAGTGCTTGATCCATGGTTTTTGAGACTGCATCTGATTGTCTTGAGTCTTAATCAGCATGCATGTTGTCGTAGCAGTGGGTCGACCAAGATCCAACAAATAGTAGTTGTTTGAGGCTCTCCTTTTAGTGAGAACAGATTGATTCTGGTTGTTCTTCACAATACACTTGTCCTGTGTGAACTGGACACGATTCTCCCCATCGCACAACTGGCTTATACTGATCAGATTTGCCTGCAATCCTTCGACGAGAAGAACCTCCTTTAATCTAGGTAGACCTGGAACCTTCAATGTTCCTCTCCCGAGAACTCTACCTTCTATTCCGTCACTAAAAGTCACAGAATTGCCTTCAAGCTTTTCAACCAAGATCAGAAACTCAAGATTGCCAGTCATGTGTCTAGAACATCCACTGTCAAAATACCATCTTTGCTTCTCCAGATGACTCGTGGAACTGAATGCAACGTGGCATACCTCGTTTCTTTGCTTAACTTTCCAGCCTTGCTTCATGGGGGGTTTTGACACTTCATGACGTTGACTCATCATTCTGAGAAATTTGTGGAAGTCAGGGCATCTTGGCTTGAGGTGTCCCACTTGATTGCAAAAGAAGCACCTTCTTTTGTCCTACCTCTTTGTGGGGTACCAAGCAGAATTTTTTCGTGCGGGATGTTCTTCTGGCACAACATATGAGCTTGGTTCAGCTCTCTCAAATATTGACTGCATGTCCCTAGAAGTGCCAGTAGAACCTACCCCTTTGCTTCCGCCAAAAGTTCTCCGAGTTTCTAAAGCGTAGTCTAGATTTTAGTTTCGGAGTTGAGCATCTTAATAGAGTTCTTCAGATTGTTCAGTTCTCCCAAAGTCTCGGCATGAGTTTCCTTATCTGTCTCAATCACAATTTTCAACGCATCTACAGTATTTAGAAGTATTACCTCTTGTCGTTTTAACGCAGCATTCTTCCTTTTTAGATTAGTAATGACCTCTGGATGTTCGCCTTGACTCCTTTCAATCTGCACCTTCAGAGTTGAGATAACTGCTAGTAGTTTAGCCTTTTAGGCAGCAAGATCAGCTCGCTCTCCTTTTATTTTAGTTAGTTGGGCTTTAAGGTCGGTGACTGTTTGTGAAGTTCCACCTTTTGAGTGACAAGAACAGTAGCTTCTTCCCATAGTTTTTCTTTTTCTTTCAAGAGATCTGCCAAGTTGTTGTGGCATAGTTTGTTCTGCTCAACCTCATTCTACCATTTCTAGAACAACTCCTCGTATTTCTTGGTGAAGTCTTCATCATAGAAATCTTCATCATTGCCACAGCTTGAGTACTGTGTAAGATCTTCCGAGGATGACTTTGACTCTTCTTCTTGGTTGACACAGTTAGTAAGGGTAACCAAATTATTGCGCTGATGTTCCCTTGTGTGGCATGCGTTTGGCAAAACGTTGTTAGACAGTTCGAGCAGGAGTTCAGGGGGAGTTCGAACATATCCTAGTACTCCTGTACAGCGTGATCAAGACGCAAAGGATATTTCCCGGAAGATATTGGCAACGAAGATTTCGTCAAGATAAAGATGGCGTGCGACTTATTCGAACAAGATATTCGAATGAATATTCACAAGTGAAGATGGCGTGACTTGCTTGGGAAAGAAGACGACTTCGTATATTCTTCCAAGGATTTGTGAAAGATATGCATCAAATATTCAGGAGTATCTCCCAAAATATTTGATGGGATTATCTTATGCGAATTAGGGTTTCGTCCGAGCATATAAATACAATGCAAAGGCAACCCTAATTCCCATCGCTTTCAAGATCAAAAAATACACGAAGAAATCCTATCGATTGGAAAAGAAGAAAGAGACGGCCGTTGTGTTTTCCCCACTGGAAAAACATCAATGTGAGCTCAGTCTGATACGTGCCATTCAGATTGACCAGAGGTGATCAAGTTCAGAGCACAAATAGAACAACCAGCTTTCAAGTGAAAGCGACCGAGCTTCAGGAAAGGTTCGAGTACGTTCGGACAGAAGGTCTGGACGAAGGGGATCAAGGGGAGTTGCGACGAACCTTGGTTGCAAATCTGAGAGACGGAGTAGTAGAGGCTAGGTAATTACAAGGTGTAAGTGTAAGTCCACTGAAAAGCTCTATACTCGTAATAAAGATTTGTTGTCCCTTTTCCGGGTGTGGGAAACCCCCTAGAGTAGGCGTAGCCGAACTGGGTTATCAATCTGTGCGTACTCGTGTTTTATTGTTCTGTTCGTACTTGTTGTGGAACTGTGGTAGAAAGAGTTCAAGGTCTGTCCAAACACAACCTAGAACACTTGCTTGAACAGGGGATATAATTTCAATTGGTATCAGAGCAAACACTCGACACACTGAGTGGGATCCTGAACTGTTCAAGATGACCCTGAAAGAAGGACAAAGCATCACCAGACCTTCGCTGCTCGAAGGCTCGAACTATGCCACCTGGAAGCCCGTGATGAGATCATTTCTGAAATCTCTAGACGAAAAGGCTTGGAGAGCAGTGATGAGAGGTTGGACTGAACCCATGATGAACAATCTCACTGGAGAACCGGTTCCGAAACCAGAAGCTCTGTGGACAGAAGAGGAGGACAAAGCATCTATGGGAAATTCAAAGGCTATGAATGCGATCTTTTCTGCAGTAGATGAGAATGTCATGAAACTGATTATCAACTGTGAAGTAGCCAAGGAAGCTTGGGATATCCTCCAAACTGCCTTTGAAGGAACAGACAAGGTTCGTAATTCTCAGATGCAGGCTGTTACCACCAAGTTCGAAGAGATGAAAATGAAGGAAAGTGAAACTATCGCTGAGTACAACACCAGAGTTCTGGAACTGTCCAACGAGGCGTCTGCTCTAGGGAAACCTATCGATGAAGAAAGGTTGGCCAGTAAAGTCCTGAGATCACTACCTCCAAGATTTGCAATGAAGGTCACAGCCATTGAGGAAATGCACGACATCTCAAAGCTAAAGCTGGACGAATTGATAGGTTCTCTCAGAACTTACGAGATCAATCATGACTTCCAACCCGGAGATGTGAAGGGAATCGCCCTCAAAGCAGACATGACAGAAGACAAACTGGACGGTGGGTGCACCACTGAGCAACTGGCCTTGATGGCTCAGAATTTTGGCAGAATGGTAAGGAAAATCAATAGACGTGGTCCAGAACAAGGTCAGTCTTCATCAGCTGGTTTCAGAAACTGGAAATCCGGGAGATCAAGGCCAAGTGATATAAGGCAAGACTCCTCTGATAAAGGTAGGGAAGAGATTCAGTGCCATGAATGCAAAGGCTTCGGCCATATTGCCTCACAATGTGCCAATACTCTCATGAAGAAGAAGGCAATGGTCGCCAGCTTCAGCGACAGTGAGTCAGATGAAGAAAAAGGTGAAACCACCAACTTTGTGGCCTTTACCACTACTCTGGGAGAATGTAGCAGCACCGGTGCAACAGTTCCATCACAGGCAGAACTCCCTGCTGAAGACCTCTCAGACAGTGATGATGAAGAACTCACACAGGAGTCTCTCGCTCAGACATACAAAGATCTGTATGAGAAGTGGCTGCAACTGATCAAAATCAACAAGAAGCTGAATGACACAATTACAAGCGTCACCATTGAAAAGGACAAGGTCTGGCAGGAGGCTGAGATTCTGCTCACACAGAAGGTTGAACTCGAAGGCACAGTAGATTCACTAAATACGCAACTAGCTGAGATGAAACAGGAAAGGATGTGTCTCCTTGCTCAGAAAACAGAGCTCTTAGGAACTGTCTCCGCACTGAAAGTTGAAATGGAGAAGGACCGCGACACTCATCCTGTAGGCATGGCGGGTCTACGAAAAACTATCATAGATCTGAAGCGCAAAGAGGTGTTCCAACTGAGGAGGGTAGAACAGCTAGAACTTTAGCTAGAGTCTGAAAGGATGGATCGCTCAGACACTGAGAAGGAACTCAACCACCTCAAGCAGTCGGTAAGAATGCTGAACTCTGGCACTAAAGACTTGAATGACATTCTCAGGTCTCAAAGAACGGAGTCTGGACATCGTGGACTTGGTCTCACTAAAGAAGGATGCTCAAGTGGTACAGTGTTTGTTAAAACCAACCCAGTGGCTGAACAGAACCCAGAACAGCACCAGAGACAGAAAGTGAATCAGCATCTGGGAGAAAAAGAGCCACAGTACCCAAGACCTCACTTGAGACAGCACCCTGGACAGAAAATTGATCGGTCCCAAGACAAGTCCAAGGGTAGTCAAAAAGGGACCGGGAATGCGTACCTCAGTTCAACTCCCAATCAGAGGGAAGATTTGCGCGCATGCTGGTACTGCTATCAGATTGGACACATCAGACGGCAGTGTCGACTATTTCTTGCTGAACGTCGAGGACACCAAGAACAGACCAAACCTCGACAGAAACAAGTTTGGGTTCCAAAGGAACAACCGACAATATGCATGATGGCCTGTTGCTCATCACGAGACACAGTGCAAGACAGTTGGTTCTTCGACAGCGGTTGCTCTGCCCACATGACAGGTAATTCTGCATTTCTTTCTCATATTAGACCTGTTGAGAAGATGCGGTTTATTACCTTCGCGGATGGTAGGAAAGGTCAGGTGATCGGCTGTGGAACATTGAAGGTTCCGGATCTTCCTGCACTCGAGGATACTCTTCTGGTTGAAGGTCTGACAATGAATCTTATTAGCATCAGTCAACTGTGCGACAATGGTCACTATGTGTCATTCTCTCGTGACTCATGCCTTGTCCTAGACACAAATGGATGCTCTGTGATGAAAGGCAAAAGGAGGGCAAATAACTGTTACACCATCAGAATGGGGGACGAAGACTTTATCAAGTCACGGTCTACTCTAGACTATTTTCAAACCAAACATAGAGGTGTGCGAGGGGGAGTGAATAGGAGTTTGCACACAAGGTCAGATAGGAGAATCGCACAAATCCAGTTTGGTAAGTGTACCAGGAGACTGTTGGATCACAGGGTGTCACAGTTACAGAACGAGTTTGAACAGAAGATAACAAAGTTGCAGAAGGAGTTCAAACAGCATCTTCAGATTCATGCCAACTCATCAGACGAGAGATCGAACCAGATTGCGCAGTTTGGAACACCCAGATCCTCTTTGGGTCTGTGTGGGTTCAAGCACTAAGTGTTCCAGGCAGTGGTCAGTCAAAGGCAAATCTCCAGCTGCAACAGTTGGACTGACCACCTAAGCAAGAGAGCTGGAACAGAAGGTACAGCACGTATAGTCAATTTTTTTTGAATATTCTCGAAGATCTTTCCTGCCGTTATTTGAAACGAGAGTTGACCAAATTGGGAAGTTGAAACGACTGGAGTATTATTTCGTTTGAAACACAAAGCAGTTCGCAGTCTACTCTCCCTCTCTCGCTCAAACCCTAGAACGGCATCCAGTGTCTTCTCTTCCAATCTCTCACACACTCAACGGCGATGGTGAACACAAGGAAGTCAGCAAAGTCCGGCGTCAAATCCGGTGAAAAGAAGAGGGAAGACATGCAGTCCTCAAAAGCTCTGACGGCGAAATCCAAAATCTCGAAATCGAGTGCTCCGACGGTGAAAAAGGCGTCGTCTTTACAATCCAACACTGAATCTTTGGTCGAAGCAAAGAAGTCTGGTGAACGTACAACCACTAAAATTCCTCAGTCGACCGAGGTGGACCCTGTCGTCGCTGGTTCAACTCAAGCCTGTCTCCAATCGGAGGTAATTTCATCTCTTCCTTCAACTTCTGCAAGTATTCCGTCAGTTGAAAATATCGTGTTGAAAGAAGTTGTGAATGTGAGTATTGGGGAGGCTGTGAAGTCTGCTGACTGTGATGAAGCCAGTAGGGCTGTGGTTTTTGATAAGTCCAGTAAGAAGGAGATTGGTCGTGGGGTTGTTGTTGATGATGGAGCCATTAGGGCTGTTGATTAGGAAGTCAGTAGGGGTGTGACTGGTGATGAAGCGAGTAAGACAGTTATCGGGAATGAATCTATCAAGATTATGGAAGATAAGGTTCCCAGCAAGGTGGCTGGAGGACCAGCAGCATGGAGGGAGAAAATACATGCATCTGGGTATGTTCGACCAGATGGTTTACGGAGAAAGAAGGGGACTCGCCGAGCTGTGTCTCCAAGACAGTGCCTTGCCAAGATCAGCTCTGTCAGAGGAAGGCTCTCAGCAAAGTCTAATGATGGCCCAGATAAGAGCATTGGAGGCTCAGAAGGTGAACAATTCAGTAAGCAAAAGGAGGATGTATCCGAGATGATTCTTCCACCAGAAAATTCTGATTTGTTGAAGGAAGCCACAGCTAAAGGAGACTCTCCTACAGAAGAGGATGAAGAATTAGAGAAGCTATACAAAGACATTGACAATGTCATGGAGGACCTAGAAAAAGAGAAGGATATGGAAGTGGCAAGATCAGAGGAACCTCCTCGTGTTCAGAGTATTGGTGCAGAAGAGTCTGATGTTGTGGAAGTTGATAGTGGTCCAACTGGGGAACCATGTGTTCAGACTGAGAGTAAGTCAGTAGAAGTTCCTGAGGATGTTTCTAAGAATTCAGTGGATGCTCCAGTTATTGGTCAAGATGATCAGCATTGTGATCGTATGGAGGATGATGGTGCACAAGTTCGTGAGGATACTGCAAAGACTGTTTCAAAGGAGGGTACTCTTTCAGATAATGACCAAGATCTTGCTCCGCTTATCCTTCTCAAAAAACCAAAGAAGGACAAGGGAAAGAAAAAGGTGGCGTTTGAAAGAACTGCTAAGGGGACAGTCCAAGAGATTGCGAAGGAGGGCAACTTGGCAGGGGGAGCTGATTCATCTAAGAAAAGGAAACGTGGAGCCCCTGTTCCTGTTTCAATGGATGCTGGAAGTTGTGAAGTCCCATCTCCTGAGGCTGATACTGTTCCAGTTGGATTGGTCAAGAAAGGTATCTGGTTTGTCAGTCGTGATGCGTACAAAAAATGGAGCTGTGTGCAGAAAAGAAAGATCATTCCTGAAAAGTTACTAGAGGAGTCCCGGTACAAGGGAAAGGAAGTGGTTAAGGTGCTTAAGGAGTCTGACCTATTCTGGACATTGGACAGGTGCAAGCCCTTCAATGAACAGCTGGTGCGTGAGGCTATGGCAAACTTGCCCTCTGGATTTGGGGTTGTTGGAGAATCTGAGTATGGAGTCTTCTTCGCCAGAGGGAGACGGATCAAGATTGATCATGAGCTGATCAATGTATTCTTTGCCATGGACGACCCAGCTGTTGATGAAGAAGAACCAAGCTTTGAGAAGGTTGTGAGCACCATCACTGCAGGCTCTGTTCAGTGGAGGCCTGAGTCGGTTGTGAATACAGCAGAGCTATCTACGTTCTATTCCATGCTGTTCTTCATTGCTGTGTTCAACTGGAGGCCGTCTACTCATCGCTCTACTGTCAACAAGGACATGGCCCAACTGCTTTATCAGATAGGGAACAAGCTGAAATTCAACCTGGGCAGAGTAATGTTCAAACAGATTGCTGAACATGCTACTTCGATGAGAACTCTGCACCAGATCTGTTTCCCATCTCTGATATATGAGCTCATTATCCATCAAGCTCCAGATTTGAAGGCCTCGCCTGACCAACTTTCAAAGGTACCCAGCAGGTTCATCGTTGACCACAAGTTGTTTAAGGGGCGTCACGTGAACGATCTCAAGGAGAAAGGAAAAGCTGTAGCGGAGTCCAGTCGAGGGGGAGCCAGAATGGGGCAAGATGAGCGAAGCAAGTTGCACAGGGATCTTAATGCTATCATTGCTGCGGACAAGGAACAGCGTCATCGGATCAATAGGCTTGCTCGAGCCCTCAGCTATCCCAGTGATGATGATGAATCTGAAGCTACAGCCTCTGAAGATGATTCCATTGAAGAAGCTTCTGATTAAAGGTCCTTTGAAACACTGAACTCTCTGAACTCGTTTCTTTTTCGTTTAAAAACTTTCAGTATTATGTGCTTGTTCTGGCACAGTTTGATTTGATGTTCGAACAAGATCGGACCCCTTGCCAGTTTGTGGCAAAAAGGGGGAGTATTTTGAGTGGTGATAATTTTTTGTTCCCTCAATTTGGTCTACTGTCCAGATAGATAGATAGATCTAGTGATTTGGTTTTGCCAAAATGCCAAGGGGGAGATTGATGTTCCCTTGTGTGGCATGCGTTTGGCAAAACGTTGTTAGACAGTTCGAGCAGGAGTTCAGGGGGAGTTCGAACATATCCTAGTACTCCTGTACAGCGTGATCAAGACGCAAAGGACCTGAGCCTCGGACACTCTAGCAATTGCAATCTAGGTCTCCCCCTAGATTTGATCTCCTCTGCCGTAACCACCAATGAGATCCTCCGTGAGAATCAGCGCCTTCTTTCAAATGCGCAGCTTAGAACACAGTGTGTATATCTTGAGTGTTGTTCTACTATCAATCTGCTGAGCACCAGCACAGTTTGAATCCGAGCGCCGTGAGTAATCAGTGACGAGTTCATCGGCCGTTTGCCTCCTCCTCCCTTCAGTGAGTATGAGCGTGAATTATTTCTCTGTAAGTGCTAACTAATACCTAATCATTAGCCTTACTTATATAGTGCGGTAGAAACCCTAATGCCAATAGGATTCCTAAACAAATCTGCCTATATCATTAGGAAATCTTTCCTAATATCTTACGCATATTTGTTGAAGATAATCCTTCATTTGAATCTTCAATCTTGATTAGGCAATCTTTGATTATCTTCTCGACTAAGATTACTTCAATCGCAAGCAACCGACTCCAAGGATATCTTCGATTATCCATAAGCACCGCCTTGCCAAAACGGATCTCGAGAATATCTCCAGGCAAAGTTGTGCCACGTCGGTTGAAACAAGTTTCCAAATCTGAATTTGGAAACTTCCAACTTCTATCCATTGATGTGCAACTGCCTTGCTCTTCCAACGGTCGACTGAGTTTCCTAATCTGAATTAGGAAACACTCTATCTGCTTCAACTTGTTCCAGGATAGTTGTCTCTTCTAGTCTTGAATAACAGCTTGAACACTTATACAAAGTTTTGCCAAACTACATGCCATAAAACTAACACAATCTTTGTAGCCACTCCTTGAGATGCCTCAGAGACGAACTCAGCATTTTTTTTGATTCGTCCCCTCTTCCACAAATCATGCCTCTCTATAGAGACATTAGAAGCTTGTTCCTCTTGAATTGCCCCCTGAGAAATTAACTCAGCTATTTTTTCTTTTGCCATTGCCTCTTCCAGTTTTCTATATCCTCCTCGACCCAAGACGTGCTTATATACATTCTTCTTGACTAGATCCTTGTTTCTGTCCCTTAATTTCTTTGTAGCTTCGGAGAGCCTCTTCTCCTTAAAAGTCTTCCAGTGGCCATGATCCTGTAAACATGAAATTAAATGGCCATGATCCTGTAAACATGAAATTAAATGGCCATGAAATTAAGAGGCCTTTCTTCTTTCTAACTGTATCAGAAGTGACATTATGGTCATCCTCACTGCTGCTGCTGCTGTGTTAAATGGCCATGATCCTGTAAACATGAAATTAAACGTCAGATTAATTAATCACTAAACCAATTCTTTGAAATAAATAAATAACTACACAAGTCATAAATAAAGAACATACACAAATTAAATTTCTTTATCAATCCATATTCCTTCTCCATGATCTTCTCGTAGTTGTATTTCATTATCAGCTTTGCTATCGTCGTTCTCCACGGGAACTATCATACAAACGGGCATGCATTCCTCAGCCAGATCTTCAGATGTACACTGGTTAGTTGTTGTTTTCCATGGAGGACAACAAAATGGTTGTTATCTGAAGGGTCCCTGCCGTAAAATGTGTGTCTCGCTTGTTCGGCCATAATGAATGGTTCATCATATACCCAAACAATCACAATGCCAAGAAACATACCGATATGAGCAAAACAAATTTTGAAGAAAGTTCTTTATGATCTTTGAATGTAACAAATGGTGTCCTCGGCCTGCCTACCTGAGTGAATACATGAAGAGAACCAAAAGCAAACAATCACTGACTCGGAACAAAATTCAAATACATTGTTAAATCAACCAAATCTCTATCAACAATGGGTCAATTAAAACCCTAATAAAACTTATCAATAAACAAGCAATTGAAACAAACTAGTTTATGAACGATTGGGAACAAACCGATTTAGGGTTTGGTAGATGAAGCACACGCGGACAACTAGCGCAGGGCGACGGATGGGCGAGTGGAGCGAGACGACGGACTGGGCGACTGGCGTGGGGCGATGAACTGGGTGACGATGGTGACGAGGGCAATGAGGTCTGGGTGAAGACGGCGACTAGCACGGATCGGAGGGCGACGAACTGAGCGACAAAAACTCGAGAGCAAGATTGGAAGAAAGACCAAAACTTATGTTTTTCAATTTTAGGTTTGAGTTTATGCAACGGTTTTTAAGAAACCGTTGCATAATGGTAACCTTTAGGCATCGGTTGTGAAACAAACCGTTGCATAATGGTACTCTTATGCAACGGTTAAAGATAAACCGTTGCATAATGTTACTATTTTGCAACGGTTTTTAGACAAACCGTTGCCTAAATGTCAAACCGTTGCGTAATGATAAATATGAACCGTTGCATAAAGCCATGTCTGTAGTAGTGAGAATACTTCCATAAAGATTTATCTCGTAATTGCTCCCAAGTGCCCATATAATCTATGAATGAAAAGATAAACCAAGATTTTGCAAAGTCAGTTAATGAGAAATAGAAAGCCTTAAACATGAACTCTTCCAGTGTTACTCCTTTAGGTCTAAAAGTCCTACACGTATTGTAAAACGCCTTCATGTGCATTATAGAATTTTCTCCAGGGGCTCCAGAAAATCTTGGGAGAAGACGAATCACTCCTCTTTTTACCCCGCAACCATCATCTTCATCATCGTCTTCTTCGTCACCACTTGTTCCACTAAAATAAGTTGACATAGTGAATCACAAAAAATAAAAGGAAAAATAATAAACTAAAACAAAACAACTTGGACGAAGCGCAGCTCCCCGGCAACGGTGCCAAAATTTGACGCGCATCGTCTGACGCGTCAAACTTAAATTTATATTTCTCCTGCGAACAACTAGCTAGTGGCAAGCAGGGTCGAACCCAAGAGAGCTGGTTAAAGCTGTTCCTCTAAGCAATTAAGAAAGGGGGGGTTTAGCAGTAAAGAGTGCGAAAGAGAAAAATAACAAAAGACTTCAAATCAGAGAGAGAATTCAGCTTAGGGTTTCTATTGCGACATGTTTATCATCGACTGCTAAATATCTAATTTCATGTTTCTAAGCGTGGAATTCCGACAAAGGTAATATCCTAAAGTATCCCGACAAAGGTGATACACCACAATCTAACCCGACAAAGGTGTTAAACTTCTAGTTCCTTCCTAAACTTAATAATCCGACAAAGGTATTATTTCGCCTAGGTGTTACGATCTACCTTTACGACAAAGTTTTCAGTAGATATTAACAGTAAGAATTAATTGTTTGATTAAGCTTTGCGACAAAGCTTCCACTTAACTTCACAAATTAATTCATGGAATAAGCACAAGAACTAGAGAAACATAAAATTGCATCAAATAAAGGAATCTCAAAACGTAATCACAATATGTGAAACCCTAAACTGAATTAGGAGTTTAGCTACACATGATGGAAATAAAACCCATAATAAAAGATAGAAAAATCTCTTCTCTCGTCGAAATCTTCGCCTTCTCCTCCAGAGCCGTCTTCTGAATGATGGATTATGAGATCATGGAAACCCTAACACAAAGATCTTATTTATAGCAAAAAATAGGGTTTCCAAGTCTATTTTTAGGTTCAATTTCCAAGTTTCGGGCTTGCTGGCGTCATCAAAATGCGTGCTGACGGTAGCAACCACGTTTCGCCTTGACATTACCACCGCGTTTCCCCTTGACATTAGCATTAAGGCTAATGTCTCTACGAGACGCGGTCACCACTGAATCCCGACTTCGGCTATTGATTTGACTATCCAAATGATCTTGGATTCTCTTGGTGTGAACTAGAGAAATGTAGGAAATTGAGTCAGTTACGCAACGGCATATGTCTCGTATTTTTCTGATCAGCGGTCCATTCCCAGCACTCTGTTGAACGTCCGAAGGTCTAATCTGTCATTGTGATGTTTTTGGCATGAAATGCCGTCTTTTATGCCAGTTTCCTCCTAGAGCTTCCAAAACACCTGAAATACAAAACCATACTAAAAAGTAATTGTTCGCATACACAAGTGTCGAAATAAATGGGATTAGTTGATTCGACGAGTCGTATAAATACGATTCTTAAGAGGTATTACTTCATTTTCATTAACTGGAGCGATCTCATTGTTTTTCACATCATCACCATCCTAACTACCTGCGCGAGACATGGTGAAACAAATAGCAAAGCACAAAAATAACTAAATAAAAGAAAATAAAAACAGAAAATAAAAAAAAAGAAACAACTTCTCTGAAGCGCAGCTCCTCGGTAACGGCACCAAAATTTGACGCGCGTCGTCTGATGGGTCAAACTTAATATTTATAAATCTCCTGCGACTACTAGCAAGCGGTAAGCAAGGTCGAACCTAAGAGAGCTGGTGCGTGAAGCTGTAACTGTAAATAATTAAAAAAATGGGGTTTTTGTGAGCAGTTACTGTAAGGCATTGGAGAATGGATTAACTAAGACAATCAGAGAAAACATTCCGCTTAGGGTTTCTATTGTGACACGTTTATTATAGATATCTAATGATCAATTTTATATTTTAAAGTGTAGTTTTTCCGACAAAGCTAACAATCCAAGTATCCAGACAAAGGTGATACGCCACAATCTAACTCGACAAAGGTGTTAGACTTCTAGTTCTTTCCTAAACTAAATAATCCAATAAAGGTATTATTTAGCTTAGGTGTTACTATCTACCTTTACGATAAAGTATCCAGTAGATGTTAACGGTAAGAATTAACTGCTCAATTAAGCTTTGCGACATAACTTCCACTTTAATCTAACAAGTTAATTCATATGATGAAGCAAGAACTAGTAAAACATAAAATAGCATTAAGAACAAAAATCTCAAAACGTGTTCACAATGTACGAAACCCTAAACTGAAATAGAAATTTAGCTACTCATTGTCATGGAAATAAACACAAATATTTTTTATGAAAAAGAAGTAGAAAATCTCTGTATCGCCGAAAGCTTCGCATTCTTTGTCTTCTCTAGAGCTGTCTCAGTCTTCATTATGTGATGAGATATGAAACCCTAACCCAAAACCTTAATAAATAGCAAAACTGTGTTCTCAAATCTGGTTTTGGGTTGAATTATCAAATTGGGTTGCTAAATCCGTTTTTGGGCTTGAATTATCAAATTTCGGACTGCTGATGTCATCAAGCACGTTGCTGACATCATCACCTTGTCGACTCGCCGCGTCTCGCCTTTACATTACGGCCGCATTTCCTTTAGGCATTAGCGTCGATCTAATGTCTACATGTGGCGCGGTGGGCACTGAGTCTGTTTCCTTCTTTTGCGCGTCGATTCCGACTTCAACTCTGGATTTGACCTTTTATACGACCTCTGCTGCTCTCGGTGTGAACTAGAGAGTTGTAGGTAATCGAGTCAGCTACGCAACGACGCGTGGCTCATATTTTTCTGCTAAGCGGTCCGTTTCCAGTACTCCGTCGAATGCCCCAAGGTCTGATCTGCCATTGTGATGTTTTCGGCATGAAATCCCGTCTTTTTTGCACGTTTCCTCCTAGAGCTTCCGAAACACCTAAAATGCAAAATAACACTAAAAAGTAACTGGTCGCATAATAAAGGGTCGAAATAAACGGGATTAGTTGATTCGACGAGTCGTATAAATATGACTCCTCATTGAAGTAAAGTATCATAGACCTCCAACTATACTCTTGAAGTAAGTGGGATTCACAAGCTCTCCAGTACCTTCTTTCATCATCTCCATCCTCTTCGCAACTAGTGTTCAGACCCTCCTTCATTCCCTCGAATTTAAATCTCTTCAAAATATCTTTGGCGTACTTCTTTTGTGAAATGAAGATTCCACTATCCGCCTGCTCAACCTCGATGCCTAAAAAGTAAGACATCAGTCCCATGTCAGTCATCTCGAACTAAGGATTCATCGCTTCTCTGAACTCGATGAACATCTCCTGTGATCTTCCTGGGAATATCAAGTCATCCACATACAAGCATACTATCAGCATCTGTCCTTCAGCATTCATCTTGATGTAGAGCATATGCTCGTAAAGACACTTTTGAAATCTATTTTCCAGCATATACGTATCAATCCTCGCGTACCATGCTCGCGGGGCCTGCTTCAGTCCGTATAGTGCTTTCTTCAGCTCGTAGACATTGTTCTCTTTCCCTCTTTACACATACCCTGGTGGCTGATCAACATACACTTCCTCTTTCAGAATTCCGTTCCAGAATGTGATCAGTCGATATTTCGACTAGTTAATCACAACATTCGATGAAGGATAATACTTGTTCTCCTGGCAAACCATTATTGCTCGATGAGCTCGAAGTGCTGAAAGAATGGAAAGATCAAGGAAAACGGCCAAAAAGGGCTCTGCACCAGTGACGAGCCGTGACATCCTCCTAGTGTCACGGTAGGTATTTTCAACAGAAGAAATCACCTTGGTCGTGACTACCGTGATATGTCACGAGTGTCACGGCGGACATACAACTCAGAGTATTTTTTCCTTGGCCGTGACTACCGTGACATCCTCTTAGTGTCACGGGTGTCACGGCACCTTTACAGCTTAGTGGGTTTCTGCCTAGGCCGTGACAGTCGTGACATGTCTGAATGTCACGGGTGTCACGGCACCATCGGGGACAAAATTATCAACTTATTTCCAAAAATTGGTTTTGGGCTTTTGTCCCTTTTTGGGCAAGCTATAAAAGGAAATTCGGCTGATTGCAACCAGTGTGCTTGAATTGAGATTGAAGAACCCTAACTTGGGAGATAAGACGGAGAACATCGCGAGAGATTGAGGGCTCAACGAGTTACATTGTCGCTACGGTTATCTCGTCCTTAATTTCTATTTTTACACTATTTGTGGTTAACTTACCATGAATAGTGAGTAGTCTTCCTTATTTTGGGATCCTATGGATCCCGTGCTATGTACCCAACTCTTCGTGTGATCAATTAAATGTTTTTCATTAATGCAATTCGAATATTCAATTTCATTGTGCTTAATTTTATCGTTCTTGCACGTTTACATTGAATGGGATGTTTGCATGGTAGAACGTATTTAGGTTAATTACCAAAAGATGGATGGGTCCTAGGTATTAATCGGATTGTATGAAATTGATATTAGGTCATGGTAGAATTAATAGGGAAGTTGACTCTTGTCTGAAAAACCCTTAGTATAATAATCAAGATCGTTGATAATCCGTGGATGGGCGGCGTTCAACGATTGAGATTAATCTAGACAATGATCCGTGGATGGGCGGCTTGTCTAGTGTTGTTTCGTTTTATTTCCATATTTGATAGCATGATGAATTTACGTTGCATGATTGCATGATTAGTGGGGTTGGCACGGGTGAAGTTTGATTTTTCCGCCAAAACATATAACTTGACACACGTTGTTAGCTAGTATTCACATTTAATTTTCCGCATTTTTCCGCATTTAATTTCTGCCAAAACCTTTATTTTTCCGCATTTAATTTCTGCATTTTTGTTTACATCAAAACCTCTTGTTAATCGGAATATCTAAATAGGTCACTTGTTAGCTAGTATTCACACACGTTGTTCCTTGGATCGACCCTTGGCTTACCAAGGTTTATAAATTTTGTGACTGCAATTAGACCCCTAAAACATATAACTTGACAACTATAAAGGGTTAAAAATACGCTTGTCAAAATGGCATCGTTGCCGGTGATTTACTGGTGGGGGACTTACTGGATTCCCTCTGGAAGAAACCTCTGCCATCGTAGAGAAAGCAGCTCAAGATTACCACCTCTGGACGAGTGATAGAGGCAATCCTAAGGACAGGAAGGGTGTGCAAGACCTTTACCTCGCTGATGGGACTAATGATATAGCCGAGCTCACCACCACAGTGAAGATGCTAGCCGCTGAAATCAAAAACCTAAAGACTGACTCCTCTATGAAGTCGTCTGTTATCGCTAATGTGGCTGTTTATTATCAAATATGTGGCTCTCCTTCTCACTTCGCCGATGGCTGCCCGGTAGTGGAACATGAAAGCAACGACGGAAATTAGGAGGACGCCAACTTTGTAGGGCGCAACAATCAGGGAAACGGTTTCTCCTCCGGTTCAGGCATGAACAGGTGGGATAACGTGAACAAGAACAACCCCAACCTCTCATACAAGCTGCGGGACTAGTCACCGCCAGGCTTCCCATACAAACAGCAGCAGCGCAATGCACCCTACCAGCCGAGGAATCAGTACAACAACCAGCCCCAACACCAACAGAACCAAAATTCGGGGAACTATAACAATCCACCTCTGCCACTGATGAGTCAAATACTTGACTAATTTTCCTCTATTTTTCTTAGTAGTTATGATTTGTTTCCGAGTAATTTTGATGCTAGTTCACACCCGTCTTGGTCTATTAGCTCCCAAAATGCATTTCGTCTCACTCGGAGCCTCAAAGATCAAATGGAACAAAAGTTGAGTGAATTTGAGCCAAATATGGAGTTTCGGGCAAACCAGGGCAGACCAACCTTTGCGGCGTATTTTGTATGCACAGATCGCATACGGGCAAATGAGTTGATCTTTTGCTTGTTGGAAAATTAACTCAAAGGGCTACAACTCTCTAGTTGACGCCAAGACCCAATTCGGAGGTTAAGACTGCTAAAAAGCCGTCAGAAGCTAGATGACTCTACAAGCTCGCCCGAGCTCTGCGCCTGACCAATGCCACTGCCAAAATAAGCTCGCCCGAGCCCAGTGGAGCTCACCCGCTTCCATACATCTTCTCATATGCTCAAGCAAAGGAGTGCCCGAGCTCCAAAAGGCTCGACCAAGCCTCTCCCCTTGAAGTCAAAATGCGCTCACCCGAGCATTAATAAGCTCGCCCGAGCTCGAGCTGGACCAAATGCCTCTGCCAAAATATGCTCGCCCGAGCACAATTCTGCTCGTCCAAGCCTCACCTCAGATCCAGATTTTTGCGTTTGGGCTATAAATAGAAAGTTTGAGATCTAGATCAAAAACAAGTTTTAGGGGGGATTTTTGGGGGTTTTGAGTAGGGTTTTTGGAGCACGAAATCAAGGGTTTCTAGAGAGATAAGCTATCAAGGCTTCAAGGGAGGATCATCCATTGAAGATTGAAGATTCAAAAGGTGGAAGAAGATCATCTACAATAGATTGGTTCATTTCTTCCATTGTATTTTCATCTATGTACTCAATACGATTTGTGTTTGTCTATGAACATGGTTTGTGAGTAGTGTTTGTATTCTAGGATCCTATAGACCTTATGTGTGTTAATACTTCTAATCTATAATGAATCAATGCTAGAATAACATGTTTTGGATGATTGTGGTTTACATTAAATGAATGTTCAAATTATGCACTCTAGGTGTTTGATAAAATGTATAAGTGTATGGTTTGGGTGTATGACTTGAATTAAGCACTCTTGGTGTTTGAGAAAATGCCTAGATGATTAATTTCTATGGTTCTTTGGTCAAGTAGCCGAGAGGTGGACGCCAAAATATCTAGATATCGATTCATTAAGGAATCCTAGGTCAAGTAGCCGAGAGGTGGACGCCAAAGGTTCTCGAAAATAAGTAGATTCACCCTTGCTAGGTGGTGAACACGAGAGTGACCCATTCTAGCATTGAGATAGGCTAGAGCATAATAAATACACATGACTTGGTCTTGCAACGAGAGTTGATGATTGGGGAGTGTGAGTTACGTGAGCTAAAAACATCGAGAGATTGAAGCTCACGTGCGAGGTGCCTCTTCCTTAAATCGAATAAAAATATCGAGAGATTGAATTTGGTTTAATAGTCGCACGCCTTAATCTAATCATCTAATACAATTATCTTGCATGAAATTGAACTCTTGGAGTCTAAAACACATATTAGTGAAGTAGTTTCCTAGAGTACACCTTTTGCTTTGGTAGTGACGTTATCTCTAGATTCCTTAGATTGTTTACATTGTTTATATACATTTGCCCTAGCAACCACACCAAACCCAACCTTTCACAATTAGAATAGACTTATCGGAACAAAATTGAATAGTGCTCATAAGTTTAGACTTGCTCCTTGGACGACCCGGTACTTACCGATTTATAAATTGTTTTTGACCAAATATCTTGCTTTCGAATCACATAGATTTAAAGTGCAAATATTGCAATGCATCAAAATGACGCCGTTGCCGGGTAGCAATGCATTAACTAGAGCATGAGAGTAGATTTTGTGAGATTGGGACTATTCTTGTAAATATTTTTCCTTTTCTTTTGTACATTCTTGACACTCATATCCCTTGCTAACTTTTGTTCTATTGATTTGCGAGAATGGATTCATACAACCAACAAGTCTTTCACAATGAAGAATATGACCAAGAGGAGAAGCACCAAAACGCCTATTGGGAAGATCATGGCTATCCGACACATTCATACCATCATTATCGGGATGATAGCCAATACTCATTTCAAGATGACTCATACCCTCCCTATCCTCTAAATCCTCAACATATGGACAAGGAGCTCTTATACAAAAAATTTCTTAACGTCTTGAATGAAAAAGATAGGATTATACAAGCCATGGCTACCCAAGACAATCTAGACACGCAACGAGCTTTCGTAGCTTTGAACCACACGTGGATGAACTTATTGCTCAAAGTAAAAGATTGGAAAGCACATTAGCGCGACAAGTCTTGGAGAATGGGAACGTGGATGGAGAAGAAGATGTTCCCGAGGAAGAAGTCTTTGAATCAAGAGATGATAAATTGTTAAATTACTCTTTTGAGAAGCCCAGCCAAGCTATCAAAGAGTTAGATGAAGATAATTCAAGTATAAAAGACTACACTCTTCGGACACTTTCACCTCCACTATTGCCGAATGAGCTTGAATCTCTTGATGGTGATAAGATAGAGGAAGTGCATATTGAGCAAAAAGGATTCCAAGAGTATGAAGACTTTGTTGAGATTTACATGGACCAAACCAAAGAGCCACCTCGAATACAAGTAGACGAAGGTTTAATGAGGGAGATTGAGAATTGGGCACCCAAGGACATCATTAAAAAATTGAAGGAAGGTGTGCCCATCAAACTAGAGGCTAGCATTAAAGATCATTTCTTTGTCACAAAGCCTCGAGACAAGTTTTGGAGCTTCCTACCATACTTTACGAGATTTCTCATAAGGAGCTCCAATGACCCCTTAATTCTAAAGGGTTCAACATTCTTGAAGGTGTCAAACATGCATTTGAAAGTCCATCGTAGGCTTGATGGAAAGAAATTCAAATGGGATTTGAAGGTGGATTGACAAGACAAAAGCCAAGGCCCCGTGAGAAGGGATCCTAGCAAAGGACTTCTCACGAGTGATTCTATGGGGGCGCTTTGCTATGTCTTTGCCAAGACGGGAAAAACAAGGCCCTCACGGGAGGTAACCCGGTTTGTAAGTTTTTCATTCTCGTTCTTCATGATTAAGTGTTTGACATAATTTTGAGTGGCTTAGACTCTAAGTGTGGAGTGTGAAATGTGTGATTAGTTAAGTGTGGAGTGGGTAGTCGCATAGTTCACTCATATCATATCATAACTATCATTTTTGAATGGACACTTGCATTCACCATGCTTTATCCCAACTCTTCTTGAGTGTTATACTACTAAAGGCTTGTGACTATCATTTCTCAACTTCTATAAGTCACATCTAGCTTACATTTCCCTTTTACATGATTTAGAGTCTAAAACCAAGCTAGCTCTATTGAATGCACATTCTTGTGAATCAATTTTCATTGCTATCTTGTGCCTATCTAGCAATCTAAGTATTTTTCGCGCATGCTTTGGAAAGTTTTTGGTAAGCACACTTTAAAACCTTTATGAAAAACTTAAACCTCTTAATTGCTTTTAGGTGACTTCAGTTCCCTTGCTTGGTACCTTGCTTATGGTTGTTCCTCACGCATACCATATTCACATTGGGCATATTGTCAAGTTTTAAGTGTGGAGTCAAAAGAGGGCGAAAAATAGGCCCCATTCAAAAAAGAAAAAAATACATGGTCAAAGAGGGCAAAGCCCCGACTAAGAACTCTCTCGATGTACACGAGAAGTTTTGCTCTAAAACATACAAATGTCGGGGGTTAGGAATAAAAGTTCCCCTTCGAAAGCATTTGTAGGCCAAAGGCCAAGTAAAAACCACTTAAACTTGACTTTATGCCTTTCCATCGTCTCTTATATGTGTGAGTTCACCATTTGCATTGTGTGCTAGCAAGTTGAGCTTTGGGATGACCCTTGTGATTTCACGTAAGCTATTGATTGGTTTATGCTTGTTTTTAAGAACTCTTGTTGTCAAACTCCTCTTTCCTTATGGATTACGACTTTATCATCTAAAACTTGGAAATGAGTTTTATATTGTTAGCCCATGGACTAGCCCTAGCTAGCATAGGTGGGCGATTGACACTTTTTGTGCAAACTATCAATCGTGTTTCAAAAGCCTTGCATTGAAAATGAATGGACTCCAAGGTTAGGCGTTCGATAGCACTAGTATTGACTTTCTTGAATGTGCACCCTCATATGAACTTAAATGGTTTGAAAACTCTTTTGATGGTAGAATGATTGTGATGCTAGTTTGGGATGTGAAGTTGGTTTTGAGAAATCCATGCCTTAATTGTTAAACACTCTTGTGTTCACTCTTATGGGATAAATGCACGTGGGATTTGTGAGTATTCCCATTTCTGAAAACTCTCACGAGACTATAACTCGTCCACTAGGTTAGCCTAGGGGTTTAGAGGCTTGGTGGATACGCTAAATGCACTCGTAACACCTACGAAAATGAGTTAGATTGTAAATATATGTGTTAGAGTAGATAGAAATGAAAGTTTGAGACTATAAATGGATGTTGAGAGCAAATGGGCGACCAAACATAGTGACTTAGCTTTTTGCCATTTGTTTCTCTTTGGCTTGATCTATTATTTGCTCGGGACGATCAAACTCTAAGTGTGCAATGTTTTCATGAGTCAAATACTTGACTAATTTTCCTCTATTTTTCTTAGTAGTTTTGATTTGTTTCCAAGTAATTGTGATGCTAATTCACACCCTTCTTGGTATATTAGGTCCCAAAATGCATTTCATCTCACTCGGAGCCTCAAAGATCAAATGGAGAAAAAGTTGAGTGAATTTGAGCCAAATTGGAGTTTCGGGCAAAATAGGGCAGACCAACCTTTGCGGCGTATTTTGCATGCACAGATCGCATACGGTGTCCAGATGAGTTGATCTTTGGCTTGTTGAATGGTAACTCAAAGGGCTACAACTCTCCAGTTGACGCCAAGACTCAATTCGAAGGTTAAGATTGCGAAAAAGCCGCCAGAAGCTAGATGCCTCACCAAGCTCGCCCGAGCTCTGCGCTTGACCAATGCTACTGCCAAAATAAGCTCGCCCGAGCTCAGTGGAGCTCGCCCGAGGCTTCCATACATCTTCTCATAAGTTCAAGCGAAGGAGTGCCCGAGCTCCAAAAGGCTCGACCGAGCCTCTCCCCTTGAAGTCAAATTGCGCTCACCCGAGCATTAATAAGCTCGCCCGAGCTCGAGCTGGACCAAATGCCTCTGCCAAAATATGCTCGCCCGAGCACAATTCTGCTCGCCCAAGCCTCACCTCAGATCCAGATTTTTGCCTTTGGGCTATAAATAGAAAGTTTGAGATCTAGATAAAAAACAAGTTTTAGAGGGGGATTTTTGGGGGTTTTGAGCTAGGGTTTTTGGAGCACGAAATCAAGGGTTTCTAGAGAGATAAGCTATCAAGGCTTCAAGGGAGGATCGTCCATTGAAGATTGAAGATTCAAAGGGTGGAAGAAGATCATCTACACTAGATTGGTTCATTCCTTCCATTGTATTTTCATCTATGTACTCAATACGATTTGTGTTTGTCTATGAACATGATTTGTGAGTAGTGTTTGTATTTAGGGTCCTATGGACCTTATGTGTGTTAATACTCCTAATCTATAATGAATCAATGCTAGAATAACATGTTTTGGATGATTGTGGTTTACTTTGAATGAATGTTCAAATTATGCACTCTAGGTGTTTGATAAAATGTATAAGTGTTTGGTTTGGGTGTATGACTTGAATTAAGCACTCTAGGTGTTTGAGAAAATGCCTAGATGATTAATTTCTATGGTTCTTTGGTCAAGTAGCCGAGAGGTGGACGCCAAAGTATCTAGATATCGAGTCATTAAGGAATCTTAGGTCAAGTAGCCGAGAGGTGGACGCCAAAGTATCTAGATATCGAGTCATTAAGGAATCTTAGGTCAAGTAGCCGAGAGGTGGACGCCAAAGGTTCTCGAAAACAAGTAGATTCACCCTTGCTAGGTGGTGAACACGAGAGTGACCCATTCTAGCATTGAGATAGGCTAGAGCATAATAAATTCACATGACTTGGTCTTGCAACGAGAGTTGATGATTGGGGAGTGTGAGTTACGTGAGCTAAAAACATCGACAGATTGAAGCTCAGGTGCGAGGTGCCTCTTCCTTAAATCGAATAAAAATATCGAGAGTTTGAAATTTGGTTTAATAGTCGCACGCCTTGATCTAATCATCTAAGACAATTATCTTGCATGAAATTGAACTCTTGGAGTCTAAAACACATATTAGTGAAGTAGTTCCCTAGAGCACACCTTTTGCCTTGGTAGTGACGTTATCTCTAGATTCCTTAGATTGTTTACATTGTTTATATACATTTGCTCTAGCAACCACACAAAACCCAACCTTTCACAATTAGAATAGACTTATTGGAACAAAATTGAATAGTGTTCATAAGTTTAGTCTTGCTCCTTGAACGACTCTACCACGGCGTAATATTTGCACTTCAAATCTATGTGATTCGAAAGCAAGATATTTGGTCAAATATTAACACACATAAGCTAGAGTCGTTCAAGGAGCAAGCCTAAACTTATAAATTGTTTTTGACCAAATATCTTGCTTTCAAATCACATAGATTTGAAGTGCAAATATTACAACGCATCTACCACGGCGTGATCAGAACTCCGGAACAATGTCAAATATAAAAGCCATGCTTGCTAGCTTCATAACCGACCAACGAAAGACGTCTGAGGAGACTATTGCTGAGGTAAGAGACCTGCGAAGGACTATCGAGCAACTGTCCATTCAGAATAGAATGCTAGAAACTCAGGTGGCTCAGCAAGCAAATTCAGCCGGTAGAGAACCAGGAAAACTCCCGTCAAAACCGGATCTAAATCATAGGGCATCAGTAAATGCCATCACACTCTGAGGAAGAAACAGATTGAGATGCTGCCTGCTCAAGCCTCTCGACCTCCTGCTGAAAAATTAGCACCTGATTCTACGCCTGCTGAAGAGGAAACGTCGAAAGAAGCTGGAAACCGAGATGAAAATTCTGCACAGACAGTGGAGCCAGCTCCCTATAGACCTCCAGTTCCATTCCCTCAACGACTAGCGGCTACAAGGAGGGATAAGGATTTCAAGCAGTTCATGGATAAGATCCGTACTCTTTACATCACTACGCCCCTCACCGACGCAATCATCTAGATTCCTACTTATGCCAAATTCATGAATGAGATTCTTACTGGGGAAAAAATTGACGAGACCGAGACAGTGGCCCTAAGCGAGGAGTGTAGTGCAGCCATGCACCAGCCCATGCCACCCAAACTTAAAGACTCAGGGATATTTTGTATCCCTTGTGATATTGGTGGTATTATTATTCATCGTGCTCTCTGTGATCGAGGTGCTAGTGTGTCTATCATGCAATATTTATTGTATGCTAAACTGAATTTGGGTGATCTTTGTCCTACGAATGTCACTATTTGCCTTGCGGGTCATTCTTGTAGACTTCCGAGAGGGATTCTAAAGGTGAAGAATATTTACATCCCTGCTGATTTTATAGTGCTAGAAATTTCAGAGGACATAGACATCCCAATTATACTTGGTAGACCATTTCTATACACGGCTAAGGTAGTCAAAGACATTGATAGAGGGTCTATAGCTTTGAGAGTAGGCAATGCAAGAGTCGTCTTTTATTTGCCTGATATGTGTCAGAGTCCTAGTCTTTTAGCTGACTGTGATGTACTAGACTCTGCTGATATTGATGACCCTATTACACTGACCTCTCTTGAGTCTTACAGAGTAGTACCAGTCTGCCCAATACCGATGGTTATATGCGCAGTGAGCACTGAGGGAACA
Organism: Rhodiola kirilowii; assembly: GCA_033675215.1. Taxonomy (NCBI): domain Eukaryota; kingdom Viridiplantae; phylum Streptophyta; class Magnoliopsida; order Saxifragales; family Crassulaceae; genus Rhodiola; species Rhodiola kirilowii. The sequence continues at coordinate 8,587,918 of CM066201.1, forward strand.
GCTGAAGCTAAACAGACCACTGACGGGAGTCGTTGTACCCGTCAAAAATAATATTTTTATATTTCCGACTAGCAAGTGGTAAGTCGGGTCGTATCCACAGAGATCGATATGAGAATCTGTTCACTAAGTACAAGAGTAACAATGGGGTTTCGAAATTCAAACGAGTATATAAACATACAAGCAAGCAACAATGATCACTTATCAAGAGAGAAATCCTCACACAAATTCAAGTATAAATTATCAAAGAGTAGTGCAAGCTAGAACTTTCGACTGTGATGCACGACTAAATCATTGACAAATCCGTTTTGATTCCTAATGTTTTACAACTTGGAGCTCCCCCGCTAGGGTTACACTCCCCGTTCTTGTTCTAGTACTTAATCTCGCTCTAGCGATAATCAAGACCTTAACTCGCTAGAGTTGCATGAACATATAAACAAGTTGTCCTAGGGTGTTTAATCCTAGTGGTATATTACTCGTGTCCTAGTTTGCTATCCCCGCTAGGTTGCTAGTAAACTTGACAATCGGAATCAACAAACAAACAAAAGCTCCCCCGCTAGGGTTCCACTCATGCTAGCACATTAATTCCGTGAACATTGTACAGTAATATGACGCAAAACATAGAAATCAATTGAAGTCTCAAGTCAATACATCACAATTTTGAGTTCTAGCATACACATATGAGTTTAGCTACTCATCGTAATGGAATACATCATCAAGTATTTGAATGGGAATGAAATGAAAATACTGTTGACAAATCCTCCACCAAGCTGCAGCTCTAATTTGTCGCCCGAAAGAATCCACACCTTATTTCTAAAAAAATCCTTACTTTCTTCTCCTCAGAAGTTGGCTCAGCCAGCCAACTTTTCTTCCACAGACCAGATTTTCCAAACTTTCGAACCCCTATCTTTTCTCTCCAAAACGTGTATATATTCTCTCCTTTTCCTTGGCTTCAATTAAGAGCCAAACTCTTCAATTTTTGTCTCCTCGGAATATGCTTTCTTCTTCCCGAGATATGGCTCTTCGAAATCTGTTTTTTTCCTTCCCCAGAATATGCAAATCGAAATTTAGGAAATTCAACTGCAAGCTGTCACGCGGACGTCTCCTTCATTTACCACCCGCGGAGGTCTGAACAATTATAGAAATTCAGAAGACCTCCGCGCCTTTAATTCTTTAGCCGTCCGCGCTCTTTTGCGCTCGCACAGATCAGACCAGTGGCATGAAAATATTGTGCGTTCGCATGGCTCTGACCAGTGGCATGAAAATAGTGTGCGTTCGCACAGTCCAAGAATGCGCTCGCAAAACATCTTCTAACAGGATCCTTTTAGCCGATATTCCTTCCATGGTCTCCGAATGCACCTGAGAATGAAAACTACTCATAGGTAGTGAAATAATATGCATGCAACCACTAAGAGACGGGGTTTTAACATAGAGAATAGTCGTACAACTACGACTTATCAAACTACCCCACACTTGACCTTGTTCGTCCCGAATAAGAGCAAAGCCATAGAAAGAATTTACAACATACTAGTCATGCCAATCCTTACATCTCAATCCAAAATCCAGCCAAATATCTTATCATGCTTAAGATTCTAACAATGCGAGTGTAGATAGATTTTTCGATACTTGTTACCTCGCGAGTTGAAATCCAAACGACCTTAGAGGATGAGGAGATAGTCCCCTATAGGTACCAGGGACACGGCATTCTTTTCTGAGTTTTGGTCTTTTGATTGAGTCGGCGGCTTTCTCTGACACATGATTAATTCACTGCTTTCATACCGTTGAGTCTTGAATTCCTTAAGTTGTATGGACTTTGATAAACGACACATCTTGCTTGAATCAATCAGATTTTGATTTTCTTCTTACTAGATGGTTTGCCTTCGGCTTTTGAATTTGTTTCTTGTCCACATAATCAATTGCGCCCTTGAACCACTCTAATCATAGCCTCTGAATAACAGCGTAGGAGTGCGTCCCGCTCTTTTCTCATCCTCGTCCTTTCTGCATGAGGCAAGGTAGGGGTTACCCACCCATTCCCAGCTACTCCGACTAGAGATGGACAGTTTGTTTTCTCTGTCCCGCCACCACTGCGAACGCATGAATAGACTTGTATAACTTGGTGAAGGAGCTACTCTCAGGACTAAGCTAGTGAAGCGTCAACCTCCACCGCTTTTCTCAATCATCAGAACCAAAACTCAGAACTTCCTGCAACTTGCCGTACCTTTCTGGGACATTTCTGTCAACTCCACATCCCTGCATATCACAACTCACAAGAACAAAGCATCGAATTTTTTTGAAATTTCACATTTTTAGTCAAATGAGCACAATAGTCATACAAAGCAGGAAATAAGATTTCGACATATGATAAAAGCATAGCAGTACATCATCAGTTCGTCACAAGTTCATCAAGACACAAAATATGAAACATAAAAAAAATTGAAAATAGACACGACACACGACTGACTCTATAACATCCCATTCCACACTTAAATTGACCCGTGTCCTCACGGTACAACTCAAGAGATATGATGGACAAACAAAACAGACTCAAATAAAAATAAAAGACAATAAATAGAAAAACAGTGAACTGGTACTCCCCTAATAGTCTGGTGGTGGTTGAACTCTGCGATGCACCGCGGACGTCTTTATCATTTCATTCCGCGGAGGTCTCTTGATTTATCATTATTGTTCAGGTGTCCGCGATTGTAATTGTTCAGACGTGCACCAACTGCACTGATGTTGAATTCCTTTCTTCATCCATTCACCTGAAACCACCAGAAATAAAACATGCACTCGGGGCGCATTATCAGGGTACCAATTCCACTAATTAATCTACTCCTAACATGTGTAAAGTAAAAACACACTGGGTTGCCTCCCGGTAAGCGCCTTTGTTTTATGTCCTTGGCTGGACATTACCTCTTTAGGGATCACAAGTTAGGATCCCATGGCTGCTCCAAGTCAAACTTACCACTCAGCGTGCTCCTCTCCTCAGCACTTCCACAAGTTAATCGTTTCTCAATGCTCCACCCGCCATCAGGTGGCTTCGATCTCCAGTTCTTTTCTGTAGGTGTCCACCACTTTTGCGCACTCACCCCACACTTTTGTTTCTTTACTCGCTTTTTATCTGGTGGGCGTGTTTTCCTTGTTACCTTCAGCTGCTCACTGACACCCTGAATCAAACGCAACGATTGAGCAGTTATATTATTAAAACAAGTTTTACCAGCTATCTCAGGTGGTTTCCCCGCACAAGGCTGGTGGTCATCCTCAAAGACACAAAACTCAGCCATCTTGCCACCATATTTGAGCATTATAATACCCTCAGCGACATCGATCTTCGTCTTCGTCGTAAACAAGGTAGGTCATCCTAGAATGAGTGTTGGTGACTCCTTAGTCTGGGTGTCCTCCATCTGCAAGACATAAAAATCTGCAGGCACAACAACTTCTCCAACATTCAAAGTTAAATTCTCAAGCAAACCATAGGGACGAAAATATGACTTGTTGCCTAACTCAATAGTTAACTTGGCCGGTTTCACCGGTCCGAGTTTCAATGAACAGTATAGGTCATAAGGCATCACATTAATAGACGCTCCCAAATCAATCAAACAGTGGGGAATAAGCGTGTTACCAATGCCACAGGTCACCGTGAAGGCACCTGGGTCTCTAGTTCTGATGTTCCCATGAATGGCATGGCTTTGGCAAAATGGCTTTAGATAGTTCAAGCAGGAGTTCAAGGAGTGTTCAACCGACTACTGGAACTCGCATACAACAGATCTGAAGATAAGACGTTTCTTAATCTGGACGATCAAAAATCTTATCTGATTGGAGTCGGCTCAACACTAATTTAGAGGATCAGATATTCAAACGAATATCCTCTCATCAATTAGGAGTCGATTAAGAAGATTCGGACTTACTTGGTGATAAAGAAAGATCGTGATCTTCTTGAAGATTAGAATGAAGATCTGAATATCCAGAAGATATCGATGAGATTATTTGATTGGGATCAATCGACAGGTCATCGTGAGAGAAAAAATATTCAGATAGATATTCTCACATCAGTATCCAACCGATTCGGAATGACTTGGCGAGAAAGAAAGATCGAGATCTTCATGAAGATTGAAGGAAATATATCTAGCAAATATTTAGGAATGAGATCAAGTGTTGAGAACTGACTGCATGCTCATCCAGTCTGAAGAATGTCAACAAAGCATTTATTGATGAAATTTGGGTGGTGGCCATTCACGTGGAACTGGTAGAGTTCACCAGATCTGAAGCATGGAAGTCATATCATCTTGCGCATAGTCACGAACTAAAGAAAACTATGTACAAGCTCACACAAGCGCCCAGAGGCCAGAGCATGGTACGAGACGTTCCTCATCGACCATGGCTATGAGCGAGGGGGAGTAGTGAAGCATATGTTCGTCACGAGTACACAGAAGCTGTTTGGATAGTTCGTGAGACGGATGCAAAAGGAGCTCCAGCTGATCATGGTGGGAGAGATGAAACATCTTCCTGGAACACACGTTGCCCAGATGTTGGGAGAGCAGGAGAGCATCACTGTAGGAGAGCAAGAGAGCATCACTGCAGGGAGGTGTTGCACTCAGTTCCTATGGATGAAGCAGAATCTGTCTGAACACGGAGTGGAACGGATGAAGAAGTTTCTGCCCAAGAACCCAGTACAACACTCCATGAGCAAATATCACTTCATCAGAGAGCTAGTGGAGAAGAAGGTCATCACATCGAAACTCATGACAACCGTAACTGTCATACTCACCATGTCACTAGACGCCGCTCAGTTTGAAACACTTAGATCCTCTCTGGGTCTGCGTGTTATCGCCAACTAAGTGTTTCAGAAGGAGGTCAGCCAAGAGCAGAATCCCAGCAAATCACATGAGCTGACCTACCAAAGAAGAGGGCTGGAACAGATGGTACGTGGTTGGAACTGATTACCAAATTCAACTTATTAGCAGTTTTATGAGGCGTTGGAGCATTTCGAGGAGAGAGGTGATTGGACAAATATCTCAAGAGATATACACATGACAGTTTTTGGCAAGTTGAGGAGTCCAAATATTTAAAAATCAAAAAGGCAGTCGAATTGAAGTCGGATGAGGATACATTATCAGCAAACCCTAAGATCGGAGAGGGGAAAAGGAAGGGAGAAGAGGCAGCTGTCACGGAACTTAAAGAAGCTACTTCAAAGGCGTCAAAGGCTGATCCTAATCCAACTAAAGGGATTGTGCAGACTGCAAAGGAAAATCAGACGCTGGCTGAACAACCCCTCAATGAGGTAATCTCTTATTCTCACTCCTAAGCTACTGCACTCAATTCTGTTGATGAGGAAGTACACACGATTGGTAAAGATTTGGTGAGTTATAAGGGTGACAAAGTGGTTAGTAAGAAGCCGAAGGGATTGAAACCTGCTGTAGATTCTGTGACCGATGCTACAGAAGAAGGTGAAGCCAATAGGGCTAAGATTGTGGTTCTGATAAGCAGAAGAATGAGGATGCAAGTGGAGAACAGCAAGCTAAGCAATCTGGCAATGGGATGGAAGAGTCTCATGCATCCGGCAATGATGAAGAACTAGATGTGTTGTTCAAGGACATTGATGATGTTGTTGATGAGTTGCAAAAAGAGGAGGTTACAATACCTGTTGAGACAAGAGCTGATCAGTCCTCAGGAGCCCAGGTCGTAGGGGTTGAGAAGGAGGCAAGTGTGCCAGATGATGCTGTCTCAGATATGCAGCAAGGTGGTGAGACAGGTTTACCCCAAGAGTCCTCTAGTTCTGATGCAGTTACCAGAGGGTGAGTCAATTAAAGCACCGGACGTTGTGCAAGGAGGGTTATATGATGATTTTGTGGAGGATGCACATGTGGTGGTGGATCCCCCAGCTATTCCTGATTTTTTGATAAAGGATGCTCAGGACTTCGTCCCTCTTTCTGAGGAAGGCAAAGAAAGACAGAAGGAAGGAGATGTGTTTGTTTGTGTCTACAGCACAATCAGAAAATGAACATGTTGAAGAAAAAGCATCAGATGCACCAGCTGTGCCGACAGAGTTGGAACGTCCAGCTAATACAGATGTAGAGATGCAATTATCTGATCAAGAAGAGGCTAAGAACGAGAACACTCAGAAGGAGGATCAGGATACAATTTTACTGGCTGAGCTCCAGAAAGCTGAAAAGAAGAATCCCAAGAAGAAAGTGACATTCCAAGCATGCTCATCTAAGGGAACTATCAAGATGAATGGGAACATAAACGCAAGGGGAGCAAGTGCATCTAAGAAGAGGAAAAGGTATAGTCCAGATCCTGTTCCTGGCCATGTTCCAACTAAAATTGTGAAAAATGGAGTATGGTGTGCCAGTACAGAAGCAGCAGCCAAGTGAAAGGCAGTGCAGAAAAGAAAGATCATCCCTGAAAGGCTGCTTAATGAGAAGACAGTTCCATCCCAGTTGCAGATCTGACTCTATTCTACTCGATGTTGTTCTTCATCACCATAGTCAACTGGAAGCCTACATCTCATAGAACCACGATCAACAAGGAGATGGGACAGCTGCTCTATCAGATTGGAAATAGGATGCTCATTGACATGGGAAGAATTATGTTCGACCAGATTACAGAACACGCCATTCTACAAAGTCTCTGCACCAAATAATTTTCCCATCATTTATCTATGAATATCCAGATTTGAAGACTGACCAGGACAGACTGTCAAGTGCTTCGTTCAAGTTGGTAGTTGATCACAAGCTGTTCAAGGATCGACATAAGAATGATCTGAAGGACTCTGTGCTGAAGAGGAAGGATGCACCTGAGTCTTCCATAAGGAGAGCTACTGGTGAGAAGTTGTCCCGAGCTGAACGCGGATAACTACTGAAGGAGGTGGAGATCATATTGGAGGTCGAACATGAGCAGATGTCAAGAATCAATCAATTGGTGCACACTCTGCGATATCCCAATGATGATGAAGCAGATGAAGCTTGACGAGCTCATGGGGTCACTAAGGACATTTGAGATGAATTTTTCTGATGATCTTCGAAGAAGAATAGAAAAATGTGTTGCTCTGAAGACTGATGTATCTGAAGAGTGGAACAGCATCAAGGATGAGTCTGAATTAGGTCAAGACATCAGTGAAGATGTTAAACTCTGGATCAAAAGACCTAGACACAATTCTGAAGTCCCGGAGGATGAGTGGAGGACATAGAGGCATTGGCTACACTAATGGGAGCAGTTCAAAAAAGACTAAGTTTGTCAAAGCTGAACAGTCGATGAATAGAGAGATGAATAGGTACCCTCTGGCCAACATGAAGAGTTCTAACGGTGAACAGAGACGAGACTCAAGAACCTGTTGGCACTGTAACAAGAAGGGGCACATCAAGCCAAGGTGTCACGAGTTCTTCACTATGCGTAGAAAGTTACAGCAGAACAATACTCCAAGGATGACATGAGAATGGAGAGTGAGAACGTGGACCGAGAATCTCTAATGGACGAAACCAGATCTTAAAAAACCTATCAGTTGCTGACCTGTGGTCGAACAGCTGCTGAGACACCATGGTTCGACAGACTCACAGCATGTGTCACTATCCCAGGCTATGTTCGAGGGGGAGTTGACAAGATTCTAGATGCCGAGGAAACCGGTTTGCTCGATTGGACCCCTTTCCAATTTGTGGCAAAAAGGGGGAGTATTTTGAGGTAACTGTTCTGGTTCCTCAAGTTGTGTCTAAAGCGTAGATTTGGTTTTGCCAAAATGCCAAGGGGGAGATGATGTTCCCATGAATGGCAAGGCTTTGGCAAAACGGCTTTAGACAGTTCAAGCAGGAGTTCAAGGAGTGTTCAACCGACTACTAGAACTCGCATACAGCAGATCTGAAGATAAGACGTTTCTTAATCTGGACGATCAAAAATCTGATCTGATTGGAGTCGGCTCAACAATAATTTAGAGGATCAGATATTCAAACGAATATCCTCTCATCAATTAGGAGTCGATTAAGAAGATTCGGAATTACTTGGTGATAAAGAAAGATCAGATCTTCTTGAAGATTGGAATGAAGATCTGAATATCCAGAAGATATCGACGAGATTATTTGATTGGGATCAATCGACAAGTCATCATGAGAGAACAAATATTCAGATAAATATTCTCACATCAGTATCCAACCAGATTCGGAATGACTTGGTGAGAAAGAAAGATCGAGATCTTCATGAAGATTGGAGGAAATATATCTAGCAAATATTTAGGAATGTTTCCTAAATATTTGACAGATTTCCTAGGGCTGATTCGGATCCGCCAATGCATATAAATAGAAGGCTAGGGCATCGACATCAGCATCACTTCCTGAGAGAAAAGAAAACACGAGAGCATTCGTGAGATTGGAGGAGGAGTGACGGTTGGCTGATTATTCCACACCGAAATATCAACGGTGAAGAAGCAGTCAGTTTAGGGTGATGTTCAGACTGTTCTTGAAGGACAACAAAGCACGCACACACACACACACGGTGATCAAGACACGTCTTCGGAAGAAGGCGACTGGGCTTCTGGGAGGTCCAAGACTAGGTCGAGAGGGAAGTCTCGTCCTACCCATAGGGGATCGAGGTGAGCTGCGGTGAATCGAGATTGCAAATCCGAGAGACGGAGTGTTAGAGGCTAGGCTATTACAAACAAGGCGTTGTGTAAGTGTAAGTCCATGAATAGCTCTAAACTCGTAATAAGATTTGTGTCCCTTTTAGGGTGTGGGAAGCCCCCCAGAGTAGGCAAGGCCGAACTAGGTATCATATCGTGTGTGCTCCTGTTTGTTCAATTTTCAGTATTGTCTGCTAAGGTGTTCCAGTCTCCGTTTGAACACAACCCGAAACTGTCCAACAAGTGTTTGAGACGCAGTTCGAACACCATCTAGAACTCGTCTTGACTAAGACAAGTAGATTTCAAGTTTGATTGGTCAATGCTCCTTGTTGCCCTCGCTCCAATTCTTACATTTGTGCGTTGGTTCTCGTGTCCTCATACCCCTTCCATTGAATCTCATTGTTCATAGCTTCGTGATGCTCAATAACCTACATGGGAAATGGCGATGGCGCAAGAGGGTTAGAATTCAAAATATAGAAATTGCTTACTGGGAATTCCGCGCACGTCTCTTGATTATCCTCCGCGGAGGTCTCTTCATTTTGTAATTGCTGAGGTGTCCGCGCCTTAATTGGTGAGACGTCCGCGTTCTCCACTGAGGTATAATCCAAATTTTGCTCCTTTTTCTTTCCTTCAGCCTTCATCTCCTCTTCATCCTTTATCACAATGACACTCACATTTTGCCTTGGATTGGGGATCGTTTGCGACGGCAGCTTCCCTTTGTCTTCTCACTTTTCGTAAACGGCGCTGGTAATTTGAGACACTTGCTTCTTTAGCTCGTTAATGTCTTGATGGACCATATTTATATGATTCATTAAGATAGTTAAACCCACCAAATTAGACACTTTGTCTTAACAACGTTTACTTGTTAGTTCCATTTTTGTTGCACAGGCTATTTTGAGGTTTAGAGAAGAAACGAGCTAAAAAGGGGGTTCTTAAACCAAAAATGGATTACAAGTCAAGTCGGGCCAGTCGGGGACCGAGAAAAATCAACCTGGGACCGAGGACCCCAGTCGAGGACCGAGGACCCCAGTCGAGGACCGAGGACCCCAGCCGGGTACCCAGGCCCAGTACCGAGAACCTCAGGTCCCTGCCAAGAGGTACCGGGCCCAAGTGCCGGGAACCGAGTCCCAAGTGCCGAGTCCCGAGTGCCGAGTCTCGAGTGCCAAGAAGACCAGGTCCCCGCCGAGCACCCGTGCCGAGAGAGCCAAGCACCCGTGCCGAGAGAGCCGAGCGCCCGTGCCGAGCCCCACGTCCGAGAGCGCCGAGCCCCACGTCCGAGAGCGCCGAGACCCACATCCGAGAGCGCCGAGACCCACGTCCAAGAAAACCAGGGCTGCGCCGAGAGCAGCACCCGGGCCTTGTCGACCGAGGGCTCGAGGAAAACTTCAACCCTGGGCCATGACCATGCTCCGGGCAGAATTTAGCCAAACATCCTTCATGGATCAGTCTTAGAATCGTCTCAACTTTCCAAATCCATGGTCCAACACCCAATCAGCTCCGGCCAAAATTCCGGCCAAGCTCCGGCCATGGTCCAATCAACTTCCGGTGATGCTCCGATCAAGACAAATCCAGCCACCACCTTGCTCCGGTCATTTTAGCCCAACTCCTGTCAAAAATCCGGCGAAGTCCAACCAAACTACTTATTTCCCGATTAGGGCATACTATTCACATCGGTTGATCTTTTGGTTTGAAACCAAACCTCAACCAAGTTCAAAGGACTTGCCCAAAGCTCAACCAAGCTCATATAGTTGCCCTTTGGCACATCCCATGCTCTAGCCGCCCATGTGCAAGGCAAGTGCACCCTTTGGCTCATCCAAACTCCAACCGAAGGCCAACCAAGCTCAACCGGACTTATGGGAGGACTAGAGGTGGTTGGAGGAGGAAATATCTCACTCCACTCACTCCTCCAACCGCCACATTTGGCTATAAAAGGAGGGCTTCCCCTCCTTGAATCATATCACTTGTAACTTAGGTAGAGAATCTCTCTAGAATCCATCTCACAAATCTTTGTAAACACTTGTGTTTTGATATCAAAAGCTCTACCTTCTCTCTTGTTCTTGAGTGTTCTTGAGAGTTCTTGAGTGCAGTTTGAGTTTGTTCTTCATTTCCTTTGCCAAAAACCGTGAGCCCTCTTTTGCTTTCTTGTCTTTATTTTGCTTTGATCTTGAGTACTCTTGTTTGTTCTTGAGTGCTCAAGTTTGTTCTTGAGTTTTACTTTCCAAAACTTTACTTTCTTGTCTTTGTTTTCAAAACCAAAACCTTTACTTTTCAAAGCACTTAGCTATGGTATCCACTTCTATGGATATTCGTAGCTAAACCCTTCATTCGGTTGAAGGGGTGTGCTTGTATCATGCAAACGTTTTAGACCCTTTTCTTAACGCTTCTATTATGTTCAAACTTGTTCTATGTGCCATATATTAGGTTAGAACAACATGGTTGAGTGGAGGCTCGAAAGAGCAAAGCTCTTCCATGGGGTTCGTGAGCATACATGGTTAAGTGGAGGCTCGAAAGAGCAAAGCTTTTCCATGGAGTTCAACCTCTTTAAAACACCACTTGGTTGATTAGAAATGATTGATCAAGTGGATGCATGATGATTCGTAGTTGTACGACTATTTTATATGTTAAAACCCCGTCTCTTAGTGTTACCTGTATATTATTTCACTACCTGTGTGTAGTTTTCGTTCTCAGGTACACTCGGAGACCATGGAAGGAATACTGGCTAAAAGGAGCTTATTTGAAGATGTTTGGCGTGGAAAGAAATGAAGTCTGAGGCGCTTGGAATTTTTGTCAGTGCAAACCGCGGAGGGCTTAAGCATTAGAGGCGCGGACGTCTTATGAATTCCCATAATTGCTGAGACTTCCGCGGGTCGTAAATCAGGAGACGTCCGCGGATGACAGCTGGCAGTCAAATTTTGTTATTTCCAAATTGCATTATTGGAAAGCCCAAAAAGAGAAATAAATAAGCACGAAACACTAGCGACCAGACATCGAATTTCAGAAGAGAAAAGAGACACGGATTCAAGTGTTCGAGTTGAGCTGCAGCTTGGTGGAGAATTCATCATAAGTATTTTCGTTTCATTACATTCAAACAACTTCATGATGTATTCCATTGCAATGAGTAGCTAAACTCATACGTGTAGGCTAGGACTCGACATTGTGATGTTTTGACTTGAAACCTATATTTATCTTTATGTTTTGCGTTATATTACTATGCATTGTTTATGGATTTGATATGCTAGCATAAGTGGAACCCTAGCGGGGGAGCTTCTGTTAGTTTGTTAATTCCGATTATCACAGTTTACTAGCAACCTAGCAGGGATAGCAAACTAGGATACGAGTAATATACCACTAGGATTGACACCCTAGGACAACTTGTAGTGCAACCTAGCGGGGAGCTATAAGTTGTAAAACATTAGAAATCAAAACGGTTAGGTTAATGATTTAGTCTTGCATCGCAGTCGAGAGTTCCAGCTTGCACTTCTCTTTGATATTTGATACCCGAATTGTGTGACGATTACTCTAGCGATCATTCTTGCTTACTTGCGTTATTTAATTGCTTGCATTCAAACCCCCCCCCCCCATTGTTACGTTTTTACTTAGTGAAACAGATTCTCAACCGATCTCTGTGGATACGACCCGACTTACCACTTGCTAGTCGGAAAAAGAAATATTATTTTTGCACAGGTACAACGACACCTGCCAAAAATGGCGCCGTTGTCGGGGATTGGTAACGAAGAATCTCACTAAGTTTTTATTTCTTTTAGTTTTATTTTATTGTCTTTTTTATTTTCTGTCACTTGATTATTTTTCTGTTTAAGTAACCATGTCACAGAGAAGTGTTGAACGTGATAATGAAGAGCGAAGTAGTGTACAAGGAGACAACATGCAGGAATAGAGGCAAGGACTGCCCGCTGTTAATCAGAGATTACCACCCCCCAGAAATCAGCAATTTGTGAATGAGTTTGCTAGACATCGTGCAGCTAGACACGATGATTACGAGGACGAGCTGGATTGACAGTACCTCGGTGGAGGAAATCAATATGGACAGTTAGCTAGGCGTCGGGATTTGGGACGCACGATGAGAGGAGTTTGCGCACCATTTATTGATGAGGAGCCTTGGTGCATTAGGCTGGATGAGGACGCAGATGACATCGAGATAAAGAGTGGGGTGATACACCACTTGCCCAAGTTTGGAGGAATGCCCGATGTGAACCCCCTAAGGCACTTAAAGGAATTTCATGGAGTTTGCATGTCCATGAAATCAGCATCGGTTCCAGAAAATATTTTTAAACTAAAGACGTTTCCTTTTTCTTTAGAAAGTCAAGCTAAATCTTGGTTAATGTCTTTACCTGCAGGTTCGATTACTTCATGGGATCAATTGCAAAGAAAGTTCATGGACAAGTACTACTCTCATTCGAAGGCGGCTCAAACGAGGAAGGAGCTCTCTATGCTTAGACAAGGACGTGCAGAAACGTTGTACGATTATTTGGCGAGGTTTAAGCTATTGGAAGAGAGTTGTCTGAATCATGGAATCCCACAAAGAATGTTGCTTGAATACTTCATGGATGGGATGGTTCTAATGGAAAGAAGAATGCTAGATGCCTCAGCTCAAGGGTCTATCCTTGACATGTACCCCGAGGAGATATGGGAGTTGATTGAGAAAGTTGCCGAGAGCACAAGGTACTTAGAAGAAACTTATAAACCTGCACCTGTTGCTAACGTAAATGTACATTCTGAATTGCAAGAACTGAAGAATATGATGGCTCAAATGATGACGCAACAATCACAAGGCAATCAAAAAGTGGAGTGTAAGGTAAATAAGTCCACTTTTAATCCAATAAATAATGATAACGCTGTTTTTCAGGAAATAACAGAAGACGTGAATATAGCGGGCTACATAAACAAGGGAGATTTGCCACCAAGGAGATATGATGGATATCAAGGCAACAACAAATGGCAGCCAAGGCAAAACGATGGTGGTTGGCAAAGAAACAACAATTACGAGGTGGGGCAATCCTCGTACCCACAAAAGCAGCCATACAAACCGCCACAGATCAGACAAGGAGATGAGGACCCGATCAAGGAATTCAGGGATGATGTGAGAGGGATGTTCAAAGAACTCACTCAAAAGATGGGCCACCATGCTGGAGACATTAACGAGCTAAAGAGGCAAGTGTCTCAAATTGCCAGCGCCGTTTATGAACAACGAGAAGACAAAGGGAAGCTGCCTTCACAAACGATCCCTAATCCAAGGCAGAATGTGAGTGTGATCGTGATAAAGGATGAAGAGGAGATGAAGGCTGAAGAAAAAGAAGAAAAAGAGCAAGATTTGGACGCTACCTCAGTGCAGAACGCGGACGTCTCCACAATTGAGGCGCGGACGCCTGATGATTTATTGCAAAATCAAGAGACGTCCGCGGATATAAATCTTGAGACGTGCGCAGAATTTCAAGTAAGCAATTTCCAGATTTTGAATTCTAACCCTCTCGCGCAATTGCCATTTCCCATGCAGGTTATTGAGAACCACAAATCTATGAACAATGAAATTCAACCAAAGAGGAATGAGGACGCGAGAACCAAGGTCAAAATGCAAGAATTGAAGCAAGGGAAACAAGAAGCGTTGACCACTCGAACTAGAGACCCGGGTGCCTTCACGGTAACCTGTGGCATTGGTAACACGCTTATTCCCCACTGTTTAATGGATTTGGGAGCGTCCATTAATGTTATACCGTATGATTTATATTTTTCATTAAAACTTGGACCGGTGAAACCGATCAAGTTAACTATTGATTAGGCAACAAGTCATGTGTTCATCCTTATGGTTTGCTTGAGAATTTAACCGTGAAGGTTGGTGAAGTTGTTGTGCCTACAAATTTTTATGTCTTGCAGATGGAGGACACCCAGACTAAGGAGTCACCAACACTCATTCTAGGACGACCTATCTTGTTTGCTATGAAGGCGGAGATTGATGTCGCTGAGGGTGTTATAAAGCTGAAATATGGTTGCAAGATGGCTGAGTTTTCTGTCTTTGAGGATGACCACCAGCCTTGTGTGAGGAAACCACCTGAGATAGCTAATAAAACTTGTTTTAATATTACAACTGATGAATCGTTGTGTGTGATTCAGGGTGTCAGTGAGCAGCTGAAGGTAACAAGGAAAACACGCCCACCAGATAAGAAGCGAGTAACGAAACAAAAGTGTGGGGTGGGTGCGCAGAAGCGTAGGACACCTAAAGAAAAGAACTGGAGATCCAAGCCACCTGATATCGGACAGAGCACTGAGGAACGATTAACTTGTGGAAGTACTGAGGAGAGGAGCATGCTGAGCAGTAAGTATGACTTGGAGCAACCATGGGATCCTAACTTGTGATTCCATAGAGGTAATGTCCAGCCAAGGACGTAAAACAAAGGCGCTTACCGGGAGGCAACCCGGTGTGTTTTTTTTACGCATGTTAAGAGTCGATTAGTTAGTGGAATTAGTACCCTGATATAGCGCCTCGAGTGCATGTTTTATTTCTGGTGGTTTCAGGTGAATTAAACGAAGAAAGTGGTTCTACATCAGTGAAAACCGTGCACGTCTCAACATTTAAATGCGCGGACGCCTGAAGAATTACACACAAATCAAGATACGTCCGCGGGTAGTAATTGCAAAGGCGTCCGCGGGACATCAAAAAGTCTAAATCTTACATGATTTTCCAGATCTGGTTTTTCAGAACAAAAAAATATAAAAGCTGAAAGAATTCAAGCACAGCTCCGTCCGCGATTCACAAAAGGAAGCACAAGGCTCGTCCGCAACATTAACCGTCCGCGAGTCTCAGGTGAATCAAAGCTCCGCCGGACTGAGGTGAGGCTTACCGATTTGATTGTTATTGGATTAGGGTTTGGTGTGGATTAAAGTGAAATTTGGTTGAATCGGTGGAAGGGAGTTCTCAAAGTGTTTGGGTTTCGGTGTTCGAAGTTGGAATTTTGAAATTGAAAATGGAATTTGAACGGAGCTCAGATTTGGAAATAATAGCAACGCACGGACGTCTGCATAATATTCAGGCGCGGACGTCTAAAGCATTATAACGAAATTGTTGAGACGTCCGCGGGTATTAATTGCATAAGGGGTGCACGGAATTCTGGAATTTTCAAATTTTTTTCAGATCGAGATGACTCGTACATCGGCACGTGCTAGTTCATCCCGTGATCGCAGAGCTCAGCCACCACCTGTTGATGCCGAGGCACTTGTTCCGGCTGTCATCGATGAATGGCAGTAGAGATTTGAGGCATTCTTGGCGCTTACACATAAGGCACTCATGTGGGTTGAGCGGTACTTTCTGGAGCGTTGCGGACTCTTAGAGAGGTTCAGGGCGCTGTTGGACACATGTGGTTGGCCGGGATTGCTCACGCTCCGTAGTGATGCTGATATTGAAGATACTTGTGAGTTCCTAACCGGTTACGACTACATTGGGCCTAGGGAGCATGAAGGATTCAGGTACACTTTCAGAGGTGTGGAGCACCATTGCACGATGACGCAGCTGCGTCAAATCTTTGGGTGGCCAGCAGTGAGAGATGGGACTTTCGTCAATTTCAGTCTTGGGACGGAAATCAGCGACACTTACCTTATCCTTACCGGGACGGGTCGCTACAGACCGAGCGACGCTTCAGTCACAGCATTCACAGATCCTTTCTGGTATTTAGTACATTTCATTTTGACAAGGACCTTGACTGCGAGGGCGAACGGCAATGATAAGCCGTCGATACGAGATCTAACGCTTCTAGGGTCTTTGGTGAGAGGGGTAGTCCAACACTGGGGATATTTTTTGTGTGATCACTTGAAGAATATTAAGCCTCGAGGGCCAGTTAGTGTGGGTGGCATGGTAACTTATATGCTGCGTAATCTTCACCCGGACATGGATGCACTACCAGGCCACGGGATTCTTGCTTATGGATTAGCTGACGGTGAAAGACTTGGTTCTGGGAGGACATATAGAGTCAGCAGTGAGGGTAAAGTGCGTTGGACGTATTTTGCAGATCCAGCTCTTAGGCCACCGCCTAGCCCACCGCGACAGAGAGGGAGACCGCCAGGGCGTGGAAGAGATGCAGGGGGCAGGAGACGTCGGAGAGACGAGGAAGAGGTCCCACTGAATGTGGTGCCACCAGAGGAGCAGGTACCGAGACAGCCCAGAGAGTATTCATAGGCGCTGATTGCCCATTTATTTAATGTGAATAGGGCTATGATGATGGCAATTGGTGGCGGCTTCCACCCAGTTTCCGCTCCTCCAGGATGGCGTCCAGGTCATGCCATTCCGCCAGAATACATGCAGCCACCTCCACCACCGGACTATTAGGGGAGTACCAGTTCCTTTCGTTTTTTTATTTCTTTTTATTTTTATTTGAGTCTATTTAGTGTGAGTCTGTTTGTTACACATCTCATCTCTTGAATTATTCCGTGAGGACACGTGTCCATTTAAGTGTGGGGTGGGATGTTGCTGAGTCAGTTGCGCGTCGTGTCTGTTTTTTTTATGTCGCATGTTATGTGTCGTGATGAACTCGTAATGAACTGATGATGCACTGCTATGCTTTTCTGATATGTCAAAAATCTCATTTCCAGTTTTTATGACTATTGTGCTCATTTGACTAAAAATGCGAAATTAAAAAAAAATTCGATGCTTTGTTCTTTCAAGTTGTGATATGCAGGGATGTGGAGTTGACATAAATGTCCTAGAAAGGTACGGCAAATTGCAAGAAGTTCTGAGTTTTTGGTTCTGATGATTGAGAAAAGCGGTGGAGGTTGACGCTTCACTAGCCTAGTCCTGAGAGTAGCTCCGTCACCAAGTATACAAGTTTATTCATGCGTTCGAAGTGGTGGCGGGACAGAGAAAACGAACTGTCCATCTCTAGTCGAAGTAGCTGGGAATGGGTGGGTAACCCCTACCTTGCCTCATGCAGAAAAGACGAGGATGAGAAAAGAGCGGGACGCACTCCTATGCTGTTATCCGAAGGCTATGATTGGAGTGGTTCAAGGGCGCAAATGATTATGTAGACAAGAAACAAATTCAAAAGCCGAAGGCAAAACCATCAAGTAGAAAAAAAAAGAGAAAAAATCAGAAATCTGATTGATTCAAGCAAAGATGTGTCGTTTCTCAAAGTCCATACAAGTTAAAGAATTCAAGACTCAACGGTATAAAGCAGTGAATAACTCATGTGTCAGAGAAAGCCGATGACTCAATTCTAAAGACCAAAACTCAGAAAAGAATGCAATCTCCGTGGTACCTATAAAGGACTATCTCCCAAACATCCAAGGTCGTTTGAATTGCAACTCGCGAGGTAAAAAGTATCGAAAAATCTATCTATACTCGCATTGTTAGAATCTTGAGCATGATAAGATTAATTGCTGTATTTGAGATTGAGATGTAAGGATTAGCATGGCTAGTACATTGTAATTCATTCCGTGGCTTTGTTCTTGTTCAGGACGAACAAGTTCAAGTGTGGGGTAGTTTGATGAGTCGTAGTTGTACGACTATTTTATATGTTAAAACCCCGTCTCTTAGTGTTACCTGTATATTATTTCACTACCTGTGTGTAGTTTTCGTTCTCAGGTACACTCGGAGACCATGGAAGGAATACTGGCTAAAAGGAGCTTATTTGAAGATGTTTGGCGCGGAAAGAAATGAAGTCCGAGGCGCTTGGAATTTTCGTCAGTGCAAACCGCGGAGGGCTTAAGCATTAGAGGCGCGGACGTCTTATGAATTCCCATAATTACTGAGACGTCCGCGGTTCGTAAATCAGGAGACGTCCGCGGATGACAGCTGGCAGTCAAATTTCATTATTTCCAAATTGCATTATTGGAAAGCCCAAAAAGAGAAATAAATAAGCACGAAACCCTAGCGACCAGACATCGAATTTCAGAAGAGAAAAGAGACAAGGATTCAAGTGTTCGAGTTGAGCTGCAGCTTGGTGGAGAATTCATCATAAGTATTTTCGTTTCATTACATTCAAACAACTTCATGATGTATTCCATTGCAATGAGTAGCTAAACTCATACGTGTAGGCTATGACTCGACATTGTGATGTTTTGACTTGAAACCTATATTTATCTTTATGTTTTGCGTTATATTACTATGCATTGTTTATGGATTTGATATGCTAGCATAAGTGGAACCCTAGCGGGGGAGCTTCTGTTAGTTTGTTAATTCCGATTATCACAGTTTACTAGCAACCTAGCGGGGATAGCAAACTAGGATACGAGTAATATGCCACTAGGATTGACACCCTAGGACAACTTGTAGTGCAACCTAGCAGGGAGCTATAAGTTGTAAAACATTAGAAATCAAAACGGTTAGGTTAATGATTTAGTCTTGCATCGCAGTCGAGAGTTCCAGCTTGCACTTCTCTTTGATATTTGATACCCGAATTGTGTGACGATTACTCTAGCGATCATTATTGCTTACTTGCGTTATTTAATTGCTTGCATTCAAACCCCCCCCCCCCCCCATTGTTACGTTTTTACTTAGTGAAACAGATTCTCAACCGATCTCTGTGGATACGACCCGACTTACCACTTGCTAGTCGGAAAAAGAAATATTATTTTTGCACAGGTACAACGACACCTGCCAATGCACATGGGCTAAGATACTTCGAAATGAAGAATTAGTCTATCTAGAACAAGTGTTCTATGTCTTGAAAAGGACTAGACGGTGTGGCAAGTTGAGTGCTAGAAATGGCCTTGATACATCTTTGAACACTTAGAACGATCATTAGAGGTCGATGATGAACGGACTATGATACAAGGCCCCTAAAACCGAATCTTTCCATTAATCGGAACACAACCTGTCACTTTACTTTCAGTCTCAATATCAACTGTTTACTTTCAGTACCATTTACTTTCAGTACCTTTACATTCCGCAACTAACTTTACTTTCAGTACCTAACATTTACTTTCAGTACTTTACTTTCCGCAACTAACTTTACATTCAGCACTTTACTTTACGCACTTACTTTCAGTACTTTACTTTTACACACTTTACTTTTACGCACTTTATTTTCAGCACTTTACATTTCAGCACTTTACTTTACGCAATTTACTTTCAGTCTTTACTTTTACGCACTTTACTTTACGCACTTTATTTTCAGTCTTTACATTTCCATACGCTTACTACAGACTTGCTCAACATCAATCCAACATAACTTTGGTGCGGATTGCGCTTGAAACACAGCGTGCGATAAACCAAAAGTGTGTTGCAGGTTATATTGAACTCGACTGTTCCAGCACTTTACTTTCCGCACTTTACTTTTCAGTCATTTACTTTCCGCACTTTACTTTTCAGTCATTTACTTTCCGCACTTTACTTTTCAGTCATTTACTTTCCGCACATTTACTTTCAGTCTTTACTTTCAGCACTTTAATTGCCAGCACTTTACTTTTCAGTCATTTACTTTTCAGTACTAAAACCACAACCAACCCCAATTGCACTTACATTTCTGTACAAATCCCTTAAAGAACAACTATCCACTAATTCCCTTGGGTTCAATCCCTACTTACCGCTTGCTAATCCAATAGTAAGTCACGAGTAGCAGACTTATAAATTTATCTTTTGCATTTGCCTCGCGACAAGGCATCTGTCATGTCTCCAGCTTATTGGCCCATCTTTTGAGTGAGTTCCTTGAACATCCCTCTCATTTCCTCTCTTAATTCCTTGATCGGGTCCTCGTCTCCTTGTCTGATGTGTGGTGGTTTGTACGACTGCTTTTGTGGGTACGATGATTGCCACATATCGTAATTGTTGTTCCTTTGCCAACCACCATCATTTTGCCTAGGTTGCCATTTGTTGTTGCCTTGGTATCCATCATACCTCATTGGTGGCGAATCTCCCTTGTTCATGTAGTCCACTATATTCACGTCTTCTGTTCTTTCCTGAAAAACAGCGTTATCATTATTCATTGAATTAAAAGTGGATTTGTTTACCTTACACTCCACTTGTTGATTTCTTTGTGGTTGTTGCGTCACTATTTGAGCCATCATATTATTCAGTTCCTGCAATTCAGCATGTACATTTATGTTAGCAACTGGTGCAGGTTTATGCGTTTCTTCTAAATACCTTGTGCTCTCGGCAACTCTCCCAATCAACTCCCATATCTCCTCGGGGTACATGTCAAGGATAGACCCTTGAGCGGAGGCACCTAACATTCTTCTTTCCATTAGAATCATCCCATCCATGAAGTATTCAAGCAACATCCTTTGTGGGATTCCATGATTCGGACAATTCTCTTCCAATTGCCTAAACCTCTCCAAATAATCGACCAACGTTTCTCCACGTTCTTGTCTAAGCATAGAGAGCTCCTTTCTTGTTTGAGCCGCCTTCGAATGGGATAGTACTTGTCCATGAACTTCCTTTGCATTTGATCCCATGAAATAATCGAACCTGAAGGCAAAGACATTAAACAAGATTTAGCTTGACTTACTAAAGAAAAAGGGAATGCCTTTAATTTAAAAATATCTTCCGAAACCGATGCCGATTTCATGGACGTGCAAACTCCATGAAATTCCTTCAAGTGCCTTAGGGGGTTCTCATCGGGCATTCCTCCAAACTTGGGCAAGTGGTGTATCACCCCACCCTTTATCTCTATATCTTCTGCGTCCTCATCCAACCTAATGCACCAAGGTGCCTCATCAATGTACGGCGCACAAACTCCTCTCATAGTGCGTCCCAAATCCCGATGCCTAGCTAACTGTCCATATTGGTTTCCTACACCGAGGTATTGCCGATCCAACTCATCCTCGTATTGCTGATTTCTGGGGAGTGGTACTCTTTGATTAACATCGGGCAGTCCTCGACTCCGTTCTTGCATGTTATCTCCTTGTACACTACTTCGCTCTTCATGATCACGTTCAACACTTCTCTGTGACATTTTTACTTAAACAGAAAATAATCAAGTGACAAAGTAAAAGACAATAAAACTAAAATAAAGAAATACTTAGTAGATTTTTCGTTCCCAATCCCCGGCAACGGCGCCAAAATTTGACGGGCGTCGTTGTACCCGTCAAAAATAATTTTTTTATATTTCCGACTAGCAAGGGGTAAGTCGGGTCGTATCCACAGAGATCGATATGAGAATATGTTCACTAAGTACAAGAGTAACAATGGGGTTTCGAAATTCAAACGAGTAAATAAAAATACAAGCAAGCAACAATGATCACTTATCAAGAGAGAAATCCTCACACAAATTCAAGTATAAATTATCAAAGAGTAGTGCAAGCTAGAACTTTCGACTGTGATGCACGACTAAATCATTGACAAATCCGTTTTGATTCCTAATGTTCTACAACTTAGAGCTCCCCCGCTAGGGTTACACTCCCCGTTCTTGTTCTAGTACTTAATCTCGCGCTAGCGATAATCAAGACCTTAACTCGCTAGAGTTGCATGAAGATATAAACAAGTTGTCCTAGGGTGTTTAATCCTAGTGGTATATTACTCGTGTCCTAGTTTGCTATCCCCGCTAGGTTGCTAGTAAACTTGACAATCGGAATCAACAAACAAACAAAAGCTCCCCCGCTAGGGTTCCACTCATGCTAGCACATTAATTCTATGAACATTGTATAGTAATATGACGCAAAACATAGAAATCAATAGAAGTCTCAAGTCAATACATCACAATTTTGAGTTCTAGCCTACACATATGAGTTTAGCTACTCATCGTAATGGAATACATCATCAAGTATTTGAATGGGAATAAAATGAAAATACTGTTGACGAATCCTCCACCAAGCTGCAGCTCTAATTTGTCGCCCAAAAGAATCCACACCTTATTTCTAAAAAATCCTTACTTTCTTCTCCTTAGAAGTTGGCTCAGTCAGCCAACTTTTCTTCCACGGACCAGCTTTTCCAAACTTTCAAACCCCTATCTTTTCTCTCCAAAACGTGTATATATTCTCTCCTTTTCCTTGGCTTCAATTGAGAGCCAAACTCTTCAATTTCTGTCTCCTTGGAATATGCTTTCTTCTTCCCGAGATATGGTTCTTCAAAATCTATTTTTTTTCCTTCCCCGGAATATGCAAATCCGAATTTAGGAAATTCGACTGCTAGCTGTCACGCGGACGTCTCCTTCATTTACCTCCCGCGGAGGTCTGAACAATTATAGAAATTTAGAAGACCTCTGCGCCTTTAATTTTTTAGCCGTCCGCGCTCTTTTGCGCTCGCACAGATCAGACCAGTGGCATGAAAATATTGTGCGTTCGCATGGCTCTTACCAGTGGCATGAAAATAGTGTGCATTCGCACAGTCCAAGAATGCACTCGCAAAACATCTTCTAACAGGCTCCTTTTAGCCGATATTCCTTCCATGGTCTCCGAATGCACCTGAGAATGAAAACTACTCACAGGTAGTGAAATAATATACAGGCAACCACTAAGAGACGGGGTTTTAACACAGAGAATAGTCGTACAACTACAACTTATCAATCATCGACTCACGTAAGGAACCTTGCAAGGTAGAGCTGAAACCTCTGCCTACAAGTCTTAGGTATAAATTTCTCGGTCCCAATTTGACCTACCCGGTGATTGTGAATGCATCTTTGACAGATGTAGAGACCCAGAGATTACTAGACGTCATGAGAGAGCATATACCAGCCCTAGGTTATTCCATAGATGATCTTAAGGGGATTAGCCCAGATATGTGCATGCATAGAATCCATCTAGAGGGTGATGCTAGGCCCACTAGGGACGCCTTGAGACGTCTAAATCCTAAGCTGAATGATGTAGTGAAGAAGGAAATTCTGAAATTATTGGATGTTGGCATTATTTATTCTATTGCTGATAGTGAGTGGGTGAGTACTATGCATGTCGTCCCTAAGAATGGAGGTTTAACTGTTGTGCGTAATGAGAATAATGATCTGATTCCTACTCGTACCGTACATGGTTGGCGTATGTGCATAGACTATAGGAAGTTGAATAAGGCTACTCGTAAGGACCACTATCCTTTGCCTTTTATTGATCAATGGTTAGAGCGTTGCAAAGCGTAAGTTTTTCTGCTACCTTGACGGCTATAGTGGGTTCTTTCAAATCCCTATACACGCCGAGGACTAGGAGAAGACCACTTTCACTTCCCCTTTTGGCACATTTGCTTATAGACGCATGCATTTCGGTCTTTGCAATGCACCAGCTACTTTTCAGCGCTGTATGATGGCCATTTTTTCTGATTTTATAGAAAACACCATGGAAGTATTTATGGATGATTTCTTGGTGTATGGCTCTTCATTCGATTCATGCCTCTCTAACCTTACGGATGTTCTTCGTCGTTGTGTTGACACTAACCTAGTTTTAAACTGGGAGAAAACTTTATGGTGTAGGAAGGTATTGTGTTGGGACACCTAGTCTCCAACAGAGGCATCGAGGTTGATTGTGCAAAAGTGGAGGTGATTGAAAAGCTACCCCCACCTAAAGATGTGAAAGGAATCAGAAGCTTTCTAGGGCATGCAGGATTCTATCGACGCTTCATAAAGGATTTCTCAAAGATAGCAAAGCCACTCACTGATCTACTTTGCCAGGAAGCTGAGTTTAACTTTGATGAATCTTGTTTTACTTTCTATACACTAAAAATTGCTCTTATTTCTACTCCTATGGTGCAGTCCCCTGACTGGGAGCTGTCGTTTGAACTAATGTGTGATGTCAGTGACTTCGCAGTGGGAGCAGTCTTAGGGCAGCGCATGGACAAGAAGGTATATGTGATCTATTATGCAAGTAAAGTCCTAGCTAGCGCAGCGGCCAATTACACTACAACTGAGAAGGAGATGCTAGCCATCGTCTACGCTTTTGAGAAGTTCAGACAGTACCTTATAGGCTCAAAGACCATAGTATACACTGACCACGCTGCAATCAAGTATTTGCTGTCTAAGAAGGATTCGAAACCTAGATTGATTCGATGGGTTCTCCTCCTTTAAGAATTTGATATTGAGATTAGAGACAAGAAGGGAGCTAAAAATCTGGTTACAGATCACCTGTCACGCCTCGAACTAGAAGAGCTCGACTGCGAACAGGACAAACTCCCGATGACTGACTCTCTAGCATGCGAGCAGCTTTTGAGTGTAGATGTGGACATTGCCCCATGGTACGCAGATTTTGTCAATTACTTGGCCTGTGGTATTCTTCCTCATGACCTGTCACACAACCAGAAGCAAAAATTCCTAGGGCTTTAAAGGCTTGATGCATACGCTAAATGCATTTGTGTCATCTACGACAGTGAGTTATGATTTTCTATTTTAGCTAGGTTTAATCACATGACACTTGAGTGGGTAGCTTATAAACTTATGGTCGTTGAGCATTACATTCACTTGAGTATTTATTATGTCATCTGTTTGACATTTGTTCGGGACGAACAAATCCTAAGTGTGGAGTGTTTTGATCAGTCGATATTTTGACTAATTATTTGCTACATTCGATGAAGGATAACACTTGATCCGTTATCTGTCTAAAATTGGTGTACTCCACACTTGGATTCCTGCAATGATCATACACAAAGCATAAAATGCAAAATGCAACTAACTAATACTTACAGTGCAGGTTACTCCCCAAAGAGGCCTATTTTAACGTCTTGGCAAGACATAGCTAGAGAGGCAGGACTAGAAGCTTTCTAGGGAAGTCCCTTGCTGAGATCCCTTCCCGAGAAGTAGGTTATCATCAATGCCTTCAGGTGGTGCCAGATGCTTCAGAATGTGGTAATGTTTGAGACATTGCCCGTTGACCACTATTGATTTACCTCCTTCAACGCTAAGCTCTACGTGTCCATCTGGATATGCTCGTTCCAGTGTGTATGGGCTACGCCACTTGGTGTGCAGTTTCCCAGGAATTAATCTAACGCGGGAGTTGTAGAGGAGAACTCGCTCGCCTTCATTGAATTCTCTATGTACTATTCACTTGTCGTGCCATTTCTTTGTCACGGCACCGTCGGGGACAGAATTATCAACTTATTTCCAAAAATCGTTATTGGGCTTTTGGCCCCTTTTGGGAAAGCTATAAAAGGAAATTCGGCTGATTGCAACCAGTGTGCTTGAATTGAGATTGAAGAACCCTAACTTGAAGGAGAAGACAGAGAACATCGCAAGAGATTGAGGGTTCAACGAGCTACATCGTCACTACGGTTATCTCGTCCTTAATTTCTATTTTTACACTACTTGTGGTTAACTTACCATGAATTGTGAGTAGTCTTCCTTATTCTGGGATCCTACGGATCTCGTGCTATATGTACCCAACTCTTCGTGTGATCAATTAAACGTTTTTCATTAATGCAATTTGAATATTCAATTTCATTTGTGCTTAATTTTATTGTTCTTGCAAGTTTTACATTGAATGGGATGTTTGCATGCTAGAACGTATTTAGGTTAATTACCAAAAGATAGATGGGTCCTAGGTATTAACCGGATTGTATGAAATTGATATTAGGTCATGGTAGCTACAATGGTACTACATGAATTAATAGGAAAGTTGACTCTGTCTGAAAACCCCTAAGTTTAATAATCGAGATCGTTGATAATCCGTGGATGGGCGGCGTTCAACAATTGAGATTAATCTAGACAATGATCCGTGGATGG
Organism: Rhodiola kirilowii; assembly: GCA_033675215.1. NCBI lineage: Eukaryota > Viridiplantae > Streptophyta > Magnoliopsida > Saxifragales > Crassulaceae > Rhodiola > Rhodiola kirilowii. Next base: position 8,614,087 of record CM066201.1, read on the forward strand.
GCGACTTGTCTAGTGTTATTTTGGTTTATTTCGATATTCGATAGTATGATGAATTTACGTTACATGATTGCATGATTGGTGGGGTTGGCACGGGTGAAGTTTGATCCTGGGATTCTTTCTCTGATCAGCCAAAACCTTTATTTTCTGCATTTAATTTCTGCCTTTTTGTTTACATCAAAACCTCTTGTTAATTGGAATAGCTAAATAGGTCACTTGTTAGCTAGTATTCACACACGTTGTTCCTTGGATCGACCCTTGGCTTACCAATGTTTATAAATTTTGTTTGACTGCAATTAGACCCCTAAAACATATAACTTGACAACTATAAAGGGTTAAAAATACGCTTGTCAGAATGCTGACTTCACATCCATCTGGTGTATCTTCCACATGTTTTGTGTTGTAAGTACTATAATCATTCGAATGGTATCCATTCTAGCAACTGGTGCAAACACCTCAAAATAATCGATACCAGGCTTCTACCCGTATCCTTTCACCACTATCATTGCCTTCAATCGGTCCACCAGACCGTTGGGTTTGTACTTCGTCTTATACACCCATTTCACTCCAATCGCCTTCTTACCATCTGGTAAAGGCGTCAGCACCCATGTATCATTCTTCTCAGTGGAAGCTATCTCTACATCCATAGCTTGAATCCACCCTTTGTCTTTTGCTGCTTCCTCGAACGTTACAGGATCACAATCTACAAATAGACAAAAGTTCACCACAGTTTCATCTGGTGTGTCTGCCTCATCGTCTCGGTAGACCACGTAGTCATGATATCGAATTGGTGATCTTCTACGTCGTGGTGGTAAAGTGCTAGACTTTGATTCAGTTGATTTCTCAGGTGAATCAACAATTGGTGCGAGCATATCTTCCGTAGGCTCCTCCTCAACTTTGACACGGGGCTCTCTAGCATCAATTTGAGACCAATCCCAGGCCTCGTCTTCAACAAACTATAGGTCTCGCCTGATAGATAACTCTCTCGTGTCAGGATCATAACACTTATAACCCTTAGTATCATCATTGTACCTGATGAAGATACATTACCTACTCTTGTCGTTCAGCTTCCTCTGTCACTGATCTGGTATGTGTGGATATGCAATACACCCAAATACTGGTAGACAAGATACATCTGGCTTTACACCACTCCAAGCTTCATCTGGTGTCTTTCCTTGAACCGCCTTCGTGGGACATCGGTTCAGTAAGAACACTGCACAAGATACCGCTTCTGCCCAATAAGGCTTTGGTAACTCCTTGTCCTTCAACATGCTTCTGGCCATCTCAATGATTATGCAATTCTTCCTCTCAGCAATGTCATATTTGTTGAGGTGTGTAGCTTGCAGTCAACTGATGTCTGATTCCTTCGACTCTGCAATAATTAGAGAACTCATTTGAAGTGAATTATCCTCCTCTATCTGATCTCAGCGTCTTCAGAGTGTAACCACTTTGTTTTTCAACAAATGTCTTGAACTCCTTGAACGTCCGGAAAGCCTCCGACTTTTCTCTCAATATATAGACCCAAGTCTTTCTTGAAAAGTCATCAACAAGTACCATCATGTATCACTTTCCGCCATGAGATTCGACTTCCACTGGACCACATAGATCCGTGTGAACCAGCTCCAACGGTTGGTTCGCTTGTCTCGCCTTTCCAACTGGAAACGGCTCTCTTTGCTACTTCCCTCGCAAGCACGCCTCACATGGTTGACTAGGAATCTAAATCGCTGGTAGTCCTGTCACCATTTTCTTTGTAGCCAATAATTTCAGTCCATTGAAATTTAAATGGCCAAATCTGAGATGCCACAGCCAACTGCCGTCTGTCACCATCGTCTGGAAGCTTACTTCAACTCCCTTTTTTAGAATATATGGGAACATCTGGTTCTTTGTCACAGAAACCTTCGCAATGATCCTTCGATCTTTGCCTTCAATTGTGCAAACACCATCTTGAATAGAAATGGAATGACCTCTCTCCGATAGTTGCCCCAAGCTAAGTAGATTCCAGCACAGCCCTGGTACATAGTACACATTAGTAATAATTGCATATGTAGCGTCATTAGTCTGAATATGGATGTCGCCTTTGCCCATGACTTGGATTTGTGACTTGTTTCCAAGACTGACTTCAGCGCGAGCAAATTCATCTAAGCGAGAGAATAACTCTTTTCTCCCGCTCATATGGTTGCTGCTTCCGGAGTCAAGATACCACACGTCGGTGTAGCCTCCACAAGTATTGACAGAACCGCTCGTCGTCAAAGCGATTTGTGCAAATAAATTTATAATAGTCCGCTACTCGCAACTATACTACTGGGTAGTACTTGGTAAGTAGGGGTCGAACCCAAGGGAACCAGGGGAATAATTGTTCTTCGGGGGGATTACGCAGCGTGGGAGCGTGTTTAAGGTCGATTGATTGGTTTTAAAGCTACCAGCTATTTTGATTGATTGATTGGTTGGTTGGTTGATTTTAATACTGGAAAGTAAATTACTATTTTAATGATTAAGAGAAATGTTCAGTTTCAGGGGACTTGTATTATATCCTGTTTATCATTGACCATTAGTGAATCATCTAAGTATTCAAACGATGAATCGAGGCTAGTTACAGCTCAAGACTTGCAACACCGGTTTAAAGCAACTCCTGTTCTATTTCAGTCTAGCGCCAATACCCTAAGGTATGCTAGCCTGGGTGCATCCACCTGATCTCACAGTTACGCTCGACCAGATGGGGTTTAGGATGAGTCGAACTCCTCAGATAGCTTTGCTTGTGATGGACCAAAGTTATACGAGTCAGAAACACAGTAAAACCCACCAAATTAGACTGTTTGTCTATCTAACTTCTACGTGTTAGTCCCGATATATTTCCACAGGGCATTTTAGAGACTGAAGTGAAAACACGCTAAGGAGAGGATTTTATGCTGAAAAGATAACAAGAGTCAATCCAAGGTCAAGATCATATGCCGACTGAAGAAATATCAAGGATCCTGACGTTGAATTGACCAGAACAAATTAATCAGAAGAATCAGGAGTGGAGTCAAGACAGCCCGGGGAGAAAACACATTGACAGTTTTGTGAAAAGACTGCACAAAACTGTACAAACTCACACATTGGACAAGGATGACCGGCCACTTGAAGAAGTGGTGGCCAAGGGAGGAGCTCCTCCTCCTTGGCCACCGCCTACCGGCGGCTTGGGGTGGTGGTGACCGGCGGCTTTTGTCCCTCCTCCACATGTCACCACCACCTTCCTCCTCCTCTCCTTCCTCCACATGTGGCCATCTCCTCCCTTGATTTCTTCCTCCAATCAAAATGCAACACTTGCCTCCATCTCCTCCTCCTCCCATGGCTATATAAGGAGAGCTCCTCCTCCTCATTTTACACACCAAAATCACAATTCACTTCTCTCTCTAGAAGTTGTAATATTTGTAATGTTGTAATTTTGCTTTGGAAATAAAGGAAAGCTCCCTTGGCGCTTCAACGGTTGTAAGTATTTCTTCGTATTTATTTACTGCTTTTATTTCCTTAGTATAATGTTTAGCGCGATGAATAGTAGCTAAACTAGTAGTTCGGTCTAAGGGGCGCACTTGTATTATAAAATGTTTTAGACTATTAACTTAGTGTTAGTCTTAGTATTCAAAACTTGTTCTATGTGCCATATATAGTCAGAGTTTCCAAGGTTGAGTGGATGCTGTAATAAGCAAAGCTCCTCTGTGGGAATTCGTGATCATACTCAGGTAGTGGAAGCTGTAACAAGCAAAGCTATCTGAGGAGTTTGACTCATCCTAAACCCCATCTGGTCGAGCGTAACTGTGAGATCAGGTGGATGCACCCAGGCTAGCATACCTTAGGGTATTGGCGCTAGACTGAAATAGAACAGGAGTTGCTTTAAACCGGTGTTGCAAGTCTTGAGTTGTAACTAGCCTCGATTCACCGTTTGAATACTTAGATGATTCACTAAAGGTCAATGATAAACAGGATATAATACAAGTCCCCTGAAACCGAAAATTTCTCTTTAATTATAATCTGTAATTTACTTTCCAGTATTAAAATCAACCAACCAACCAATCAATCAATCAAAATAGCTTGTAGCTTTAAAGCCAACCAACCGACCTTAAACACGCTCCGACGCTGCGTAATCCCCCCGAAGAACAATTATTCCCCTGGTTCCCTTGGGTTCGACCCCTACTTACCAAGTACTACCCAGTAGTATAGTTGCGAGTAGTGGACTATTATAAATTTATTTGCACAAATCGCTTTGACCACGAGTGGTTCTGTCAAATTGGCGCCGTTGCCGGGGAACTAGTCATCGGATAACTGTTCTTCCCTCCCCTTTTTCTTTTCTGTTCATCTCTCTATGACACTACCCGTTACACATGCATGGACAACGCGATTTCTGCCCCTGTTTGGAGGAACGGAGGGAGAAGACCCTGTACAGCACTGCCGAAATTTCCACCAAGTCTGCCACCACATCAAACCTGAAAACGAAGTGTTAGAAGAGTTTAAGCTGAAATGCTTTAAATTCTCTCTAACCGACTTCGCCACGATATGGTACTACACATCCACCGCTTGCAGTGCAGAACGTTTCGTAGACCTCTGCGTTCTGTTCCTGAAAGAATTCTCCCCACCATCTTTACGCCAAGAAACCCGCGAGAAGATCCTGAACCTTCAACAATCCCGGGATGAAACTTTGGACGAATACTACATAAAATTCGATGCCATCGTCTCAAGCTGCCCGCACCATGGATTTACGAAGAAAATTCTTCTCCAAAAATTTCTTCGTGGGATGAGGTCCGAAGAGCTGGGAAGAGTCAACGAAGCTATGAGAAGGTTTGCCGCAAACCTCACCATTGCAGACATGTGGTACCTGATAACTGGCCTAGCCGCTGCCACAAGACGAGTTCCCCACACTGACGAGGAAATGCAGACAGAAGAAGCTGACCCTGAGGCTGACAAAGAAGAAACCACCGAGCCGTCAGAAGAGACTCCCGAACCATCCGAGGAATTAGACATGGAAAGCACCGGAAGCAACGAAGTAGAAGTCCAGAATACCACCGACGAACTACCTATTCCATACCCGACTATCATTACCCAGGCAGCTGAGACTATCTACGATCAGTTCTTCACGAACCAACATAACGAGGCAGAACCAAGCCTCATGAGACCTTCCCGATTTTTCCCCTTAATTAATGAGCAAGTCGCCGCAAACTATGCGATCCATGAAGAAGCTCAAAGGAGAAAGGGAAAAGCACCTCTGCAGAATGACCCCCCGATGGAGCATTGCTACGCCACAACTGGACTAGGCAGTCCCAAATACAAAAACTTCAACAGGCTAGTAGTGAAAGGTCCCGCACCACCTCTGGGGTACTGGAAGGAAAAGATCCCGAAACAAAGGAGTCCTAACCCGAACACAACATCCGGCAAGAAGTCAGGACGAAGCAACACTGGAACGGTGGCAAAGTTTGACCTCAGCCACCCATGGGACCCAAACCAATGAACCACAAACGAGGTATCGTCGAGCCAACGACGTTAAACAAGTGCACTGGTCGGGAGGTAACTCGACACTATCTTACTTTCTGCACTTTATTTTCTGTCATTTTATTTTCTGTCATTTAGTTTTTTCAATAAGTTGCTCTCACCCACTTGGTGCATAGAAGAAATGACTATTCAGGAATCGGACTTGGGTGCAACATTAGGCCAGATAGGGCTACGCTCAGAGTTCAAAGCCCCAGCCGAACTCCCTCGATTATCCAGCCTCGAGCCATATCGTTCACTCGATAACTTAAAGGGAGTTCTGTCTTTCCTTTTCTTTAATATCATTTTCTTCTCGTATAATATCTGCTTGCATGGCTTTTGAACTAAGTTTTGCTGAAAAGCACGACTTCGTTCGAAAGTGTGGGGTGAGAACCACCTGTATATATTAGTTAATAAATAGTACCTTTTTGAAAATATGAACTTAAGAGTGTGAAAAAGATAAATCGTAATCATGCATTAACCTTGTGAAAATTCAACTGTTTAAAAACTTAGAATGTAACTTTTCATTTGTCCTTTGTGCTGAGATAACTAGGGATGTGGAGTTGATATAAACTGCCCTAGAGAGGCTTGGCAAGCAATCAAAGGATCAGATCAAACTATATGGTTTTCGAAGTCAGTGGAGGCTGCACTTCGGGTTTTCAGTGAATAATTGAAGTCAACTCCGCCAAGAAGCATCTATGCAAAGGCGAGGACGGGAATCAGACCGTCCTCTCTCTAGTCAAAATAGCCGAGAAAATAGATGAGCGACCCTCATCTTGACCCGCGCAAAACGACAAAGACAAGAGGAGCGGGGAGGTATTTCCATAGGCTTGCGGGCGATGATTGGACCTCCCAAAAAGGCTTGAGAAAATGGACTAGCAGTCACAAAAAGGCGAAAAACTCAAAGAAGAAAATCAAAAGAGGCCAAAGGCCCAAAATTGTGAAGGTTTTAACCGAGCAAAAGTGAAGCACTCAAAAAAGTCAAATCAAAAGCCAAAGGCCGATTCACTACAACAAAAAAGCAGTCCCTCGCCAAAGAAGAAAATCAAAAAGGCTCAACTCACTGAAACCCGAATCGAATCATGTGCTAGAGAAAGCTACAAGAAAACCATACAGTAAGAGACGATCCCAAGATTGCAGTCCAGGAGCCTAAAAAGGGCTATCTCCCGAGACATCCAATATAATTTGCATCTCAGCACGGAGGTACACATATTAAGTTTCTTCTATTTATTTACGCAGTTTAATTTGGTAATAAGTAAGCAATGCATGAATTAGGATAGATCGAGTACCACAGTCTAATTTTCATATTCCAAAGCCAAACTTAGAACTTACGCCCTTTAATAGCATTGTTCGGGACGAACAACTAAAAGTGTGGGGTAATCTAATGGGCCAAAGTTATACGAGTCAGAAACACAGTAAAACCCACCAAATTAGACTGTTTGTCTATCTAACTTCTACGTGTTAGTCCCGATATATTTCCACAGGGCATTTTAGAGACTGAAGTGAAAACACGCTAAGGAGAGGATTTTATGCTGAAAAGATAACAAGAGTCAATCCAAGGTCAAGATCATATGCCGACTGAAGAAATATCAAGGATCCTGACGTTGAATTGACCAGAACAAATTAATCAGAAGAATCAGGAGTGGAGTCAAGACAGCCCGGGGAGGAAACACATTGACAGTTTTGTGAAAAGACTGCACAAAACTGTACAAACTCACACATTGTGAAAAGACCGGCCACTTGAAGAAGTGGTGGCCAAGGGAGGAGCTCCTCCTCCTTGGCCACCGCCTACCGGCGGCTTGGGGTGGTGATGACCGGAGGCTTTTGCCCCTCCTCCACATGTCACCACCACCTTCCTCCTCCTCTCCTTCCTCCACATGTGGCCATCTCCTCCCTTGATTTCTTCCTCCAATCAAAATGCAACACTTGCCTCCATCTCCTCCTCCTCCCATGGCTATATAAGAAGAGCTCCTCCTCCTCATTTTACACACCAAAATCACAATTCACTTCTCTCTCTAGAAGTTGTAATATTTGTAATGTTGTAATTTTGCTTTGGAAATAAAGGAAAGCTCCCTTGGCGCTTCAACGGTTGTAAGTATTTCTTCGTATTTATTTACTGCTTTTATTTCCTTAGTATAATGTTTAGCGCGATGAATAGTAGCTAAACTAGTAGTTCGGTCTAAGGGGCGCACTTGTATTATAAAATGTTTTAGACTATTAACTTAGTGTTTAGTCTTAGTATTCAAAACTTGTTCTATGTGCCATATATAGTCAGAGTTTCCATGGTTGAGTGGATGCTGTAACAAGCAAAGCTCTTCTGTGGGAATTCCTGATCATACTCAGGTAGCTGAAGCTGTAACAAGCAAAGCTATCTGAGGAGTTTGACTCATCCTAAACCCCATCTGGTCGAACATAACTGTGAGATCAGGTGGATGCACCCAGGCTAGCATACCTTAGGGTATTGGCGCTAGACTGAAATAGAACAGGAGTTGCTTTAAATCGGTGTTGCAAGTCTTGAGCTGTAACTAGCCTCGATTCACCGTTTGAATACTTAGATGATTCACTAAAGGTCAATGATAAACAGGATATAATACAAGTCCCCTGAAACCGAACATTTCTCTTTAATTATAATCTGTAATTTACTTTCCAGTATTAAAATCAACCAACCAATCAATCAATCAAAATAGCTGGTAGCTTTAAAACCAACCAACCGACCTTGAACACGCTCCGACGCTGCGTAATCCCCCCGAAGAACAATTATTCCCCTGGTTCCCTTGGGTTCAACCCCTACTTACCAAGTACTACCCAGTAGTATAGTTGCGAGTAGCGGACTATTATAAATTTATTTGCACAAATCGCTTTGACGACGAGCGGTTCTGTCAGCTTGTTACAGCTTCCACTACCTGAGTATGATCACGAATTCCCACAGAAGAGCTTTGCTTGTTACAGCATCCACTCAACCTTGGAAACTCTGACTATATATGGCACATAGAACAAGTTTTGAATACTAAGACTAGACACTAAGTTAATAGTCTAAAACATTTTATAATACAAGTGCGCCCCTTAGACCGAACTACTAGTTTAGCTACTATTCATCGCGCTAAACATTATACTAAGGAAATAAAAGCAGTAAATAAATACGAAGAAATACTTACAACCGTTGAAGCGTGACAGAACCGCTCGTCGTCAAAGCGATTTGTACAAATAAATTTATAATAGTCCACTACTTGCGACTATACTACTGGGTAGTACTTGGTAAGTAGGGGTCGAACCCAAGGGAATCAGGGGAATAGATGTCTTTGAGGGGGTTGTTTAGCGAGAGAGCGTGTTTAAAGTCGGTTGGTTGGTTTTAAAGCTACCAGCTATTTTGATTGATTGGTGGGTTGGTTGGTTGATTTTAAGACTGGAAAGTAAATTACAGTTTATAATTAAAAGAAATGTTCGGTTTCAGGGGACTTGTATTATATCCTGTTTATCATTGACCTTTAGTGACTCTCCTAAGTATTCAAACGGTGTATCAAGGCCATTCCAAGCACTCGATTTGCGTACACTTTCTAGCCTATTCCAAGGACGTAGAACACTTATTCTATTTAGACTAATACTCCATTCCCGGTTATATTAGCCTATGTGCATCTGTTTGATCAATCATTCCCGATCAACCAAATGGTGTTTAGGATGAGTCAAACTTCTCAGATAAGCTTTGCCATTCCAAGCATCCACTTATCCGTACAAGTTTACGAACCCCCATGGTGAGCTTTGCCATTCCAAGCGTCCCCTCAACCATGGACGTTCTGACTTAATATATGGCACATAGAATAAGTTTTGAATACTTAGACTAGACACTAAGTTTAATAGTCTTAAAACATTTTATAATACAAGTGCGCCCCTTAGACCGAACTACTAGTTTAGCTACTATTCATCGCGCTAAACATTATACTAAGGAAATTAAAGACAACAGTTAAATAAATTAATACTAAGAGAAACTTACAACCGTTGAAGCGCCAAGGGAGCTATCCTTTATTTCCAAAGCAAGATTACAACATTACAAATATTACAACTTCTAGAGAGAGAAGTGAAATGAGATTTTGGGGGTGGTTTGCAAATGAGGTTTGGCTTGGTATTTATAGCCAAAGGGAGGAGAAATGGATGGATGAGATGGAAGCACATGTCTTTTGATCCAAGGGAGGAGAAGGAGGAGCTTGTGGAGGAGACAAGTGGCGCAAGGAGGAGGAGCCGGCGGCTTTTGGTGGAGGAGGGTGGCGCCGCCGGTTGCCGGTCACCCAAGGGGGAGGAGCTCCTCCCTTGCCCACCTCCTTGAATGGTGGCCGGTCATCTTTGCCCAATGTGTGATTTTGTACAGTTTTGTGCAGTCTTTTCACAAAACTGTAAATGTGTTTCTTCCCCGGGCTGTCTTGACTCCACTCCTGATTCCTCTGATTAATTTGTTCTGGTCAATTCAACGTCAGGATCCTTGATATCTCTTCAGTCGGCATATGATCTTGACCTTGGATTGACTCTTGTTATCTTTTCAGCTTAAAATCCTCTCCTTAGCATGTTTTCACTTCAGTCTCTAAAATGCCCTGTGGAAATATATCGGGACTAACACGTAGAAGTTAGATAGACAAACAGTCTAAATAAGGGGGTTTTACTGTGTTTCTGACTCGTATAACTTTGGTCCATCAGATTACCCCCCACTTTTAGTTGTTCGTCCCGAACAATGCTATTAAAGGGCGTAAGTTCTAAGTCTGGCTTTGGAATATGAAAATTGGATTTTGGTGTGTCAAATGAGGAGGAGCTCTCCTTATATAGCCATGGGAGGAGGAGGAGATGGAGGCAAGTGTTGCATTTTGATTGGAGGAAGAAATCAAGGGAGGAGATGGCCACGTGTGGAGGAAGGAGAGGAGGAGGAAGGTGGTGGTGACATGTGGAGGAGGGGCAAAATCCGACGGTCACCACCACCCAAAGCCGCCGGTAGGCGGTGGTGGAAGGGGAGGAGCTCCTCCTTTGGCCACCACTTCTTCAAGTGGCCGGTCATCCTTGCCCATATGTGAGTTTTGTACAGTTTTGTGCAGTCTTTTCACAAAACTGTCAATGTGTTTCTTCCCCGGGCTGTCTTGACTCCACTCCTGATTCTTCTGATTAATTTGTTATGGTCAATTTAACGTCAGGATCCTTGATATTTCTTCAGTCGGCATATGATCTTGACCTTGGATTGACTCTTGTTATCTTTTCAGCATAAAATCCTCTCCTTAGCGTGTTTTCACTTCAGTCTCTAAAATGCCCTGTGGAAATATATCGGGACTAACACATAGAAGTTAGATAGACAAACAGTCTAAATAAGGGGGTTTTACTGTGTTTCTGACTCGTATAACTTTAGTCCATCAGATTACCCCCCACTTTTAGTTGTTCGTCCCGAACAATGCTATTAAAGGGCGTAAGTTCTAAGTCTGGCTTTGGAATATGAAAATTAGACTGTGGTACTCGATCTATCCTAATTCATGCATTGCTTACTTATTACCAAATTGAACTGCGTAAATAAATAGAAGAAACTTAATACTTGTACCTCCGTGCTGAGATGCAAATTATATTGGATGTCTCGGGAGATAGCCCTGTTCAGGTTCCTGGGTTGCAGCCTCGGGATCGTCTCGCACTATATGGTTTTCTTGTAGCTTTCTCTAGCACATGATTCGATTCGGGTTTCAGTGAGTTGAGCCTTTTTGATTTTCTTCTTTTTTGGCGAGGGACTGCTTTTCTAGTGAATTGGCCTTTGGCCTTTGATTTGACTTTTTTGAGTGCTTCACTTTTGCTCGGTTAAAACCTTCACAATTTTGGGCCTTTGGCCTCTTTTGATTTTCTTCTTTGAGTTTTTTGTCTTTTTGTGACTGCAAGTCCATTTTCTCAAGCCTTTTTGGGAGGTCCAATCTTCGCCCGCAAGCCTATGGAAATACCTCCCCGCTCCTCTCGTCTTTGTTGTTTTGCGCGGGTCAAGATGAGGGTCGCTCATCTATTTTCTCGGCTATTTTGACTAGAGAGAGAATGGTCTGATTCCCGTCCTCGCCTTTGCATTGATGCTTCTTGGCGGAGTTGACTTCAATTATTCACTGAAAACCCGAAGTGCAGCCTCCACTGACTTCGAAAACCATATAGTTTGATCTGATCCTTTGATTGCTTCCCAAGTCCTTCTAGGGCGGTTTATGTCAACTCCACATCCCTAGTTATCTCAGCACAAAGGACAAATGGAAAGTTACATTCTAAGTTTTTAAACAGTTGAATTTTCACAAGGTTAATGCATGAATTATGATTTATCTTTTTCACATTCTTAAGTTCATTTTTTCAAAAATGTACTATTACTAAAAGAAAAACAGCCGCATGTTATTTATGTACACAGGTGGTTCTCACCCCCCACTTTTGAACGAAGGCGTGCCTTAGTTCAAAAGTCATGCAGGCTTAAAACTAAATACTGAATTTAAATGACAGAAATTAAAGTGCGGAAAAGTAAGATAGTGTCGGGTTACCTCCCGACCAGTGCACTTGTTTTACGTCGTTGGCTCGACGATACCTCGTTGTGGATTACTAGTTTGGGTCCCATGGGTGGCTGAGGTCAAACTTTGCCACCGTTCCTGTGTTGTTTCTTCCTGACTTCTTGCCGGATGTTGTGTTCGGGTCAGGACTCCTTTGTTTCGGGATTTTTTCCTTCCAATACCCCGGAGGGGGTGATGGACCCTTCACTATAGTCGCTGGTTTCTTGAGTCGGGCTCTCTTATTTTTCCATCCGGGCTTCCATTCCACCGGGCCATTTCTTGGTCGCTTCTTTGTGTATGAACGGTTGGCATCCGGTTTGTGCTCTTCGCTAGCCCTCTTCTTTGCGGAAGAGGTGAATGGCCGTTTCAGCATGAGTGAGTTTCCAGGGCTGTATGGTTGGCTCGTGGCGAGAGAGTGCTCCATCTTTGGCTCTTCTAGCTCATGTTTTGTCTCCAACTTGCCTAGCACCGTATCATCATGGACCACATCATCTTTGGAGGCCGTAATATGCTTAGAGAACAAGGGGTCAAGTTGGGGGACTTCCACCACAAGGGCCAGGTCTGTCTCGGGTATTTTGGTAATGAGGCCCAGGCCTGCCTCAGGTGCTTCGATAGTGAGGATCGGGCATGTTTCGGCTGATTTGGCAGTGAAGTCCGAGACTTCTCTTGGCTCGTCAAGTAGAGTCGGGACTTCTTCGGGAAGATTGGTGATAAGGACCTGTTCAAGTGGCTCGACTGGTTTGGTAATGAGGACTGGGCCTGATTTAGCCGGTTCTTCTTTGGTTATTTGCGAGTTTTCATCCTGAGTTGGCCCCGTGGACTCTAATATTGGTTCCTTTAGAGCCTCTTCCACGTCCAATACTACCCTTGTACCGATGTCTTTTCTCTGCTTTGTTGCGGGTAAGCTCGTAATAGGTGTGGTGTCGGGCTTGTTTTGCACTGAGTCCACTTCCATCGTCGGTGCCTTATTTTTAGTTTGGTGCCACTGACCCTGTTTTGTGTTCTTTGCCAAATCATTTATGAGGCGCCAGGCTTCACCTATGGTTAACTTCCTGAGTGAACACCCCGTTACATCATTAAATCTTTTCCGCTCAAGTGGCATCATTCCACCGAGAAATATTTGAAGAAGATTGAGTCTGGTGAATCCATGGTGCGGGTAGCTCTCTATCATGGAGTCAAAGCACGCTAAGTACTCGTCCAAAGTTTCGTCCCGCGATTGCTTAGTGTTGATGATCTCTTCGCGGAGTAGCAAAACATATGCCTCATTGTTCCAAGGCTCGTGATCGTAGTAGGAAGGCATGGCGAAATTTTAAAAGAACAACTATCCATTAACTAGTTCCCCGGCAACGGCGCCAATTTGACAGAACCGCTCGTCGTCAAAGCGATTTGTACAAATAAATTTATAATAGTCCACTACTTGCGACTATACTACTGGGTAGTACTTGGTAAGTAGGGGTCAAACCCAAGGGAATCAGGGGAATAGATGTCTTTGAGGGGGTTGTTTAGCGAGAGAGCGTGTTTAAAGTCGGTTGGTTGGTTTTAAAGCTACCAGCTATTTTGATTGATTGATTGGTTGGTTGGTTGATTTTAAGACTGGAAAGTAAATTACAGTTTATAATTAAAAGAAATGTTCGGTTTCAGGGGACTTGTATTATATCCTGTTTATCATTGACCTTTAGTGACTCTCCTAAGTATTCAAACGGTGTATCAAGGCCATTCCAAGCACTCGATTTGCGTACACTGTCTAGCCTATTCCAAGGACGTAGAACACTTATTCTATTTAGACTAATACTCCATTCCCGGTTATATTAGCCTATGTGCATCCATTTGATCAATCATTCCCGATCAACCAAATGGTGTTTAGGATGAGTCAAACTTCTCAGATAAGCTTTGCCATTCCAAGCATCCACTTATCCGTACAAGTTTACGAACCCCCATGGTGAGCTTTGCCATTCCAAGCGTCCCCTCAACCATGGACGTTCTGACTTAATATATGGCACATAGAATAAGTTTTGAATACTTAGACTAGACACTAAGTTTAATAGTCTTAAAACATTTTATAATACAAGTGCGCCCCTTAGACCGAACTACTAGTTTAGCTACTATTCATCGCGCTAAACATTATACTAAGGAAATTAAAGACAACAGTTAAATAAATTAATACTAAGAGAAACTTACAACCGTTGAAGCGCCAAGGGAGCTATCCTTTATTTCCAAAGCAAGATTACAACATTACAAATATTACAACTTCTAGAGAGAGAAGTGAAATGAGATTTTGGGGGTGGTTTGCAAATGAGGTTTGGCTTGGTATTTATAGCCAAAGGGAGGAGAAATGGATGGATGAGATGGAAGCACATGTCTTTTGATCCAAGGGAGGAGAAGGAGGAGCTTGTGGAGGAGACAAGTGGCGCAAGGAGGAGGAGCCGGTGGCTTTTGGTGGAGGAGGGTGGCGCCGCCGGTTGCCGGTCACCCAAGGGGGAGGAGCTCCTCCCTTGCCCACCTCCTTGAATGGTGGCCGGTCATCTTTGCCCAATGTGTGATTTTGTACAGTTTTGTGCAGTCTTTTCACAAAACTGTAAATGTGTTTCTTCCCCGGGCTGACTTGACTCCACTCCTGATTCCTCTGATTAATTTGTTCTGGTCAATTCAACGTCAGGATCCTTGATATCTCTTCAGTCGGCATATGATCTTGACCTTGGATTGACTCTTGTTATCTTTTCAGCTTAAAATCCTCTCCTTAGCATGTTTTCACTTCAGTCTCTAAAATGCCCTGTGGAAATATATCGGGACTAACACGTAGAAGTTAGATAGACAAACAGTCTAAATAAGGGGGTTTTACTGTGTTTCTGACTCGTATAACTTTGGTCCATCAAAGCGCCAAGGGAGCTTTCCTTTATTTCCAAAGCAAAATTACAACATTACAAATATTACAACTTCTAGAGAGAGAAGTGAAATTGGATTTTGGTGTGTCAAATGAGGAGGAGGAGCTCTCCTTATATAGCCATGGGAGGAGGAGGAGATGGAGGCAAGTGTTGCATTTTGATTGGAGGAAGAAATCAAGGGAGGAGATGGCCACGTGTGGAGGAAGGAGAGGAGGAGGAAGGTGGTGGTGACATGTGGAGGAGGGGCAAAAGCCGACGGTCACCACCACCCAAAGCCGTCGGTAGGCGGTGGTGGAAGGGGAGGAGCTCCTCCTTTGGCCACCACTTCTTCAAGTGGCCGATCATCCTTGCCCATATGTGAGTTTTGTATAGTTTTGTGCAGTCTTTTCACAAAACTGTCAATGTGTTTCTTCCCCGGGCTGTCTTGACTCCACTCCTGATTCTTTTGATTAATTTGTTATGGTCAATTTAACGTCAGGATCCTTGATATTTCTTCAGTCGGCATATGATCTTGACCTTGGATTGACTCTTGTTATCTTTTCAGCATAAAATCCTCTCCTTAGCGTGTTTTCACTTCAGTCTCTAAAATGCCCTGTGGAAATATATCGGGACTAACACATTGAAGTTAGATAGACAAACAGTCTAATTTGGTGGGTTTTACTGTGTTTCTGACTCGTATAACTTTGGTCCATCAGATTACCCCACACTTTTAGTTGTTCGTCCCGAACAATGCTATTAAAGGGCGTAAGTTCTAAGTTTGGCTTTGGAATATGAAAATTAGACTGTGGTACTCGATCTATCCTAATTCATGCATTGCTTACTTATTACCAAATTAAACTGCGTAAATAAATAGAAGAAACTTAATACTTGTACCTCCGTGCTGAGATGCAAATTATATCGGATGTCTCGGGAGATAGCCCTTTTTAGGCTCCTGGACTGCAATCTTGGGATCGTCTCTTACTATATGGTTTTCTTGTAGCTTTCTCTAGCACATGATTCGATTCGGGTTTCAGTGAGTTGAGCCTTTTTGATTTTCTTCTTTGGCGAGGGACTGCTTTTTTGTTGTAGTGAATCGGCCTTTGGCCTTTGATTTGACTTTTTTGAGTGCTTCACTTTTGCTCGGTTAAAACCTTCACAATTTTGGGCCTTTGGCCTCTTTTGATTTTCTTCTTTGAGTTTTTCGCCTTTTTGTGACTGCTAGTCCATTTTCTCAAGCCTTTTTGGGAGGTCCAATCATCGCTCGCAAGCCTACGGAAATACCTCCCCGCTCCTCTTGTCTTTGTCGTTTTGCGCGGGTCAAGATGAGGGTCGCTCATCTATTTTCTCGGCTATTTTGTCTGGAGAGAGGACGGTCTGATTCCCGTCCTCGCCTTTGCATAGATGCTTCTTGGCGGAGTTGACTTCAATTATTCACTGAAAACCCGAAGTGCAGCCTCCACTGACTTCGAAAACCATATAGTTTGATCTGATCCTTTGATTGCTTGCCAAGCCTCTCTAGGGCAGTTTATATCAACTCCACATCCCTAGTTATCTCAGCACAAATGACAAATGAAAAGTTACATTCTAAGTTTTTAAACAGTTGAATTTTCACAAGGTTAATGCATGAATTATGATTTATCTTTTTCACATTCTTAAGTTCATATTTTCAAAAAGGTACTATTTATTAACTAATATATACAGGTGGTTCTCACCCCACACTTTCGAACGAAGTCGTGCTTTTCAGCAAAACTTAGTTCAAAAGCCATGCAAGCAGATATTATACGAGAAGAAAATGATATTAAGGAAAAGGAAAGACAGAACTCCCTTTAAGGTGTCGAGTGAACGACATGGCTTGAGGCTGGATAATCGAGGGAGTTCGGCTGGGGCTTTGAACTCTGGCGTAGCCCTATCTGGCCTAATGTTGCACCCAAGTCCGATTCCTGAATAGTCATTTCTTCTATGCACCAAGTGGGTGAGAGCAACTTATTGAAAAAACTAAATGATAGAAAATAAAATGACAGAAAATAAAGTGCAGAAAGTAAGATAGTGTAGGGTTACCTCCCGACCAGTGCACTTGTTTAACGTCGTTGGCTCGACAGTACCTCGTTGTGATTACTGGTTTGGGTCCCATGGGTGGCTGAGGTCAAACTTTGCCACTGTTCTGGTGTTGCTTCTTGCTTTGACTCTTCCTGACGTCTTGCCGGATGTTGTACTCGGGTTCTGTTCCCATTGATCTGGTGGTTTCTCTTTCATTGTCTCTGAGAAGGCGAGGGACCTTTTACCACAGTCGCAGGTTTCTTGAGCCGAGCTTTCTTGTTTTTCCATCCGGGCTTCCATTCTTTTGGCCCATATCTTGGTCGCTTCTTTGTATATGAACTGTTGGCATCCGGGTTATGCTCCTTGCAAGCCCTCTTTTTTGCGGCAGAGGTGAATGGTCGTTTCAGTACGAGTGAGTTTTCAGGGCTGCTTGGTTGGCTTGTGGCGAGGGAGTGCTTCATTGTTTGGTTTCTTGGCTCATGCCTTGCCTCCAACTCACCTTGCACCTCTTCAATGATCACTTCATCTTCAGGGGCTGTGATCCTTATACAACCCGAGGGGACAAGTTGGGGGACTTCCACCCCAAGGGCCAGGTTTTTCTCGGACAGATTGATAATGAGGACCGGGTCTGCCTCGGGTGCTTTGATAGTGAGGAACGGGTCAGGCTTGATTTCCTCGTCCGCTTCGGTAGTGAGTTCCCATGAAGATTCCTCCTCGATGCTTTCTGTATCTGATTCGTCCATCACTTCGGATGGCTCGGGAGTGAGATCCCATGTAGGCTCTTCCTTGTCCCACAATGTATCGATTTCTGGCTCTAAGTCTTCTGATGGCTCGGGAGTGATATCCCATGTAGGCTCTTCCTCAGTTATCCATGCGTCCTCATCCTCTGTCAGCTTTGTGGGCTCCAATGTTGGTTCCTTTAGAGCCGCCTCTACATCCATTACTGCCCTTGCCATCTCGGCTTGATTATGCAGAATTCTTGCACATCTATTTGCGCATAACTCGCGGCCAACTCTTCCATTACGTCCTCCAAGGACCGGCTTTGGTTTTCGTCTATCCATTGGTTGCTAGCTGCCAACTCTTTTATTATGTCCTCAAGCGCATTGTGTTGTTCTTGCCTGAGCCTTGAGTCCTCGGCCAAATCATATATCAAGCCCCAAAGAGCACTCATCGTTAACTTATAGATCGAGCCTCCTGCCGCCTCATTGAGCCTATCCCACTCGTGTGGTATCATTCCACCGAGAAATCTTTGATAAGATCGTAGTTAGTGAATCCATGGTGCGGGCAGCTTGTCACAAGGGAATCAAAGTACCGTAAGTACTCATTCAATGTTTCATCTCGGGATTGCTCAATGTAGTTGATCTTTTCGCGGATTTCATGTTGGAAGGATGGTGGGGAACATTTCTCATCGTACCAAGGCTTTTTGCCGTAGTAAGATGACATGGTGAATTATGTACAACAGAAAAAAGAACAACTATCCATTTGCTAGTTCCCCGGTAACGGCGCCAATTTGACAGAACCGCTCGTCGTCAAAGCGATTTGTGCAAATAAATTTATAATAGTCCGCTACTCGCAACTATACTACTGGGTAGTACTTGGTAAGTAGGGGTCGAACCCAAGGGAACCAGGGGAATAATTGTTCTTCGGGGGGATTACGCAGTGTGGGAGCGTGTTTAAGGTCGGTTGGTTGGTTTTAAAGCTACCAGCTATTTTGATTGATTGATTGGTTGGTTGGTTGATTTTAATACTGGAAAGTAAATTACTATTTTAATGATTAAGAGAAATGTTCGGTTTCAGGGGACTTGTATTATATCCTGTTTATCATTGACCATTAGTGAATCATCTAAGTATTCAAACGATGAATCGAGGCTAGTTACAGCTCAAGACTTGCAACACCGGTTTAAAGCAACTCCTGTTCTATTTCAGTCTAGCGCCAATACCCTAAGGTATGCTAGCCTGGGTGCATCCACCTGATCTCACAGTTACGCTCGACCAGATGGGGTTTAGGATGAGTCGAACTCCTCAGATAGCTTTGCTTGTTACAGCTTCCACTACCTGAGTATGATCACGAATTCCCACAGAAGAGCTTTGCTTGTTACAGCATCCACTCAACCTTGGAAACTCTGACTATATATGGCACATAGAACAAGTTTTGAATACTAAGACTAGACACTAAGTTAATAGTCTAAAACATTTTATAATACAAGTGCGCCCCTTAGACCGAACTACTAGTTTAGCTACTATTCATCGCGCTAAACATTATACTAAGGAAATAAAAGCAGTAAATAAATACGAAGAAATACTTACAACCGTTGAAGCGCCAAGGGAGCTTTCCTTTATTTCCAAAGCAAAATTACAACATTACAAATATTACAACTTCTAGAGAGAGAAGTGAAATTGGATTTTGGTGTGTCAAATGAGGAGGAGGAGCTCTCCTTATATAGCCATGGGAGGAGGAGGAGATGGAGGCAAGTGTTGCATTTTGATTGGAGGAAGAAATCAAGGGAGGAGATGGCCACATGTGGAGGAATGAGAGGAGGAGGAAGGTGGTGGTGACATGTGGAGGAGGGGCAAAAGCCGCCGGTCACCACCACCCAAAGCCGCCGGTAGGCGGTGGTGGAAGGGGAGGAGCTCCTCCTTTGGCCACCACTTCTTCAAGTGGCCGGTCATCCTTGCCCATATGTGAGTTTTGTACAGTTTTGTACAGTCTTTTCACAAAACTGTCAATGTGTTTCTTCCCCGGGCTGTCTTGACTCCACTCCTGATTCTTCTGATTAATTTGTTATGGTCAATTTAACGTCAGGATCCTTGATATTTCTTCAGTCGGCATATGATCTTGACCTTGGATTGACTCTTGTTATCTTTTCAGCATAAAATCCTCTCCTTAGCGTATTTTCACTTCAGTCTCTAAAATGCCCTGTGGAAATATATCGGGACTAACACATAGAAGTTAGATAGACAAACAGTCTAATTTGGTGGGTTTTACTGTGTTTCTGACTCGTATAACTTTGGTCCATCAAGTATCCTTCGTCTTGCATGCTAAAACCATATTATCATGCGCCTCGGAAGCATAAGCTTGCTCCACTCGCTCATTTGCTCAACATTCAAACTTGTAGTGTCCGAACTGCTGACATTGGTAACACTAGACTCTGGACTTGTCACGTCCTCCAGTATAACCGCTTCGGGCTTGCTGAATATTGCTGCTACTGGCTTGGTCCTGTCCACCGTTATAATTTCGGTCTCCTCCTCGGCCTTGTCCACGTCCTTGACCTCCACGAAAACCTCCGCGAGTTCGAACTTCGACTCGGCTTTGCAAAGCCTGCTCCTAACTAGAGTCATTTGCCTTCTGGTTCATCCGTTCTCGTGTGAACACAGCGAACTCATGAGTCGATCAATTGAAATTTTTGATATGTCATGTCCCTCTTTAATAGCTGCCACGACATATTCAAATTTAGCGGGTAAGGAGCATAATACCTTTTCTGTTTTTCCTCCTGCGCTTCCCCGTTAACATTCAAGTTGTTAACGACCGCTTGAACCCGATCACTGTATGTTGACACGCTTTCCAATCAGTCATTCGTAGTGACTCGAAATCCCCCCTCTGCGTCTGTAGACTCATCCGCATGACTCTTTCATCATTTCTGTATGCGTTTTCTATAATAGTTCATGCTTTGTGGGATGTCTTCGCCTCTGATATTTTTTTCAAATATTGGTCCTCCATAGCTTGACAGATCGCAAATAATGCTTTATGATCCTCCTTACGGGACTCCGCCAATAAATCTTATTCTTCCTTTTGAAGCTCGTCAAAAGCTTTTCTGACTACTTCGGTGTAGTCCGTCTCGACCAAACTCCATAAATCTTAGGATCGAAAAACGCCTTTAATTGGATAGACCAATTTTTGAAATTCTGCCCGTTGAATTTTGGTATCTGAAGTGGAATTGTGTTCGACATAATTGAACCACAAAAATATCGCTCCTGATATATTGTACGCAACACTCGCTCTGATACCAAACGTATGATTATTACTAATCCTCCCAGGATCACAATAAATGTGGCACACAATTCTCACTAATTTTGGGGACTGTATAGGAAGAAAACAACTGATTTATTGTACTATAACGAAAACACACTCGTACAAATAAGCTAGGAAATACTAGAGAGATAACACTCTCTAATACACTCAAAATGTAATACTGAAGAGAGAAAGAAGAGCTGAGGGATGCATTTCTCCATTCCTACGCTCCTCCTTCTATAGTAAAACTTTGTGAGCTGATAAAATGGTAGGTGAGATCGAGATGGATTTGTGTAAAAACCAAAAAATCAACTTATGTGGACTCGTGGGGCCACGTGGATAAATTTGTCAACCATAAACTTGTCATGACACAAAATGCATCCAAAAAAAAATGTTAACTGTCAAACTCGTGATCAATTGACCCTTTCTAGAAAATACTGGAAGCGTAATACTGATGACACTATATAAAAGAACTTAACAACTATTTAAATAGGCTTTGGAATTTGGATGCTTGTCTTAAATGTATCAGTCCATTCCACAATCCGCATCAATATTAAGTAAGAAATCTCACGAGTTATTTCCTCCATATTTACAGCTATAAAACTGAGTTTTTATTTTGTTTTTTATAAGGTATCAAAACTCAGTTTTGATATTTATTTTACGAGTAAAAAGATTGTTACAATTCATTACACACTATTAGTAATTAGTGTCAATATGTGCAGATTGAAATATATTTTTATACTTTTTTTAAGTATAATCTTGTCTATCAAAAATATACTTTCAACAATCAGATTTATTTCCACAATTTGTGTGAGATTTTCTTTTCACCTATGGTGTGCACCTCTTCCTCCATCCTTCTTAAATATTTTCTTATTCTTCTTCCTCATCCTTTGTGGACGTCCGCAGGTGCTATGTCTATCCTCTCGCGACAGCGTGCTTAGATGCTAAGGTCTTACCATATATGGGTGTGTCTCGCGGAGGCGTGATTAGACATTAAGGTCCTATCATGGAGGGGTGTATCGACTCGTGAGTTTTAAGGTTAGAGGTATCATGTGCTTCAACGAATGATTCAAGTTCAATTCTAAGGTTGGTGACTTTATGTGGCTTGTGCTTCAAACGGTTTAGAAATATACATGTACACTAATATATGTAAGTGTTGTATTTCTTGATATATTATATGTAAACTCACAATAAAAAACAATCACATTTCCAAAAAAAACTCGTGAAATGCACGATTAATCAAAATGAAAATCAAATGTGAAATGTAAATGTCCACTAACTAAAATGCTATTTATCTTTGATAAAAAAAAATGCTATTTATCTTAATTGTCATTGACGATTCACCAAACCATTGGTAGTTGGTACCATAAACTCAAAACAGCGGGACGCCTCACCAAATCAGATCACAAGTTTCCATCAATAATAAATATATTTTTTCAATTACGATTTAATTTTTCCTAATATATAAATTATACAATCCAACCATGCCATATAAACTTTTACAATATTAAGAAAAATTTCACAAGAAAATAAAAAAAAAGTTACATAAATTCCTATTTATAGCACCAAGTAAGTACTCTAACACGTTTCTATCCGTCTCGCAATCATCTCACCAGCTGCACATCTCCACACCCAAAATTTGATTTCAAGTTCCAATTTTTTTCTTCTCTCCAGACTGATTGAATGCTTTTTTGTTACCCAATTTTTTTTGATATTTCATCATATACATAAAAAAATTCACTTGTGAACAATTTTAGCTGGAGATGGTTTTGGCGGGGAAGCAGAGCAGCAGCAGCAAATTGTCCATGAAATCCAATCCCAACCTTTCAAATTGCAGCAATAACCAGCGAACAGTTTTCTTCACCGTTGCATCATTGCTGGCATGTATTGTTCTTTATAGCTATGGATTCAGTTATCTGTCAGCCTCTGTGTATCTCGGGTCGTTCCGTCCTTTGAATTTCGGTATTACTGACTCAGTTTTTCCAAGCCCCTTTAATTTTTCCAGCCATTGGAAAAATGAAACAGTTGATGATCCTTGCATTGGGAAATACATTTTTGTTCACGAGCTTCCCAGGAAATTCAACTACGTTCTGATCGATCAGTGCGAAAGCCTTTCGTACCATGCAAAAAATATGTGCGTATATCTTCAGAATGACGGGTTTGGACCTCCCATTTTTAGAAATTCGATCAGTGAGGGCGGTTTTAAAGCCGGAAGCTGGTTCGCAACGGATCAATTTACGCTGGAGGTGATTTTTCAATCGAGGATGAAACGGTATGAATGTTTGACAAATGATTCATCGTCTGCGGATGCAATTTATGTCCCGTTTTTTGCAGCATTGGAAGCTGGGAGAAATCTCGAGGGCAAGAGTGTTGCTGTGCGCGACAAGGTACCTATCGAGCTGATGAATTACATCGCTTCGCGAAAGGAGTGGAAGGTTTTCAATGGGAGCGATCATTTCTTCGTTGCGGGGAGAATAGCATGGGATTTTCGAAGATCTAAAGACAACGATAGCTTATGGGGAAACAAGTTGATGAGATTGCCACAATCAGATCGAATTTCAATGCTCACGATCGAATCGACGACTTATTATAAAAACGAGGTTGGGATACCTTATCCGACGTACTTCCATCCATCGAGCTCCGAGGAAATTTATCAATGGCAAAGGAAGGTCACACGCAAAAAGCGTAAGTACCTCTTCTCTTTTGCTGGAGCTCCTCGTCGGTGGCAGAACTCGATCCGCAACGAGGTTATTAGCCAATGCTTAGCTGCAGAAAAAGAATGTGTTTTAATCAGCTGCAAGGACATGACTGATAAAAAATGCCACAATCCGATTAGCGTCTTAAAACTCTTCCAAAGCTCTAATTTTTGCTTGCAACCTCCTGGAGACTCTCCAACGCGTCGATCCACATTCGATTCGATCATCTCGGGCTGCATTCCGGTATTTTTTGATCTTAAATCCGGCCCTGAGCAGTATACGTGGTACTTCCCGAGGAACTACACGAAGTACTCGGTTTATATACCAAATGAGGATGTGAAGGCTAATAAGACGGACATTAGGAAGGTACTTTCGCGCATTCCAGCTGCGGAAGTGAAGGCGATGAGGTCAGAGGTGATCAAATTGATTCCGAGAATTATATATGCGAACCGTCGAAGCAAAACGGAGGAGATGGAGAAAGATGCATTCGATATAGCGGTGGAGGGAATTTTGAATAGGGTGAAGAATTTGAAGAGGAAGAAATCAGATTTACAAGATTTTATCATTCTAGTGTAGATCATCAATTCAATGTGTGATTGAAGCCAGAAAAAATTAGTTAACTCAGTTAGCCAGTTTCTCATTCAAATTCACAAGAAAGAAAAAAAAAGTTACTTATTTTAGAATCTGATCATTAATGAGGTGTAGGGCAGCAAACGAGCCGAGTATTAAGTTGTTTGAACTTGACTCGAGTGAATATATATCAAACTCAAACTCGACTCGAAACTTGACGAGCTTTAAAATTTTTGTTCGAACTAGACTCGAAATACTTTCATGTTACTCGAGCTCGACTCGGTACTC
Organism: Rhodiola kirilowii; assembly: GCA_033675215.1. NCBI lineage: Eukaryota > Viridiplantae > Streptophyta > Magnoliopsida > Saxifragales > Crassulaceae > Rhodiola > Rhodiola kirilowii. The sequence continues at coordinate 8,638,562 of CM066201.1, forward strand.
GGTACTCGAATATTAAAACTCTAATTACATCTACCGATACAAACTGCTCAATTTTAAAGCTTGTTTGCATTAGAAAATGTAAAACTTGTTACACAGAAATCCAAAGAGCAACCCAAGGACCACAAGGCCCAAGATTAGTTAGCCCAAAATTCAAAATTCTGGTGTTGTAGATGGATTTGGCTTTACTCTGCCTTTTATAATCACTTATGAACCAAAGTCTTAGACATGGAGCAATGTGGGATATTGGGACTTCACTTGTTTTTTGACTTCTTCGATGATTCTTTATAATATTTGCTTTTGTCCCACATTGGACGTTTATTACAAAACTAATAAGATGAACGAATATATATAGAGGACACTCTATCCAAAATCTAATCTACTCATTCAAATTAATCCAGTTGAAATTACAATTATAATTTTCGAGATTTATGTGGAATAATCAAGTAGCAATTCGAGTACTTAATCGAGTTGTTGATAGCTCTAGAATATGCGCATTTTAGGCGGTCTCTATGCTTATTGTTTCGTTCGTTTTATCACAATTTCACTTGCTATTTAACGCCTTGTGGTTCATTTCAGGCCAATTACAGAGCTTAAGCTGAGAACGCAAGTTAGCTTTGATTTTGGAGCAAAACCGAGCATTCCGGAGCTAAAGTGGGCAAATTAGGAGTCGGAACGCAGAAAGCGCATATGTGCGATCGCACAAAGACCTCTATGCGATCGCACATCCTAAAGCCACGATCAGAACTTGGGCAGATGTGCGAGCGCACAAGAAAACCAGAGACGAATGTGCGATCGCACAAATGGAAGCCGAAACCGCAAAAGCAGCTAAGGAAAGATGTGCGATCGCACAAGCTCGAACATGCGATCGCGTATGATAGTCCAGTCGCACAAAAATATGTGCGATCGCATACCACCGACCTCCAGAAAAGATGTGCGATCGCACAGTTGCACATATGCGATCGCATATACCGGCAGTGCTATAAAACCCAGAATTTTATAGGGTTTCGCGGGGCTTTTTTTGGAGAGAGATTTTGGCACGGATTCCAAGGCGCCGACACAGAAAATTCCAAGAGTTTTGGCACTGATTTCGAGCTGATTAAGTGAAGAAGGATACCAACCACAAGGATTCTCCATTACTCTTGATTCTCCATTGGTTTAGAAGCTCTAAACTCTACATCTCATATGGATTCTTACACTTTTGTCATTGTTTTTGATTGTAACCTCACCATGAGTGAGTAGTGACCTTGGTTGGGGATCCATGAATCCCCTAAACATGTTTGTGACCTTGTAAATGTTATAGATGTTATTGATGAATGATTTTTGCACATGATTCTTCTTCATTGGAACTTAATGTTAATGGGTGCCTACAAGGTGTTTGTGAGAAGTCCTCAATAGGAACCCTAGTTGATTTCATGTTTGATGTAACTAGTGTTGAAAAGCATGATGTCAAATGAACTAAATGAAGAAGCATTAGGGTTTTTGTGTTACATGGCGACACTCTAATTCTAATGAGAATGGCATGATTTTTGACACGTGTATGATTATCTAGCCAATAGAGCTAGGGCTTGAGGGTAGGTAATCTTACTTTATAATGCCAATAGAGCGAGAGTTTGAGGTATTGAGCGAGATGTGACCTCTTAATATTAAGTTAGAGCGAGAGTTAAACTTGGTATTAATGTTGCATGCCTATATTCTAAGTGTGTGCATGAGAAGTTCATCAATAATGTCCTAATTTACCGTCACAATGATTGTTTAGTAGAGGATTGGATCCCTAGTCATCTTTTATTGATTGTTAATCCCTTTTTGTTAATCAAACTTTAATTTGGATAGTGAAATTTGCTATCAACCTCTTTGGAGAAGCATTCCCCCCCCCCCAAACCATAGACATCTATTTTAATCTCTAGCATCATAAGTTTAAACTCCTATCCTCTGGGTTCGATCTCGGATTCCCGAGCTTTTATAAATGTTTTGATCACGTGACTAGCAAATAAGTGTTTGAATCTCATTCGAATATTTTACCCTATATCACGACCGATCAAATGGCGCCGTTGCCGGGGATAGGTTAATCAACTAGGTGCTATTTGATTATTTAGTTTGTTTGCTTTTCCTTACTTGGTAGCTATTGCTTGCTTTGTGCTTGATTGTGTTTGTTTCCCTTGCCCTTCATTGCTAAGAATTTCTTTTGTTCTTGTAGGCATTTGAATGAACACAAGGTTTCAAGGAAAGAAACACGTGGCTCTAGGTTCAACATCAAGTTCTTCTAACCCTTCTCAACCAACCACAAAGAAACAACGAGGTAGACCCCGAAAGAACCCGATTGCCCCTATTGCACCTTTACCTCCGGTTATTCGTGCTATTCCCCCTATTATCCAAGAAAGACAACAAGTTATTATGGAAGAGGAGAATGAGAACCGTCCGGTTCTTCAAAGAAATGTCCAAAATCGTAGAATTGATGGGGAAGAAGTAGAGGATCCTCAAGCTAGAGATGACAATTATAATGAGAATGAGAGACGTCCTATCCGGAATCCTCATGTCCCTCGTAGAGAGGAGAGACATTATAGATATGATGAAGAGGAAGAGGACGAAAGGCCCGTGGGAGATTACATGACTCCCACCCTCGAGGGAAACGGTTCGGTTATTATGCCTCCGGATGAGGACGCTTTTGATTTTGATGTGAAGTCCTCCTTGGTGCATATGGTAACTCATGATCAATATCAAGGAGTTGGGAACCCCTCCACTCATTTGGCCAATTTCCAAGAGTATTGCCGAACTTACAAGCCGAGGAATGTGCCCATTGAATATGTTTACTTGAAGTTATTTCCCTCTTCGTTATATGGAGACGCCAAGGAATGGTTGCAAAACCATGAGCCGGGAACCTTTAGAACTTGGGATCATCTAGCAACTTCTTTTCTTAACAAGTTCTTCCCTCCATCAAGAACCAAGAAATTCACGGATTTCATATTGACTTTCTCCCAAAGAGACAATGAGTTATTTCATCAAGCATATGACCGTTTCAAACATTATTTGAGGGAATGCCCTCACCACAACTTCAGAAAAGCCGATCTTATGCGATATCTCTATTTGGGTATGAGCAAGGAAGCTAAAAATCAGATGGATACCGCTAGTGGAGGTGCTATCATGGAATTGCCGGCGACTCAAGGATTCAAAATTGTGGACAAAATTGCTATAAACTCCGATAGATACCAAGGAGTGGACCATAAAAAAATGGCCAAGTCTAGGGAAGACTCTTCAAATTATGCAACAAAGGACCAAATAAATGATTTGTCGAAGAAAATGGAAGCCATGATGAGCATGGTAAATTCTTTGGAGGTGTCCAAACCAAGAAATGAAAAAGAGAAGAATCCGGCTCAACAATCTTGTTTCTTATGTTCTAGCACGAGGCATTCTACAAAAAATTGTCCCGATGGACGATATGAAGATGATGACGGGTATGAGGAAGCCCACTATGTGAATCAACAAAGAAATTATATTCAAAATTCCAACCCCATCACGAGAAGCTATGAGCCTCCTCATAGGAGAGTGGCTAATGACAATTTTCCTCCAAAGCCTCAAGGGGAAAATTCTTATGCAAATCAAGGAAATTATCAAAGGCAAAACCAACAAGGGCAATCTAGCCAAGCACAACAAAAACCTCCCTACCAACCAAGAGCAAATTACCAACACCAACAACAAGGGGATTATCAAGAAATGAACTCTCAACAACCACAAGCCCCGACTCATCAAAGTACACAAGATAAACGCATGACCGATATCTTAGCAAATCTTGTGGCAAATCAAGCAAAAGCCGCTCAAGATAGCACAATGATGTTCCAAACACTCCAAACCATGAACCAAAGAATGGACGAAATTTCTACTCACAACAAGATGTTGGAGATGCAAATAGCTCAACAAGCCGATTCCTCAACTAAGGCACAAGGGAAGCTACCGGCTCGGCCCGAGCACGACAAAAAGGAATATTGCAATGCCGTCTACATTGAGGGATCATTTGAGGATGATTTTCTAGAGAGGAAGGAACATTGTGAGGCGGTGACCCTTAGGAGTGGGAAGAAATTGGAGGGTGTTAAACCAAAGAAAGCCGTTCAAATGCCTCCAAAACCCGTTGGCCAAGCTAGAGCCGAAGAAAGAGAATTCAATGAAGAGGTCCCTAATCCTCCAACCGTAAAGGTGAAAGAAAGTGAAGAGAGAAAGGAAGAACTCAAGCCTTATTCTCCACCGGTCCCGTTTCCTCAAAGACTCATCAAGCCCTCAAAGTTGGATAAAGAGTATGAGGTTTTCACCAAGATGTTGAAAAAGCTATATGTCTACATACCATTTCACGAGCTCATCAAGAAGGCACCTTTATACAACAAGTTTCTTAAAGAGATCTTATCCAAGAAGAGGACCATTGAAGAAGTTGAACCCCACCCCCTAAACCATGAGTGTAGTGCCCTCTTCTCGAAGCAAATCCCCCAAAAGATGGGAGATCCCGGAAAATTCACTATCCCTTGCTCAATAGGGGATATGAACTTCTCAAGTCCACTAGCCGATCTCGGGGCTAGTGTGAGCGTTATGCCTCTTGCCACCTACCGCAAGCTTGGGTTGAAAGGGGTAAAATCCGCCAAAATGACACTACAACTCACGGATGGGACTACAAGGCAACCTTGGGGCCTAGTGGAGAATGTCCCAATCAAAGTCGACAAATTCTACATTCCATGCGACTTTGTGGTGATTGATATGGGGGAAAACTTCACTTCATCATTGATCCTTGGACGCCCCTTCTTGGCAACCGCTGGTTTTAAGGTTGATGTTGGGAAAGGGAAATTGACACTAAAGATTGGTGGAGAAAAGGTAAAGATAGAAAAGCCAAAAGAAGAACAAGTGGCTAGTATTGAGAAAAAGCTAGGGAAGGAGGGAGTCGAAGTTGCTAAGGGAGAGAAAGTTGATAAGAAAAAGTTGCACAACGTGCTTGAACCCGATGAAGACCCTTCCTTTGATCAATATGAATCACCACCCGGCGACGAGCTGAAAAAGAACGGAAAGGCAAATATATCAAGGGGTGAGAAGCTACCACGTTGGAAAAAGGTTATTAAACAAGTTGCTTGCAACTCTTCAAGGAACCCGGATTGACTCCTCCACTTCTCAACAATACCGCTAGAGAAGGGATCCCGCCCGGGACTTCTCTTAGTGAGCTTCCTATTTTATTACACGAAGACTCGGCTTCGTCTTAGCCAAGACGTTAAACTAGGCTCGTAAGTGTCTTTTTCCTATGCTCTTAATATTGTCTATGTTGATTGGATTTTCATGTGGAAAATTGAAAGGTTGAAGTGTGAATGTGCGTGAACCTCTATGTGATGATTGGTGAACTTTGGGGTGTCCTTGTGATATTGTGCTTGATAGATTGGATGATTTAATTGGACTTAAGTGTGGGGTCTCGAAATTTTGTGCAGGAGTGTTGCTAATCATTTTGAATTCGGCTTGGAATCTTCTCTAAATAAATCTATGCGCTCGCATAAATCATTGTGCGCTCGCACAAAAGCCCTTCTTCAATTCGGTTAAGGTCGCACAAATCTTATGTGCTCGCACATGATTTTACTCCCCTGTCCCATTTGTGCGATCGCACATATCACCTTATGCGATCGCATATCAACCCTTAGCTTCCATTCTTCAAGCTTGCACATTCCCTTGTGCGATCGCATAATATATTTATGCTACTGTCTCGTTTGTGCGATCGCACATATCACGTCATGCGATCGCATACTAACCCTTAGTTCAAAAAGCCAAGCTCGCACAACCTCCTATTGTGATCTCTTGACGGAATTTTGAGTCGACTTGCTTAACATTTACACTTTTTCGATGATGATTTTCCTACCTTGTGCACCTAACATTCTCATTCTTTAATATGTCTCATACAGTAAAAAGGAGCTCATCAATCGAATATTTTGAGCAAGAGCAACTCAACAAGCAAGCAACTCCCTACTCTTGAAAGGGCTACCTCCAAACGAGAGAAGTTTTTCTTAACTCTCTCCTTGCTTTCTATTCTATTCATTGCTTAGGGACTAAGCAATTGCTAAGTGTGGGGTGGCCTATGTTTCACATTGTCTATACTACATGAGATGTTTTATGCTTGCTTGATATGCTTTCACGTTTAAAATCCAAGCAACTTATGCTTAAAGGGAAAAACACTTGCACCATTGCACAATTCATCCAAAAATTTCAAATTATTAATGAAAACAAAAAGTCTAGGCAAGGCTACCTTTTCAAAAACCTTCATCTCTAAATTCAACTAGTCGTGCATGATTTCACTTGATTGATCCTTTAGATGACTAATGGATTAGATTGTTGACTTTCATTCTTGAGAATCAAAGCATCTACTAGCAATTCTTTATCTTTTATTCTAAGCTTTTTCTCGTTGAGACTAAAGAGTTGATCTTTGAAAGCATAAAATCGGAAAAAAATATAATTTTAAAACTCTTGCATGCCATGATTGCCTTTAGGTGACCTTAGTGACCTTGCTTATCTTGTGGATTTGTCTTGTTGGTTTGTCATGCTCCATTTTTCACACTTAGCCCTTTGTCAAAGTTCTAAGTGTGGGGTCAAAAGAGGGCAAAGAAAAAAAAAAGGAAAAAAAAAAAGAAAAAAAATCATATGAAATAAGCCCCAAATCCCTTCCTTATGATTGATCACCATTAGGAAGAACTTTAAAGAAGTATGTGCTAAGTGCCGAGGGTTAGGAAGGTAAGTTCCCCCTCGAAAGTGCTTAGTGCGGCTTCTACCCCCTTTAATGTTTCAATTAGACTTGGCAATCGGCTATTCCGCCATTCTCTAGCATGAAAACCAACGAGACAATTGATACTTTCTAGCAAGAATTCACTAAGGGACGAGCCTCGTACTATTTTGTACTTAGGCATGAAATGACTTGCAAGTATTTACAAAAAAAATATAATGTTGGAACTCCTCTTCTCTTATGACTAAGTGACCTATGCGTCCTAGGCTTGAGAATGAGTTCAAAGCTCACAAGCCAATGGACTAGCCTCCTTGCTAGCATTGGTGAGTGATCCAACAAGATTGCTTTGCAACGATTAGATTGTCTTCTTGAAGTCACTAATATAGAAAACGACTAGAATCCTTGATCAAAGACCTATTAGTCTATGTTTTGATTTGCTTGAATGTCTTGATGCATGAATTTCTATAAGGATTTGAAAAGGGTTTCATGTAGTGATTGAAATGCACATATCTAGTTGAATACATTTTGAACTTCATGAAAAACACCTTGCCTAGTACTTTGAAAATTGTGACCTTAAAATGCCTAATTGGATGATTGTTCTCTTTGTGGGATTTGTGAGTATTCCCGTGTCTGAAAACTCTCAGGAGACTACAACTCCTCCACTAGGGTAGCCTAGGGGTTTAAAGGCTTGGTGCATTCGCTAAATGCACTCGTGTCACCTACGAAAGTGGTTTATCAAAAGTAGTATTTGTTTCTTTGTGTTCTTAGTTAGTTTTCGTGACCATATGGAGTTTCCTCTTAACAGATCCTTAGTAGTTGAAATGCGATGTTGTTGATGATCTATATGATTAGTTTGCTCGGGACGATCAAACGTTAAGTGTGGGGTGATTTGATAGCTCTAGAATATGCGCATTTTAGGCGGTCTCTATGCTTATTGTTTCGTTCGTTTTATCACAATTTCACTTGCTATTTAACGCCTTGTGGTTCATTTCAGGCCAATTACAGAGCTTAAGCTGAGAACGCAAGTTAGCTTTGATTTTGGAGCAAAACCGAGCATTCCGGAGCTAAAGTGGGCAAATTAGGAGTCGGAACGCAGAAAGCGCATATGTGCGATCGCACAAAGACCTCTATGCGATCGCACATCCTAAAGCCACGATCAGAACTTGGGCAGATGTGCGAGCGCACAAGAAAACCAGAGACGAATGTGCGATCGCACAAATGGAAGCCGAAACCGCAAAAGCAGCTAAGGAAAGATGTGCGATCGCACAAGCTCGAACATGCGATCGCGTATGATAGTCCAGTCGCACAAAAATATGTGCGATCGCATACCACCGACCTCCAGAAAAGATGTGCGATCGCACAGTTGCACATATGCGATCGCATATACCGGCAGTGCTATAAAACCCAGAATTTTATAGGGTTTCGCGGGGCTTTTTTTGGAGAGAGATTTTGGCACGGATTCCAAGGCGCCGACACAGAAAATTCCAAGAGTTTTGGCACTGATTTCGAGCTGATTAAGTGAAGAAGGATACCAACCACAAGGATTCTCCATTACTCTTGATTCTCCATTGGTTTAGAAGCTCTAAACTCTACATCTCATATGGATTCTTACACTTTTGTCATTGTTTTTGATTGTAACCTCACCATGAGTGAGTAGTGACCTTGGTTGGGGATCCATGAATCCCCTAAACATGTTTGTGACCTTGTAAATGTTATAGATGTTATTGATGAATGATTTTTGCACATGATTCTTCTTCATTGGAACTTAATGTTAATGGGTGCCTACAAGGTGTTTGTGAGAAGTCCTCAATAGGAACCCTAGTTGATTTCATGTTTGATGTAACTAGTGTTGAAAAGCATGATGTCAAATGAACTAAATGAAGAAGCATTAGGGTTTTTGTGTTACATGGCGACACTCTAATTCTAATGAGAATGGCATGATTTTTGACACGTGTATGATTATCTAGCCAATAGAGCTAGGGCTTGAGGGTAGGTAATCTTACTTTATAATGCCAATAGAGCGAGAGTTTGAGGTATTGAGCGAGATGTGACCTCTTAATATTAAGTTAGAGCGAGAGTTAAACTTGGTATTAATGTTGCATGCCTATATTCTAAGTGTGTGCATGAGAAGTTCATCAATAATGTCCTAATTTACCGTCACAATGATTGTTTAGTAGAGGATTGGATCCCTAGTCATCTTTTATTGATTGTTAATCCCTTTTTGTTAATCAAACTTTAATTTGGATAGTGAAATTTGCTATCAACCTCTTTGGAGAAGCATTCCCCCCCAAACCATAGACATCTATTTTAATCTCTAGCATCATAAGTTTAAACTCCTATCCTCTGGGTTCGATCTCGGATTCCCGAGCTTTTATAAATGTTTTGATCACGTGACTAGCAAATAAGTGTTTGAATCTCATTCGAATATTTTACCCTATATCACGACCGATCAGTTGTTCACGAGTATATACGAGTCGAGTATTACCCTGTTCGTACTCGGCTCGTTTAATAGACAAGCTGGAAATTCATGCTCATGCTCGACTCGTTTAGTTTCGAGTCGAGCTTTGACCAAGTTTTGACCGTGTTTGTTCATGAGTATGTCACGAGTGTATCGACTCGTTTGCAACCTGACTGAGGTGCTTGTGTACATGCCTAGAGAGTTGTTTTCGAGAGGGACCAAAACAAGCAACAACTTGATTTTGTGATAGGGTGTTAGTGTTTGACATTTATCCACCGATGAAAGTTGAAATTTTAGCGATGTATTAATTTCCGGTCATCAGAAATCGCACCTCAACTAACCTGCCACCACTATTGGCCAAGATATCTCTAATTTTTGAAGATGCGTTGCCAGACTATAAAGTATAATGACAGGCAAAAACAAAAAATAAAATTACAGTACTACGTCGTCTAATATTTATAATTTATGAAAAGATTGTATTACAATTTCTTTTATCATTGTAGTGCGTTTGTTGAATTTAAAGTTCACATTTCAATTCAATATAGTTTCAGCTCAGTTTTAAAATAGTGTAATTTAACACCTCATTTACACGCCAATAGGGTGATCGTATATTGGTTAAGGAGTTGGATATGATTCCAAATACCTCAGGTTTGAGTATTGGGGCCACCAATTTTTGCTCAGTTTTGTGAGATTTTCTTTTTCATTTTCCTTTCCTCGTCCCGCCTCGCGCGTGGATGTGTTGCCCCCTCCCGTGGAGCTTCAAAAATCAGTATATATGTACTAGATTGATAAAGATTATTGCGATATGCATTATAATATTATGAACCGTTGTACCCCTTCATAAAAAAACCTCATTTAAACATTTAATTTGAGTAACATGTCGAAATGATAGTTATGAGCGTAGTTAATCATGTACTAAATCAATTGTACCCACCGTTTTCTTCTTCTTCTTTCACAGTTTCATCCTTCTCATATTCTTCCTTTTCCCTCCGCTTCGTCCACCGCTTGATTATATAATGGAAGGTTGGAGGGGCTTCATCAACCATTTCGTCTACTGCTTTATAATTGTTGGGAGTTTGGAGGAGCTTCTTCCACCATTTTTCAATCGTTGGGTGTTTGGTGGGGGAGAGGGGGAGTGTACATATATGAATCTGTAAATATACTATGCGACGATGTCTTCTCTCTAAGTGTTGATCGCTTAAGGGAGTCGTTTTCAACCGACATCCTCAGATTGTTGTTTTGTGGTCATCGTCTAGTTTCTTCGTCGGGACAGACCGTGTGTTGGCAGTTGCTTTGGCCTTTTGTGAGTTGCACTTCTATATGTCTGACTTCTGTACAGGCTAGTGTTGTATTTTTGTGTTTGTTATCATGTGTTTTTCCTGCTGTCTGATGTTGTGAGTGTCAATGTGGTGGGCCCACATAGTTAGGTGTGAGACCAAGTGGAGTAGTAGACTACTTATCTAATCATGCAGGTTCATTTCGTAGGAACTGATCCCAAATGAATTTTTTTAGCTTTCAAGTCCTCTGTATCACCTTTGTATCTGCTGCTTGCAGTTTTTATATTAAAAAGGATCCCAACTGTATTTTCCCCTTTTGAAAAACAAAACTAGTTACAAACAATCCAAGACATCCAGCAAAACACTTCATAATTTTTTCTTTTATACAACTTACAAGATCAACATTCAACAATAAAATGGACAAAGATTAGGTAAGAATCATCACTTTTCATCAAAAATCAGAACTTTTAATATCCGTACAATTAAATCATTTACGGTCCTTAATTCCTCGTACGTTCATTCGTAACAAAATTATCCTTGTGTGATTTTCTCAGTCGACGCCAACAGTATGTTCGTGTTTTTTGTAATCTCAAATCTTATGTTAAAGTTCTCAGTTGATCCTGATGTTCGTGGTTTTGATAAATACAGCAAAACCATTGTTCGTGGTTTCACTTGCTTTATATGTTGGTGGTTTTGATAAATGCAGCAAAACTACGATACATATGTTCGTGTTTTTGGTCTCAAATCTTATGTTAAAGTTCTCAAATCAGAGTTCATAGTCGATTGATGAAAAGAAATTAAGTAGAGGAAAGATGAGATCGGAGTTCGTGAGTTTGTTTCAAAATTTTAGGACTCGTAATATCTAAACTGATAATTACTCGATATTTTGATAATTTTTAAATTTAAAATATACATTGATTCTTAATATATATTTTTGACCATAAAAACGATTAAAAGATTATTTAATTTGAATTAATCTTGATTAATCCAAACGATTGAAATTATCAGATAAACGAATATTAAAAAAAATTATTTCTGACAAAAACAAGTGGTTCTGACCAAAACCAACCCCTACAAAATTTATATTTACATAGAAGTTTATAAAATAAATAGTAAAATGAACTTTTAGTAAAAATGAAAATAAAATATGTAGCTTTTATGTTGATGAAAAAAAGAGTGCGGTTCAGATAAAAACCGACTTTATAAATAAAAACTACAAACCAAATTTTGAGCTGATACGTGTCCAATTTAGTCGAAATCCCGAACAAACACACGGATGGGTATTATAGTCATTCCACACTAAAAGGTATAAAAAAGAATAATGTTATTTTCAATTTAGTCCTCAAGTTGTTAACGATCAGACTTAAACAGACTATAAATTGAGAATGATCAGACTTAAAATTGATAACTAAAAGCCTACAAATTGAAAATGACCAGACTTAAAGAGAGAATGATCAGACTTAAACTATTACTGTAGCAAAGATTAGACTTAAAAAATACAATGATCAGACTTAAAAAAGGAATGATCAGACTTAAACTATTACTGTAGCAATGATCGGACTTAAAACAAGAATGATCAGACTTAAAAAATACAATGATCAGACTTAAGTATTACTGTAGCAATGATCAGACTTAAAAAATACAATGATCAGACTGGAAATTTTATTGTAGTAATTTTTAGGACGATTATACCGCTCCTATCTTTTATGTATTTTTAAATAAGTCCGCGTGTGTTTTTTTTATTTACAAAAAGAACCCCGAACATGATGAATTCTGATTGATTAATATTTACTCGTGACAATAATTTGATGAATGGGTTTGGATCAAATACAAACCAATATTATAAATAAAAACTACAAACCCATAAAAAATTTGACACGTGTCAAAATGAACCAATCAAAATTCAGTCGAGAATTCTCCCGTCGGGGTTCTTTTTGTAAATAAAAAAAACACATGTGGACTTATTTAAAAATATATAAAAGATAATAGGGGTACAATCGTCCTAAAATTCGCTACAGTAAAATTCGAATTTCGCTACAGTACGTTTTTAAGTCTGATCATCAAGCGTTAAGTCTGAACAATAAGAATAAATTTTGACTTTTGCTACAGTAAAATTGACTTTTACTGTAGCAATTTTGACTTTACTGTAGCAATTTTGACTGTTGCTACAGTAATGTTCAGACTTAAAAAAACATTGTTCAGACTTAAACCAGTAATGATAATACTTGAAAAAACAATGTTCGTTCAGACTTAAAAAAACATTGTTCAGACTTAAACCAGTAATGACAATACTTGAAAAAATAATGTTCGTTCAGACTTAAAAAACATTGTTCAGACTTAAACCAGTAATGACAATACTTGAAAAAATAATGTTCGTTCAGACTTAAAAAACATTGTTCAGACTTAAACCAGTAATGACAATACTTGAAAAAATAATGTTCGTTCAGACTTAAACCAGTAATGACAATACTTGAAAAAATAATGTTCGTTCAGACTTAAAAAAACATTGTTCAGACTTAAACCAGTAATGACAAATACTTGAAAAATAATGTTCGTTCAGACTTAAAAAACATTGTTCAGACTTAAACCAGTAATGACAATACTTGAAAAAATAATGTTCGTTCAGACTTAAAAAACATTATTCAGACTTAAATCAGTAATGACAATACTTGAAAAAATAATGTTCGTTCAGACTTAAAAAACATTGTTCAGACTTAAACCAGTAATGACAATACTTGAAAAAATAATGTTCGTTCAGACTTAAAAAAACATTGTTCATACTTAAACCAGTAATGACAAATACTTGAAAAAATAATGTTCGTTCAGACTTAAAAAAACATTGTTCAGACTTAAACCAGTAATGATAATACTTGAAAAAACAATGTTTGTTCAGACTTAAAAAACATTGTTCAGACTTAAACCAGTAATGACAAATAGTTGAAAAAACAATGTTCAGACTTAAAAAAACATTGTTCAGACTTTTTTAAGTCTGAACACTACCATTTAAGTCTGAACACTACCATTTAAGTCCGATTATTAATTATTTTTAAGTCTGAACATTAGTATTTTAAGTCTGAACACTACCATTTAAGTCTGAACACTACCTTTTTAAGTCTGAACACTACCATTTTAGTCTGAACACTACCTTTTTAAGTCTGAACACTATCATTTAAGTCTGAACACTACCATTTAAGTCTGATTATTAAGTATTTTTAAGTCTGAACATTAAGTATTTTAAGTCTGAACACTACCATTTAAGTATGAACACTACCTTTTTAAGTCTGAACATTAGTATTTTAAGTCTGAACACTATCATTTAAGTCTGATTATTAAGTATTTTTAAGTCTGAACATTAGTATTTTAAGTCTGAACACTACCATTTAAGTCTGAACACTACCTTTTTAAGTCTGAACACTACCTTTTTAAGTCTGAACACTACCATTTAAGTCTGAACACTACCATTTAAGTCTGATTATTAAGTATTTTTAAGTCTGAACATTAAGTATTTTAAGTTTGAACACTACCATTTAAGTCTGAACACTACCTTTTTAAGTCTGAACACTACCATTTTAGTCTGAACACTACCATTTAAGTCTGATTATTAAGTATTTTTAAGTCTGAACATTAAGTATTTTAAGTCTGAACACTACCATTTAAGTCTGAACACTACCTTTTTAAGTCTGAACATTAGTATTTTAAGTCTGAACACTACCATTTAAGTCTGATTATTAAGTATTTTTAAGTCTGAACATTAGTATTTTAAGTCTGAACACTACCATTTAAGTCTGAACACTACCTTTTTAAGTTTGAACACTACCTTTTTAAGTCTGAACACTACCATTTAAGTCTGAACACTACCATTTAAGTCTGATTATTAAGTATTTTTAAGTCTGAACATTAAGTATTTTAAGTCTGAACACTACCATTTAAGTCTGAACACTACCTTTTTAAGTCTGAACAATACCATCTTAAGTCTGAACAATACCATTTAAGTATGATTATTAAGTATTTTTAAGTCTGAACAATACCATCTTAAGTGTGAACAATACTATTTAAGTCTGATTATTAAGTATTTTTAAGTCTGAACAATCCCATTTTAAGTCTGAACAATACCATTTAAGTCTGATTATTAAGTATTTTTAAGTCTGAACAATACCATTTTAAGTCTGAACACTAACAACTTGTGGACTAAATTGAAAATAATATTATTATGTTTTATACCCATTCGTGTGAAATGACTATTATACCCCTCCGTGTTTTCTCCGGGATTTCGACTAAACAGGGACACGTGTCGGCTTTATAATTGGTTTGTAGTTTTTATTTATAAACAGGTTTGTACCTGAACCGCACCCTTGATGAATTTATAATTTTGGGTTTGGATCAAATACAAACCAATCTTATAAATAAAAACTACAAACCCATAAAAAATTCGACACGTGTCAAAATGAACCAATCAAAATTCAGCCGAGATTTCATCCCGTCGGGGTTCTTTTTGTAAATAAAAAAAATACATGTGGAGTTATTTAAAAATATATAAACAATAGGAGGGGTATAAACGTCCAAAATTTGCTACAGCTTAAAAAAACATTGTTCAGACTTAACCCAGTAATAACAATACTTGAAAAAACATTGTTCAGACTTAAAAAAATATTGTTCAGACTTAAAATAATAATAATGAGAGTTAAACCATTAACAATCAGACTTAGAAAACATTGTTCAGACTTAAAAAAACATTGTTCAGACTTAAACCAGTAATTACAATACTTGAAAAAACAATGTTCAGACTTAAAAAAACATTGTTCAGACTTAAATAACAATGTTCAGACTCAAATACAATGTTCAGACTTAACTAACAATGTTCAGACTTACAAAAATAATAATGAGACTTAAACCAATTATGACCATACTTGAAATAACATTGTTCAGACTTAAAAAAACATTGTTCAGACTTAAAAAATAATAATGAGACTTAAACCTTTAACGATCAGACTTAAATAACAATGTTCAGACTTAAATAACAATGTTCAGACTTAACTAACAATGTTCATTACTATTTTAAGTCTGATCATTAAGTATTTTTACTATGATCATTGCTTTTTTTTAAGTCTGAACACTACCATTTAAGTCTGATTATTAAGTATTTTTAAGTCTGAACATTACCGTCTTAAGTCTGAACACTACCATTTAAGTCTTAAAATGGTTATGATCAAACTTAAAATTGATAATGATCAGACTTTAATATGGTAATGAGCAGACTTACATGCCGAAATTAAAAACATCTGAAGAATTCTACGCAAAATTTGATGTTTATGCGCCTGTGTCAGAATTTGATGAAAACCTAGTGTTTTTTGGGTGGAAACGGCATTCTGAGCAAGACTCACAGCTGTGCGGTGAGCTCGGTGTTTTTAGGGCAAATTCGATCATCTGGAGGGTCAAATTCGTGTTTTAATCAAAAAAAATAATATAAAAAAAATTCGTGTTTTAATCTTCTTTAGTTTTAAGTCTGATCATAGAATTCTTTTTAAGTATGATCATTACCATTTTAAGTCTGATCATTAAGAATTTTTAGTCTGATCATTGCCTATTTTTAAGTCTGATCATTAAGTTTTTAAGTCTGATCATTGCTTCTTTTTAAGTCTGAACATTATCATTTTTAAGTCTGATTATTAAGTATTTTTAAGTCTGAACATTTCCATCTTAAGTCGAACACTATCATTTAAGTCTGATAATTAAGTATTTTTAAGTCTGAACAATATCATCTTAAGTCTGAACGCTACCATTTAAGTCTGATTATTAAGTATTTTTAAGTCTGAACAGTACCATCTTAAGTCTGAACACTACCATTTAAGTCTGATTATTAAGTATTTTTAAGTCCGAACATTAGTATTTTAGGTCTGAACACTACCATTTAAGTCTGAACACTACCTTTTTAAGTCTGAACACTACCATTTAAGTCTGAACACTACCTTTTTAAGTCTGAAAACTACCATTTAAGTCTGAACACTACCATTTAAGTCTGATTATTAAGTATTTTTTAGTCTGAACATTAAGTATTTTAAGTCTGAACACTACCATTTAAGTATGAACACTACCTTTTTAAGTCTGAACATTAGTATTTTAAGTCTGAACACTACCATTTAAGTCTGATTATTAAGTATTTTTAAGTCTGAACATTAGTATTTTAAGTCTGAACACTACCATTTAAGTCTGAACACTACCATTTAAGTCTGAACACTACCATTTAAGTCTGATTATTAAGTATTTTTAAGTCTGAACATTAGTATTTTAAGTCTGAACACTACCATTTAAGTCTGAACACTACCTTTTTAAGTCTGAACACTACCATTTAAGTCTGATTATTAAGTATTTTTAAGTCTGAACTTTAAGTATTTTTAAGTCTGAACAATAGTATTTTATGTCTGATTATTAAGTATTTTAAAGTCTGAACATTAGTATTTTAAGTCTGAACAATAGTATTTTAAGTCTGAACAATAGTATTTTATGTCTGATTATTAAGTATTTTAAAGTCTGAACATTAGTATTTTAAGTCTGAACAATAGTATTTTAAGTCTGAACAATAGTATTTTATGTCTGATTATTAAGTATTTTAAAGTCTGAACATTAGTATTTTAAGTCTGAACAATAGTATTTTAAGTCTGAACAATAGTATTTTATGTCTGATTATTAAGTATTTTAAAGTCTGAAAATTAGTATTTTAAGTCTGAACAATAGTATTTTAAGTCTGAACAATAGTATTTTATGTCTGATTATTAAGTATTTTAAAGTCTGAACATTAGTATTTTAAGTCTGAACAATAGTATTTTAAGTCTGAACAATAGTATTTTATGTCTGATTATTAAGTATTTTAAAGTCTGAACATTAATATTTTAAGTCTGAACAATAGTATTTTAAGTCTGAACAATACCAACTTTTGGACTAAATTGAAAATAAAATTATTATGTTTTATACCCATTCGTGTGAAATGACTATTATACCCCTCCGTGTTTTCTCCAGGATTTCGACTAAACTGGGACACGTGTCGGCTTTATAATCGGTTTGTAGTTTTTATTTATAAACAGGTTTGTACCTGAACCGCACTCTATAATTTTTATTTATAATTGTGGTTTGTATTTGATCCAAACTTACGGTATAAAAGAAATACAGTAACTTTCTATCAAAAATAATAATAATTTTCCTTTCACCTATTTTTCAAAATATATCCATCCGAATTCCGATTAGCGACAACGACTTTGTTCATAGTTGCTTTTCACAGCGACTTAGCGGAGTTTCTCATTTTCAGCTACACTTGATTTCACTTCACTCAACTCCACTCGATCGATCATCAGCCCAGATCCAAGAATCAACTTGTTTTCCCAATTGGATGGATTATTGAAATCGACATTGTAACCCTAACTTCCAATCGATCCAGCAATGTCAGACAAAGGCCAGAAATCCAACGGCCTAAAATCGGCGACTCACCACTCTCCTCCTCCGCCCACCGCCAAACCAGATCTCCTACCCACTTTCTCCCTTAAAACCCTAAAACTCAAAACCAAGCAGCAGGAGCTTCTCCTCCGAGTCACCATCCTATGCCTCGTCTACGTCCTCGCCTTCATGACCCGCCTCTTCAGCGTCCTCAGGTACGAAAGCATGATCCACGAATTCGATCCTTATTTCAATTACCGGACCACTCTATACCTCACTGAAAAAGGGTTTTACGAGTTTTGGAATTGGTTCGATTCCGAGAGTTGGTACCCTCTCGGCAGGATCATTGGCGGCACGCTGTATCCTGGTCTCATGGTCACCGCCGCTTTGATCTATTGGGTTTTGAGGTTTTTGAGCTTCGCTGTTCATATCAGGGAAGTCTGCGTTCTTACAGCTCCATTTTTCGCCTCTAATACCACAATTGTTGCTTACTTTTTTGGGAAGGAAATATGGGATTCTGGCGCAGGGCTTGTGGCTGCGGCATTGATAGCAATTTGTCCTGGATATATTTCGAGATCTGTCGCTGGGTCTTATGACAACGAAGGAGTGGCGATTTTCGCTCTGTTGCTCACATTTTACTTGTTTGTGAAGGCTGTTAACACTGGATCACTTGCATGGTCTTTGGCTTCGGCTTTAGGATACTTTTACATGGTTTCTGCATGGGGTGGATATGTGTTTATTATCAATCTCGTCCCACTGTATGTGCTTGTTCTGTTGATCACGGGTAGGTATTCCATGAGGCTCTATGTGGCGTACAATTGTATGTATGTGGTGGGGATGTTGCTGGCTATGCAGATTCGGTTTGTTGGGTTCCAGCATGTACAATCTGGCGAGCATATGGCTGCAATGGGCGTGTTCTTCTTGATGCAGGTCCTTTATCTGTTACTAACTGTCCATTTTCTCTTTGTGCACATGTATGCGAATTTTCGCAAAGTATAATTTTTTTTTTACCAACTGTAAGCGATATATATTTTGTAAGTCACTAGTTAGAAAAATGCAGTATTTCTTCTTCGGCTTGGACAAGCTTAGGAACTTTCTTCTCTTCTAACTGGTGCAATTTCACAGGTTTTCTATTTCCTTGATTGGATTAAGCATATGCTTAGCGACACCAAACTGTTTCAAGCCTTTTTAAAAATCACTGTAACTACTGCAGTTGGGGTGGGTGCTGTTGCTCTTGGAGTTGGTACAGCATCTGGTTATATCTCACCATGGACTGGGCGGTTTTACTCTTTGCTGGATCCGACTTATGCAAAAGACCACATCCCTATTATCGCTTCTGTCTCAGAACATCAGCCCACTGCATGGTCGTCATTTATGTTTGATTTCCATATTCTGCTTTTCCTCTTCCCAGCAGGGTTGTACTTCTGCTTTAAGCGGTTATCAGATGCGACCATCTTCATTGTGATGTATGGGCTTACAAGCATGTATTTTGCTGGTGTCATGGTTCGTCTAATTCTTGTTGCAACACCTGCCGTTTGCCTAATTAGTGCCATCGCCGTGTCTGCCACTGTGAAGAACCTGACCTTGTTGGTGCGGGCGAAAACCAAGGTTAACCAGGCTGGTTCAAGCAAAGGAACTTCTGGTACTAAAAGTTCTTCGAAGGTTACCCTCCATATCTATCTATTATTTGATTTCTTAGTTTGTCGCTCTTTCCATGCCTATGCACTTTCCGTCCTCTACCAGCTATTATATCTTCTTTGTTAAATGGTGTATGTGACTTATGATTAGATACCCGGTTTCATCCAGTTGAATGGGTCTTATTATAGTTCTTCAATGGACAAAGATGAATGTTGAGTGGCTTACAACCTATATGTTTAGTGTTGAATTTTGGATTATAGTTCTTCAAGAATGTAATAAAAAAATGACAGCAATGGAAATGGACAAAGATGCATGTTGAGTGGCTTACAACCTTTATGTTTAGTTTTGAATTTTGGTAGGTTTCAGCCTTGGGGTTGATTATTGTGGCGTAAGAAAGTTTCCTGTGTAAATGCATTGAAATGGGCATCTTAAAATTCTAAATAGTGCTTCTATATGATTAACTGCCCTAACTGATAGACAATTGTTCTGACTGCATCATCTGACAATGCTCAATGGAAATACAGGCTTCAGCTGACCAATCCCTGCCTTACCAAAGAAATGCTGCTATTGCATTGCTTTTTGGTGCTTTTTACTTGCTTAGCAGATATGCTATACACTGCACATGGGTTACATCGGAGGCTTATTCATCTCCATCTATAGTGTTAGCTGCAAGAGGTGCTCATGGTAACAGGGTCATCTTTGATGATTACCGTGAAGCGTACTTCTGGCTCCGGCAGAACACTCCTACTGATGCGAAGGTCATGTCCTGGTGGGATTACGGGTACCAAATCACTGCCATGGGAAACAGAACTGTTATTGTTGATAACAATACCTGGAACAATACACACATTGCTACTGTGGGACGTGCAATGTCATCTTATGAAGATGAAGCATATGACATAATGAGATCTCTTGATGTAGATTACGTGTTGGTGGTATTTGGAGGTGTGACCGGATACTCTTCAGATGATATCAACAAGTAAAACCATACAAAATCTCTTACTTGCTTACAAATATTATCATTATCAACTCAACATGAATCGTGTCTTGATTTAATGCTATAGAATTACCTTTTGCCTTCAGCTTTTAGCTTAAAGGTAAATACTATTGTCGTACTAGGTTGGAAGTTTTTGGTTGAGACCTGTTTTCTTGCTCATGATGCAACACCTTAGATACATTTTCATATAAGTAGGTTTAAACAAGCATAAACTAATTTGATACTATATGCTGTAAGTAATTATTATTGAACTTTTTGTGGATCTAGTTTTGAACATTCTAATCAAGCATATTAGTTCGTATATTTTCCATTATGTTATCCATGAGGCATGCTATTTATAATTCCTCATATCTTTCTCCTTGTTCGCTTACATGTTAACTTTTGCACTAGGTTTTTATGGATGGTGAGGATTGGAGGAGGAGTCTTCCCCGTTATCAAAGAACCTGATTATCTTGTTAATGGAGAGTATCGTGTTGACAAAGGTGCAGCTCCTAAGATGTTGAACTGTCTAATGTAAGTCATGTACTTCAGTTTCCGTATCTAGCATGCATCTTCTATTATTATTTTAATCAGTTTTTGAATGTCAACAAATCTGAGGCCATGATCTTGTAACTTTTTCTACCGAGTTCATCATGATAATGAATGATGGAACAGATTACTCGACTTAGGAATATGATTAAGAAATCTGAAACTCTTACAAGTCTGAAACTACCGATTTCGTGCTCACATTTCTCTTCCTCTTAATAGGTATAAGCTGTCTTATTACCGATTTGGCGAGCTGCAGACAGAATATGGCAAGCCTCCTGGGTAAGCTATATCCTGACATATGATAAATCAATTACCTTAAACATAGTCAGTTGAGTAATAATATGGCATCTGTGCATGACAACAGCTATGATCGAGCAAGGGGAGTTGAAATCGGAAACAAAGATATCAAGCTCGAGTACTTGGAAGAGGCCTTTACTACCTCTAACTGGATTGTGCGCATCTACAAAGTGAAGCCGCCCAAAAATAGATCTTGAGGCCTTGAACACTTTTCTTTTCAGGCAGTAAACAGAAGTTTGTAGCAGAACATCGAGCTTTAGCTGAACAAGTATTTATGGAAATAGGAATAGATTGGACTGATTGGCAGCCTTTTTTCCCTTCTCTCCTTCAAGGTTTTGCAATCTTTGAGCTTTTATATTGAAATGCAATTTTAAACCTTCGATGGCCATTTGACTTTTTTTTGTAGGTAGTTGAGATTTGTCTAAGAAAATAGTCATTGTTTTCAATGTTCAAGAAAACAGCCGTTCGCTTATGCAGCACTTTTCTTCAACTTGTTTCGATTTTCTAGAAAACCGGATTAATTAATGGGCTGGTGAATATATGCGATGCTGGATATTTATTATTTATTTGGGAAAATAATAAAGAGGTGGTATGAACTATCACTTATTGATAAATCACGGTCCGAACTATGACAATTGACAATTAAGGACAATTTCAAAATATTTTAATTCATATATAACACTTAATTGATGAAGTAACTTAATTGATCGAATATCACTTCATCAATTAACAAAGTTAACTAAATGAATGAATTGAAAACACTTTATTGCCCTTAATTGTGAAATTGAGGATCAAAATATTTTAAAATGGCCCTTGATTGTCAATTTTCATGGTTCTGACCGTGATTTGTCAATGATGGATAGTTCATACCTCCTCTTTTTCATTTTCCCTATTTATTTTATAGCTTATAAGGAGTATCAAAATTTCAATTTCTAATTACAGAATCAGATCAAAACCGATCTGTCCAAAATCCACTTCTCTGAAATCAGAAACTCAACCTTCTCCTTCTCCAAAATCTACTTCTCCATGGACTTGATTGAGACTTATCAGAGTGCACGCCTGCAATAACAATGCACGCGATCTAGTACAAGTTATCCAAAGTCCACAACCATTCATAAAACGTTGTAAAGTACTTTGTAAGCTTGTAACTCTGGAATCAACTTGTTGAACAAGGATTAAATCTCATAAGCATTGTAAATTTTTACGAAACTAGAAAAAGATTACTTAAGATTTTGGTAATAATGAATATAAATATCTAATGTACATATGAAATGATGAATTGTTCGCACTGTTGAAAAATAAATAAGCCATAGTGCTAGATTCTACTCCGATACTGAAATGAGGGACTTTGTGTATTCCACAACCTGCATATATTGGTTTATGTCTTCACCTTTGGGACGATGCCTTTTAGCTTTTGATGAGTTGCCGTGAAACAAAATCAATTGAGGGGAAATATTACTCGTTGGCCGCAAGAAGATAGCTCGTGCTTTGCTCGAAAACCCCAACACTAACATGTCCATAGGAATGGGTCCAACAGTAAATTCTTTGGTCCAGGAATCTTCGACCCCATACTCACGCATAACCCAGATGTCTACGAATTCCTTGCTGTTTCTAACCCAAAAAAGTAATAGACATAGAAACTTGTCATCATCGAACAATGTAACAATGCATCTCCATTTGACATAATCACCCTCTTCAGGAGAAGCTGAAGGGGCTCTAATTCTCCTAAAAACCTCGGTTTGGTAGTCAAAAGTGTTAATGAAAATATACTCTTTTCCAGGACGGATCAGCCAGTGAGGGGTCCATTCAAATTGACACAATTCAAGTTCCAATCACCACATCCCAAAAATTGATCAGAGCAAAAAATTTGGTATCAATTTCCAAGACTTGGTTTCAGAGGAATACAATTCAAGAGAAAGACAAACTTGTAAGAAATGTTTCCATCTTTATAATCCACTGTTCCCTGGCTTCGTTCAAAAAGCAAGTAGATGCCGAACCCAGCTGGGAAAAGCTCATACATAGGCGGCCAGTTCACTGTCTTTGCGGCATATGGCAAGTCAATTTTGGGATTGAATCCGACATCATCAGCTCCTCCCCACCGATACAGGGGTGATGAAGTACTTGTTATTCCTGCGGGCCATTACATTATGGACGACGAAGTAGGATCATCAAAGATCCGAACTTGATGTTGTTTGAATGCAAATCGACTGCTGGTGATTAATCTGAGCCACTGTTTTGACACCGTTCTGAATTTGACCAGCGACTCGATTGGGAGCCTTATTAGAATTTCCTCAATCACATCTTCTGGTAGTTCTGCTTCCATGGGAGGAGTTGTAGCTTGGAAACTGTCGATCTAGCGCCAACAACCGAACTTGTTTCTACTACTTTAATTTCGTGCTTTGAATATTTTGAGATGACTTTAATTTTTTTCTTTTTATAATGGTAGTGAAATTGTATTTTGACTTTCTAATTTTTATTTTGAAATAGTTAAGGCATAAAATTTGTATAATCCTATATTTTGAATTTTCCAGCCCTGTCCTCTTTTGAAGAACTTTTCAGTCTTTCATTAAATTTTAAAATTAAATTTAGAAAAATAAATGAGATAAGAGGAGAAGAAGCAGCATCAGCAGCTGCAGAAGTAGAACAAAAGGAAGATGATTATACGGGCGGCTGTCCTCGTTTCTTCCAATTCGTCATTTCTCTGCAACAAAT
Source organism: Rhodiola kirilowii (assembly GCA_033675215.1). NCBI lineage: Eukaryota > Viridiplantae > Streptophyta > Magnoliopsida > Saxifragales > Crassulaceae > Rhodiola > Rhodiola kirilowii. The sequence continues at coordinate 8,662,618 of CM066201.1, forward strand.
GGAACCCTAATTCTCCGTCTCCATATCCTGCCTGTGCCTCTTCTTCTTCTTCAAATTTACGACGACGTTTAGCAACGCCTATTCTTCGATCATCGCATTCACAGTCCAGTTGTAAGGACAGACGTCGTCGAAATCGAAATGTAGCAGAGTTTGAGTCCAGTCCGACCGACGAGTTTATTGTCGTTAATTTTTATCTTTTTGTTATGATTCAGGACCCCGAAGCTGAGGTCGCCAGGCACCTCCACTTTGTCAAGGTTTAGCTTTTCTTTCTTATCAATATATCAAGCTAGTAATTGTTTTTATCAAGCTACTGATTGTGGTTGCTCATGTTAATCAGAATGTTGAGTATGAATCAATTAGAAAAACTTACTTTATATATGAATATAGAGAATCATGAGCTTTTGAGTCTGAATAGAGTTATATTCTAATATGAACTAGCCAAATTCATTAATAAAAAAAAAGTAGCTATGAAGATAAGGTTGAAAATTATCATAGAAATTTAAAGAACATGAATTTCAAAATATATTTGATTTTGATGCATATTGGGTACACATCTCTACCTAGTTTCAGAGGGAGGATGACACAGTTGTATTTGTAGAATGTAGCTCTTAGATGCGTACCTTAAGGATGGGATAGTTTTGCATCAGTCATGTAATATGCTGCTGATTTCATGGACTTCCGTGTTATTGACTTCGTCTGCTCAATATGTTGTTTATGATTTGCTAGTAGGAACTTGACTTGCATGGTCGGGTGTATTTGAACGAGCAAGGAATCAATGCCCAGGTGGGATTTCTTCCCTAATGAAATGTTTTCCTACATGGTGGTTGTTAATGTCATCCGACTATTATGGTTTTAAAATTTATATTCTCATTCCTACAACAATGCTTCTGCGCTTTTGATGATTCATTTGGCCTAAGGTACTACATGTTACAAGACTGGATGGTCATAACTACCTTGATCTGTACATCGAAAAGTTGTTTTGGACCATCATGTCAATTTGACATAAGTGACCACAGTAATTTTGTTTCATGTCTCTTATTAATTTCAGTTTTATGACAAGACCTTTATTATAAGGCTGTAAGTATCTGACTGCATGTTTTTTGTGTGCCATACAGTACAGTGGACCTTCAAAAGATGCTCTTGCATATGTTAACTGGTTGAGGGAGGATCCAAAGTTTTCAAACATATTGGTTCAGCTTTCTCCATCCAGAAATGGGCATGCTTTTCCCAAGCTGAAGCTGCGGTACAAGCCTTCACTTGTTCAGGCAAGCTGTGAAATCTTTAGGATCTACTTAATAACACGTGGAACATGTTGTTTCCATTATGAGTGATTAATTCCTTGAATAGGTAGCTATATATGTCCGGTCGAGTTTTGAACATGTCATGTCATTCATCATCTTCAGTTGCAATAGGTAGTCTTTAGGTTTCACACCATATAATCCATCTATCAAATCCAGCATGTTATATTGTCATATTTGCCCCTGGTAGTTATAGCATTATTTCTATAATGCGTAAATTTTTCGTAGATTTGTTTTTGGGTTGTGCTTTCTTTCGAAAGATAGACACTGTTGTGTCAATGTTTATCGACATTGCTACTTTTCTGTCGTGGAAGTTCTGATTATCCACAAAGTGTAAAAGAAGAACCATTGGTTACCTTGCTAGCTGCATCAACAATAATGTTTTCCAATTATCCATGTCTTTACAATCATCCGTTTAGATGTTGGATTTGGGTTAGTTATTATTTTGCTATTTCTTTTGTAAAGAAATTTTGTCCACATTACTTTCAGTTGGAAGGAGGCGTTTCTCATCTTCCCTTGCTTGACCCTTCCATGCGAGCAACACCACTGTCCCCATCTGAATGGAGGAGAAAACTGAAAGCAGTTAAGGAAAAGAGTGATAAATCTGCCAACCAAAATGTCGTTCTCTTGGACGTGAGGAATGGTAGCCCCTTGTATCATTCTGTTAGTGAAACATTCATCTTGCAAACTATGATAATAATTAGCAGTTGTATTTGAGAAGAATTAGTTGCTTGCTGCCTTTATTTCTTCCTGCACCTGCATGAATAACTGTTTCAGTTCTGTATGATATACCTAGCGATTCGTAAAACGGTATGTGGCTCTTGTTGTTGATGCTTCTTTGTTAGCCACTTGTACCTGGTGTATACTACTCTTGGGTTCTGAGCATAAAAATTAAACTGCTCATCAGATTCTGAACATAGAATCTGCTTCTTTCAGTTGCTATTTTATCTTTTCTGTTAGACTATCATATACCAATACCTAGGACTACTAGCTACATTTGCTTGGCTCTGCCTATGCTGTGTCACCTTGAATTTTCTCAGATATTTGTTTCTGATGTAACACTACACACACTAACCATATAAAGCTAGCTCTACAACTAAGGAGAATTATAGTCACTTTTGCGCTCCTTAATCCTTATGTTGGCATTTGAACTTTGATGCTGAATCATTTGGTTTCATTAGGTTATGAATGGGATATTGGTCACTTTTCTGGGGCTCAAAGACCTGAAGTCGACTGCTTTAGGAGTACGTCATTTGGGATGTCTGAGGCAGAGGTATAGTTGTACGGCTTCTAAGAGTCTACTAATTTTCACATAGATTAGCTCTTTATTATTTATTATGTTGTCCTTTATCTGTTTGCTTTCAGGGTTATCCATGCCTAGTCTTAGATAAATTATGATTTGATTAGATACTTAGTCGGAGTTTAAGTTATATTATTGTGGTCAATAATAACCGATTTGACCAATAATAAGATTGGGAATTCAAAGTATTTTTCATATTTTTCTGAATCCTAAAAAGCTCAATTATGATTGATGGATATACTACGACCTTGGCGCTTTGAATTACAAAGTGAATATTTACATCAGTGTCTTAGTTATTACTTTTCATTTTACAGCACATTACAATTTGTCTTCTTGTTTTTATCCTAATAACTAAAAGTGAAACCCTAGCCAAATGAACATGTTGAGATATTCCTGTTGGTTGCTAACCATTCGTGCCTTCCACCTTATTCAGAAAAGACAGTCAGATCCTTTGGCGATGGTTGACAAAGAGAACACTGAGATTCTCATGTATTGCACTGGTGGTATCCGCTGTGATGTGTATTCTACTATTCTGAGGTGGTAGCATTTCATTCCTTGGTCTCATTTTCTTGATTAATTTAGTTACTTTTGTTGGTTTGACATGTAAACTGATTTGTTTCAGATGTTTCATCCCAATTTGATTGGTACTTTATTTGACTTAGTAGTTGGGTGTTGCTAGTCTCGTCTGTGCATCCACCTTGTTGGGATTAACTACATAACTCTAGAATTTTTCATTAATGTCTACAAAAAGTTTTACTTTGTGGATTTCTGTTTCAATATGTAGTTTGCTGCACTATAGCAAAGTTCTAAATTTTTGTGCCAGTTATCTAATGAATAGGCTAGATCTCTTGCTTATACTTTAGTTTAATGCTGTTTAATGATGTTTTAATCTTAGCTGAGGCTTCAGAGACTCATTGTATTGTCCCATGGAACTAGTTGGTGTCAGATTCGGAAAATGCAATGTTGGATGTGAAATCTGAAATGTTTACAACGTAGCACTTACCAGGAATAGTGAATTGTATATGATATTTACTATCAGCTGCTACTATATTTTAGGACATAATCTTACCTTCACTTTCCCTGACAACGCTCAAAGGGATCATAAAATATTTACATAACTGATAAGATATTGTATCCATTCAGATATTGTCTTACTGTCTGAAAATTTCCATAATATCTCTATATGATTGACAATGCAGAAAGAAGGGATTTCAGAACCTATACACTTTACAAGGAGGCGTATCAAATTATTTAGAGAAAGAAGGTCCAGTGGAGTGGATTGGAAATTTGTTTGTATTTGACTCCCGTCTGTCACTCCCACCTTCGTTGGACAAGCCTCAGAGCACCTCCACTGCCCAAGAACAAGGCCCAGAGAATGGAAAGTTTGGTAGATGCCACATATGTGCTTCTGATGTTAATGACTTGAGGCACCGAAATTGTGCAAATCTCGACTGCAACTTGCTGTTCTTGTAAGTTTCCTTTCTTTAGAAGTCCTTTCACACTTTATTTTGGATTGAAGAGCTCTCCTTTTATACCTAAAATGTGTTTGTTTTGCCAATGATGGATTCCCTGTCATGATTAGAAAGAATCATGTCCTAATCTCCACCGAACCTTTTGCGTAGAAAGCTTTAGTGTCACACTGTCACTCTTAGCTCAAGTTGATTTCAGCAACGACTGGACGTATAGCTTTGAATTCGTAAACTTGTCCACCAACTGATTTTTATACACTGTATTCATTGTACCCTAGAAATTGTTTGGTCAATATCCCTCTTCTTCTATGAGGATTGAAGCTACTATCTTGAAAAATGCTCACCCTTTCAAACTCTTTCTTAGTTTTTTCACCATGATGCACGTTTTCTAGGGGGGGAAAAAGTCTATTTAAGATTAGCAAATGCTATGCAATAGTTTCGTGGCTAACCTTTGTTTGTTTGCTTCCTTATAATTGTCTTGCAGATGCTGCAAATGCTGCATCATTAATTTGAAAGGATGTTGCTGCTCGGATTGTACTACAGCTTCTAGGCTTAGGCCTGTTCTGAATGGTCACAAAAGATACAAAAAATGGCATACGTATCGGGACATCCAGGTGCAAGACCAACAAATTATAAAAGTAGCATGAATCTACCTCCTGGCCTCCTTTGGGCAAAAAACTATCTAAGGTGCAAACTACTGAGAGAGATATTCCCGAATCCAGACTTGCACCTTCTCTTATCACGGGATGGAAAAGGTCAAAAGACGAGATTGCTGTGGATTTTATTCGTTATCATACAAAATCACATTAATTTTTAAAACAGCTGACTTTATATTGGGCGGTAGAGTGAAAAATTATGTTTCGCACAACGGACGGCCAGGGAGCGGACCCATGCTCCTGGTTCAAAATCAGCGTCTTTCCGCCGCCAAAAATAATAAGTGTGAAATTCACGCTATGTGGAGGAGAAAAGATCACATGAGAAGAGTTACTTATCATGAGAAATGAGAACAAATCCTGATCATTAAATTATCAATCTAATGGTTGTTAATTAACAATAATTTAATTGCACAATCCCGAATTAATTATGGATTAAAGGGTAAATTAGTCCTAGTAAATATCATATGACAGTTAAGATCCGATTTTCTCGTCCTCGATCCCGAATTAATTGCACAATAACAGATTTTTATTATTTGTATTACCAGATTTATAATTTGTAGGTACAGATTTATTTTTCGTAATAACAGATTTATTATTTGTATTACCAGATTATAATTTGTAGTAACAGATTTATCTTTCGTAATAACAGATTTTTATTATTTGTATTACCAGATTTATTATTTGTATTAACAAATTTATCTTTCGTAATAACAGATTTTTATTATTTGTATTACCAGATTTATTATTTATAGTAACAGATTTATCTTTCGTAATAACAGATTTATTATTTGTATTACCAGATTTATAATTTGTAGTAACGGATTTACGATTGAAGCCGAGATATGATTTCGAAATTGTAGTGAGATACGATTGAAGCCGAGATACGATTTCGAAATCAGTGAGAGAGACGGATTAGGTAAGTAGACGAAATTAACGGGATTATGATTTAATTAATTGATTCCAATCCCGATTTTACCCTCAAATCCCTAATTAGTCGATTTAATTAGGTTTTATGTACGAAAAATAAGGTTAATCTTGATCACAGATTACAATAATTAAGTGGTTAGGATTTGTTCTCATTTCTCATGGTAACTGCACTTCTCACAGGATCCGGACTCCTATATGGAGAGGTCTTGGCTCTTGGCACATTCGAACAAAGATGAGTTTTCCATGGGACGAAAAAGCTTAAAATTAAGTTTTAAAGGTAGAGTTATTTTGCTTCATTACAAACTAGAAGTTGACTTGTGCTGTACCCATTTATTTAAAATGGACTTCGAATATATTGGTGTGCCAACAACCAAACATTAATAACATACACTCACTTACTTGATGAGTGTATGTTATGAGATACAACCACACAAATCTGTTGTTGAGTTGAGTAGAGTATTACTCTTGCCATTGTCAGACAGGACGGCAGAAATCTCCATAATTACTGATTTGCTTACTGCAGAAGCATCATTTAATTTGTGTACTCAAACTCAACATTTCTAGCTTTAATGAACTCCAACTACTTCAAACCTTAACATTTCACTTCCATAGTTACACTATTTATGACAATGCATGAAGCTTTAGAAACCAGAATCAATTCATCAGGTTGTATCATTCACTCTCTTTTGATGAAGTTCTTCAGGATCATCACTGCAGACATCACTGCAGCATCCAAGCTTGTAAGAACTATACATCTTTACCATTTTCTTCTACCATTCATTATTGTTTCATGTTGGGATGTTTTACTTGCAGAGGCTGCCCAGCAAGTTTGTGAAGAGATATGGAGCAAAAGTTTCCAAAAAAGTATGGCTTGAAGTTCCAACAGGTGCAAAGTGGATAGTTGAAGTTAAGAAAAAGAAAGATGAAATTTGGTTAAGAAAGGGATGGCATAACTTTGCTGAGAGCTTGGGCATAAAATATGGCCATTTTTTGGTGTTTGATTATGATGTTATGCATGCTGTATTTCATGTTGTTGCTATTGATATGAGTGCTACTGAGATTGAATATCCAACATTGAATGTCATTGATAATGTTGATGAAGAAGAAGATCATCAAGGTGGTCCTCATAGCTCATTCGCTACTAAACGTCCGAAAGTTGAGGAAGATGAAAACGAAGAAGATTCTGATGTCGTGCTAGTGAATACGAATGATGGCGACGTGGGGCGCAAGAGGAGAAACAAAGCTCAATCCCCGTTTTATACGTCTGCTAGAAAGAAAAGTAAACCAAGCAGTTCGAGGAATATGCAGGTGGAGAATATATATGGGAATAGGCGCCCTATTGATCAATCTGATGCTCAAAAAGTCGAAACTGATCAAACCACTATAAAGCGAGGTATATATTTTAAGTGCAAGTTTCAATACTTAACTTGATCTTCTAGCAAGTCTGTTTACGTTTGACATAAAATTTATAGTTAGAGTATGTTTCACTGTAATTGTTATTACCTAAAGTGTAAAATGATCTTTCTCTCTCGATATTTATGCCCTTTGCAGGATATTATGGCAAAGAAACCATACTCGATAGCGAAGGAAGGATTCAGTGCGTGATTCAAGGAAGAAATCACACTAGTGCTCAAACGGAAAAAGCCGTTGAAAGGGCTAGAGCCTTCAGAGCTGAAGAACCTGTGTGCATCATCGCACTGCAACCATCTTATGTGTGTCCCCAGAAGAAGTGTCACTTGGTATATTCTTCAAAATGACATTCTAATTGCAGATAGTTTGATACATTTTCATAATCCTAATGTACTTTTTTTTCGATCTCTATGCTGGCAGCACTTTCCAGCGTCTTTTATTGTGGCATATGTCAATTTGAAGATCAAGGATGTTATGCTTCGGACTAACGATGGGAGGACATGGACTGTTAAGTACTATGTTACAGAAAGTCAGCACATGTCTTTTTTGACTTCTGGTTGGAAGAAGTTTGCTATAGATAATGATCTCAAGGCCGGTGATGTTTGCTTGTTTGAGCGGATAAAGGGAGCTGAAAATGTTCTGAAAGTTGTCGTATTTCGAGTCACGGATGAGGATGAAGCTCCCATATAGCTTTCCCACTCTCACAGAAGTTTGGCATTGTCATACCATATGGATGCTGTGTTAGATATTTAAGCTAAAATATCACGCAAATGTAATGTGTGTCTTATGTTTTGTGTTTGTTTGATGTATTCAGTTTGAGGATTTAAGTTTGATGTTTTATCAATGTGTGGTTCCTCACTCACACCTCGTGCATAAACCAAAACTGATAGGACAAAAAAAACTAGACCGCATTATAGAGTGACCGTTCGGTTGAAAAGCTCTTATAATATTTTAAATCTAACCATTAGATCAAGTTGCATCTCCAAATCTGCATGTAACATATTTCCTAATAGTAGAGTTAAACTTGTAAACTTTTACTGTTTGCATCTTTAAAAATGCAAGTGGGACATGTGTCACCATCCCGGTGACTTGATGATACAATTTTAAAAGTACAGATATGAATTCTCAAGTTTTTAAAATATAGAGGGATTCTCATTTGAACGCCCATATATTTTGATTCCTCGTGCTAACTCCATTCTTATATGAATTGATGGGTTCTGTCAAGGCGCACGTGGTAGCCTGGTGGAAAGGCGCCACACCCGGCACAAAAGTGTTCAGGGTTCGATAAGTCCCTCTAATAAATTAATTCTAACCCATAACCCCAATCAAAAAAACAAAAAGAATTGATGGGTGTTGGACCCTTCGTGTTTTGATGATAACAAACACTTAGCTAATAGTTGACTTGAGTATGCAGAAATCACAATGTCTAAAAGAAACGATGACTGGACATCCCTGAGAGAGCTTGGCGCTACAAGGGAGATGAGATCTGCGTGAGGGACGAGATCAGTACCGAGATCAGCTCTATGGAGTGGGCCGGAAGCAAAGCCCAGTAGCGAACGGATACGAAATCTGGAAGTATATGAGCAAGATATACTTAAGATACGATATGAAGATATACGAGCTGGATACGAGTATTTGAGAGAAATATATCAAGATCCGAACTAGAGATATTCAAGAATCTAGAAACGAGTTAATGAGCAAGATATACTCAAGATATGAGCTAGAGATATACGAGCTGGATATGGAAGGGAAATAACTGATTTAGTTAAGATATGGAAATATCTTAACCAAATCAAATCTACAAGATAGAGATCGAATCTCGGATGCAGATCAGATCTGCTGGACGACTATAAAAGCAAGGATGGCTCAACTGGTTGAAGTTCGGCTATTTAGAGAGTGCAAACAGAGATTGGAAGCTGCGATCAATTTCGGTAGTCGACAGAGTGCTCGCTATGTGCGGTCGAGAGTAAGATCAAGTTATTTGGTATTCGGATTGAGTAGAATTGGTTCACTGTCACTGAGTGAGACAGATTGTAACATTCTACAAGCATATTCGTCAAGTAATAACATCGATCTTGAAACCCTTCTGGAACTTTCCAGAAGGTAAGTGGTTTTCAGCCTGTTGCACAGATGCAATAAGGTTTCCACTATAAAACTGCGAGTACTTACTTCTGCACTTTATTTCCTGCACTTAAGATAATTTACGCTGCTTTCTGTCTGAGAGATACCACATAGTGATCTCCCTCCCACAGAAGGCTAACCTAACGATCCAACAATTGGTATCAGAGCAAGGCTCTAGATTTTGTGTGTTATCATGTCTGCCGCAAACGACTCCTTCTGGAAGCCGCCGGTGCTTAACCCGAGAGAGTATGACTGGTGGAAGGATCAGTTCGAGTCATGTTTGCTCCCTGGATGGAAAGTTGTGGCGTGTATTTGAAAAGGGTAACTTCCCTATTCTGGATGTGACAGATCCTGCCAACCGAAAAGGAGAAGGAGAAAGAAAAGTACACAGATGCTGACTACAAATCTCTCCAGCAGAATGCCAGGGCTAAGAAGGTTCTGTACATGGCCCTCTCACCAGGAGATCAGGTGAAAATGACTATATACAAAACTGCAAAGGAGCAGTGGGATGGCCTAGCTAGACTATACGAGGATATAAAAAGGAACAGAATTCTGGCAGCCACGAATGACTATGAAATAGTCGAGCAGCGAAAGGACAAATCTCTGGAAGACTTCTACACCAGATTTTAAGTAATCGTCGCACAACTGAACTCTCAAGATGAGAAACTTCCACAGTGGAAAATAACCCATCAATTCATGCAAGTTCTCAGCTCCAGATGTGATACACTGACTACAGCTCTCCAGGCTCAGAAGGGCATCAAAGATGTCACTTTGGAAGAACTTGTGGCAAATCTGCAAAGCCAAGCTGGGATAGCAGAGAGAAAAATGGCTAGGAGGCAAGCAGGCAAATCTCAAGCTATAGCATTAAAAGTTGAGAAGGCCTTGGATATAGCAAAAGTGAATATGCCATCTAAAAGTGAGGATGAGGAGATTGCTCTCCTCTCGAGAGCCTTCAAGATGACAAACATAGGGAGAGCGCAGAACTTCAACAGAGGAAACTCTGGTGGAGGAGGAAGAAACATTAACGTTAACGCTAATGTCTCTTGCGGACGTGATCCGCACTGAGTTTGGTCCCTTCTTCTGCGCGCCAGTTCCGACTTCGACTCTGAATTTGACCTTCTATATGACCTCGGATGCTCTCGGTGCGAACTAGAGAGTTGTGGGGAATCGAGTCACTTACGCAATATGTGGCTCATATTTTTTTGATCAGCGGTCCATTCCCAGCACTCCTTCGACTGTCCAAAGGTCTGATCTGCCATTGTGGTGTTTTCGGCATAAAATGCCGTCTTTAATGCGTGTTTCCTCCTAGAGCTTCCAAAACACCTGAGATGCAAAACCATACTAAAAAGTAATTTTTTGCATATAAAAGTGTCGAAATAAATGGGATTAATTGACTCGACGAGTCGTATAAATACGACTCTTCAAACCACCACACACTTAAACTTGTTCGTCCCGAACAAGAACTAAGTCATAGAAGGAAAAATAAATGCAACACCACATTTTCTTCGACGTCCTAGATAATGCGACATGAATATGAGTTGCTAGTTGACGGAGCCCACTGCACTGTCGTTAAGGTGCAATGTTCTCTGTGGAAATAAATTTATATTTTCCGCTACTCGTGACTTTACTACTGGGTAGTAAGTGGTAAGTAGGGGTCGAACCAAGGGAATTAGGGGGATACGTTGTTCTTTAAGGGATTTGTACAGCGTGGGAGCGTGTTTTAAGGTTGATTGAGATTTTAGCGGTTATGACTAAGTGACTTTTTTTTGTTGTTTTTGGTTTTGAGTGCTTAAAAGTGAATTACAGAAAATAAATACTAAAAAGTAAAAAGAAAGACTTACAGTGGGTGATGCGTGATTTGCGAGTCCTCCGGAAGGTGAGTGCAGTTGATTAAGGCAGTTATACTAGAAAAGTAAATACAAGGGGGTTTTGTAATTCAAGGAAAACATTCGGTTTCAGGGGCCTTGTATCATAGTTGTTTATCATCGACCACTAATGATCATACTAAGTGTTCAAAGATGAATCGAGGCCATTTCCAAGCGAAAGACTTGCAACATCGTTTAAAACACTTGGTCTACTTTAGACTAATTCCTTCTTTCGAAGTATCTTAGCCTTGTGTGCATCTACCTGATCTTTCAGTTACGATCGACCAAGTGGTGTTTTAGATAAGTCGAACTCCTCAGATAGCTTTGCTTGTTACAGCTTCCACTACCCGAGTATGTTCACGAATCCCCACGGAAGAGCTTTGCTTGTTACAGCTTCCACTCAACCTTGGAAATTCTGACTATATATGGCACATAGAACAAGTTTTGAACACAAAGCGACATTAAGTGCAGGGTCTAAAACATTTTAAAATACAAGTACACCCCTTTAACCGAATAAAGAGTTTAGCTACAAATATCCATAGAGGTGGATACCATAGCTAAATACTCGGGGGTTTTTGAAAATAGTAAGAGGAGAGGGGGTGGAATACTCAAGAACCAACAGGAGTATTCCCAATCCTACTGAATACTCAAGAACCAACAGGAGTATTCTCTAAAACTGTTATAATACTCAAGAACCAATAGGAGTATTATTTCAAACCGTTATAATACTCAAGAACCAACAAGAGTATTATTTCAAAAACCAAACTTACAAAGTAACACAAACTTAGAGAGAGAAGTGAAATGTTGATTTGTGGATTATTGGATGATACAAATGAGAGGGGGAGAGCTTCTATTTATAGGCTAAGGGAGGAGGAATGGAGGGCTAGGATGAAAGCATGTGGAGCTCATCCATGGAAGCTTGAAAGCCGCCGGTTGGAGGTTGTCCAAGGAGGAGAGCTTGTGGCTTTGGCCACCTCTTGACAAAGCCACCGGTCACAAGGAGAAGAAGGGGTGGTTTTGGCCACCCATGAGTCACCACATCCACAAAAGCCGCCGGTCACTTGGAGATAAGGATGAGTTTGTGAGTTTTATGCAGTCTTTTCACAAAACTATTAGTTCAATTTCGCTCCGGTCTGACTTTGGTTGTTCCTCGGTTTAATTTGATTTGAGTAATTCAATGTCAGGATCTTGAGATTTCTTCATTCAGCGTCTGATCTTGACCTTGGAATGACTCGTAACATCTTTTCAGCGTAAAATCCTCTCCTTAGCCTGTTTTCTCTCTAAGTGCCAAAATACCCTGTAGAAATATATCGGGACTAACAAGCAGAAGTTAGATAGACAAACAGTCTAATTTGGTGGGTTTTACTGTGTTTTTGATTCGTATAATTATGGTCCATTAGATCACCCCACACTTTTAGTTGTTCGTCTCGAACAATGCTATTAAAGGGCGGCACACTAAGTAAGTTTGTTAAAATATGAAAATTAGACTGTGGTACTAGACTTATCCTAATTCATGCATTACTTACTTATTACCAAATTGAACTGCGTAAATAAATAGAAGAAACTTGATACTTGTACCTTCGTGCGAGATGCAAATTATTCTGGATGTTTCGGGAGATAGCTCTTTTTAGGCTCCTGGACTGCAACCTCGGGACTGTCTCGCACTATATGGTTTCCTTGTAGCTTTCTCTAGCACGTGATTTGGTTCGGGTTTCACAGTTGAGTTGAGCCTTTTTTATTTCTTTCTTCTTTTGGCGAGGGACAGCTTTTTGTAGTGAATCGGCCTTTGGCCTTTGATTTGACTTTTTTGAGTACTTCACTTTTGTTCGGTTAAAACCTTCACAATTTTGGGCCTTTGGCCTCTTGATTTGCTTCTTCGAGCTTTCACTTCTTTGTGACTTGCTAGTCCATTTTCTCAAGCCTTCTTGGGAGGTCCAATCATCGCCCGCGAGCATATGGAAATACCTCCCCGCTCCTCTCATCATTGCCGTTTCGCGCGAGTCAAAATGAGGGTCGCTCATTTATTTTCCCGGCTACTTTGACTAGAGATAGGACGGTTTGATTCCTGTCCCGCCTTCTTCATTTTTTATGCATAAACACTACATGGCAGAGCTGACTCTTGACTCAACTGAAAAACCCAAAGTGCAGCCTCCACTGACTTCGTAAACCATATAGTGAAATTCAGTCCTTCGATTGCTTGACAAGCCTCTCTAGGGCATTTTTATCAACTCCACATCCCTAGTTTATCTCAGCACAAAGGGACAAATGAGAAGTTACATTCTAAGTTTTTAAACAGTTGAATTTTCACAAGGTTAATGCATGAATTATGACTAATCTTTTTCACATTCTTAAGTTCATATTTTCAAAAAGATAACACTAAAAACGAAAAAAAACATGTTATTTATTTATGTACACATGCGGATCTCACCCCACACTTTTGAACGAATGCGTGCCTTTCAGCACTATTTAGTTCAAAAGCCATGCAAGCAGACAATTACGAGAAGGAAATGATATTAAGGAAAGGTAAGATCAGAACTCCCTTTAAAGTGTCGAGTGAACGACATGGCATGAGGCTGGATAATCGAAGGAGTTCGGCTGGGGCCTTGAAATCTCAGCGCAAGCCCGGTAGTTTACGGAAGCTGCCTGGCTGATCCGATCGTGCTCCAAAAACCAATTCCTAAATAGTCAATTCATTCTATGCACCAAGTGGGTGAGAGCGACTTATTGATAAAAACTAAAAGACAAAAAATAAAAAGACAGAAAGTAAGATAGTGTCGGGTTACCTTCCGACCAGTGCACTTGTTTAACGTCGTTGGCTCGATAGTACCTTATTCCTGGATCACTGGTTGGGATCCCATGGGTGGCTCAGGTCGAATTTTGCCACTGTTCCTGTGTTGCTTCTTACCTTGCCGTTCCTTGATTTCTTGTGAGACGATGTGCTTGGGTCCTGTTCCCGTTGTTCTGGTGATTTCTCCTTCCAACGTCTCTGAGAAGGCGAGGGACCCTTTACAACTAGTCTCTTGAACTGGGTTTTCTGGTGTTTAGGGCTGCCTTGTCCAGTCATGGCGAAAACATGCTCCATCAAAGAGTCGTTCTGCTCAGGCCCTTTTCCCATCCTCTTTTCAGCCCCTTCATGGATCACATAGTTTTCAGCGATTTGCCTATTGATCGAGGGGAAAAGTCGTGAAGCTTGCATCTTAAGACTCGATGCCTCGTCGTGTTTGTTTGTGAGGAACTGGTCATAGATGGTTTCGGCTGCTTGGGTGATGATAGCTGGGTATGGCTTTGGCAGCATGTCGGTGGTATTCTGGACTTCTTCCATTGCTGACACTTCCTCGTTGCTCCCGATACTTTCTATATCCCAGTCTTCTGATGGCTCGGGAGTTTCTTCTGATGGCTCGGGAGTTTCTCCTTCTGTCTCTGGACCAGCCTCTTGCATTTCTCTATCAGCTTGGGGCATTCGTTTTGTGGCTGCGGCCAGGTCATTTATGAGGTTCCACATGTCTGCCATGGTTAAGTTCCTGGCTGATCTTCTCATTGCTTCGTTAATCCTCGTCAGATCATCGGCCTTCATCCCACGAAGAAATTTTTGAAGCAGAACTTTCTTCGTGAATCCATGGTGCGGGCAGCTTGAGACGATGGTGTCATAGCTCGTGTAGTATTCGTCCAAGGTCTCATCCCGGAATTGTTGGAGGCACATGATCTTCTCGCGGGTTTACTGTCGTAAGGATGGAGGGGAGAATTCTTTCAGGAATGGGACGCAGAGGTCCACAAAATGTACTGCACTGCTTGCGGTTGATGTGTAATACCAGATCGTTGCAAAATCAGTTAAAGAAAATTTGAAGCATTTAAGCTTAAATTCCTCTAACATTTCATTTGCAGGTTTTATGAGGTGGCAAACGTGGTGAAAGTTTCGGCAGTGTTGTACTGGGTCTTCTCCATCCGTACCTCCGAACAGAGGAAGGTATCTTGTTGTCCATGCATACGTGGTGGGTAGCGTCATGAGAAAATGAGAAGGGGAGGGACAAAGAAAGAACAACTAATCCGACGGCTAATTCCCCGGCAACGGCGCCAATTTGACGGAGCCCACTGCACTGTCGTTAAGGTGCAATGTTCTCTGTGCAAATAAATTTATATTTTCCGCTACTCGTGACTTTACTACTGGGTAGTAAGTGGTAAGTAGGGGTCGAACCCAAGGGAATTAGGGGGATACGTTGTTCTTTAAGGGATTTGTACAGCGAGGGAGCGTGTTTTAAGGTTGATTGAGATTTTAGCGGTTATGACTAAGTGACTTTTTTTTGGTTGTTTTTGGTTTTGAGTGCGGAAAAGTAAATTACAGAAAATAAATACTGAAAAGTAAAAAGAAAGACTTACAGTGGGTGATGCGTGATTTGCGAGTCCTCCGGAAGGTGAGTGCAGTTGATTAAGGCAGTTATACTAGAAAAGTAAATACAAGGGGGTTTTGTAATTCAAGGAAAACATTCGGTTTCAGGGGCCTTGTATCATAGTTGTTTATCATCGACCACTAATGATCATACTAAGTGTTCAAAGATGAATCAAGGCCATTTCTAAGCGCAAGACTTGCAACATCGTTTAAAACACTTGTTCTACTTTAGACTAATTCCTCCTTTCGAAGTATCTTAGCCTTGTGTGCATCCACCTGATCTTTCAGTTACGATCGACCAAGTGGTGTTTTAGATAAGTCGAACTCCTCAGATAGCTTTGCTTGTTACAGCTTCCACTACCCGAGTATGTTCACGAATCCCCACGGAAGAGCTTTGCTTGTTACAGCTTCCACTCAACCTTGGAAATTCTGACTATATATGGCATATAGAACAAGTTTTGAATACAAAGCGACATTAAGTGCAGGGTCTAAAACATTTTACAATACAAGTACACCCCTTTAACTGAATAAAGAGTTTAGCTACGAATATCCATAGAGGTGGATACCATAGCTAAATACTCGGGGGTTTTTGAAAACAGTAAGAGGAGAGGGGGTGGAATACTCAAGAACCAACAGGAGTATTCCCAATCCTACTGAATACTCAAGAACCAACAGGAGTATTCTCTAAAACTGTTATAATACTCAAGAACCAACAGGAGTATTATTTCAAACCGTTATAATACTCAAGAACCAACAAGAGTATTATTTCAAAAACCAAACTTACAAAGTAACACAAACTTAGAGAGAGAAGTGAAATGTTGATTTGTGGATTGTTGGATGATACAAATGAGAGGGGGAGAGCTTCTATTTATAGGCTAAGGGAGGAGGAATGGAGGGCTAGGATGAAAGCATGTGGAGCTCATCCATGGAAGCTTGAAAGCCGCCGGTTGGAGGTTGTCCAAGGAGGAGAGCTTGTGGCTTTGGCCACCTCTTGCCAAAGCCACCGGTCACAAGGAGGAGAAGGGGTGATTTTGGCCACCCATGAGTCACCACATCCACAAAAGCCGCCGGTCACTTGGAGATAAGGATGAGTTTGTGAGTTTTGTGTAGTCTTTTCACAAAACTAATAGTTCAATTTCGCTCCGGTCTGACTTTGGTTGTTCCTCGGTTTGATTTGATTTGAGTAATTCAATGTCAGGATCTTGAGATTTCTTCATTCAGCATCTGATCTTGACCTTGGAATGACTCGTAACATCTTTTCAGCGTAAAATCCTCTCCTTAGCCTGTTTTCTCTCTAAGTGCCAAAATACCCTGTAGAAATATATCGGGACTAACAAGCAGAAGTTAGATAGATAAACAGTCTAATTTGGTGGGTTTTACTGTGTTTTTGATTCGTATAATTATGGTCCATCACTAGTCTAGACTCGCATTTGTATGCATAACTCAATCGTTACTAAAATCATCATGCTCAACACAGAATTAACTTGATACGTGTTACCTTAGAGCTGAAATCCAAACCAATTCGGATGAATGGGAGATAGTCCTTTTTAGACCCATGATCTGCATTCGATGTTTCGAACTCTAGCTATATGGTTATACTTCATTGCTTTTTCTTGCACGTGATTCATTCGAGCTTCAAGGTTTTCTGAGCTTTTCTTTTTCTTTTTTTTTGTTGGACAATTTTTGTAGTGACTTTCTTTGGCCTTTGGCTCTTGATGTAAGAATGATGTTCTTCACTTTTTGTTGTATGAGACTTCACAATGTGGCTGATTTTTTTCTTGAGCTTTGCTCCTTATTGTGAATAGATTGTCCTTCTTTCCTTTTGAGAGGTCCAATCATCGCCCGCAAGCGTATGGAAATACCTCCCCGCTCTTTCTCATCCTCGACCTTTTTGACGCGAGTCAAGATGGGGTCCCACCACCTATTTTCCCGGTTACTTCAAACTTGAGATAGGACGGTCTATTTTCCGTCCCGCCTACCTACATAAACGCTGCAGCGGCGGAGCTAACTCTGAACCATATCGTCTCGAAGTGCTAGCCTCCACAAAATCCACATAACCACATAACTCAAAATTCGGTCCTTTGAATGCTTCGTCAAGTCTCTCTAGGACATTTCTATCAACTCGACATCCCTGTTTATCTCATCTTAAAAGGACACGTAGTAGGTTAAATTCACATGCAGTCACACAATTCAAATTTCATGAGAGAAACACATCTAATCAGCATCATCTATTTCACAGCATCAAAATCTAATACTGCATATCCAGGAAATGGAGAGAAATTCATACTTTCATAAAAAATTAAAAGGGAAACGTGCTGACACAGTGCAAGTGCAAGAAAAATAAACGTGCTGGCACAACAGACTGACTGACTCTCCCACCCCACACTTTTGAACCAAGCCGTGTCCTCACGGTACGACTTAAATTCAAAGACACAAACAATGCAAGACACACAAACGTAGGGAAAACAAATAGAGAATAAAATGAACAGGCACTCCCCTCGTATTATCGCGTGATGGTGTAAATTTTGGTCAAACGAGTCAGTCAATGATGGTCAATGGTCAACCGCGTCCTCTTTAGATGTTACGTACCACGTTCCATAGAGACGTTAACCTAATGTTAACACCGAACGCGGTGAGATAATGTTGAGGGTCAACGCGGTCCGCACTGAGTTGCACCTGTTTCCTGCATGAAAAACATCTCTTTTCCCAATAGACAATGTGAAAAACACGACACAAGACTCAAATAAACAGAAAATGAAATAAAAAATGTAAAAACACAAAAATTTGCCGGGCTGCCTCCATGCGAGCGCCTTTGTTTTACGTCGTTGGCTCGACGATACCTCTTTAGGGATCACAAGTTAGGATCCCATGGGCGTGTGAGGTCAAACTTTGCCTCAGCTACTCCTTCAGTCTGCCCAAAGTCATCGTGTAAAGGTGTGCTCGTGTCTCCTCTCCATTGATCAGGCGGGTTCGCCTTCATATCTTCTCGAGTTCGCAAGGACACTTTGATCATAGCTGCTGATCTAGCTGCACAACTCATCGTAAGTCTAGCCTCACCTGGTAGGTAGGGAGATATGGCAGCAAGATATGGTGTGTGGACGATGTCTGGTGGTTTCTTCATGCATAGGCGGTCGACATCCTCATAGATATGGAAGTCTGATGTTTTGCCACCAAACGCAAGTGACAATAAGCCTGTGTCCATGTCAATCTTGGTCTTGGTGGCAAAGGGGAATGGTCGTCCTAAGATAAGCGCTGGAGGATCATCGTCTCCGCATCTCCCATCTGCAAGACATAGAAATCTGCAGGAACAACAAGGTCTCTTACTCGGAGTGTGAGATCCTCTAGCAAACCAACCGGATGAACACGATACTTATCTCCTAACTCTATTAATAACTTAGGCAGTTTCAATGGACCAAGTCTCAAAGAGCAATATAAGGAATAAGGCATAGCATTAACGGCAGCACCCAAATCAATTAAACAATGATGTATTTGAGTCTCACCGATACCACATGTGACTGTGAAGGCACCTGGGTCCTTACTCTTTCCTGATGACTCATGACTCACTGCAACTGAGCGCTCCATCGTTGGGTTGTGTTGCTCATGCCTCGCGTCTAATCTACCTCCTAGCTCATCCGTGTCGATCATATGGTCTTTAGGAGCTATTACGTGCATAGAAAATGAAGGAAAAGCGTCAGTTTTTGAGTGCATATCAGTGTGGGTCACGTTTGCTATAAACGTTATAGGCGCGCCCGGCCTTAACATTATAGGCGCGTTCGCTACAGACATTAGCGTTGAGCTAATGTCTCCTTCGAACCCGAGTCTCATTGATTTAGGCTCCTTTTCACTGTTTTTCACCTCAGTTTTGTCCACCACTGCCAATGTATTGATGTTCCCTCTTGGATTAAGCACTGTCTATGATGGTAGCCTTCCTGGATCTCTCTTCAGCTCAGAAACAGTCTACGCTAAGTTGGACATCTGCTTACCCAGCTCTGCTAAAGTTTCATCATTCTTTGCCTGATTTTGCTGCATGGTAATCGCCAACTCCTTCACCACATCTTCCAGAGACTTGCTGGAACTCTGATGGCTAGGGCCTGCTTGATTGTAATTTTTCCCTCTCTGTTGATACTGATTCTGATTATTGTAGCTGCCCTGCTGCTGGCAACATGGCGGACGTTAATACTACTATTGAGGTTGGTGGGGTGCATAATTATTGTAATTTTGAAATTCACCCACTGCATTCACATAACCGTGTTCCTCTTCCTGCAAACTGGGGCATGAATCCATCTTGTGATTCGTTGAACCGCAAAATTCACAAGGCTTCACCTGGATTGGCTGCTTCATTATGAGCTTTTGCATCATCTCTTTCATCTGTTTCAGCTTCTCAGTCATCTGGTTTGACGGTGTCTCAGCCTTTGCAACGTGTCTAGTCCTGCTGAATTCCTCCTGCCTGCTGGCCTCTTCTCTGAATCGTGCGTTCTCGGCCACTTCTGCAATCATCTTTGCACTCCAGCTGGGGATAGATTTAAAATTGTCCCTCCAGCTGAGGCGTCAAGCAACATCCTGTCAAGTGGCCTCAACCCATCAAGCATGAACTCTATAATCAGCTTCTCTGGCACTCCAAGGTTGCAACAGCTCTGTTCTAGGGCATTGAATTTCTCCAGATAGTCGTACATTATCTCGTTCGGCCCCTGTCTGAGATCTTGCAGCTGCCTGCGGACCTATCTTGCCTTGGCTGCTGGGTAGTATTTGTCAAGAAATTTCTTCTGCATCTGGTCCGAAGTCCTGATGCTACTTGAAGGGAGAGATAAGAACCAAGCGTGAGCTGCATCAGTTAAAGAAAAATGAAAAGCCTTGAGTTTGAAATTCTCCATTGTGGCTCCATAGGGTCGGAGAGTCTGGCAGATGCCATGAAGGCTCTGAAGATGCTTGGTGGCTGACTCTCCTTGCCGACTGACACGCGTATTTTTAACCCTTTATAGTTGTCAAAGTATTAGTTTTAGGGGTCAAATTGCAGTCAAACAAAATTTATAATCCTTGGTAAGCCAAGGGTCGATCCTAGGAGCAATGCGTGTGAGTACTAGGTAACAAGTAACCTATTTAGCTATTCCGAATGACAAAGGTTTGATTGTTTGTAAATTACAGAAATTTAATGGCAGAAAATAAATTGTTGTGATTAATTCAGAGAAGGAATCCCAGAATCCATACTTCACCCGTGCTAACCCCTCTAATCATGCAATCATTCTACGTTAATCATTCATGCTATCGAATATGGAATATAACCGAAATAACACTAGACAAGCCGCCCATCCACGGATCATTGTCTAGATTAATCTTCATCGTCGAACGCCGCCCATCCACGGATTATCAACGATTTTGATTTATTAAATTAGTGGTTTTCCTATTAATTCATGTAAACATGACCTAATGTCAATTTCATGCGTTCCGGTTAATCCCTAGGGCCCATCCACCTTTCGGCATATAACCTAAATACGTTCTATCAATGCAAACATACCCTTTGATGCAAATACATGCATAGAACGATAAAATTAAGCACACAATGAAATTGAATATTCGAATTGCATAAATAATGAACTTTAATTGATCACATGAGAGTTAGGGTTACATAGCACGGGATCCGTAGGATCCCGGAATAGAAAAGACTACTCGCTATTCATGGCGAGTGACAAAAACAGTATAGTTTGAAGGAAGAAATGAATAAACCGTAGACGATTCACTCGTTGATCCTCACGCTGAAAACTCTGTCTTCTCTCCCAAGTTAGGGTTTTTCTCCAAAGAATCAACAACCAGTCTATTCTGATAGTGTTTCTTTATATAGACCGTCTAAAAGGGCTGAAAAGCCCAAAAATCGAACTTAGAAACAACTTGTAATCTTTGCCAGCCGACGGTCCCGTTACAGCCGTTACAGCCTGGTGTGTAACGGCTGTAACGGTTGAAGCCCAAATCTCGGATGTTCTTCATAGCCGTTACACCCGTTACATCAAGGTGTAACGGGTGACTCTTCTTGTAATGGGCAGCTCTGAAAACTCGGGTAAAATTTATAGCCGTTACACCCATTACAGCCTGGTGTGTAACGGCTGGTGAGCCTGTAACGGGCAGTGCTGGCTTAATTCTGGTTTTTGGCCTTTTTCGATCGATCTTTCCGTCCTTTTGACATTTCGACTCCAAGGAGTGATGATATGTTGATTTTACCTGAAACACTAGAGAAAGACATCAAATATAGACAATTTGCCGGGAGAACGAGTGAAATCCTTCATCGAATGTAGCGAATGATTAGTCGAAATATTGACTGATCAAAACACTCCACACTTAGGATTTGTTCGTCCCGAACAAATGTCGAAAATATGGCAGAATAAACACATGGGAGGATGCAATATTTCATGACCATGAACTACCTACTCAAGTGACATGTGATCAATTCTAACTGGGCATAAAAATAAAGAGATAACTCACTGTCGTAGAGGACACGAATGCATTTAGCATATGCATCAAGCCTTTAAACCTATAGGCTGCCCTAGTAGGATGAGTATAGTTTCGTGAAGGTTTTCAGGAAAGGGACTACCTACAAATCCCCTATACAGCTAACTAACGTGTATGCATGAAATGATGCTCAACAAGTCATAGTAAAGTCATGTCATACCTCGGATTCATCGTGTTACCTCGACTTCAAGACAAACATCTTCATCAAAGTTTCAGACAATCATAGATTAAACGAGTTATGCATTCAAACGGTCAGTACACACGACTAACAAACGCCTCATCACAAGTTCTAAATAGTTCTATAGCAACGAGGTAAGAACGAGAACAGTTGCACAAAACATGCTCGCCATTCACCTATGCTATCTAGGGATAGTCCACGGGCTCTTGGCGCAAAGCTCGTTCTCAAGTGCCAAGGACTAGGCAATGACCCGTAAGAGAAGAGGAGCCTGGCATAATAATTTTTCTGAAAAAAAGTGCGAAAAATTGCATAGGAAATTTCAGTGCAAGCACGAGGATCGTCCCTTAGACTATAGTATATGAATTCTCAAGGTAAGCTATGACTTGCATGCGGCGAGAAGGTGGATTTACACTATATCAAGCGGAAGGGAGCAGAAATTGTTTCAAGAGTGTTTTCCATATACCAGGGGTGACTTTTCTCATCGAGTCCTTGGTATTTTCTGCTTTCGCAGAATTCAACAAAAACAAATTTTTTTTTAAAACTGGTTTTCTTTCAAAAACAACTATGCTTGGGGCCGATGTTTCACCCACTTTCCAGAATTGAGAACTTTGTTTTTGAGGGGAAAACTTGAAGGTCAATTGTCTAACTCCACACTTAAAGCTTGACATAGTGTATGAATAAAGGCGGGTGCATGCAAATCACGACAAGGGTAGAGAATCATATACTAGTACTAAGGT
The DNA here is from genome assembly GCA_033675215.1 of Rhodiola kirilowii. Taxonomy (NCBI): domain Eukaryota; kingdom Viridiplantae; phylum Streptophyta; class Magnoliopsida; order Saxifragales; family Crassulaceae; genus Rhodiola; species Rhodiola kirilowii. The sequence continues at coordinate 8,685,461 of CM066201.1, forward strand.
CACCTAGAAAAAGATATGCAATTTTAAGCTTTTGAAAGTTTTGAACCGGTGCCTACTAGTATCAAGTCTTAAACATGCTTCAAGAAATACGTAGAACATGTGATAGGCGAGGGCTAGCAATGATACTAACTCAAGAGAATACGCACACGAGTAAAACTATTTCAAGTCCTAGATTTTGAATCCAAAAGAATGTCAATCAGTCAAGGAGTATCGTAGAAAAAGAGGATTTCAATCGCAATACACAGACAGTTGAGCATGTACAATGAGTGAATATGATATGCAATGCATGTGACTATGCGCTACCCACTCCACACTTAAAATCGAGCTTAGTCCCTAAGCGAAAAAAGATATATAAAATAAGAGAAAGTGCATAGGAACTTCACTCGTGCGTGATGGCGCGATATCCAAGCGACTAATACGATGACCGGTGAGTGCGATACAACCTGTGAGCTGGAAGATGTATGAATAGACAGAAAGAGCTACACGAGGTAGTGGTTAGCATCGATAATCGCGAAGTGAAAAGAAGAATAAATGATGTGAGTAAAGATGAACAACAATAAAGTAATAGCTCAAACATCGAATAATAGAGAAAAGCAGTGAATAATATCCAAAAGTCAGTTACAGTAGATGAAATGCAGAAAAGACTGACAATATGGCAAAAAGAAACATCAGCAAAATAAAGTCGGCAGGGGAACTAGCTGGCCCCATCATCATTGTCGTCACTGCCCAAGCCGAAAAGAGTGGCGGTATCAGTCGAATCAACAGCATCGGTGTGAGGAGGGACAGAAGTAGAAGGGCCAGCCCCGGGGGTCGGCGACCAATGCTGCTCTGCCTGTATGCGGAATGCTGTGAACTCTTCCCTGAGCTGATTATGGGAGTTGTAGAGCTGGTTGGAGGTGGAAAGAAGGGGGCCCTGGTTGACCAAAATCTGGCGCTGATAGGCCATCATAGCCCGCAGCTCATCTCGAAACTCATGCTGTGCGGCGATGATCTGCTGCTGGGTGTGGATGATCTGCTGCTGGGAGGTCTCCAAGCGTGTGAAACGCTCGTCGTATGTCAGCGGGCAATGGGCAGCAGCAGGGGGAGGGGGAAAAGGGATGTGGCTGGGGGCCGGAGGTGCGTACGCCTCGTCCATAGCGACGTCATCATGCTGAGGCTGCTCCTCCTGAACTGGCACCGGCTCGCGCGGAGGGGAGGCTACCCTGACCTGAGACCTATCAATGCGTCGCTTCTTTGCTCCACCAGGGAGCTCGGGGTTGTGCGTCCACTGCCCGTCTCTCCCAATAAACTTGTAGAGAGCAATCTGGTCCATATTCAGGGGAAGGTACATGTCAGTCCCCTCCAGCGAGCTGAGGTCCCATCCTTGAGACTCAGCGAGCACAGAAATGAATAGACCGCCGCCCATGGCTTTGTTCGAAGCAGATGTAGCCCAAACTGTCATCATGCCACTAAGTATCTGAAAGAAATCCACTGGCACCCCTTTGCTGATAGAGATCATAATATCAAAGTCTGGGTTGTTGATCACAGTGGCGCCCTCAAAGCGAGTATTAATGCTCAAAGCCACAAACCGGTGAATAATCTTCCAGATTGGCTCCTTGATCCCAGCAGAACCCCATCCGGACCGGAAATAGTAGTCAAAACCGGAGATGGTTTTCAAGAATTCATACCTCTCTTCAGTACTATATTCGCCACAAAATCCCTCAACAGGAAATCCTAAAACCTCACAGACCTCGGCTTTAGACATAGTGTACTGTCTCCGCCCAATTTGGAATTTCCAATGTGTCACCTTTAACGGGCTACCCTCAATATCAAATGTAGCTAAAAATTCTTCCACAAGCAGGGGATAAGTGGGCAAAAGACGGCGAGTGAATAATAAATCAAGCCCGGAGGCGACAAACATTCGACGGCACTGTGGTAATATATCCAACTCTAAATCCCTAAGAGTTTTCATGCAAGGGACAAGGGTAGGGCGTACCGTTTTCTTGGACAGAATATTTTCAAACCGGTCCCGGGGCGCAGGTGCAAAGCGTCCGGTAGTAGCCAGTGGGTAGACCTGGGCTTGGACGGGTGGAGGCGCCGGAATAATTTCCCTGGAGGTGCTCGGAGGAGGAGCACGGGATGATGGACGGTTGTTGCGGTTAGAGGGATTCGGCCGAGTCATGGTGGAGGTGAGGGAATGCTAGGGTTTGGGTTGAATTTGAGAAATTGGGGGTCGAACGAAGTGGTGGTTGGGGTGAGGGTGGACGGACGGCTGGAGGAGGCCGGGTTGGCTGTCGGACGGTCGGAGGAGGCCGGGTTGGCTGTCGGACGGTCGGAGGACGGGAATGAGGTGCGGCGGAGAGAAGAAATCGGATTTGGGAAATTTGGACTGTGTGAAATTAGGGTTTCAAATTGGGGAAGAAGGCAAAAAAAAAAATTGGTCTGCCCGTTACAGTCGGTTGTAACGGGTTTAACGGGTGTAACGGTCTGGCCGAAAAACGCTGCCTGATCTGCTGCCCGTTACAGCCGTTACAGTCCTGTGTGTAACGGCTGTAACGGCTCACTCGCCAATTTCTGCCAAATTTATTCTTTGCTTGCCCCAGAAATCCGAATGCCGTTTAACTCCACACTTTGATTCCTGCACCGTTCACACACAAATCGTACAATGCAAAATGCAAATAAATATAACTTACAGCGCGGGTTACTCCCCGAAGAGACCTAGTTTAACGTCTTGGCGAGACATAGATAAAGAGGTGGTACTAGAAGCAATCTCGGGAAGTCCCTTGCTGAGATCCCTTCCCGAGAAGTAGATTATCATCAATTCCGTCAGGAGGTGCAAGATGCTTCAGAACGTGGTAGTGCTTGAGGCGTTGCCCGTTGACCACCAAAATTTTTCCTCCTTCGACGCTGATTTCCACATGCCCGTCTGGATGTGCTCGTTCTACGGTATAAGGGCCACTCCATTTAGTGCGCAATTTTCCAGGAAATAGTCTAAGGCGGGAGTTGTAGAGAAGGACTCGCTCGCCTTCGTTGAATTCTCTGCGCACTATCCTCTTGTCATGCCACTTCTTCGTTCTCTCCTTATAAATCCGAGAATTCTCATAAGAATCTAATCTAATTTCATCAAGCTCGTGGAGCTGCAGAATTCGCTTTTCCCCTGCTGCTTTCATGTCCATATTCAGCTCACGAATAGCCCATAATGCCTTGTACTCGAGTTCGACCGGCAAGTGGCAAGTTTTTCCATAGACGAGTCTGAATGGACTCATACCGATAGGCGTTTTGTATGCAGTCCTGTACGCCCACAGTGCGTCATCTAGCTTGGATGCCCAATCTTTCCTGTGGCTCGAAACTGTCTTTCCTAGAATGCTCTTGATCTCTCTGTTAGAGATCTCCACCTGTCCACTAGTCTGAGGATGATAAGGGGTGCCAATTTTATGATACACTCCATACTTTTTCAGCAACGTCTCGAAGTTTCTTTCTTTAAAGTGAGATCCACCATCGCTGATGACTGTTCTGGGTACTCCGAACCGAGGGAAAATCACCTTCTGAAACATTTTGATGACCACCTTGGCGTCGCAAGTGGGGGTAGCAACTGCTTCAACCCACTTAGAAACATAGTCGACTGCTACCAAGATATATTGATTACCGTACGAAGATGGGAATGGTCCCATAAAATCAATCCCCCATACATCGAAGAGATCGACTGCGAGAATGCTCTGCTGGGGCATCTCCTGCTGCTTCGAAATATTACCAGTCCGCTGGCACTGATCACACGCTTTGACAAATTCGTGCGCGTCTTTGAATAGTGAGGGCCAGAAGAAATCGGACTGTAGAACCTTTATAGCTGTTTTCGAACCGGCCCCATGCCCACCGTATTGTGAAGAGTGGCACCGTTCCAGAATAAACGGGATCTGATCCTCATCGACACAAGTCCTATAGAGACCGTCAGCACATAATCGATACAAGAAAGGATCATCCCAGAAGTACCTTTTAACGTCGGAGAGAAACTTCCTCTTCTGGTTGTGCGAGAGGTCGGGAGGGAGGATTCCGCAGGCCAGGAAGTTAACGAAATCTGCGTACCACGGGACATTGTCCACATCAATGTGCATCAGCTGTTCGTCCACAAGAGAGTCATTTATCGGGAGTTTGTCCTCTTCGCGGTTTAGCTCTCCTAGCTCGAGGCGTGACAAGTGATCTGCAACCAGATTTTCTGCACCCTTCTTGTCCCTAATTTCAATGTCGAATTCCTGGAGGAGGAGGACCCATCGGATAAGACGTGCCTTTGAATCCTTCTTTGACAGCAAGTATTTGATCGCAGCATGATCGGTATAGACTGTGGTCTTCGAGCAAAGTAAATACTGCCTGAATTTTTCGAAAGCATAGACTATGGCTAGCATCTCCTTCTCGGTCGTAGTGTAATTAATTGCTGCTCCGGCGAGGACCTTGCTGGCATAGTAAACTACGTGTAGCTTCTTGTCAATGCGCTGCCCCAGGACTGCCCCCACTGCAAAATCACCCGCGTCACACATTAGTTCAAATGGCAGCTCCCAATTGGGAGGCTGCACTATCGGAGCGCAAGTAAGAGCAGTTTTCAGATTATTGAAAGCATTTAAACATGAATCAGAAAAATTAAAATCAGCTTCCTGGCAGAGTAGATCAGTGAGCGGCTTTGCTGTCTTCGAGAAGTCCTTGATAAAGCGTCTGTAAAAACCAGCGTGCCCGAGAAAACTCCTGATCCCTTTCACATCCTTTGGTGGTGGCAGCTTTTCAATCACCTCAATCTTTGCGCGATCCACCTCAATGCCTCTGTGAGAGACCATGTGTCCGAGCACTATACCTTCCTGCACCATAAAGTGACACTTCTCCCAGTTCAAAACCAGGTTAGTGTCAACACATCGATGAAGAACATCGGAGAGGTTAGAGAGACACGAATCAAAAGAAGAACCATACACCGAAAAATCATCCATAAAAACTTCCATGGTGCGTTCTAGAAAATCAGAAAAGATTGCCATCATGCAACGCTGAAAAGTGGCAGGCGCATTGCAAAGGCCGAATGGCATACGTCTATAAGCAAATGTGCCAAAGGGGCAAGTAAATGTAGTTTTCTCCTGATCCTCGGGGTGTATAGGGATCTGGAAAAATCCGCTATAGCCGTCGAGGTAGCAGAAAAATTTATACTTTGCTAGACGTTCTAACATTTGATCAATAAAAGGTAAAGGAAAATGATCCTTATGAGTAGCCTTATTCAGTTTTCTATAATCTATGCACATGCGCCAACCAGTCACAGTACGAGTAGGAATCAATTCATTATGCTCATTTCGTACAACAGTTAAACCTCCCTTCTTAGGGACAACGTGCACAGGACTAACCCACGTACTATCTGCTACAGAATAAATGATGCCGGCATCTAATAATTTCAGAATTTCTGTCTTAACCACATCACTCAATTTGGGGTTCAGGCGTCTCAAGGCATCCCTACTAGGCCTAGCATCATCCTCAAGGTTAATTCTATGCATGCACAAATCTGGGCTAATCCCCTTGAGGTCGTCTATAGAGTATCCTAGGGCTGGTCTATGTTTTCGCAAGACATCAAGCAATTTCTGGGTCTCTACATCAGTCAAGGATGCATTAACAATCACCGGGTATGTCGAGTTAGGGCCCAGAAATTCATACCTGAGACTTGCAGGTAGAGGTTTCAATTCTACCTTGCAAGATTCCTTACCTGCGTCTCCTGCGGCATCAGCTGCGTCTGCGCCCTCTATGCTCATGGCGTAGACATCCATCGGTATAGGGCAGCCTGGTACAACCTTGTAAGACTCAATAGAAGTCAGTGAAATTGGCTGATCAACATCAGCAGAGTCTAACACATCACAATCAGCAAGAAGACTAGGAGTTCTGCACATATCAGGTAAATAAAAGACAACACGTTCGCTGCCTACTCGCAAAGCGATGGAACCCCTATCCATATCAATAACAACCCTAGCTGTGTAAAGGAATGGTCTACCAAGAATGATTGGGATATCGGTGTCCTCTGAAATCTCCAGCACGATAAAATCAGCTGGGAGATAAATATTCTTCACCTTAACGGGTACGTCCTTCAGAATCCCTTTCGGGAGTCTGCAAGAACGATCCGCAAGGCGAATGGAGATGTTAGTAGGACAAAGTTCACCCAAGTTCAATTTAGAATAAAGAGAATATGGCATGATAGACACACTAGCACCTAAATCACACAATGCACGACGAATAGTAAGACCACCAATATCACAAGGAATAGAAAAACTCCCTGAATCCTTAAGCTTAGGTGGCATGGGCACGTGCATGGCAGCGCTGCACTCCTCACTTAGAGCTACTGTCTCGGTCCCGTCCATCTTCCGTTTCCCAGTCATAATCTCCTTCATGAATTTGGCATATGTCGGAATCTGTGTGATTGCGTCTGTGAAGGGCATAGTGATGTATAGTGTGCGAATCTTGTCCACGAATTTCATGAACTCTTTGTCTCTCCTAGCACCCTTGAGTCGCTGAGGGTATGGGACTGGAGGCTTGTAAGGAGCCGGCTCCACTGTCTGCGCAGAATTTTCTTCTCGGGTTTCAGCTTCGTTTGATGTTTCTTCTTTATCAAGTGCAGAATTCAGCGCTGATTCCTCTGCAGAATTTCGAGTGGTAGGAGCTGGTATCATCTCGAGTTGCTTGCCGCCTCGGAGTGTAATGACATTCACCGATTCCCTAGGATTGTGCTCTGGTTTTGAAGGGAGTTTCCCAGGTTCTCTATGTGCTGAATCTGCTTGTTGAGCAACCTGATTTCCTATCATCCGGATCGTCTGCTCGAGCTCTTTCACACGTCTGTCCTGCTCTTGAGCTCGCCTATCGGCCTCTTGAGCCCGCTTATCTGCCTCTGCCATGAAACTAGCCATCATGGCCTCCAAGCTAGATGAGCCGCCAGTCTCTTGTTGTTTGGGTTGCTGCGGCTGATATGAGTAGCCACCTGAATTCTGATTTTGTTGCCCTTGCGACTGGTTGTTGTACTGAGGCTTTGACTGATAGGAAGTATTGTTCTGTTCTTGAGTTCGGATGTTGTATTGCCCTCGTGACTGATACGGTGCATTGCCTTGCTGCTGTTTGTACGGGAAACCAGTAGGCGCCGGGTTCTGGGGCTTGTAAGACAAGTTAGGATTATTCCTGTTCGGGTTGTCCCACCTGTTCGTGGGTGGTCCATAGCTGGGACCAGCCCCCTGATTATTCTGCCCGACGTAGTTTGCGTCCTCCTGATTACCGTTTTTGTCATCTGTTCCGATCACCGGACAACTATCTGCATAGTGAGAAGGAGAGCCGCAAATCTGACAGTACACGCCAACGTGAGCGACGTCTGAGGATTTCATGCTGTTTGCTAGCTTCATATTCTGTATCTCGGTGGCAAGTATCTTCATTGAATCAGCCAACCGAGCAATATCGTTGGTGCTCTCGGCTTGGCATAAATCCTGCACACCTTTCCTGTCTCTTGGGTTACCTCGATCACTCGTCCAGAGGTGGTAGTCTTGAGCTGCCCTTTCTATAATTTCATAGGTGTCTTCTAGCGGGACTTGGTTCAGTCCCCCACCTGCTGCTTGATTGATTAAGGTTCGCATCCCTTGATCGATCCCCTGATAGAAGGTGTCAATAATCTGCCACTGCTCTAGATTGTGGTGTGGGCACATTCTCGTCAGCTCTTTGTACCTTTCCCAAGCATCGTACAGAGTCTCACCATCAATAGACCGAAATGATATAATCTTATTCCTGAAATGAGCTGTCTTTGATGGTGGGAAGTATTGCTGAAGGAAAGCTTCGGCCAGCTTGCCCCATGTAGTAAAAGTCCCCTCTGCATGGCTATCTAGCCATCGGCTGGCTTTGTCGGACAGTGAGAATGGGAATAGCCTGAGGTAGTAAGACTCTGAAGGGACCCCATTGGTCTTCACTGTATTGCACATCTGAACGAAACGCTTGAGATGCTGGTGAGGGTCTTCATTAATCCGCCCTGAGAACTGATTATTCTGCACCATCTGAATGAGACCGGTTTTCAGCTCCCAAGTATTAGCTTCTATTCCGGGCGGTGCAATAGCGGACTGGAATCCAGTGACGCGTGGAGTAGTGTAATCTCCAAGAGTTCTGCGCACTGGTTGTTGCACTCGCGGTTGCTGTCCATCTTCGACCCTTCCGTCTAGCAAATTATTATTCATAGCCATTGCTGCAAAATTGCGATTTAACGCTCGTAGCTGCCGAGCTTCGTTCTGGGCCTGACGATTGAATTTTTGTCGGACCGGTGCTTCGTCGTCTGAAATCTGAATTTGCTTTTTCTGTTTGAGCGCTTTCCTTGGCATGAACTAGGTAGAACCTGCAAAAACCAAGAAAAACTGTGAGCGAAGAAATCACAACAGGAAAATCAGAAATCGAGTAAGGTGGAATAGTCTAAACTACACGAGTTAGATCTAATATCACACCAAACGCTGCTCCCCGGCAACGGCGCCATTTTGACACGCGTATTTTTAACCCTTTATAGTTGTCAAAGTATTAGTTTTAGGGGTCAAATTGCAGTCAAACAAAATTTATAATCCTTGGTAAGCCAAGGGTCGATCCTAGGAGCAATGCGTGTGAGTACTAGGTAACAAGTAACCTATTTAGCTATTCCGAATGACAAAGGTTTGATTGTTTGTAAATTACAGAAATTTAATGGCAGAAAATAAATTGTTGTGATTAATTCAGAGAAGGAATCCCAGAATCCATACTTCACCCGTGCTAACCCCTCTAATCATGCAATCATTCTACGTTAATCATTCATGCTATCGAATATGGAATATAACCGAAATAACACTAGACAAGCCGCCCATCCACGGATCATTGTCTAGATTAATCTTCATCGTCGAACGCCGCCCATCCACGGATTATCAACGATTTCGATTTATTAAATTAGTGGTTTTCCTATTAATTCATGTAAACATGACCTAATGTCAATTTCATGCGTTCCGGTTAATCCCTAGGGCCCATCCACCTTTCGGCATATAACCTAAATACGTTCTATCAATGCAAACATACCCTTTGATGCAAATACATGCATAGAACGATAAAATTAAGCACACAATGAAATTGAATATTCGAATTGCATAAATAATGAACTTTAATTGATCACATGAGAGTTAGGGTTACATAGCACGGGATCCGTAGGATCCCGGAATAGAAAAGACTACTCGCTATTCATGGCGAGTGACAAAAACAGTATAGTTTGAAGGAAGAAACGAATAAACCGTAGACGATTCGCTCGTTGATCCTCACGCTGAAAACTCTGTCTTCTCTCCCAAGTTAGGGTTTTTCTCCAAAGAATCAACAACCAGTCTATTCTGATAGTGTTTCTTTATATAGACCGTCTAAAAGGGCTGAAAAGCCCAAAAATCGAACTTAGAAACAACTTGTAATCTTTGCCAGCCGACGGTCCCGTTACAGCCGTTACAGCCTGGTGTGTAACGGCTGTAACGGTTGAAGCCCAAATCTCGGATGTTCTTCATAGCCGTTACACCCGTTACATCAAGGTGTAACGGGTGACTCTTCTTGTAACGGGCAGCTCTGAAAACTCGGGTAAAATTTACAGCCGTTACACCCGTTACAGCCTGGTGTGTAACGGCTGGTGAGCTTGTAACGGGCAGTGCTGGCTTAATTCTGGTTTTTGGCCTTTTCGATCGATCTTTCCGTCCTTTTGACATTTCGACTCCAAGGAGTGATGATATGTTGATTTTACCTGAAACACTAGAGAAAGACATCAAATATAGACAATTTGCCGGGAGAACGAGTGAAATCCTTCATCGAATGTAGCGAATGATTAGTCGAAATATTGACTGATCACCGACCCAAAAACTTTGGCAGATGATGCACAACTGCAGTATTGACCACGATTTCCTGCATGTCTGGCCCATCATGGATGCACCAAGGAATATTCTGAAAATTTGGGGCAGACAGCTCCCTCATGGTCGGCTCGTAATAATATTCTTCCTCATATTATGGCTCCACGTGGATTGGCGGTGGAGGCGGCTGCCTTGCACCAGTGCCATTCTGTGCAACAGGTGGCCTGTGATTCAGCTTTCGAGCCTCCCTGACTGCACGGTTGCGAGCACGGACGAGCTTCTCCGGATCCTCATAGAATGGAGGAATTACTTCCTCGTTTTCATCAACTGGCTCGATCTCATTGTTGCGGACATTATCACCGTGTCTACCTACACAAGACATGGCGCACAAGTAGCGAAGCACTAAAAATAGCTAAATAAAATAAGAACAAAAAAATAAAAAAGAAAAAGAAACAGCTTCACCGAAGCGCAGCTCCCCGGCAATGGTGCCAAAATTTGACGCGCATCGTCTGACGCATCAAATTTAATATTTATAAATCTCCTGCAATAAGCTAGTGTAGCGGCAAGCAGGGTCGAACCCAATGGAGATGGTGTTGTTGAAGCTGTAACTGTAAAACAATTAAAGGGGGGTTTAGCAGTAAAAGCGCAATAGAGAAAAAACAACAGAAGAATTCCAATAAGAGAGAACATTTAGCTTAGGGTTTCTATTGTGACATGTTTATTATCGACTGCTAAATATCTAATTTCATGTTTTGTTGTTTCGATAAAGGTAACAACCCAAGTATCCCGACAAAGGTGATAAGCCACAATCTAACTCGACAAAGGTGTTAGACTTCTAGTTCTTTCCTAAATAAAATCCGACAAAGGTATTATTTAGTTTAGGTGTTACTATCTACCTTTACGATAAAGTTTCCAGTAGTTATTAACGATAAGAATTAATTGCTCAATTAAGCTTTGCGACAAAGCTTCCACTTAATCTAATAAGTTAATTCATAAAATAAGCACAAGAACTAGTAAAACATGAAATAGCATTAAGGACAAAGTCTCAAAACAAACGTCACAATATGCGAAACCCTAAATTAAGGATTTAGCTACACATAATCATGAAAAAACGCATAATTAAAAGTAGGAAAATCTCTTCTCTTCGTCGAAAGCTTCGTCTCCTATCCAGAGCTGTCTCCTCTTTGTAGAATGATTGATGATGGAAACGCTAACCCAAACATCTTATTTATAGCAAAATTTAGGGTTTCCAAGTCTGATTTTTGGGCTTTATTTCCATGTTTCGGCCTGCTGATGTCATCAAACAGACTGTTGACGTCATCACCTCGTCGACTGGTCGCGTTCGGAAGACACATAAGAGGCACGTTCGGCAGCAACATTAGCATTAACGCTAATGTCTCTTGCGGACGCGATCCGCACTGAGTTCGGTCCCTTCTTCTGCGCGCCAGTTCCGACTTCGACTCTGAATGTGACCTTTTACATGACCTCGGATGCTCTCGGTGTGAACTAGAGAGTTGTAGGGAATCGAGTCACCTACGTAACGGTATGTGGCTCATATTTTTCTGATCAGCGGTCCATTTCCATCACTCCGTCGACTGTCCAAAGGTCTGATCTGTCATTGTGGTGTTTTCGGCATAAAATGTCGTCTTTAATGCGTGTTTCCTCCTAGAGCTTCCAAAACACCTGAGATACAAAACCATACCAAAAAGTAATTGTTCGCATATAAAAGTGTCGAAATAAATGAGATTAATTGACTCGACGAATCGTATAAATACGACATCAAGCATCAAAACAACATTCAAGTAAAATTCAATTTTGACATTTGAAAAATAACTAACACGCCACATTCGTGTTAGTTATGCTACTTGACACGGTACATATGAAAACACTCAACTTTTGAGAAAATTATGCTACTTACAAATTGTTAAGGGTACAAATCAATTGACTAAACCCTTTTTCGCACATTAAAAATTATTTAGTTATGACTATTTTGAACGTTTAAAAGTGTTACATTAGTCTCTAACTTCACTCTCAACAAATAGAGTCTCGCTATCAATATTTTGTTAACACATAAAGCATACATTTTCCAACAAATTCTCACTTGAAGAAAATCAAATGGTAGAAATCAAAATAAAGAGTCAACTCGATGTGGGAATAATTTTAATGATCAATATATGCATATGATAAATAGACAAGCCTTTGATTCTTTCATCGAGAAGATGTGTGATGTGTCGTCTTTTGCTGACTTATCTGTGATTTACTTAATCCAATATTGTAAAAACCGACCCGAAAATCGACTCTGCCGGTTCGCTACGACTGGTTCAATAAACGGTTTTTGTTTGTTGTTTGTTCCCGGTCGACTCGCGATAGAGAGAGATAGGTTGTGTCGCGGCGGAGTGTGAGAAAATGGGGAGAGAGGTGTCGGAGAGTTGCGTAGACAGCTTGTTGAAGGAGTTGGTGTCTTCTACGCCAAAAAGCCAGACGTCGCCGCCAGACGGATCGAAGCTATCGGCTACCAAGTCGGCCAACAGCTCTCCGAAAGGTAAATTCTACTTATACTATTACTCAATCTGATCGATCTGCATCCACTGTTTTGATTTCAAATCTGCCATCTTCCTCAATTTCGCATATACATGATCGTTGATTTAATTTCTGCTTATTTGAGTTTTAGTGCGACTTTAGTATTTACTTTTAAGTTTTGTGTAATCCGAACCACTGGAAGGAACAATCTCACAAGTCACATCCATCATATTACAACTTTTTATATAAAATCAGGAAGATTTTCCAATTTGAGCAAATTGGTTCCAAAAGCAGCTTATGCTTATGCGGTAGTTGCTGTAACAACGACTTATGGAAACCGAGTAAAATGGAAAATCATTTGACAACTAGAGTACATTGGAACCAATTTGCTCAAATTGGGAAAAAAAATTCCCCAAAAATCACTAGGAATATCAGTTTAGTAAAATGCCAATCCTGCCAAGTAGAACTTGTTTTGTTGCTCTTTTTTAACTAAAAAACGCGATGAAATGTTTCTGTAATGAGTGCCTTCTAAGAAATAATGTTCAGTCAACAGGTAAATAAATTAGGTATTACTTCTAACGTGCCTTATTAGAGTTCCGTATTTGAAGATATACGATGGACCGTCCGAGATTTGGAGATCATTTGGAAGCCATCAAGTTCATATGCAAAGATTTTTGGTCAGAGCTCTTCAAGAAGCAAATTGACAATTTGAAAAGTAACCATAGAGTAAAAGTTGCTGATTCATTTATGAGAAGTACTACTCAAGTGCTGAACTCCAAAATGTCTTGTTAATGGGATACGACTTCATCTTTAAAAACTTACTAGTATCTGTCATGCAGGGCACTTTCGTCTTACAAGATAGCAGATTCCGTTGGCTAACACGTATGTCAGCTGAACCAACACCTGAAAGCACGGATCCTACTGATGACCCTGAAAGCAAGGCATCTGAAGCAACAAGCATGCATCTGTACTTTCCTTGTTGAATCATAAGAGGAGCACTTTCAAACCTTGGAATTATGTGCAGTTTCTGCTGATATATCCAACCTCCCAACTTGTGAGTTATATCCTAATAATTTCTGCATTCAGAAATTCTCAATTGACCAGAGTTTGCATATATTTGCTCATTGCTTTCAAATAATGTCTTTACCGTGCCAATCATCGTTCATTTGCTAAATACTAATTGTTTTCTAATGTTCTTGAACAGGTTCATTTGTAGTCCGTATTAAAGTGTGATGAGTGGTACACATTGGATGCGAGGCCTTATCATAAGGTGGCAATAACATGACTGAATGCACATTGAAGCTCAAAAGTGGAACCTGTTTGGGCCTTCTCATGCGATTATTGCACGATTGAGACTCTTGTTTTGTATTCAGCAGTTGCAAAGTACACGTTTAGAAATATTTTGTTCAAGGTTCTGCCTGGAGCTTAGTGTCGGCTTAAGCTATTCATGTATTTAGGTTAATACGCATAGACTGCCCCCTCTCTTAAACTCTCTCCCCAACTCCGTCCTTATCTCATCCGTGCGCCACCTCAGCCTATTCTTATCTTCAGCATGGTTGGCGGAGGTGTCCATGGCTCTGGCCATGACGCCGTCACTTAGCTTGTTGGACCAGATCTTCGTGTTGTCACGGAGGTTTCGGTTTGATGGGGTAATTGAGTTTTTGGATGGATGAGTTTGGAGAGACGGGTGTCATTTCTGGATGGATTAACAGCGGGGTGTTCAAATCTGGTGGGGTAGTGAAGGATTTGATGCAGGTGGAGATAGTTGAATGGGTTTAGGAGGCGTAGTGGGGAGTCTTCAAGTGTCAATTTTGGGCGGTGGTGGTTGCTCGGCGGCTCTGACTGCGGCGCTGGATGGAGGGTGTTTGGAGGGGAGGAGGAGACAAGGAGTTAGTGCTCCTTTTGGGTGTCTTTTTTTGGTGTATATATCGATTGTTGATTTCTTTCTCTTTAAGTGTGATTGTGTCAGCTTAAGGGAGTCTTTTTCAGTCGAATTCGTTCAGAGTTCAGACTGTTTTTGTTGCTCTTCTGGACGTCATTGAAGGAAGGAGCAATTGATTTTTTTCGTTTTCTGTATATATATAGGGTTCCTATTTCGCTTTATGCTAGTTGATAGTGATTAAATGGAAGGCCTACTATCCGAAGCGTGAGGTTAAGCGGAACAGTACTCCTCTATATCGCATTTGTAACATTTTCAACCAATTTATCAAAAGAAAAATCCATTTTAGGTTTTATTCAAATTGACCCCTTTTTCCCGACTCTTATTTTCTGTATGAAGAGCATCCCCACCATGGTTTTTTTGAGCATCAAAAGTGAGCATGGGAGATGATCAAAAAAATCATGCATCCTCACCATGATTTTTTTTAGCATAAAAAAAGCATCACATGGTTTTTTATGAAAATGAGCATCCCATGCTCTTTTTTATGGTTTGAGCATGAGAATTGAGTCAATCATAACGCGACACGTGTCCTCTGTAAGAAACAGTACAGTTTTTATTTTGATCTTGCAACGAATATATCTTCTAAATTACAAATTAAAAAAATCAAAATAAATACCAATATTTATAATTTTTTGAGCTCTATAAAACGAAATACACTTTGATATATTTTTATTAATCTTAACATTTATGAGCTATAATTTATGTACTAATGAGAGAGATTGATGATAAACTTTTTTTTGGATCATGGTGGGGGTGCATGTGATTGAAAAAACCATGAGGGATGTCGGATGATTAGATGAGAGAGAAAAATGATGAGAGAGATGGATGGTATGATTTTTTTATCATGATGGGGATGCTCGAAAAGAAAATATTTTTTCTTCCGGAGCTAAGATTGCACAACATGGAACTTAAGGTAGCATGATGTAATTAATTAGTTTTCTGAAATAAGCTTCGATCCCTCCTGTATTGAAATAAATGCCCAAAAGGCAAAATAAGCCACAAGAGCCTATAGGGTTTCTATACATGGAGGACGCTGTCACAGAAGAGCTCAAGCTCGGAGTCTTGATGAAGGATGACGTTCGCCGAGAGCTGGACTTGCTCCACCAAATGTCCACCTCCCTACTCGTCTTCGACATGAAGCGGAAACAACTCGATTCGCACTTTGATTCGCTCGTGAATTCGATCGAAAGACAGCGGGACGAAGCGATGAAGGCGATTAGGGCGATGGAGGAGGAGGCTGAGGTGGCAGCTGAGAAGAGGAGGAAGGAGTTGCGGTTGAGGGAAGAGAGACTTAGGGTTAAGATAGAGAATGAGAAGAAGGAAGTTGAAAGGCTAGCTGCAGAATGTGTTGTCAAGGAGAAGGAGATGCGTGAGGCGAAGATGGCGGCTGAGATAATGTCTGTTGAATTGTGTGGTAAGGAGAAGGAAGTGAATGTGATGAAGAAAGCTGTAGACGATCTCACTGCACGAGTACATGTAGAGAATGCAAGGTTTAATGATACCTGTCAAAGGCTCTCAGATGAGAACCTTGCGTTGCGGAATGAGGTTAAATTGCTCACCCAGCAACTCGAGCTTAAAGCGCAGCCATTAGGAAGAGAGGAGCAGATCTCAGAAATCTATAAGTTTCTTCATCTTCTGACCTCTGCTGGAATCATTACTAGTGAGTAGTTGAAAGCTCAGTTTCTTTTATGAAAATATTTTTTTCGTTACAGCCTTCATTTTTTGATTTGCAAGTTTCATTATTTTGTGATGGTTATGTTTGCAGTTTGCAACACAATGCAACACGCAGAACTTAATGGAAAAGTCTTGTTTATGCATGTAAGGGAGCATATTGATGATCATGAGGTTGCTACAGCCAAAGTTAGTTCAGTGCTACTCAATGTCGGAGATAAAGCAGAAGACCTTATTCTAGAAGCTTTGGGGATTTCATATTCAACGGAATTAGAGGAGCAGGGCAGCCAGTCAATAATCAGGCCATGCCGGATTCTGTTGTTGGAACAACTGTGCCAAATATGCCCGCAAACAAAATCTCAGGCTAGGGAAGAAGCTCTCAAAGTTGCAGTAGAGTGGAGAGCAGGAGTCGAAAGTTGTGCTGACAAATATTCTGAAATCTCAAGATTTGTGAGGTTCTTATCTATGTATGATATTGCTTCTGAGTTTAAGGACGAAGTTCTTTTACCTATGCTTCACAATGTGGCAGTTCATGAAGGGACACCTGATTTGTGTTTCACTCTTGGATTTGCAGATAGGATTACTGGTATGATTGAGTTGTTTATTCACATGTTTTCCTGCGTCATGTAGTTTTTAAAAATTGATCATACATTATGTTCAATGTAGCCTCTCTTCAGTCGTCTTGGTGTTGAATCTTTTTCTTGTTTGATAATTTCCCCAAGTCAAGAGAGTTGAAAGTTGAAACTTATATATCTTTTGTGCAGGTTACATCAAAACTCTCCTTAAAAGTAGCCAGCTTCTGAAAGCTCTTGAGTATGTTAGTGCATTTAAGCTGGCAAGACAGTTCTCAGTTAGGAAGATAGTCCAAGAGCAAATGAACCAGTTAAAGCAGACTTGCCAAAGTATGCTCAAGGAAGGTGGACATAGCCAGGCGGCTGAGGTATGGATACTTTTAATTATTTGTTTTTGTTCCTTATGTATGGTCTCTTTTCTTGTACGAAACCAGTATTTGGATGTCATAAAATGATCAAAACATATGGGGCAAATAGCTTTTGTTCAGCTTGAATGAGGTGGTAGCGAGTTCATTGTGACTACTGATCACATCACTGTTTTGAAAGAGCTCATAATTGCTATACAAACTAGTGCAGTTAATTTTCGCAATTTGGTTAGTATTAATATTATCTGGATTCTACCATGAAAACGATTGATCAGGAACAACTAAACATTGCCACTGATAGAGAATTGGCATTACCATCCCGTTAAGAAATGTATTTATTATGTCCATGGGGCATGTGCTAGCTGTTAACAAAAAAAATCAGCATCTGAACTAGAAACATCTCTTACAAGTTTTTTACTTGTTTTCAGACGCAAATTTTGGACTTTCAGATTAATACTTTGAAAGAGCTTATCAAGTGCATCAAAGATCTAGAAGTTCATGGTAAGTACAGTGCTATGAATCTTGAAGTTAGACTTGTGAAACTGAAAAGGCGGAAGTATATCAAGAAACGTCCAGCACCCAGTCCTGACCCCAGCAGTGATCCTGAACCAGTAAAGAAAAAGGGATGCAAACCCACAGGAGCTGCTAAATCAATAGAAGTTGAGCCAAAAGATACTTCAAATGTCTATCCAGAAAGCGGATCAAGGGATTTATGCAGCTCCAACCTCAGCAGTGACTCAGAACCATTGAACAAGAAATGCTTCGAGCTTCCTGTAACTGCTAGATCAAAAGGTGTCCCAAAAGACACTTTAAGTGTCAATCCGGAAAGTGGATCAAAGGATTGTTGTTCTAACTCCAGCAGCAATGCTGAACCATTGAAAAATCAGACCTCCGAGCTTCCTGAGACTTTTACTACGAAATCGAATGAAGTTGACCCAAAAGACAGTTTAAATGTCTATCAAGAAAGTGAGTCAAAGGACTTATGCCTCTCCAACCCCAGCATTGACCCTGAACCATTGAGAAAGAAGGGATGCAAGCCCTCTGGAACTTGTAAATTAACAGAAGGTGCCCCAAAAGACACTTTAAATGCCAATCCAGAAAGTGGATCAAGGGATTTATGCCGTCCCAGCTCCAGCAGCAACCCTAAACCATTAAAAAAGAAAGGTTGCAAGCTTCTTGTTCTTGGAACCGCTAAATCAAATGGTGCCCCAAGACATGATTTAAATGCCCATCGGGAAATAGGATCAAGAAATGCACTCCATTCCCAAGATATGCAGAAAGCTCCCTACCTTTTTCATCCGCCTCAATTCCGTCATGATATTATTCCCTCAGTTTCTCCATACATT
Source organism: Rhodiola kirilowii (assembly GCA_033675215.1). Classification (NCBI taxonomy): domain Eukaryota; kingdom Viridiplantae; phylum Streptophyta; class Magnoliopsida; order Saxifragales; family Crassulaceae; genus Rhodiola; species Rhodiola kirilowii. The sequence goes on from CM066201.1 coordinate 8,703,716, forward strand.
TGCCCTCCTCCAGAGCCATCCCAGTATAAGCCACCAGAATTCCATTATGGTGTCAATGTCACTGCAAATTCTCATTACATTTTCCCTCCTCCAGGTCCCTCGCAGTATGAGCTTTCGGAATTCCTCAATCCACCTCAATACTATCATCCATGTCCCACAGTTGGAGGATATCCCGAGGTTCCTTTTTGGCACTACCCAATGTCTGAAGGACCCCCTTATTTCGACTACTGGCACTAGTTAACCAGTCTAATCCAAAAATTTGATGCATCTGCCATACCATGCAGGAATATCTATTTTGATCTGATACTTAATGATCGCATTATAAAGAGCTTATATGTTGTGCACTTTCAAACCGTTTCAATGTTCGGATACAAGAAAAGAAAACCAGAAAATAAACCGGTTCAATTTTCGAACCAGGTGTATTTTTTTTCTATTCAGAATTAAACAGGGCTCTTTATCCAAAAAAAATGAATTAAACAAGGGCTCGATGTTTTTTTTTTCTTTTTTTAATAAAAAATAATAAATGGAAAAGGAAAGGGCAGGGCAGGGGAAGATTACCGTCCAAAATTGATTCTGTGAATTAGAAAGCGAAGAAGAACGCAGAGGAAGAGAAGACGAAGAAGGAATGTTGATGATGATCGTTGAGAGAAAAAGATGTGTTTCCGTTCGATTGACAGTTCTCATCTCTTTCCTGTTCATCTCAGGTATTCTTTCTGTTTCGCTTTTTTACTCAACAAACACAGGTCGAGAGAAGTCAGATCTGCGCACCAATCCATCTCAACTTCACTTTTTAATCTGATTTATTTTATTTTATTTTATAATTTTTATGGATTTGGCTCCGTCTTGGATCCACTTGAGCATCCATCCATTAGAATTAGGGTAAAGTTGCCTTGCTGATCAACGATACATTAACTGATATGTTTGTTCCTGTGAAGGCTTGGCAGCAGATGATTCTTCCACCTCTTCTACAAGTGTTGGCCTCAAGGTCCTCTTTGTCTGCCTGGCCATAGTTGCAGCTGTTGCATTCTCAGTTCTCTTGTACAAATTTTGGCAAAAGAAGAAGAGAGCCGAGCAACACGCTCGTCTTTTAAAGCTCTTTGAAGATGATGACGAGCTTGAAGTTGAACTCGGTATCCGCGATTGATACAACAGATTCTTTCTCAATCAGTATACTCTCTAGGTACGTACGTCTTGTGACCTTTTTCTTTTATATCGTACACACATGCCTAGTTTCCATCAATCTCTTATTATTAACTTACCTTGTTTGTAGACAATTATACTATATTTAATCAAGTTCCTTATACTTTTTGAAAGCACTTGTTAGCTAGCCCTCAGATAGTTTGTGTACTTGATCAATCAACTCAATATGACTTATAATATGTAGTTCATCTTTACGCTGCTCCCCTCCAAAATGTTTTATTTTTTAAATTTAGTTTCTCGTTCTGCTCAGTTTGATGTTCATAAATGCAAATGGTGGCAAGCAATGAAAGTCTAGTAGAAAGCTATTTTGATCAAGTAATTATGGACATGTGTCCCCTGAGAAATTGTATCAGACAACAACGATTTAAGTCAGGTTAACTGGTTATCTTGGTATTAATTGTTAATGAGTAGGGTCAGCTCCAACCTACGCTGAGTTTGTCAGCTCTGTACTCTGAGCTGCATGTATTATAAGTTAGGTCTGTTTTTTTAGACTTACTGTTAGGATCGCTGATTAGTTTTAGAACTAAACTAGAAACTGTAAGGAACCTAGTTTGAGCCTGCAGGTTCTGGAACGTAATACAGTGCAGCGGAAAAACTTCAAGTTTGCCTAAATATCTTTTTATTGATAAGTAGACTGTACAAAATACAACTATTCTGTACACATGCAATAGCTACAGCTACTACGATAACAATTTGGAAACTACTTACTGTAATACCAACCCTAGATCGATATTGTAGTTCCCGAACAAGCGTGCCGAAGGTACCAGTACCTGAGCTTGTCCAATCCAGACTTGTCGTCACCGCTATAACAGCCGAGCTCTCAAACTCACTAACTCTTTAGTATTTGCAGAACTCCAAGTGATGACAATGTCGTAATTCGCGCGCACCGATTTCTTAATGTTTGGACGCACATATCTCTTTGGTTTGATATGTGTTTATAAGTGCTTCTGGTCTTCAACGGTTATCTCCCATGATTTGCTCACGATCAGTTGTGGTTCCACTCGTCGTGTTCTCCACGTGGTTTCAGTTGCCGAGATTTTCTCCCTGGGTTCCAGTCCGCAAATCTCGCAACTACCGAAGACTCGATCTTTCAGCTCCACGAGCTGCAGTACTTCGCGATATGCTCTCAACCGCTTTGTGTGTACTTGTTCCACGATCTTCTCGAACTGATTGCAACGGCTACTTCTTTGACTTAGCTTGTTGACCACGCTCTGCGGGTTCCAGTACCTGACATGATGTCGTACGTTCTTGAACCTGCACACTTCACATAGAAGTTAAATAACGTGGTGTTGTCATCATCAACCCACTGAGGTACTAACAATTTCCCCCTTTGATGATGACAAACACCCTGAGCGAAAGCTTCAAAGTCAATTGGAAGTTTCAGAACCCGGCTGCTACGTTCCCCCTCAGTCAAACAGCAGAAAGACTTTCTTGAGGTCGAGGAACAGATACCTGACCAATTCCCCCTCAATGGGTTGCTACTAACACTTTCCCCCTTTTGGCATCATCAAATAGGGTTAGATAATCCAATAATGTTAGCATTAGTAAGGTTAGTCAGCAAAGGTCAGCATGCAAACAATCATGTAAGTAACTAGAACTTCAGAATTAAAAGCAGTGTTCAATGCAGTGCATGGATCAGAATCAAAACAGAGATCATAGTTCAAGGAGGGGATATGATGTGGTTGGGATTGAAGGATAGGGCAAGGAGATGGCCGATGCTGGTACTTGCATTCTCGCAATCAGGTTCTGGAACCTGTTCCCGACATCCTGCTCTTCAGATCAGCAATCCCTGCCTCAATAATCTTCTTAAGTCCACTGACTTCTTCTTCAATTATCCACTGACTTGTGGCTATCTTCCCAACTTCAGATTTTAGATCTGCCAACATCTCTTTGATCTCAGCAACACCTTTCTCACGCTTATTGAGTCTGGCATCTATATCCATGGTAGTCTCAAGTCTGACTTCCATAGTATCATCCTCTTCTGGAACTTTACCAGGTCATACACTTCTTCAAGCAGATTGACCACTAAAAACTCCTCATCAATGCAAAACTCATCTATAACGATCTTGGGTTTCTCAACCGTCGCAGTAACAGGAGGTTCAGGAACCTTCACCTTCTTTCCTTTCTTTGAAGAAGTCCTCTGCTTCTTTCCGGATCGAGGTGGTTGCTCCCTCCTCTTCACCACTGAAGCTTTCTTTTTTGTTTGAGGTCCTGCTCAATGGTTCTGGACTCTCATCTCCTCCAATGATTTCAACATCATCCAATTGTGAGAACGCTGAGGTTGAACTGATGAGTAGTGAGTACTAAAACTCTGATTTGAAAGCTAGGGTTTTCTCCCAGATTCACACACTCATCATTATCACGAAAACTTCTCGTCTTCCACGTGTCAAGTCTTTCAATTTTCAAATTAAAGATCTTTACTCCAGGTCATATCTGAGCCCAATATCTGAACTAGTTCTGGAACCAAACTGAGTGAATGCAGTACCAATACCATGCCATAACCTTCTCAAGGGGTGTTGTGATGGATCGGCTTAACCGTAAGGGTCATTAGATTTGCAAACATCACAACGAAACACTCAATATAATCACACAAGATATATTTACCTTTAGTCGCAGTAGTCCAGCATTAACAAAGGGTCATTGGACGTCCTCGACAAGGTGTGAGCTAAGGTGGCTGTGTACTCTTCCTTCATGGGGTTTAGTGGGGTGCAAAATCCGGAAGGTAGAAAAGGCTTAAGAATGAAAGATCCCAAGCACAAGTAGAGAACACACAACCTTTAATTGAGAAGTAAAAGTATGCTAGCATGTTATCACACAAAGACTTCAGTGACGTTCCAATACTTTAGGCAACAATGGAGGATCAGGAACCTTATTCTAACCAATCATTGAGAAAAAGGTTAAGAGTACCTCATTTAGTAGAGATCAGGCCAAGCGCTATCCTCAGCCTCTCAAAAGGCTCTCTGTGTAAGGCCTTGGTGAAGATGTCCGCTACTTGGTCCTCGGTCCTACAAAACTCAATAGAGACTAAGCCCTTTTCGACACAATCCCTAATAAAGTGATGTCTAATTTCAATGTGTTTCATTTTACTATGATGTACCGGATTCTTAGCTACGCTAATTGCACTTGTGTTGTCACAGTAAATAGGAATATTATCAAAGATTAAACCGAAATCACTTAGCTGGTTCTGTAACCACAGAAGTTGTGCACAGCACGCTGCTGCTGCCACATATTCCGCCTCTGTTGTTGAGAGAGCTACCGAGTTTTGCTTTCTGGACCCCCATGAAACTAAGCACGAGCCAAGAAATTGAGCCATCCCAGATGTCGATTTCCTATCTGCTCGATCTCCCGCATAGTCTGCGTCCGAGAAGCCTTCCAGTACCAGGGACTTGTCCCTAGGGTACCACAGCACTAAGTCCTTTGTCCCATTCAGATACCTCATAATCCGTTTGACAGCCTTCACGTGAGCTTCTCTCGGATCAGCTTGATATCTGGCACATTGACACACACTGAACATAATATCAGGTCTAGAAGTTGTAAGGTACAGAAGTGAACCTATCATGCCCCTGTACTTGGTCTGGTCGGTGGGTGGTGAGTTCATCTCTTTTGAAAGCGAGTCGGCTGGGGAGCTAGGTGTACTCATGGTTTTAGAACCATTCAACTCGTACTTCAGAAGAACTTCTTTCAAGTACTTCTGCTGATGTATCTGCGTACCATCAGCTTCTTGCTGGATCTGCAGTCCCAAGAAGAAGGAGAGTTCTCCTACCATGCTCATCTCAAATTCGCTTTCCATGAGGTTCTGGAACTCCTTTACTAGTGTGTTGCTGGTTGAGCCAAACACTATGTCGTCGACGTACACTTGAACTACTAGAAGATGATTCTTGGTTCTTAGTAGAAACAACGTCTTATCCACAGTTCCACACTCATATCCGTGCTTTATCAGAAAGTCGGACAATCTCTCGTACCATGCCCTTGGTGCCTGCTTAAGACCATAAAGTGCCTTGTCAAGTACATAAACCCAGGCGCTGTGTTGCTGGTTCTCGAACCCTGGTGTCTGTGAAACGTAAACCTCCTCCTTGAGGTTTCCATTCAGGAACGCCGTCTTCACGTCCATCTGATGTAGCTTGAAGCCAAACTGAACTGAGTAAGCGATGAGAAGTCTAATGGCTTCTAACCGTGCCACTGGTGCGAAGGTCTCATCGTAGTCGATCCCTTCCTGCTGGTTGTACCCTTTGACTACCAGCCGAGCCTTGTTCCGAACAACAGCTCCTTTCTCATCTCTCTTGTTCCTGAAGATCCATCTCGTTCCAATGATCTTCCTGTCCTTTGGCCGAGGTACTAGTCTCCACACCTTGTTTCTCTCAAACTGGTGAAGTTCCTCGTGCATGGCCTGAACCCAATCTGGATCCTTCAATGCCTCCTGAACCGAGCTAGGTTCCACAAGGGACACGAACGCTGTGAGGGTTCGTTCCCCCTGAACTGCTGCATAACAATAGTAATCTGCAAGTCTGGTACTTGGTCGTCTAGACCTCTGAGCTCTGGTCAAAGGAACGACATCACCCATTTCCTCCTGGTTTCCTTCACCTTCTGATACTTGATCATCGTCATGATCAACCTGGTCGTTCTCCGCGTCTGGATGTTGACCGACATCAGGTTCTTGGTCCACCTCAGGATCTGAAACGTCATCTTCAGACTCATCGTCCAGTATGCCATCTGCGTTCTGAGCAGTTTCCTCTATGACATTCTCTGGTTCTACAACCTCTGGATCAACCTCTGGTTCTGCAACTTCACCGGCTTCATCAATGATCTGATTAGCACGAGTTAGCACAAAGATCTCATCATCTGAGTCCTGTTGGTCAGGAACCTCCACTGATTTTTCTGCCATGTTTCCCTCATCGAAAACCACATGCACACTCTCTTCCACTTTCCGAGTCTTCTTGTTGTAGACCTTGTATGCCTTGCTATCTGAGGCATATCCCACGAACACACCCTCGTCACTCCTTGGGTCGAACTTGCCAAGCTGGTTCTTCCCGTTATCATGAAAGTAACACCTGCAGCCAAAAATTCTAAGATGTGCTATGTTAGGCCTTCTACCTTTAAGAAGCTCGTATGGCGTCTTGTTCAAAATAGATCTTAGATAAGCTCTATTGAGAACGTGACATGCTGCGTTCATGGCTTCTCCCCAAAAGCTCTTAGGAAGACCACTTTCTAGAAGCATTGTGCGCGTCATGTCCTGCAAGGTGCGATTCTTGCGTTCCACAACCCCGTTTTGCTGAGGGGTTCTAGGAGCTGAGAAGTTGTGCTGCACACCATGTTTGATACACCAGCTGATGAACTGTGAGTTCTCGAACTCAGTTCCATGGTCGGTTCTAATACCTGCCAATTTCTGACTGTGGTTCCTTTCGGTAATCTTTACCCAATATTCAAACTCAGAGAAAACATTAGTTTTGTTAGCAATGAAAATAACCCAGGTAAACCTAGAGTAATCATCTACTAAAACAAACACGTATTTGTTACCTCCCCTGGTTGTAGTCCACAAAGGTCCATATGTACCAGCTCTAAAGGTCGAGTAGTGCTGACCACGTTCTTGACTGGAAATGAGGTTCTTGTCTGTTTTCCTCTTGTGCATGCGTCACACACATGTTCCAGACCTTCTGATACCTCGGGTAAACCACGAACCAACTCAAGCTTGTGCAACTTCTTCAGCAACCTCATATTGACATGACCTAGGCGTCGGTGCCACAACACAGAGTTCCCGGTCCTTGAAGCCAAGCAGAGGTACTCCTCCGGATTGAAGTTCAAATCAGTGAGATAAACACCATCTTCAACAAAACCTTTAAGGAGGATTCTACCTGTTGCAATGCACTTCACATAACAACTATCATCCGTAAAAACAACTTTGTTTTTACCTTTGAGACACAACTGGTGAACACTCAGCAAGTCATACTTCAAACCATGAACCAAACTAACCTTATCCACACTAATTTTTCTGTTTAATTTGATCATACCTTTTCCGAAGACCTTACATTTGCTCTTGTTAGCAAAGGTTACAGTACCTCCGGAATGGTGCTGAAGAGAAGAGAACCATTTCACACTTCCGGTCATGTGCCCTGAGCACCCACTGTCAACCATCCATGGATGCCTTCCTCCCTTCTCCTGCAAAAATGAGATCAGTTCTTACGAACCCAAACCAGCTTAGCTGCCTTGGGTCTATGATTAGAACTAGATGAATTGCAGTTAGTATGAACATCAGAGAAATAGTTAGTGTTTGATGTGGGAACTCGATTCCCTCTGTCTGGTTTTCCCGGTTCTGGAATCCTCTTCTTAGTTCTAGGTTTTGGAACCTTCTTCAGGGAAGTTTGTCTGCCTGTCTGATGAGGTCTCTGAACCTCGTTTTGTAGGTTTCTTCCTGGACATCTGTTCCACAAGTGTCCGATCTGACCACAATGGTAACATATCTTCTCCTCTTTGAAGTTTGTCTTCTCACGTTCAGCAACTTTCCTCTTTTGTTTGCTGAAGTTGATGCCTTTCGAGTCCTTATATTTGGTGTACCGGTTCCAAATCTGAAATCCCTTACCATAGACTCTTACATCATCATGAAGATCAACTTTCGGTCGAGGAGTGCTACGTGGCTCTCCAGCCTTCTGAGGTCGCTTCAGTATTGTTACCTCACCATAGCCAAGTCCTGGTTTGGACTTCTTTCCCTTGGGAGCAGTTACCACCTTCTGCTTAACAGGTTCCTGAACCTGTGTCTTAGCAGTAGGTCTCTGAGCACTGGCAAGTTGTTTCTCCAATTTCCGAATTTTGATTGCTTGCTGATGATTTTCCTCAAACATTTTACCAGCTTTGCCGTCTTGCTCAGCAATGATGTCTTTGAGCTCATCATTTACAGCAACCAATTTTCTAATGATATCTAACAGCCCTGAACGTGAATCAGTATTTGAAGAAGCTGAATTTACAGAAGAAAGAGATACCTCAAAGTCAGAAGATCCTCCTGCAGCCATGAGACACACATCGCCTTTTTCAGAGTTCTGATACTTGAGCTCCAGTTCAAGGTCACTGTCATCTGCAGAATCGTCTGCTCCTCCCCAAGCGCACATGGCCTTCTTGTCCTTAGGCTCATCATCTTTGGGCTTGTTCTCCTTCTGAGACTCATCAAATTTCTTTTTGCGGCAATCCTTCTGGTAATGTCCTTTCCTCTTGCAGTAAAAACATTCACCCTTTTTTGTCGGACTGTGCTTTGAAAACCTACGAGGTTCCTGAACCTCGCCACGTCTCTCTTTAGCAACTCTGAGCGCCCTTGTCAGTAATGCTAACTATTCGTCAGATTTTGAAGAGAACTTTCCCTTTCCTTTTTCAGTAGACTCCTTGTCCTTCGAGTACTTCGATTTTTCACCCTTGCTGCCCAATGCGATCTGTCGAGAAACCTTCTGAGGTTCTCGATCCTTATCCAGCAGCATGTTGCTATCCAGTTTAGCAACCAGGTCTTCCAAGGTCAACTGTTTTGTGTGAGCCAAAGCTTGCATAGTCCTCACAATGTCGTTCCATTCTGGACTCAATCCGCGAAGGAACATGTGATTGATCTCCCACTGTTCATATCTCTTTTCAAGGTTTGCAAGGTTTGAGACGCAACCTTGAAAACGAGAGTGAAACTCATGAACTGTCTCGTTCTTGTCCTGCCTCAGGTTGAACAACTCGGTCTGAGCAGCAAGAACTCGGTTCTTCTTGACGTCTTCTGATCCCTCATAGATCCTCTTGAGTGTCAGCCAGATTTCCTTTGGGCATTTGAGGTGTGAAACCTTCTGCATGTCACCTGGTTCCAAAGCCGCATGAAGTACCTTCATTGCTTTAGCTGTTTTCTCAATGCTCTTAAAGTCATCCTTTGTGTATGTGGCCCTTGGTTTTTCTTTTGTTGCATCGTTTGGATCCGGAATGATCTTTCGACCTTGCTCAATTACTTGCCATACTTCACCATCTGTGCCTAACACGTGAGCTTCGAACTTAACAACCCAGGTTCCGTACTCGCCGGGTTTAAGCTTCGGAGGATTCGACAGGGAGTCACCTGACATACCTGCAAACTAATCAAGATCTAGAACCTTTCGGCTCTGATACCAAATGTTAGGATCGCTGATTAGTTTTAGAACTAAACTAGAAACTGTAAGGAACCTAGTTTGAGCCTGCAGGTTCTGGAACGTAATACAGTGCAGCGGAAAAACTTCAAGTTTGCCTAAATATCTTTTTATTGATAAGTAGACTGTACAAAATACAACTATTCTGTACACATGCAATAGCTACAGCTACTACGATAACAATTTGGAAACTACTTACTGTAATACCAACCCTAGATCGATATTGTAGTTCCCGAACAAGCGTGCCGAAGGTACCAGTACCTGAGCTTGTCCAATCCAGACTTGTCGTCACCGCTATAACAGCCGAGCTCTCAAACTCACTAACTCTTTAGTATTTGCAGAACTCCAAGTGATGACAATGTCGTAATTCGCGCGCACCGATTTCTTAATGTTTGGACGCACATATCTCTTTGGTTTGATATGTGTTTATAAGTGCTTCTGGTCTTCAACGGTTATCTCCCATGATTTGCTCACGATCAGTTGTGGTTCCACTCGTCGTGTTCTCCACGTGGTTTCAGTTGCCGAGATTTTCTCCCTGGGTTCCAGTCCGCAAATCTCGCAACTACCGAAGACTCGATCTTTCAGCTCCACGAGCTGCAGTACTTCGCGATATGCTCTCAACCGCTTTGTGTGTACTTGTTCCACGATCTTCTCGAACTGATTGCAACGGCTACTTCTTTGACTTAGCTTGTTGACCACGCTCTGCGGGTTCCAGTACCTGACATGATGTCGTACGTTCTTGAACCTGCACACTTCACATAGAAGTTAAATAACGTGGTGTTGTCATCATCAACCCACTGAGGTACTAACACTTACTATATTACACACTTTAAGGAAACGAAAGTGGTCAAATAGTTAGATGTTGATCATCATTCAATATCCGTTGTCTTTAATGTTACAAACTGAAACAAAATCAGCATTAACTGAAACTTTATATTTGTCTCTCTTTGTTTCTTGTTACAAAGAAAGCGAATGTTATAATAATATGATACGTGTGGTGGACAGCGTGATATAAGACTTGTCAATAGGATGAAAAGAGTGTTTGATGATAAGCATAAACATAGTTTCATAGTTCTTGAAGAATCCGATGGATGGAAAGAAAATGTAAAGGAAAATGAAGTTGTCTATGGTTTGCCATGGAAAATTAAAACAAAACAATGGCACAAAATGAAAAATTTTCCACAACTTCCCAGGAGACGATAAATTTTCTATTTATTTTTTGATCCTCGTAATTTCCCAGATTCAAACGGACCATTAGTGTTTAGTGTTAAGAAGTGAAATAAGCCTCACTATGCTAAGTAGTTACAAGAAAGCAAAGTGACTCATCAGATTGAAACTGGTCCAGTATGATGCAAGAAGGATAAGAGCTGGTGAATGGAAATCACTTTTGAGTTGTAGCAAGTATGATGCACTTCTAGTTCCTGCGATAGAGTTGGTCCAATTTCGCTGCGTAGTGAAAAAGGTAGTGGCGAAGTAGGTAGAATTGTGAAATAAAGGATAGGCTATGGCGCTATGCTAGTCCTTGTTCAGGTTTCGTTTCGATTGGGTTGGAGCAGCCCGGTGCAAGTTCTCATTTTGAATGGAGTCACTTTCCTATTACAAAAACATTATCTGGTTTTCCTTAATAGTTTATTTACCCTCTTAGATAAAAAACTTAGAGCATACTGCCTTTAGAATTCTTGGAGGGATGAGAGGAGTTTAATACTGATTGGAGCACAGAACATACACAATACAAGGTAGGGCAGATCTGTTAAGGAAAGTATCAAATCATATCCAACTAAAGAGATGTCATTGGATGTTCTTTTAGGATTTAGGACACTTAAGATTCTGTCTTTGACTAGTTAATTTCGATCTCAGATGGTCGGCTTACTTGGTTTTTCTGGAATTAGGCTCATCCTCTTCTATCTTTATCGATTAAGCAAAGTATGAAATCATTAATCAAGTGATGTCACTGGGTGTTCTTTTAGGACATTCTGTCTTTGTCTAGTTGATTTTATTCTCAGATAGTCTGCATTACTGAGTTTTTCAGGAATATTGATTACTGATTAGGCTCATCGTCTTCTGAGCTTAAGATAGAATACGTTGTAGCACAAAAATAAATGATGGACAATGCTGACATTATTGATTCCTATCGGATTCACCTCTTTCAGACGGCCTTCAGCTGACCAGATTCAATCATCTAGCCAAACATCATCCTTCGCTCCCAAGTCCCAACTATACATGAGAAGCGATAACTACTATTTCTATTGTCGTACGATTTGAGTTAAGTGGCCTGAGTGTACAGAAAACCGTTATTTGAGTTAAGTGGCCTGAGTGTACCGAAAGCCGCCTTAAGAGTCATAACGGCATGATGAAATTGGAGTTATTAAGGCATAATAAATCAAAAAATTTCTTCCTGTTGTTGTTGAAGGCCCAGTTATCTGATTCTGTTTCCCTTAGAGTAAGAATAATCGAGGCAAAAGCTGTAATGGTTTATATCTCACTTGCATGATACAACCCTGTGCTTGCCGATGGGCTTATTCACTTAAGAGTCGTACTGTTTTTGAAAGGCACTGTTACCCTTGTGTATTCCACTATATTAATTGTATGTATGGTTCCGAAAGTAGTAGTTTTGACATTAAGGTTTTGTAATAGTGTGGCTTTGATTATTCAGTGTGATACTGCTCTTTATTTTCAATGAGGTTTAATCCAGCAAGTCTTCCCTTATAAATTTATGTTAACTTGTGGACTAATTCCTCACTTGCCTATGTGGTTCGTACAGCACAAGGGTCACACTTAACCTGCGTATTCAGAAATATCTCTGAAGAAGTCATGGGGGAATCTCTTCTGGAAATCGCCAGCAGAGGTGGTCTTTATTTGTAACAATCGGTCTGTGACCGAACATATGTATAAACCTCATTCGTTGATAGCTGAAGTTTAAGTGTGAACAATATTTACGACTTAACTTTATACGACAATGCTATTTTTTGTAAAGCCAGTCAGGCGTCGGCCACATTTTTCTGTCATCTGTGCCGCGGAGGAAACAACTTCTTTTGGTGGTTGGTTGAGGATCACATCTCTTGTTGTTAAGAGAGGAAATTAATTCACAGTGCATGGTACAACGCCAGTATTAATTAGCATTATGATGGGCTTGTATGGAAATGCAATTTGCAACATTTAACAATACTTTTGGTTTACCAAAGATAGTTTAGAGAACATAGAATTGAAAATGCAACCTTATTGATGTTATAGCAAGACTGGACAACTATAATATATATAGTAAACATGTCACCATGGAACCACTTGACCTTGGATTACAAGTCAGGTGTCCATACCATTAGACTATTATCCTGCATTCTGATATTTTTTCAGAATACAATTTTAGTTGAAAGATGCCCTATTCCTAAGACCAAGCCAAATATCGTAAAAAAAAATGCCCTATTTCTAAGCCAAACAAAGAAATAACAAAACATGAATCACGGACATTCAGCAGCTACAACTAAAAATGACCATGCCTTCTCTGGATGAACTCTTGATAGAACTCCTCAAACCTCCCTGCTTTGATAGCTCTTCTAATTGATTGGAAGAACCCCAAATAATGATAAGTGTTGTGACTGCAAAATCGATTTATAGTCTTTATAAATATCTGTGGGATCAATGGAGAACGTAAATACACAGGGAAGTAGAATCATACATTTCTAGCAGAGTTTGGGCTAGCATCTCACGAACATTAAGTAGGTGATTGATGTAAGCTTTTGTATGGTTTATGCAGGTGTAGCAGCCACAAGTCCTTACTATTGGCGACATGTCCTTCCTAGGTAAATGAAAGAAATCTCAATACAAGCTTTCACGGTTTCATGTAGGAATATATGTAAAGATCTGCCTGTACCTGTATATAGTCGCTCTTAGGTTGATCTTCGTTCCGTCGCTTGTTTCATCCTCTCTGTCATCACATAAACCATCTTCGGTACCGTCAAATGGGAATGTAAGGGCAAAACCTCCTGTAGTCAGATGGTAGATGTACCTGGAGAAGAGATACAATGAAAAGTAAACTGTTGGTAAGTGTTGGAAAAGCTTAGGAAAAAATGCACATGACTCGTGTTGCATACTTGGAGTCAAAGAGATCGATGCCTTGAGCAACGCCTTGTAAGACTTCCTCTGTGATAAACGTCCAGTCACCGTACAAAAGTAAATAAACCAATTGAAACTCAAAGTGATGGACAAAATAACAAGTCGAATAAAAAGGATGGATACCTGGAAGTTCAAGCCCCGAGATGAGTCTTGGCTTGTCCTTGGGGAGATTTTCCTGCACAATGGAAGCTGGTTATTGTATTTATAAGTAGGCAAAGCTGCCTGAGATAGTTTATTTAGAGACAGAAAATATGAGAGTAAAAACGATATACGACGAGAACATACGATAATGACACTTAGAAGGGCGGGTCTTTGATCAATCCTTTCTCCGATCCCGAAACCCCCAATCCAATAGCCTGTTACATTAATGTCACACATATTATGATAACCTTACATTGCATATGTGTAGTTGATAGTTAGGAACTTAGGAGAGTGGACTTTGGGGGTCATTTCACCCGACATACTATCGGAAAACCCCCTAGTTTATTCAAATATGAATGAGGATGAATGTGTAACTTATTAAACATCTTTAATGTCCTACGAGCTAAGACATTGTTAATATCAGAGATCTCAATGATAAGAGTGAAGAAGGTCCCGCTCTAAAATCCAGTATGTACTTGCGAACCATAACTGGAACTGGATAAACTCAAAGAAGATTTTTTACAGCAAAAAGATCAAAAGAAGACCTGAGACATTCCGCTTAGCCACCTCTTGTGCACACCTTTGACGTTCAAATACATTAGAACCTCCAACGATGGCTCCAAAACTAGCAGTGCCTGCCTAAGATATGCACACCAAGGAATATACACAAGAACAAAAAGGAATCCTTAAACTCATCAGTGAAAGATCATGCAAAGAGTTCAGAGGAGACAGCGAAGAATAAAAATAATAACTCGTGGTGACATGATAGTACAATAACTGCAAGGAAGTATGACTGTTTTGCAGGCCCTTCTAAAATCAACATGAAAATATGTTTGAACAAATAATGCATAAAACCTATCATCTACTTCTACAGTAACATAAATTAAAAGAAAATATTGGACAACATAATGATATCTACCGGGGTTAAGGCAAGGCATTCATCCAGCCACTTGATAGTCCGATCAACTGACATTATGTTCCTCTTATTGGTTACAAATGCGGGTACTTCATCAGACAAAGTTGCCCATAGATCTGGCTTCATGGCCGCAATCATTTGCATGTACTCCACAATTTTCAGCTGAACACCAAACAATACTCATAAATACCAAATAGTCATAAGTATTTCGGAATAAACTGAGCTAAAAATAAAATAACTAGGTGGCGGCCACAGGGTGTCTCGAAGCAAGGTCCAAATTTGTTGGTGCTTCCATATTCTGGTAGAATGTATGTGGAGTCCCTCGGAATAGCTGCGAATCCAAACTCATCCAAACTGACCAAGTTGCGTAGCCCTCCAATATCCGAAATTGTGTTCACTGAAGGCCCTTCTAAGCTGCAAACAAAGCCATACCCAATATCAAACATCACTCAAGCATCTATAAAAACAAAAAGCACATATCTTCCAATCAAACCAAATCAGAGACACCTAATCAGCAAGAAAAAAACAACGCATTAACAAAACAATCTGAATGCAGATGGCAGACATTAAAAAAAAGGTCACAATTTAACGAATTAAAGAAAAAGAAAAAAGAGAGGAAGAGGAATGGGGTTTAGGGTTTTTGGTAATTACAAGTGAAGAGGACTGAATTGGAGGAGACGAGAATCAGGGGAAGGGAGGGAACGGAGAAGGTCGGGAGGGATGAAGTTAGGCAGGGCTTTACGGGAAGAGATGAGCAACGCAGGAGTCTCTATCAAACTCGGGCAGCTGCCCACCTGAAGAACGCCTGCCCGTCCTCCACCATTGCTCCACGCCTTTACTACGAACTTCATTCTCCCCGTGCACCGCTGCTCGTGCTCACTGCACTACGATACGACGCTTTGATACCGACATATACAAATTTACCGCTACCCTACATATTTATCTTTTTTTTTTTTAATTTTTAAGTTGTGCGAAATTCAATTTATTTTATTACTACTTATTACTTGCACAAGTCGGTCTAAATTCAGTTCATATTCTCCCTCTATCTATTGAATTTCATGTTACGGGACTCTTTTTCCTATCTCAAGTTCAGGCTTAAAGCCGATGAAGAGAGCAAAAGTAAATTGAAGCCCTATTGGCTAATTAAAAATTTAGGCGATTTGTATATAATTTTTTGATTGAATTAATAACGTCAATATAAATTTAAATTGATATTTTGTAATGACAACCCAAAAATCGTGAAGAATGTGATCAGAAAAAAAAAAAACTCTTGTATTTTTCAAAGAGCATCGGATAATCATCATCTCAAACGACGAATTGATTGCACAAATTATGTTGTCATATATCTTGGTATCCATACAGCATTCACCGGACTAGGGTGAAAGTCGCATATTTAGCCAACCTACCCTTTTTTGTTTTTTAACACAAAGATCTTGTAGAAAATAGTCAATGATAGTCTTTTTGGCTTCCTTTTCATAATATATTTATTTATTTTATTCAAAAGGGAGCAAATGCAACTAAACTGAAGGACTGCAACAAGGTGGCAATAAAAACAAGAAGTTGTGATGATATCTGCAAGGGTCTAAACTCTAAATACATCATTTTACTTCTTTTATATCTCTTGCCCGGATGGGAATTTCTTTTTATTATTTATGCCTACAATTTGTGCCGAACAGCTCCGGTTTTCTCAAGAATGATGCTGTCTATATGACACTAAAGTAGCCCATTACGGCGTGACCAAGTGGTAAAAGCATAGTGATAAGAGCGGTGATCGTCATTGTTCAAGTCACGGATTGAAATTCTGATGGGACCAGAATAAATTTCTCCCGAAGAATAAAATTAGAGACTTCGAATAAGTATAAAAAAAATGGCACAAAAGCCTTGTTGACCTTTGTAGTTTGTACAAGCGACCAACAACATTCTCCTCGTTCATAGGTATAAAATCATATATGAAGGAAGTTGTGAAATGTGTTTATTAACTCATTCCATTTCAACTTCCCTAAATGTATCATCGCTCTGCTCCTTATTAAACATCCTCTCCCTGGCCAGTTTGGCCTGCAGTAACAATTCACAAAAGCGAGCTCGGTTTAACAGCTGACAAAACAGGTTGCTTGGGAAAATGCGATTATTGCACTTATAAACGAATGAGAAAGACCAAACCTGTTTCTCCCAGTTGGTAAAAATCGCGACGATTGCGAGCATTGTAGCTTGGACTGCTGAACCTACGGTTAAGCCAATCCAAAGTCCTTTTCCTCTTAATTTGAAGAGGAAGGTTAATGTGATCGCCAGTGGTGTCCCAACCAAATAGTATGCCCCGAGATTGACGTAGGCTCCCATGTGTTGCCAGCCACAACCTCTGATGAACCCTGTATTGCATTGCAAACATTTAGCGCGTCACTCGAGCATTAACACCTCTCCCAGTTTGTGGTGGGGTTGAAGCTCAGTTGCATTTTGCTATGGAATTTAGAATATTCTTTTTTGTCGATTTAGAGAACATTTAAAAATTAGGACTTCTTCGGAAAAACATGAATTTTTTGTACTGGTTAGTTTAAAAGAGGTACCTGAAAGCACAACTTGGAGGCTATCGAAGATCAAAGTGAGACAGAGAAGAGGAACCATGTTGGCAATATAACGCACTATTGTCACATCATTGCTGAATGCATAGCCCAGAATATGCCGACTGGAAAATAAGACAGCAGAAATTATCACGGACTCCACAAATGCGATTGAGATTAAAGTCCAAAGAGCAAGCTTAGCAGCCTGAGGATTTCCAGCCCCAAGTTCATTTGAAATTCTTGTGCTACATAAACATCAGCAAACAAAATGATCTGTTAGTGCAGGACAAAATAAGCGGCATTCTGCTATGCTTGTGAATATTCAACAAGTCAAGGTATGTATATATATACCTTAGAGCAGCTCCAAGTCCATACGGTACGAAGTAATGCAACGAAGTGATTGTTATGCTTTCTCTCCAAAAAAAAAAGTGATTGTTATGCTTCCCAGATGGAACCAAAATCGTATCAGAAAATTCTTTTAAAAAAAATTAAATAGGACAGAATATTTTGTTTTGCTAATCTTCAGTTTTTTCAGATGAGTATACATTACTGTGAATTCAGATATATACCAAATTGCGAGAACAGATGTTTCGACTTTCGAATCTGGTAAAATTCCAGCAAGCAAAACGAGCAGTTCGTAAACCCACCACTCTAGACTATCACATAATTACAACAAAAATTCTGAACATAAGAATTCCGACTTAAAGAAGAAAATGAATATTAGCTGAAAAAAATGCATAAATTAAGTACCGAAAAAAGATGAATTAGTTTATTACCAGACCATAACAGCTGAGGGAAATCCAAACTGAAGGAACTCCTGAATGCATCTAAAAGCATCCATTGAAAAAGCAGCACGGGTTTTTTCACAGGATGGCGAGTATTTTGCATACAAGCCCAGTGCAATAACCTCCAACCAGTATGACAAACCAATGGACAATCCAGCACCAACCATTTCTAATTTTAGTCTGAACACGAGAGCCCAGCAGAGCGGTATATGGATGCACAAACTAAGAAGTGCACTAAAAAGTATAGGAAGAACCAAGTTTTGAGTCTGAAAATATCGGATCAGAGCTTGGAGCACTGCATAGGAAAATAAGTTTGGGATGAGCCAAACTGCGTAGTTGCGAGCTAGGATTGAGATAGATGAGTCTTGGCCTAATAGTATCAAAATTTTGTCTATATATATCCATAACACAGATATGGGGACACAAATCAGGAGTAAGGAAAAGAGGGCGCTGTATGTGTATATTCCAAGTTTTTTGTACTGCTTGGCTCCATAAGCATGACCGCATAATGTCTCTAATCCTCCAGCCATTCCAACCTATTTCACATTCAAAATGAACCTTGAGATAATTTGTTTCGGTGATGGGGCATTTTGAGAAGATGTTAACAATACAAGACGTACAAATGGAATGTATTTTGAACAAAGTAATAAATAAAAGAGATCTTGTATGGAAGCTGAAACAAGCTACATTTTGTGACCACCGTGAAAAGATAAAACCGTCAAATACTTATATGATATGACACTACAAATAAAAAGCAACTGACAGTTTTGGAAAACAACCAGACACATCAGAGCTATCCACATAAGAAATTAATGTTTTCAATGGACATGAAATTTAGAGCTAAAGAAAGAGATATTACCAGGAAGCTGAAGCCAGTAACATTTGTGAAAGAAGTGGCAATAGCGACAGCCGCAAGCGACATGGCATCAATTTGTCCCACCATTATAACTGATACTACCTGCAAAAGATACTGTACCACTGCCACAACCACCATGGGCGCTGCTGTACCGCCAACCTTTTTCAACTCCATCTTAAACTTCTTCATAATATTGTTCTCCATACTCCTCTGCTGCGTGGCTTCTTGCGTATCAAAAATGGCTTACTTCTATTATCTACTCACCATTTCCAGATCGAATGATCAAATAAAAAAATGGATACATAGAGAAGGAATTGGTCTCCCACAGGTCCAGTTTGACAAAATTTATACTGGTGGATATCAGTAGCTTTCAGTTTATGAGTGGATATTCCAATCAGAAAAAGATAAGCATCCTCAGTGACAAGTAAATAAGCAAAAATTGACTACACGGCATCCCACATATCATCAAAAAAAAAAAACTTTTTTTTGTATGATATATGCCAAGAGAATGTAACCATGTCTAACAAGAAAAGAAAAAGTGTATGCATATTTCACAGGACTAATGTTTTCTGCAAATCATATAAGAGGAGAAAAGTGAGATGGTAGGAGCCCTCCACTACATTTTCCTTTTATTTCCACTATCAAAATCAATCATGCAAGATAAGATTAGCTTCGGCTTTATGTTCTTTATTTTGGTTCAATATGGATGAATTCAAAAACAAAGGACGAGTTCACTAAGTCACATTCTGCAGATTTAATTATGTAACATTTGATCCAGAATTCTTATTGATTATTGTGGTTCCTATTTCAACTTCTATCAAGACGATTTCAATAACAACCTAACCATTCTCGCCTGTTTCTGTTTCGTCAACTTCGGAGAGGGTACTCCACAAGCAATCAGGTGTGTTGTGTTTGCTGCTGCACCCCACCAACTTTAATGGTACAAAACGAACCAATTGGCTACTTGGTGCTTGTAAAGGAAGCCAGCACTAGGAGGAAAATGAAAACGTGAGTACGTCAAAGTATGTGTGGACCAAAAAACAAGGAAAATATGCAGTCATTCCATTTTTAACTTTCAAGAATTAACGCAGATATACATTTCGTCATGAAGACACTCATTCACCGATCACATCATACCTGCCAGATTAATAATGTATTCAGGTATCACAAAGAAAGTCATCTCTTGTCAGCCTGAAAGATTGATACTCTTGATTTCTACAGTCCGAGGCAACTTGCTGATCTTCTATTTTTTATTCAAGCTCTTTTTTTTTGCTGCAAAATATAGAACCTGAAAAAAAATCCAAAGGTTTTTTGTAACTGGCTAATGCCTTATGACCTTGAAGGTCCTTTAATATATCCAAAAAAAAAAATATAGAACCTGCTGGTCAATTCAATCAACTGAAATCCTCAGACCGTCAGACATCAATCAACTGAAATCCTCAATGTGTTACCAAAAGACGTATCGTATACTTAAGGCAATCAAAGTCAATTAGTCTATGTTCACGGTTGGCAAAAAACTATTTTGCATATCTGTGGCTGTGGGCATGTGTGAATACTCGAACTAGTTTTTGATGGCCAAAACTTGTGAGCAAATAATACACTAAAATTAAGCTAACCATAGATATGATATGCATTAATAAGGTCAGATTTGTTTACAAACGGCTCTTATCGTTTACAAACTTTTTTTCTTTCTTAATCATAATCATTTTTGTTTCATTTGATCCAATATACTAAATCTTATTCTCAACCACAGGAAGGTTCCAAGAAGCACAAGTGAATGAAATCTCCTATAACCTATAGAGGTGATGAAAATTTGTTGAATTTCTTCATATTAATATGACCTGCTATGATGAAGTTTAGCACAGTGGCAACCAGTTCATTTTTATGCGACGAAAACTCATGATCACCTCCTTCAATCACGCGTAACTTGTGGTTGCGAATGAGTTTAGAGAACTCCAAAGCATCTGCTACAGGTACAAGTTCATCTTCGGACCCGTGCACTATCAACACCCTGCAATTTGTATCGATAGACAAGGCTGCAGACTGTGTAGCAACTCGTCGAGCCTTCAGATTATCTTGAGTCGCTTGGTATAAAATTTTACCTATTTTATCTTTTATGTCGGTGAATCCATTTTGCCTGATCTGTTGAAGATAGCATGTACCAAAGGATGGGTCAATCCGAGCCTCAAGATCGAAGCAGCCGGATATGCTCACAGCCGTGGGAACATCATTATACTTCGAAGCATGGAACAGGACCACATTTCCTCCTCTACTATGACCAACAAGAGCAACAATACTTTTTTTCTGAGAAATGCTCAACAACATCGCGCAAGTCATCAGCCACTCGAAAATAATTGTCAATTGGAAATGTGCCTCCGCTTTCCCCATGCCCGAAAAAATCAAAACGAAATACGCTGATCCCTTCACGTTCTAAGGCAGCTGCAATGTTGACCACAGTAATACATTCCTTTGAGGACCTGAATCCATGACAGACAATTATAAGTTCCTTCGAACCTGTGTCGTGAAATATCCCCACCAGCTTCTCGCCGTGGCTATTCTGTATCACAACTTTCCTCTGCTTATTTACCGAGGACACGCCTCGTCTCTCGTCAATAGGCGATTGTCAATCCATAACAGGAATCTGATGAGTCAGGCTCAAACTAGTGAATCTACAGCTCCAATATTTACCTTCCTGAAGGTGACTGATAGTGTTACTTGTATGCTTTTTTAGCATCACAACAAACCAAAGGTTGGCCACATTACTAACTTAAACAAAATGAGATATAGCTCCCTCGTGGATGTCTTATTCTTCACGCCTCGCTCTTGGATGTATTCTTCCTCCCTCATGGAGGTGTCTTGTAACGGTAAATGTGCCTAAGGTGGCTTGAGCTAAGTGTCGAAGAATGTACCGATAGGGATGGAAAAACACATCCACGCGCGATGTACCAGATAATTTCGAATCCGATCAAGATGCCTTAATAGAGCTTTAAAAGATCAATATATGTACTAGATGATAAAACTTTAGTGATACCATATGCATTGTAATGTTCTGAATTGTTGTACCTATTATCAAAAAAAAACTTTTACTAACATGTGAAGCACAACAATGTTTTCAGACAAGCCCAGATATCAAAAACCCTAATCCCAAAATGTTACGTTAAGCATCGTCTTACCTCAGAAACTGGAAACAAGGTCAAATTTAGAGTGCCAAATTGGTGAACAAGTCGAAATAACTGTTGTTCAAAAACTTAAGTAAGCGTTGAGAAGAAAAGGTTGAAGCAAAATGATAATTTGTATACGATTTGTCAAAGAGAATTGAAGTGAAAGAATAGCACACAAGCAAGCCATAGTTTTTTTTTTTTGATGTGACATGGACAAATTATTGTTCACAATGTCGTAGCTGTTTCTATTTTGTTTTGTTGATGGGTAGCTGTGTCTATTTTGTCGTTGCTGTTTTGTTGTATCATTCTCATCTTTGCACTCGCTCGCACCGCACACGCAATATGCAAAACAGCGATCCAAATTCAACCAAACCCTAATAATCGTCATAACAATTTCCGAGCGCAAATCTTGAGAGAGAAGAAGCATCCATCCATCAATCGATCGATCGAGTACCGAAAGCAACAAGGTATGGCAGAAAAGAAGCAAATCCCTCCTCAGTACGACCTCAACGCCAAATGGGATGCCTGTCTCGATCTCTCCCTTCGTCGCTTCGTTTACTCCTCCCTCGCTGGCGCTTTCGGCGGTCTCCTTCTCTTCCGTCAGTTCCCCATCATGAATCCTATTATTTTTTTCATCTTTATTTTTGTAGATGCTTTGGTTGTCTTGTCTGGCCTGATCAATTTATATATTTTTGGATTGGTAATCATTTGTGCATAAATATTCACGCCATCTTGAAGAAATTGTGTGGATTTTACACTGCTTATACTGTTTTTGAGTGTGTACTAGTTGAATTGTAATAATGCTGATTAGGCTACTATCTGTTTTGCGAGTGTACTCTGTGGAAATGTAAGTGATATCATCCACAAATAATTTTATATTTAACTTGTGTATCGCCCATGGCCTTAGAATTTTAATGAAGCACCATTTTTTAGAATTGAAAGCACTATCTGTCTTTTTTAGAGCAGACTTGCGATTAGGATACTATCCGTCTTTCGGAGGTTAAGCTGGTGAAATCCTAATGCACTCGCCAATGATCGTTACTTTTCAGTCTGTTAAAATGCAAAAGATTTCATTCGATGATCACTAGGATTAGGCATTTAATTTAGTAATATTACAACCGTGGAAGACGTTCACACTGCTGATTTTGTAAAAGCATTTTATTTTGAATTAGATAGGATTTATTGCTGATGTATACTGACAGTTTCAGGGTGCTTTGCTTCGTACTTAAGTTTTGTTAATGATGATTGCTAACGCCTGACTCCAATTTATTTTTCCTTGGTAGGGAGCCCTGCTACACGCTGGGCATCTGTGGCTTTTGGTGCTGGAATTGGTCTCGGGTCTTCATATACGGAGTGCTCTAAAAAATTTAACTCTTCTCCCGTGACACTGGCAACACCTGAAGTGAAGACTCCAGAATTTTCGGCATCTCAGGTTAGATACGGTTGGATAATTTTGACACATGACTATTGGTTTTTTAATAAGTTAATTAACTGAGCCTTTATTTATATTTGTTGAGAAGAGCTCCTATCTGTCGTGGGGTTGAGTGACTATGTACAGTTTGATTGAGGTGTTATCTTGTACTTATTTGTTGTTCCTACCCTTTATGTACTGTGCTCGTCTGCTCTCCAAATTCTGATACCTTATGCTTTGTCAAGTGAAAACTGAAACATCCCAATGGTATTGGTTGTTGTTACTTTCCCATCTGTGGATATCATGACTTTGTCTGATGGATTTCTAAGCTTCATTGTTACTGCTGTCTGCTGATTATGAAGTTTGAGTGTCTGTTGTTCCATCATCTAATATCAAAATGCCCTGAGGTGGGTTTATTTATAATTTAACGAATCTGGCTGTGCCAAGTAGTTACATTCTGTGCTACACATACGGTCCCTTGTACTCTCTTTATGACTCTTGCATTTCTGCTTCAAATACCTCTGGTGCAGCTGATAGTATTTATCGCAGTGACCTTGCGAAGCACCGTACAGTTTAATTAGGAAGCTTATTGATATCATATGCTTTGATGTATTAGGACGAATGATTTCATGAATCACCTATCGTCGCCTTATTGTTATCTACTTAATTCATGGGTTTTTGGATATGAACAGTAGCTTCACTTGTGGAAACTTAACATTTTTCCCTCAGTGAAATTCAATTAAGCATTACTATTTAACTCACATAAGCTTTTGAGATAAGATTTCTGATTACTGTAAGGGCAAAGAGAGTTGCCTCAGTGGTAGGCGCTCCTCCGGTGTCATCGACCCGGGTTCAAGTCCCTCTGACGAACAGATACTAACATATAACCACTAACACCCTATCAAAAAAAAATCTGATTACTGTATACTATTGATAATAAGTGCTGTTGTTATGATTTTATCTTATTTTTTCTTTTCAAGTCTTTTAATAATGAATTGTAATGACTATCGATGGACTTACACGACTAAATGTAACTCAAATCTGAAGAGGAAACTCAAAGAACAACGCCCTAATTTTTAAATTTTCTGTCAATAGTTTGTGAAAGATGCATGCATTATTAAGCTGTGTTAAATATCACATTGTGAAACTGCAGCTAGTGTTCGCGGTAACTTATTGGCTATGTTACAGTTTTTTTTCTGTGAGAACTATGTCGTGGTAACCCTCTCAATATGGTTTGCAATGATTGAGTTGTTGACATGACACATTGAGCTTATTATAAATTACACAGGACAGAAAGAAAATCTGAAAACGAACATATTGAGTTGAAGGAATTGGACTTTAATCTTTATAAAGCCAGTGGATCATTCGGCAGAAAGATACAGTATGCAGCTGTGTGAATTATTGTACTCTCGAACACTATTATTGTTTGTTGCAGCCTTGAATTTGTGTCATACAGCTGAAAACCATATGATTTTTCTGAATGGTATTTTATGCTTCGAACAAGCACAGTGACTTTGTAATAAGTTTCTCTAGTTGCATCTGCTGTAATAGTATGTAGCCGAAACTGCCTCCTATAGTTACAACTTACAAGTCAGTAATTTCTTTGCTCTCTTTAATCGGTTTATTTATTTTCATTTGCTTATAAAATTCTTTTTACCCAGGTTATTCTACCGCCTTAGAATCTGCAACTAGATGGACCTTGTTAACAGATTAGGTAGTCATATCAACAATTAATTTTGACTAGCTTCTGATAGATGCTACTTCACATATAATGATCTAGTAGTTAGGAATACCTGGTGCAAGGAAGCTCATTACTTTGGCCTTTTAGATAGCCCTGAACTGTCATGATATCTCTGCTTTGCTTTAGAGTGTTTTAGACAGGATAATTTTGAGCAAATGATTTATGATTTTAATTGGCGTGCCTACAGGAGGGACAGGACTGAAGTTGCAGGCGGGATGTGAAAGCAACCTCAGGAAATGAATATCCTGATTACTAGCAACGTGCAACAGCTTGAAAAATTTCTTCTTCTTTTTTTTGTAACAGTGAAAATCAATGAGCCATGATCATTGACTCAGCCTCTGTTTGTACTGTTCAATGTTTAGAAGACATCAATTGCCCATTACATCAAATAAGTTCACAGTTATTTGATTCTTGCACGGTCTTTGTGAAAAATACTTCTCTGCACTTTTTTCAGTTTGTGTTCATTGCTAACAGGATGATGCTGATGATGATGATGAATCAGATATAACCAGGAATTGAATGGCTACTCCTTCGGACTTGACAATACTGTCACAACTTCAGTTACAGATGTTCAGCAGGAGCACATCATCGTGCTTAATGGTCTGTTATTTTGTTTTGCAGTTGAATTTTGTTACTGTAAAACATTTCATAAAACAAGAGGAAACATAAGAGGCCTAGTGAACTGATTAATTGCCTTTGGAAGGTCTGCTATTATGAACTGTCCGGACGCCTAAGAATTTCCTCTACTATGACCACCTAAATTTCTGTCCTCTTTGTCTCCTCACTCCAAATTCATCACATCTGATACTTGTGGAATCTTAACCTAGTAGTTTTCAGTTGTTAATAAATTTTGTATCTACCATTGCGCAAATTGCCCCTTCTTATTGGTTTTGCGTCATGATCAATCTGAGATCCAAATGTCCTTCCCGTGCCATTATTGATTCATGTTCAACTAAAGCCTCCAACGCCAAAACATGTCGAACTAAACTCCTTCTCCTTGACATTATATTTCATTGCACAAAACCATATTCAGTCTGCTGGATTCTTCGAAAGCTTAGCCCATCAACAGCCAAGAAACAGATTTGGCAGCTTTGTAGAAAGAAAAAACTAAACTAAGCAGGAAGGATTAAGCAAACCGACACATCAAGCCATACGGTGCTGCAACTGCAGATTAAGCCAGAAGTGTGCCTGCCTCATGAACCATACCATCCCAATAAACAAGCTCAATTGTGGCCAGGCACTTCGCAATAAATCTTAATAAGTTGGAAATCGACAAAACAACAAACCACACAATCAACTCTTACAACTGGGACCAGCATAAAATAAATGAACAAACAGATGGCAAACATTAATTCACAAAACCAGCTCTTTGTCTACACATGGAGCACTCAACTGTTTCAATCAAAATTATAAAAGAGATAAATATCCCCAAAACAACATCATAAATGCAATGGACAAAGAATAAATACAGATATCACACATGGAGCAGCATCCAGAGTCTATGAAGATATATAACACAAAGCCAAGTTTTATATAGAACAAGATAAAAGGTGGATACTTGAAACGGAGCCATGGTGCAGCAATGTGTCAAATTTCTGTACTTGACAGTTCCATATGATGTGTTTGTTGTGATGCTGTATAGAATTCATTTGTGCTTGTTGCTTTGCTTATTCGGACACTGGCTTGGTTTTGGATCTGTAGACAAGCTTCTTCTTTTTTGAGGTCTGATTGTCAATGGTTAGGATGAGTTTTCCAGGTTCTCCAACCTTGAATGTGTTGGAGATTACTGGTTCATCTGTGGGCGAAATCTTTCTGGTCTTTTGTACAATCACAGTGTAGCTGTCCTCAGCAGTGGGCACATATTCAGCCCCATAACTTACTTCCCATCCAACCACTCTAAGCTCCCAGAAAAATAACCCATCCTGCTAAAAGCCAAACACATCACCCAAGTGTTACTACATACAACTTGAATATTCAAACAAGTCTGAGACATGAGGGTAAGCAGGATCAAACCTCAGTAAATGGAAATTCAACAGTGTGCTTCGAAGCTGGTTTGATAACAAGTTCAGTCGCCGCATCTGCAGTGGTGAATGACTCTTGATCACCACTCAGACCACCATACTGGATTGGCACCTGTTCAGGTGCTATGTATCTGTGCAGTAAGCAGACAACATGTTAGATGAAACGGGATACTCAGAGGATTCAAATTTCAAACAAATGATATATGAATATATATATAGTCCAGTCAAAGATAGATAGACACGCACTTGAAGAGGGTGTCAGCGGTTCTGGATGGCCCTGCAAAGACAAATTTGCTCTTGGTTCTTTGAGTGAGGAATGGACTGATCATTCTATTAAATGCCAAATACCACCATGGAACATTGATAAACACCTTCAGATAAGAAAAGATACACATTAGCTTTTAGTCCATGTCCAACCACAGTAAACAAATCAAATTGGCAAAGAATACAATTTTCCTATACAACCCCATATCCCCAACCAACGTCAACGCTAGAAATCAAGAATCAAGTTCTGAGGTTATCTAAAATATTCAAACTAGTGCCATATCTATTCAAGTTGCATGACGACAGCAATTTATAAATATAAAGGTATCGGGAGGAGGTGTTGTACCTGCTTGGCGACGAATTCGGGATAGTTATCCTGGAGCAACTGGAGGGCCTGGTTGGTGGCCAATCTGAGCTCCTTTTTGGTTGGTCCAGGAGAGTTCTTGAGATCATTGACCTGAACAATTGTGCTGATTCCATCGGGACTGAAATCCAACTTTCTAATACTCTTTTCGAGAAACTGAATCCTCCACTTCAAAAAATTGAGTCTCTTTTCCTCGTCGGACAACGTGTTGTTGTAGAGATCCTTGTTCTGGAACTCACCATACACATTGTAACAAACTGGATGTCCTTCTTTGTCGAATCCTTTCATGAACACCACCTTCTCCAACTCAGCCTTGTTACCAAGGTCTTCCTCTAGAAGCAACTCGTCAATTTTGAACTCCTTGCGCCACCTGACGGTGTTCCTGATCATGTTGAAGGCCTCTTTTACCTTGAAGTCTCTTGCGCGGAGGAATTTGAGCAGGATGACGTCACTCCTCTCGTCAGTTAGAAGAGGAATTCCCCAAATGGAGGCCTCCTCCGGTGCAGCTGGAGCCACTTCCTCCTTCTCGGTCGGGGGTGAGACGGCGACGATGGTCTCCTCAATCGCCTCCACAGTTTTGGCACCGTCCTCGTCGGCGGTTGTCTCGACCACCACGACTGTGTTGGCTTCTTCCGCCGCCGGCTCAGGCTTCACTTCTTCCTTCTCCTTCTCCTCCTCTTCTGATTTGAGCTTTTCCTCCTTCACTTGCTGTTTCTCTTGATCAGGAACCTCGGCTTTCTCTTCCTTGGACTCCTCAGCAGCAGCGGCGGCGGCCTTGGTCTCTTCCTCCTTCTCCGGTTGCGGTGGAGGAATAGTGACGAATTCATGCTTGTTGAGCGCATCTTGGATCAACAGTTTCAATTCATCCAAAGCCTTCTTTTCGGGATCAGGTAGATCTCCGACGACGTTAGTCTCCTCCTTAAACGAAACCGACTGCGCAATCACCTCCTGCTCAGTCGTAACCACTTCCGCTTCAATTTTGGCCTCTTTCTGATCTGCAGGCTCCGCAAGTGTCTTCTTCTCTTCAGCTGCAACCTGAACGTGTTGT
Organism: Rhodiola kirilowii; assembly: GCA_033675215.1. Lineage (NCBI taxonomy): Eukaryota > Viridiplantae > Streptophyta > Magnoliopsida > Saxifragales > Crassulaceae > Rhodiola > Rhodiola kirilowii. The sequence goes on from CM066201.1 coordinate 8,732,415, forward strand.
TGTTGTTCCTCCTCTGCAACAGGGACGTCGGCTGGTGCCGGCTTGACTGCGATCTCTTCGGCCATGTGGATCGATAGATATTCGTGTATTCAGAAAGAGGTTAGAGAGAGAGAGTGTGTGTGTGAAGAAGATGATGATAACGAGAGAGAGAGAAAGAGAGAGAGGCAAAAGAGGGTTTAAAGAGAGATGAAGGTGGAGGCGTGATTTGGCGTGTATGAGTTTGAATTGAAGAGAGAGAGAGAGAGGAGTTTTGTTTTGTTTTTTTTGATAAACTAGAGAGAGAGAGGAGGTTGTTGACAGCTACGCGACTGATTATGTGTTCCCTAAATCAAGAAAAAACTATCCGTTATTTCCAACCTCCGCCCCCACCAACTCTCCATTTCTTTTTTATTTTATTTTATACGTGTTATGATATGCCCGTTGTTGAGGACAACTGTGTATGATGATGATAAACACGACACAGAACCGCTCCCTGTTCTTTTCGGATAACCATGACAACCAGATTTACATACTATTTTAATGTGCATTCATTTATGGAATAAATTTCATCCTACTGATGTCAAATTTCAGTCAATTAATATTTATTTACAACTTCAATTTTCTGTTTTTTTTCGATTAAGTCGCCAACCGCAATACAACTTCAATTTTCTGTCAATTAATTATTTAATTAGTCCGCTCAAAAAAAATCAGTTAATTAGTATTTTTTTTGATAAATAGATGATTTGCCGAAACAGCAAAACATAATAATACAATCAATTACATGTCATAACATATCAGTAACACACAAGGATATTGCTTTCAAATCCTGCCATTGCAAAAAAAAATTCTCTTGCTTTTCTAGCCAATTGATCCGCAATTGGATTTGCTTCACGCAGCACCAGATTTAAGCACCAGCCATGAAACCTTTAGAGATAATCTTTAAATGCATATAGCCATACAGTATCCTCCCCTTTCCAATTCCCACCACAGGACATCAATCTAACCAATTCTGCATTATCAAATTCAAAAATGGCATTACTTATCTGATTTTTTTTCCAGCTATTTGCATAGCTTTTAGAAGTCCCAGCCGTTCTACATCAAGAGATTTCATAATTTTTTCAACATACGTAGCATGAATCCACAATATCAAACCCTCTTCATCTTTACAAATACACCCCACTCCAGTTACATTTATACCATCTACACATGAAGCATCACAATTTATTTTCACATTCCCTTTGTCATGCTTTGACCAGCTATATTCCGCTTCTTCTCTTGTCACCAAGAACCTGAGTTTTGGAGAATTATACTGTCTTACTAACATTCTAGTAAGAAAAGCCATAGTAGATGGTTCCAGAATGTCACCTCCATGCAATACTTTGTTTCTATGAAACCATATACATCTTGCACCATAAAAGATATATGGGAGTTGAAATATTGAGAGTTTTTCAACGCAAAACCACACCCAGTCACCTGATTCTAAGAAAGAAGTATTTACTTGACATTCACTAATATCATCAAATGATTTCCAAAATAATTCATCCCACCAACATTTCCAATTTTCCATAAAGTATGCACAACTGTTTCTCCTTTTTTTTTCCACAGATTACACAAATATCTCTTACCTCACAACCCCTTTTCTTCAAATTGCTCATAGCTGGTAGAAAATTATGAAACACTCGCCATATAAATACTTTAACTTTTGTTTGTATTTTGAGTCTCCATATAATCTTCCAAAAACTGACATTTCTCCTTTTATCTGAGGCTTCACCATGTATATCAATATACTGTTGCTCAGCTTCACTTTTCATTACCATATAAGCTGATTTAGTAGAAAACAAACCATTAGCATCAGGTTTCCATAAGGGTATATTCCTTGTTTCATGTAACTGAATCCGTCTTGTAATTTTGGTTCCAGCTCCCCATATACTTCTCCAGCAGAAAGAGGGTCTGTTGCCTAGCTGAGAAGAATATATCTCTTTATTTTTAACATATTTGGCTCTTAAAATTTTACTCACCATCAGATTTGATTGTGAATAAATTCTCAGAAACTGTTTAGCAAGAAGAGCATCATTGAATAAATTTAAATCTCGAAAACTCATACCTCCATCTTCTTTGCTTTTATACATTAACAGTTTGCTTCCCCAATGTATACTCTTGCCTTCTGCTTTACAATTCCACCAATAATCAAACATAAGACTAGTAATTTGTTACTCTGCTCTTTCGGAATTTTGTAACACATCATCGTATATAATGGTAAAGCTTGAATAACAGCTTTCAACATAATCTCTTTTCCCGCTGTTGATAAGAACTTACTTTTGAAACCAGCAATCTTCTTCCATGTTCGATCTTTAATATATTGAAATGCTTCTGCCCTTTTTTTATCCAAACCACAATGGTAAGCCAAGATATTTATTATGATGAGGCACCTGAGTTACTTCAAGAACATCACAAATATTTTTCCTACAACAAGCATCCACATTCTTACTAAAAACTACCTCATATTTAATAAAATTGATCCGTTGACCTGATAACTTTTCATAGGTAATCAAAGCATTCTTCAGATGCCAAGCATTAGAGAGGATTGCTTTCATGAAGAAAATAGTATCATCTGCAAACATAAGATGAGTTACTATTGGTGCACCTTGACATATTCTAATACCTTTAATCAGATTTTCACTTTGCAGCTTCTGCAAATATGTACCCAACCATTCTGTAACAATGAGAAATAAATAAGGGCTCAAAGGATCTCCTTGTTGCAAACCTCTCGTTGGTACAAAAATATCTGAAATAGAATCATTTATCTTCACCTTATAACCCACAGTTGTAACAGACATCATTATCAGATTGATCAATCTATCTGTAAATCCCAGTTTACTCATCATCTTCTCCAAAAACTTCCACTTTAAACGGTCATAGGCTTTGCTTATATCTATTTTCAGAGAATAACATCCAGTCTTTTGCACATTTCTTGTCTTCATATAGTGGGAAAGTTCATTTGCAACAATAATATTATCAGTTATCAGTTTTCCTGGCACAAAAGCACTCTGATTATCCGAAATAACATCTGAAAGAACCTTCTTCAATCTATTAGCAAGGACTTTAGAGATGATCTTCGCAGCAACTATAAATTGATGTTAAGCCAATGTTCGAAATTCCCTTAAGTTTTCTTAATCCAACTGTATAGCCTTAATTGAGTTTTAATCAAGAAATGAACTTAACAAGATTGGGAACTGAATGTAAATGGCGCAATCAATTTTACGTGGTTCGGGGGGCTGCCCCTACTCCACGGAGCCTCGGGGACGAGGAGACTCAACCCAATGTTCCACTATAAGTCGCAAAAAGGTTACAAAGATGGCACAAGGTTCTTATGCGTGATCAAGCAAGAAAGCTATAGGAAATGACTAAACAATCAAGCATAACACAGTAAGGAAACAGTATGGACCAGTCGAAGAACTTCCCTGAAGGATCTGAGACATCCGGCGGGTCAAAACCGGCTCCACCGTCCTCTCATGGAACTGACGAATCAACCAGCCGACTGCGTCGTCTCCGGCCAAATTGCTAGAGTCCAAAGATGTGTCATAGTACATTGTTGCTTAGGGATGAATATCAGGATTGAACAGGATGAATTGCAGTGTCAATCCATCTCGCCCTCTTTCGCTCAAAATAGAAAACCCTAGAATCCTAAATTGGAAATACAGCTGGGTGAATATTCAGACTGAAGGAGATGAAGCGATCGGCGGTGTTTCCCTTGCGCCTTCAAACTGAGCTCGTGCTTCTCCAAACGGCGTCGTGCCCTGCAGCTTCAAATCTCCCACTTCGCTCAACACGTCACCGTTCCACTTATGCATCAAAAAACAGAATTGCCGATTCTTCAAAACTGTGCCGTTTTGGCTGGGACTGGGGTGCTTAAAGGTATGGTACTCCTAAAGCCTAACCAAGACTACCATGCACTAAATCTAACCTAATGCTTACATATTGATCACAAATGGGCATTGTTCCATCAAACAAAATGGATTACAACCCTAACAAATGCCCTCCTAATCTATTTTGTGCCAAAACCTTTAAATGACTTACAATGGATCATTGGACCAAGTCTCCCAAGTCCCTTCCTTGGCTCACTCCACATATCAGCCTACTTCATCAATGTGAAGCTTCTTCCCGCAATAAACAAACTTATCAGTGGGAACAATTTTTGTTCCAAAATCTACAGAATTAACATCACCAGAAATCTTCTTTAACACAATTTCATTTGAGTCAATTTTATCCCTTATAAAGTGATATCTCACATCTATGTGTTTTGATCTTTCATGGTAAACTGGATCTTTACATAAGTAAAGAGCACTTTGGCTGTCCATGTGGAGATGAGGGACTGGGACTCTTCCCTCAATCTCTCCCACAATCCCAGTAAGCCATAAGGCTTCTTTGACTGCCTCAGTGGCAGCAACATACTCTGCCTCAGTAGAAGAGAGTGTCACAATGGGTTGGAGCTGGGATTTCCGGCTCACACCGTTTCCATTCCATGTATAAAAGAAGGCAGTTGTAGATTTTCTATTGTCTTTATTTCTAGCATAATCAGAAACTACATAGCCTACCAAGCTAGCATTTGGATCATAATTTTGAAAAAATAGGCCTATGTCTTTAGTTCCACTTATATACTTGAGCAAGTACTTCTTGGCCAACCAGTGTTTTCACCTGGATTAGACATGAATCTGCTCAAAACACTAATGGAGAAAGCCAGGTCAGGCCTTGTACACAACATGTCATACATGATGGACCCAGTTGCAACATCATAAGGGACATCAGCCTTTCACATTTAGCATAGAAAACTTGTTTAAGACCTTATTCATGTAATCAGTTTGTGATAAGCAAATGGTCCTAGATTTTCTATCTCTAATTATTTTTACCCCAAGGATCTTTTGGGCACTCCCAAAATCCTCCATGTCAAAGTTTTGTTTGAGCTTTTTCTTAACAGTTTCTATGGCAGACTTAGACTTACAAATGAGCAGAATATCATCAACATAAAGCATCACATAGACAGGGAAGACAGTGCTTTGCATTTTTAGATATAGACAACTATCATATTTGCTTCTAATAAAGCCAAGAGAAATCATACAAGAGTCAACCTTCTTATTCCATTGTCTAGGGGACTGTTTCAGTCCATAAATTTATTTATTTAACAGGCAAACATGCCCAGGATGATTTCTATCCTCAAAACCTATAGTTTGTCTCATATAAATTATTTCATGCAAATCCCTATAAAGAAAAGCTATTTTTACATCCATTTGTTCTAACTCTAAGTCATAAATAGCCACCATAGCAATAAAAAGCCTCATAGTTTTGTATTTCACAACTGGAGCAAAAATTTTAGTATAATCAATTCATTCTTTTTGTGTAAATCCCTTAGCAACTAACCTAGCCTTAAATCTAGGTGGATCACTAGGACTATTTCCCTCTTTCAGTTTAAAGATCCATTTACAGTCAATAGTTCTGGCTTTTTCAGGTTTTGGAATCAGTTTCCAAGTATCATTAGCATGCATGGCTTCAATTTCCTCAATCATAGCAATCTTCCATTTATTAGCATTTTTACTAGACATGGCTTGCTTATATATTTCAGGAACAACAGTCTCAATTGATCTAGCAGCAATCAATGCAAATTCAGCAAGATCAGTCACAGCATAATTTTCAGTCAGATTTGCATACTTCTTGTTTGGTTTAGAAATCCTAGGTTCTCTATCCCTAGATAGCAAATAATCCCTAATATGTGAGGTACTAGCAACAGGGGGATCATTTCTAGTATGGGAATCATTGGAGGTGAAGGGAACTTCAGGATTATCAATAGGGGAAGCATGTTCAACAGTTTCATCAACAACAGTAGGGGAAGTAGCATCAATAGGAGTAATAGCAGCAGAAGCATCATTATCATGATTTAAAAAAGAATAGTTAGATGCACTTACCTCCCCCCCCCACCTGATTGGTGTAGATGCACATTACCTGGTGAGTTTGAGCCACCTTGAGGCTCACTTGTTACCTAATTCTCCAACTCTGGCATCTCCAAATCCAGTGACTGGCCTGAGTAAGCTCCTGGAGGGTCACCTGGATCATCAACTGGAAAGAAGACAGGATGACCTGGTGAAAGAAAACTGGTCAAATGCTCAGATGTGCCAACAGGGTTAGAAACACAGTTTAGTTTGGACTTGAAGTAATAATCATGTTCATTAAAAGTAACACTTCTAGATATAATAACCTTGTATCCTCCTGGTTGGATTAACAGTATTTTATACCCATTCACACCCTCAGGGTAGCCAATCATGATTCCATTTTAAGCCCTTGGCTGCAATTTCCCTTGGGAAATTTGGGTGTATGCTGTGCAGCCAAAAGGTCTCAAATGACCAAGGGCTGGTGGTTTGCCAGTCCATAGTTCCCGGGGAGTCTTGAAGTCTATCACATATGATGGACTTCTATTGACTAAATAAGAGGCAATGGCTGGTGGTTTGCCAGTCCATAGTTCCCGGGGAGTCTTGAAGTCTATCACATATGATGGACTTCTATTGACTAAATAAGAGGCAGTGATCACTGCCTCACCCCATAGTGAGGGCTTAACCCCTGAGGTGATCATCATGCAGCTAGCCCTCTCCAAGAGGGTTCTATTCATCCTCTCAGCAGTCCCATTCTGTTGAGGAGTACCAGGGACAATTAAGTGTCTTCTTACTCTATTTTTAGAACAATATTTATCAAACAATTTATTGCAGAATTCCAAACCATTATCTGTTCTTAGGCATTTTAGTTTCAAGTTTGTTTGAGTCTCAACATTAGTTTTCCACAGTTTAAAATGTTCAAAAGTCTCATCCTTAGTTTTCAACAGATAAACCCACACTTTCCTAGTAAAATGATCAATTAAAGAGAGGAAATAATGTCTTCCTCCAACTGTGGCAACCTGAGTAGGCCCCTATGGATCAGAGTGAACATATTCTAAAGATTGGTTGACCTTAAATGTTGATTTACTAAAGGGATGTGAAGTCTTTTCACCAAGGACACAGTTTTCACAAAATTTCAGGTCAATAGGTTGAGATTCAATAAGACCATATTTATACAAGTGTAAAAGCCCTTTGTTATCAATGTGACCAAGTCTGGTATGCCATTTATGAGTATCTTTTAAAGCTTTTTGTTCATCAACTTTGTTAATTTCAGGTGACAAAACAACATGATACAGACCACCTTTATTAATGCTTTTTATCACAATTTTGTTATCTTTAATAACCTCTCTTATTCCATTATGTGTATTAATGTGACAACCAAGATTATCAAACTCAGATTCAGATAACAAACTTCTTCTCAAGTTAGGCACCCAATCAACATTTTGCACAATTCTTATAACACCATCATGCATCCTTAAGGGAACTTTACCTATTCCCTTAATTTGCAATGTGGTTTGGTCACCAAGCATGACACCACCAGCATTCTGCAGCTCAAAGGAGCTGAACAAATGCATGTGAGGAGTGGCATGCATGGTACACCCTGAATCCAAGATCCAGGAGTCACCGGTATCATCATTGGTAGCCATAAGTAGTTCCTCATTGTACTGAGGCTTTCTTTCACAAACATTACTTGTACCGGGCTTATTATCAGTGTTTTTCTCTTCTTTTCTCTTGAAACAATAAACAATTGTGTGACCTAACCTTCCACGGTAGGTACACTTAAGGGGAGCGGATGATTTATCATAGTTCTTTTTCAGGATTTTTGTTACCATTAGACTGATTTTGATGAGGTCCTTTGTTATATGGTTTCTTAGATTTCCTCTTATAGTTGTTTTTACCCTTAACAAACATAACCTCAGTTTTAGGATCAGTTATAGAGCCATTTTTAGATTTGAAGACCCTTAAGGTTTCATTCTTTTGACTAACAGCTTCTATTATCTTAGAGACAGTCAAGTCATCTCTACCATATTGTATGACATCTCTCAAAGTGTCAAACTGAGGCAGAAGGGCATTAAGAAGGATAACAGCTTGATGTTCCTTCTTAAGTTCATCATCACATCTTTTCAATTCTTGGGTCATCTTAAGAAAGACATCCAAATTTTCTTGAAGACTGATGGAAACATCCATCTTGAATGTAAACAATTTACATAACAGTGAGATCTTGTTTGGCAAGGATTTAGCCAAATAGATGTCTTCAAGAGCATCCCATAACAGTTTGGGATCAGAATGTTACAGGACCTGCCTGGCAACATCAACTGTAAGTCTCATCATTATTTCACAATGAGTAATTGCTTTTAAGTCCTTTTTCTGTTGGTCTGAGGTGGGAACTAAACACTCCTCAGAGATGGTTCTATAACACCTTTCTTTTATTAAAATGGCCTTCATTCTAACTTTCCACATGGCAAAGTCAGAAGTGCCATCAAAGGGTTTCAATTTAAGAGAATCAGCCATCCCAAGTGAACATTGTATTTTATGCGTTTCAAATGTATGAGATTCGAAAGCAATATATTTGATCAAAAATAATTTATAAGACCGGTAAGTACCGGGTCGTCCAAGGAGCAAGTCCAAACTTACGAGCACTATTCAAGTTTGGTCTCATAAGTCTATTCTAATTGCAAAAGGTTTGATTGGTGAAGTTAAACTCTATAAACAATATAAACCACACAAGGGTTCTAGAGAATTATGTCACTATTAAGGCTAAAGGTGTATTCTAGGGAGCTACTTCACTCATATGTGTTTTTAGACTCCAAGAGTTCAATTCCATGCAAGATACTTATCCTAGATGATTAGATTACGGCCCGTATATCTATCAAGTCAAATTCCACCTCTCGGTTACTTCTCCGACTTGAGGAAGATATACCTTATACACACGAATCTCAATCTCTCGATATTTTTGACTCGCGTCCTACTCATATCTCTTGATTGTCAACTCTCGTTGCATAATAGATCCTTATGAGGAGGTGAAGTTCTAGCCTATCTCAATGCTAGGATGGGTCACGCTAGTGATCACAACCTAACAAAAGCGATTTACTTGTTTTTGAGAATCTTTGGCGTCCACCTCTCGGTTACTTAGCCTAGGGTTCCTTAATGACTTGCTATCTAGATACTTTGGCGTCCACCTCTCGGCTACTTGACAAAAGAACTATAGAAATAACCATCTAGGCATTTTCTTAAACACCTAGAGTGCTTAACTCAAGTCATACACCCAAACCATACACTTAGACATTTTCTCAAACACCTAGAGTGCATAATTTGAGTATTCATTCAAAGTAAACCACAATCATCCAAAACATGTTATTCTTGCATTGATTCATTATAGATTAGGAGTATTGACACACATAAGATCCATAGGACCCTAGAATACAAACACTACTCACAAATCATGGTCATAGACAAACACAAATCGTATTGAGTACATATATGAAAATACAATGGAAGGAATGAACCAATCTAGTGTAGATGATCTTCTTCCACCCTTTGAATCTTCAATCTTCAATGGATGATCCTCCCTTTGAAGCCTTAGTAGCTTATCTCTCTTGAAACCCTTGATTTCGTGCTCCAAAAACCCTAGCTCAAGTCCCCCTCCGAATCCCCCCATCACCTCTTTCTATTTATAGCCAAAGGCAAACATTCTGAATCAGAGGTGAGGCTCGGGCAAGCTTCATTGTGCTCGGGCGATCTTATTTTGGCAGAGGCACAAGGATCGGACGAGGCTCGGGCGAGCTCCACTGAGCTCGGTCGAGCTTAATTCGGCAGTGGCATTGCTCAGGCGCAGAGCTCGGGAGAGCTCAATGGAGCTCGGGCGAGCTTGTAGAGGCATCCAGCTTCTGGTGGCTTTTTAGTAGTCTTAATCTCTGAATTTGGTCTTGGCGTCAACTGGTGAGTTCTAGTCCTTTGAGTTTCATTCCAACAAGACAAAGATCAACTCATTTGGACACCGTATGCGATCTGTGCGTCCAAAAAAAAAGTCCCAAAGGTCGATTTGTCCCGTTTTGCCCGAAACTCCATATTTTTGCTCCGAAACTTTGGTTTTATGCGACAATTGATCTTTTTGAACCCGGGGACCATAAGATTGGTTTCTAACCTGAAATGGCAATCAAGAGGGTCAAATGGCATCGCAAGAGCATCGGGAATGAACCAAAACTCTTCATAAATGGATAGATAAATGAGTCGAGAACTCGACTCATCACCAAGTTAGGGACTAAGGCCAAAAACAGGGGGATTTTTAAAAAACAAAAGGGTAAGGACCTTCAAGGACTGACAAGAACTCTCAAGATCAGTCCCTAACGGCTCTGATACCACATTGTAAATTGATGTTAAGCCAATGTTCGAAATTCCCTCAAGTTTTCTTAATCCAATTGTATAGCCTTAATTGAGTTTTAATCAAGAAATGAACTAAACAAGATTGGGAACTGAATGTGATTGATGGACCATAATTATACGAATCATAAACACAGTTAAACCCACCAAATTAGACACTTTGTCTAGTTAACTTTTGCTTGTTAGTTCCGATATATTTCTACAGGGCATTTTGGAGCATAGAGAAAATACAAGCTAAGGAGGAGTTCTTAGAGGCAAAAATGGAGTACAAGGCAAATCAGGCCACTTTGGCCCAAGCAGGACCTGGCCACGCCCAGCAGAGTCCTAGGCCCCAGTCGAGCCACCAAGGACCAATAGCAAGTCGCTCAAGCAAACGACCTTATTTAATGAATCCACCTCGACCAAAATATTCCAAATGACAAATAAGGTGGACAATGTCGAGAAACCAAGAAGCAAGCTCGAGCCGATTGAGAGTTGGCCCAATTCCAAAGCAAGGTCCCGCGCGCATAGGCACCAAGTCCAAATTGATCGACCAAACTTTGGAATATGGAAATTCTGGCTCGTCCAAAGTGTTTAAAACACCCAATAACTCGGTGAATCTCAAATTCCAGACAAAATGCCCGAGTAGATTCATCAGTGGCCGAGAAGACCAAGTCCCGTCCGAAGAACCAGGCCCGCGCCGAGAGCCAGTCCGAGACCTGTGCGCACGCTGAACTTCAAATCAGGCCCAGACCTAGTTCCGGCCAAATTCTGACAAAACGGTCTCGACCATTAGTCTTAGAATTGCTTCAAATTTCAGAATCAGCTGTTCAAATGCCAAGGACCGTCGGCTCATTTTCCGGCCAGAATTCCGGCCAAGCTCCGGCGAGCCTCCGGCGAAGCTCCGACCAGGTGAAACTCCGACCAAGACCAGGCCAACTCCGGCAAGAATTCCGGCAGAACCACCGGCCAAGTTCACTATTGCGGTTGGCTTTTTCCGGCGACTCAAGGGAAGCTTCCACAAGCTTCCACAAGCTCCTCCTCACATGGTGGCTCCTCCACTCTCCTCCCTCCACTTGTCACAACCACCACCCTCCTCCAAAAGCCGCCGGCGGCTAGAGCTCCTCCATGGAAATGATGACATGTGGAGGCTTCTCCTCCACATCTCCTCCCCTTCCTCCTCCACCCTTGGATGCTCCTCCACATGCCCACCATCTCCACCCTCCATTCTCCAAAACTTGGCTCCCAAGTCTCCTCCCATGGCTATAAAAGGAGGCTTCCCCTCCTCATTTGTAACTCATCCCATACTTGTACACACTTTAGAGAGAGAGAGGGCTTAACCCTCCTCTCTTCATTTTCAATAAAATTGTTCTTCGCTTTGGAAATAAAGGATAGCTCCCTTGGCGCTTCAACGGTTGTAAGTATTTCTTCGTATTTATTTACTGCTTTTATTTCCTTAGTAATAATGTTTAGCGTGATGAATAGTAGCTAAACTAGTAGTTCGGTAGAAGGGGCGTACTTGTATTATAAAATGTTTTAGACTTTACTCTTAGTATACCTTTGTATTCGATACTTGTTCTATGTGCCATATACTAAGTCAGAACGTCCATGGTTGAGGGGACGCTTGGAATGGCAAAGCTCACCATGGGGGTTCGTAAACTTGTACTGATAAGTGGATGCTTGGAATGGCTAAGCTTATTTGAGAAGTTTGACTCATCTTAAACACCATCTGGTTTGATCGGAAATGACGGACCAGATGGATGCACTTACGACTAAGATACTTCGAAAGGAGGAATTAGTTTTGCTTAGAACAAGTGTTTTAAATGGTGTTGCAAGTCTTGCGCTAGGAATAACCTCGATTCATCTTTGAATACTTAGCATGATCATGTCTTGCGCTAGAAATAGCCTCAATTCATCTTTGAACACTTGGCATGATCATTAGCGGTCAATGATAAACAAATATAATACAAGGCCCCTAAAACCGAATGCTTTCCTTTAAATCGTAATATCAACTGTCGTAATTTACTTTCAGTTCCCAAAACACTCAAACCCAACCCCCAACTGTATTTACTTTCGTGACAATCCCGTAAAAACAACTAATCCACACTGACTCCTTTGGGTTCGACCCCTACTTACCACTTGCTACCCAGTAGTGTAGTCGCGAGAAGCGGACTATAAATTTATTTGCACATTTGCTGTGACGACAAGCATCTGTCAGTGATGTTCCCATGAATGGCATGGCTTTGGCAAAACGGCTTTAGATAGTTCAAGCATGAGTTCAAGGAGTGTTCAACCGACTACTGGAACTCGCATACAGCAGATCTGAAGATAAGATGTTTCCTAATCTGGATGATCGAAGATCTGATCTGATTGGAGTCAGGTCAGCAATAAATTAGAGGATGAGATATTCAAATGAATATCCTCTCATCAATTAGGAGTCATTTAAGAAGATTCGGAATTACTTGGTAAGAAAGAAAGATCGAGATCTTCTTGAAGATTGGAGGAAAGAAGAACATTTCCTAATTCGGAAGATTCTAAAGATCGAAGATCTTGTCGATTTGAAGTTGGCCAGCGAATATTTCGAGCCTCAGATATTTGAATGAATATCTTCACATCATATTGAAGGCGGCGTGGCTGACTTGGCGAGGAAGTAATCTTATATTACTCCAACCGATTTGAAAAAGATATACATCAAATATTTAGGAATATTTCCAAAATATTTGATGGGATTATCTTGAGCAGATTTGGATATCAACCGAGCATATAAATTCAATGCTAGGGCATCCGGATCTGTGTCGCTTCCTGAGAGAAAAGAAAAACATGAGAGTTCGTGAGATTGGAGGAGAAGCGGCCACCGGCTGAGTATTCCACATCGGAATATCAACGGCGAAGTAACAGTCTGTTCAGTGTGCTGTTCAGACTGTTCTTGAAGGACAACAAACCGCACACACACACGGTAATCACGCTACGTCTTTCAGAGAAGGCGACTGGACTTCCGAGAAGTCCAAGACTAGGCCGAGAGGGAAGTCTCGTCCTACCCATAGCGGATCGAGGGGAGCTGCGGTGAACCGAGATTGCAAATCCGAGAGACGGAGTGTTAGAGGATAGGCTATTACAAACAAGGCGTTGTGTAAGTGTAAGTCCACGAATAGCTCTAAAATCGTAATAAGATTTGTGTCCCTTTTCGGGTGTGGGAAACCCCCAGAGTAGGCGAGGCCGAACTGGGTTATCATATCGTGTGTGCTCCTATTTGTTCTGTTTTTGGTACTGTCTGCTAAGGTGTTCCAGTATCTGTTAGAACACAACCTGAAACTGTCCAACAGGTGTTCGAGACGCAGTTCGAACACCACCTGGAACTCGTCTTGACTAAGACAAGTAGATTTCAATTGGTATCAGAGCAGACACTCAACATACAGAGTGTGATCCGGTGACTGTTCAAGATGAGTTTGAAGGAAGGACAGAGCACTTACCGACCACCATTGCTTGAAGGGCCAAACTATCTTTATTGGAAGTCCAAGATGAAAGTCTTTCTGAAATCTCTCAATGAAAAGGCTTGGAGAGCTGTGTTGGTAGGATGGACAGAACCCATGATGGTTAACTCTGAAGGAGTTGTTATGCCAAAACCTGAAGCCCTGTGGTCTGAAGCAGATGATATAGCGGCTATTGGGAATTCAAAGGCCCTGAATGCAATATTCTATGGAGTGGACGAGAATGTGTTCAAGCTGATTGCTGAATGTGAGGTGGCCAAGGAAGCATGGGATATTCTCAGAATAGCCTATGAGGGTCCAGACAGTGAATCTAATGATAAAGAAGAAGAACATGAGAATGTCAATCTCGTCAGACTTGAAGACTACAGTGAGACAAGTGAAAATCCATATTCTAGTACACTGTCTGAACAGGCTATTGACGACGCTTCAAGCAGTGATGATGAAGGACTTGCTCATGAGACCTCGGCCAAGACGTACAAGGAACTCTATGAGAAGTGCCTATTGGTGATTGGCCTGAACAAGAAGCTCACAGAAACAGTGGCAAGCCTGGCAGAAGAAAAAGATAAAAAGTGGCAGGAGGTTGAACTTCTCGTTGCCCAGAACACCAGGAGGAAATATCTGCTTTTAAGCACGAGATGATTCGAATGAATCAAGAACACTCGTCACTTCTTACACAGAAGGTGAAACTGCTAGACACCGTATCGGTTCTGAAAGCTGAGATGGAGAAAAATAGAGAAACACATCCTGGAGGCTTGGTGGGGCTAAGGAGAAAGAATGCTGAGTTACACATCCGCAAAGAAGTTCATCTCAATATGACAGGTAATCCTCAATATCTCATCAATGTTAAACCTATTCGCAAGCGTCAGTTTGTCACTTTTGGAGATGGAGGAAAGGGCCAGGTGATCGGCTGTGGGACATTGAAGGTTCCCGATCTACCTGAGCTCGAGGATATCCTCCTAGTGGATGGGTTAAAGGTGAACCTGATCAGTGTCAGTAGATTGTGTGATGAAGGACAGTCTGTTACATTCACTCGTGATTCCTGTCAAGTACTGGATAGGAATGGAGACACACTGATGGAAGGAAGTAGGTCATCAAACAAAAGCTACCTTCTAGGCACAGTTGGAACAGGAGATGCCACTGTCTGTCCGATAAACACGATACATGAGATGGAATTGCAAGGGACAGGTATGGTGTCCTCCTCTGGAAAGGTGAAAGATGAAATTTCCCTAAACTCAGTTCCAGAAGGTGAAAAAGTTAGAGGTGGGACATCATCTGAAACACCCATTCAGACCAAGTCTACAGTTGCAGAGGGAGGTCCAGGTGATGAAGCCACACCTACTCCAGCTGGGACACTTCACGATGCTCTTGCGCTACAACCCTCATGGAGAATTAAGAGTCGAGCGAATGAAATCAAGTGTCGAGAGCTGGCTGCCTGTTCATCTAGTCCGAAGAATGTCATCAAAGCAATTATTGATGAGATTTGAGTGGTGGCCATTCACGTGGAACTGGGAGAGTTTACCAGATCTGAAGCATGGATGTCATATCATCTTGCGCATAGTCACGAACTGAAGAAGACTATGTACAGACTCACACAAGCGCCCAGAGCATGGTACGAGACGTTCCTCATCGACCATGGCTATGCGCGAGGGGGAGAAGAGAAGCACATGTTTGTCATGAGTACACAGAAGCTGGTTGGCCAGTTCGTGAGACAGATGCAAAAGGAGCTCCAGCTGACCATGATGGGAGTGATGAAACACCTTCCTGGAACACATGTTGACCAGGTGCTGGGAGAGCGGGAGAGCATCGCTGCAGGGAGCTGCTGCACTCAGTTCCTATGTATGAAGCAGAATCTGTCTGAACACGGAATGGAACGGGTGATGAAGGTTCTGCCCAAGAACCCAGTACAACACTCCATGAGCAGATATCACTTCATCAGAGAGCTAGTGGAGAAGAAGGTCATAACATCGAAACACATGACAACTGTAACTGTCATGCCACTAGACGCCGCTCAGTTCGAAACACTTAGATCATCTTTGGGTCTGCGTGTTATCACCAACTAGCTACTCCAGACGGAGGTCAGCCAAGAGCAGAGCCCCAGGAAATCAGATGGGCTGACCTACCAAAGAAGAGGGCTGGAACAGATGGTACGTGGTTGGAACTGATTACTAAGTTCAACATATTTGCAGCTTTATGAGGCGTTAGAGCATATCAAGGAGGAGAGAGGTGATTGGACAAATATCTCAAGAGATAAACACAAGAGGTGATTGGACAAATATCTCAAGAGATAAACACAAAATCGTTTTTGGCAAGTGGAGGAGTCCAAATATTTGAGAAATCAAAAAGGCAGTTGAATCAAAGTCGGATGAGGATACAATATCAGCAAACCCTAAGATCAGAGAAGGGAAAAAGAAGGGAGAAGAGGCGGCTGTGACAGAACTTAAAGAAGCTACTTCAAAGACGTCAAAGGCTGATCCTAATACAACTAAAGGGAGTGTTCGGATTGCGAAGGACAATCAGGCGATGGCTGAACCACCCCTCAATAAGGTAATCCCTTGTTCTCACTCCCAAGCTATTGCTCTCAATTTTGTTGATGAGGACGTACGGGAGATTGGTAAAGATTCAGTGAGTTATAAGGGTGACAAAGTGGTTAGTAAGAAGTCGAAGGGATTGAAACCTGCTGTAGATTGTGTGGCCAAGGCTACAGAAGAAGGTGAAGCCAATAGGGCTAAGATTGTGGTTCTGCTAAGCAGAAGAATGAGGATGCAAGTGGAGAACAGCAAGCTAAGCAATCTGGCAATGTGATGGAAGAGTCTCATGCATCCGACAATGATGAAGAACTGGATTGGTTGTTCAAGGACATTGATGATGTTGTTGATGAGTTGCAAAAAGAGGAGGTTACAATACTTGTTGAGACAAGAGCTGATTAGTCCTCAAGAGCCCAGGTTGTCTGGGTTAAGAAGGAGGCAAGTGTACCAGATGATGTTGTCTCAGATATGCAGGAAGGTGGTGAGACAGTTTTACCCCAAGAGTCCTCTAGTTCTGATGCAGTCCCAGAGGGTGAGTCAATTGAAGCACCGGACGTTGTGCAAGGAGGGTTATATTCCTGATTTTGAGATGGAGGATGCTACTCAGGCTGCCACCTTGTCAGAAACTCATCCAGAGGATGCTCAGGACTTCGTCCCTCCTTCTGAACTAAGGAAGGCAATGTGCATATTGGGTCTACAGCACAATCAGAAAATGAACATGTTGAAGAAAAAGCATCTGACGCACCAACTGTGCCGACTGAGTTGGAACATCCAGCTAATACAGATATAGAGATGCAATTATCTGATCAAGAAGAGGCTGCGAATGAGAACACTCGGAAGGAGGATCAGGACACAGTGTCACTGTCTGATCTCAAGAAAGCTGAAAAGAAGAAACCCAAGAAGATAGTGACCTTCCAAGAATGCTCATCTAAGGCAACTATCAAGATGAATGAGAACACAGACGCAGGGGGGGCAAGTGCGTCTAAGAAAAGGAAAAGGTATAGTCCAGATCCTGTTCCTGCACATGTTCCAACTGGAAGTATGAAAAATGGAGTATGGTGTGCCAGTACAGAAGCAGCAGCCAATTGGAAGGCAGTGCAGAAAAGAAAGATCATCCCTGAAAGGCTGCTTAATGAGAAGACAGTTCCATCCCAGTTGCAGATCTGACTCTGTTCTACTCGATGTTGTTCTTCATCACATTAGTCAACTGGAAGCCTACATCTCATAAAACCACGATCAACAAGGAGATGGGACAGCTGCTCTACCAGATTGGAAATAGGATGCTCATTGACATGGGAAGAATTATATTTGACCAGATTACAGAACACGCCATTCTACAAAGTCTCTACACCAGATATTTTTCTCATCATTTATCTATGAGTATCCAAATTTGAAGACTGATTAGGACAGACTGTCAAGTGCTCGTTCAAGTTGGTAGTTGATCACAAGCTGTTCAAGGGTCGACATAAGAATGATCTGAAGGACCCTGGGCTGAAGAGGAAGGATGCACCTGAGTCTTCCATAAGGAGAGCTGCTGGTTAGAAGTTGTTCCGAGCTGAACGCGGATAATTACTGAAGGAGGTGGAGATCATATTAGAGGTCGAACATGAGCAGATGTCAAGAATCAATCAATTGGTGCACACTCTGCGATATCCCAATGACGATGAAGCAGGTGAAGCTTGACGAGCTCATGGGGTCACTAAGGACATTTGAGATGAATTTTTCTGATGATCTTCGAAGAAGGATAGAAAAATGTGTTGCTCTGAAGACTGATGTATCTGAAGAGTGGAACAGCGTCAAGGATGAGTCTTAATCAGGTCAAGACATCAGTGAAGGTGTTAAACTTTGGATCACAAGACCTAGACACGATTCTGAAGTCTCGGAGGATGAGTGGAGGACATAGAGGCATTGGCTACACTGATGGGAGCAGTTCAGGAAAGACTAAATTTGTCAAAGCTGAACAGTCGGTGAACAGAGAGATGAATAGGTACCCTCTGGCCAACATGAAGAGTTCTAACGGTGAATGGAGACGAGACTCAAGAACCTGTTGGTACTGTCACAAGAAGGGGCACATGAAGCCAAGGTGTCACGAGTTCTTCACTGTGCGTAGAAAGTTGCAGCAGAACAATACTCCAAGGATGACATGAGAATGTAGAGCGAGATCGTGGACCGAGAATCTCTGATGGAGGAAACCAGATCATCAAAAACCATCAGTTGATGACCTGTGGTCGAACTGCTGCTGAGACACCATGGTTCGACAGACTCACATCATGTGTCACTGTCCCAGGCTATTTTCGAGGGGGAGTTGACAAGATTCCAGATGCCGAGGAGACCGGTTTGCTCGATTGGACCCCTTGCCAGTTTGTGGCAAAAAGGGGGAGTGTTTTGAGGTAACTGTTCTGGTTCCTCAAGTTGTGTCTAAAGCATAGATTTGGTTTTGCCAAAATGCTAAGGGGGGAGATTGATGTTCCCATGAATGGCATGACTTTGGCAAAATGGCTTTAGACAGTTCAAGCAGGAGTTCAAGGAGTGTTCAACCGACTACTAGAACTCGCATACAGCAGATCTGAAGATAAGATGTTTCCTAATCTGGATGATCGAAGATCTGATCTGATTGGAGTCGGGTCAACAATAAATTAGAGGATCAGATATTCAAATGAATATCCTCTCATCAATTAGGAGTCATTTAAGAAGATTCAGAATTACTTGGTAAGAAAGAAAGATCGAGATCTTCTTGAAGATTGGAGGAAAGAAGAACGTTTCCTAATTCGGAAGATTCTAAAGATCGAAGATCTTGTCGATTTGAAGTTGGCCAGCGAATATTTCGAGCCTCAGATATTCGAATGAATATCTTCACATCATATTGAAGGCGGCGTGGCTGACTTGGCGAGGAAGTAATCTTATATTACTCCAACCGATTTGAAAAAGATATACATCAAATATTTAGGAATATTTCCAAAATATTTGATGGGATTATCTTGAGCAGATTTGGATATCAACCGAGCATATAAATTCAATGCTAGGGCATCCGGATCTGTGTCGCTTCCTGAGAGAAAAGAAAAACATGAGAGTTCGTGAGATTGTAGGAGAAGCGGCCACCGGCTGAGTATTCCACACCGGAATATCAACGGTGAAGTAACAGTCTGTTCAGTGTGCTGTTCAGACTGTTCTTGAAGGACAACAAAGCGCGCGCACACACACACGGTAATCAAGCTACGTCTTTGAGAGAAGGCGACTGGACTTCCGAGAAGTTCAAGACTAGGCCGAGAGGGAAGTCTCGTCCTACCCATAGCGGATCGAGGGGAGCTGCGGTGAACCGAGATTGCAAATCCGAGAGACGGAGTGTTTGAGGCTAGGCTATTACAAATAAGGCGTTGTGTAAGTGTAAGTCCACGAATAGCTCTAAACTCGTAATAAGATTTGTGTCCCTTTTCGGGTGTGTGAAACCCCCCAGAGTAGGCGAGGCCGAACTGGGTTATCATATCGTGTGTGCTCCTATTTGTTCTGTTTTTGGTACTGTGTGCTAAGGTGTTCCAGTATCTGTTAGAACACAACCTGAAACTGTCCAACAAGTGTTCGAGACGCAGTTCGAACACCACCTGGAACTTGTCTTGACTAAGACAAGTAGATTTCAGAATGTAAATGGTACAATCAGTTTTTACGTGGTTCGGGGGGCTGCGCCTACGCCACGGAGCCTCGGGGACGAGGAGACTCAACCCAATGTTCCACTATAAGTCGCAAAAAGGTTACAAAGATGGCACAAGGTTCTTATGCGTGATCAAGCAAGCAAGCTATAGGCAATGACTAAACAATCGAGCATAACACAGTATGGACCAATCGAAGAACTTCCCTGAAGGATCTGAGACGTCCGGCGGGCCAAAAACTGACTCCACCTTCCTCTCACAGAACTGACGAATCAACCAGCCGACTGCGTCGTCTCCGACCAAATTACTGGAGTCCAAAGATGCGTCACATTACGTTGATGCTTAGGGATAAATATCGGGATTGAACAGGATGAATTGCAGTGTCAATCGATCTCGCCCTCTTTCGCTCAAAATAAAAAAAACCCTAGAATCCCAAATTGGAAATACAGCTGGGTGAATATTCGGACTGAAGGAGATGAAGCGAACATCGGCATTTCCCCTTGCGCCTTCAAACTAAGCTCGCGCTTCTCCAAACGGCATCGTGCCCTGCAGCTTCAAATCTCCCGCTTCGCTCAACACGTCGTCGTTTCACTTATGCATCAAAAAACAGAATTCTCGCTTCTTCAAAAATGTACCGTTTTGGCTAGGGAGCTTAAGGGTATGGGACTCCAAAAGCCTAACCAAGACTACCTTGCACTAAATCTAACCTAATGCTTGCATATTGATCACAAATGGGCATTGTTCCATCAAACAAAATGGATTACAACCCTAACAGCAACATTACATAATGAAATAGGCTTGAAATCTTCAAGCTTTACTGGATTCTTCACCTTTGGAATTAAAATAATGAGAGTGTTGTTCATACATGTTTCCATATGACCCTGATTTAAGGCTTTTAAAGAGCACTTCACAACGTCTTGCTTAATTAAATCCCAGTTCTTTTGGTAAAAATGACAGAGAATCCGTCTAAGAGCTTTTGTTGGACCCATTTGGAAAACTGCCTCTTTCACTTCCTCTGCTGTAAAATTTGCAGTTAATTGATTTCCCATAACAGCAGTAACTTTTTTTGAAATAAAACTCGGACAATTATTCCAATCTATTATAAACTTGATTTTAAATCACATGTCAAATTATTAATATGTCTTTCTTGCAACTGTATGCTATAAGTGGATATGCGTATTTGTAACTAAAGGTGTGTTTGTGCCTTGGAAATTTTCCAAATACAATGTAATAAATCGATGAATCCATAAATTTTATTTTCATTTGATATCCGATGCACGTATTATATTTTCATTCGGTACTGTAACGCGTTTTTATTGTGTAAATGACAAAATACGTTACAGTAACCCTACAATAATTAAATGTACATTTAGTTCAAAATGCGTGGATCAAATGTAAAATGCAAAGGGGTTCATGGAGTCACCAAATTTGAAATTGTAACCAATTGTGACCATCTTAAAATTTGTGTGTGTGATTGTGGTGTGACCCTGTCTTAATAAAGTATATGTTTTGTAGTATTATGTTTAGTAGTAAAGTCAAGCGACATAATATCATTAGACTACAATTTTTTTTTACAAACATCGGTTCAAATAATCTAATATATATTGTCATTAACATGAGATGAAATTTCATGAGCTGTTTTGAATAACCACTTAAGTTGCATCATTTCGGAGTTTTGTTTGTATACTTACATCCCAAATCTCTAATAGTCTAATTAATAATACATTCATTTCTTGCCCATACACAGCTGGCACAGTCTTAAGGACGATCATCTTGGTTTGCTAAGGTTGTGTCACGATAGGTGCAATACGGAAGGTGTAGATGTCCCGATTATTGAAACGCGTGATGACGAGAGAGGCACTAGAAGGCGTCGGAATTCTGAGGGTATGTATGTCCAAGATGATCAAAACATTGCTCGACGCAGCTTACCAGGTTTGTAATAGCCTGTTCGGCGTTTTTAAACTTTGGTTGTTTTATAAAACCAGGATGGCGCTTGAGGGCTTTTGATATTCAGTCTTTTTTCGACTATTATTGTATGAGCCACGAACCAAGCTTTTTGGTTTCATTAATAAAATAATGCTGGCACCGGCCAGCTTTAATTAAAATAAAAAAAATATTCACAGCTGGCATACCAAGGTCGAAGTTGAAGGCGTAGTTAGCGGGACTACATGCAAACGGAGATGAGATGGTTTCGTGTTGGTCTCACTTAGTGCTGGGTTCGGTTCAAAAACCAAACCGAAAATTACCGAACTGAACCGACATTTTGGTTTAAAGGAAAATGAAACCGAAAACCGAACCGATTTTTTGGTAAACCGACATTCGGTTTCGGTTCGGTTTGGTTTTACCGACATTGTCGGTTTTTTCGGTTTCGGTTCGGTTTTGTCGGTTTTTGTCGGTTCGGTTTGTCAGTTTTGTCGGTTTTATCGGTTTCGGTTCGGTTTTGTCGGTTCGGTTTTTTTCGGTTCTCAAAATGAAAACCGAAACCGAACCGATATAAATCGGTTCGGTATGATAAATTGAAATTCGGTTCGGTTTGAGATCGGTTCGGTTTCGATCGGTTTGGTTTCGATTCGATTTCGGTTCGGTTTCGGTACAAAAACCCAGCCCTAGTCTCACTAGTTGAACTTGACGATGAGGTGCTCATTAATTAATTGTTACGCCTTAGCAGGATGTATTGAATATTTGCAGGAAACCGAGCCACATACGGACATTGTCTTCTTTGATGATAACTTCCAGAACGTGAATATTACCCTTATTGGTCGTCATGGGTTTTTGATAAATTTCCTTTTAGCCTGCTTTTATACCCCGAATATATAATCATGTCTGCCTTATTAATTAGCATTAAAGGATGAGAGATATCCCCGAATCCATGCGAATTTACGTCATTGATTTTGAGACACCGGCATGAAATTCTTCTTGCTTCATTTGAAATATTCATTAGATCATCTCCCTTCAAAATGGTTGTCTCTCTTGACATGCTAGCAAAATTTAAAAATCTAGACTCAGTAACATTATAGAACACTAAATAATGTTGAGTTGCGTCAGACCTACACTAGAGAGGAAAAAATACATCCGCAAAGAATGTATGAAAAACCTTCACCAGGAGGAAGAAAAAGACAAAAAGAAAATTTCCAATAATAGAAATAAATGTGATATGGAAGGCTCAAACTTGAAATTTCTTGAATTAAATCCAAGTGATAAAAAGTGAACTATTGTGCCTTCATATTGGATACAATAACTTTGAATGACACATTAAAAAAAGGGAAAAATATAAAAAGGGGTTCTGAACTATCAATTCTATTCAATTTGTGATCCGAACTACCATAATTTTCAATGAGGGAGCAAAATCAAAAAATCTGTTAAAGTTAACGATCAAAGTTAACCTCGTTAGTCAAATTACAATTAAATGTCATTTACTTTAATTTTATCTATGTATCAATCATTCTATATTTTTGACTTTTAATTTTATTATATTTTTGTTATTCTCTTTATATTTTCATATCACATACAAGTACTACATTTAAATTAATTGTTTAGGGTTTCATAATTTACCATTATATGTATGAATAAAAATAAACAATTACTTTTTTATTGTAAAATTTTCAAGTTCTTTCCCTAATAGTATGGGTGAGTATAGTATTTTAAATTTTTATAGTTTCACAATTGATCATAAAATATGTATGGATAAAAGATTAAATTATTATTTTTCTAATTCATATTCATAAGAGTATTATTGCTATAAAAAGAATATAAATTTATGGATGAATTGAAAGAATTTTTTTAAACTTTTGTCCACACATATTACGTGCTGAAAGGTCAACCTTTAAAAATTCAAAATATTATACTCACCCATCATATAAGGGAAACATATTAAAAAATTTAGAATATAAATCAAAATAATATATATTTAATTTTTATTCATACATGGTATATGATAAATTATATAACCCTAAATAATTAATTTAAATGTAGTAATCATTTGTGATATGAAATTCAAAAATTATAATAAGGAAAAAAAGAAGAAAAAAATAGTGGAGAATCCTAATAATTATACGCATCCGCCGAAACAATACTACTGACTACGGAGTAGTAATTATTAGAACACTAACGGCACGCTGCCACCTCATACAGCCAGGGCATGTTTTTTTTCCTGACTCTAAAAGGGCATTCTTCTCACACCCCCCACATCCCCCAATGGGTTCCACAATCAATTCCCATTATACCCCCACTAAATATATCATATTTAAAAATATAATTATTAATTTAAAACTATTTAGAAATTAATATTAATATATATATATATATATTATAATTAATGAGATATTATCGTTAATTCAAAACAATGTATAAATTAAATATATAACACATATTTTTTAAATATGATTACATTTTTAAATATGAATACAATGTATTTATATTATTAAAAATTAATACATAAATGAATAGTATAATTTGCTTTTGCCAGGGAATCTAATCAGTGAGTTGTCTATTTCTTGTTTCGTAATGTATTATCAAATATGTTATTACTACATTTTATTAAAAGTTAATACATAAATGAATAGTATAATTTGCTTTTTCCAGAGAATCTAGTCAGTGAGTTGTCTATTTCTTGTTTCGTAATATAATACATAAATTATGAATCTAGTCAGTGAGTTGTCTATTTTATGTTATGTAATGTATCAGTGAGTTCTCTATCGTAATGTATTGTCAAATCTAGTTGTCTGTACATCAATGAATAGTATAATTTGCTTTTGAAAGAGAATCTAGTCATTGAGTTGTCTATTCTGTGTTTCGTAATGTATCAATGAGTTATCTATCGTAATGTATTGTCAAATCTAGTTGTCTATGCATAAATGAATAGTGTAATTTGCTTTTGAAAGAGAATCTAGTCAGTGAGTTGTCTAATTTTTGTTTCGTAATGTATTGTCAAATCTAGTTTTGTCCACTAACTTTTCGGAACACAAAATTTTTAAACGTAAATAATTAGTCTATATAATGGATAAACTTATGAGTAGCAAGTTACTCACTCACACTTCTTTTAGACTACCATATCTCTCTATCAGGGATAATGATCATTTTGCGGGATTTTCAAATAACTGCTCATACGGGAGTGAGGAAAGTATATCCAACAAGAATCGGAATTATACATCCGAATTCACCACAAACCAGGTTAGTATCATTATTGTATGCTTATTTAATATTTAATTTTGAAAGAATTTTTTTATACAAGTAGCAAATTTCATCATAAATGTTCATCATTTGTGTAGATATTTGAAAATAGAGAAGATATGCTAAATTGGGCGAAGAGGGTTGGTTTAGAAAATGGCATTGTAGTGGTGATTAAAAATTTTGCAAAAAAAAAGGTGGTAAGATGCCGAAGTGTATTCTTGCTTGTGAAAGAGGAGAGAAGTACAAACCTCCCTTTCTAGTTGAAGAGACATCTCAAATAAAAAATACCGGAATTTAAAAATGTGAATGTCCATTTGAGCTAAGAGGTCGACCAATACCTCCAGAAGGTGTCATGTGGGGTTTGAGGGTAATATGTGGTATTCACAACCATAAGGCAGCAGAGTTCATGGATGGCCACGAGTACCCGTCTAGGTTAAAACCAAAGGAGAAACAACTTGTGCTGGACATGGCCAATAGTACCGCACCTCGTGAGATTCTTAGTATTCTGAAACAAAAAGATTCGTCAAACAGTACAGGGATAAAAAGCGTTTACAATATAAATGGCCAAGACAAATCTGCAAAACGGGGTGGTCTAACTCAAGTTCAATATGTATTGGAGCAACTAATCAAAAAAGAATACCTACATGATTATTGCACAAATCCAGATACAAATGAAATTACTGACATCCTTTGGGTCCATCCAAAAAGTCTAGCCCTTGCTGTCAATTTTTCATCTGTTTTGATTATTGATGCCACATATAAGACTAACGAGTATCGCTCGCCACTACTGGAGGTTGTGGGTATAACGTCCACAATGCGAACTTACTCGCTTATGTTCACATATCTTAGTCATGAGATGGTAGAAAATCTGACATGGGCATTAAGCATTTTGAAGAGACTGATGGTTGAAAAAGGGGCGACATTGCCATCTGTATTTGTTTCGGATCGAGATTTGGCGCTTATAAATGCCATTGGAACATGTTTTCCTTTATCGCATTACATCCTTTGCATTTGGCACATAAACCAGTGTGTACTGAAGAAATGTAGACCCATGCTTGGTCTGGAGTGGAACCAGTTTTTTTCGTCATGGCACTCCCTCATAAATTCATCGACGGAGTGGTCTTATAACCAAAAGTGAAAAGTAATGTGCGAGGAGTATCAACGATTTCAGCGCGCCCTAAAATACCTATGGGAGACATGGTTGCACCCTCATCGAGAACAATTTGTGTCAGCATGGATTGACGCATCTATGCACCTTGGAAGCAATTCAAGCCAAATGTACAACTAAATTATTATTTTCAATGTTATTTTTATTTTATTGTAAATATTATAGTATATGTGATTGACAAATAATAATATATATTTCAGAGCGGAAGGGAGTCATGCGAGATTGAAAATGTATTTGGGAGATACTATGTCGTCCCTAGATACATCATTTGATAAAATACACAAGATGTTGACAAATCAATTCGGAGATATTCAAAAGTCATTTGAGAGATCTCTCCACATTCCGCGCCATGCACATTTACATGACAATATTTTCAATGAAGTGAGGTGTCAGATTTCGCTAGAGGCAATGGAAATTATTTCCACCGAGCTGAAATGTGTTGATGATACGTCATACCAATCAGTGGGCAACTGCAGCTGTGCAATTAGAAAAATATATGGACTGCCGTGCAAGCACGATCTTGCACATTATCGTCACTTTTCTATTCCAATTCCTATAATAAGTATCCATGCTCATTGGAGGAGGTTATCAATGCACGTATATGACCAACCTAATGAGGAATCACGACGAAATAGGACATCTCACGTTGTTGAGATATTAGATAAGATGAATCCAAAAATGCGGGACCATATGATAGATCGGTTTCTTGATATGGCAGATCCATCTCAAAGCATAGTTCGAATCCCTTCGTACAATATAGAGCGTAAAAGTCGGCCTAGTGACAAAGACAAGCGAAACAGACGCCGCATGCCTTCTTTTGTGGATATATCCACTTCAGGATCTGGGGTCAATCAGAAAAGTGTAACATCTCCAAAGAGAGGCCGACATAAGAGGGGATCTGTGGTTCGTAGTACTACATCAACCAATGACCACTCTAGAGTTCCGAGTACATATGATATCTACATTAATCAATTACATGTGGTTATGCATCACTATATTTCTGACATTTTTGACGTTGCACCAGATGGTCATTGTGGATTTAGGGCGATAGCTGCACTAATCGGATACGGTGAAGAGGGTTGGATGCAAGTACGAGCGAAACTTATTGATGAGATTCAGCAAAATAAGGCTCAATATGATGTCATTTTTCCAGATAACAGTACATCAGACAATCTACTATTTTTGCTCAATATTTTTGAGAAACCGGCACCTGAGAGGCATTGGATGGAGTCTATGACTTTGGGAATTGTCATAGCATCAAGGTACAACATTGTACTTCATACATTTGGTAGAACTAATTGGGGTTGTTTTACCCATTTGCCATTAAGATCCCCTCCGGTTAAAGACAATGAGCGCATGGAAATAGCTATCGGACACGTTGGCAATCACTTCGTGCAACTTTTTCTACACCCTTATCATCCGGTGCCACCTGTACCAATGTGGTGGTGGGATCATTCATCGTACGGAGCTAAAGGATGGGCATCTTCATATAAGATACATGCTGATTTATGGCGCGAAATCACAAGCACGGGGCCTCCAGGAGCACAATTTGGAGGAAATATTGATTAGATATGTCTACTTTTTTATGTATTTATTTGTAGCATTGTTGCATGTTTTTTTGAATCCAAATTAATGTTAGGCTACCCAATCATATATTAATTAAACGAAATAAATTATTATTCGCCCTAATAAAATGAAACTATTTTCTAAATACAAATCATAAATAAAATTTGTCTAAATAATATTTCACTACAATGGAAATTTTATTTATTTAGTTACTCACTCACTCCTAATTATAAGTTCTATCAAAATTTTAAAAAAATCAAGTACCATATAATTTTTAAAAAAATTGCTACATGTTGTATTTTTATTTTAATTTTTTACTATTAATTATTATAGAATATTTTCTGATTAATAATAAATAAATAAATATGTTACAATTAATTTAAAAAATATCAATTATCATTTAATTGAATATGACATATGAAAGTAATTAACTAAAAAAGAAAGGGCATTTGAATCATTTTGCAGAGAGTTTTTTTTGTCGCCGGGGTGCGATGAGCAGCTCCCAAAAGAGGCACACAGCCTGGCATACTTTAATCGTTGTCGCTTGAATTAAAGCTGATTTTTTATTATTATAATATATAGTTTTTTTTATTGGATTATACTGCTTCTGCTCTGCCTCGACATAATCGAAGGAAAAGCCGGCTGTTGACTGTTGAGGAGGAAGTTTGATGAATATTAAAGCTGTGAGTTGAAAAGATGATAATTAATGTAATGTGAATATTTTAACAAAAGACAGACAATTCAATGTGCAGTAGTGACTATGTTTTCTGTCAGACTAGACCAGACCAGAAAACGTTTCCTTCTGTCTTTGGACCGTCCACTTTGTTTCAATCACAATCTTTGATTTCATTTGGTTTGGGCCGAGATTTAAAGTAGTAATTTAACTTTTCTTTTTTTGTCCGAGCTTATCGTATTGGGGGTCTAAAGAATACAGGGCCAGACTTTAATGTTTGGATTAGAATCCGACACTTGAATATTTGGACCGGATTATGCACAAGGCTCTCATCGACCCGGACTAAACTTGGACTTGAAAAGACTTCTAGCAACGCGTAAAGTTAACGATCCTGCTGAAATTTTAATTCATACTGTTGGAATCCTTTGGTTTTGATGATTACAAACACTTAGCTAATGTGTTGCCTAAGTGTGCAGAAATCTATGAACAGATTTAATGATGCAGCGTTGCACATTAATTGAACTACAGATTTGAAGTATCACGCAACAAAGGCCAAGTCGGCAGCTGAAGATCAAGTCAAAGATCCGCAAAGATTGTGCGCCAACTTGGAAGAATCATGAAGATGCAATATTGATCGAAGATGCAATATTGATCGAAGATAAATATTGACTGAAGATCTCGAATATGTACGGGAGATATTGATTGAAGACTTGGAAATCAAGAAAGATCCAAAGAGAATACAATTAATCAAGAATATTACAGATAATATTCTGCAGACCGGATTTGGAAAGTATGACGTTATCAAGAAACTGATTTGGGATAGATTGCGAATCAAATCTAGACGAATAAGTTTAATATCTATCAGGTTTGGTAAGTCGGTTTGGGCCGAATCGTTAAGTTCGGATTTTGAGATCCGCTAAAGCCCTATATAAGGACTTAGGGTTTGCACAAGGAAGGCTCGGCGTTTTTGGAGAATAGAGCGGCTGCATTCGAAGAGCAAGATAGCTGAGATTGCACGCTTGAAGGTTTGAGGTTCGAATCTGATTACTTAAGTCGGGTTGAGTAGAGGTCATCAAATAGAGTCTAGTAAAAAGACCTAGTTTGTAAACCCTACAAGTATATCTGAATAAAAGGTAATCTGATTCGCAAATCCTTTCAGAGAAATCTGAAAGGTAGTGGTTTTATCTTATCATTATTATGATAAGGTTTCCACTATATATTCGTGTGCAATTACTCTCAGTTGTTTAATTTCCTACATAATTATTTTCGCTGCTATCTGACCATCAGACGGAAAAGCACTTTGTGACTTCCGTCTGACAGACAGCTAACACTAACGATCCATCACGTGGTATCAGAGCCGAGGACTCTAGATTTTGTTTGTTAGCCTTGCAGGAAAATCATGTCATCAATCAACGATTCGTTCTTGAAGCCGCCGCTGCTAAAGCTTGGATAATATGACTGGTGGAAAGATCAATTTGAGGCTCATGTCTGCTCGCTGGATGGACAGCTCTAGAGAATATTCGAGACAAGTCCATTACCCATCATTGACAAAACTGATCCCGCTAAACCAGTGGAGAAGGCCAAGGACAAATACACCGATGAGGACTACAAATGTCTTGAAAAGAATGCCAGAGCAAAGAAGGTTCTCTACATGGCCCTTTCTCCCAGAGATCAAATCAAAGTGGCAATGTACAAAACCGCTAAAGATATGTATGATGGGCTGGTGAGACTGTATGGTGGAAATGAAGACATCAAAAGAAACAGGATCCTAGCTGCCACAACGGACTACAAGACGGTCATGCAAATGAAGGATGAATCCCTGGAAGATTTCTACACCAGGTTTCAAGTCATAGTTAGACAGCTGGAAGACTTGAACGAAGAGCTTCATGAATGAAAAATCACGCACCAGTTCATGAAAGCCCTGAATTCAAAGTGGGACCATGTAACATTAGCACTGCAGGCTCAAAAAGGCATCAAAGACACTACACTGGAAGAGCTGGTAGCCAACCTTCAGAGTCAAACAGGAATCGTGGAAATGAAGATGGCCAAGAGACAGACTGATAAGTCCCAGGCCATTGCTCTGAAAGTAGAAAAAGCTCTCGCAAAAGCAAAGGAGTCACCTAAGGAAGAAGACGATGAAATAGCCCTATTAACAAGAGCACTCACAAGGGCAAATTTCAGCAAAGGACGATACTTCAAAACAGGAGGAAGCCACGGGAACTCCTCCAAAGGGAACAAGGGTGCTACGTCGGATGAAAATGAGAGGAACCCAGAAGTAAAAGAAGACAGAACATGTTACCACTGCTAGAAGAAGGGACATCTGTCTAAAGATTGCTATAGCAAAAAGAAAGGAGAAGCACCTGCCCCAAAGCCAGCTCACGCCATGTTTGCTGCATGGGGAGACTCGGATGAAGATAGTGATGATGGAAAGCGTTCAAAGGAGGCTTGCTTAATGGCTCACTCCACCTAGTGAGGTAATGGATACTGACTCCTTTGTTGATAAAGTCTTTTCTGAATCTGATCTTACAGAAACAATAGCCAAAGTCTTAGCCAAAAACCGAGATCTAGAGGACAGACAGGCAGAAATGCAATAGGATCATCACGATGACATATAAGAGAACCATCTCTGGTCAACCAAAGCCATGCGTCTTGAGAAAGAGATGGCAGAGCATGTGTGTAAGTGTCGCTCCTGTAAAGGAAGAGAGAGACAGATCAACGAGCCAAGTGATGAATTGAAACGTATGACGATCGGAAACACTGAGTCAGTCAACTTCAAGACAAAGGTCGAAGAGCTAAACGGTGAGCTGATTAATCTCAGACAAAACAATGAAGAACTCCTTCAGACAGTCGTTGACCTTAGACGCGAGGAGGCTGTAAGAAAAGAAGAATGGCTCCGTGAGCTGGAAGCTAAGAGGGCTGAAGAAGAAAAGAAGGATTTCAAGAAAAGGTTTGTTAGACCAGGACTCGGCTATGAAGAAGAAAAGGCAGCCAAGGAGAAGGCCGCCAAAGAAAAGGGGATAATGGTAAAACCAGGTGAAAGCTCCCGCCAAGGAAAAAGGCCTCAGGCTACGAGGCAGGCAAGAAGAGAAGCCAGTCCACAGGATGGACGTCACGTCTATGATAATGACTCAGTTCCTTACAAGGCTAGGAAAGCCTATGAAATCTGGCAAAAGCAGAGTCTGAGCCGTAAGCCCCCAATAATTGACCTCCAGGCAAGGAAGAACAAGAGGTCTGTTCCACCTGGCAGAAGCAAATATGTTGGTCTTCCAAGCCATAGAGTATGCTGGCATTGTGGTCACACTGGGCACTACATATCTGAATGTCCAAGACTAAGGGAGACATATGAAAGGAATCGTAACTGGCTAGACACCCAAGACCACTATCCAGAAGCCAGCTATCAGAGGGAAGTTAATGCATACAGGAAGGAAGGCAGAGCTGCTCACTTCCGCCCCCACTATAATCCAGCCATCTTTGCCAGACCAAGGAATACACCTAGGCGAAAGATTGATTTAACTAACCATGATGCATATTTTCCATCTTATTCTGGTCCTGTGGCTAAATTCATTCCTAACCCCAGTAAGCTCAAGCTTGTCTGGGTTCGTAAAAACTGATCTTTTTCTTGCAGAAAGGAGTGAGGTCCCATCCCTGGTACCTAGATAGTGGTTGCTCAAGACATATGACAGGGAATCCATAATGGTTCGACTCGCTCCATAAAACCTCCGGAGATAGCATAATCTTTGGAAACAAAAGCAAAGGAAACGTGATAGCAATAGGAGAGTTAAGAATTTCGGATACTATCCAAATCAGGCAGGTAAGTCTAGTTGAAAACTTAAGATATAACCTGCTAAGTGTGGCTTAACTGTGTCAATATGGTAAATCAAGTTATATTCAACGCTGATGATTGTCTTGTGAGGTGTAATGAGACAGGGAAGACAGTTCTGAGAGGAATCCGTAGGAACGAAATCTACACCGTTGATCCAAAGTTCGTACCTGAGGAGGAGCTGTGTCTATCGAGTATTGCAGAAGGATCCATCCTATGGCACAGGAGGTTTGGGCATGCAAGTATGAGGCTACTGTACAAACTCCATCAGAAGGAACTGGTAGTCGGCTTACCCAAGGTGGCAAGCAAATTTGATCAGGCATGTAGTGCCTGTGTCACGGGAAAGCAAGCACGGACATCATTTCCATCTAAGCAAATCGTGAGCACAACTGCACCACTGGACTTGGTCCACATGGATCTGTGCGGTCTAGTCAATGTCGTCAGCCGTGGAGGAAACAGGTATATTATGGTCATAGTCGATGACTATTCCAGGTATACATGGACTATTTTCCTAGATATTAAAGATCAAACATATAGTGAATTTGAAGCATGGCTGAATCTGATGGAGAACAAGTTAAATCGTAAATTGACCTCTCTCCGTACTGATAACGGAACTGAGTTCTGGAATGCGCAGTTTCTCTCGTTGTGTAGGGACAAAGGTATTGATCACAACTTTTCCACCCCACGGACACCTCAGCAGAACGGTGTTGTCGAACGAAAGAACAGAACCTTAGAGGATATGTCACGGACGATGATGATTGCGAGCGGAGTTCCAAAAAGCTTCTGGGCAGAAGCAGTGCATGCTGCGGGTTACATCATAAATAGAGCATCGCTTCCATCCATGATAGGGAAAACTCCATATGAACTGTTACGTGGAAGAAAACCTAATATTTCCCATTTGAAGGTATTTGGTTGTAGGTATTTTGTTTACAATAACGGCAAGGAGAACTTGGGAAAGTTTGATGCACGGAGTGACGAAGGAGTGTTCGTTGGATACTCTAGCCATAGCAAAGCCTACAAAGTCTACAACTTGAGGCTAGAGAAAGTTGAGGAAAGCGTGCATGTGAGATTCGATGAGACGATGATGGCCAGTCACCTGATAAAAGACTCCTCAACTGCTGCCATGCTGGATGTTGGAGAACTCCAGTTCAAGAATAGATCAGATCCTACCTGGGATCCACCACAAGCACCTAATGCTGACGCAACTCCTATGGGTGTCCAACCGGTAGACGAAGCGCCACTAGATGACCAAGTGCAGGATGGTGAGATAGTTGATCCAGAAGGTGGGCAAGTCTATGATGACCCTGTGGTGGGAGTCAACGATGAGGTTCCTGGTGAAGTAGAGATGGCGAGGGATCCTATCCCTGCTAACCCCGAGGGGGAACTGAGAACGATAAGGAATGGACGAGTGGTTCAACCGCCAGCTAGACTGAGGGACTACAATTGCTACACCTCCCAGGAACAGGTAGACCTTAATAGCTTATGTCATTTTTGTGGGTTTGCCTCCTTTGTTTCTCTTGTAGAACCGAAGACCGTCGTAGAAGCACTCAAGGACCCAGAATGGATTAATGCCATGCAAGAGGAGCTGCACCAATTCGAAAGGAACAAGGTTTGGCGTCTGGTTCCTAGACCCAAGGATAAGAACGTGATTGGAACAAAATGGGTCTTCAGGAACAAGTTGGACGATAAGGGAGTCGTTGTTAGGAACAAAGCCCGTCTGGTGGTCAAGGGATACAACCAGTAGGAAGGAATAGACTACGACGAGACGTTCGCCCCAGTTGCAAGGTTAGAAGCAATCAGACTACTAATAGCTTATTCAACCTACCATGGTTTTACTTTGCAACAGATGGACGTGAAGACGGCATTCCTGAATGGAGTCTTGAAGGAAGAAGTGTATGTGAGCCAGACTCCAGGGTTCGAGGATAGAGCTCATACTGATCATGTCTATGTCCTTGACAAAGCGCTGTACGGGTTGAAGCAAGCACCCTGCACATGGTACGAGAGACTGTTCCTGTTTCTTTTGTCACATGGATACGTCAGAGGAGAGGTGGACAAGACTCTCTTCCTCCCGAAGGAAGGGAATGACACTCTAGTGGTTCAGGTATATGTTGATGACATTATCTTTGGTTCAACTAACTCTAGACTTGTTAAAAAGTTCACAGATCTGATGTCGAGTGAATTCAAGATGAGTATGGTGGGAGAATTGAAGTACTTTCTAAGACTTCAAGTAGCTCAAGGGAAGGATGGAACTCGAATCCATCAGTAGAAGTACGTAAGGGAAATCCTAAAGAAGTTTGGGATGGAATCCGCAAAAACGTGTGCTACACCCATGTCTCCCAATGACTCCTTGACTAAGGATGAGTCCTCACCACAAGTGGATCCGACCCTATACAGGGGGATGATAGGTTCACTCTTATATCTCACAACTAGTAGACCTGATATACTATTTAGTGTTCGTCTATGTGCTAGATTTCAGGCAGATCCTACCGAGACACATGTCAAAGCTGTGAAGAGGATTTTGAGGTACCTGAAGGGGACGGACGATCTATGCCTGCTGTACCCAAAGGGAGGAGACTTACATCCGGTGGCCTACATAGATGCTGATTACGCAGGCTGCCAGACAGACAGGAAGTCCACATCAGGGATGGCACAGTTCCTTGGACCATGCTTGATCTCATGGGGATCCAAGAAGAAGTCTTCCATTGCATTATCCACCATGGAGGCTGAGTATATTGCAGCTGCTGCTTGCTGTGCACAACTGCTATGGATAAAACAACAGCTAAGTGATTATGGTGTTCTTCTTAAATGTGTTTCTATTCTATGTGATAACACTAGTGCCATCAATATATCGAAAAATCCAGTGCAGTTTTCACGCACTAAGCACACAGAAATCAGATATCACATTCTACATGACTGTGTAGAGAAAGGAACCATAGCCATGGAATACTGTAGTTACGAGGAGCAGATTGCAGACATCTTTACGAAAGCATTACACATGGAACCCAACGAGAAGCTAAGGCTTGAACTAGGTATGACTTCCCTTACCTAGTCTGTATTCCATAGGGGAGAGCAAACGGTAATTTACCGTTTTACCGTTTACCGACATGTAAAATTCTATTCCGTTTACCGTTACCGATTTACCAATTTACCGATATTTTGGTAAAACGGTAAGTCGGTAAATTTCGGTAAATTTACCGATTTTACCGATTTTACCGAAAATTATTATTTTTCTAATTTTTAAATATATATTATGAATCTTATAAATATATATGTTGATTTTTAATATATATAAATATTTTTGTAATTTTTTTCTTTATAATATATTATTTATTTATTTATTTATTTATATTTTTCGGTAAAACGGTAAAATGGTAAATTTACCGATTTCAGAATTTATTCCGTTTACCGACTTATTTTTACCGTTTTACCATTTGTAAATTTACCGATTTACCGTTTTACCGATTTACCGAACCGAATTGATTCGGTAACGGTAAATTTACCGACGGTAAACGGTAATTACCGAATTTTGCTCTCCCCTAGTATTCCATGTTAAATTTCCTCGATGATTGGCTAGACTTGTTTGCATGATAAGCTACCATGTGTGAAGTTGCTGCGTATGTAGTTGATGACTGTGTGAAAGTTGGTCTATGAGGTCACCACTGCATGCATGCTAAATGAGATTACTAGCTAGCAAATATCATGAGCATGACACATATTTCCTTGCAGCCCAAAAGAGACTTCCTAATTTCAACCCACAATATAAGCCAAGGAAGTACTCTAAGACTAACCCTAGCCTATTATGTGTGGAGAATACATGTTTAGCCCGTTGATTTTAAATTTTTTTCTTTCTCATTACCACATGAAATTGCTTTGTCATGACTTGGTGAATTTTTATTCTTGAATGTGTGGTGTTTTATTGTACCACTTGGGTAAACCTAGCGCACCAAACCCAAACCTTGTGAAAACCATGAGACAAAACCAGGGTTACCTCAGCATTGGTCTAAACTGGGTCAATCGATGATTGTGGCTTGCATTCAGATGAATTGTTTGGAGGGTTAGTGACTGCCAGAAAACAAAAAAAGGAAGAAAGGGAAATTACAAGTGCTGCATTGATGGGGATGTGTCTGACCTGAGTGGGGAAAAACAAAAGGTGCGTTTGCAACATGGTCTCTTGCCTGCTTCGATATGATGGCTTGCTGTCTTAATGGCGTGAAAACGTGAACCGTCACCAAGTGAATAGTTGTTGCAGACTGTGTTGAGTGAACAGTCGCTAAAATTGGGTCTTTAATATCCACAGTTGGACAGGTGGCAGCTTCCTGATCAATGAGAAATATAGCTAAAGTATTCAAAAAGAATCCAAACACTTATGCTAGTAACGGCAATCAAAACATTTGTAATGACTTGGGTGAACCGAGGTCGTACCCAAAGGACAGGTGGTTAAAACAATAATGCTAACGATCTAATTAGAATGTCTATGGTTGGGGGGGTTGTTCTTCTAAGAGAATGATAGTGGAGGATACTATCCAAAAGTGAGATTAACTATCAATTAAAAGATGACTAGGAATCAATTTCTCCACCTAGACAATTATTGTGACAATGAAATGAGACACCAATGATGAAATCACATGCACATGCTTAGAATTTGGCTTATGCAACATTAGTACTAAGTTCAACTCACGCTACAACTTAGTACAAAGAGGTTACATCTCACATAGTACCTCACACTTTCGCTCTATTGGCACTATAGAATATGAATGTCTAGCCTCACACTTCCGCTTTATTGACTAGATAATCATGTTCTTGTTAAGTTCAAGCCCTTCTCATTAGGATTAGAGAGTCGCCATGTAACACAAAAATCCTAATGCTTCTTCATTTAGTTCATTGAAGTCATGATGATCAACGCAAGCTACATCAAGCATGAAATCAAGCAGAATTCCTATTGAGGACATTTCACAAACACCTTATAGGCAACTCGAGACATTAGGTTCAAATGAAGAAGAAACATGTGCAAACTCATTCATCATTAGCGTAAGGTATTTACAATGTCACAAACATGTCTAGGGGATCCATAGATCCCCAATCAAGGTCACTACTCACTCATGGTGAGTTTACAAACAAAGTTAACGATGAAAGTGCAAACAAACATATGGAAAGTAGAGTTTAGAATTTCAAAACCAATATGGAGATTCAAGAACACTAGAGGATCCGATCTTCGATCTTTGTTGTTGAAGTTCTTCCCTCTTTAAAATCTCGAAACTGCTCCAAAAAACCCAGAGGGTTTGTTCAAAAACCCTAAATTTCTATTTATAGCCCAGCAGTAAAAATCCAGTTTTTATGTTTTCTCCGCAAGGGCATGCGAACGCATGCTTTGCTTTGTGCGAACGCATGGACTTGCATTTGATCGAATGTGAGTGCGCGGAGCCTTGCGTGCGAACGCACGAGATTTTCATGCGACGGGTCCAGGTTGTGCGAACGCACGAAATGAACTGTGTGAACGCACAAGGCTGTTTGGCAATCTTAACCTCTGAATTTGGTCTCGGCGTCAACTGGAGAGTTGTACCCCTTTGAGTTAGATTTTGAACAAGCTTTGAATCAACCAAATCAAACATCATATGAGATCTGTGCGTCCAAAACAAGCCCCAAAGGTCAGTCTGTCCCGTATTGCCCGAAAATCCATATTTTTGCTCCGGAATGCTCGGTTTTGCCCCAAAATCACTGCCTACTTATGTTCTCAGCTTAAACTCTGTAATTTGCCTGAAAAGAACCACAAAGCATCAAATAGCAAGTGATATCGTAATAGAACAATCAATACAATAAGCATAGATGTCGCCTAAAATGCATATATTTTAGCACTATCAAATCACCCCACACTTAATGTTTGATCATCCCGAGCAAACTAGTCATAGAGATCAACAACAATAATGCATTTCACTCACTCAGGATTGGTTCAAAGAAAACTCCATATGGTCACGAAAACTAACTAAAAACACTACGAAACAAATCATACTTCTAACTAACCACTTTCGTAGGTAACACGAGTGCATTTAGCGAATGCACCAAGACTTTAAACCCCTAGGCTACCCTAGTGGAGGAGTTGTAGTCTCCTGAGAGTTTTCAGACACGGGAATACTCACAAATCCCATAAGAAGAACAATCATCCAATTAGGCATTTTAAGTTCACAAATGTCAAAGTACTAGGCAAGGTGTTTTCCATGAAGTTCATAATGTATTCAAACTAGATATGTGCATTTCAATCACTACATGAAACCTCTTCAAATCCTTATGGAAATTCATGAATAATGACATTCAAGCAAATCAAAGCAAAGACTAATAAACCTTTAATCAAGGATTCTAGTCATTTTCTATATCAAGGATTTCAAGAAAACAATCTAATAGTGGCAAAGAAATCTTGTTGGACCACTCACCAATGCTAGCAAGGAGGCTAGTACATTGGCTTGTGACTTTGAACTCATTCTCAAGCCTAGGACGCAAAGGTCACTTAGTCATAAGAGAAGAGGAGTTCCAACATTAAAGCTTTTATATACACTTGCAAATCATATCATGCCTAAGTATAAAAGAATACGAGGTTCGTCCCTTAGTGAATTCTTGCTAGAAAGTTTCAATTGTCTCATTAGTTTTCATGCTAGAGAATGGTGGAATAGTCGATTGTCAAGTCTAAGTGCAACTTTAAGGGAGTAGCATGGCATTTGGCCGTACTAAGCACTTTCGAGGGGAAACTTACCTTCCTAACCCTCGGCGCTTAGCACATAATTTTTTAAACTCACTTCCTAATGGTGATCAATCATAAGGAAGGAACTTGGGGCTTATTACACTTTTTTTCTTTCTCTTTTTTCTTTCTTTGTTTTTTTCTTCTTGCCCTCTTTTGACCCCACACTTAGAACTTTGACAAAGGGCTAAGTGTTAAAAATGGAGCATGACACACTAACAAGACAAGTCCACAAGACAAGCAAGGTCACTAAGGTCACGTAAAGGCAATCATGACATGCAAGGTTTTTTTAAGATTTTTTTTTCATTTCATGCTTTCAAAGATCAACTCTCTAGTCTCAACGAGAAAAAGCTTAGAATAAAAGATAAAGAAGTGCTAGTAGATGCTTTGATCCTCAAGAATGAAAGTTAACGATCCAATCCATTAGTCATCTAAAGGATCAATTAAGTGAAAGCATGCACGACTAGTTGAATTAGGAATGAAATTTTTTGAGAATGTAGCCTTGCCCAGACTTTTTGTTTTCATTAAAAATTCGATTTTTTGGATGAATGTCACAGTAGTGTAAGTGTTTTCCTCTAAACATACAAATTGATTGGACTCTAAACATGAAAGCACGACAAGCAAGCACAAACATCTCGTGTAGTCAAAACGTAGGCACCCCACACTTAGCAATTGCTTAGTCCCTAAGCAATGAATAGCATGAAAAGCAAAGAGAAAGTTAAGAAAAACTTCTCTCGTTTGGAGGTAGCCATTTCAAAGTGAGAGATGTTGCTTCGCGCGTCTAGTTCTTGGGCGACTGAACTTGCAGAAAAGATTCGATTAATGATTCCCCTTGTTTCTCTATAAGACAAGAAACTAAAAAAATAAGAGTGTTAAGCACACAAGGTAGAGAAATCATCATCGTAAACATGTCAATATCATGCAAGTCAACTCATAATTCATCAAAAGAACGCATAAGATGAGCATGCAAACGCATGCTTGGGTTTGTGCGAACGCACAAATGTAGGCAGTGGCATGGATTTTCTATGCGATCGCATGGAACTGTGCAAGCTGGGCAAAGTGAGAGTCAAGGCTTGGCATGCGAACGCACGAACGAGATTATGCGAACGCATGGATCTGGGCAGTGGCATTGACTTTATGTGCGAGCGTATGAGATCTGTGCAAGCACAACGAAATGAAGAAAATGCAAACTATGTGAACGCATAAATGAGACTATACGAACGCATGGAGTTACAGACAAGAATTTCTAAGCCAATCTCAAATCGTACATCAACACTTATGCATAAAATTTCAACACCCCACACTTATGCCCTATCAAGACATTAGGTTAACCAAGCACATGTTAAGAAATCATCAAATATATGCATTCACACATGCATAGTTCATATCCTCAAATTCTTGCACGAAGCAAATAGAAATCCAATCAAAATAAATGTACTTAAAGAACAGGAGAGAAACACTCACAAGCCTAGTTTAACGTCTTGGCTAAGACGGAGCCGATTCTCCTCATAATAATTAGAACCACACTTGAGGAGTCTTATGCAAAGATCCCTCCTCAAGTGGATATGTTGAGAAGTAGAGGAGTCAATCCGGGTTCTTTGAAGAGCTGCAAGCAACTTGCTTAATAGCTCTTGTCCAAAGTGACGTTTGCTTCTCATCCTTTGCCGTTTTAGTATTGACTTTTCTTTTTACCCCATCATGGCATGGGGGCAACTTATGGTGATCAAGAGAATGGTCCTTATCGGGATTAGCCAACTCGTGCAAAACCTTCTTAGTTACTTTCTTGACCTCAACATTCTCAGCTTCCACACTCTCCCGCTCTTTCAAATCATAAGGTTCAAGTATAGCCACTGGTTCGCTCATAGGCCTCTCTATCTTCACCTTTTATCCTCCAATCTTCAAGGTCAACTTCCCCTTCCCCAGATCAACATTAAAACTGGCGGTGGCCAAGAAGGGACGCCCAAGAATAAGAGAAGTGTTTCCATTATTCCCCATATCCATCACTACGAAGTCACAAGGTATGTAGAACTTGTCTACCTTGATAGGAACATTTTCGATTACTCCTTTGGGTTGCCTTTTGGTTCCATCGGCGAGTTGCAACGTCATCTTGGTAGCTTTTATTCCCTGTAGCCCAAGCTTATAAAAGGTCGCTAGAGGCATGACATTTACACTAGCACCAAGGTCGGCTAATGGGTGTTCAAAGCTCATGGCGCCAATAGAGCATGGAATGGTGAATCGACCGTGCTCTTTCATCTTGAGAGGTATTTGCTTTGAGAAGAGGGCGCTACACTCATGGTTCAAGGCTACCATGCTAGATTCTTCAATAACTCTTCGGCTAGACACAATATCTTTTAAGAACTTTGCATAAGTAGGGTTTTGAGTGATTACCTCATGGAATGGAAGAGTGACATACAACTTCTTCAACATCTCCACAAATCGTTGGAAGTGAGCATCTAACTTGCTTTTGTTGAGCCTTTGAGGAAAAGGTATCCTTGGCACATAATGCCTCGTCAAAACCGGTTCTTCCTTCTTTTTCTCTTCTTCCGTAGGAGCCTGAGGTTCAACTTCAGAATTTTCGTTTGCAACTTCCGCTTCTATCTCCTTGTCATTAGGAGTCGGTTTTCCTTGAGGAGTAGGCAAGACTCTTCCACTCTTTAATGTGACGGCATTGACATGCATGACAGATGGCTTTTCACCTTCAAGAAAAATGGCATTGCAATGCTCGGTGGAATTTACATCCGGTTGAGAAGGGAGCTTCCCAAAATGCTTCAAAGATACGGCTTGTTGAGCCACTTGATTCTCAAGCATTTTGTTATGAGCTTCTAATTGCTCCATTCTCTTTTTAGTCTCCTTTTGATTTTCTAGCATTTGTGCCATCATAGACATCATCGCATTATCTTGAGTGTTGGAAGAAACTTGTCCTTTTTGATGAGAAGTCCCTTGGTCATTTATAGGAGGTTTGGCTTGATAAGTCCTTTGATAATTCCCTTGGTTGGAATATTGAGAGTTTTGCCCCTGATTTTGGTTGAAACCTTGGCTTTGATTAGAGTAAGAATTCTGCCCTTGAAGTTGGTTGGACCCATACCCTTGTCTTTGGTAATTCCCTTGGTAGTTACTTTGCCCTTGAGGCTTAGAAGGGAAACCGGGATTGTCGAACATTCTCCTTTGAGGAGGCTCATAGTTTCTCGTAGGAGGAATAGGATTCGGAGCATAATTCATTTGTTGATTGACATAATGCGCTTCTCCATATCCATCCTCATCATCTTCGTATCTCCCGTCGGGACAAGCATTTGTAGTGTGCTTCGTACTAGAGCATAGGAAACAAGAATTTTTCCCTTTGTCATTCTTTGGTTTAGATACCTCCAAAGCATTAACCATACTTATCATACCATCCATTTTCTTGACCAAATCACCAAACTGATCTTTAGTCACATAATTGGAAGAATCTTCTCTAGATTTAGCCATCTTCTTTTGATCAACCCCTTGGTATCTATCAGAATTTGTAGCGATCTTATCTATGACTTTGAATCCTTGGCTTGCCGGTAAATCCATGATCGCACCGCCACTAGCCGTGTCCATTTGGCTTTTGGCGTCTTTGTTCATGCCGAGATAGAAGTACCTCACAAGGTCCGCCCTTCGAAAATTATGGTGAGGGCACTCCCTCAAATAGTGCGTGAATCGGTCGTAAGCCTGATGAAATAACTCATTATCCCTTTGAGAAAAGGTCAATATATAATCTGTGAACTTCTTTGTTCTCGACGGTGGAAAGAATTTGGCAAGAAAAGCATTCGCTAGCTCATTCCAAGTCCTAAAGGATCCCGCTTCTTGGTTTTGCAATCATTCTTTTGCATCTCCGAACAGTGAAGAGGGAAAAAGCTTCAAGTATACATACTCCGCGGGCACATCTCTTGGCTTGTAAGTACGGCAATATTCTTGGAAATTATCCAAATGAGTGGAAGGATTTCCAATTCCGTGGTATTGGTCATTAGTCACCATGTGGACTAAAGACGACTTCACATCAAATTCAAATGCATCCTCTTCCGGAGGCACTATAGCCGAACCATTCCCTTCAAGTGTAGGGGTCATGTAATCCCCGACGGGCCTCTCATCATCCTCATCATCATATCTATAGTTTCGGTCATTCTGGTTCCTTAGAGGAGCGGGAGGATTCTGTAAAGGATTCTAACCATCAATGTTATTCTGTCGGCCGAGAGGATTCTCTACCTCATCCTCCATTCTAAATCCGGGTGATGTATAATGTATTGGATTTAGGAGTGGAGGTGGACGAGGTCTCGGACCTTGGAAAGCAGGAGGAATAGGAGCAAGAGGCGGAGGATTCTTTCGAGGTCTTCCTCTCCCTCTCTTAGCGGTTGGGTGAGAAGGGTGAGAAGTACTTGGCGTTGAACCTAGCTCCACGTGTTTTTGTCCCTTGAATCTTGTGATCATTCGAATGCCTGCAAGAACAAAGGAAATTCTTAGCAATGAAAGGCAAGAGAAATAAACACAATTTAAGCACAAAACAAGCAATAACTATCAAGTAAGGGAAGAGCAGACAAACTATACTATCTATTAGCACCTAGTTAATTAGCCTATCCCCGGTAATGGCGCCATTTTATCGGTGAGAAATATAGCTAAAGTATTCAAAAAGAATCCAAACACTTATGCTAGTCACGGTAATCAAAACATTTGTAATGACTCGGGTGAACCGAGGTCGTACCCAAAGAATAGGTGGTTAAACCAATAATGCTAACAATCTAATTAGAATGTCTATGGTTGGGGGGTTTGTTCTTCTAAGAGAATGATAGTGGAGGATACTATCCAAAAGTGAGATTAACTATCAATTAAAAGATGACTAGGAATCAATTTCTCCACCTAGACAATTATTGTGACAATGAAATGAGACACCAATGATGAAATCACATGCACATGCTTAGAATTTGGCTAATGCAACATTAGTACTAAGTTCAACTCACGCTACAACTTAGTATAAAGAGGTTACATCTCGCATAGTACCTCACACTTTTGCTCTATTGGCACTATAGAATATGAATGTCTACTCAGACTTCCACTTTATTGACTAGATAATCATGTTCTTGTTAAGTTCAAGCCCTTCTCATTAGGATTAGAGAGTCGCCGTGTAACACAAAAATCCTAATGCTTCTTCATTTAGTTCATTGAAGTCATGATGATCAACGCAAGCTACATCAAGCATGAAATCAAGCAGAATTCCTATTGAGGACATTTCACAAACACCTTATAGGCAACTCGAGACATTAGGTTCAAATGAAGAAGAAACATGTGCAAACTCATTCATCATTAGCGTAAGGTATTTACAATGTCACAAACATGTCTAGGGGATCCATAGATCCCCAATCAAGGTCACTACTCACTCATGGTGAGTTTACAAACAAAGTTAACAATGAAAGTGCAAACAAACATATGGAAAGTAGAGTTTAGAATTTCAAAACCAATATGGAGAATCAAGAACACTAGAGGATCCGATCTTCGATCTTTGTTGTTGAAGTTCTTCCCTCTCTAAATTCCCAAAACTACTCCAAAAACCCAGGGGGTTTGTTCAAAAACCCTAAATTTCTATTTATAGCCCAGCAGTAAAAATCCAGTTTTTATGTTTTCTCCGCAAGGGCATGCGAACGCATGCTTTGCTTTGTACGAGCGCATGGACTTGCATTTGATCGAATGCGAGCGCGCGGAGCCTTGCGTGCGAACGCACGAGATTTTCATGCGACGAGTCCGAGTTGTGCAAATGCACAAAATGAACTATGCGAACGCACAAGGCTGTTTGGCAATCTTAACCTCAAAATTTGGTCTCGGCGTCAACTGGAGAGTTGTAGCCCTTTGATTTAGCTTTTCAACAAGCTTTGAATCAACCAAATCGGACATCATGTGAGATC
Source organism: Rhodiola kirilowii (assembly GCA_033675215.1). NCBI lineage: Eukaryota > Viridiplantae > Streptophyta > Magnoliopsida > Saxifragales > Crassulaceae > Rhodiola > Rhodiola kirilowii. The sequence continues at coordinate 8,777,363 of CM066201.1, forward strand.
TGTGCGTCTGATGGATGCACAGTCGTTATGTGCAAACGTCAAGAATAAATTTATAATAGTCCACTACTCGCAACTATACTACTGGCTAGTACTTGGTAAGTAGGGGTCGAACCCAAGGGAATCAGGGGAATAGATGTTCTTTGAGGGGGTTGTCCAGCGAGAGAGCGTGTTTTAGGTCGGTTGGTTGGTTTTAAAGCTACCAGCTAAGTGATTGATTGATTTATTGGTTGGTTGGTTGGTTGGTTTTAATACTGGAAAGTAAATTACAGTTTATAATTAAAGAGAAATGTTCGGTTTCAGGGGCCTTGTATTATATCCTGTTTATCATTGACCTTTAGTGAATTATCTAAGTATTCAAAGATGAATCGAGGCCCTTTCGTAGCGCAAGACTTGCAACATCGTTTAAAGCAACACTTGTTCTAAGCAAAACTAATTCCTCCTTTCGAAGTATCTTAGCTGTAAGTGCATCCACTTGATCTCCCAATTACGTTATTGACCAAGTGGTGTTTTAGATAAGTCGAACTCCTCGATAAGTTTTGCTTGTGACAGCTTCCACTTACCGAGTATGATCACGAATTTCCACGGCAGAGCTTTGCTTGTGACAGCTTCCACTCAACCTTGGAAACTCTGACTTGATATATGGCACATAGAACAAGTTTTGAATACTAAGACTAGACACTAAGTTAATACTCTTAAAACATTTTATAATACAAGTGCGCCCCTTCTACCGAACTACTAGTTTAGCTACTATTCATCGCGCTAAACATTATAACTAAGGAAATAAAACAGTTGAATAAATACTAAGAATTACTTACAACCGTTGAAGCGCCAAGGGAGCTATCCTTTATTTCCAAAGCCAAACTTTACAAATACATAACTTAGAGAGAGAAGTGTTTTTTTTTACAAGTGAGGGATGATTGAAATGAGGGGAGGAGCTCCTCCTTATATAGCCATGAGAGGAGGAGGAGATGGAGGCAAGTGTTGCATGGTGATTGGAGGAAAAAATGGATGGAGGAGATGGCCACACATGGAGGAAGGAGAGGAGGAGGAAGGAGGAGGAGACATGTGGAGGAGGAGCAAAAGCCGCCGGTCAAGGGAGGAGGAGCCGCCGGTTGCCGGTGGTGGAAGGGGAGGAGCTCCTCCCTTGGTCACCTCTTGCCCAAGTGGCCGGTCACCTTGCCCAATGTGTGATTTTATACAGTTTTGTGCAATCTTTTCACAAAACTGTCAATGTGTTTCTTCCCCGGGCTGTCTTGATTCCTCTCCTGATTCTTCTGATTAATTTATTACGAGTGCTTCAACGTCAGGATCCTTGATATTTCTTCAGTCGGCATATGATCTTGACCTTGGATTGACTCGTAACATCTTTTCTGCTTAAAAAGCTCCTCTTTAGAGTGTATTCTCTCCAAGCTCTGAATTACCCTGTAAAAATATATCTGAACTAACAAGCAAAAGTTAAATAGACAAAATGTCTAAATAAGGGGGTTATACTGTGTTTCTGATTCGTATAATTTTGGTCCATCAGATTACCCCACACTTTTAGTTGTTCGTCCCGAACAATGCTATTCAAGGGATGTACTCTAAGTTGGCTTTGAAATATGAAAATTAGACTGTGGTACTCGATCTATCCAAATTCATGCATTGCTTACTTATTACCAAATTAAACTGCGTAAATAAATAGAAGAAACTTAATACTTGTACCTTCGTGCTGAGATGCAAATTATATTGGATGTTTCGGGAGATAGCCCTTTTTAGGCTCCTGGACTGCAATCTTGGGATCGTCTCGCACTATATGGTTTTCTGGTAGCTTTCTCTAGCACGTGATTCGGTTCAGGTTTCAGTGGTTTGAGTACTTTGATTTTCTTTTGGCGAGGGACTGCTTTTGTAGTGAGTCGGCATTTGGCCTTTGTTTTGACTTTTTGATTTCTTCACTTTTTGTTCGGTTAAAACCTTCACAATTTTTGGGCCTTTGGCCTCTTGATTTGCTTCTTCGAGCTTTTCGCCTTTTTGTGACTGCTAGTCCATTTTCTCGAGCCTTTTTGGGAGGTCCAATCATCGCCCGCAAGCCTATGGAAATACCTCCCCGCTCTTCTCGTTTTTGCCGTTTTCGCGCGGGTCAAGGTGAGGGTCGCTCATCTATTTTCTCGGCTACTTTGACTGTCGTTTTCGCGTGGGTCAAGATGAGGGTCGCTCATCTATTTTCTCGGCTACTTTGACCGGAGATAGGACGGTCTGATTCCCATCCTCGCCTTTTGCATTGCATGGCGGAGATGACTTCAATCTTCACTGAAACCCGAAGTGCAGCCTCCACTGACTTCGAAAACCATATAGTTTGATCTGATCCTTTGATTGCTTGCCAAGCCTCTCTAGGGCAGTTTATGTCAACTCCACATCCCTAGTTATCTCAGCACAAAGGACAAATGGAAAGTTACATTCTAAGTTTTTAAACAGTTGAATTTTCACAAGGTTAATGCATGAATTACGATTTATCTTTTTCACATTCTTAAGTTCATATTTTCAAAAAGATACTATTACTAAAAAAAAGAAAAAATAGCAAGCATGTTATTTATGTACATAGGTGGTTCTCACCCCCCCACTTTTGAACGAAGGCGTGCCTTAGTTCAAAAGTCATGCAAGCTTAAAACTAAATACTGAATTTAAATGACAGAAATTAAAGTGCGGAAAAGTAAGATAGTGTCGGGTTACCTCCCGACCAGTGCACTTGTTTAACGTCGTTGGCTCGACAGTACCTCGTTGTGGATTACTGGTTTGGGTCCCATGGGTGGCTGAGGTCAAACTTCGCCACCGTTCCAGTGTTGCTTCTTCCTGACTTCTTGCCGGATGTTGTGTTCGGGTCAGGACTCCTTTGTTTCGGGATTTTTTCCTTCCAATACCCCGGAGGGGGTGATGGACCTTTCACTACCAGCCTTTCGAAGTTTTTGTATTTGGGACTGCCTAGTCCGGTTGCGGCATAGCAATGCTCCATCGAGGGGTCATTCTGCAGAGGTGCTTTTCCCATTCTCCTTTGAGCTTCTTCTTGGATCTCATAGTTCGCGGCGACTTGCTCATTAATTAAGGGGAAAAGTTCGGAAGGCCTCATGAGGCTTGGTTCTGCCTCGTTATGTTGGTTCGTGAAGAACTGATCGTAGATAGTTTCAGCTGCCTGGGTAATGATAGTCGGGTATGGCTTGGGCAGTTCGTTAGTGGTGTTCTGGACTCCTACTTCGTTGCTTCCGGTACTTTCCATGTCTGATTCTTCAGACGGTTCAGGAGTCTCTTCCGACGGTTCGGTGGTTTCTTCTTCATCAGCCTCAGGATCAGCTTCTTCTGTCTGCATTTCCTCGTCAGTTTGGGGTACTCATCTTGTGGCAGCGGCCAGGCCGATTATAAGGCACCACATGTCTGCAACGGTGAAGTTTGTTGCAGACCTTCTCATAGCTTCGTTAACTCTTCCCAGCTCTTCGGCCCTCATCCCACGAAGAAATTTTTTGAGAAGAACTTTCTTCGTAAATCCATGGTGCGGGCAGCTTGAGACGATGGCATCGTAGTTCATGTAGTATTCGTCCAAATTCTCATCCCGGGATTGATGAAGGCTCATGATCTTTTCACGGGTTTCTTGGCGTAAAGTTGGTGGGGAGAATTCTTTGAGGAACGGAACGCAGAGGTCTACGAAACGTTCTGCACTGCAAGCGGTGGATGTGTAGTACCATATCGTGGCGAAGTCGGTTAGAGAGAATTTAAAGCATTTCAGCTTAAATTCCTCTAATACTTCGTTCTCCGGTTTGATGTGGTGGCAGACGTGGTGGAAGTTTCGGCAGTGCTGTACAGGGTCTTCTCCCTCCGTTCCTCCGAACAGGGGCAGAAATCGCGTTGTCCATGCATGTGTAATGGGTAATGACATAGGGAAAAGAAAGAAAAAAGAAAGGGAAGGGAAAGAACAACTATCCGATAACTGATTCCCCGGCAACGGCGCCAATTTTGATGGATGCACAGTCGTTATGTGCAAACGTCAAGAATAAATTTATAATAGTCCACTACTCGCAACTATACTACTGGGTAGTACTTGGTTGGTTGGTTGGTTGGTTGGTTTTAATACTGGAAAGTAAATTACAGTTTATAATTAAAGAGAAATGTTCGGTTTCAGGGGCCTTGTATTATATCCTGTTTATCATTGATCTTTAGTGAATTATCTAAGTATTCAAAGATGAATCGAGGCCCTTTCGTAGCGCAAGACTTGCAACATCGTTTAAAGCAACACTTGTTCTAAGCAAAACTAATTCCTCCTTTCGAAGTATCTTAGCTGTAAGTGCATCCACTTGATCTCCCAGTTACGTTATTGACCAAGTGGTGTTTTAGATAAGTCGAACTCCTCGATAAGTTTTGCTTGTGACAGCTTCCATTTACCGAGTATGATCACGAATTTCCACGGCAGAGCTTTGCTTGTGACAGCTTCCACTCAACCTTGGAAACTCTGACTTGATATATGGCACATAGAACAAGTTTTGAATACTAAGACTAGACACTAAGTTAATAGTCTTAAAACATTTTATAATACAAGTGCGCCCCTTCTACCGAACTACTAGTTTAGCTACTATTCATCGCGCTAAACATTATAACTAAGGAAATAAAACTGTTGAATAAATACTAAGAATTACTTACAACCGTTGAAGCGCCAAGGGAGCTATCCTTTATTTCCAAAGCCAAACTTTACAAATACATAACTTAGAGAGAGAAGTGTTTTTTTACAAGTGAGGGATGATTGAAATGAGGGGAGGAGCTCCTCCTTATATAGCCATGGGAGGAGGAGGAGATGGAGGCAAGTGTTACATGGTGATTGGAGGAAAAAATGGATGGAGGAGATGGCCACACATGGAGGAAGGAGAGGAGGAGGAAGGAGGAAGAGACATGTGGAGGAGGAGCAAAAGCCGCCGGTCAAGGGAGGAGGAGCCGCCGGTTGCCGGTGGTGGAAGGGGAGGAGCTCCTCCCTTGGTCACCTCTTGCCCAAGTGGCCGGTCACCTTGCCCAATGTGTGATTTTATACAGTTTTGTGCAGTCTTTTCACAAAACTGTCAATGTGTTTCTTCCCCGGGCTGTCTTGATTCCTCTCCTGATTCTTCTGATTAATTTATTACGAGTGCTTCAACGTCAGGATCCTTGATATTTCTTCAGTCGGCATATGATCTTGACCTTGGATTGACTCGTAACATCTTTTCTGCTTAAAAAGCTCCTCTTTAGAGTGTATTCTCTCTAAGCTCTGAATTACCCTGTAAAAATATATCTGAACTAACAAGCAAAAGTTAAATAGACAAAATGTCTAAATAAGGGGGTTATACTGTGTTTCTGATTGGTATAATTTTGGTCCATCAGCGTCCAAAATAAGCCCCAAAGGTCAGTCTGTCCCGTATTGCCCAAAAATCCATATGTTTGCTCCGAAATGCTCGGTTTTCCCCCAACATCACTGCCTACTTGTGTTCTCAGCTTAAACTCTGTAATTTACCTGAAAAGAACCACAAAGCATCAAATAGCAAGTGAAATCGTAATAGAACAATCAAAACAATAAGCATAGAGGTCGCCTAAAATGCATATATTTTAGCGCTATCACTTCCCATGGCGTGATTTGAATTTGGAAACTGCATGAGGTGGTTTAAATTAAAGCCTAATTCTTGTTTTGGAAGGGAGTTAAATGTGTAGTTTTTTTTCTTTGGAAGTTTAAAGATTTAATCATGCGAGATTCGAGGATGCCGGTTGGGGTTTTGATTTTGAAAATGAGTTCTAGGGTTCTTACAGTATAAAGAGGAGGAGTAACGGCGAGACCTTTCCATCGCAATCTGCTCTCTTCTTTCAAAAAGGTTCAAGCTTTCGAAACCCTAGCCCTCTTACTCCAGTCCTCTGCTCCCCATGGCCTCCGCAAGCAAAAGCTCCGACGCCAAAGTCGCTGCCATGCTCAACAAGCTGAAGGCGAGGGGTGTGAATGTCAAGGACATTCTGGCTGAGAAATCGAAGGCTCCAACCACCTCCACCGAATCGGTGAAGCTCCTGTCAGCAGAAGTACCAGACATCGAGGCTGAGGCGACTTCTCAACGGAAGCCCAAATAGAAGGATAGCGCTGCTGAGGGCTCTGGCCGCAAGCGCAGATAGTCTGCCACTCCTCAGGCCCCTGTCCACAAGAGTGGGCGTACCAAGAAGGGGCAAGTTCCTGTAGTAAAGGAGGAGCAACTTGTTCCGAAGGTGGAAGGTGAGAAATTTATGGAAAGGAGATCCGTAGTTGTGGAGGTAGTACTTGATAGGGTGTTTATGGCTGAGCACCAGCTGGTGGAGGTGAATGACCTCCTTATTGCTCAAGGCTGGGATCACCTCTTCCGAGAGGAGGTTCTGGTTGAAGAGAATATTGTGAGGGAGTTCTACTCCGATTTCAAAATGAAGGAGAGATCAGGACTGCTCCTAGCCACTTTCGTCATCAAAAGAGAGGCTCACGCAGTCACTCACCGTGAGCTGGCCGCAATTCTGGGAGTCCCGGTGACTGGGTATGCAGATTACATAAAGGGAATTTGGCCAGCGTCCATTGCAAAGGGCGAAGTGATTTCAAGGGTAGGCGAGGACACCTCTAATGTGTCCAACCAGGGCAACGCCCTAAAATTGGGCATAATCAACCGAATCCTACATCAGCTTGTTTGCGCAACCGTGACGCCACGCTCGCAGAAGCATCAGGTGGTGAACTTTCAGGACTTCCTCCTACTAGACAAGCTCATCTCAAAAGAGCAAATACGCCTTCCCAAATTGATGCTCCAGCACATGTCACGATGCGCTGTCAGTAATACTCATGGGTTAACCTACCCTGGATTGGTGAAGAAGATTCTGTGTGATTTGGGCATCTATGAGCCAGAGGTAGAAAGTGTCATGTCTTCCGTTCTGGGTAAGGAGACTCTTGATAATATTGGCTGGGAGTTTGCTGAAGCAACTGGATAGCAGAATGCTCGGATAGCCCCTGCTCCTCCACTGCCAGATGCACCTCAAGAGGTTGATCCTCTGGACCAGCAACCATTACATCCAGATGAGGGGTCACCGGCCGTGCTTGAGGCTTTGCAGAGTTTGTCAGGAAAGGTTGAATTGTTGGTAGAGAGGGTGGCTCGTCTGGAGTCTATGACTGAGATGGTGGTGAAGGGATCTGACGTTGGCTGGGTGAAGGACCTGCGCAAGAAAGTTGCTGCTCTTGAGTCATTGCATGCCTTAGTAAAGGAGGTTGAGGACTCGGCAAAAATCATTTGGTCCACTGCACTCAGATCAAAGAGGAGATAAGGGAGCTGAATCGTCAGCTTAGATTCGTGGGCACTGAGCTGGTTGATCAGTTGAAGATCATGTTTCAAGGTTAACCCTGATGCTGTCTCATGGTTGCCCCCTCCTTTCCATCCCCACCACATCTGCTCTATGTTTTTTTAAACTTTTCTTCGTTGTCATGCTCTGTGTCTGCTTGATAGTACTTAACTTTTTCAGTTTGCTGTGTGTGTTCCCTCTGGGGAACTTTTGCTCGTTATTAATGAAGTATGCAGTTTTCTTTCCATTACACGGATGTCTGTTCTTGCATTCTTTTTTATGATGTCAAAAGGGGGAAGATAAACATGAATGCATCACTTGAGGAGGAAGTCGTTACCGAAAATCAAACTGGATGTCTATCTAAGGGGGAACTGTTAAGCGATCGTAGACTTGCCTGCTTAACGGAAAATTTGAAAAGGATATCTATCGGATGGAATAATGAGAGATATCTATCTGCCAAAATTGTGATAGTTTGGAATACTTGTCATGGATTTCTTGTTTTTTGAAGAAGTGTTTGTCATCATCAAAAAGGGGGAATTTGTTGGAACCCTTTGGTTTTGATGATTACAAACACTTAGCTAATGTGTTGCCTAAGTGTGCAGAAATCCATGAACAGATTTAATGATGCAGCGTTGCACTTTAATTGAACTACAGATTTGAAGTATCACGCAACAAAGGCCAAGTTGGCGTCTGAAGATCAAGTCAAAGATCCGCAAAGATTGTGCGCCAACTTGGAAGAATCCTGAAGATGCAATATTGATCGAAGATCAATATTGACTGAAGATCTCGAATATGTATGGGAGATATTGATTGAAGACTTGGAAATCAAGAAAGATCCAAAGAGAATACAATTAATCAATAATATTACAGATAATATTCTGCAGACCGGATTTGGAAAGTACGACGTTATCAAGAAACTGATTTGGGATAGATTGCGAATCAAATCTAGACGAATCAGTTTAATATCTATCAGGTTTGGTAAGTCGGTTTGGACCAAATCGTTAAGTTCGGATTTCGAGATCCGCTAAAGCCCTATATAAGGACTTAGGGTTTGCACAAGGAAGGCTCGGCGTTTTTGGATAATAGAGCGACTGCATTCGAAGAGCAAGATAGCCGAGATTACACGCACGAAGGTTTGAGGTTCGAATCTGATTACCTAAGTTGGGTTGATTAGAGGTCATCAAATAGAGTCTAGTGAAAAGACCTAGTTTGTAAACCGTACAAGTATATCTGAATAAAAGGTAATCTGATTCACAAATCCTTTCAGAGAAATCTGAAAGGTAGTGGTTTTTATCTTATCATTATTGTGATAAGGTTTCCACCTATATATTCGTGTGCAATTACTCTCAGTCGTTTACTTTCCTGCATAATTTTTTCCGCTGCTATCTGACCATCAGACGGAAAAGCACTTCGTGACTTCCGTCTTACAGACTGCTAACCCTATCGATCCATCACATACAGAATTACAATTACTTCTTCATATTGATTCAAAAACTTAGGATTGAGATTTATGGTTTGTTAATCCTATATAAGCTAAATAATTCTTCTACTCACTAAACAATGTAGTACAATTTCTCGAAGTGCATTATTCCCAACAATAACTATTGGATAACCTCTAATTTCACGACTTCCGTTTCATAAAAATACTAATATAAAAATTGATTTTAGAAGTTTACAATAACTTCACATGTAATTGAAGTGAAACGTTGTTAATATTATCAAGTTTTCACCCTATCATAAAATAATGATCACAATTACATGCATTGCTTAAGCATGTAAGAGTAATAGATAAGTTGTCTAGCAAAAACCTTTTCCTTGTAGTTGTTCATCAATGAGCACCGCTCCACATGCCATCATGCGGTGAAACTAGTCTCTTTAGAACATCTCCACCATGATAAAAAAAAATCATATGATTCATCTCTCTCATCTAATCATCCCCATAATCAAATGAATCATATGCATTCCACTCATGATCAAATAAAATGTTCATCATCATTCTTTCTCATCACTACATAAATTATAGCTCATAAATATAAAGATTAATAAATATATATATATATATCAAAGTGTATCTCGTTTTATAGAGCTCAAAAAATTATGAAAATTGGTATTTATTTTGATTTTTTTACTTTGTAATTTAAAAAAATATTCGTTGCAGATCAAAATAAAAACTGTACTGTTTTTTACACAGGTCACATGTCGCGTTGCGATTGGTTCACGTCTCATGATCAAATCCATGATTTTTTGTAAAAAAGATCATGGGATGATCAAAACTATGATAAAAAAGATCATGGTGGGGTGCATGATTTTTTTGATCATCTCTCATAATACTTTTCTATGATAAAAAAACCATGGTGGGAGATGCTCTTAGAACATGTCTGTACAAAAGACAGACTTGTGATAGGAACATAGTACGAATAGATATTATTTTTAATTTTCCTTCTGTAGGAGTAGTATGAAATTAGAATTGAGAGAAGCGATCAAATGAGGCAACCTTCGGTAAAATGAGGCAGGTGAGGCACGATCTCAGCCATCCATCAACCACCCCCCCTCTCGTGCATTGTGGGCGCGCCATGTGGCAAATAGTAAAACTCACTACTTTCGTAGTGTGAACGCAAATGGCGACTCGTGCCACGTGGCTTCGTCACGTGCCTCCGATCAACTCCATCAACGATTCAGATCGTGCCTCACATGCCTCATTCTACCACCCCTGATGTCGTCGAACGCTCCCCTTAGAATTGATATAGAATCAAATTAATATTTTTTTGATTAACGGATTACAATTCATACAAGATTATTGAAATTTATAATTATAGGATAAATCAAATTAATATTTAATTGCGCCATCTTATTATGTCTTCTTTCATTCCATTTCATCCGTGAAATTGTATTTCAGACATCTTTGAAAAATATGAAGAAATATGCAGTATACATAATTTATCTTTCCTCATTAAATTTGATAACTGTATAATAAATGAGAAAGTATGAAACGTGATATAAACTATACTTTTGCAAGGCTTTTTGTTTTAAAGACAAATAAAATTTGTAAATGGTTGTAAATTTCAAATTTTATGACAAACCTAAATTTATTTTATGTTCTCTACACATTTGAATAATGTAGCACTGATACGGATGCGGGAACATGTACGGGACAAATATGGGTATAGGGTATGGGAAAATAAAAAAATTGTAGGGGACGAGTACGGCAAAAACTAAAACTCTAAAAAATTAAAATTTCAAAATTTCTCCAATAAAAAAAATTTCGGGATTTCTACAAAATAAAAAAGATAACCAGGTTTAATATACTCTAAAAGTCCCACATCCTCCATAGAATCAAAGCCTTCCCCACCGAGATCTCACATCTTCTTAATAATTCTTCATATTGTCATGAATTTTGAGATAAAAACGAAGATTGTTGTGAATGTAAACTAAATCGGAGGTGCCCAACCAAGCTGAGGTACACACTAAGGTGAGTTCGGTGCGGGTACGAATCCGACGAGTACCCGTCGTGAATCCGAATCAAGTATGGGAGACAGCGGTCAGGTGAAGTATTCGTACACGTGTGCTGCATAGCATATGAATACATTTGATAAGAAAACATATCAACTATAAATCCTATCTTTTTACATAAACTATAAATCACTTAAAATCATAACACATGTCAAGGGTAATATGGTCTTTTCCAATTTTCAGTTTTATTGTTTAGTGTTTAGCTAAATGTTCAGTGATATAGTCAAATCGTTACTTTTCGCTTCAGTTCATCAATAATTATTTTTTATGTTCACTGGACACTTAGCCTTATCACTGTATATTTAGGTATCACTAAACATTTAGCTTTATCATTTAGAGGAAGGATCAGGTACAAAGCTCTAATTATTGTAAAAAATACAAAATGATCTCAACCCTTCATTTTGTGTTTTGAATGGTGCTGATTAATTGAAAATAAATATGATTAATTTCAAATTTTAATGTGTTGAGGGCATATTTGACCTATTTGCACAAGTTATATTCTCTTTTCTAAGTTATAATCACAAGTTATATTCTCTTTCCTCCATTATTTTTTCTCGCCTATTTGCACCAGATCTGCATCAATGGCTACCAGCATAAGCTCCGATTAACCATCATGGTGACGATGCCGACGAAACCTGCGAAATCGATTCGAGCCGACAACGCCGACGACGTGGTTAAAGGAGTCCATTGCCATCATCTGCGACGACGACGACGTGGTTTAAGTAGATGAAACCTGAATGTGTTTGAAGGAGTCCATTGCCATCATTTGCGAAACTGATTCGAGCCGACAACGCCGACGACGTTTGTTAATGGGAGAATGACTGGAAAAACATCGACAAATTCTTACCGAATTATATCCAATTTTGACGAATTATGTCATAGTTCGTCAAAATTGGACTATAATTCGTTAAGAATTACGACATATTGTAGTACACTTCGACGAACAATGCTATAATTCGTCAAATGTAAATTAAAATTCGTCCAGAATTTGGCAGTATAGTCATACCATTTTATAATTCGTCACGACCATTTTATAGTTCGTCATGTTCAGTTTCAAATTTTTCTTTATGAAAGCTGTTGACTTGAGTTTGGGTTGAGTTTGATTGATGTCGAAGTTGATCCAGAGTGTGAAAAACTGAGTTCGACGAATTTTTTCTCTGTCAATTTGAACAAATTAAGTCTGATTTATTATAATTCGTCATGCCAATTTATAGTTCGTCATGATTTTCAACACAATATACCATGCAACCAAACCTGTAGCGCTACATTCTGTGGCTCGGCAGGCTATTCGGCGCCACGACGGGAGTGAAGTGGCTCGAATCGGTTAATGACAGTGTCAGCGTCGGTGGTCAACAAACGTTGTCTGATCTGGAGGAGTTGCGCCACTACGATTCGTCGATGTTGCAAATTAATTTTTGAGTTCTTCATACGATTTCCCTGAAGCAAAACTCAACAAACAATTCTGGGTTACAGATTAACCTGCGCCACTCGTATGAAGAACTCAAAAATTAATGTAATCGGGAGTGAGTTGAGCCACTACGATTCTGAGGTTTCAGATCTGGAGGAGAGAGATGGATTTTGATCTTTTGTGTGTGGTCAATTATGCCCTTTCAAAGAGTCATATACGCCCAAAATTAATTTGTTAATTGTTTTATTCTCATTTAACCTACACCACATGATTATCCAAATGAACATTGGCGATGAGTTTGTATTTTGCACCATATTTGGGATTTGCACCAAATCTGGCCTCTTATCATTGAACATTTAGTTTTTTCAAGGTTTCCACGTATTTTGATTAAATGTTCCATGTTACTTACTATACATTTTCTAGTAAACAATTTCAATCTGTCCACGTCATTTTTTACTTTTCAGTGAGTTTAGCTAAATATTCAGTGAACAAATTTTTTTTGGGATAATTGAAGCAAAAAGCAACAATTATAAGTATTCTGATTAGTTTACGTTTATCCCTCAAAGTCGTATTTATATACAAATTTTATCAAAATTTATATTATGACCAAACATACATTGTTTCATTAAGTGTTATGAAAAAAATTGGTTAATACTTGTACTTCACTCCATTTAATAATACATGTAATTTAGCAAAATAAAAATAGAAAGTATAGAAATAAATAAATTCAGGTGTTTCCCTTGCCTGTAACAATTATCATCGCTTTTTGTGTAAATGGCGAATTGGAAGGAGTCTCTTTCCGGATCCTCCGGTGTCGGTGAAGACGGCGAGACTCCGCTGCTCGAAAGTCCACTTAATACCACCACGGCCGCAGCAGGCGTCGATGCGGCGGTTGACTACAAAGGCCTCCCTGTTAACCGATTCAGTTCCGGTCGATGGCGAGCTGCCTCATTCATCATCGGTAACAGACGAAACGACGACTTCTGATCATCTCAATAGCATCAGATTTTAGCTTCGATTTCGCAAACTGATTTTAATCTGATTTTGTTTTCTTAAAATTTTATAAATTATTTTTCTGTATGTTTGCAGTATGACTTGTATTGTATGTTACTCATTAATTGTGAAAACAAATAGGCATACAGAAAAAGTTTTGAATCAGGCCTTCTTCATTCATATTTTGATTTTGTTGATTAGCTTCTCTTTGATTAATTATTCTTTCTGCATAGCTTTGTTATTTCTCAGTTTCTCACTTATAGCAACCTGTTGGATCCTTTCTGATGCTGTGGTTTTACTTATGAATAGGCTAGATTGTGGATCACCTTTCGCATGTTTACTATTTTCCCTAGTTAAGCTGTAGCTTCCACCTCATATGCTGCGCAGCTTGACATCAAATTGTTGACGCTTTTGCAATTAAAAAAAATTTCATATCTTAATTGAATCGTCCATCTGAGAAGATCATTTGGTGAAAAGATATGGTATAAGTTCCAAAACTTTATCACTTTCCTTGAGAAAACATAGCTTGGATTTGTAGTCCCCGACAGTATTAGATTCGGACTTATTACATTTTAATGTTGCATCTAGCTGTTGATGTAACAATTGAGATCCGCATGTGCTGAATGTGTGTGCAGTTTATTTGAATGACTCAACGTCGTTACAAATACATTGAATTGATGAGTTTAGGGAGTCATTGATGAAGGGTTAATTGATTAATGAAGGTGTGGAAATGGCTGAAAGAGTTGCATATTATGGCATATCTTCAAACCTGATAAGCTATCTTACTGGACCACTTGGCCAGTCCACAGCAGTTGCAGCTGAGAATGTGAATGTGTGGTCAGGGACGGCATCTATGCTGCCACTGGTAGGGGCATTCATTGCTGATTCCTTCCTTGGGCGATACAGGACCATCTTGATTGCAACTCTCCTTTACATACTGGTATACTTCCACACCCTGTGTTCTGTCATGTTCATTCCCTCTAATACTAAAGTAGTAACATTTCCTTCAACCTATATGTTCTGATTGTAATAACGTGGATATCTTGTTGGACCCTTTGTGTTTTGATGATAACAAACACTTAGCTAATATTTAACTTGAGTGTGCAGAAATCACAAATCTGTCTGAGAAGTCACAGGGTCCAGACTGTCTGAGAGAAACGTGACTGGACATCTCTGAGAGAGCTCAGCGCTACAAAAGAGATGAGATCTGCGTGACAGACGAGATCAAGCTCAGTAGATATACTCAAGATATGGTATGGAAATATACGAGCTGGATATGGAAGGGAAATAATTGATTGAGCTAAGATATGGCAATATCTTAACAGAATCAGATCTGCAAGAACGGATCTCTGATGTAGATCAGATCTACTGGACATCTCTGAGAGAGAGCAAAGCTGCGAGAGAGATGCGTTCCGTGAGAGAGACAAACCGACTTATGACGAGATTGGATCGGCGAGAATATACTCGATACAAATCAGGAGATATTCGAGTATATATGATGGATAATTGATGAGAAGAATTAATATCGGTATATACACTGAATATATGTCGAGTATATACGAAGAGAAGATACATGCCAGATTTGGAAGGGAAATATGTGATGTGGTTAAGATATGGAAATATCTTAACCATATCATATCTGCTGGATAGCAATCGGATCTGCGACAGAGATCAGATCAGCCGACTTGAAGACTAATATAAATAGAGGAGAAGTCTTCAATATGAAGTGCAGCTTTCGGAGAGAGCAGATCGGCTTTTGGACAGAACGAATCGGAGATAGAAGAGCGATCAATTCTGGAGCTGACGAAGTGCTGCTGTGTGCGGACGAGACAGATCGTGTTAGTTGATACTTTGAGTTGAGTAGAATTGTTAGCTGTCACTGAGTGAGACAAAGTGTAACAATCTACAAGCATACTCTTTCATCAATAACATTGATCTTGAAGCCCTTCTGGAACTGTCCAGAAGGCAAGTGGTTTTCAGCCTGCTGCAAAGGTTGCAGTAAGGTTTCCACTATAAATCTGTGAGTCTTTACTTTCCGTATAATTTCCTGTGTTACAGATAATTTCCGCTGCCATCTGTCTGAGGGATACCACTCTGGGATCTCCCTCACATAGTTGGCTAACCTAACGATCCAACAATTGGTATCAGAGCCGGGAAGCTCTAGATTTTGTGTTAGCCTTTGCAGGAAATCATGTCAGGCAGAAACGACTCGTTCTGGAAGCCGCCGGTGCTCAGCCCGGGAGAGTATGACTGGTGGAAGGATCAGTTCGAAGCTCACGTCTGCTCCCTGGATGGGAAGCTGTGGCGTGTATTTGAGAAGGGTAACTTCCCTATTCTGGATATGACAGATCCTGCCAAACCGAAAGAGAAGGAGAAAGACGACTACACAGATGCTGACTACAAAGCTCTCCAGCAGAATTCCATGGCTAAGAAGGTTCTGTACATGGCCCTCTCACAAGGAGATCAGGTGAAGATGGCCGTGTACAAAACTGCGAAGGAGCAGTGGGATGGCTTGACTAGACTGTACGAGGGAAACGAAGACATAAAAAGGAACAGAATCCTAGCTGCCACAAAGGATTACGAATCTGTCGAACAGCGCAAGGACGAATCTCTGGAGAACTTCTACACCAGATTTCAAGTCATAGTCGCACAGCTGAACTCCCTGGATGAGGTACTCCCACAGTGGAAAGTAACTCATCAGTTCATGCAAGCTCTCAGCTCCAGATGGGACACAGTAACTACTGCTCTCCAAGCTCAGAAGGGGATTAAAGACGTTACTCTGGAAGAGCTCGTGGCGAATCTGCAAAGCCAAGCTGGAATAGCAGAGAGGAAAATGGCTAGGAGGCAAGCAGGAGAATCTCAAGCTATAGCATTGAAAGTTGAGAAGGCTTTGGATATGGCACAGGTGAGTATGTCATCTAAAGGTGAGGATGAGGAGATTGATCTCCTCTCGAGAGTCTTCAAGATGGCAAACACAGGGAGAGCACAGAACTTCAACAGAGGTCTGTCTGGTGGAAGAAACTCTGGCAGAAAAGAAAGTAGGACAGAGGCAGGAGCAAAGGAAGAAAGAACCTGCCATCACTGCCAGAAAAAGGGGCATCTGGCTAGAGATTGCTACCGCAAAAAGAAGGATGAACCACCTGCCCCAAAGGAAGCTCATGCCATGTTCGCTGCCTGGGGTGACTCAGATGAGGAGCGCAGCGATGGAAAGCGAGCTAAGGAGCCATGTCTGATGGCGAACTCTGCAAACAATGAGGTAAATGAATTTGACTTTTTTATAGATCAAGTGTTTAGTGAATCTGACTTTGCAGAAACTATTGGAGAACTGCTGAAGAAGATCACAAGCCTTAAGGAACAGATTGAGATCATGAAAGATGAACATGAAGACGACATGGAGAACAATCGTCTCTGGTCAACCAAAGCTATGCAACTTGAGAGAGAAATGGAGGAGCACATCTGCAAATGTCCCACCTGCGACAGAGGGGACGCACAAATCAGTGATCTAAGTGACGAACTGAGGGGCATGGGAATTGATGACACCAGGATGGTAGGATCAATTGCAGAATCGGTCAGGATCCAGTTGGATAACGAGGAAATCCGTCAGACTGTTGCAGATCTCAGACAAAAAGAGACGGAGAGAAAGAAAATCTGGCTTCGAGAACTAGAAGCTAAAAAGGTCGAGGAAGTAAGAAACGACTACAACAGGAAGTTTGCCAGACCTGGACTTGGGTATGTCGGAGTGATGGAAGAAACTGATGAAGAGGCGGCAAACAGAAGGATTGCCAAAGGAAAGGGACCAATGACTGAAGTCGGAGAGGGCTCCCATCAGCAGAGAAAGCCGGAACCCACAAGACAGTCGGGAAGAGCAGCCGCATCTCTGAAGGAGAGTCATCTCCATGACAATGACTCTGGACTTTTTAAGGGTGGGAAGGCCTTTGAAATTTGGAAGGAGATGAGTTCCAACCGTCAACCTTTCTCGATCGACTCTCAGGCACGGAGAAACAGGAGACCTGTGCCCTTAGAGAGACACAAGAAAACTAGCAGCCTCTATTACCGTGTCTGCTGGCACTGTGGTCACTCTGGCCATTACAGAGCAGACTGTGAGAAATGGAAAGAAGCCAACGAGAGGAGTCGCAGCTATCAGAGAAAGGCCAGTACTGCTTATGTCCCTAGGAGAAAGGTTTCTCCTCATAGAAGGGAAGACAGAGCTGAATGGGTTCTGTCTCACCATGACACAGCCATCTACGGACGACCCAGGAGAACTCCCAGGGGGACAATCAATCTCGCTGATGATAATGATTCCCGTCCTTTAAAGTTTCCTTCTACTGTTAAAACTGTCCCAAAACCCAGTAAGCCCAAGCTTGTCTGGGTTCGTAAAAACTAATCTCTCTCTCGCAGAAGTGAGGCCCCGACCCTGGTATCTGGACAGGGGATGTTCCGGGCACTGAGGGGGAATCCAGGACTACAAGCGATGGGAGAGTTATACAGCCACCGGCAAGGCTGAGGGACCACCATTGTTACATATCGCAGGATCAGGTAAATCTAGATAATTTGTATCATTTTTGTGGATTTGCGTCCTTTGTCTCTCTTGCAGAACCAAAGACAGTAGCAGAAGAGCTCAAGGATCCAGAATGGGTCAATGTCATGCAAGAAGAGCTACATTAGTTCGAGAGGAACAAGGTATGAGAGACTGTCACAGATTCTACTGTCTCACGGATATGTCAGAGGAGAGGTGGACAAGACACTCTTCCTTTTGAACGAAGGGAAGGACACTCTAGTGGTTCAGGTTTCAGGCAGATCCTAGAGAAACCCACGTGAAAGCTGTGAAGAGGATACTGAGATATCTGAAGGGAACAGATGATTTGTGCTTGTTCTTTCCGAGGGGAAGAGACTTACACCTGGTATCCTACACTGATGCAGATTGCGGGCTGCAAGATAGACAGGAAGTCCACGTCAGGGATGGCTCAGTATCTTGGACCGTGTCTCATCTCTTGGGCTTCAAAGAAGCAGTCCTCAATTGCACTGTCCACCGCTGAGGTGGAATACACTGCTGCTGCTACTTGCTGTGCGCAGCTGCTATGGCTCAGGCAACAGCTAAGTGACTATGGTGTTCTTACTGATTGTGCTAAAATTCTGTGTGATAACACTAGTGCTTTTAATATCTCTAAAAATCGTGTGCAGTTTCCACACACTAAGCATATAGAGATTCGATATCACTTTCCGTGAGACTGTGTTGAAGAGGGAATAGTAGAGATGGAATATTGCAGAACTGAGGGACAGATAGCAGACATATTCACAAAGGCAACGCACAGGGAACCCTACGAGAAGCTGAGGCTTGAACTAGGTATGGTTTCTCTTCCTTAGAGCTATGATCATATGTTGCTCCCTCAGTGATTGGCTAGACTAGATGCATATGAGTCACGTCTGATGGAGAATTTAACATGGATGTTCTGAGTTAGTGAAAAATTAAGTTGTGTTCACACTGTATCCATGCATGCTAGATATGTGATTGATGACTGTAGTAGGGACTGAAAAACATGAAATTCTGAATCTTCTTTCTGCCCAAAAGAGACCTCCATAGTTGATCCCACATTATAAGCCCAGGAGGTACTCTAGACCAACCCTAGCCTATCTTCATGTGGGATATTCCTATGAGCCCGTTGATGTGCTGTTTTTCTGGAGTTATTCCACATGAGATATGAAGATGATAAAAATGTGTTTGGATGATCTTATTTGTTTTTGCCTGATTGCGTGTGGTGTTATTTGTACCATTTGGGTAAAGTTAGCACACCATACCAAAAACCTTGCGTACCCATGAGACAGGTCAGATTGAGTTATCACTGTGGAAGGTTCAACTTTGGCTGGGAAACAATCTATGTGACAGTTATGGAAATGGAGATCGCTGCCATTTTCAAGGCCGCTGAAATGGAGCAGCGATTACTGAGATGAAAAAGTTATAGTGAGGAAAAGGTGAGGGAAGCTCTCCTACTTTTGAATTCAATGTTGAAGAGTTTGAGCCCATGATGATTGGTCGTGTGAGGGTGATTTCCATGCGATAGAAAGTAAGTTTTGCGTGCTTAAAAGGATGTGCCTTGTGGTGGAGAAGAGAATACTACAGTTCTGTGAGTACGCGAGAAAGTCAAATGATGATGTAATCTCGTCGAGGAGACTTCCTTTGATAGAGGAATGAAGAAGCAGAAAAGACCACGTTAGATGGGTGGCTAGCTATGTGCAGGTCACTCTCATGCAGTTGATGGTGTGGAGAATGATGATGACCTGAGTCTTTCCCTCAGAATGGACGGGGAAGGCTATCCTTGAGCTGATGAACTGTTCAGAAGTTGAAGGAAAGTGATGACAAGCCAAGTTGCTGTGTTGATGACTTGTATGGAAAATTCAACAAAGTCAGGTGTGCACGTTGAGCTGGTCATCAAGTAACATGATGCTGTGCAATAGGCATTCTTAACTCAAGAAGTTGTGAAGGATGTCGGATGACAGTTTTGAGATGTTCAAAAATGACAAGAATAGTAACCTTGGGAGTAAAACCCAAAAGAGGGTATGATGAAGGCCCTGCCGCTGCGTGATAGAAACGTGAGGTATGGAAAATGGTCCACGAGTGCTGCAAGATCAGTCTTGGTGATGGTAGTGTATTCAGTTGAGTCACACACATTATGAGAAGAAGATCATGAGTCCTGTGGCGCAGTTGGTGTTCTTCTTGCTCCTACTTATGAGCGT
Source organism: Rhodiola kirilowii (assembly GCA_033675215.1). NCBI lineage: Eukaryota > Viridiplantae > Streptophyta > Magnoliopsida > Saxifragales > Crassulaceae > Rhodiola > Rhodiola kirilowii. The sequence continues at coordinate 8,797,317 of CM066201.1, forward strand.
GATTACTGAGGTCTGGAGTACTCTGCAGGAGAAGGATGGATAGTTCCACGCTCCCCATCACAGTCACCTATAGAAGAAGATATTATTGAAGTGACTCCCGTTTCTGTTCCTGTGCGTGAAGAAGCTGTTCTCCCCTCTGATAGTATGGGCGAGATGATGTCGTTGTTGAAGGAGCTTCAGATTGAGGTTCAGGAAGCTCTGACTGAGATGCAGAGAGTTCGGTCTGCATTGGAGGAAGTGAGGTCTGAGCTGCAGGATGTGAAGGAGAGGTTAGCAGCCTTGGAGGTGGCAGTAGAGGTAGACTCGGGTGGTGTGACAGCTGTGCTGGAAGGGCTCCCATCGCAGATCAAGAGCCTTGGCACAGAGACTGTGGAACAGTTGAAGGTTCTGTCCCAGAATGATTCTTAGTCTGGACTGTCTCATGGACCTCCCTCTTTGCCAACCCTACCACATATATCCCTGCTTCCTTGAAATTTCTTTTTGAATTTCATGTTAGATGTCTCTGTGCATTTTGATTTCCCTGCTTGGATGTGTGGTGTCCGTGTGACACACTTATGACTTGCTGGCATGACTGAAGTGTTTTCTTTCCATTACTCTGTGTTCCTATTTGCATGTCTTTTTGATGATGCCAAAAGGGGGAAGAACTATGTGCATACACTAAGGGGGAAAATCAGTACCATAGATTAAGCGGATGTCTATCTGAGGGGGAACTGCGCTCTGCTAGAGCTAAATGAAAATCGAATTGAATAAACTCTGAAATAATTGGCACCTGTAGGAAATTGCTGATGTGCTGTGTGTGTGATTTCTTATTTGTGAAGAAGTGTTTGTCATCATCAAAAAGGGGGAATTTGTTGGACCCTTTGTGTTTTGATGATAACAAACACTTAGCTAATATTTAACTTGAGTGTGCAGAAATCACAAATCTGTCTGAGAAGTCACAGGGTCCAGACTGTCTGAGAGAAACGTGACTGGACATCTCTGAGAGAGCTCAGCGCTACAAAAGAGATGAGATCTGCGTGACAGACGAGATCAAGCTCAGTAGATATACTCAAGATATGGTATGGAAATATACGAGCTGGATATGGAAGGGAAATAATTGATTGAGCTAAGATATGGCAATATCTTAACAGAATCAGATCTGCAAGAACGGATCTCTGATGTAGATCAGATCTACTGGACATCTCTGAGAGAGAGCAAAGCTGCGAGAGAGATGCGTTCCGTGAGAGAGACAAACCGACTTATGACGAGATTGGATCGGCGAGAATATACTCGATACAAATCAGGAGATATTCGAGTATATATGATGGATAATTGATGAGAAGAATTAATATCGGTATATACACTGAATATATGTCGAGTATATACGAAGAGAAGATACATGCCAGATTTGGAAGGGAAATATGTGATGTGGTTAAGATATGGAAATATCTTAACCATATCATATCTGCTGGATAGCAATCGGATCTGCGACAGAGATCAGATCAGCCGACTTGAAGACTAATATAAATAGAGGAGAAGTCTTCAATATGAAGTGCAGCTTTCGGAGAGAGCAGATCGGCTTTTGGACAGAACGAATCGGAGATAGAAGAGCGATCAATTCTGGAGCTGACGAAGTGCTGCTGTGTGCGGACGAGACAGATCGTGTTAGTTGATACTTTGAGTTGAGTAGAATTGTTAGCTGTCACTGAGTGAGACAAAGTGTAACAATCTACAAGCATACTCTTTCATCAATAACATTGATCTTGAAGCCCTTCTGGAACTGTCCAGAAGGCAAGTGGTTTTCAGCCTGCTGCAAAGGTTGCAGTAAGGTTTCCACTATAAATCTGTGAGTCTTTACTTTCCGTATAATTTCCTGTGTTACAGATAATTTCCGCTGCCATCTGTCTGAGGGATACCACTCTGGGATCTCCCTCACATAGTTGGCTAACCTAACGATCCAACATATCTGGCTGTATTTTGGATGAAAGGGATTGGGGTCGTTAACTGTATCAGCGTTTACTGCGTATACTGATTCATCTTACTGCTTGGACATCACTGGCCCTTCATGTTCTCCAATGGGGATACAGAAAGTTTTGTTCTTTGTATCTCTATATTTAGTAGCTATTGCTCAAAGTGGGCACAAACCCTGTGTCCAAGCTTTTGGAGCAGACCAGTTTGACGAGAATGATCCAGATGAGTGCATTGCCAAAAGCTCTTTTTTCAACTGGTGGTACTTTTGCCTTTGTGGGGGTACATTGATGACCGTCCAGTTCTTGAACTATATTCAGGATAATCTTAGTTGGGGATTGGGGTTCGGAATTCCCTGCATTTCAATGATACTTGCATTGATTCTGTTCTTGTCTGGAACTACAACTTACCGGTTTATGGCTAAACAAAATAAAGAAAACCCATTTGTGAGGATTGGGCGGGTGTTTGTTGCGGCAGCCAAGAATTGGAGAGTCAAATTACAGGACAGTGCAGGTCCCCTGTACCTTAAAGGATCTGAAGAATTCAGGTAATTTGAAATTTGTTCAGCATAAGTATTTCTTATTTTCATTTGTGCAGTCTGCACGAGCCATGTTTTGAAGACGATATAACATAAAAGTGAGGTTGCAAGTGACTTCTCTTTTTCACAGCTTTTTTATATCCTAAATATTCCAGGTTTCTTGAAAGAGCACTGCTTGTTTCGGATTCTTCCAAGGAAGATGCAAGGATGTGCACTGTTGCAGAGGTTGAAGAAGCAAAAACATTCGTGCAGCTGGTACCAATCTGGGCAACATGCTTGGTATATGGGATTGTGTTCTCCCAGTTCTCGACATTTTTCACTAAACAAGGAGCCACAATGGATAGAGCTACGGGGTTTGGTTTTGATGTGCCTGCCGCCTCGCTTCAATCATTCATCAGCCTCTCCATTATTCTGTTTATTCCAATATATGACAGAATTCTTGTTCCATTCGCCAGAAGCATCACGGGAAAGCCATCCGGAATAACAACCCTACAACGAATAGGCACAGGCATATCCTTATCAGCCGTCACCATGATAATCGCTGCTCTAGTTGAGCAAAAACGGTTAGAAGTAGCTTCAAAGCATGGACTCATAGACAATCCTCACGCAACCGTTCCAATGAGCATCTGGTGGTTGATTCCACAATACTCGCTGTTCGGGGTTGCTGAAGGCTTCACCATGGTAGGATTGCAAGAGTTCTTCTACAGTCAGATGCCACCCGAGTTAAAAAGTGTAGGTCTATCACTCTACCTCAGTGTCTTTGGGTTAGGGAGCTTCCTGAGCAGCTTTATGATTTCGATCATCGACAAGCTGAGCAGCAAATACATGGACTGGAGTTGGTTTGCAGATAACCTGAACCGTGCACATCTAGACTTCTTCTACTGGTTGCTAGCTGGTATGAGTTTAATAGCACTTACAGCATTCATGTTGTCAACAAAAGCATTTGTATATAGGAAGAGGAACCCAGTCTAAACATACTTAATGGTGTACAATAGAAATTAGAAAGAGCCGCTGTTATTTGAATTTATACTCCCCATGTGAACTAGTTTTCAGTTTCCCAGTCTGCATCCGGCTTTCTACAAAATGGGTCATCGACTACTGCAAAATGGGTTCGGTTTCCGGTCTGCATCCGACTTTCTATACCAGGGATTATGTTGCGGGCATTGTTAATTCCTTCGGATATTTTTTAGATATTGACAAACGGACTAAAGCGTGTGCAATTTGCCAGGGCGTGTGTGGAAGTTGATGTCTCTGTCCCCATCCCTGATAAAGTTAAACTAACATTGTCGGACGGTAGGATCTTTTGGCAAAGGATTGAAGTTGAAGGGAACCAATCTTATTGTTCTTACTGCAAGCTTCATGGGCATATTATCTTGGCGGATTACAAGAAAAGGAAGGGTCCTAGAGCACATGAGGAGAAGACAGTTATTGGTTCCACGAGCTCAAAGCCTAAGGGTGATGGACAGAGGTCTAAGAAGGGTGTTTTTCGAGTGACTAACCCAGATTCCCAGGTGGTGGGAATTGTAAGAATCTGAATTTTTTTTTAAAGACTTAAGTAGATGTAGATAGTTTCTTAAGTAAGCAAATATCAAATTGAATTGTGACTCATATATGCATTTATTGAAGTTTAACATAATGTGGACAAGTGGTAGGCACACTTGTCTTCACCTAACCCATCATTAAATGCTTCATTAATGTATTCTATCTATATAAACACATATTAGGAGTGATTTTTCGTTTCCTTAGGCAAGCAAAGAGAGAATTCTGGACAGCAACTTAGAGGGAGGAAAAGAAGTAGGAATTTTTAATCTTTTCCCTTAGTTTATGAGCTGTATGCTCTTGTATGATGAGCTTGATACATGTAGTACTTGTTTGATGTGTATTTGAGTGATTTGAGGCCTTCTTTTGAGTGTTATTCATTATTTTATGTGATGTCCATATGTTGAAATATGTGATTTTAATGCAGAAATTGTTTAGTTACATAGTAAAAATACATATAGAGTTGGATAGAGTTAACCACAAGTTATAACCATGTTTCGTAATGATTAAATCAACTTATAAATGCAAGAATCAAGGTAAATAGACATGTATGATAATCTGAAATATTGTGACTATATGAGTAATGAATCTGAAATTCTGAATTTAAGTCCTAAAATACCGTATAAGCTAGTTTAGAAAGGAATCTTTCAAAGTATTGCTACTGGTTCTTATATTTGAAGTTAATTGTGAATGATTTGCTTATCCTTTATGTTATTAGCCTTGTTCTATTTTGTAATTACGTTATTCATGATTCGTGTTTGTATTTCGTAGTCCATGCTATATTGTGATACATATGCATATCATTACATGACATAAGCATTCACGCATGACTTCAAGTATTTGAAAGAATGATGGTTGGTGTCAGACCGGTGTGAAACGTGGCCGGTAGCTTTCCAAGTTGGAAGATCTACTAGTATTCGGGATACGAGATATCCTTGGGTTAAATCCCTAAACCCTGTAGGAAGATCCCGCGAATGGGATGATGGTTGGTGCCAGACCGACGTGAAACGTGGCCGGTAGCTTTTCGAGTCGTGAAAGTCTACTAGATTTGAATAATGCGAAACATGATTTAACATCAATCATTGCATATCATGTGCATCATTCACACAACTGTTTATATGTGTGTATGTTGTGTGAGCATATAACTTGTGGACTAACGGTTGAAATTAAGTTTTCCTACTGATTTCCCAAAACTCACTCCTAAATATTTTACAGAGACTTTTGAGAAGTAAGTTGAAGTTTCAAAGAGTGGAAGGTCCTTATAGAGCTTATTTTTTGTAACATAACGTGCGTATGACCTAGATGTTTACCTAGTTAAAAGTGGCTAATGTAATCCCCTTTTGTGTATGTAAAAGTGGGGAGTTCAAGTATGGTTGTAAGAAAGACAATGTAAGGTTGTTTTAAAAGTAATGTAAATTTCTTACTCACGTCCTTGGGGTTTCGGGGCGTGACAGGAATTGGCCCAAATTGATGCAAGATAAACAGGAGTGGAGGCAGGTTAAAGATAAAAAGGCAGCTAGATTTGTCAAGTTCAAGGAATCTGAGGTGATTCCTGAAGAGTCCCATCAAGTTAATCTTACTCGGGGCATGTGAATAATGATAAAGAGGGAATAAGCCATGTCGCCCATGAAGAAGGAAACGATCAATTAATAGAGCAAGGAGGGATGACTCTTGTTGTCTTTGAGGCTGCCACTCTCCAAACTGAGAAAAGTGGAGAGGATACTAAGGTTGTAGAGAAAACTGGGACGGAAGACGAGGAGCAGCACTATCCTGCGAATAATCACTCGGATGCTACTCCTGCCCAGTTTCACATCAATGATTCCCATGAGGGCTGGACAAAGGTCAAAACAAAGAAGAATAATAGGAAAGTTAAGTCCACCTCAATTCCTAAGGAGAAGAGAGACAATGCGGATAAGGCGTCTGAGCCTCTGGATAATAGTGATATCCCACAGAGTGGGAACAATGAGAATGAGGAGGTCCTGACTGTGGTTACTTTTTCAGTAAATAGTCAAGAAAAAGTGGATGGAGGTATTTACCAAGACCGGGGTGAATTTGTCAAACCTGCCAAGGAAAATGGATATGTCAGCAAGAAGGTATGAAGATCCTGAAGTGATTCATAATAGTGATAATGAGTTATGTGATCAGGATGATTATGTCGATCCTTTCTGATGCCAACCATAGTTATTCCGCAAAGAACCCATCACCGGAAAAATAAGGTGTCTCGCTCTTCAGCTCGATCATGTCCTAAAAAGAAAGACACCAACTTCGTTTGGTCTTGATCTCTTGTATCTTGTTTTTGTTTTTCCTTCTCATTTAATAAAATTACCTTTTAAAAACTAGTTTTCAGTTAAGGCACGATAATTTTGTTTAGCAATGTTATCTTTCTTTTTTTGGTGAGGCAGTGAGGATTTAGAGTTCATGGTTCTTTGTCTAACTCTCCGATTGTGCCCATTTTCATTGTATCATCTTTGACGGCCATTGCAGTAGCATCGACTAGAGCTTTTCCATGCTCGAAGCTGGACGATATATTACACTTCATCTTTACTCTTTAGTTAACAATACATCATCAAAACGTGATCAATTTTATTCCAAATGAAGTCCGATGGTAAATGGCTGCTAAATTGTTTTTTTTTTCATCAATAGAATTACAGTATATGGCTGCACAACATTAAATCATTTTTCCGTCAATACATGCTCCAAGTGTGTAATTACTTAAAAGATGTTAAATGATTAGCATGTCCCTCAATTAAATAATGTTTGAATTAATTGTATAAAATAATAAGGAATAATAATGATTGTTGGATTGTTGATATGATTAGCATATACAGCGGTTGAGGAGGTGCTATTTTTGAGCACCTTCTCCAGTAGCACCTACTCAGCGAAGAGGAGGTGATGTTCGAGCAGTTTATACAGCGGTAGCACCTCCTCGAACTATTCATCTAATAAAAATATAAATTTTAATTGTAATAATTATCTTATGAATTATCTGTTTGGATTTTCAACAAGATTTTTGACTAATCATTATGTGACACGTGTATTTGATACGATTTTTTAAAAATCTCAAAATTCCTATAATAAAAAAATAAATTTTGTTATAATTATCTTATGAGTTATCTGTTTGATTTTTCGATAAGATTATGGACTAATCGTAACAAATAATGGTAACTTATAATTAACACAAACAAAATATGACATTTAATAAATATCAAATTAAGCAATTTAATACGTTTAAAAACAGTACAAATGGGCACACTTTTGCAAGTAGCAGCTGGAGCTGGAGCTGCTAGAACAGCAACCCAGATTGCACGTCCTCGTCTTTTTCAGCACCTCCTACCAGATGTTGTCCCGTTGTATTCTTTATTGCCCAGCACCTGCGCCAAGTAGGCGCCACATCCCCAGCAACTGCTCCTTTTGATGGACCGTTGTATATACCCTACGGTTGCATCATTTAAAGAGATTCTTATGACCGACTTAATCGGTAAATAGATTAATTCGGTTCGGTAATCGAAATCAAAAAATGAATTCGATAGTTCGGTAATCTAATCATACTCAACGAATTACTTAATGAATGATTACTAAAACAGGCATATGTGCCTAGTGTCGCACTTGCATAATCTTTTATTGGCCACGATTGTTCGTGTTCTTGTGGTGGTAGTACTATTAGGAAAACATTAAAATAAAAATGTTTCGATGCTTCATTTAATACGTCTGTTTGACTTCTAAGATGGCATATGATCAAAATTTGTATAGGTGGCTATACAGCATGTTTGGAATCTTAGCCATTTATGACTGCAGTGCCACATTTAATTTAAATTTCATAAAGACACGTTCTGAGCAAAATATGTTACTTACGGTTACGATAAGTTTTCACTTTATTGGTTCTTTAAAACAACGGCAGCCAGCCAGAACCAGAGCATCATGAGAATGCTGAAAAAGTCAAACCATCTCATGTAAATAAGTAATACGTATTATCCGATCTGCCAAATCTTCATCACTCCAACTTCAGTGTCTGCTGCTTTTCATCATCCAGTCAAAGTCAAAAATTCTTTCATCTATAAAAACATGACCGAAGATAAATCAGTGCATCACCTTAACTGTATCAACTAGACACACTTGCAAAGATGAAGCACCAACAGAGGAAGAGTCATCTCATTCTCATCTGCTTCTTCCTGCCTCTTTGTTCTTTCAGTGCTTCGGCAGCAGTCTGCCATCCGGACGACCAATCTGGTCTCCTTGCATTCAAGGCAGCCATCAAGCACGATCCAACTAAAATCCTCGCAACATGGAAGGCAGGAACCGAATGCTGCTCTTGGAACGGCATCACCTGCCTAACTAGCACTCGCGTAACCAGCATATATCTAACCGCACCAGCCGATAATCCCGCTGCCTATTTGACCGGCACAATCTCTCCAGCCATCTCCAAGATAAAATTCCTCGACGGCATCTATCTCCTAAACCTCAAGAACATATCTGGACGAATCCCAAACTCCATTTTTACACTCCCTAATCTGCAATATGTCTACTTGGAGAACAACAAGCTCTCAGGCCTCATCCCCGCAGCATTCGGCAATGTAACCAAACTCTATGGTCTCAGCCTTATCGGCAATCGCTACGTAGGCCGCATCCCTAATTCTATCACCGGCCTCAAAAACCTCAACCAGCTCGCACTCGGAGGAAATCTCCTGCACGGAACCATTCCTGCCTCCATCAGCAAACTCACAACACTCACTGTCCTCAATCTCGAGGACAACAAGCTCACCGGCAACATACCTGACTTCTTCTCATCCTTGAAGAATCTCCGCTTTCTATACCTCTCTGGAAACTCATTTACCGGAAGAATCCCTAAATCGATCGAAACACTTGCTCCCAATCTAATCAACCTAAAGCTAGGGCGCAACAATCTGACCGGCCAAATACCGGAATTTCTCAGCAAATTCAAGTCCCTAGACACGCTCGATCTCTCCAGCAACCGATTCACCGGCACAGTCCCCAAATCGTTCGCGAATTTGACCAAAATCTTCAACCTAGATCTCTCCCGCAACCTCCTAATCGATCCGTTTCCGGAGCTGTTCGTCAAAGGGATCGAGTCGCTGGATCTATCGTACAACCGATTCAACCTCGGGTCGATTCCAAAATGGATTCAGTCGTCTCCGATCATCTACTCGCTCAAGGTCGCCAAGTGCGGACTGCGGATGAGGATCGAGGATTTCAAGCCGGCCGAGACTTATTTCTACGACTACATCGATCTGTCGGACAACGAGATTACAGGCAGTCCGGTCCAATTGCTCAACCAGACCAATTTCTTGATAGGATTTTACGGTTCGAGGAATAAATTGAAGTTCGACATGGAGAAGCTGCGGTTCGCTGGGACGTTGACCGAGTTGAACTTGTCGAGGAATTTGGTGTACGGGAAAGTGCCGAAAGCGGTGACGCAGCTGAAGAAATTGAATGTGAGTTACAATCACATGTGTGGAAAGCTGCCTACGACGTCGTTCCCAGCTAGTGCTTTTGTCGGGAACGACTGCCTGTGTGGGTCTCCTCTCGGTGGCTGCAAGTGAACTACTTTGATATAGGTGCTGTAAGAGTTGAGAGTTCTAGAAAAATGATACTCCATGAATAAACAAAATATGGTTTTGGAACAAAGAGGTCAGATCTGATCCAAAATTATTTTTATAGATTTTTATAAATTAAAGAGACGAGAGTCAAATAACATATTTTGAACATTGAAAAAGGCAAAACTCAAAATTAGGATGAAGGACTCATCACAAAAAAAAAAAAATTAGGATGAAGGAAAGACGAGGAAGCGCAGACGGTCAACTTTTACCAAAGATAAAGATATAACGTGGTTCATATCCATCTCTTGAATTGAGAATCCCTCTGAGATTCTAATCCACATATTTCCATCCAAATCGTATTATTCCCTAATTGAATCATCGACAGTCGTCAAATTAGGGTTTTCGTCACAGCTGAGTTTGAAGAAGAAGAAGAAGAAGAGAAAAATTAGTGTGTGTCAGCTGTCGTGAATGAAGATATTGGTGAATTGAATAGAGCAGCAGAAAAAGAAGATGGTGATGCCTCTGGAGATGGCGGTGTGGACGGGGAAGATGGTGTGGATGGCGCTTAGCGGATGGGTCACTTCTTGTTTGATAGTTGCTGATGAAATTGCTGTCTCGCTTCGAAATGGCGATATTGGGGCTTTCCATGTCGGCTGACGGCAGATGCCCCTCCCTCCCTCTGTGTATGTCCTACTTCATCTCTTTATTCATTCTCCAGCTCAGTTTCTCAAATTTGCATGAAAGCTAATTAATCGTGTATTTAAGAATGACCTAAATGTATGTATCTCTTACTGTGATCATGAAAAATGAGCTTTTATCATGTTACAAAGTCAATTTACATGTCACAGACAAACATTGTCCTTGCTTTTACGCTATCCGAAATCAGCTGATATAATTATTAAAACTTCACACATCACCTTTTGGGAGTCTTTTCTTGGGATCTTTGTCATCTGTACTTTTCATTTTTGTATTTGGAATGTCATAAGTTGGGCACTGACGATGCGCAAGACGAGAGACTAAGATATAAGCTTGAACTTAGGAGGATATCTATTCATTGTGTGAGGTACATGGTTACATATGTCCTTACTGCTTTAATATAGATGGTTTGAGTCGCTTATTACCTGATATTCATGTGCCGTGATGGTTCATATTGAAGTTCGATTATTGCATGTTATACATTCATTTATCATTTTAGATTGTGACTTGTGAGTGTGTTTTTATTGTAAAACTGATGTGTTTTAGACTACGTGTGCAAAGCTACCACGACCCTTGTAGAAGAATGTGGTGCAATGGCAGCCAGTGATTGAGTTGCTGTCTTACAGGGTACACTGCAATTTTTAAACTTCTTGTCTTGCACTAATTCAATTTTAGAGATAAACAACCATCATAAATTCATGTCATATCATAAACAGCACACCAAGTTATAAGAATCCTAATATCATCGTTGCTCTGAATTGCTAATCAAGGCTGTGATAAGTTCGTGACAAAATTGCTCAATTGACTGCCTGACCATGCTCAAGGATACTCTTGTTTAAGAATAGGGAATCTAATTAGAATTTCTTGCGCGTAAGCATAAAGCTAATCATGTTAATATGCATATGCCTTGGGCATATATTTTCTGGAATATCAGTTTTTCCCCAAATACAGTTTAAATGGTTTGGTCAGTAGCTGATCAATAAGATTTCATGTACTAAGTACTAACACTTGCAGTAGATAGTATTCGGAAGGTCAGTAAGTACTTGATCCCCAGTGCTTATAGTATTTCCTATTGAGTTAAGAACAGTTAGAGTAATACAAGGTATGTCACACATTTTTTTGTAATACTGACTATCGTATTGTCTTAAGTTGGATTTCATGTACTAATACTTGCAGTAGATAGCAAGCAGAAACGCCGTTATTTCCTTAGATATAAGTCCGTAAACACAAATTATATTCCACGCTAAAGTAACTGATTGAACTTGCAAATGGGTTTCCCCGTAGGCCATAACATGTAGGGATGTATCGATATGGACCTTTCTGAAAAAAATCTGCAAGTCTCAATTCACAGAACTTGTTCTCACTCAGTTGCATCAGTGTCGCCTCTTACATGACATGGGAATATAAATTCTGTTTTTCCCCTTAAGTTTGAATTTCACAGTCGTCTTGTTTTTCAGAAGACAATATCGCCTACACGGATCATTTTTTTTTCTTCCATAAAGATTGGTACGGGTAGTATCGATCGACTTCTTCAACAAACAAAAAATCCACGTGTAAGCATCACATTTGAGCCCCACATAAGTGTTTGGATGAAGAACGCTATTGCCAATACTAATTTTAGTGAAGAATATGATGGTTGGTGTTGGCAATTTACGGATCTTCTAAAAGATGGGGCAAATTTGATACTTAAAACTTAATACATGATAAAGTTAAAATTGAAACTCAAAGCAAAAAAAAAAAAGTTGTAATAGGCGGTGTAAATTGTAACATAAAATATTTTTCTCATCGTGCTCCAACGTTAACGGTTACACAGATTTTTTTTTTTTATGATAGTGGTTACACATATTTGTTCAACAGGTCATTTTAACAAGATATTCACTAATTCGTAATACAAGCGGGCGAACCGTGAACCGTGAGGGCTAAGGCTAACCGAGTTAGTATTGGGCCCGAATGACTGGAGTTGTTCGCATTTTAGTTAATAATTATTAGATTCTCATAGACACAGTTTCATTTCAGTCCACACAAATAAGCTGATCTCATTCAGCGCCTCATAATTTCATAGAATATCCCCCTCGAAGATAAACCAATACAACACAGACGACCTCAAGGTAGCAATTTTTCGCAGATCGGGGATGATGGCTATGAAGAACTGCTTCCAAATTGGTGCTGCATCAACAATTGCCTTTCTTCCTTCTCATCATATTTCATTGTTGCATTCAAGGGACAACAAGCTTAGCTTGCCTGCTACTGCTAGAGCTTCTTCACTCAAGGGACACTTATCTGCTCCATCTTCAATCTCGTTACAATCATCACACAGCGCCGGCCGCAAATCGTCCCTATTAATCTGCAAAGCTGGAAACAAAGTTGTTAGCGAGGGTAATTTTGTTTTTAACCCTATGTTGAAATTAACCTAGAAAAAGTAAATAACTCTAATTGTTAAATTAGTACTCTCCAAAGCTGTAAACAAATTGCTAAGGCGCACTTCCATTAAAACTAATTTAGAAAAGCAAATAATCCATGAAATAGTTTCTTCAAAGCTGGACGAAGTTGTTATGAGGCTAATTTGCTTTACCATCTAACACTTACATTGAAACTAATCTTGAAAAGTAAATAATTCTTGTCATTGAATTAGTGTTATGACAATATGATATTATGAATCTTTTGTTTACACAGTGTGGTTATATTTTAGAAATTGATTTGCAATGATATTTTTTTTTAGCATAGAGTCTAACAATGTCTTTGAATGGTGGGGGTGGAACAGTCCTAGATGTTACAGAGGCGAGCTGGAACACTTTGGTGATAGGAAGTGACACTCCAGTGCTAGTTGATTTCTGGGCACCTTGGTGCGGACCTTGCCGCATCATTGCGCCAGTAATTGATGAGTTGGCAAAGGAATATGCAGGAAAGATAACTTGTTACAAGGTCAACACGGATGATTGTCCCAACATAGCCTCGCAGTACGGAATAAGGAGCATCCCGACAGTTCTGTTTTTCAAGCAAGGTGAGAAGAAGGAAAGTGTGATTGGTGCCGTGCCCAAGTCCACACTCAGTGCCACCATAGATAAATACATAGACTCTTGAAAACAAAAACTATAATGGCTATGTGCTTCTTCTTCTTGTCGATGTTTTAATTCAAAGCTTCATCTGTGTACAATCTTTTCCAAGTTAATGTATATGGAATAGTGGATATGAATTGAAGGCTTTGCCTGGACAATTTGTAGTAACAGACATTTACTCCTTGGTTGGAGGTTTCAAAGAAGAAATTTGGAGAATACTTTAAAGTTTTCTTTTAGGATTACTATTTGTTAGGCAAATGGTTTTTTTTTTTGGGGCTAAAGTTTTCTCATGTCAAGAGAGACTTTGGGTGTAAAATTTTGACATTGATTTGAAATTGTATCAAGATTTTATTGAATTAACATAGATTAAGAAATATAAGACAAATGATCAAGCCTACCAAAGAAGACCCATGAAGAAAGCTCCAATAAAGAAAAGAAGAAAACTATCGAGAATATTAGATTTTGGTAGATGATGTAGATTTAATTTAAGATACACTTGCGGGGAGAGCTCTCATTAGATCAAGTTAATTATTGAAAATATGAAGTTGTATTAATAGATTAGTCTTGTACTCAGTGACCGAGGCAGAAAAGAAAAGTAATTTGGGCTATAAAAAAATTTCTGAAATTATTAGGGCAATTTCTAAAATTTATCTAAAATTTTAAGAAAATACACTTAACTTTAAAAAAAAAAAAAAATCAAAATCTGCCAAAACATCTCCGTCACTGCTTGTACTGTCGCCAGTCGCCACACTTGAGTAATAAAATATGAATAACTTATAATCGAATAAAATATAATATGTTGCTATGTGAAAAATAGTTTTATGCAGAGCAGAAGACACTTTGACATGAACTTAACTTGCACAGTAAAGACTTGCATTTATTTTTAATAAACATCTATATAAACGGCTTGACCACCAACTTCTAGGGTAGTATTTAACAAATACATTCGACAAATTGTTCACCAGCAGCACGAACATTAAGTGATCATTTCAAACAAGAAAACTGAAATAATCACGAACTTAGTTCAGTGATCATTTCAAACCATAAGCTCAACTAATTAAGTTTATCAACATGATTAACTTACATACACATTAACTGGGGGTACATCAGAAAATTCATCTGATTTATTATGATTGAAATCATCAAAACACAAGGTCCACGGAAACATATTCATCATGGTATCAACCTCAAATACACATATATTGGAGTCATCAGAAATCGGACTTGTTATAAAGTTAATGATAGTATAAAATCACACATGCTCCACATAATCAAATTTATCAAATAAAGATTGAAATAAATCTACAAATTTAACGACCAGAATTATTTACACTATTCAATTTGGTTCTAATTTGTCTATTCCTTATATCGAATGGAAATCCTACAAAAGTCGCGGTAACACCGATGACCAGGCTAACTTTTGTCTATTCCAATTTGTCCCTTCTAGCTAGGCAGCTGACTATTCTTCCACCACCTTTAGGACCAGATGTTGACCCATTACGCTGGAAATCCAACAAAAGTCGCGGTTCAACCTCATTAACACCACTCGGGCTAACATGGTCATCTATGTCAATATCATCTTCTTCCTCTAAAAGTTCAAGCATTTCTTAATCATAGTTGTCTATTATTAGAGCATAAAATGTTTCCAACGTTGACATGACCATTGCGTCTAATTTGCAAGGATTCATCAATAATTAATCAAAATTGATTTTCCTTATAAAAACAACATTATTGTTGGAGTCTGTGAACTCCACCGGTTTTGATATGACAAACATCCTGCTGATGAGTTGCATAAGAGTGCAGGTTGATACACAGGTACTCTGGAAGTAACATTCTCTCAATGTGTAACTGTAGTGGGAGAATATCCGTCAGGATATTCTGGAAGATCAGTTTGTTCCCAAATATCTCGATCCAGCTGGAAAGCGCGTGGATGACAAAGGAAGATCCAATCAAATATATTGCCAAATTAAGAAAGTGCTTAAAAAAGAAAAATCAAGATTTGAAGATATAATTGATCAAAGATCTCTGGTGCCTTCTTTAGGAAACTAATTTAGTGCACTCCTAACTTGGATATTATGGGATATCCCGGTTGCTAATTTGGCAAGATTATTATGGGATAATCTTGACAAATATTCTAGAGTTTCCGAGAGAATGAATATGCTATATACTGGATGCTACAGACTCCTTTGAGGTTGTTCGTTCTGGAGACTGTTGGCGTTGAAGCTTCTAATCGAGTAACAACTGCAAATTGATGATTGAAGGTTATCGCATTCCGCGCATACCTGTGAGGGAACGAAAGGAGTAATCTGAGCCAGACAGAGATAACAGCTTGTTGCGCGGTGAACTACAGAGGTGATTACAACAAAGGTACATCCGATTGTAAGGTTGTACACCCTTGATAGTGGTCGGGTTGTAATCAACGCTGTGTAACCGGAAAACGCTAAATACAAGAGCTATTTTGAAAGCCTTCTAGTTCTGCTAGAAGGTAGTGGGTTTTCTCTAGTACTTACTTGAGTGCTGGGGTTTCCACTATAACTCACTGTGTGCGTTTAAGTTTTGCTTGTAATATTTATATTTTGCTGCTTTACATTACCTGGCAAGGAACGTTACTTGCCATGTCGCTAACTACGATCCAACAATTGGTATCGGACCCCGGTCTCTAGATTCTTAGTTAGCTTTGCAGGTAGGAATGACAACCATGAACGACTCCTTCTGAAAGTCGCCGATGCTGAAACCAGGTGAGTATGACTGGTGGGCGGAATAGTTCAAGGCACATACATGTTCCTTAGACGGACAGCTGTGGCAAGTCATCGAACAGGGAGTAGTGAAAATCCCGGACACAGTAGATCCTACTAAGGAGAAGGATCGGAAGGACTACACCGATGCTGACTACAAAATACTTGAAAAGAACAGTAGAGGAAAGAAAATCCTACATCAAGCTCTCAACCCAGGGGATCTGAAAAAGATGCTTCATTACAAAATGGTCAAGGATATATGGGACGCACTGAAATGACTCTACTCAGGGAATGATGACGTGAAAAAGAACCGTATTCTATCGGCAATGAAAGATTATGACAATGCAGTCCAAGGGAAAGATGAATCCCTTGAGGAGTTTCACTCACGATTTCAGGGCTACGTTGGACAGATGTAGTTTCTGGATGAGCAAATCCCTGAATGGAAGGTTACCCATCACTTCCTTCAAGCACTCAGCTCGAAGTGGGATGTCGTATCTGTGGCACTTCAAGCTGAAAAAGACATCAAGGAAATCACACTCGAAGAACTCGTGGCAAAGCTCCAAAGTACTGACAGTATTCAACAGAGAAAGGCTGCTAGACGCGAACTGGAGAAAACCTAGTCTATCGCTCTCAAGGTTGAAAAGGCTTTTGAGCTAGCACAAAAGGAAAACGATGAGGAGCATGAGGATTAAATGACAGCACTTCTGACTAGAGCATTCAAGATGTCAGGGACTGCACCGAAACGTTCATTCAAAGGAACGAGATTAAACAAAGATACACTGTGCTACCACTGCAAAAAAAAAGGACATATGGCAAAGAATTGCTTCAACAAAAAGGTAGGGGAGCCTCCAACTCAGAAAAGCGTTAAAGCCATGGTAGCAACATTGAGGGAGTCCGATGAGGACAGTGGAGATGACAATCCAACTGGAGCAGTATGCATAATAGCTACCAATGAGGTAACGGATTCTGACGCTTTTACTTACTTGACTAATAGAACTAATGAACAGCTGATATCTCTCATTAAGAATCTTGTCACAAAAAACATGGAGCTCACTCAGGAGCTGAGAGAACAGGAGGAATCAACCACATCACTTGAGGATAATGGGAACCTATGGGCTAATAAGGCTTGCAACTTGAGGAAGAATTATTGCAGAACGGAACCAAACTGACCAAGCAGCTCCGAAGCCTCGAGAAAAAGCTAAACAGTTTAAATACACAGAATGAAAGCCTGCAGACAGAGTTAGATGATATCCGTTCCTTAGAAGGTAAGGTTATCCAACTTGAAGAATAGAACGCAAAGCTTATGAAGGAAGTTGAGGTGACCAAAGCAGATGAAGAAGAACTAAAGAGGAAGTGGCTGAAAGAATACACTGACACAAAGGTTTCTGAAATCAAGGAAGGGTTCGCCAAGCACTTCACATCTCGACCATGTCTAGGGTACAATTCTGAACTGGAGAACAAGGTCTCAAGGAAAGGAAAAGAGGTGGACCAAGTATCCAGAAGACCTTCCAACTGTAAGTGTGGACCAACCCAAGAAAAGAAAAACCTAAGCACTGATCGAGGTACATTTCCTTTTGACGGAAGGAAGGCCTACACCTTATGGCTAAAACAAGCAACGAGCAGTAAACCCTCTCACATTGATTTTGCTGCTCGAATTGCCAACAAGTTTATCCCACCAAGAAGAAGTAAGTATGTTGACATGAAACATCACAGAGTTTGCTGGCACTGTGGTCAGGCAGGACACCGACATGGTGAGTGCTCCTTACGAAAGGACTTAGAACAGAAGGTAAACACCAAGTACAGGACACTGGGAAAACAAGGGAAAGCCTGCTGGAAGTTTAAACAATCTGGACACTATCGAAAGACCTATCCTATTGCTGAGACTAAAAAATGAACTTGGAAGCCCAAATCCCTGCCAAGGAACATTCTGATCGGTCCATATTTTGACTAATTATTCACTTCATTCGATGATGGATTATGTTTGTTTTCCCGACATTTTATTGTCGTTTGATATATTTTCTAGCGTTTCAGGTCAAATATCACATACTTAAGACTTTTGGATTGATCTGAAGCAAAACAAAGCATTTAGTAGAGATTTGGGTAAAAACAGGGTAGATTCATCTGTCCGACCTATTTTACACACACAGATCGCACATGGTGTCCAAATTGGTTGATTCAAAGCTTGTTGTAAAGTTAACTCAAAGGGCTACAACTTTGTAGTTTACGCCAAGATCAAGTTTGGAGTTTAAGACCATGAAAAATCCTCCCGAAGTCTCTTCCATTTTTCATGGCCGTGACAAAATAGGACGTCACGGGTGTCACGACACCCTTATTTTCCAGTGAAATTTTGCTTAGTCCGTGACAACCGTGACACACACGAATGTCACGGCACCATCGGGGACAGATTTTTGGACATGTTTCCTATAAAGAGGGCAAGCGACTGATTTACTAAGTGTGGATGATACGAGAGTTATGTGCTTGAATTGAGATTGAAGAACCCTAACTTGGGAGAGAAGACGGAGAACATCGCGAGATATTGAGGATTCATCGAGCTACATCATCGCTACGGTTATCTCGTCCTTAATTTCTATTTTACACTATTCTTGGTTAACTTACCATGAATAGTGAGTAGTCTTCTTTATTCCAAGATCCTACGGATCCCGTGCTATGTACCCAACTCTTCATGTGATCAATTAAACATTTTTCATTAATGCAATTCGAATATTCAATTTCAGTGTGCTTAATTTTGTCGTTCTTGCAAGTTTTACATTGAATGAGATGTTTGCATGCTAGAACATATTTAGGTTAATTACCAAAAGATGGATGGGTCCTAGGTATTAACCGGATTGCATGAAATTGGTATTAAGTCATGGTAGCTACAATGGTAGTACATGAATTAAGAGGAAAGTTGACTTTGTCTGAAAAAACCCTAGGCTTAACTAATCAAAATCGTTGATAATCCGTGGATGGGCGGCGTTCAACGATTGAGATTAATCTAGACAATGATCCGTGGATGGGCGACTTGTCTAGTGTTATTTTGGTTTATTTCCATATTCGTTTGCATGATGAATTTACGTGACATGATTGCGTGATTAGTGGGGTTGGTACGGGTAAAGTTTGATCCTGGAATTCTTTCTCTGATCAAGTCCAAACCTTTATTTTTCTACATTTAATTTTTGCATTTTTGTTCACATCAAACCGCTTGTTAATCAGAATAGCTAAATAGGTTACTTGTTAGCTAGTATTCACACATGTTGTTCTTTTGATCGACACTTGGCTTACCAAGGTTATAAATTTTGTTTGACTGCAATTCGACCCCTAAAACTCATAACTTGACGACTATAAAGGGTTAAAAATATGCTTGTCAAAATGGCGCCGTTGTCGGGGAACAATGTTTATTGTGATATTAGATTTAACTAGTGTAGTTTAGACTATTCCATTTATTTATACTTCCTTGTACATACTCTATATACTTCTGACCTTCACTAATCACTTTTATCTTGAATGTTGCGAGGGTGTTCTCTTTTAGTCATCAAGACGCCTACCCAAGGGAAGAGCCTTATTGTCAGACATATTCATATGATATAAATTTGGAAGGAAATCAAAATCAGTTCTATGATCAACATTATTATCAAGATGATCCTTATTATGAGAGCTACCAGAATCACTCGCAGCAACAACAGTCTCAGGACACTGGTGGATCATCGCGTTTAGAAGCCGTGCTAGCTAGCTTCATAGCCGAACAACGAAAGACATCGGTCGACCAGGATAGGAGGCTTCAAGGAGTTGAGCAGTCAATAGAGCAACTCGCAGTCAGTCAGAAAATATTGAAGGATCACTTAGAGCAACAAGCCATTGCAGCCACCAATGCATGCAGAGGCGAGGACATCGAGATCACAATGGAAAATCATCAAGAAGTTCAAGTCTATGAAGCTTATTCATCTTCAGTTTTATTTCCAATCCATGTGGAAGATGATCAGGATACGAGAATGCTCTCTAAACCAGAACAACCTGGTTGTGAGGATGGTTTTGAGGCGTTGAGAACGATTGCCAAGGCTTACACTGAGTTAGAGGATGATGAGTTTTGTACTGATGACGTCTCGGAACATGAAGATACATCTCCCTCTACTACGACTGCTCCAAAAGGTCATTTAGCTGAGCACGCAGAAGAGAACATCATTCCACCACTTTCTCTGGGCGCTGATGAGCTATCAAAGGATTATAGGTACGAAGACTTTGTTAATGTGTACCGCATATAGATTACCTCATTTCAAAGTATGGGAACGTGAGTTTCTCGCTACAGAGTATACAAGAAGTGTGCTTGTTGGAGCTGGGCTTGACGATGCATATCTTGCTGCACCACCTCCAGACAAGTTTCGGCAGTTCTTACCATATACCTTGGAACTGCCGAAGAGGAGCCCCTACTACTCCTTGATTCTTGAAGGACTTACACTTTTGAAGGGGATCTATTCTCTGCCCAGCATCCGTCATTCATACCTGACGGGTCACTTTGCCGGACATCTCAAGTCAGTGAGTCTGAGCTATGGCATAAGAGGTTTGGACATGCAAGTCTAAGACTCCTATACAAACTACACCGACTAGAGCTGGTAAATAGACTACCAAGCATGGAAGACACCCTAAACAATCTATGTGATGCCTGCACCAAGGGAAAATAGGTAAGGTCTTCCTTCAAGTCAAAGAATGAGGTAAGCACCACTCGCCCTCTTGAGCTTATCCATATGGATCTAAGTGGTCCCATGCGTACAAGAAGTCGTGGAGGTAATAGATATATATTTGTAATTGTTGATGACTACTCAAGATACACATGGATGGTGTTTCTAAGATCTAAAGATGAGGTGTTTGCAGAATTTAAAATCTGGTTGAAATTAGTTGGGAGACAACTTAATCTCTCCCTGGTGAGTATACGTACTGATCACGGAATTGAATTTGAGAACTCACTATTTTTAAATCTTTGCAGGACCAGGGGCATCAGACAAACTTTTCGGCTCCAAGAACTCCTCATCAGAATGGAGTTGTTGAAAGGAAAAATAGAACACTGGCTGATATGACACGGACGTTACTAATTGCTAGCGGTCTACCCAGGAGCTTCTGGGGGGAAGCCCTCAATGCAGCCTGCCACGTTCTGAATAGGGCACACTTGAGACCTATCCTGAACAAGACTCCATATGAACTAATGAAGGGAAGGAAGCCTAGCGTGTCACACTTCAGGGTGTTTGGTTGCAAATGCTATGTCCATAATAACGGGAAGACCAATATATGAAAACTTGATCCCCGAAGTAATGTCGGTGTGTTCGTTGGCTACTCGAACCACAGTAGGGCCTATAAAGTATACAACAAACATCAAAGGAAGGTTGAGGAAAGCATCCATGTGGTATATGATGAGGAAATAATGGCAGGAGATCTAATTCAAGAAGACGAAGCTCCACTACTTACACAAGAAGACGAGTTCAGCCTCGATGAAAGGGATAACCCCTTTGAGGAAACGTTACATGGTACGAATATAGACAATGCACCAGATCCACAAGTTTGTGAGAACCCCAATGAAGATGGTCTTGAGGAAGCACAAGAAAATGAGCAAGCTCTAGAGAATGAGGAAAATCAGGTAATGTCGATTAGACAAAGCGCAAGAGATCATACACCCCCTGGATGGATGCGAGACTACGTATGTCATGCGTCTGTGTCAAATGACTGAAGAGATCTGTCGCATCAACTCCCTGATAGCCATGCATTCACAGCTTACGTCTGTCTCTTTGAGCCCAGAAATGTTCATGAAGCCTTGAAGGATTCCGATTGGGTAAAAGCTATGCAAGCGGAGCTTCATCAGTTCGAAAGAAACAAGGTTTGGCATTTGGTTCCTCGGCCGAAAGATTGAACGGTCATTGGGACTAAATGGGTGTTCAAAAGTAAACTGGACGACAAAGGGCAAGTAGTGCGGAACAAGGCAAGACTTGTCGTCAAGGGCTACAATCAGCAGGAAGGAATCGACTATGACGAGACATTTGCTTTGGTAGCCAGGTTGGAAGCCATTAGACTATTAATTGCATACTATGCTTATCATGGTTTTAAACTGCATCAGATGGACGTAAAAACTGCATTTCTCAATGGAATACTTAAGGAGGAAGTGTATGTCGCACAGACTCCTAGATTCAAGGACAGCAAGCATCCCGATCATGTATACATCCTAGACAAAGCCCTATACGGATTGAAGCAGGCCCCTTGAGCCAGGTACGAATGACTGTTGTAGTTTCTTCTCGCGCACGGATACGTAAGAGGAGAGGTTGACAAGACACTATTCCTTTCGAGGGAAGGCAATCATACTCTGGTAGTACAGGTATATGTTGATGACATCATTTTTGGTTCTTCTAATGATTTCTTGGTCAGGAAATTTACAAAACTCATGGAAAGTGAATTTGAGATGAGTATGGTCGGAGAGCTCAAATTCTTCCAAGAACTTCAAGTGGAACAAAACGGAGACAGAACTAGAATCCATCAGCAGAAGTATCTACGTGAGATGATTAACAAGTTTGGCATGAAGAAATCGAGCACCATGACTACACCAGCCTCCCCAAACGAGTCATTAGGGAAGGATGACAGCTCCCCATAAATACATCAGACACTCTACCGAGGGATGCTAGGTTCACTTCTTTATCTCACTACAAGTAGACCTGATATTATGTATAGTGTTTGTCTATGTGCACATTTTCAGGCAGACCCACGAGAAACGCATCTGAAAGTAGTGAAATGGATACTTCGTAACCTGAAGGGTACTGATACCCTCTGCCTATGGTACCCCAAGAATGGTGATCTCTGACTAGCGGGATACAATGAAGCTGATTTTGTAGGTAACAAGGTGGACCGTAAGTCTACATCCGGGATGGCCCAATTCTTTGGATCGTGCCTTGTATCTTGGGCTTCAAAGAAACAAAATTCAGTCGCTCTCTCAACAACAGAAGCCGAGTACATTGCCGCTACTGCATGTTGCGCACAACTCTTGTGGTTAAAACAACAGCTAAGTGACTATGTCATTACATTTGATTCGGTTCCAATTTTGTGTGATAATACTAGTGCTATAAATATTTCTAAGAATCATGTGCAGCACTCTAGAACAAAACACATTGAGATCAAACATCACTTTCTACATGATTGTGTTGAGAAAGGGCTGGTTTCTGTCGAATTCTATAGAACAGAGGAACAAGTGGCTGACATATTCACTAAGGCACTGAACAGGGAACCCTTCGAAAGGCTCCGCATGGAACTTGGTATGACCTCCCTCGACGAGTAAGCGTACCTCTCGACTCCCTCAATGATTGGCTAAATTTGACTTACCAGTGAATATGTGCATACATGTGTCTGAAATTGCTTGGTATTTACACTAGTCTAGTGTAGGGTGTCACTAGTAATCATACCTCGCATTATTTAGATTCTTGCATGGTTACCTTAAGACACTAATAGAGTGTGAAAGAGTTTTCTTTTTGGCCCTAAAGAACCTTCCGGATAATTGATCCCTCATTATAAGCTCACCATGAAGGAAGGTTTCCAAGACTATCCCTAGCCTGCTCATGGTGTAACGCTCCTATGACCCATTTGCTTTCATTCACACTGGAGAAAGTGCACCTGACGTACCACCTTATATATATATTTCTTTCAATTTGTGTGTGATGCATATACAACATGTCGTTTGAACTTTCTCTCACCGCATCACACCCTCATTCGCCTGACCACGTGTACGTGGGGGGACCGGGGAAATTTTCGGCGGGAAACGATAGGCGGGAAAAGGGGTTTCTTGAAAACCATAAGAGATATTTATGGGCTGGTGTCATCATTACTTCAGATTCTGCGGATCTTATGCAGATTTCAGGCGGTTCATTCCCCAAGAGGTAAAACTTGGTGATCACGAAATTGGCATTAAATCTGGCTTATCCTTCAGATCCGCCGCATTTACTTCGAATATATCAATCAACGGTTTTGGAAAGAGGAGATGTCAAATCTATATGAAGGGTTGTGCATATATTGGGTCTCTCACCTCTCAAGAACAACACTCTTCAAGAAACCCTAACTCTTCTCTCTTGCAACTGTCATGGTCGTCTCTGGAAACACTGGCAACAGCTCTCCCGTCCCCATGGCAATGTCCACCAGCACGGCGGTCCTCTTTAATGATGATGGTCTCGACAAGGTCATCTCTGCCCCGACAGATCCTCTCATCGCCATGGTACTGCTACGAGTCCACCCTCATCTGCTCCCACCCCTCCGTCTCCTCCAGGCGCAGCACCACCACAGACTCCGCCAGCAGTCATATCAGTCTCCATCAGTTCAACGGAGGAGTAACCCATATCCTCCAGACCAGCGGCTGTTTCCTTCAGAGTTTGCACTCAGTCGTAGACCGTTAAGGTGGAGTCGACTGCCTTGGATGATTGATGGACCATAATTATACGAATCATAAACACAGTTAAACCCACTAAATTAGACTGTTGGTCTAGTTAACTTTTGCTTGTTAGTTCCGATATATTTCTACAGGGTATTTTGGACTCTAGAGAGAATACACGCTAAGGAGAGGATTTTACGCTGAAAATATATTACGAGTCAGTCCAAGGTCACGATCAGACGCTGAATGCAGAAATCTCAAGATCCTGACGTGGAATCACTCAAAAAAAATCCAACTGAGGAACAACCAAAGTCAAACCGGAGCGAAATTGGACTGATAGTTTTGTGAAAACATCACAAAACTCACACAAAACCTTCTCATTGCCTTGATGACCGGCGACTTTGTGCAAGAGGTGGCCAAAGCCACCTCCCCTCCTCCTCCATGACCGGCTACCCGGCGGCTTTACCTCCTCCCCTCCTCTCCACAACTTTGTGACACTTTCCCCTCCTCCACCACATCTTCTCCTCCTCCCCTTCTATAAATAGAAGCTCCTCCCTTTGTATTTCATCATCCCAAAATCATCATACACTTCTCTCTCTAGAAAGTTTGGTACTTTGTAAGTTTGGTTTTTGAAATAATACTCCTGTTGGTTCTTAAGTATTATAACAGTTTGAAATAATACTCATGTTGGTTCTTGAGTATTATAACAGTTTTAGAGAATACTCCTGTTGGTTCTTGAGTATTCAAGTAGGATTTGGGAATACTCCTATTGGTTCTTGAGTATTCCCCTTTACTTACTGTCTTTCAAAACCCCCCGAGTATTTAGCTATGATATCCTCTTCCATGGATAATTGTAGCTAAACTCTTTATTCGGTTAAAGGGGCGTACTTGTATTATAAAATGTTTTAGACTATTTTAGTGTTTTTTCTCTGTATTCAAAACTTGTTCTATGTGCCATATATTAGATCAGAATTTCCAAGGTTGAGTGGATGCTTGAAATGGCAAAGCTCTTCCGTGGAAGTTCGTGAACATACTCGGGTAAGTGGATGCTTGAAATGGCAAAGCTTATCTGAGGAGTTCGATCTCTCTCAAACACCATTTGGATAAATCGGAAAAGACAATCCAAATGGATGCACATAGGCTAGTATACCTTGAAATGGGGTGCTAGTCTGAGTAGAACAAGGGCTCTATGTTTTTTGCAAAAGATTAGACAGTGTTGCAAGTCGAGTGCTTGAAATGGCCTTGATTCACTTTCGAACACTTTTGCAAAAGACTAGACAGTGTGGCAAATCGAGCGCTTGAAATAGCCTTGATGCACGTTTGAATACTTAGAAGGATTACTAAAATGATAAAACAGGCTATGATGCAATGCCTCCGAAACCGAATGCTTCCCTTGAATTACAAAACCCCCTTGTCTTTACTTTTCTAGTATAACTGCCTTAATAAACTGCACTCACCTTCCGGAGGACTCGCAAATCATGCATCACCCACTGTAAGTCTTTCTTTTTACTTTTCAGTATTTATTTTTCTGTAATTTACTTTTCCGCACTCAAAACCAAAAACAACCAAAAAGGTCACTTAGTCATAACCGCTAAAATCTCAATCAACCTTAAAACACGCTCCCTCGCTGTACAAATCCCTTAAAGAACAACGTATCCCCCTAATTCCCTTGGGTTCGACCCCTACTTACCACTTGCTACCCAGTAGTAAAGTCGCGAGTAGCGGACTTATAAATTTATTCTTGACGTGTGCACACGACGACTGTGCGTCCGTCAATGATTCCTTAGATGAATCCTCTCCCCATCCAAGCGCCCCAAGCGCTCAGCTCCTCGCCCCTCAAGAAGCAACTCAAAGCCATCCAAGAAGGGTGGCTCTGTCAAAAAGGCACCCAAGAACATCTACAGCCGAGCCATAGTGAAGGAAGTCACCTTCAATCCAGAGTTTCTTGTCATGAATGGTTTGCTTGATGTTGCCGAGGTAATTGTGGCTCAGGGGTGGACCAACCTGTTCCCTAGTGATGTTCAGATTAGTGACGATGCAGTCCAAGAATTTTACTCCTCTTTCTTAATGACGGACGAAGGATATGCACTGGTTGGGCACTACCAGTTCGGTGAGAAGGTGCTTCGATTCTTCAATGTAGAGCTTAGTTTCTGGTTGGGGGTCACCCATTAAGGGTTCGACACATACGCCGAGGGGCGCTGGCTTAAGGATGTCACCCCTCTCGATCTGGTGAAGCGGACCAGTGAAGACGACGACCCTCCAGAGCATGATTGGACAACGATCACAATGGGGTTAACTAACAAGCTACTGCACTCCTACCTCCTTAGTAACGTTACCCCACATGGCCAGAAGAGGAACGCACTGTATCTAGAATTTTCTTCTCCTCGACAAACTGCTGGCCCACGAGCACATTAGCCTGCCCTGAATCATCATCCAGTATATGGCCCATGCCTGTGGGGTGGACACCATGCTCTCCCCTATCTAGGTATCGTTCGCCAGATTCTCCAAAGCCATAACCTGCTTACAGTTGCTGATGATGCCGTGGAGTGTGCCCGCCAGCTGGGGAAGGTAATTTAAAGAAGTTGGATTTCATCCGCAGTGGGGATGGCTCTAGGATCAGAAAGCCATCTCCTATCATTGAGGTGCCAATGGAGCTCTCCGACAGTGACAGTGACTCTGCGGCTCCTCCCACAGAACTGCCGGCTCAAGATGCCTCCCTGCAGACCATTCAGGATGATCTGGTCCATCTCAAGGACATGGTGAGCACCTTGGTGTCCTAGCTCATGCGGCTCTAGTCTTCGGTCGACGCACTCACTGCCTCTGCTCTGCAACCTCCGTCTTCAGCCGGTAATGCTCCCCTCTAGGTGCATGTGGTCTGATCCTCCCTCGACTCCCCAGCTCATTATCCTCATTTTTTTTATTTCTTTTTGGCTTTTTTCAATTCGTTGTTATGTGTTCTCCCTTCCTACAAGTTATCTAATGAATGCTTTGGTTGTTTTCTTATGACACTTAAGCACTACCTGCTGTGCATACCTTGTCTTTTTTTATTGCTATTTGCACTGACTTCACTTGTTAAGCTTTTTGATGATGCCAAATGGGGGAAGATACGTACATGCCTACTCTGAGGGGAACATTACTTCAGCAACATGTGCTGTTGATCTGAGGGGGAACTGAACTTGCAAATGGTAATATAAAGCAATAAGTAACTCTGTTCTGGTATGGGAGTTTGAAATCTCCCTCATCAAAGATTCATTAACTTAAAATATTGAAATGTGTTACTATATTGGAGTAGTTTGGGAGTTTGAAATCTCCCTCATCAAAGATTCGTTAGCTTAAAAACTGAGTAGAGGGTAATATATACATGTGGTCCATGCTATTATATCTCTCGTGAAGAGGATGTTTGTCATCATCAAAAAGGGGGAAATTGTTGGAGTCTGTGAACTCCATCGGTTTTGATATGACAAACATCCTGCTGATGTGTTGCTTAAGAGTGTAGGTTGATACACAGGTACTCTGGAAGTAACGTTCCCTCAGTGTGTAACTGCAGAGGGAGAATATCCGTCAGGATATTCTGGAAGATCTGTCTGTTCCCAAAGATCTCGATCCAGCTGGAAAGCGCGTGGATGACAAAGGAAGATCCGATCGAATATATTGCCAAATTAAGAAAGTGCTTAAAAAGGAAAAATTAAGATTTGGAGATATAATTGATTAAAGATCTCTGGTGTCTTCGTTAGGAAACTAAATCAGTGCACTCCTAACTTGGATATTATGGGATATCCCTATTGCTAATTTGGCAAAATTATTATGGGATAATCTTGACAAATATTCTAGAGTTTCTCGAGAGAATGAATATGTTATATACTGGATGTTACGTACTCCTTTGAGGTTGTTCGTTCTGGAGACTGCTGGCATTGAAGCTTCTAATCGAGTAACAATTGCAGATTGCTGATTGAAGGTTATCACATTCCGCGCATACCTGTGAGGGAACGAACGGAGCAATCTGAGCTAGACAGAGATAGCAACTTGTTGCGCGGTGAACTACAGAGGTGATTACAGCGAATGTACATCCGATTGTAAGGTTGTACACCCTTGATAGTGGTCAGGTTGTAATCAATTTTGTGTAACTGCAAAATGCTAAATACATGAGCTATTTTGAAATCCTTCTAGTTCCGCTAGAAGGTAATGATTTTTCTCCAGTACTTACTTGAGTGTTGGGGTTTCCACTATAACTCACTGTGTGCGTTTAAGTTTTACTTGCAATATTTATTTTCTGCTGCTTTACATTAGCTGACAAGAAATGTTACTTGCCAGGTCGCTAACTACAATCCAACAATTATTAATCAAACAATGATTGAAACAATAAGACAAAACGAAGATATAAGATAGTATAGCAACAAAGAATCCCAATCGCAATTTCAGTGCTAGCATTTACCAAAATTTTTGTTCTAAAATTTTGAATATCAAAAGATTACAATACAACATAAAAGAAGCCACAATAAAAACAAATACGGTAACATCAATTAAATTTAACAGGTAATTTTACGGATACTATGGAGGCTTGTGCAAATGGTCTTAATCGGTGGAATGGGCAGCAGTTGGGGAAAGTGAAGGAGAGGATCTCTAACATACAGGAGGAGTTGAGTAGGGTTCAAGAGTTGGACGGTTTTTCTGTGCTTTTTTCCAGAAGAGCTGGGGATTAGTCAAATTGAAAGTCACTGAGTATATCTCAGGATGCTGAACAGGAGGAATCTAGAGGAAGGGCTTAATAAGACGCTAATTACGCTGATCCCAAAAACCAAGGAACCAAAGAAAGTGGAGGATTACAGGCCGATAAGTTTATGCAATTCGATCAACAAGAACAAGAGTCAAGCTTGATACAAAGATGCCGAAGCAAGTTGGAGGAGCATGAATTGTGGAACATGAGCCTAATTCCAAGAGAAGCTAATGTATGTGCGGACATGCTAGCGAGGAAAGCCAAATTGGATTAAATGGAGCTGGGATCGACATGATGCAATGCCTATTTGTTTAGCTCTGGTATTGTAGTTGTTGTATATTGTGTTTGTTTGTCCGTTGGTTTTGTGGTCGGTGTAGCAAATGTGCTTGTGGTGTTCCTGGTCTTTGGCCAGTGCGGGTTGTAACGTTAAGTTTCCCAATCAAAAAAAGAAAATCCATACAACAAGAGACAAGTTCGCCAAGATTTGATCTTGACATTTTCCATAATCAAAAAGAAAAAAGAAAAAAATATCCTCTTTTATGGCTGTACTGTATCGGTGCAATTTTCACGCAACCAAAATCAGATAAACAAACTTTTACAAAAAACGACGCCGTATAGAAAATGTTTATTAGCAGGGCCGAGCCCAATGAAATATCGTATGAGAGGCCCATCAAAGACATTTCGCGATAGTTTTGTTCTTATCATCTCTCCTCGCCGTGCCTCTTTCGACACTTCAAATCGATCCAACGCCGAGCCCGATTTTTCACGTCTGACGAGAATTTGAAGATGCCTCGCTACGACGACGACGACGATCTCGAGCCGGAAGAGGAGGAGGAAGTGGAAGAAGAAGAAGAAGAGGAGCCTTTAGACGAAGAGGAGGATTTAGGGCGTGGTAGGAAGAGAGGCAGATCTCAGTTTATTGATGACGTTGCTGAGGAGGATGAGGATGAAGAGGAAGATGATGATGACGACGAGGATTTTGATGGCGGTGGTGGTGGTGGTGCTCGTCGACGTGCTCCTAAGAGGCGGTCTGGTTCTCAGTTTTTTGACCTTGAAGCTGCTGTTGATAGCGACGAGGAGGAGGAAGAGGAGGATGGAGAGGACGGTTAGGGTTTCTGCGTTTTATCAGTTTCTTTTTGCCATTGTTCTAAATTAGTTTGAATCAGTATGAGTTAGAAATTCGTGCTTCACGATTGATTATTGATTCTTTCTCTTGTTTAGACTTCATAAACGATGCTGGAGCTGAAATTCCGGATGATGATGGTAGAAGGAGGCACCGGCCGCTGCTACCTCGGGAAGATGACCAAGAAGACATTGAAGCAATGGAAAGGAGAATAGCTGCTAGGTATGCCAACAAGTCTCGTCCCTCTGAATATGACGAGGAAACTACTGAAGTAGACCAACAGGCCCTGCTCCCCTCGGTCAAGGACCCAAAACTTTGGATAGTGAAATGCGCTGTAAGTTGGTTATAAGATGTGTCTCTACTTCTGCTCGTGAGATTTGAATGAACTAATCTAGGCTAAGTTGTACTTTTCTGCTTGTAGATTGGCCGTGAGCGAGAGACGGCTGTTTGTTTGATGCAGAAATATATAGATAAAGGATCTGAACTGCAAATCAAGTCTGCCATTGCTCTAGATCATCTCAAAAACTATATATATGTTGAAGCAGATAAAGAATCTCACGTGAGGGAGGTACCTATACATGCTCTTTAGCTTATAAACATTTATCGTTAGTTGATCATTTATTCAGATTTTATCTCATTTTCTGATCGATCCATGGGCTGAAATGGAATATTCATTTCTTCTCTAGGCTTGCAAAGGACTGCGTAACATATATGCTCAGAAAATTACTCTTGTGCCAATTCGTGAAATGACTGATGTTCTCTCTGTCGAAAGTAAAGTAATTGACATAGCCAGAGATACATGGGTCCGAATGAAGATTGGTAAATATAAGGGAGATCTAGCAAAGGTACAGATAGCAACCTGCACATTTATAAAGCTGCAACGCTTTTGAGTCTAACATTTGAGCTTTCTTCTTCTTTAGGTGGTGGATGTGGATAATGTCAGGCAGAAAGTTACAGTGAAACTGATACCCAGAATTGACTTACAGGCCTTGGTTAACAAATTGGTAATCTTTGTTTAGTTATTTAAATGAGTTTTGTCAGCCTTTTGCAATTACCACACCAAACCTTTCATTCTGTCTACATTAATTACAGTATTCCCAGTCCTCAGTTTACATACTGTTCAGTTGTAGCACACTCGCATTACTGGCCTTTTCACACTTTAATCATGGCCACACTCGTTGTAGTATTATTGGTCACTGTGCATTTATTTTACTTGAATTCTGCTTTACCTGTTTATTTTAGGAAGGCAAGGAAAATAAGTCCAAGAAGGCTTTTGTTCCACCACCCCGATTTATGAATGTTGAAGAAGCAAGGTGCTAATGGTTTTATATGTTGTGACAGTTTTTTTCCGAATCTATCTTTACTCAGTCCGCTTCACTGCTATTTTATCAGAGAGTTGCATATCCGTGTGGAACGCCGGAGAGATCCAATGACAGGCGATTACTTTGAAAGTATCGAGGGAATGAAGTTCAAGGATGGTTTCTTATACAAAACAGTGTCCACTAAATCAATCAGTACTCAGAGCATACAGCCCACGTTTGATGAGCTTGAGAAATTCAGGACTCCTAATGAAAATGGTGATGGGGACATCAATAGTTTAACAACCTTGTTTGCTAACAGAAAGAAAGGTCATTTTCTGAAAGGTGATGCTGTGGTTGTTATCAAGGGCGAGCTAAAAAACATGAAGGGTACCGTCGAGAAGGTTGACGAAGACAAAGTTTATATTAAGCCCAAAATGGAGGGACTTCCAGTAAGATATCAAATTTGCAACTCTTTGAGATTTCAACAGTCGAACACTCGGTTTAAGTTATACAACAGGCATGCCACATGTCTTATTCGGTATGCTCTTATAAACAGATATTAGCTGTTCCCGAGAAAGAACTGTGCAAATTTTTTAAAGAAGGAAACCATGTAAAAGTTGTATCAGGAGCTCATGAAGGTGCAACAGGTACAGTTGTAAAAGTTGAGGGCCATGTGCTCATCATTGTCTCTGACGCTGCCAAGGAAGAAGTAAGCACCTAATTGTATCTATAATGTTCATAAAAAGTCATTTATCCGCCTTGTCTTCATGGGTGATTTTAACCATGGCGTTGTTACCTTCCTCCCTCTACTTATTTTTTTGCATAATTTAATCCCAAACATACCATATTCAGATTCGCGTATTTGCTGATGATGTGGTTGAGAGCTCCGAGGTCACCTCTGGCATTACCAAACTTGGTGACTACGAACTACGAGATCTCGTCCTGATAGAGTAAACTGCATCTTTACTAGAAACTGTGTTTCAAGTTCTCTATTGTCTCCGGTATCTCATGATCACGTAATGCAATGCAGCAATCGCAATTTTGGGGTCATAATACGAGTGGAGAGTGAGGCTTTTCAGGTTAGCTAGATTTTGTTGTCAGAATTGTGTATTTGGGATCATCAACCTATAATCAGTCATCTCTTTTTTCTGCGGGAAGGTTCTCAAAGGGGTCCCTGATAGAGCTGAGGTTCTTACAGTCAAGCTGAGAGAGATCAAATGCAAACTTGATAGGAAGCAAAGTGTCAAAGATCGTTACAATAACACCATTTCGGTACAAGACGTTGTTAGGATCCTTGAAGGACCATGCCAAGTATGTGGTTGTTCCCTAGTCCTGTGTGTTGTCTGGTTGATTTTTTTAACAAGCCTGCCTATGATAGTTGGTTTGATAATCATAGGGAAAACAAGGTCCTGTGGAACACGTATATAGGGGTATTTTGTTCATTTTTGATCGACATCATCTAGAGCATGCTGGGTATATTTGTGCCAAGTCTGAATCATGTGTCGTTGTCGGTGGTTCGCGTGCTAATGGAAACTCCAATGTAAGTTGTCATTTTCGATTAAACGGGTAGTTGGACTTTCTGCCTTCTGGTTGCAGGCTTTTCATTTTGGTCTACACCAAAAAATAATGGATTCTTGATTATTATAATAGGGGCGGGTTTCAAGGTTTCAGCAGCAAACATCAAATCGTATACCAGCTTCGCCAGCGAGATCCAACAGAGGAGGTGGTCCGCCATCGCACTGTATGTTCAATTTGCTGGCATTTACAATTACGCCATCGCTGAAATTCCCTCTCATTATATCCTATCGTGTTTCCTCCAAGACTCTTTTTTGACATTATTCTCTAAGTTGGGTAATATTTATTTTTTATCCCACTATAGTTGGAGGAAGGAATGGAGGTGGGAGAGGAGATGATGCTCTGGTTGGGAGTACTATAAAAATTCGGAAGGGTGCATTCAAGGGTTATCGCGGAAGAGTTACTGGTGTCAAGGGCCAGGAGGTTCGAATTGAACTGGAATCTCAAATGAGAATTGTGACAGGCAAGTGTAGTTTTGTTATATTATTAGTATTGTTATAAATTGTTGCTGCCCTTTTTAGCTCTATTTATTGATCATAATTCGGAACTATCAATTTTATCCTACTACACTTGTAGTTCGTCGCGAAGACATATCTGATAATGTGGTTGTTACAACTCCATACCGGTAATTCAGCTAACTCAATTTATTCTACCAAAAAATAGAATAGAGTTCTCAAATCTTGGTATTGAACTGCTGTTCACTTTTTCAGTGATTCATCGCGTTACGGTATGGGGAGCGAGACGCCCATGCATCCTTCACGCACTCCACTGCATCCATACATGACTCCCATGAGAGACTCAGGAGGTTCTTTCTCTTTGTTTCTTGTTATAGGCTAGCAGTATATATATGTGCGAGTATGTTGCATTTAACACTTTTAGTATTCATAAACTTGTAAACTTTAAACAGCCACTCCCCATCATGATGGCATGAGGACTCCTATGCGTGACCGGGCATGGAATCCTTATACACCAATGACTCCCGCAAGGTCAGTTTTTCGTTCAATTGTGCTACCATCTTGCCAGTCTAAATAAATTGAAGTATGACGATTTGCAAGTTCTCGTTATTCAAATCTCAAAAAGGACGTCTCTGGACTGGAGATAAAACATGTCTCTTGACTTGAGATACTTACTCTGTTATTGTTTCAAGTTATGGCAAAATCCTGCTTGTTGTAATTATTGAATAACTTTTGCAATCAATTCACCAGAGAGAGTTGGGAAGATGGAAATCCTGGATCATGGGCAAGCAGCCCACAGTATCAGGTTATGAGTTTTACTTAGTTTGACATTGAGTTGCTGCATGTATCGATGCCAATGAGCCTCAGACATTTTAACATATTCATTTTCCATATTTCCCAGCCCGGTAGTCCTCCACGTAGGACATATGAAGCCCCTACACCAGGTTCAGGATGGGCCAGCACTCCAGGTGGAAGTTATAGTGATGCAGGAACGCCTCGAGATACACCGCCTTCTTATGGTAACTAAAATATACTTAGATATTGATGGTTAGGGTTGTAAAACTAGTAACCAAAACTGTTCGCGTTCTTACCAATTGTGATTCTTTTACAGCCAATGCTCCTAGCCCATACTTGCCATCTACTCCTGGTCAGATAATGACGCCTGGTTCAGCGTCTTATTTGCCAGGAACGCCTGGGGGACAGCCTATGACACCAGGCACTGGTGGTCTTGACGTCATGTCTCCAATTGGTATGACAGATTATTATTGCCAAGAATAACACGTGTTCATACGGACACACCGTTTGTGTCATGTGAAATGAAAGTTTATTATCATATTTGTGCTCGGGGCTCGGGCTGATTGACAAGTTATTGTACTGTAAACTTGGATTTAATTATGTTTCAAGTTTTTTGATTAAGGTTTCCATGGCAGGTGGGGAAAGTGAAGGGATGGGCTTCATGCCTGACATATTAGTTACCGTACGGAAAGCAGGCGAGGAAAGTATTGGGGTTATTCAGGAGGTCCTCTCGGTATGGTTTAATGAATTGTTACTAAAAATTAATACTGATGTATGCTTCTATTAAATGGGCTACTGATTAGCTGTGATTTTCCAGGATGGCTCTTGTAGAGTATCTCTTGGTAGTAGTGGCAGAGGGGATACAGTTACGGTTTTTCCCACAGAAATGGATATAGTGCCTCCAAAGAAATCAGACAGGATTAAAATAATGGGAGGTGTGCTCCGGGGCTATACGGGTAAATTGATTGGTGTAGACGGCACCGATGGTATTGTTAAAGTAGATTCGACTCTGGATGTAAAAATATTAGATTTGGTTAGCTTAGCAAAACTTGCTTAGTTTTTCGCTCTCTTTCACTAGCAGTTTTTATAATTATTGTATTCAATGGACATATTCTGCGAGGAAGTTATATTATTTTTATTCCCATCAAGTTCCGAACACATCTGTAAATTAGAAATGATTGTTGTTTAGCTAACACACACATGAGCCCCTTGTTTTTGGTTGTAAAAAATTATCAGTTTCAAAGCCTGTGTCTCCTGTGTTGCATTTGATAACTTCTCGTCCTGCTTCCCATTACCAAACCAATAATGCTGAAATTTGGAGCAACTAGTAGTAGGGATTGGAATCGTGAAGCTAATGCTGAGTAGATTCAGTTGATGCTGAAGCCTTGGCTATTTACCCATATGGAAGGCTGCCTAGTGCCTTAGTTTGTAGCCACTATATCTCAGGTCAGGCGGGCTAGTTTGTCTATAAAAGTTATACCAATTTGACCCTCGCTTGCAGTTGAGAATTGACACTGCGCGTCTAACTGCTTCCTAAGTTCTAACGCAAATCTTTTGAAGAGTGCATTAAGGGTATATATAACAACTACTAACAAGTTCTAACATAAATCCAATTTGAATAGTAAGTTTCTAGTTCAACTATAATGCAAGTTGATGGGGAAAAGGGTGAAGGGAGAAAGGGGTGAGAAG
The DNA here is from genome assembly GCA_033675215.1 of Rhodiola kirilowii. NCBI lineage: Eukaryota > Viridiplantae > Streptophyta > Magnoliopsida > Saxifragales > Crassulaceae > Rhodiola > Rhodiola kirilowii. The sequence goes on from CM066201.1 coordinate 8,833,418, forward strand.
AGAATATAGGAGAAAGAAGATATTTGTTATTGATTTCTTGTTTCATTCCTTACACATGCCTTACATTATATAACTAATTAGCTCACAGTCGCCAGCTAGAGACATTCTAGAGGCTTCTCTAGACTTGGTTCCCCTGTGAGGGAGTCCATGCTCTTCTGGTACAACTCCCTTCTCATTGGCTAGGTCATTCCCCTGCACGCACGTATCTTTAGGGATCCCATCACAAGTTGTTAAATAATTTACTTTCACAGTTAGCAAAAATATATACGGTGTAGAAGTTATCTACCTTTTTATGTTAACAAATGAGTTTAACTAAGTAAATATAAGGTCGGTGTAACATTTCCATAAGAGGAAATAATTTTTCCTTTCATGTATTCAGTTTTAACAGCAGAATGGTACGGACACAGGCTAATGGCCTCTTATTGAACAACAAATAACAAATGGAAAGAAAAGCATTACATTGGCTTTAATTTGAAACCTTGTTGGAATTTTAAAGCACCATCATCGCGATAGCTGAAATAATTGACGAACAACTTATAATGTACGTTCATGCATCCCCATTCACTACGACGGCCGGTTACCTGTTGTGACACAGAGGATCATCGTTGTTGTGGATGCATAATTCACGTGTTTGTGCGACAGTATCCGAAGCTATGAGAAGCACAAATATCATCACAAAAATCAGAGCTGCAACTTTCTTACTCTCCATTTTTTCCTTTGGAGTAACAGATAACCGAAGTATTATTAGATTGTTTTGGTCGTGTAACCCTCTTGTATAACTTACATATTTATAACTCAAAATGGAAATCATCGATTCGTCTCATTTCTTGCATCCCAATCAACTTACAAGAAAATTCACATGAAGTTACAATATTGATAAGAGCTAGAATGCGTCTTTGCGTGGATAATTACTTACTTATGTCAATATCGAAAAGTCTCTTCTGCCTCATATTTCCACATCCTGAACGAGTCATGTACAAATACTAATCTACAGCAATTTAAACCCTGTTGACAAATCTTTAACCGGATATGTTTGAGGGAAAAAAAAGAAACTGGCTAACAATTTTTTTTCTTGAAACAAATTTATTTGGATGCTGTTTCTTGAAAACTCCCTCACAATTCCATTGACCGATTTAGAAATTGTGAATTAGAGCCTAGAGGTGCAATAATGCAACATTCAATTAATGTCGAGAGCGGGTAAAAGGGTGCTTATCATCTCAGTGCTTCAGGCCATTGTGTTCTACTGGGCTAGTATTTGTATCCTTCCTAAGAAAGTTCTTCAGGGCATTAATTCTATTTGTGCGAATTTCTTGTGGAATGGTAAGGCGGAGGGGAGAGGTTGTCACTTGATCAGTTGGAATGCAGTGTGCCTGGACAAGAGGGAGGGAGGTCTAGGGATTAAAAATCTAGAAGTGATGAACGAAGCCTTGGTCCTGAATCAGCTATGGGATCTGAACAGAAATAGCCAGAGCCTTTGGAGTTGTTGGGTGAGAGAGTATTGGACTAAAGGGATTCACTGGTGGGACAACCATCACCTTATTATCAGCTATTGGGTTCTGCGGAGGCTGGCGTTCTGCAAAAATATCAGCAGCAAGTGCACTGAAGTGGTTGGCGGAGAGCTGAGGTGGACTGGCGAAGGGAAAGGATTCACAGTTCATGACACTTATCTCACGCTCAGAAACAGAGCGGAAGAAGTGGACTGGTTCAAGCTTGCGTGGAATCGGTTCAACTCCCCTCGTGCTTCGCTGAATGCGGTGCTGGTAGCTAAAGACAGGCTGCTTACGAGAACGAGATTGAGAAATATGAGGATGAGCATTGTCCCAACGTGCGTGCTGTGTAATGTTGAAGATGAAACAAGGGACCATCTGTTCTTCCAGTGTAGGGCGTCTCAGGATATATGTGGCAAGGTGTTGAGGTTCTTGGGTGTCTCGGGCGTGCCTACCCACTGGCATGTTCTTATCCCTTGGTTTAACAACCTCAACCAAGGGAGGATCCGGACGAGGTTGATCGCTGCAGCCATTACAGGGTCCATGTACGAGATTTGGAGAGCTAGAAACAGTATTATCTTCAGAGAGGATAGTATAAACGAGGAAGTGGTGGCTAGATGCATCATTTGGAATTTGAAAACAAAGATTGGTGGTATCATTGGTTCTGTTAATAGTTTATAGGATAGAAATTGGTTGGATAGCATAGGCATGAGATAGTGCTTAGTTTCGCTTGGTTTTGGTGTCTGGGGTCGGCCTTTGGTGCCCGTGTTTTTGGTTGGCGCCGTTTGAGTGTTGGACCCTTTGTGTTTTGATGATAACAAACACTTAGCTAATATTTGACTTGAGTGTGCAGAAATCACAAATATGTCTGAGAAGTCACAGGGTCCAGACTGTCTGAGAAACGTGACTGGACATCTCTGAGAGAGCTCAGCGCTAGGAGAGAGATGAGATCTACGTGAGAGTGAGATCAAGTTCAGCAGCAAAGATATATCAAGATCCGAACTGGAGATATTCGAGATATATCAAGACCCGAGATAGATATATTCAAAATATGATATGGAAATATCTGAGCATATATACTCAAGATGTACGTGCTGAATATATACAAGCCGGATATAGAAGGGAATGATTTATTGGGTTAAGATATGGAAATATCTTAACCAATTAAATCTGCAAGATGGAGATCAAATATCTGATGGAGATCGAATCTCTGATGTAGATCAGATCTGCTGGACATCTCTGCGAGAGAGCAACGCTGCGAGAGAGATGCGTTCTGTGTGAGAGACAAACCGACTTATGACGAGATTGGATCGGCGAGAATATACTCGATACAAATCAGGAGATATTCGAGTATATATGATGGATAATTGATGAGAAGAATTAATATCGGTATATACATTGAATATATGTCGAGTATATACGAAGAGAAGATACATGCCAGATTTGGAAGGAAAATATGTGATGTGGTTAAGATATGGAAATATCTTAACCATATCATATCTGCTGGATAGCAATCGGATCTGCGACAGAGATCAGATCAGCCGACTTGAAGACTAATATAAATAGAGGAGAAGTCTTCAATATGAGGGGCAGCTTTTGGAGAGAACGAATCGGAGATTGAAGAGCGATCAATTCCGGAGCTGACGAAGTGCTGCTGTGTGCGGACGAGATAGATTGTGTTAGTTGATACTTTGAGTTTAGTAGAATTGTTAACTGTCACTGAGTGAGACAAAGTGTAACAATCTACAAGCATACTCTTTCATCAATAACATTGATCTTGAAGCCCTTCTGGAACTGTCCAGAAGGCAAGTGGTTTTCAGCCTGCTACAAAGGTTGCAGTAAGGTTTCCACTCTAAATCGTGAGCATTTACTATCTGTTTTATATTTCCTGTACGAGAGTTAATTTCCGCTGCCATATGTCTGAGGGATACCACTCTGGGATCTCTCCACATAGTTGGCTAACCTAACGATCCAATAATTGGTATCAGAGCCGGAAAGCTCTAGATTTTGTGTTAGCCTTTGCAGGAAATCATGTCTAACGGAAGCGACTCGTTCTGGAAGCCGCCGATGCTCAGTCCGGGAGAGTATGACTGGTGGAAGGATCAGTTCGAAGCTCACGTCTGTTCCCTGGATGGGAAGTTGTGGCAAGTATTCGAAAAGGGTAACTTCCCTATTCTGGATGTGACAGATCCCACTAAGCCGAAAGAGAAGGAGAAAGATAAGTACACAGATGCTAACTACAAAGCTCTCCAGCAGAATGCCAGGGCTAAGAAGGTTCTGTACATGGCCCTCTCACAAGGAGATCAGGTGAAGATGGCTGTGTACAAAACTGCGAAGGAGCAGTGGGATGGCCTTGCTAGACTGTACGAGGGAAACGAGGATATAAAAAGGAACAGAATCCTAGCTGCCACAAAGGATTACGAATCTGTCGAACAGCGAAAGGACGAATCTTTGGAGGACTTCTACACCAGATTTCAAGTAATCGTCGCACAGCTGAACTCTCTGGATGAGAAGCTTCCACAGTGGAAAGTAACCCATCAGTTCATGCAAGCTCTTAGCTCCAGATGGGATACAGTGACTACAGCTCTCCAGGCTCAGAAGGGGATCAAAGATGTCACCTTGGAAGAACTTGTAGCGAATCTGCAAAGTCAAGCTGGGATAGCAGAGAGAAAAATGGGTAGGAGGCAAGCAGGCGAATCTCAAGCTATAGCATTGAAAGTTGAGAAGGCTTTGGATATAGCACAGGTGAGTATGCCATCTACATGTGAGGATGAGGAGATTGATCTCCTTTCGAGAGCCTTCAAGATGGCAAACACAGAGAAAGTGCAGAACTTCAACAGAGGTCTCTCTGATGGAAGAAGCTCTGGCAGAGAAGAAAGAAGGACAAAGGCAGGAGCAAAGGAAGGAAGAACCTGCCATCACTGCCAGAAAAAGGGGCATATTGCTAGAGATTGCTACAGCAAAATGAAGGGTGAACCACCTGCCCCAAAGGAAGCTCATGTCATGTTCGCTACCTGGGGTGACTCAGATGAAGAACACAGCAATGGGAAGCGAGCTAAGGAGTCATGTCTAATGGCGCGTGGCACCACTAGTGAGGTAAATGGTACCGATTCCTTTATTAATGAAGTCTTCAGTGAATCTGATTTTGCAGAGACTATTACTGAACTGCTAAAGAAGATTACGAGTCTCAAAGAACAGCTTGAGGTAATGCAAGATGAACATGATGACGATATGGAGAACAATCGTCTATGGTCAACCAAAGCCATGAGACTTGAGAAAGAAATGAGGAAGCATGTCTGCAAATGTTCCACGTGTGACGGAAGGAACACACAAGTCCATGCCTTGAGTGACAAACTGAGGCGCTTCAGGATTGACGACACCAAGTCAACAGACATCAAAATGGAGGAGTCAAACGCAGAGCTAGCCAGGCTCCAGTTAGATAACGATGAGCTACGTCAGACTGTGGCAGATCTCAAACTAGGAGAGGCTGAGAGAAAGAAAATTTGGCTTCAAGAACTAGAAGCCAAAAAGGTCGAGGAGGTAAAACAAGACTACAAAAGAAAGTTTGCCAGACCTGGACTTGAGTATATGGAAGAAACTGACAAAGAGGCAGCAAACAGAAGGATTGCCAAAGGAAAGGGATTGATGACTGAAGTCGGAGAGAGCTCCCGCCAGGTGAAAAAGCCGGAAGCTACTAGTCAGTTGGGAAGAGCAGCCACATTTCCGAAGGAGAGCCATCTCTGTGACAGAGACTCTGTACCCTTCAAGGCCGAGAAAGCCTTTGAAATTTAGAAGAAGATGAGTTCCAACCGTCAACCCTTCTCGATTGACTTTCAGGCACGGAGAAACAGGAGACCTATGCCCTTAGAGAGACACAAGAAAACTGGTAGTCTCTATTACCGTGTCTGCTGGCACTGTGGTCACCCAGGCCATTACAGATTAGACTATGAGAAATGGAAAGAAGCCAACGAGAAGAGTCAGTACTGCTTATATCCCTAGGAGAAAGGTCTCTCCTCATAGAAGGGAAGATAGAGCTGAATGGGTTCGGTCTCACCATGACACAGCTATCGACGGACGACCCAGGAGAACTCCCAGGAGGAGAATCAATCTCGCTGATGATAATGATTCCCGTCCTTTAAAGTTTTCTTCTGCTGTTAAAACTGTCCCAAAACCCAGTAAGCCCAAGCTTGTCTGGTTCGTAAAAACTAATTTCTCTCTCGCAGAAGTGAGGCCCCGACCCTGATATCTGGACAGGGGATGTTCCGGGCACTGAGGGGGAATCCAGGACTACAAGCGATGGGAGAGTTATACAACCACCGGCAAGGCTGAGGGACCACCAGTGTTACATATCGCAGGATCAGGTAAATCTAGATAATTTGTATCATTTTTGTGGATTTGCGTCCTTTGTCTCTCTTGCAGAACCAAAGACAGTAGCAGAAGAGCTACATCAGTTTGAGAGGAACAAGGTATGAGAGCATCTCCAATGCAAGACCCAAACCACTTACGCACCGGACCCACTTCACGTGTCTCTATGGTGTAAATTTGTGTCTATAGAGATGCTTCAATGCAAGCTCAATTTTTGCATGGAGACACGTGAAAGTGGGTCCAATGTGTTTTTGATAGTCTCAATGCAGCAAAAGTCCACTTCACGTGTCTCCATGCAAAAATTGGGCTTGCATTGGAGCATCTCTATAGACACAAATTTATAGCATAGAGACACGTGAAGTGGGTCCGGTGCGTAAGTGGTTTGGGCCTTGCATTGGAGATGCTCTGAGAGACTGTCACAGATTCTACTGTCTCACGGATATGTCAGAGGAGAGGTGGACAAGACACTCTTCCTTTTGGAGGAAGGGAAGGGCACTCTAGTGGTTCAGGTTTCAGGTAGATCCTAGAGAAACCCACGTGAAAGCTGTGAAGAGGATACTGAGATATCTGAAGGGAACAGATGATTTGTGCTTGTTCTTTCCAAGGGGAAGAGACTTACGCCTGGTAGCCTACACTGATGCAGATTGCGGGCTGCAAGATAGACAAGAAGTCCACGTCAGGGATGGCTCAGTATCTTGGACCGTGTCTCATCTCTTGGGCTTCAAAGAAGCAGTCCTCAATTGCACTTTCCACCACTGAGGTGGAATACACTGCTGTTGCTACTTGCTGTGCACAGCTGCTATGGCTCAGGCAACAGCTAAGTGACTATGGTGTTCTTACTGATTGTGCTAAAATTCTGTGTAATAACACTAGTGCTATTAATATCTCTAAAAATCGTGTGCAGTTTCCACACACTAAGCATATAGAGATTCGATATCACTCTCTGCGAGACTGTGTAGAAAAGGGAACAATAGAGATGGAATATTGTAGAACTGAGGAACAGATAGCGGACATATTCACAAAGGCATTGCACAGGGAACCCGACGAGAAGCTGAGGCTTGAACTAGGTATGGTTTCTCTTCCTTAGAGCTTTGCTCATATGTTGCTCCCTCAGTGATTGGCTAGACTAGATGCATATAAGTCACGTCTGATGGAGAATTTAAAATGGATGTTTTGTGTTAGTGAAAAAGTAGGTTGTGTTCACACTGTATCTATGCATGCTAGCTATGTGATTGATGACCGCATTAGAGATTGAAAAACTTGAAATTCTGAATTCTTTCTGCCCAAAAGAGACCTCCATAGTTGATCCCACATTATAAGCCTAGGAGGTACTCTAGACCAACCCTAGCCTGTCTTCATGTGGGATATTCCTATGAGCTCGTTGATGTGCTGTTTTTCTGGAGTTATTCCACATGAGGTATGAAGATGATAAAAATGTGTTTGGATGATCTTATTCGCTTTTGCTTGATTGTGTGTGGTATTATTTGTACCATTTGGGTAAAGTTAGCACACCATACCAAAAACCTTGTGTACCCATGAGACAGGTCAGATTGAGCTATCACGTTGGAAGGTTCAACTTTGGCTGGGAAACAATCTCTGTGACAGTTGTGGAGATAAGGAGATCCGTGACATTCAGAAAATGGATGGATTATTATTGAAGATAAAAATGAAGGTAGTTATGGAAATGGAGATTGCTGCCTTTTTAAGGCTGCTGAAACGGAGCAACAATTATTGAGATGAAAAAGTTATGGTGAGGAAAAGATGATGTCAGCTCTCCTACCTTAGAATTCAGTGTTGAAGAGTTTGAGCCCATGATGAATGGTCGTGTGAGGATGATTTCCACGCTTTAGAGAGTAAGTCTTGCGTGCTTGAAATGATGTGCCTTGTGGTGGAGAAGACAATACTACAGTTCTGTGAGTATGCGAGAAAGACAAATGATGATGTAATCTCGTTGAGGAGACCTACTTTGATAGCGGAATGAAGAAGCAGAAAAGACCACGTTAGATGGGTGGCCAGCTATGTGCAGGTCACTCTCATGCAGTTGATGGTGTGAAGAATGGTGATGACCTGAGTTTTTCCCTCAGAATGGACGGGGAAGGCTATCCTTGAGCTGATGAACTGTTCAGAAGTTGAAGGAAAGTGATGACAAGCCAAGTTGCTGTGCTGATGACTTGTTTGGAAAATTCAACAGAGTAAGGTGTGCACGTTGAGCTGGTCAGCAAATAACATGATGTTGTGCAATAGGCATTCATAACTCAAGAAGTTGTGAAGGATGCCGGATGACAGTTTTGAGATGTTCAAAATGACAACAGTAACTTTGGGAGTAAACCCAAGAGAGGGTATGACGAAGGCCCTGCCGCTGCGGTATGGACAATGGTCCACGAGTGCTGCAAGATTTGTCTTAGTGATGGTTAGTGTATTCAGTTGAGTCACGCACATTATGAGAAGAAGATCTTGAGTCCTGTAGCGCAGTTGGTGTTCTTCTTGCTCCTGCTTATGAGCGTGATTGCTGAGGTCTGGAGTACTCTGCAGGAGAAGGATGGATTGTTCCGCGCTCCCCGACCCTGTCCCTTATAGAAGAAGATATTGTTGAAGTGACCCCCATTTCTGTTCCTGTGCGTGAAGAAGCTGTTCTCCCCACTGATAGTTTGGGCGAGATGATGTCATTGTTGAAGGAGCTTCGGTCTGAGGTGCAGGATGTGAAGGAGAGGTTAGCAGCCCTGGGGGTGGCAGTAGAGGTAGACTCGGGCTCTCTGACAGCTGCAGTTGAAGGGATCCCTATGCACATCAAGAGCCTTTCTACAGAGATTGTGGAACAGTTGAAGGTTCCGTCCCAGAATGATGCTTAGTCTGGACTGTCTCATGGACCCCCCTCTTTGCCAACCCTACCACATATATCCATGCTTCCTTGAAATTTCTTTTTGAATTTCATGTTTAATTTCTCTATGCATTTTGATTTCCCTGCTTGGATGTGTGGTGTCCGTGTGACACACTTATGACTTGCTGGCATGATTGAAATGTTTTCTTTCCATTACTATGTGTCCTTGGTTGCAAATCTTTTTGATGATGCCAAAAGGGGGAAGAAATATGTGTGCATTCACTAAAGGGGAAATCATTACTGAAATATAAGCGGATGCTTATCTGAGGGGGAACTACGCTTGCTAGACCTAAATAAAACCTTAGCGACCAAACTCTGAAGTAGCGAGCTGCTATAGGGAATTGTGATGTGATTTCCCTGTCATAGTTGCATGTGATTTCTTATTTGTGAAGAAGTGTTTGTCATCATCAAAAAGGGGGAATTTGTTGGACCCTTTGTGTTTTGATGATAACAAACACTTAGCTAATATTTGACTTGAGTGTGCAGAAATCACAAATCTGTCTGAGAAGTCACAGGGTTCAGACTGTCTGAGAGAAACGTGACTGGACATCTCTGAGAGAGCTCAGCGCTACGAGAGAGATGAGATCTGCGTGAGAGTGAGATCAAGTTCAGCAGCAAAGATATATCAAGATCCAAGCTGGAGATATTCGAGATATATCAAGACCCGAGATAGATATATTCAAGATATGATATGGAAATATCTGAGCATATATACTCAAGATGTACGTGCTGAATATATACAAGCCGGATATAGAAGGTAATGATTTATTGGGTTAAGATATGGAAATATCTTAACCAATCAAATCTGCAAGATGGAGATCAAATATCTGATGGAGATCAAATCTCTGATGTAGATCAGATCTGCTGAACATCTCTGCGAGAGAGCAACGTTGCGAGAGAGATGCGTTCTGTGTGAGAGACAAACCGACTTATGACGAGATTGGATCGGCGAGAATATACTCGATACAAATCAGGAGATATTCGAGTATATATGATGGATAATTGATGAGAAGAATTAATATCGGTATATACACTGAATATATGTCGAGTATATATGAAGAGAAGATACATGCTAGATTTGGAAGGGAAATATGTGATGTGGTTAAGATATGGAAATATCTTAACCATATCATATCTGCTGGATAGCAATCGGATCTGCGACAGAGATCAGATCAGCCGACTTGAAGACTAATATAAATAGAGGAGAAGTCTTCAATATGAGGGGCAGCTTTTGGAGAGAACGAATCGGAGATTGAAGAGCGATCAATTCCAGAGATGACGAAGTGCTGCCGTGTGCGGACGAGATAGATTGTGTTAGTTGATACTTTGAGTTGAGTACAATTGTTAACTGTCACTGAGTGAGACAAAGTGTAACAATCTACAAGCATACTCTTTCATCAATAACATTGATCTTGAAGCCCTTCTGGAACTATCCAGAAGGCAAGTGGTTTTCAGCCTGCTACAAAGGTTGTAGTAAGGTTTCCACTATAAATCGTGAGCATTTACTATCTGTTTTATATTTCCTGTACGAGAGTTAATTTCCGCTGTCATCTGTCTGAGGGATACCACTCTGGGATCTCCCTCACATAGTTGGCTAACCTAACGATTCAATATTGAGGCTTGGTTGTACAGGTTTTGAGTAATGAAATCATCTCTTATTCAAAAAAAAAATAATGCAATAAAATTTAAATTTAAACTACATAATGTTAGAAAGAAAATTTCTCCTACATAACTGCTTGGTGTGAAACAAAGAAAAGATGCAGTTCAAAAACTTTAAAAAAAAATTCGATGGGAAATTGTTTTTCAATTTACCCACTTTCTATTGATGGCTTTTCTGAACAACGCTTCTAAGCATAAACGTTACTGGCCTTAATCATGCATATTTAAATTATTTTCAGTATAATCAACGCTTCACTGTCTATAAAAATTAGAGCATCCGCACCCATTGAGATTTTGAGAACTTCCTCATTGAGAACTTCCTCATCGATTCTCATAAATACACAAAAAGTTTGTATTATGTTGTAGGATGTTGTATGAGAAATGCTAGTACATACACCGACTTGCTCATTGAGAACTTCCTCATTAAGAACTTACTTTCTCGAATCTCGCACCCACTCACAAAAAGTTTGAGGAAGTTCTACCAGAAATGCTCCTTGGAGATTTCTGGTAGAACTTCCTCAAACTTTTTGTGAGTGGGTGCGAGATTCGAGAGAGGAAGTTCTCAATGAGGAAGTCGGTGTATATGCTAGCATTTCTCATACAACATCCTATAACATAATACAAACTTTTTGTGCTTATTTACGAGAATCGAGGAGGAAGTTTTCAATGAGGAAGTTTTCAAAATCTCAACGGGTGCGGATGCTCTAAGAGACACTCATGCCAATCTGAGCTAAATTCGAAATCAATTTTCCAAATTAGAAAATTATTTAAAGTGTTTTTTTAATAAGGAAGAAGATATTCACATAAACACTAGACTCTTTTTTTTTATAAGACACATAAACACTAGACTTGAGGCTGGTGAAGAAAACGAAATCTCCAGAAGAAAAAAAATGGCGCCATTCTTCTTCTTGCTCCTCCTCTTACTCTCTCTCCCGGCGCTAAACTTTCCGGCTCCGGCGACCATGAACATCACACTATTCGGCGACGCACGTATCAGCAACGACTCCGTAATAAGCCTCACCAGAGAATCCAACTGCTCGATTCCGCATTTCAGCGTCGGCAGAGCTCTCTACTCAACACCGGTCAAATTTCTTGACCTCAACTCCAACTCAACCGCTTCCTTTTCCTCCACTTTCTCCTTCTCCTTACTTCCTTCCTCTCCTTCTTGCGATTTCGGAGACGGATTCGCCTTCCTCATCACCTCCAACGCCGAGTCTTTCATCCATTTCGACGGCTACTTAGGCCTTCCGTACAACGCTCAGGACGCTTATTTTGCAGTCGAGTTCGATACCTACTTTGACGCCGCTCTCGGCGACATCAACGGTAATCACGTTGGGATCGATTTGAACAATGTGATTTCGTTTGCTTCTGTGGATGTGACTTCCAAGGGAGTGAGTTTGAAAGGGAGGAAGGAGTTGACGGCTTGGATTGAGTATTGGCATCCGATGAAGACTGTTAGGGTTTGGATTGGGGCTTCGTTGATCAAGCCTTCTACTCCTTTAATTGTTGCTCATGTTGATCTCTCCAATTTATTCAAGGAGTTTATGCATGTAGGGTTTTCGGCTTCCAATGGTAGAGGCTCTGCTGCTCATCTTGTTAGGCAATGGCGTTTCAAGACTACATTAATGTCTCCTTCTTCGCCAATGTCGTCGATGGATACAGTTCCACTAGATTTGAGTGACTGCTTGCTGTGTGATTCCGGAATGAAAACTGTTGCTCCAGGCACTTCTCAAGATTTGAATAAAAGGTTACTCGCTGGACTTAAAGGTACTCTCGGAATTAATGGTTTGATTGCTGTGGTTGTCTCTGCATTTTCGGTGATGGTGGCCACTATTTGTTACTTTCTGTTTAGGAAGAAATGGAGGACTACTGATGTTAAAGTTCAAAATCGTGGTACTGGTAGACTTGATGGGGTCTCTCAGAGACTGACCTTATCCGAGATTAAAAGGGCCACTATGGGTTTTAGTAAAAAGAGGGTTATAGGCGAAGGGGCATCTTCAACTGTTTATAAAGGCTTGTTGTCGCCATCTGGTGAATTGGTCGCTGTCAAAAGGTTTAACCATATTAACCGTTTTGATACATTTAACAACTCGTTCACTAATGAATTTGCAACTATGGCGGAGTTCTTGAAACACGACAACTTAGTTCAGTTACTAGGGTGGTGTTGTGAAGGGGGTGAATTAGTCCTGGTTTATGAATACATGCCTAATGGAACCCTTGACAAGTTGCTGCATAGAAATGCAACTGTTGCGACTTTCTTCCTCCAATGGGAAAAGCGAGTCAGAGTAATTCTTGGAGTGGCGTCAGCCCTCACTTATTTGCATGAAGAATGTGAGAGACAGATCATTCATAGGGATGTGAAGGCCTGCAACATAATGATGGATGCTAACTTTAATGCCAAGCTCGGAGATTTTGGGCTGGCTGAGGTCTACGAGCATAGTAGCGCAAATAGGCAAGCTACTCTTCCTGCAGGCACAATGGGTTACTTAGCTCCAGAATATGTTTACTCTGGCGTTCCTACTGAGAAGACTGATGCCTACAGCTTTGGTGTGCTCATATTAGAGGTAGCAACGGGAAGAAGACCTGTTGATGTCGATGGTACTGTACTGGTAGATAAGGTGTGGGAAATGTGGGAAATGGGGAAACTCACGGAAGCTGCAGATGCAAAGCTGGAGGGGAGGTTTAAGACCGCAGCAATGGAGAGAATGCTGATAGTGGGGCTTCTATGTGCCCATCCGAATTTTCAAAACAGACCTTCTGTGAAGGAAGCTGCCAAAATCATTAAAGGGGAAGCTCCGATTCCATCTCTGCCCAAAAAGAAGCCCACCTTGAGGATGATGCTGAATAACGTTGATGATCTTGGCCGTGATGGCAGCAGTCCCGGTTTGGATGAGGGTTATATGACGCCCAAAACTCATTTTAGCCAAGCCGCTGGTAGGGGAGATACACGACACTGAGGTAACTAGTTTCTGACTTGTGTGCATTTGGCTTCTCATACCATGGTCCTATATGGCCAATTGTATTTTACAGAAGTACTTTTAGAATAACTGAATGTAAAAAATTTCCTAGATATATTCTTTTTGCTATTCTTATAATGTGGTGTTTATAAACATAGTTACATAAAGAGGGGTGCCTTGTAGTAAGTACTTAGGATAGTTGTTGGTTCCTACAATCGGAATTTTGTTAGATATAAATCATTCGGAGAGAAGATAGTTAATAATTAGACTCCTTTTTTATTCGATAAGTGTGCAATGATTTCTGGTGGCACATATGTAAAGATCAAACTTTGGTTAACATTTTATTTTGGTAACATTAAGGTGGTGAGGTATATAGTTCAAGAAGTTGGAACTTCTCAGTTTTCACTTGAGACCGACTCCACACGTAGTTAATAAGATTATCAATATGAGATATGTATGTGATAAACATTGTATTTAGCGTTAAGTGAGGAGTAGGATTGTAAAAAGAGGGTGAAACTGCAAAACGTTAATTTTTTTTTAAAGAAATAGTAAACTTGGCGTATACAAATACAACAACAGATGTATGATGCATTTCAAGTACACCATTGAACTCTCTTATAAGAGCTAAATACATAATCGCATTCAAATCCATGATATGTGCGTCTCATTAAAATAATTGTGCATACTTGATACTATAACTAATACATAAAGTAGATGTCTGAAAAGCACAACACAAAAGACTGGATAGGTCCATCGACTGAGACAAAACAGGATTTATTCCAGTTGCCACTAGACAATGGTGGAGTAAAATCTTTCTTCATAGCTCATCTGAGAAAGAATTGGAAACCAAACATATAAGTACTAGACAAAACAATACTGAAAAACAAGCATAGTCAATGTTATTTCCGTACCACTTATGATGCCAGCAAGCAATCAACGGAAATCACCACCACTAGCGATCATATGGACCAGAACGATCACGGTCACGGCTGTACTTGTCACCTCCAGGACCTCCACGACTTGAACTGTCCCTGCTACCTCGACTACTGTAGCGATCACCGTCACGATCTGACCCGTAGCGATCACTGTGACGATCTGACCCGTGCCGATCACCACCTCCCCCGCCACCATAACGATCATCTCGTCCTCCATATTTACCACCCCTGCCACCATCACCTGAAGGACATTCCCTGGCAAAATGTCCAGGTTTTCCGCATTTGTAGCAATCCCCACCACCACCACGTCCACCACCACTACCTCTAGAATCTCGACCTCTGTCCCTATCCCTATCTCGCCCATTATCGCGGTCTCGGTCACCATCCCTATCTCTACCCTGGTTTGGTTGCGCTTTATCAACAGTAATAGTTCGACCATCTAAGTCCACGTTATGCATAGCTTCAATTGCTTCTTCCATTGACTTTTTGTCATCAAAAGAAACAAATCCAAATCCACGAGATCTTCCAGAAAACTTGTCAAGTACAACCTGAAATCAAGTATGTATATGCATGATATGTTGACAGCCTCTCAATAACTAAAGTCAACTTATAACTATCAAGTTTCAAAGAAAACCTGAACTGACTGAAATAATTATTAGCACCACAATGAAGGCATACAGTTCTATTTAAATATAAAATGGAACGGAATGGGTGCAAACAGCTTTTAAGCATTACAATCATATACATCATTCACAGTACTGACTGAGTGAATGGCTTATTCACCCAAATTGTGAAAATATGTGTATAAGATGGAGCCTATACAGTTTCTAAACAACCGCAAAAAGATCAAAATTGAACATACAGCCTATATGTTCCACCTAAACTTTCAAAGATAATATCATTAAAAGTTCATAACAACAAGTAAAAAAAAGTTCCATTCAACTAGCAGGTACCGAATAAGCACATATAGCCTCTTTGCATACTGCCTCAACGATAGACATTATTTATCAGATTGGCTTACTTATTCACCTTAATAAAACACTATGTCGTGAATATTTGCAAACTAAAGGAACATAAAAATAAAACTGAACATAGTTCCTATCAACACCAGAAATAATCATTGGATACCAAATCATTAATCCCATAAGTTGAGTGAATACACACGATGGTGATTGACAGATAAAATTCACTTCAACATCAACAGGAAAACAACATATTAGACACCCTATCATAATTCATATAGATAAGACAACTTGAGCGTCGTTAGTTGAGATCATCAATGCCACATCACCATCATACAAAGAGACCCGTGCAAGTATACTCATGTGGCATAAATAATAAAACTAAAATACAGTAATATCAACAATCCCATTTCATAGGCGGTAGATCGTTCTTTACCTTAGCCTCAACAAGGTGACCAAACTTCTTAAATGCGTCCTTCAAACCTTCATCAGTTGTAGACCATGAGAGCCCCCCAATAAAGCAACGATACTCATCCCCATCCGCCATCTGAATAGACAAAAATCGATAAAGATTGGGCACAAACAAAATCAAATGTATAACAGTACTGAACCATGAAAATGAAAAGGTATTCATTCACAGAGATTTAATATCAAACCCCTAGCTCTAAACTCTTTTGTGCAGTCCTAGAAAAGGCTTCCAAATAAGACCAAGACCAGAAACACTCTTGTTTGATACAGTCTACTGAATAAGTGTTCCTGCTTCACTAATCAGCACAATTTGTGAATTATAAAGTTCCCACCTTTAGCCAAAACAAACAATTGTTGCAAGTAAAAACTATAATAAGGAAGCAAAAGAACACATCTATGTCAAGTGATAACATATCATCTCTCATTGGTACAACTAAATCATCAATAAAATCATCAGGTTTCACCAAGGGAAAACACAGACCTACAATCATAAGCACCTTACAGCATATGTAACTAAAAAAGGGGGTTCGTGGAACAGTACCGGAAAATCCAATTTGCGAGCGGCTGCTTTCGCTTCGTACAAAACCCTAGCTGAACGAAGATTACAAGGAAAGGAGTTATTTTATTTTTTGCCCTGCTTTTGAAACTCGTTTTCATTTTTGTCCTATTTTAAACTCAAATATTAATTTTATCCTATTTTTAAGCAAACCGGTTTGGGTGAACCCGGTTTGTATACAAACCGATTTCTTCCAAACTGATTTGCTGACTGTGCATATATTTGGTCCTACGTGGATCGAAAGAAATGTAATTACGACCACGTGTAAAATCGGTTTTTGCCAAACCGGTTTGACTAGTCAACAACAATAGGGTTTCTTTTCTTTTAATAAAATCGGGTTTCTTTATTCAACAACAATTATTTTGAAAATTTTAACTAATTACCACCCAATTCAACTAATAATTATCACCCAATTCAAATAATTAACACCAAATTCAACACAAACATTTTAACTAATTAACACTATTTTAATATTTTACTCATGTTAACTAATATTTTAAACATTTTAACTAAAAACCCCGCTATAATTATGTAATGTTATATTGTAATATTTTACTCATGTTGTCTAATAATATTGTAATTTAAGATCTTGTCCTTCACCTCAAATGCATCTATAAGATAAAACATATCACATCTTAATTTAAAAAAACACAGCAACTATTGAATATCAGGCTTTTTCCTTTCAAAGTACATTGAATATTACTCTCTCGGGAAACTCGCAACACTTGAAGAGCGCACAGGAGCTCCCGAAGATTCATCTCCCCCGGTGAGTCCCTCCATCCATTCCCTCCTTTCGCTCCTGGATTGTACGTTGGCTTCTCAGGGGCTGCCGGCGTCGGCGGGTGGCGCTTGGAACGGGCGGCGGTGGAGGTGGCTTCCGGTGGGATGTACATATGGTTTTGGTTTGTTTCTTACGGTGGCGCTTGCTGGCTGTTTCTGGGCCGGTTTTCGGCAACGGTGGCTGGTCACCCTCCTCTGGGGGACGCTGGTTTATTGCTATCCACGGCGGTGGCAGGTAGGTGGAGGTGGAGGCGCTGCGGGTCGTGGTGGCCTCCGTCTGCTCTGTCTGCTGGAGGTCGTGTTCTTTCCTTGGAGGGTTGTGGCTGCTGTCGTTTCTGGGTGTTTCGCCTGCTTGCAGTCCAGGCAGCGGTGTGGTGGGCTGGTCGACGAGTGGTGTGGCTGGGGAGTGCGTGTCTCGGACGGAGGAAGCTTGTAGAACGGTGATGATTCCGAGCGGGCCGGGGTTCGACTGGGCTGCTGGGCTCTGCCATGGGTTGTGGTGGCGACGGCGTTTGCCCCTTTTTTGGTTGCGCCCTGATGTTTTTTGTTGTTGTTGTTAAGTTAGATTAGTTTAGTCTGTCGTTTTCGCTTTTGTTGTAGTTGAATAAGTGACTATTCTCAGCCGGTTTTCGGACTGAGTGAGTTGATCATTCTCAGCCGTTTGTGGACTGAGTTATAGTCGCATTAGTTGTCCTAGTTGCCCTTTTCCTCCGGCTCTGGTCAGGGGATGTTAGTGGCTTTGAGGACGTTTCTGACGAGGATGGGTTGGCCATTTTAGGCATGTGCGTTCACCTGAGTATACGTACTGAATCGTGTTATTGAGTCGTCGATGTCCGAATTCTGTACAACTTTTCCCATCAAAAAAAAAGTACATTGAATATTAGGAATGACTTGATCTCCTTGAGTCTTCAAATTATCAGCAGCTGATGATAATTCCATTGTAGACTCATCCATACTAGCAAATTGAAAAAACAAAATCATAGCTTCCTTATTAGAGAGGACATCCCAAACCTGTTCAAAATCAAATGTAATATATTGATCAGTAACATTTCAGGGAATTAACTAGCACAAGACAATGACAAGCGCTGATGAACTACCTCACGTCTTTACTCATCCACTTCGCCACGCCACTGAAGAAAGGGTTCGCCCGTGAGGTAGTTGATTGCTCGGAGATATGTTTCGAAGTGGATGAGTTAAAGACGCCGCAAGGCTTGCGCTTCAATGGAGATTAATGTACTAGATCAGCTTGAGAATTTCAGTAGTCTTGTACAATACATGTATACATCCAATCAAAAAAAATTAACACTCAATTCAACACAAACATTTCAACTAATTAACACTCAATTCCACCCAATTCAATAAAAACAATTCAACTATTTACCACCCAATTCAAATAATTAACATCAAATTCAACATAAACATTTTAACTAATTAACACTCAATTCAATAATTCAACACAAAATAGTGAGAAAAAGTGTCATGGTGGGGCTTGAACCCTCAACCTTGTGAATGCAAGGTTGGAATTCTTCCACTAGACCATACACATGTTAATTAGTTGAACTGTTTGTGTTGAATTGTTGAAGTGAGCGTTAATTAGTTAAAATGTTTGTATTGAATTTAATGTTAATTATTTGAATTGGGTGGTAATTAGTTGTATTGAAAAGAGTGAAATTGAGTGTTAATTAGTTGAAATGTTTGCGTTGAATTGTTGAATTGAGTGTTAATTAGTTAAAATGTTTGTGATGAATTTGGTATTAATTATTTTGATTTGGTGATAATTAATTGAATTGGTTGGGTTGAATTGGGTGGTAATTAGTTAAATTTGTCAAAATAATTGTTGTTGACTAAAGAAAAAAGGTTTTATTAAAAGAAAAGAAACCCTATTGTTGTTGACCAGTCAAACCGGTTTAGCAGAAAATGGTTTGACTAGTCAAACCGGTTTGGCGAAAACCGGTTTTACACGTGGTCGTAATTACATTTCTTTCGGTCCACGTAGGACCAAATATGTGCACAATCAGCAAATCGGTTTTTATCAAAAAATGAGATAAACCGATTTCCCTCAAACCGATTTTGTTAAAAACAGGGCAAAATCGATATTTGAATTTAAAACAAGACAAAAATGAAAACGAATTTTAAAAAAAGGACAAAAAATAAAAAAAACTCCAAGGCAAGGTTATTAAAACCGGACCGGCCGGTTCGACCAGGAATCGATCACCAGACCGGTCCGGTTCTGTAATCAGACCGTTCTGCAATCAAACCGGTCAAAACTCGATCAAGACCCGGTTGAACCGGTAGTTGAACCGGCCGGATGAACCGGTTGACCCGCTGATTGACTCAATTTTGCATTAAAATGGTGATTTGATCGGTTCAATTGGTTCGATTTGGTCTGAAAAAATATTTATTTATTTTGACTTGGACAAGAGTCGAACCTAGTCTTCCTTTATAATTATCCCCTCTCATTCCACCAAGCTAAACATGATTCTTGTTTTATTATTTGTTTCATTAATGTATATTCATTTATCAAATCTATAAATATTTTTACTTATTATATATTTAACTAGAAATTCAATTAGTCTTAGAAATCTCTTATTGTTGTGACTTGCAAATTAAGACTAAAACTGTTATTGTTGTTTTATTATTATTGTATTATTGATTTGTACTTTATCGAATTCTAAATTTGACAATTTGTTATGGTATGTTAATGTAATCCGATCATAAACATATAATATTTATTCAAGTCATAAATATGTTAAATTATAATATCATATATAAGTATTTTATTTTTATTATTTAATTTATGCGGATCAAATCGGTTTGATCCGGTTGAACCATTAACTCATTGATCCAGTGACTTGACCGGTTCGATCACCGGTCCGATTTTAATAACACGAAAATGAATGATTCTCTCTCTTCCCGTGGAGGTGAGAGGCGAGACTTATATTCATTATTTAATACTCTTTCCGATTACTTTTTTTTGATAATAATTTCCGATTACTTATTAAATTATTATCTTTCTATCGCACTAAAATTATATATTGATTGATGCTAAATACACTAAAAATGCGGTGGTACTCACATGACTAAATATTTCAATTAATTCTTTTTCAATATTAACTACCAAGCAATCCGAAAAAATTGATCTATCTCTTGTTTCCATTCAACCAAAAACTAATATAGCTCTTCGAACATCGTCAAGCTTCCTAATGAGATACTTCAATATTTTTACTGTAAATCATGTCACGTTCTAACTGGTTGATATCGAAATTATGATTAGTTTGAGGCCTTTTGGAGCATGATGTTATTAACTATGTAAATGACTGTCTTGTTCTGAAATTTTAATAATAATTATTTTTTTAAACCAAATATTAGAACCGTATAACTCGCTCAAAATATAAAGTTAATGAACATAAAATTTTGATACAAACTTCTAATTTGAAGGTGAGCAGTTTGTAGACTTAAAAAAATAAAAAGCAATGTATTTAATTATATAAATAATAGTAATTTAGACTAATTACTTAAATAACGATTAATAATATTATATTATAAAAAATATTTGAAAAAAATTCACCCCCATTTGCATATAATTACGTCCTTGAAAGCGATACATAGGACTTTGAAAGGTGAAAATAATTCCAGTTGGAATCAGTTCCTACGAAAATAAGTCTGCATGAATATATAAGTAGTCTACTTCCCTACTTGATCTCATGCCTAACTATGTGAGCCCACCACCTTGACACTCACAACATCAGAAAAGTAGGAAAAACACATGATGATGACCACGGAAATACAACATCGACCTGCATAGAAGTCAGGATGCAGAAGTGCAGCTCACAAAAGGCCAAAGATGCTGCCAACACATACCCAACATAGTTTGTCCCCGCGAAGAAACCAGCTGGAATCATACGAATAAGACGACCACAAAACAGCAGTCTGAACAAAGTTGATTGAAAACAACTCTCTTAAGCGGTCAAAACTTAGAGAGAAAATAATGCGTTATATGTAGAAATACAAATATGTACACCCAAAATGGACTACCAACTCTCCCCCTCCGCCCATCCTCCCCTCCAAACTCCCACCTACTCCATTCGTCGTAAGCCCTTCTGTATCCTCACAACCACCCCAATCTGAATCCTCCCACTCCTCCAGGCAAAACTGACTCACCAAGTCCGACCTCGACAACGCGACTAGATGACGACTTGAAGGAAAGCGGAAGAGGGAAGAAAGATAAGGCAGAAGAGGGAAGATGAGGCGGACGCAGTGGATGAGGCGCAGAGATGGAAGTGGGTCGACCCACAGGCCGGGTCGAAGTGAAAAATTTGGACCCAGCTGACAGGCGTCGTCAGACCTCTCAAATTTGAATTTATATTTTCCTTACTCTTGGCTAGTATAGCGGCAAGCTAGGGTCGAACCCTAGAGAGCTGGTGAGGTTACTTATTGTTCTGTAAAATAATGCAATTGGGTTTGTGAGTGATTTGGAAACAAGTGCAATAAAAGGAAATAAAGCGAGAGATATCAATCAGAGAGGATATTCGGTTTAGGGTTTTTCATTGTGATTTCGTTTATCATCGATTTCTAATTATCTAATCTTGTGTTTCTAAGTGTGGTTACTCCGTTTCAGGTTATAACCTAAGGTAGGACCGTTTCAAGTCACTACGCCACAATCTACTCCGTTTCAGGTTATAGACTTCTAGTTCTAGCAAACCTAATACTCCGTTTCAGGTTATATTAGTGCGAACTACTTGTTTTAATGGTTTAGTATCAAACAAGCAGCAAACATGGGGGCTGAATTGCTCGGCTATGTTTTACCGTTGCAGATCTCCACTTAGCTTCACAATTCAGTCCGAGATAAGAATGCACAAGAACTAGTAGAACATAAAGAAAAGCATTAAGCGAAGAATCTCAAAACTACGTCACAATATATTAAAACCCTAAACCGAATAAAAGGTTTAGCTACACATGCTATAAACGAAAGACATAATGAAAGTAGAAATTCTTCTCTATGCCGAAGTAGAAAACTGAGGAGAGAATGGCCGAAGTCGCTGCTCTATGGAAGGATGATGAGCTGATGGATGATGGATTATGCCCTGCCCAAGAGGTCTTATTTATAGGAGAAGCTAGGGTTTTGAATTTTCAAATTCGAACCGACCTAAATCCATTTTTGGCGAAGCCCAAAAACCATTTTAGGAAACATGTCCAAAACCGGCTTTGTTTGGTTTGCAAGCTAACTTGGCTTGCAAGTAAACTTGGTCAACAAGTTAGCTTAACCTCCAAGCCAACGCACCGACTTGGCCTGGGACGAGCCGAGAATTGCTGGGCTGGGCGCAGGCTCGGGTGGCCTTGGACGGAACTAGGCATTTCTCGGGCATTGGCTGGTTCCACTCGGGCATTTTGTCTGGGAAGTGAGATCGTCCAAGTTATTGGGTATTTCGAACAACTTGGTCGATCCGGATTTGCCAAATTCGTCCGTCTGGTCGAGCGACTTGGTTTCGGTGCCTATCAGCGCGCGCGGGCCTTTAGAATTGGGCCAGCTGCCAATCTGCTCGGGAGTTCTCCTTGGTTTAGTGACATCGTCCGACTTATCTGCTATTTTGATCAACTTGATAGAGTCGGAATTGTCAGATCAGCTCGTTTGCCCGGGTGACTTGATTTTGGTGCTAGACTGCTCGGCTGAGGCCTGTGGTTTCTCGGGCGCGGCCTGGTCCTGCTCCGGCCAGAGTGGCCAAAACTGCCTTGCGATGTTTTTCTGCACAAAATGCCATCTTTAATGCGCTTTTCCTCCTAGAGCTTCCAAAACACCTGAAATGCAAAACAACACTAACAAGTAACTTGTTCGCATAATAAAATGTTGGAAATGGTGGGATTTGTTGACTCGATGAGTCGTATAAATACGACTCATCACCAGCCGAACCCACGGGTCGAACCCATCATAAATGAGCTGGGTCGGGTTGGGTCCAACCCACGGGTTGAACCCATAAATTATTAATTTTAATTAAAATTAAAATTTTAAAATACTTAGTTATTAAATATTGAATTTTTCATACAATTTATATTTAAAATAACTTATTATCTAAGTGACAAACCAAAAAAAAAAAGTTAAGTAAATATTAATTTAAAAAATTATTTTATTTATTAATTGGGAGTCAAACTTCCTGGCTCGAGGTAATTACACACTTAAGTGAAAGCCTGACACAAATTCTAAGTTGAAACTTTATTAATAGTTCAACTTTACAAGTGTAAGGTCAATTGATCATAAAAGATAATCAGAAAGTGAAAGATAATACTAGTGAAAAATCATTCTTGTTCATCTCCAGTTTTATAATCAATTTTTGTCGTGTCTTGTTCTCTTCTTTCAGCAGCAAGCCAGTCTTTCAAACAAATGCACATCTCAATTGTAGTATCATTTAATCGTGATCTTTTATCATTCAACACCCTTGTACCTGCAGAAAAACATGCTTCGGATGCCACAGTTGACATCAGAGCAGTTAGTAGGTCGAGTCAACCGACGAACCCGTGTGTCAAACTCGTGGGTCGGACCCATGGGTCAAACCCGTGGGTTGGTCGGCTGGGTTGAGTTTTAATCAACCCAACCCGACCCACAAGCTGAATCCACAATTCTCGACCCACGAGTTGGGTTGCGCGGGTCGGGTTGGGTCGGATCGACCCATGACCTACGCGGGCCAACCTACAGGTTTCGTAACCCACTTCCATCTCTAATGAGGCGGTGAAAAAAGAGGAAGGAAATGAGAGAGAGGTTTTTTCTGAAAATAAATAAAACTAAGAGTAAATGATTAAATGTATATTTTAGTTTGTTTGAAAAAGAACTGGGGATATTTTGATAATTTGTCCATTGTGTAAGCATGGACAATCAATATAAATATTAAATATGTACATTATGATTTTTTTGGTCATAAACTTGGTTATGTGGTGTAGACCTGTACAAATTAAGGTCGGGTCGGATTCGGACCGGGCTATTTTATATTTTTCAACCCATATAGCCGGATCGGGCTAAACCCGCTCGATCAATTCGAGCTCAAACTATTGTCCAAGCCCGCCCAATGCGCCGGACCGGGTTACCCATCGGGCCAAAAAACCCGCTTTAATTATGTAATGATATATTTTAATATTTTACTCATGTTGTCTAATAATATTGTAATTTAAAATCATGTCCTTCTCCTCAAATGCATCTATAAGATAAAACATATCACATCTTAATTTAAAAAAACACAGCAACTATTGAATATCAGGCTTTTTCCTTTCAAAGTACATTGAATATTAGGAATGACTTGATCTCCTTGAGTCTTCAAATTATCAGCAGCTGATGATAACTCCATTGTAGACTCATCCATACTAGCAAATTGAAAAAACAAAATCATAGCTTCCTTATTAGAGAGGACATCCCAAACCTGTTCAAAATTAAATTTAATATATTGATCAGTAGTAACATTTCAAGGAATTAACTAGCACAAGACAATGACAAGCGCTGATGAACTGCCGAACAACCACCTGATTCTTAAAATGATAAAAGATGATCTACACGTAGAAGCACTATCTAGTGAATAGCAATGAAAAAATGACAGACTGAATGCAAAATATGTAACAAAAGCTTTCTAAAGTCAACAAGATAGTGATACTAATATCTAAGGATGAAAGACTAATAAGAAAACGGAGACTACAGGACTCCCTTGAAATCATCTTGAGAAGAATACATGTCTATCCAAATCCGAACTTCACCTTAGAAAGATATACAATCGAAAACACTGTTTTCACACAGAATTAACATTGACATTTTTAAGCACTTGCAGTCATCCACATCATGTGACTAACTCACACGGTCACACAGGCATCAGCCATCAGCAAACACATCAACAATAAGAAACTTCATCAAAATAATATCAGATTCAACAGAAAGCTACCCAAAAAACAACTCAAAAACATGAGCTCAAGCCCTAATACACTGTTCAAATCAATCAAATCAAACCCTAGCCCAGAAAACACACTAGCAGTCCACTAACCAGTTCGCCCCTGACTGTGAGTCGAAATTGGTGAACGAGATGGTCGCAGTCACCAGGTAGGAGGTCGCAAGGTCGATTCCAATTCGTAAGGGAGATAGATAGCGAAGACCGAAGAGTGGTAGTCTCGTATACATCTTGCTGTCTTTTTAAATTGAATGAATCAAAGACAATATTAAAATAATAAAATCAGGGTTTTAAATTTGGGACGGGCTAACGGGCGGGCTTTTAAGCCCGTTCGGGTTTATATATGAGCCCAAGCCCGGCCCGAATATAAATATGGACCGGATCGGCTGATATGTATGTCCAAGCCCGATTTAATAATCGGGTGGGCGGATCGGTCTGGTCGGGTTGGCCCGGATTTATACAGGTCTATGTGGTGACAAACACACAAAAAAGGTCACAAGATGACCAAAAAAATTTAGGTCATGAGAACCACCCAATCAAAACATGACACATCCTGTATTAAAACTTGTTAAGATTAATTTCGAATCTTGCAACTCATTTATCTTGAAAATTAAAGAGTCAAAAATAAAAAATATATATTGAACTCTCAAATAAACATCCATATTGTTATATTTTGATGTATGTTTAAATAATTTTATTTTTCCATTGTTCATGTTATATGGGTTTAAGAGAGAGATGATGAACTTTTATGTGTTTGTCATGAGTGAGATGCACATGACCAAAATGACCGTGAGCCATGACTTGAGGAGAGATAAAATGTACGAGAGAGAGGAATGACATACTTTTTTTTCTAACATGGTGGGGGGATTGTATGGGGTTGATTTACATTGTATTCAGCCGAGTGTTTATGCTAATTTTTATTTTACAATAAGAATAATTTTTATTAAAAAAGGAGTGAAATTTTGAATGGGAAGGAAAATGTGGATTACAAATCTAACAGAAAGCATAGCCCTTCATATTGTGGTTTGAATGGATGAAATTAAATCTTGATTTTTGGTGCATTTTCTTGGTGACGAGTTATATGCAAAACTGACGAACTATGTCGTCTTTTTCATTTTTCGGCTACAAAAAGTGACGGATTACAGGTTGATTTTGACGAACTTTATCGTTTGTATCAAAAAGCAACTTTGTACATGATCTTGACCCTAATTTTTCATTGAAAACTATGGGAAGGTCCAAGTATTTGGCATGTTGATTTATTAATTTAACTTGAAGATCAATAATAAAACTGTCAATTAGATCATGGTCAGCATATTTGCTGAGAATCAATTATTCATATTTATCGAGGCTAAAGGGTGTGATCAGTGGTAAGGCACGCTCGCCTGATGCCAAAGCGCCCAGGTTCAAGCCCTCATCCTAACATCTAATTTCTAACCTCTAACACCCAATTTAAAAAAAATTTATTCATATTTATCAAAATTGATAATCTGACTAGAAACCAACTCATAATCTCTAAGGAGTAACAGGTTAGCACTAGCAGATACTCAAAATTCAAAATATACAATAACACAATCATCTGCAAAAAAAAAAACAAATGTGTTACAAAAAAAGTCTTTCTATAACACGAATGCTCTTGAATATCATTCCACAGCATATGATAAAGAGAGTGACTTTTTAGTCATTCTCACCCGGCGCACCTCTCGAAAAAAATTCGAGTGTTATACATTTTTATATATCTATTTTTATTTTCTGAAGTGTTCTCTCAGTTACATCTATATGTCATAATTTCTTTTTATTTTTTTTTATTGCGATAATTTCTTTTTATTGAAAACTCAAACTTGGAAATACAAAAAGGAAATTACTAAAAGACTCCGTTACACGAGTGACTCACTAACGATCAGAGTCCTCTGTTTATTTCATAAAGGCTAGCTTAGTAGAGAAAATAGAGTTCCAACACAACGACATGTCGAAGATCCTCCCCAGGAACGGATTCAGGAACGAAAATTTATCCGGGCTAATTTTTTTTGGTTAGTGTAGTATTGATAAAAGTTAAAAAAAAACATATATACACTCCAATTCAATCTGAATTCATAATATATTTATGTATTGGACAATATTTATCAAAGTTTCAATTCGCATGATGGAATGGACAACAAGTGTAGTACTAATGGGAGGAGTGGGTTCGAAACCCTCTGACAATTTTTTGTTGTTGCAAAACTTACCCGGGCTTCAGCCCCCTAAAAAGGGCCTGGCTCACCCTCCCACAGTTTATCACTCAATACATACTCAATTTTATTCATCCCTCGACACGATCTTGATCGATCACTTGCACTTGGGGTGCTTGAAACCACACCTCTGTGGAACTCGAGCTGTGGATTTTGGTTCTCAGATTACTTAAGGGAATCGAAGTGTTTATATTGGTGTTTGCAAGTCTGGAAGTTGCAAGGAGGATCAGCTAAGTTCAGGTGAAGCTTGGAACTCAAAGTCAGAGCAAAATGGAGTTGTTTCGTGGAGCGGGAATCTGGGTTTGAGAAGCTAAAGGAAAACGCGAGAGTTTTGGACTTGGAGCAAAACGGGAGTGCATGCAAGAGGAGCTGCGTCGTTTAACTTGTGAGAAGAATTTCTCAATATCAAGCGGAACGTCGTCGTCTTCAGTAGAGTTCAGTTCTGTAAGTTCGCTACACTATGGGAATGACGTCGTCTTCAAGCGAGATGCAACGGATATAAGGGAGCGTGCGAGTTGAGTCCGATTCAATCTGAGTTTCGAGCGAGTTGATTTTTCCAGAAATTTGGGGCTTAGGGTTATTGAGCGAGAGAGCAAAATTCGATTCCCGATTTCGGCAATTGAGTTGTGCAATTAGCTGTTTTACATTCGTTGATGCTGTAAACACTCGTATTCACTTCGATTAATCAATATACGACTATCTTTCTGGCTGGAGTAGGTCCTCGACTAGAAGGGGCCGAAATAGGGTATTTCTTCGTGTTGTTTTTGTTTTGTTGTTGTCGATCTTTGCAAGATTAGCTTCTGTCAACTCTTCAGTAGCATTGGCCTACACTACACAGAGGAAAATCCTCTGATGAAGGCGGATGGCACCCTTTCTCGAGCAACATCCCAAATGCATCACACTTGCATTTTATCGTCCAACTTGATCATCGTTGCGCAGCACTGTGTCTTTGGGTTTTGGCTAGTACTGGTGGCGCTTGGGCTTGGCTTCATCCTCGTCCCGCTCACTAACCATTTCAAGCAAGGTTTCAAGTCCATTTTACAAGAAGAGACTTGCTTAATTTCTTCGGGAGTGAATAATAATGAGGCATCAGCAACGGCAAAAAGGACGACGAGAAGTAATAGGCACAACTTGGTGCCTATTGCTACGATTTAGTTTGTGTCTTTGTCTTTATGTTGCACACACATTGTATTATGGTATTGTTGTCTATTATGGTATATTTAGCCAGCCATTTCGTCACGGGAATGGTTTTCGATCTGATTGCCAGACACATGCGCGTCCGTAGCATAGAGAGGAGAGCGCAAGTGGCCCATCAGTGGATATTAAGATAAGTTGGTTAGTGGCTTTTGGAGAATTTTTTTCAAATTGCTCACTTTCACTATTTTATTTTCTTCTTACTCAATTTTTAAATATGTTTTCCAAAATACTCAATTTCCTTAGAAAAAGATCCAGTGCGGCGCATCAATTTGTTTTACCTCTCGCAGCAAAATGCTGCGCTGCGCTGCACCGGATCCGAGTCCACTTTCCTTAATGTGCTGTTAGGGAAGGCGATTTAGTGATTTATACTTAAGCCACTCTTACCAACAGTGCTTTAGGCTAGGTGATATTTTTACCCTTTAAGTAATGCTGACTCAGCATTATTTATAAGGTAAAAATACCATACAACTTTAGCATAAAATTGCACAAAAGCTTAATGCTCTCTAATCAATATCATCTTAGGCTGCTTGACATATCAATTATCATGTTGACTCAACATTATGTATTGTGTAAAAATGTCAGACAGGCTAAAGTGTTGTTGATAAGCGCGCCTTAAGTATAAAATGCTATTACCAACAACGCCTTAAGGAAAATGAGTAATTTGAAAAAAGAATATGGAGATTGAGTACAAAGAAACAAAATGGAAAAATTTTGTGCCTTTGGTTTTTGTTACACGAATTTGAATTTGAACTTGTGAAAAGTATAAATTGAGGCTTTGATTTATCGTCTCTTTTAATATATAGTGTAAACTGACGATTTTTCAAACGTTGGACATTGGTAGTTACATTGTTATTAAAGGGTTAAGATCCGGTAAGAAGTGAACTTATAGTGAGAAATAGGAATTAATTATGTCCATTGGTCTTTCTTATTCAACAGCCCAGATTAAACATCAAATAATTTTTAAAATCACCTAATTAACCCTTGTGGGGGTAATTTTGTCATGAACTAATTCTCTCAAAATCACCTAAACAACAGATCCTTCGATCTCGTTGATTGAACTGAATCCTCCGGCCAGCGTCGCTTCTGCAGCACCGTCTGCCCGCCCAGCCTCCGCGCCCTAGCACGGCGAGCGTCGATTACAAGAATATAAAAGATTCTTAAAATATGGTTGTTGATGTCATGTTATAGTTATATTAGCACTTATATTCATAGAGGAGATTTCTCGGGTACATATATATTTCTATTATATTTTTGAAGCACAACCACTAAAGATGGGAAGAGTCCGCACCATAGCTGGTACTAGGAAAATTTCACAAAATTATGAAAGGGAATAGTGTCACGCACTACAAATTTTGAGTAAAATTGGCGAGAACAAACATACGACGAACACTATCATCGTAACAAAAACTCGTTAACAATACGACAACAATTACGATAACCGAATTACCCCGTCAACTTTACGTTAAATATGCGATGACCATTATGATACGATGACAGCTTTCATCGTTATGTTAATTCAGCAACAGTACAATAATTTTTACGACAACCTCGTCACATCATAGCTTTACGAGAACAATTACGGGAGTTACACAATAACATAGTTTCTTACGATAACATTTTATTATCGTACTGATGATGTATTTTCATCGTTTAGTCTGCTGCCCACATATAAATTTTTGGTCTGCATCACAGGCAATTGGAACAAGATTTGGCAGCCTTATATAGTTGATTTGGTTTACTCAAGTCAGACATGCATTGCATATTTGTAAACACATTAATGAATCAGTATATTTTGTTTTATGGATCCGGCGAGGGTTGACTGCGTTTATAATATTAATGTTACAGTTTTCACAGATTTTTGGAAATAATTCTGAAGCTTCAAGCAGCACAAGTGGAGCGTAGTTATGTTCCACACTACGCCATTTTACACCATATACGACTAACATTGCGTATGTCGTATTAGATGTTGTCGCATAAGAGTACCTAAACGACAGTGTTTGCTTTGTCGTATTGGATGATGTCGTGTAAGAACATCCTACGCGACAACCGTAAAACGACATAGCAACGAGTGTCACATATGGATACTTACCCGACATCATCCAATACGACAAAGCAAACACTGTCGTTTAGGTTGTCTTACGAGACATACGCTTAAGCGGCACATCGAATGATGTCCCTTAAGAATACATGTTTGAAAATTTGGCACCGTACTTTTTGAATAATAAAGGCAACGAGGAACATTTACTGTGTCGTACATTTGTTCGGTCAACCACTTTACACTTATACGACTGTATAAGTCAATAACTGTCGCGTAAGATAATCACATTTAATGAACAAAATCAGATTTCCTCTTCATCTCTTCCCATTCTGCTCAGCACATTCTCTCGGAACACATTATTCTCTGCACTTTCTGCTCGGAACATTCTGCTCAGCACAGTAAACTTTTTTGTTCCCATTTTGTTTTTAATCTTCCATTTTGTTGTTGTTTGTATGTAAATGTTGTTTATACTCATATATAAAGTGTAAAATGGTGTAGTGGAACTCATGAAGTTTGTTATGCTTGTAATAGATTTGCTAATGGAGCTTGATACTTCATAGTTGTTGTGTGAGATCGAGTACACAATATTGAGGATTTCATTTTTGATCGATAAGGTTCCTTAGAGCTTTTGACAACAATGGTGAGACATTATTGAAATTCCAAACCAATTTGCAAGCTTTAGTATGGACTATTTCCTATATATGATCTTTTTGTGAAACATTTGCTCATAAATAATGGATTAACTTTATGTGTGTGTGTGTGTGCATCTCTTTGTATTTTCAGGCACATATGGATTAATCTCTGTGGATACGTCGAGTATTTGGTATGAGCATTCTCCATATTGTCTTGCAATCCATGCAATTCAAGTTTTCTATTTAGATGATCCAAAGGCCGGAGATAATTGGAAAGTGGTTAATATAGTGTCACATAGAGGTATTTATAGTGATGCTTCACTTGCTCGCGATGAAAATGCTAACAAAGCATATCAAGAAGACACTTTCGTGAACATACCTAACTACATACCTCTTGATGATCTATATGTTGATTTGGGAAGTCTTCCACGATCACCACCTCAATTTTATATGGATGATGACAATATTGAGGACGAGCTTGAATTTGAGGATGAAGAAGATGAATCAGATGGGGAGGATGAAGATGTTGAGGATGAGGATGAAGATGTTGAGGATGAAGATGAAGAAGATGGTGAAAATGAAGAGGATGCTTATATGGATGATGAACCTTGAATCTAATGATGCCTTGAACCATAATTGATAACTGTTTACAAGTTTATACTTGTTGTTTATGTTGAAAAATCATCTGTGAATTCATGTTTTGATGTGTACAAGTAAGTTAATGGAGGAGCGACAAGCATATCTTCCATTAACTTTTAACTCAATCTGTCTTTCCTTATGACACATTAATTGTCTATCTATGTCGTATAAGTATTCCCCCCCAGATTTTTCAGATTCCCTCCCACTAACCAAAAACACATAAGTACTAAAAAAACCTTCCTTTTATCAAAAAACACAGTCGTTTTTGGAAGTATAGTCATGAACCTCACTTAGGGTTTTCACATTCGTGTCGCAAAATCAACTCTCTCGTTCTCACTTAGGGTTCAGCCGCAAAATCAACTCTCGTTCTCACTACGCAAAATCAACTCTCGTCCACGCAAAATCAACGCTCGTCCTCCATCGATCACTCGCTCGTCCTCCATCGAACAGTCGCGCTCGTCGTCCTCCATCGCAGCTCGTCCTCCATCGCAGCTCGTCCTCACGTACAGGTAGAAACTGCTGCTTCCTTTTTTATGTATTTAATCACCTTTCTTTCCAATCTCTTATGATGTTTAACTACTTGCATCATGTAAGAGGAACTTTATATAAAGTCTTTGACGTTGATTTCTGTTCTGCAGAAACATTCCTTTGAATCCATGGCTCCTACTAAGAAGAGAACGATGAAAGAAATCAGTGAGGCATGTTCGGCGGAGTATATGAAGTTGCGACCGCCATCTGTTCGCCGCCCACCATCAAAGCTGGACAGTCCGGTGAAGATGACGAAGGCTCCGCCTACAAAACCCCCAAAGGCGGTTCCACAGAAGGAACCTTGTCCAACTCCGAACACCTTGTCCAACTCCACAGAACGGCCTGTCATAGCCCCTATAGCCCCCCCACCCGCACCGGAAAATCAAACCCTGACCCTTAGAAAAAGTCCAAGGCTGAACGCCATTTCCACTAAGAAGAGTCCGATAAAGAAGACTGGCCAGGCAACAAAGACTGTGAGGCCACTATTTCATGGCCCTGCGCTACCTCCTATTCGACCATTGTCATCAAGATCCCTATCTGCTAGTGTCCCTGCCCCTACTCCACCTCCTGCTGCCCCTGCTAGCTCTGAGGAACCTCCTGCTGCCCCTGCTAGCTCTGAGGAACCTCCTGCTGCCCCTGCTAGCTCTGAGGAACCTCCTGCTGCCCCTGCTAGCTCTGAGGAACCTCCTGCTGATGTCCTTGCCCCTGCACCACCACCATCTCTGATTCATTCAGTGGGGAATACTGATTTTGCCAACTCTGAGGAACAATCTCAGGCTGCGTCTCAGGCAGCAACTCAAAATAACATCGTTCATCGATCAATTCGGGAGCTTTCGGCGAACGTGGAAGGTATATAAGTACACATTTATGTTCCTGTTTTTTACGTGTATAGAACATGATTTGTGAATAATTTAATTGACTGCCCATGCAGGAGATGAAGAAAAGCGAGGTAAGCGTGGAGTTGTGAACGGGACAAGGGTGGCAGCGAAGGTCAACGGAAATAATAAGAAAAAAATCAAGCTGACATTTAACAAGTATGGTGATATCCCTGATAGTAAGGCTGATAATAGTTTGTGCGTCCATGAAATTGGGAGTGTAGTGCGCGATGAGGTGCCTATGTTGGCTGCTACTTATGGTCAATTGGCTAAAGATGCCTACAAGATTGTCGTAGCTCGGCTGAGTGTAAGTATACATTTTTCATTTTGTGAATACATATTGTGTATATAGTTTGTTTGTTCTGAATTACTGAAATTTATTACTTTCGTAGGTGAATTTTGAAATTGATGAAGAAGACGAGAAATTGTGGAATTACATCACCACAAAATCCATTGATAGGTTCAAGGATTGGAAACATCAGTGCAAGCAGCACTACCTTAAGTATGGGGCTGAACCGGTACCTAGAGAGTTTGTGGACCGTGTGGACCAGTGGAAATGGCTTTGCGAACATTTTGAAAATTCAAACTACAAGGTATTTTGAATTTATAACATGTTTCCTTCTCGTTTATGCTCTAAATTAATTATTTTGTATTGATGTAGAAAAAATGTGCCCAAATGAAAGATACGCGCTCCAAAAAACTTGATCATCGTTGTGGAAAGATGACATTCGCCTACCGATCAGAGGGACACGAGGAGAAAGGAGAGGTAGCACCTTTCCTATCAACATTTGCAGATGCTTATGGTGTCGAGCCGGCTGGTGCCGCTTTAGTGGTACTTTCTCATCCTTTGTATTTATTTTGATCAATTCAAGAAACTGTGGATATTGATTGTGATCAATTATTTCTGATTGTCATCAATTTGATATTGAGAAACAGTGGATATTGAGAAACTGTGGATATTAAAAAATGGTTAACTTGTTTGTAGCCATTTACTTGTGACTGTGGTTCTTATGTATTAGTTATTTCACCATGAAAATTGGTTAACTTCTGAAGTTGTTAAATTCTGAAGTTGTTAAATTATGTACTTGTTAAAAGTGGTTAACTTCTGAACTTCTTATGTATTAGTTATGTACTTGAAAAGTGGTTAAATTCTGAAGTTGTTAACTTCTTATGTATTAGTTATTTCACCATGAAAAAATAAATGTGATTTGAGTGAAGTTGTTGCCATTTGATCACTTCTTACTGTTACTGGACAAATGTTAACTTCTTACTGTATTAGTTATTTCCATTTGATCACTTCTGATTGAGTTTATAATGTGTAGGAAAAAATGAAAAGCAAGTTGAGTGAAATTGTTGGTGACCAGGCTTGTAGTGGAGTGGATGATCCTTTGCCCATGGATGTTCAGTTCAATATTATCGAGGAGGCAGTGGGCCAGAAGAGAGGCCGATACATATCTGGTGTCGGCAAGTGCATGAAGAAGGCTGCTCGTCCAAAGGGGGGCTATAAAATGAGCGCTGAAGTGCAAGCTGAACTCCAAGCAAAGGCTGATGATCGCGTCCAGATAAAAGAGCTGCAAGAGCGCGTAAAAATGTTGGAAGCCATGATGCGAGGGTCCAATGCAGCTGGTGGAAGCAATGCATCAGATGGTGCAACAAGCTTCATGCCTTAGGAATGCCCATATGCTAGTGGTAACCTTTTCTGCTATTTAACTTGCTTAATTAGCTTATTTTGGGGCTGTTGGTAGCCAAAATGATGTAAACACAGCTTGATGTGTTGTATTTTGGGGCTGTTGAACTTGTTTTGGGGCTGTTGAACTTGTTTTATGCTAGCGGATGTTGTTATATTTTTTGATGTAGAACAGTAAACTGAATGACAGGTTTATGTATTACTCTTCTTGTTTCTGTAAAATTAAATTGTCAAACAATTTCACCTGTCGCGTATGAGATCAAAGCAGATTTACAGTTGCACTTACGGTACATAACTTACACGACATAATAAATCACACTACTAACACGACACGACTAACGCGACGCAACTTACGCGACACAACTTACGCGACAAAACTTAAGCGACCCAACTTAAGCGACCCAACTTACGCGACAGAAACTTAAGTTATTTATGTCGTTTATGTATATAGCAACACTCAAATAAATGTCCCGTAATCAAGAAAGTGTAGTCACGCAAGCAACAACTTACACGACAGTCAATTGACATAAAAGACATGGCGAATCGACTGTCCCTTAAGTTACCTCTTATACGACAGTTGCTCTCTACGACTGTCGTATATGACATATACGACGTAGGTTACGCGACGCAGCATTTGCGACACAATACCTGTCGTATAAGACATATGCGACTTCTTTTGTCTCTTAAGCGACTAAAATGAGCATGTCGTATAAAGTGTAGAATGGCGTAGTGCCAATTTGTAAAATATTGTACGCTGTTCCCCTCATTTAACCATTTTCAGAAAGCCAAATAAGTTATGTTGTAATGTTATTTTAATTTAAATATTTTATAATTCTTAGAGCTTGTTGCCATAAACTTCAATTATAGCACTTTCGACCACTATGGGTAAAAATCTATTTCATATCCTGGCAGGTATTAGTGACAACGCCACATCATATACAACGACACAATATATGAATTATTTATGACAGTCTTCCGCACCTTTAGCTGACAGAGTTGACGATGACGTTACTGTAACCTTGCGAGAATATTTTTACGACAATCTTACAACAACAGTGCGAGAACAATACGATAGCAACGTACGTGAACAGTGCGATAAATTTACGATGACAATCTGTTTACGTTAACATATTGGTTGCCGTATAGTCACCGTAAAAAGTGAGATTCCAACGTCTATATAAAATTTGCTTCCCTGCTGTGAAAATGATAAGGCAGAAGAAGGACTTCATCCAAAATTCATGAACTCCTGAGGTAATGAAAGGATTTATGTTCTTTATAAATTATATATTATGTTTAAACTAGTTTATGATGAGTATTTTATCCTTTACAACACTTATTTGGGGCTACATTAAATACTTAGCATATTTTTAATTTAGTTAATTTTAAGTACAAAGATAATAATCGTTGTTCACAAATTACAACACTTTCATGATTCTACATTTTTGACTTAACATCATATTTATGCACACAATTGGTTATTGCCCACTGGTGTATAGACGACTTCTCATCTACTAGGATATGAGTAGACAAAGTTATCACTATGATGTTTATACTTGCTCTGCCCAAGGCGGGATATATGGATGTGAATGGGGGTCCCAACTGTTGCGGTATTCACAGCTACAGTTTTGAAAAATACAGAGAGGACAATGAGGAATCAACTGTGGAATGTACGGAATCCATGCCAGAGACAAATGAACGTGATGAGGTCGTACACCAGCCTTCACGCAAACTCCCCGATACTAGTGAACAGCCAACTACGAAGTAACATAGTTAAAAAAGTGTCTGCCTCGGAGCCTTTTGAACAATAAATTATTCGAGTCAATGTCAAAACATTTCGCTTGATATGTGTTCTATTTAAGTCCCAACAACAGTAATCTTAATATATCACTTATTTGTATGTCTTATACTAATTGAGCAACCGTTTAACCGTAATGATGTCTTCCCCACAGAGTTCATGCAATGGAATCGTTGATTGAAGAAAGATCATTGATGTACAATCGCCGCGATAAAGGAAAAACTTACAACAACGATACATTCATGTGGAGCGTTACTAATTTTATTGAAGTTGCTATTGCAAGAGGGGAACTTTCAACTAAAATGCAGTGCCCTTGTAAGCACTGCAAGAATAAAAAGTGTCATGTGGCTGGTACTGTTGAAAATCACTTATACAAAAGTGGTTTCACACAAAATTATTATAACTGGACATACCACGAGGAACAAAGAGTAGATGAAGAATACGCGCCTACAGTGAATCAACTACCCTTACAGTTACCAATTACGTCAGACGAGCACGACCCTCCATTTGATCATATGGACAGTCGATACACTGACATGGTGCATGACGTGGCAGGCTACAATTGGGAAACAACTGGCCCTTCCGAACCTCTACAAGAGCGGCCAAACCAAGACGCACAACATTTCTACGACCTGTTATGTGCGAGCAATAACCCCGCTTATGAAGGGTGTACCACATAGACTGAGCTTTCGTCACATATGAAGTTACTGCAAACAAAAGCTGACTACGGCATGTCAGTTCCTGCTTATAATTCACTATGCGATTACTTGCAGAGTGTGGCTAATTGTGATAACCGATTGCCAACATCTTTCAACCACTCAAAGAAGGTTGTTGACGACCTGGGTATGGGGTACAAGCGTATTGATTTGTGTGTCAATGGTTGCATGATTTATTACTTAGAATCAGAGGGTATGAGCAATTGCACATTTTGTGGCGAAGACAGATATATCCTAGTGCCGCACAAAGTACAAGTCGTTACGTACGAGTAGCGCGTTTGTCAATGTTCTACTTTGATGTTCCCATGAATGGCATACTGTTTGGCAAAACGGCTTTAGAACTGTTCGAGCTAATGTTCAGGAGGAGTACGAACACATTCTGGAACTTCTGTACAACGTAGAGCAGACGCAGAAGATATGTACTCCTTGGCAAGGAAGGCTTCAAGTAAATATTCCGATTATCTCTTGGAAGATCCTAAAAAGATCGAGGATCTTTTGTTCCGATCTGAAGTTGGCCAGCAAGTTTTTCGAGCGTCAAATATTTGTATAAAGAGTTCCGATTTGAAAGATACGCATTAGCATATTTGAGAAATATTTGATGGGGTTTATCTTGTGTGAGTTAGGGTTTCGTCCAAGCATATAAATACAATGCAAGGGCAACCCTAATTCTTGTCGCTCCCACTGATAAAATAAACACGAGGAAATCTTTACTGATTGGAGAAGGAGCGACAGCCGATTGAGTTCTCCCTACCAGAAACTCATCGGTGTAAGAGCAGTCTTAGCAAGTGCATCTCAGACTGCCTGGAAGTGATCATACTGTGCACACAACGAAGGAGAACAAATTGCTTTCAAGAGAAAGCGACTGAGCTTCAGGAGAGGTTCGAGAATGTTCAGATAGACGATCTGGACGAAGGGGATCGAGGAGAGTTGCGACGAACCTCGGTTGCAAATCTGAGAGACGGAGTGTTAGTGGTGAGGCCATTACAAGCAAAGGTGTTGTGTAAGTGTAAGACCTCCTGTGCCCTAAACTCGTAATAAAGATTTGTTGTCCCTTTTCCGGGTGTGGGAAACCCCCCAGAGTAGGCGTAGCCGAACTGGGTTATCAATCTGTGCGTACTCGTGTCTTTATTGTTCTGCTCGTACCGTGTGTTGAACTGTTGTAGAGAGAGTTCAAGGTCAGTCCGAACTGGACTTTGAACACTTGCTTGAACAGGGGATAGAATTTCATACTTAGACATTATTCCAAGATTGCAAAGGTTATTTTTTTTATGAAAAACACTGCAAGACATATGTCCTGGCATAGTTCTAGTCCACGCGATCGAAACACAATGGTCCACCCTTCTGATGGGGAGTCCTGGAAACATTTTGACTCTTGATATCCGGAATTTGCTACCGAGACACATAATGTTAGGTTGGGTCTATGTTCTGATGAATTTAATCCATTCAGGAACAATGCAAAGTCATATTCGTGTTGGCCTGTGATGGTTACCTCGTACAACCTCCCACCGTGGATGTGTATGAAAACACGATTTATGTGGTTGACAATACTAATCCCCGGACCTACAAATCCTAAGAAGAGAATTGATATGTACCTGCGACCGCTTATTGAAGACTTAAAAATCCTTTGGAATGTTGGGGTGAATACATATGATGCTAGCAGGAAACAAATTTTTACAATGAGGGCAGCATTAATGTGGACTATTTCAGATTTCCAAGCTTACGGTATGCTTTCAGGATGGTCAATACAGGGCAAATTAGGCTGCCCATATTTTATAGAGGACACAAAGACTTTTTGTTTCCAACATGGTCGTAAGGTTTCCTATTTTGATTGTCACAGAAGGTTTCTGCTCGTACATCACATACACAGATCAAACATAGACATTTTTTGTCGAGATCATGTTGAGCATGATGGCCCAATTCCATTTCGTAGTGGCCATGATATATATAACAGAATTTGAAATTTTAATTACGTATGGGAAGAGAGGTCGGACAACGTTATTGATGGATTCGGTGTCAGACATAATTGGACAAAGAAATCTATTTTTTGGGATCTTCCATACTGGGTGAACATAAAATTGCGCCACAATCTCAGCGTGATGCATATTGAAAAGAATGTCTTCGATAATATATTCAACACTGTAATGAATGTGAAAGGTAAGACGAAAGATAATGGTGTGCGGTGTAGGATCGACATTCGTACTTAATGTCAAAGACTAGAGCTGGAATTATGTTTTAGTAAGGGGAGGCCGGTAGCGAATAAGGCAAAATACTGCTTATCGTCGGCTGAGCAAATGGTTGTACTATAGTGGATCAAGTCCCTAGCTTATCCTGATGGTTTTGCAACCAATTTGGGATCGTGTGTAAACTTAGAGACGGGGAAATTAATGGGGTACAAAAGCCATAACGCTCATGTCTTCCTGGAAAGAATGATGCGTGGTTTATTACCCACACCGATATGGACTGCCTTATCTGAATTGTGTACCTTTTCCGAGATGTCTGCGCATCTTCATTGGACACAGTGCGAATGAATCAATGGCAAATGAATATTCCAAAGACATTATGTAAGTTGGAAACTATATTTCCACCCTCATTCTTTGACTCGATGGAACATCTACCCATTCACATCGCTAACGAAGTAATTCTTAGAGGTCCGGTACAATATCGATGGATGTATTCGTTTGAGCAATTTATTTATCGCTTAAAAAACCTGGTGGGTAACAAAAGCCAAGTAGCATCGAGCATTGTGATGGCTTATTTGCAATTGGAGATCACCTTTTTGGGGAGTGACTACCTTGGTCCCGAGTATAAGACAAAGGAACGTCGTCCGAAAAGAAATGAAATATTTACCCATGCATTTGATGACGAACAAATTTCTATTTTCAATCACCTTGGTCGCGGCGGTAAACCAAAATGTAGAAGAACGTTATCGGATCAGGAATTGTGGTACGAATCGGAGTGGACATCTATGATCTGGGTACCAAGGGAGGCAAGGGAATTGTGGTTTGCAGAGTTTAAGGTTGCGTTATGGTTTTGTGTATTAAACGATATGTAGTTGTTCAAGTTGTACAAATTGTTGTTTACAGTTATACGGTGTGCAGAAATTAGCTTGTTGGAAAAATGAATCCAATGAAGTTATCTACAACATATTCTATCTGAAGTGTGGATATGTGCTTCGAGAATTGAAGACACGACCTTCCTCAATGGTCTTCTACCTGCACAACTGGTTGCACATGCCAGATTGAAGTTTAAAATTTGAAGTTGCCCTTCATTATGAAACTGTACCGTATAATAGATATGTTTTTTGTTTGTTTTCAAAAGTAATGGTTAACATGTTGAAAATAATGTTTTGCGTATATGTATATATTTTTTAAACCCACCACGTATAAATTAAAATGTTAAAAGTGGGTCACAGCTAATTTAGCCCACAACTCCACTTGTACTGAAATAAGTTGAAACCCTTAGCGAAATTTACAATTCACCGCTCAGACGAAATTTACAATTCACCGCTCAACCAAACATGGTGTTTTTATTTCGCCGCTCAAAGACGCTCAACATTATCAAAAGCCAACAATTGTAGCTAACCACTTCACACTATCATACGCCAACACCACTACTGGAGATTTCACTGACGCCTCATACTTTTCCCGACCGACCGTCGACATATCGGACTGGTAATTTCAAAGTATTTGACGTCGATACAATAGTAGATCTAGGGTTTTAACCAGTTGTCCCAATTTTTCTTATGGTCGGCGCTTATAGTGTTTGGTAGTCAGTCGTATTCATTTTCAAGTCTCTTCTCCTATGTTGCCTGATGTCAAATTCCATCCCTCATATTTGTTAGGTTAATTTGTAGATTGAGATGGTTATGCCGTGTTCCATATTCTCTAATGATGCTTATGGTCCATCCCTCATATTTTGGTAGTTCAAAAGTGGTCTCCTATGTCACCTGATGCTTATTTGTTAGGTTAATTTATAAATTTTTCTGGCTTTGTAATGTAGCAGCTAATTCAATTGTCCCTACTTGATAGTTTGTTTTTATTTTCTAAAGTCGATAATTTTGTCAACATGTATGGATGCCCAGTAGACATGGATCGATCTGAGTCTGCTCAACGACATGCACCCGCAATATCTGCTTTGGCACGCTCAAAAGAAGGCGCTCTTGGACGTGTGTAAGACATGTATGATGCTGGGCTTATCGGAGTACACATAGGTCCTTCAGGTGGCACAAATTCCCCCATAAGAAGTCCAGCTACTGAATTTCATGCCAACCAACGTCCGTAGAACCGTCATCGATCTATTTCACCTAATGCGCATAGGCACACTTATGGCCGGCGTGTTCTCCCACCTAGAGAAACATCACTGCCAACACCGACCACAAACAGAACACAACCACCCTCCTCACAGCTTCCTCATTATAATGACTATGTCCCTCGGCTTGTCCCACATTTTGATTCCAGTAGAGTATTACCTACACCATCCAACATCGGTGAACCTCGCCATGGGCCTATTCAACCTGATGCAGTCCCTCTTGACGATGATACTTTTATGTTGAATGTCAATCCACTTTTCACTAATGCCTCATATGAATTCGTAGGGCAACAAGATGGTTAGTCTTCCCAACATGAGGTCAGAGTGTCCCCTACTATTTCCAAACCTTCGGTTGATCGACCATTACCTAGGTCGTAGCCTTACCCACGCGCAAGCCCTGGTCCTGACGGGTTGAGGGGTACATTTTCTTCTGAGGATGCTAGTGGGGTGACGGATGATGATCGTCGAAAAGTTTTAATTAGACCAGGCCATCCTAATCGGTAAGTTCATGATGTTTAGGAAATGTTAATGTTTTTAAAGTATATGGATGTTATATGTGCTAACCAAACATGGTAACTGGTTGGTTTCCTCTGAGTGGGAATAAAATTGTGCATTGATAAAGTGAAGACAGGAGTAATGGAGATTTAATTTATTGCATACATTGTATACCATGAAACTTTTTTCCTATGTTTGCAGCTTTAAACCAAAGAAAACCGGTATCGATATTAGTTTTCATTGCATGGCCAAGCATTGGGTTGCAGACTGGACAACCATCCAATATTGTGATGAGTCGGCAAAAGAGCAGTGGTTTGAAGAGTTTAAGGTACTAGTTATAAGTAAAAGATATGTACTACTTTGATTATCATCAAGTGTTTAATGATTCATTAAAATCTATTTGCATTTTCTTGAATATAACTTGTATATTATACGGTTACTGCCAATTCACTACAACTTCACATTACAGGCAAGGGCGATGTGGGACCCAAAACATACTACCGAAATCAAAAGAATTTTCTTTGAGAAATGCCAGAAGAAGCTAAATGACGGTTAGTACAATCTACATCACGCTAGGTGTAAGGAGGGGCTCAAATTTCTTAAGCGGCACGAAGTCGATGAAGGTCTGATCTGGTACATTAAAAATTCAGATCTGGTTGGAAAAATTTCAGAGCGCAACAAAATAAATTCCAAAGGGATAGAAGCCCGAGTGCACAGGGCAGGTGCTAAAGGTACATATGAGATTTATGAAGAATTGGTGAGTGCTACTGAGTCACTTGGGTTATCCTCATACACGTTTTTTAATAATTTGCTTGCTTAGCACAGTTTTATATTAATTTCTTTACAGGACACTACTACAAACGATGCAATATGCATCGTTTTTTTTACATTATGCATCGGTTCCCAAACCGTTGCATAATCAACCATTGCATAATGTCTATACATTATGCAACGGTTCATTAAAAACAGTTGCATAAGGTCTGAATATTATGCATCAGTTTAGGGAAAATCGATGCTAAATGGCGGACATTATGCAACGGTTTCTTCGAAAACCGATGCATAATCATTCAAAAAAACTGGCAGATTTAGCTTTACAAAAGCTCAAATCCACCTGAAATTAAACATCAAAATTATACCATGCTATTCTAATTTTTAAATACAATGCAGCTTACATTCAGAACATCATTTCACTAATTCTACAATACAATCATTCATACACATATTTGTCTTTGGTACAATTGACAATATGCCACAAAACATTACATAACAACTGTGTCTAAGTTAATGTCCTATACTGCGAAATGATTGGTCACATACTCACGTAGGTAGCTGCAGATTTCATCCCGCACTTCAAGAATCTTGTTGTGTTCGTATGACGCTACTCCGTTAGGAAAACACTATAAAAAACAAGAGAACTTAATCAACAATTGAAGAGTGAAAATGATTAAATGAACAAAAAAATTATAAATACAATATTTTTATTGATTAAACAGTTAAATGAATAACATATGTATATATATCTCTAAAAAGCTCACTTGGTTAAGGTCTTCAACCTCCGCACCATTATTAGCCCGTACAAATGCTATAATGTCTCGAATATATCGAAGGACATAATAACCACATAAATGGCCAGGTGGTTGTCTTGGACACTGCACGATCAAGAATCTCAGTTGACATACTTTATAAATGAAAAAAATATTTAATACAAATGTCTAATTTGTGAATACCATAACTATCTTCCACTCTACTTTACGTGTACTCCTCAGTACACATCCTTGGTAGTATCGATTTAATCCCCTAAAACAAACACTATAATGTAATTAGTGACTTTCAATACAAGTTATAAAATAAAAGTAATTTCTAAACTTACGTCTCCACCAACTCTTTTGCATCAGGGTTTATATCCTTCTCTTCCGTCGATGAATCAAGCCAAAGAACTTTATGTTATCTCGGAAAGATGACGCATAACATTCAATGCCACCAAAAAACCCACTAACTTAAAAACAAATGTGTTCAGAACAGAAGTTAACAACTTATAAAATAAGTGATGAACTCACAATATGTGATCAACATATGGGAGGAAGTAGCAAAAAAGTTGGTCTTTGTCTGGCATATTCAATCTTCCTACAAACGTCGCTAATCTCTCATTTTTCTCCATGGTTGGGGTCATTAAAGACGGAATAAAAAAACCAAACTTAATATCCGAACGAAGCATCTGATCGTGTAAATAACTACAAAGTAAAAACTTGTGTTAGTTAGA
Source organism: Rhodiola kirilowii (assembly GCA_033675215.1). Lineage (NCBI taxonomy): Eukaryota > Viridiplantae > Streptophyta > Magnoliopsida > Saxifragales > Crassulaceae > Rhodiola > Rhodiola kirilowii. The sequence continues at coordinate 8,877,776 of CM066201.1, forward strand.
CTAATTGCAAAAAAATGTTTAAAAATATAAATATTACCATTTATATAACTCAGATGTTGAGTTCCCCAACTCTTTTAACTTTAATAGATCCGTGACTTCCTATTCACCCAATACGATATCGTAGTCGTTACCGAACACCTCAGCGTTAGCGTGTACTACAATCGTATCTCTACTCAGGTTGTTCCACACTTCATGTAGAAGTCGACAGTCCACGAACATTTCATCTACATAATCATCGCCAGTAAGTGGCAAAGACTCGTATAAGTGTATGTCATATGCCTGCATGTTATTTCCGTCAAGATTAAATATCTTAATTTATGTCTAATATAACACAATGAAGCAAATGAAGCTATAATATTCGATTATCTCACCCTTTTATTGACAACGACCAAGTCTTTCGGCCATGCCACGTGATGGTGAACTGCAACTAGAACATTCGAGTGCTTTGGATGGGGTGTTGGCAATGATGCACGTCGACCTTGGTAAGGTACTATATCGACCTGAACTTTCACGTTATCTTCGGGTATTGCTTCAAAGTTAACAAAATGGCCATTTACGGCTCGACTGATAGCCACAAGCTGTTTTTCACCTTCAAGTTGCCCCTCGATGTATAATAGGCTCTTCAGGCCACCCTGTTAGCAGTAGAAGTAATAATTTTTAAACCAACACAAAAAGTATTACATACATTTAACCAACATAAATAATAAATTTAAAAATTGTAAATGTACCTCTCGTATGTTCTTCCATGGGTTTAAATCAACAGGATAGTGAAGGCTGAAGTGATCGGACGCATCTAACCGAATATTATTACTTGAACTGGGTGTGCCACCTGAGGAGGTGGAGATAGGTAACCCAACCCTCCACGAAATGTGTGACCCGACTCCTCGGGTACATCCTTTGGGCTCAGGCGTCCCAATCACCTCAGTTAGTATGTTATGTCGTCGATTCTGAGACGAGAACTGTCCTTGAGAGGATCTTGCCACTAACTCATCCTATTAACAATCATTAAATACCAAAAGTTAGTGTATGATATTAACTATTGAAATTGACATAAGAAATAACTTACAATCTTTGTTGCCACTCGTTGGGATGCCTCGGTGACGAACTCGTCATTTTTCATTTTCGTCCCCTCTTCCACATCTTATGTCTCTCTATAGTGACATTAGACAACTGCACCTCTTTAATTGCGCCCTGTGCACTCGGCTATTTTCTTAGCTGTCAATTTATCTTCAAGTTTTCTGTAGCCTCCTCGACCAAGGATCTGCGCATATACATTCTTCTTAACAAGCTCTTTGTTAGTCTCTCTTAACTTCATAGCATTTTCAGAGAGCATATGCTCCTTAAATATCCTCCAGGTCTCTTTGTCAAGATACTTATACTCAACCAAAGGATCTTCATTTGCCTTGTCACCGTGGATGTAATCTTTTGCCAGTCTTGACTTGAAATTCTTCCACGTGCTACAAGCGACCTTCAACTCATGTTTTTTATGCGGCTCGCATCCCTCAAAAATTACATAAAGAGACATATAACAAGTTATAATTAATACAAAAAATAATCAACATCACAAACAAGTATAAGTTTCAATTAAAGAAAAACTTACAGTTGCATCTCTCCACAAAGTTTCCTTATAATGGTTAGGAACTTTCCTCCAATCGCTGTAGGTGATAGGAATTCAAGAACGGGCCACCATACCCAAGAAGCTCCTCCAAGTGTCTCCCTTCTTCCCTTTCGGATTACCCTTAATATCGAAGTTGATCGTGATATTGGTACCAGCCACTGTGTGTTGCTTAATCAACTTTGCCATGTATACAGGGCTTTTCTTGTGTCTTGGTGTGTGGGAAGAGACACAGTAGTCATCGTCACCGCTGCTGCTATTAGCCATGATTCTGTAAAGGAGTCACATTAAATGTCAGATGAAACACATTAAATATATGAATACATAAACGAACATGATTATTAAACAAATAAAATGACGTGTGATAACGAAATAAGTAGCATATACAACATACACAGAAATTAAGTTTCTTTATCAATCCATATTCCTTCGCCGTGATCTTCTCGCAACTGTATTTCGTCATCAACTTCAATGTCGTCGTTGTCTACTGGAACTGTCGTACAAACGGGTAAGCAATCCTCAGCCATCTCTTCAGATGTACCACTGATTACTTGTTGTTTTCCATTTATCACAACATACTGATTGTTGTTCAAATGGTCTTTGACGAAAAATACTTGTCTTGCTTGTTCGGCCATAATGAATGGCTCATCCTTATATCCCTCTCTTCGAAAGTCGACAAATGTCATTTGATCAGTCGAAATTTTGACTAGTTAATTGCTCCATACGATGAAGGATATCACTCGTTCTCCCGGCAAATTGTCATCATTTAACCTTTTTTTCTAGTGTTTCAGATCATATATCACATATATAATACTTTTGGATTGATCCGAAGCAAAGCAAAGCAATTGGTGAAGATTTGGGCGAAAACAGGACAAAACAGGGCAGATTGACCTTTCCGCCTTATTTTGCACGCACAGATCTCATATGGTGTCCACATCGACTGATTCAAAGCTTGTTGGAAAGCTAATTCAAATACCTACAACTTTGTAGTTGACACCAAGAGCAGATTCAAAGGTTTAGACCTTCAAAAAAGTGACGGAAGTCAGGTCCCGTGACGCTCCCTACTGTCACAGGACATAAGAAGTGTCACGGGACTTGGCCGTGGCAACGAAATCCTTGGGTCCCGTGACGGCCCGTGACAGTTAAGATGTCACGGGACTTTCCTAATTTGGGCTTTGGATTATTTTGGAAATTCGAGGTATAAAGAGAGGATTCGACAAGATTCAGTGGGGGTGGATTTTTGGAGAGTTGTATGCTTATTTTGAAGAAATAACCCTAGCTTGGGAGAAGACAGAGCGAGAGATTGAAGGATTCAACGAGCACCCGCGTCATTACGGTTTCCTCATCCTTTATCTCTTTATCAACACTACTCTCGGTTTATTTACCATGAGTAGTGAGTAGTCTTCTTATTCTGGGATCCTACGGATCCCGTGCATTGTACCCAACTCGTCATGTGATCATATGAATGTTTTTCATTAATGCAAATCGAATATTCAATTTCATCGTGCTTAATTTATCGTTCTTACAAGTATTTACATTGAATGGGATGTTTGCATGCTAGAACGTATCTAGGTTATTTATCGAAAGATGAATGAGTCCTAGGTATTAACTGGATTGGATGAAATTGTGTGAAAACCTTTAGTTTAATAAATCGAGATCGTTGATAATCCGTGGATGGGCGGCGTTCAACGATTGAGATTAATCTAGACAATGATCCGTGGATGGGCGGCTTATCTAGTGTGATTTTGGTTTAATTCGATATTCGATAGCATGATGAATTACATGATAATGATTGCATGACTAGTGGGGTTAGCACGGGTGAAGTATGGATTCTGGAATTCTTTCTCTGATAAGTACAAACCATTTAATTTTTTGTTATTTAATTTCTGTAACTTTCGTGACAACAAAACCTTTTTACAAAGTTTAATCGGAATAGCTAAATAGGTCGCACTGTTTGCTAGTACTCACACACCTATTCCTTGGATCGACCCTTGGCTTACCAAGGTTATAAATTTTGTTTCACTACGATTTGACCCCTAAAACTTATAATTTGACGACTATAAAGGGTTAAAAATACGCTTGTCAAAATGGCGCCGTTGTCAGGGAACAATGTTTAGTGTGATATTGGATTTAACAAGTGTAGGTTAGACTATTCCACTTTTTTTATTACCTCTTTGTACATACTCTATATATTTCTGACCTCCACTAATCACTTTTATTTTGAATGTTGCGAGGATGTTCTCTTTTGGTCATCAAGACACCTACCCAAGGGAAGAGCCTTATTGTCAGACATATGCATATGATGCAAATTGGGAAGGAAATCAAAATCAGTTCTACGATCAACATTATTATCAAAATGATCCTTATTATGAGAGTTGCCAGAATCACTCGCAGCAGCAACAACCTCATGACACTGATGGATTATCGCGTATAGAGTTTATGTTGGCTAGCTACTTAGCGAAGCATGAGAGGTCGTCTCGGAAGCATGCTGCGACAATAAGTGACCTTCGGAAGACGGTGGAATTACCAGGATCCTTTTATCAAAATGACCACAACTATGAGAGTTATGAGGACCAGTCGCAACAGCAACATCAGTTTTATGATCAATAGTACAATTATCAGCCACAGCATCCCAAGCAACAGGAGTCTGACAGCTCATCTAGCATGGAATCCATGATGGCTACTTTTATGGCTGAGCAGGATAAGTGAATGAAAGGATTGGAGCAGACACTCGAGCAGATCGGCATCCGAAACAAAATACTTATGGACAAATTAGAGCAACAAGCTATTGCAGCCACCAATGCATGCGAAGACGAGGACATCGAGATGACAATGGCCAATCATCAAGAAATTCAAGTCTACGAAGCATATTCATCTTCAGCTTTATTTCCAATCCACGTGGAAGATGATCAGGATACGAGAATGCTCTCTATAGTAGAACAACCTGTCTGTGAGGATGGTTTTGAAGCGTTTAGAATGGTTGCCAAGGCTTACACTGAGTTGGAGGATGATGAGTCTTGTACCGATGACGTCTCAGAAGATGAAGATACATCTCCCTCTACTACTACTGCTTTAAAAGGTCATTTAGATGGGCAAACAGAAGAGAATATCATTCCACAGGTTTCTCCGAGCGATGATGAGCTATTAAAGGATCATACGTATGAAGACTTTGTTGATGTGTACCTGAGTTCAATCGAAGAGGACCCTCGCATACGCCTGAATACGATGGTGAAGGGAAATTATGAAGTATATGCACCATAAATCTTATCTAATGAGTATAAAGGAAGTGTTCTTGCTGGAGCTAGATTTGCAGATGTATATCTCGCTGCACCGCCTCCAGATAAGTTTTGACAGTTCTTGCCTTACGTCTTGAAATTGTTATTAGGGAGTTTCTACAGTCCCTTGGTTCTTAAGGGTCTCGAATTTTTGAAGGGACTGCATGCTCTACTCAACGTTCATGTCATACTAGATGGACGTAAATTTCAATGGGATTTGAAGGTGGATTGACACTATCTCCATCGCTATGTCTAGCCATGACATTAAACTAGGCCTCTTCGGGAAGTAACCCGCGCTGTAAGTATTTAGCTAGTTTTCATCTGCATTTGCATTGTGTGATTTCATGTGTGTGCAGCGGTTTTAAGTGTGGAGTGCCAACTCAAGAAAAGTAGAATTTTAGTCCCATGACACCCCGTGACACTAGGACTGTCACGGGACTTGGCCAAAGCAATGTCAAATTTTAGCCCCGTGACAGATCAGGTGTCACGGGACCAAGCCTTAGCAAAGAACTCTTTGATCCGTCCCGTGACATCCCGTGACCATAGGACCGTCACGGGATAATGGTTCTGTCACGGGACCTGGTCGAAGCGTTGTATTTTCCAGGTCTCGTGACGTCCCATGTTAGCCCGTGACAAAGTCGGTGTCACGGGACCTGGTTGATTTCAAAATCTGAAATTAGGGTTTTTGAAACCCAATTCAGCGAAGCTTCTCGACCAAAATCAGTCTGACGGTGCTGCTTAGTTCTTCATGCATGCTATTTGACGGAGCCCACTGCACTGTCGTTAAGGTGCAATGTTCTCTGTACAAATAAATTTATATTTTCCGCTACTCGCGACTACACTACTGGGTAGTAAGTGGTAAGTAGGGGTCGAACCCAAGGGAATTAGAGGGATAATTGTTCTTTAGGGGAGTTTGTATAGCGAGGGAGCGTGTTTTAAAGTTGATTGAGATTTTAGCGCGATTAACTAAGATACTGTTTTTGGTTTTTATGGTTTTTTGTGCGGAAAAGTAAATACAGAAATTAAATACAGAAATTAAATGACTGAAAGTATAAGAGTTAAGGGAAGAAGACTTACAGTGGGTGATGCGTGATTGCGATTCCTCCGGTAGATGAGTGGTTGATGGTTGTAGTTGATCGAGCTGTTTATAAAAGTAAGTACAGGGGGTTTTTGTAATTCAAGGGAAAGTATTCGGTTTCAGGTACCTTGTATTATAACATGTTTATTAATAACTGTTAGTAACCTTTCTAAGTATTCAAAGATGAATCAAGGCCCTTTCGTAGCGCAAGACTTGCAACATCGTTTAAAGCAACACTTGTTCTACTTCAGACTAATTCCTCCTTTCGAAGTATCTTAGCCTTTTGTGCATCCATTTGAATTCTTTGGTCTAGTTTCCAAATGGTTTTTTATGATAAGCCGAACTCCTCGATAAGTTTTGCTTGTTACAGCTTCCACTTACCGAGTATGATCACGAATTCCCACGGAAGGGCTTTGCTTGTTACAGCTTCCACTCAACCTTGGAAACTCTGACTATAAATGGCACATAGAACAAGTTTTGAATACAGATAAATGAAACTAAAAGAAATTAAGACATTATATAATACAAGAAAATACCTTCGACCGAATGAGGAGTTTAGCTACGAATATCCCTGGAAAAGGACATCGTAACTAAATACTCGGGGGTTTTTGAAAACAGTAAGAGGGAAAGGGGTGGAATACTCAAGAACCAACAGGAGTATTCCCAATTTCCTACTGAATACTCAAGAACCAACAGGAGTATTCTCTAAAGTATTATAATACTCAAGAACCGACAGGAGTATTATAATTTCAAATCAGTATAATACTCAAGAACAAACAGGAGTATTATTTCACAAAACCAAACTTACAAATAACCAAACTTTTAGAGAGAGAAGTTACAATTTTTGTGGATGTTGAAATGAGGAGGAGGATGGCTCCTTTTATAGCCACAAGGGGAGGAGGATGGAGGGTAGAGATGGCTCCATGTGGTGTTGCATCCAAGGAAGGAGAAGGGAGGAGGAAGGTGTGGAGAGGAGGAGCTCCACATGTCACCACCCCATGGTGTGGAGGAGAGCCGCCGGTACTAGGTGAGAAATGGAGGAGAGCTTGTGGCTTTGACCACCTCTTGCCAAAGCCACCGGTCACCCAAGGAGGAGGAAGGGTGTTTGCCACCCATGAGTCATCTTCTTCATACTAGCCGCCGGTCACTTGGTCCATGGATGAGTTTTGACAGTTTTGTGCAGTCTTTTCACAAAACTATCAGTCCTATTTCGCTCCGTCTGACTTTGATTGTTCCTCGGTTGGATTTGATTTGAGTAATTCTTGGTCAGGATCTTGATATTTCTTCGTTCAGCGTCTGATCTTGACCTTGGATTGACTCTTATCATCTTTTCAGCGTAAAATCCTCTCCTTAGCGTGTTTTCACTTTAGTCTCTAAAATGCCCTGTAGAAATAAATCGGGACTAACAAGCAGAAGTTAAATAGACCAACAGTCTAATTTGGTGGGTTTTACTGTGTTTTTGATTCGTATAATTATGGTCCATCAGATCACCCCACACTTTTAGTTGTTCGTCCCGAACAATGCTATTAAAGGGCGGCACTCTAAGTTTGGTTTTAAAATATGAAAATTAGACTGTGGGACTCGATTTATCCTAATTCATTCATTGCTTACTTATTACCAAATTGAACTGTATAAATAAATAGAAGAAACTTGATACGTGTACATTCGTGCCGAGATGCAAATTATTCTGGATGTTTCGGGAGATAGCCCTTTTTAGGCTCCTAGACTGCAACCTCGGGATCGCCTCTCACTATATGGTTTCCTTGTAGCTTTCTCTAGCACGTGATTCGGTTCGGGTTTCACTGGTTTGAGTACTTGGATTTTTCTTTTGGCGAGGGACTGCTTTTTGTAGTGAATCGGCCTTTGGCCTTTGATTTGACTCTTCGAGTACTTCACTTTTTGTTCGGTGAAAACCTTCACAATTTTGGGCCTTTGGCCTCTTGATTTGCTTCTTCGAGCTTTTTGCGTCTTGTGACTTGCTAGTCCATTTTCTCAAGCCTTTTTTGGGAGGTCCAATCATCGCCCGCAAGCCTATGGAAATACCTCCCCGCTCCTCTCATCGTTGTCGTTTTGCGCGGGTCAAGATGAGGGTCGCTCATCTATTTTCTCGGCTACTTTGACTAGAGAGAGGACGGTCTGATTCCCGTCCTCGCCTTTTTTCTCTTTTTTTTGCATAAACACTGCATGGCGGAGATGACTTCAATCTTCACTGAAACCCGAAGTGCAGCCTCCACTGACTTCGAAAACCATATAGTTTGATTTGATCCTTCGATTGCTTGCCAAGCCTCTCTAGGGCATTTCTATCAACTCCACATCCCTAGTTTATCTCAGCACAAAGAGACAAATGAGAAGTTACGTTCTAAGTTTTTAGACAGTTGAATTTTCACAAGGTAAATGCATGAATTTCGGTCTATCTTTTTCACATTCTTAAGTTCATATTTTCAAAAAGATACACTAAAAAAGAAAAAATGTTTTTTATTTATGTACACATGCGGATCTCACCCCACACTTTTGAACGAAGTCGCGCCTTTCAGCACTACTTAGTTCAAAAGCCATGCAAGCAGATGTTATATGAGAAGGAAATGACTTAAGGAAAGGTAAGATCAGAACTCCCTTATTGTGTCGAATGGCATGAGGCTGGATAATCGAGGGAGTTCGGCTGGGGCCTTAAACTCTCAGTGCATGCCCGGTAGTTCACGGAAGCTGCCTGGCTGATCCGATCGTGCTCCAAAAACCAATTCCTAAATAGTCAAATCATTCTATGCACCAAGTGGGTGAGAGCGACTTATTGATGAAAACTAAAAGACAGAAAATAAAAAGACAGAAATTTAAAGTGCGGAAAGTAAGATAGTGTCGGGTTACCTCCCGACCAGTGCACTTGTTTAACGTCGTTGGCTCGACATTACCTTATTCCTGGATCACTGGTTGGGATCCCATGGGTGGCTTAGGTCGAATTTTGCCACCGTTCCTGTGTTGGTTTTTGCCTTGCCTTTACCTGATTTCTTGTGTGTGTTAGAACCCCATGGTTTTGGTATTTTTTTCTCTCCATTGCTTCTGAGAAGGTGAGGGAACTTTGACCATAGCTGCTGGTCTTGTTACTTTTTCGGTCTCTTTTGGCAGGTCGAAAATCTGCGTACCGCGATCTGAGATAGGTATTATATCTGGCGGTTTCTTCGCATCCGTGCGGCTATTGTCAATATAGAAATATGCAATTTTGCCGCCGAACTTAGGCGATAATGAGCCCTTGCCCACATCGATCCTTGCCTTAGTAGCGTAGAGGAATGGTCGTCCCAAGATTATTGTTGGAGGGTCGTCTTCACTGGTCTCTCCCGTTTGTATCACATAGAAGTCTGCAGCAATGACGAGCTCTCCCACATGGAGTATTACATCTTCCAGCACTCCAATTGGACGGATGCACGATTTATCTCCTAGCTCGATATTTGACCTGGGTGGTTTTAATGGACCAAGTCCTAACAAGTAATATAAGGAGGAGGGCATGGCGTTGAAAGCAGCTCCAAGATCGACCAGGCACTTATGAATCTGAGTTTCACCAATACCGCAGGTGACTGTGAAGGCCCCTGGGTCTTTATCTCTTTCCGGTTGTGACTCATGATTTGAAGTGAGGGCTCTTTTAATTGTCGGGTCACTCTGCCCACTCCTTAACTTAGGATTAGTATAACTGGATCCCTCAATATTTTGCTCAGAAGCATAAATATTAGTTGGAGAGTTCCACCTTAAATTGTCAGTGTCATCCCATCCTGATGCTGGTATGTCAGAGTGTATGATCGGTGGTGGTGTTATACAAACGGTGAATGCGTACCGTCCATTATCAGCATGTGTAACCCATGTTTTGTCATCATTGGGTCGGTCTTCCTCTTGATTCCAGTCAGGTCGACGCCTACGGGTGAAGTGCTTATTTGTAAGTTTGTACGTTGGGGATCGTGCTACTTCTCCTAGTGTCGCCTTTTCGTTTTACCTCTTTATCATGCTAAGATTCGCCTTTGGGTTTTGGATGGTTTGTGAAGGAAGTCTGCCAGGCTCATTAGTGAGTGTTGATATTGCCGTGGCGAGATGGGACATTTGTTTGGATAATTCTGAAATTGCCCCGTCAGTTTTCGCCTGGTATTGGTGTAGCGAAGTACCCAATTGACTTATGCTTCCTGCGAGCTCCTTCATCGTGTCATCAAGCGACTTGGTTGGTTCTTGCTGATTATGCGGGCCGATTTGGTACTGATTTGGTCCTCTTTGCTGATATTGGCCTGCTGATGGAGCGTTCTGGTTATACTGCAGGTGGGAGGGTTGGTAGAATGACTGAGCTCGTTGAGGGACAGCTGGTTGCGTATCCTTCTGAGAATAGTTATTGTTACGCCAGCTCGGGTTGGTTGCTTGACCATACTGTCTGTTTTGTCCGGCTCTGTCATTACTGTTGTTGTTGTATCCTTGGTATCCTCCCACTGCATTCACTTCTGCCGGTTCCTCTTCTATTAATGTTGGACATGCGTCAGTTTTGTGGTCTGTAGAACCACAGAACTCGCAAGGTTTTACCAGGACTGGCTGCCTTCGTAGGATTAGAATCATCATCTCCTTAAGCTGCTTCATCTCTTCAGGCATAGAGCTCAACGACGTTTCCGCTTTTGCCACATTTTTTGTCCGGGAGAATTCTTCCTGCTGAGTTGTCTCTTCTCTGAATCGGGCATTCTCAGCAACGTTGGTGATAAGATCCCTTATGCCACTTAATGATAGATTCATCATGGACCCTCCAGCTGAGGCATCCAGGAGCATTTTATCTAAGGGTCTTAATCCGTTAATGAGATACTTGACGGTGAGTTTCTCGGGCAGTCCAAGGGTACAGCAGCTTCTCTCCAGGCGGTTGAATTTTTCCAGGTAATCGTACATGGTTTCGTTGGGTCCTTGCCTGATGTCCTGCAGTTGCCTCCTTACTTGCATCGCTCTTCCTGCTGGGTAATATTTGTCTAAGAACTTTTTCTGCATCTGAGCCCATGTTCTGATGCTTCTGGAAGGCAATGAAAGGAACCAGTCATTTGCCGCGTCAATGAGGGAAAAATAGAACGCCTTTAACTTAAAGTCGTCTAAGTTTACGCCATTCGGTTTGAGGTTTTGGCAAATCCCATGTAAGCGCAGGAGATGAGTCATTGCTGATTCTCCACGAGTTCCTGAGAATTTTGGCAAGTTGTGGGCCACTGAAGTGTTGATGACGATATTTTCTAGCTCCGGGCCTTCATAGATACACCACGGCTGAACTCTGAAATCTGGTGCCGAGAGTTCTCCCAATGTAGGTTCGCGGTAGTTGTTGTTATCTCCGTAGTAGTCATCGAAAGCGGGTTCTCATCTCGGTACTTGTCTAGGTTGTGGGGGTGGTGGATATCTAGGAGGTTGTCGTACTGGACCAGCTGCATTTCGGTCCTCGGGTGGTTCTTGGTTTCTTCTGATGGCTTCCCTATCACGAGCTCGTCTGCTTCGGATGAGTTACTCCGGATCATCCATAAATGGAAGTGGCACCTCATTGTTTCGATAGTACAGGTTCATCTCGTCATCATCTTGGTAGTCATGGTGACTTCCTTCACGAGACATGGTTGTTTCGAGCGCGTATTGATTTAAAGAACTTATCTGATGGCTAATTCCCCGGCAACGGCGCCAATTTGACGGAGTCCACTGCACTGTCGTTAAGGTGCAATGTTCTCTATACAAATAAATTTATTTTTTCCGCTACTCGCGACTACACTACTGGGTAGTAAGTGGTAAGTAGGGGTCGAACCCAAGGGAATTAGAGGGATAATTGTTCTTTAGGGGAGTTTGTACAGCGAGGGAGCGTGTTTTAAGGTTGATTGAGATTTTAGCGTGATTAACTAAGCTACTGTTTTTGGTTTTTATGGTTTTTTGTGCGAAAAAGTAAATACAAAAATTAAATGACTGAAAGTAAAAGAGTTAAGGGAAGAAGACTTACAGTGGGTGATGCGTGATTGCGATTCCTCCGGTAGATGAGTGGTTGATGGTTGTAGTTGATCGAGCAGTTTATAAAAGTAAGTACAGGGGGGTTTTTGTAATTCAAGGGAAAGTATTCGGTTTCAGGTACCTTGTATTATAACATGTTTATTAATAACTGTTAGTAACCTTTCTAAGTATTCAGAGATGAATCGAGGCCCTTTCGTAGCGCAAGACTTGCAACATCGTTTAAAGCAACACTTGTTCTACTTCATACTAATTCCTCCTTTCGAAGTATCTTAGCCTTTTGTGCATCCATTTGAATTCTTTGGTCCAGTTTCCAAATGGTTTTTTATGATAAGCCGAACTCCTCGATAAGTTTTGCTTGTTACAGCTTCCACTTACCGAGTATGATCACGAATTCCCATGGAAGAGCTTTGCTTGTTACAGCTTCCACTCAACCTTGGAAACTCTGATTATAAATGGCACATAGAACAAGTTTTGAATACATAGAAATGAAACTAAAAGAAATTAAGACATTATATAATACAAGAAAATACCTTCGACCGAATGAGGAGTTTAGCTACGAATATCCCTGGAAAAGGACATCGTAACTAAATACTCGGGGGTTTTTGAAAACAGTAAGAGGGAAAGGGGTGGAATACTCAAGAACCAACAGGAGTATTCCCAATTTCCTACTGAATACTCAAGAACTAACAGGAGTATTCTCTAAAGTATTATAATACTCAAGAACCGACAGGAGTATTATAATTTCAAATCAGTATAATACTCAAGAACAAACAGGAGTATTATTTCACAAAACAAAACTTACAAATAACCAAACTTTTAGAGAGAGAAGTTACAATTTTTGTGGATGTTGAAATGAGGAGGAGGATGGCTCCTTTTATAGCCACAAGGGGAGGAGGATGGAGGGTGGAGATGGCTCCATGTGGTGTTGCATCCAAGGGAGGCGAAGGGAGGAGGAAGATGTGGAGAGGAGGAGCTCCACATGTCACCACCCCATGGTGTGGAGGAGAGCCGCCGGTACTAGGTGAGAAATGGAGGAGAGCTTGTGGCTTTGGCCACCTCTTGCCAAAGCCACCGGTCACCCAAGGAGGAGGAAGGGTGTTTGCCACCCATGAGTCATCTTCTTCATACTAGCCGCCGGTCACTTGGTCCATGGATGAGTTTTGACAGTTTTGTGCAGTCTTTTCACAAAAACTATCAGTCCAATTTCGCTCTGTCTGACTTTGATTGTTCCTCGGTTGGATTTGATTTGAGTAATTCTTGGTCAGGATCTTGATATTTCTTCGTTCAGCGTCTGATCTTGACCTTGGATTGACTCTTATCATCTTTTCAGCGTAAAATCCTCTCCTTAGCGTGTTTTCACTTTAGTCTCTAAAATGCCCTGTAGAAATAAATTGGGACTAACAAGCAGAAGTTAAATAGACCAACAGTCTAATTTGGTGGGTTTTACTGTGTTTTTGATTCGTATAATTATGGTCCATCACTATTCTTCATATGACTTTTTGTCGTTTTATCAGTTGTTGCTCTTTCCTTTTCTTATCTATTGTACACTGATCTTGGGCATTATTCACTATTTCCATGTTATTCAATGCTTGAGTTATATCATCTATGCTCATCTTTACTCACATCGTTTACCTCTATATTCGTTTGGCATTCCTTTATCCAGGTCTCTTCGCGATTATCGATGCTAACCTATCACTTGTGCTGCTCTTCGTATTATTATCTATATCTGCCAGCTCACAAGTCGTGTTTTACTCACCAGACATCGTTTCATCTCCCTGGATATTCCACCAACACACACGAGGGAAATTCCTATGCACGTTTTCTTATTTTCTATTTCTTCGCTTAGGGACTAAGCTCATTTTTAAGTGTGGAGTGGGTAGCGCATAGTCACACACATTGCATATCACATTCACTCTTGCATATGCTCAACAGTCTAAGTATTGCGATTGAAATCCTCATTTTCTACGATACTCCTTGACTGATTGTCATTCTTTTGGATTCGAAATCTAGGACTTGAAATAGTTTTAATCGTGTGTGTATTCTCTCGAGTCAGTATCATTGCTAGCCCTTGCCTATCACATGTTTTACGTATTTCTTGAAGCATGTTTGAGACTTAAAATTAGTAGGCACCGGTTCAAAAATGTCTAAAAACTTAAATATGCATCTCTTTTTCAAGGTGACTTTAGTACTAGTATGCGTTTCTCTATACTCGTTGTGATTTGCATGCACCCGCTTTTATTCATACACTATGTCAAGCGTTAAGTGTGGAGTTGGAAAATTGGTTTTCAATGTTTTCAATCAAGAACAAAGTTCTAAATTTTCAAAAGAGGGTGAAAAATTGACCCCAAGCAGTTGTCTTTGAAAAGAAAAAAAATAAGCGGAAAAAAACGAAAGCATTGGAAAACATCAAAGGGCAAAGTGAGAAAAGTCACCTGATGGATGCACAGTCGTTATGTGCAAACGTCAAGAATAAATTTATAAGTCCGCTACTCGCGACTTAACTACTGGGTAGCAAGTGGTAAGTAGGGGTCGAACCCAAGGGAATCAGGGGAATAGATGTTCTTTGAGGGGGTTGTCCAGCGAGAGAGCGTGTTTTAGGTCGGTTGGTTGGTTTTAAAGCTACCAGCTAAGTGATTGATTGATTGATTGGTTGGTTGATTGGTTTTAATACTGGAAAGTAAATTACAGTTTATAATTAAAGAGAAATGTTTGGTTTCAGGGGCCTTGTATTATATCCTGTTTATCATTGACCTTTAGTGAATTATCTAAGTATTCAAAGATGAATCGAGGCCCTTTCGTAGCGCAAGACTTGCAACATCGTTTAAAGCAACACTTGTTCTAAGAAAAACTAATTCCTCCTTTCGAAGTATCTTAGCTGTAAGTGCATCCACTTGATCTCCCAGTTACGTTATTGACCAAGTGGTGTTTTAGATAAGTCGAACTCCTCGATAAGTTTTGCTTGTGACAGCTTCCACTTACCGAGTATGATCACGAATTTCCACGGCAGAGCTTTGCTTGTGACAGCTTCCACTCAACCTTGGAAACTCTGACTTGATATATGGCACATAGAACAAGTTTTGAATACTAAGACTAGACACTAAGTTAATAGTCTTAAAACATTTTATAATACAAGTGCGCCCATTCTACCGAATTACTAGTTTAGCTACTATTCATCGCGCTAAACATTATAACTAAGGAAATAAACAGTTGAATAAATACTAGAAATAATACTTACAACCGTTGAAGCGCCAAGGGAGCTATCCTTTATTTCCAAAGCCAAACTTTACAAATACATAACTTAGAGAGAGAAGTGTTTTTTACAAGTGAGGGATGATGAAAATGAGGGGAGGAGCTCCTCCTTATATAGCCATGGGAGGAGGAGGAGATGGAGGAAAGTGTTGCATGGTGATTGGAGGAGAAAATGAAGGGAGGAGATGGCCACACATGGAGGAAGGAGAGGAGGAGCAAGGAGGAGGAGACATGTGGAGGAGCAAAAAGCCGCCGGTCACCATGGGTGGAGGAGCCGCCGGTTGCCGGTGGTGGAGGAGGAGGAGGGGTGGCTTTGGCCACCTCTTGCCCAAGTGGTCGGTCACCTTGCCCAATGTGTGATTTCATACAGTTTTGTGCAGTCTTTTCACAAAACTGTCAATGTGTTTCTTCCCCGGGCTGTCTTGATTCCTCTCCTGATTCTTCTGATTAATTTGTTACGAGTGCTTCAACGTCAGGATCCTTGATATTTCTTCAGTCGGCATATGATCTTGACCTTGGATTGACTCGTAACATCTTTTCTGCTTTAAAAGCTCCTCTTTAGAGTGTATTCTCTCTAAGCTCTGAATTACCCTTTAAAAATATATCTGAACTAATAAGCAAAAGTTAAATAGACAAAATGTCTAAATAAGGGGGTTATACTGTGTTTCTGATTCGTATAATTTTGGTCCATCATCACCCCTTGTGTACAAAAAAGAGAAAACAGAGAGATTATACTAAGGGCAAAGTGAGAAAAGTCACCCCTTGTGTATGGAAAACAGTTTTGAAACAATTTCTGCCCCCTTTTGCTTGATGTAGTGTTGTTCCATCTTTTCATTGTGTGCATTCATGACTTGTTTTGAGAATTCATGTACTAGAGTCTAAGGGACGATCCTTGTGCTTGCACTGAAATTTTGATGCAAATTTTCGTACTATTTTTCAGAAAAATTCTTAAGCCAGGCTCCTATTCTCTTACGGGTCATTACCTAGTCCTTGGCACTTGAGAATGAGCTTTGCGCCAAGAACTCGTGGACTATCCCTAGATAGCATAGGTGAATGACGAGCATGTTTTGTGTAACTATTCGTGTTCTTTATACGTTGCTATAGAACTATTTAGAACATGTGATTTGTCGATTGCTAGCCGTGTGTATTGACCGTTTGAATACATAATTTGTTTAATCTATGATTGTCTGACAACTTTAATGAAGATGTTTGACTTGAAGTTGAGGTAACACGATGAATCAGAGGTATGCCATGACTTTACTATGACTCGTTGAGCATCATCTCATGCATACACGTTAGTTAGTTAGTTGTATAGGGGATTTGTAGGTAGTCCCATTCCTGAAAACCTTCACGAGACTTTCCTCATCCTACTAGGGCAACCTAGGGGTTTAAAAGCTTGATGCATATGCTAAATGCATTCGTGTCCTCTACGACAGGGAGTTATCTTTTTGTTTTTGTTTTAGTTAGAATTGATCACATGACACTTGAGTGGGGAGCTTAGAAACATATGTTTGTTGAGCCTCACATAGACTTGCATTTATTCTGCTATTTATTCGACATTTGTTCGGGACGAACAAATCCTAAGTGTGGAGTGTTTTGATCAGTCGAGATTTCGACTAGTTAATTGCTCCATACGATGAAGGATATCACTTTCATGTGGATTCACTCTATCAGTACTAAGGCCCAGTCGTAAATTTTTAGACTCTGCTCCAAATACTGGGAATGTGTTGTCTACTTTAGCCCATTGCATTGAATCGGCAGGATGACGCATTTTCGTATCAACAACACATTTCTCAGCATGTCAACGCATATTATTAGAATCTTCCGTGTCAGCAAATAATCTCTGAAACCTGGGGATTGGTGGAAGATACCATAATACTTTCGAAGGAGTGCCTTTACATTTACCTTTCGGTTCTTTGTTTAACTTGTAGCGAGAAGCCTTGCACACTGGACATTCTTTGAAATCACTAAAACTATTTCCATACAAGATACAATCATTGGGACAAACATGTATTTTCTTGTACTTGAGGCCCATGGGACACATAACCTTCTTAGCCTCGTAATTACGGCTAGGTAGGGTGTTTCCCTCAGGAAGCATGTCTTTTACCAGCGCCAATAATTCAGTGAAACTCTTGTTGCTCCATCCATTTTTTGCTTTAATATTGAACATCTTCAAAGGTTGTCGATAGTCTTGTATTTTTGGAACACTCTTCATACAATGGTAATTCAGAGTCATTCCTCAACGACTCCAAAACATGTGGCTTATCAACAAAGTCATTGGCGACGTTGTTAACCATCTCAATTAGATTATCCTCTTCCCAATCAGCATTATACTGCGTCAAACTTTCTACTGGTGGAGGCTCAAAGTTTTGTTGTTCAACCTCACCATGCATATACCACACCTTATATCGTGGGTCAATCCCCTTTAACAAAAGATGTTTATGTAACTTCTTCGGTTTGACCTTTTTGTAATTCTAACAACCCATACACTGACAAAAGACACGTTCAATGTTGTTTCTAGACGCATAAGACGACGCAAACGCACAAAAATCCATAATCCCTTTTTCGTACTCCTGACTCAACCTATTACCGGACACCCACTCTCGATTCATTATAAATCCACTACATGAAACATGTAAATATTATTGTTAGAATAAGATTATATCAAATGTCATATAATTACCATTATCATATTGCATAACTAAAAAACTTACAAGAACTCTAATAAAAAATGTAGCTTAGTTACATACTACTTAATTACACCAACAAACAATTACATTTGAGTGAATTACAATCACTCCAACAATTAAAAAGTATCAAATGAGTTATACAACAAAAATCGTCCACAACGTGAATGGAAACATAAGTAGTGAATAAGTTTAATCGTGCAGTTTACCTTAGAATAGAAGCTCGCGAAGAAGAATCTTAATGGTGGGTGTGCAACAAGTACGGACTAGAGCTATAAACAACAAGAACAAATTAGTAAACAAGGAAAAATAAATTCAAATCTCCATGTTCATAGGAAAATAAGAAAGATTGATAACATCAAATACCAGGAATTGAAGAAGTGAAGAACCACCAAAGGGAAGAGGATGTAATGATGTTCAGAGGATAAAGTTGGAGAGGAGAAGCCTTCTCGTGCAAATCCACTAACAATGACTACAATTAGTTAACGAATACAAGTTAGAAATTAAGAACAAACGGATTCAACAACAAAAAATATATATCAGCAGCCATGAGCGACCTAAACACAGTGCAAAAGATGAATGGCACAGTCCACTGCCATTGTTTTCTTTCTCATTTCATCATCAAGCACCAAAATATGAAATAATGATGGCAACACGAATCCTAAACATACACTCATACCTAAACACAGTGACTGCATCGAGCGAAGTGGAGCGAATTATGAATTCAAGCGACGGAGTCTAGCGGCGATGTGGAGCAAAGCCGTCGAAGTCGAGCGGCGATGTGGACCGGCGTCGTCGGAGTCATGCGGTGATGTCGAGCGGAGTCGAGCGGAGGCGAGGCGACACAAGGCAAACGACGGGGACAGTGTGCGTCTGAGCAGGCAGTGAGAGACAAGAAACAAGCGGCCTGAGTTCAAAATTAAACATAAGTCTTCTTTTTAGTCACTTTATGCACCGGTTTCAAATAAACCGTTGCTTAATGGTAACACTTATGCATCAGTTTTTGATAAACCGTTGCATAATCCAAACCGATGCATAAGGTATACATTATGCAACGGTTCATCAAAAACCGATGCATAATGCATATTACGAACCGATGCATAATGCATCGTTTGTAGTAGTGGGAGGCTACTAGGGAGGTTGTCTATTGCCGTGACATGTATGATAGGCTGAAAATGAAACCTGATGGAACTTATCTGTGCGAAGATGGGCAAGAGAAAGCGGTAATAGTTTCATTACTATTAAATATGATGTTATAGTGCATCACTTTTATATCACTAATGAATTAGAAGTTAATGATAAGTTTTTTTCCATGATAGGGCCTACTGCAGGAAGCACACAATCGTCTTAGTCGGGAATACAATGGTCGCATACCCCAGGCTTTGGATTTTGAGGTGGATCACAAATACTAGGTGAGAACAAAAGAACAAAGCTTCCCAAGTTCATAGCTTCTGCTGCGACTTTAATGGGGGTTCGAAGTTCCAAAGGCTTGCTTCTCAGCATATTGCATCATCTGATCTTCGGTCATCGACGAAACTTCAATCTGTGGCTGAACAGGTGACACAGCTCCAGCAGTAGCAATCAGATGCTGCAGATCCTGCAGCAGCAGCAACAGGTCATTGTGGACTTAAAGGAAGCTCTGTTCAATGCGAAGAATGGTCAGCCACCGTGTCGAGAGGGTGATGAAGAGATGCAGTCCAGCGAGTAATCTTTGTTGTTGGATGTATTTCAAAACTTGGAACCTTTTTGGAATGTTTAAACATTTTGAAGCGACTTTTTGTATGATGGTCACTTATGCTGGTCTAATGTGACCAAACACAGGAAACTGTAATCCGTATGTTTCAGGAAATTTGATTACATTATGTTTTCCTATATTATGGTAATTACTGTAAATATGTTAATTAGGGTAATTACTGTTAATTACGCTTAATTTGATTGATTTCGATTTTAGTATTTACTATATGTTAATTACACTAATTACCGTTTTCCTTTATTATATTCATTTCTTTACAAATGTAATTATAAGTATTAAATTAATATCGCACAATTATCGTATTACTGACACAGTACTTTACGACAACATTACGTTAACGTTAAATTGTCGCTCCGTTATCATATTTTTAATACGATAACCCTACGGGTAACGGACGATGACGGAATCCATGTTCTCGCAGTTTTCTCGTACGTTTCTCGCACAGAGTTAACGTCCTTTACGTTAACGTTAAATTGTCGCTCCGTTATCGTTTTTCTCATACGATAACTCTATGGGTAACGAACGATGACGGAATCCACATTTTCGCAGTTTTCTCGTACGTTTCTCGCACAGAGTTAACGTCCTTTTCTCGTAATATCAGTACGTCAAGAAAAATTACGATAACCATTTATTTATCGTCATGTTCTCGCCTTACTCAACTTTACGATTACTAAACGTCTAATTGTTGTTCAAGCCAGTTTTAGACTGAAATTTGTAGTGATGGTGGGATTTGAACACAAGACATTGCATATTGCAAGGCAAGTGCTCAACCAACTCATCCCACCATCTTATTGGCAAATGCCTCTCTATTTGATTGTATTTTTTTTGTGTGCATGCAAGAAGTTTAAAATGCATTATATTGTTTAAGGCATGCATTTTCTATATCTTGTGCGTAAAATATATATATGGCATTATAGTATATTTTTGTCGTGCAGTGTATTTCACCCATAGAAAAAAACGCATTATTTGGCACTTGGCCACCAAGACATTATTTCGTGCTTCTAAAAGAACGCGCTTGTTTGTCAGGTGTTCAGTACATATCATATCATTTTAGTTGAACAAAAGCCTAACGGCTTAAAAGTTTAAAATGAACTATTCATATTATAGTACTAAATAAGCTTATAAATTAGTTTTCATGAGACATATATGCTTGTAGTTTAGCTGAATTATGCAAATTATTTGAAATTATAAACTTCAAAATCTCACTTCATATTGTAACAAAATTTCCCTTGTGATTTTTACCACTCGACACAATGAAAACAAAAAAGAAGAAGCATGCATGTAAGCGGCTACTAGACGTGGCGTGGCGGACAAAAGCATATCAGTTCATCTTCATCATCTCTCTTCATACTGTTTCAAACACACACGTGTAATAACCATGCAAATAACTTTGACTTAAAACTCTTCCACCTCAAACCAAATACTTCACCACGTACACTCCATGCAATGGCCTCAGCCTCGTATAAAAAACCCTTCAACACAACACTCCATCAAACTCACCACCACACAACACAACACAAAATCACAAGCAAGCATGGCCAACAAACTCGCTCTTCTCGCCCTCCTGGCAGCCGTCCTCGTCGTAACCGACGCCACCATCCTCCGCACAACCATAACCACGACTGAGATCGAGGAGGACAACCCTTATCATGGCGGAGGAGGAGGATCCTCCACTCGCCAGCAGCAGTGTTCGTCAAGGCAGTTGCAGGGCAAGCAGTTCAATAGCTGCAAGAGTTACCTGCAGAGCAAGTCATCCTCCCGCCCTTATGACATCCTCCGAGTTGTGGATGTCAACCCTTTTACAGAGCAAAAGATGATGCTTCAGGAATGCTGTGAGGAGCTGCAGGACATCCAAAAGGAACTCCGAAACCCCCAGTGCGCATGTGAAGCTCTCAAAAAGATCATCAGAGATGAGACTCAACAAGGCACCAGCAGGTATATTTATATTCTTCTCATCTCTGATCTCTCTCTCCTTAATTAATTTAGGGTTTAAGTAATATATATTTAAGTTCATATCAAAGAAATTATACAACCATATAACTATGTAAATGTGCAGGTATGAGGGGCAACAAGAGATAAGGCCAATGCTGCAGAAGGCTAAGAACATTCCAGAACAGTGCAATCTCCAGATCAGGAGCTGCCGTTTTGAAGAGTAAGTGCAAGGAGGAGGAGAGGGAAGTGTACTGAAGGGTTCGAGAATAAGTTTTTAAGGGTTATAATAAAGTAACACTAGTTGCGCCAATGAGAGACGTGTACGTTTGTATGAATAATAAGGACTACCACGCACCTTAATGCCTTTATGTGTTACACGTGCGTGTGTATGTGTTCGTGTCTGTGTGTAGAGAAGGAAACCACTTTTAATGAGATGAAAGTTTTATGCAGATTATATTCTTCTTGATTAATTCATCTGATTTATCTCGCGAGTACCACATTTTCAACTCTGCTTAATCGCTGTTTGTTGTGAAATAAAAATTGATGTACACAATCCGTCAAAAATTAAAAATGACACCTCAAAAATTTGAGTTCATAACAAATCGCCAGATCCAAAAAAAAAAAAAAGAATTTCAGATGGCATTTTCCCCAAAACAGAGAAACACTACACCAATTTACATCCTACGCGACACGTTTTTTATGTCGCAAAAACTGCTAAATTTGTCGCATAGACTTTATGTGACTTTTAGTGTGTCGCGTAAAATCAGTCGCGTGTAATCGGAGTAACGAAAAGTTTACACGACAACCGAAAAAAGTATATGTCGCGATAAGTTAAACACTTATGCGACAATTGTTTTATTTAGTCACGTAAAACTGAGATGATAAATGCTACAAATATATTAAAATATTAAATAAAACTTTATATTTGAATTTACTTTTACATAAATCATTAAATAAAATTTATATTCAAATTAAAAATGACATTATTTTAAATAAATGTACTAACAATACAAAAATTCAATCCCAAAAAACTAGACAAACATTATAAATACATCATCATCATCATCATCACTCGTGCTAGCTACTCTATCACTCCTTGCATTTAACACGAGCTTTACAGTCCCTTCTCCGATTTCATTTCACCCACAAATACCCACCATGGGATTCTTGAATCTCTCATACGCTCTAGGTGCTTTTGTGATGGTTTTCAGTAAGCTTGGTTTCCTTTGTGAGCTCTGCTTGGGTATCGCATACTGCCATCAATTCTTTTTCATTTTCTTGTTCCTTAGGTCCTTCTGTCTTCTTCTTTACTTTTTTCCTTTGCCTCTTTTCCCTCTCCTGTACACAAGTTCAGTTCAGGCATCAAGAAAACATGTTAGGTGATTAAAAGAACATGTAACATTATAAAGGGGTAGTACTTCAAACTCAGTCAATCCCACCATCACCATGAACACAATACACGCCATGAACACAAACCACCACCAAACTCACCATTGCCGACACCGCCACATTCAGCCACACAACAGTCAATCCCACCACCACCAAAGTAATCACAATACAAATCCTCCACACTCCTAAGCATGGCATGAACACAAACCACCACCAAACTTACCACTGCCGACACCGCCACATTCAGCCACACACACCATCAGTCAATCCCAAAAAACTGCTGAATTACTAAGTGCTTAGTTAGAGTAAAGACTAGAAAATGGTGATTAAACAATAAACAGTACACCTACATTGGTAAACCCATAATTAAATTATCTGGGCAACAGAAGCTGATTTGTTACTTGATTTTGGAAATCAAATGTTGAAAAACTGACCTGTAGCTGCAACATTTGGTCCAATTTAAATAGAAAGAAAAGAGCACAAGTTAACAAGGAACTGATTTCATCAAATGAAAAACTATAGACGAATCTGAGATAGATCAACTCACTTAGAACAAGGAGGAGACTGGAAGGTGGGGTGCAGCTTCTTCATATTTTCCGAAAGAAATGCATAGTTTCAGAAATGTACCCAATTGCTAGGAATGCGACCCAAAACACCAATAGGGAGAACTCGATCAAAGCTCTTCATCCGAATCATCAGCATCAAAATCTTCAATGTCCTCATAATCATCATCCTCGTCTGTTTCACTGCCCTCATCTTCACTTTCCACCACCACGAGCCATCCGTATCTCCTCATCCGCTGATCCCAATCGCGTGAACCATACCGGTGAAATGCTCCAAGTAAACCCCAAGTATTTCACTAACCTTTAATCACCTAAACTGCTTTGTGGCTACCTTGGCGTTGGGATAAGGATGCGTGGTCGGTGGTCGGGAGGCTTCGGTTACTGACGCCTTCACCTTCGTCGGTGGGTCGCCTAAGTCGCAATCAGACGGCATCATTTCGGCTTTGAAGTCTGTCTCGGCATCGCCTCCGGTCAGGAAAATTGGAATTCGAATGTGAAGCTAGCGATGTAGATGACAGAGTGTAGAGGGTTGAGAGAAATTTTAGTCGGTAACTCGGCATCGCCTCGACGCCTCCTATGGTGAAAACTGATAAGCGGCTAGGGTTTTTGCTTCAACTTTGGTAAAAAAAATTGGGCGGCTGTTTTTCCTCCTGGACTTTGGGCACAAATGAGAGAAACAAATTAATTTTTTTTTGATACAGAGAAACAAATTAAAATTAAAATTAGAATGAGAAAATTGGCTTTAAAATTGGCGGCTTTTCATCCATAAGTGGATAAAATTGATAGATAAGTTTATAAAAAAAAAGTGTCGATAAAATTTGCTTTGAAATTTGGTAAATAAATCATGATAATTGGTTTTGAAAATTTGGTAGATAGCTAGCATCAATTTATTACAAGTCAAATTTTGACATCCATTAAACATGAGAGAATCACCATTACTCTTAAATATACATGATCATCAACTTCATATTCATCTTCTTCCCATCCCAAACTAATTTCATAACCGTCATCTCCATCATCCATGGCATCATCATCATAGTCTTTGTGAAATGTTAGGGTGCATATCACGATCATATTCATCTTCTTGATATATTTCTTCATCTTTAGATAACAAGTGAGCCGCTCTAGAATTTTTATCTCGACAACTAAAAAATCACTATATATTCCGACATATGGGGTCATTTGCATTTCAGTTTCAGAGGATTAAGGTGGTTAGAAGAAGAAGGCAGAATAAATTTAGAGTTCTGTTCTGCATTTAATATTATTTACGTTTACGCGACTTACTTTGGATAAAAATGTCGCTTAATCCAAACACGGAAGGTCTACTATTATGCGGCATATTTTCAGTTGTCGCAAAAATTAAGTCACATAATAGGTTTAACGTGACAAACTTTTCGTGTCGCTTAAAATAATGTCGCAATACCCATATTACGTGACAAACTTTTCGTGTCGCTTAAAATAATGTCGCTTCATCCTCTTTATGTGACAACATGTTTTGCGTCGCGTAAAATAATGTCGCATATTTGTGTTATTGTGACAAACACATCAAACGTAGTCGTATAAACCGTTTAATGCGACAAATCTTTTGCGACGGCGTTCAAAATTTGTCGTGTAGGATGTAAAATGGTGTAGTGAAAAGGAAGAACAACTATGGCATGTTTTATAATAACACATACAGATAAAGAGACACAGCATTAAACAGTACCAGCCAATATGATTTTTTGTTTGTTTTGGAAAATACCAGCCAATATGATTTGATGAATCAAATAAAAAGTTGTGTCTTAAAACACATTTGAATCTGGAGATACATGTCCCCCCAGAAGCGAGAAGTAACAAAACTGGTCGTCCAGATTTCAGAAACAAATTTCTAGCTTAAACGTTACAAATCTGGACGCCTTGCTTCTGTATTGAACCTTAAAGACTACTCTGCCTATTATGCATTTAACCGATTTGGTTTTTCCAATTGATGCAAAATTAGGCTGCTTCCTCTCTGTTAATACCTTTCCCCAACACAAATCCTGATCTCAAAAAATCAATCATCTTCTGTAGCTCAGTTACTTTACCTACCAGCTGCCGGTTTTCTGCCTCAAGCTCAATGTTCCTAGCCTGATAATCATCTTGGTTGCTTGCAGCTGCTTCACCTTTCCTGTAAACAATGCCTTCATTTACTCCCCTTGTAGCTTTTTCCAATGAGTATCTGTTCATGAACATTGCTTCAAATTCTCCCTGCATCATTCGAGCTTTCTTGGATCGCTGCTCCTTGTAGATCATAACTTGCTTGAGGGTAAGATTATCTAAATCAATGGAATCAATTTCCTCCTCATCTTCTTTTCTCCTGCGATGTTTTCGTAAGCTTCTTGGCTGCCTCGCAACTCCTCTAAACAAATCTAGCTGGGGCAGGACTGATTTCGCCCACCAATTAAAGTACTTCTTGGTAACAGATGGCTCTGAGATTCTCGAAGGTATATATATGATCAGTGTGTTCATAAGAGGTCTCGAGTAATACCACCATGTGATTTCGTGTGCCTGATTCTGCGTAGGAATGTATTTTGGAACATCCTGATCAAATCCAAACTGCATTGCCACTCGATGAGGATGGTACTGCTGCACAAAACCACCAAATCCAACGAGGTCGGACACCCTCAAACATCTAGCAAAGGCCTCGATATCTCTCCCTACATGACATGAAACAGAAGCCATTGAAATCCACTGCTCTTCATCCTTGAACAATGGATGAACAAACCATCCATTACAAGGAAGCATATACGGCCTCCAAAGGAACGACTGGCCAGCAGTATCAAGAGCCAATCTTATGTTCTGCTTCCTCTCCCCCCTCTTGACATTTTTCCACAGCGCGATTCTCGGCACATCATGCCTGTTAAGAACATTGGGTTGAGGCTGTAGCTGCAGAAACCTCTCCCATACCCAAAGCTGCACTAAATACAATGGCTCATATATATCAAGTATTCTATATTTCGGCATTTTCATAATTCTTCTTTTCATGGAAGTCAAACCTCGGTAAATGCTAGCCAAAACCGGTGGTGCGAGGGCTACTCGATGACCCACTGCGAGTCGAATGGCAACAGGAATGACGTGCTTGTTGACAGCATCATACATTTGAGTAGGGAACACAAACTTGGACAGCCACAATGCGATGAACGCCTCATGCTCAAACTGGTGGCATTCGAATCGCTCCATCCACTGCTGAGTGTCAGGAACACGACAATTTTCATAACAAATATCATGAAAAGCTTGAAAGAGAACTCGCTCACATCCAAAATTATTCAGGGATTCAGGTGAATCAAAAATGGATTCTCCTAATAAACCGAAACCGCCAAGAACATTAACATCCTCCAATGTCACGGTAGCCTCTCCCCAAGGAAACATAAACGTATTTGTATCGCTACACCACTTCTCAGCAACTGCTATAATCACATCAGGATCAGTTAGGGTTTCATAAGCAGAGCTTCCAATAGCTTCATAAATCCCAGCTTTCTTCCATGTCAACTCGTGCTCGTCGTGCAGCTTCCTCGCCCAGCTCTTCCACCGATTATCCCCTAAAAAGTAGTCGCGGAATCGGAACATGGAGCGAAGCTCCCGGAGGGTGAAACCGCGGCGACAGAGGCTGATGTTAGGCAGGTCAGGCGATGATGATGAATGTGGAATGGTTGGGCTGAGAAAATGAGCACTTCGCTTGTCGAACGAGTTGCTGCGGTCAGCGTGTGAGGATACGAACATCTCAGCCTCTCTGTGATATATCAGAGTATCATCATTGAATCCATTCTCCGCCATGGATGCTGGAATGGAGGTAGTTTTTTTTTTAATACAGATGTTAGGGTTTTGATTTCAATGGTTTGTTCTTCTTTTGTTTTCAGACTGAGATCAAAGCATCGAAGATTTTTGAAAACTCTGCAGAAAATTTGTAGCGTGTAAATGAGAGGAAGTCATTTTCAATTTCAGGTACTGCTCTGCTGCCAGCAAGACACAAAACGGCCTGCACTGCTGCTCTTTTCTCGTCTCTTTTATGAAATGACATAACTACCCCTACTGTCGCCCTATGGTTCCCGATTCATCATCCTTCTGCAGTCTTGGAGTTGTAGAGCAGGGAAATGCAACAGCGACGCGATTCGAGCGACAGAGGTTCAGATACAATTCTACAGGTCTCTTATCAAAATTTAGGCCTTAAGAGATTTTATTACTTATTGTTGTAAGTAAGCGAGTAATAATGGAGAGAGTGTTGAAAAGGAAGTAATAAGTGGGGCATTTGAATTTATGAAGATAGAGAAATGGAAATCTATTTTTTTTTTTGTTAGTTTTGGAAGAAATAAAAATTTAAAATGTCATGAAATGAAAATCCAACTATTCAAATTCAATCCTAAAAAATAAAAATAAAAAAATCAGAAAATAAAAAATTCATGTGATAAAACAAAAAAAATAGAAGTGATAATGCCGACAAATTGAAATGGTTATGGTTATGAATATTATTTTTTGCTTTCATTGCTCCAAAATAAAATATAATGAGGTTTTTATTTTCGCTCTTTGCTCTCTGCAACGTTAAATATATAGAGCAAATAGTCATTTTGCTCATTGCTTTTAGCTCTGTTTGCTACATGATTTTTATGGAAAAATGTTATTTTTGCACATTGCTCATTGCTTTCTTACTGCGGATGCCCTTAGGGAAAAGTAATTCTTTTACAAACTTTATTCTATGCATATTTTCAAAACATAATTATTTTTTATGGAAATTGATAAAGAGGGATATGAACTACCACTCATTGACAAATTACGGTTTGAACTATGGAAATTGATAATTAAGGGCAATTTCAATATATTTTAGTCGTCAATTTCATAATTAAGGGCAAAAAGATTTTTTCAATTCATTCATTTTGTTAACTTTGTTAATTGACGGAGTCATATTCCGTCAGTTAAGTGTTAAATGGGGATTAAAATATTTTAAAATTATACTTAATTATCAATTTTCATAATTCGGACTGTGATTTATCAATGTGAAATAGTTTATACCCTCTTTGTCATTTTTCCTAATTTTTAATTTATGATCTAAGGGTTAGTCCATTTGAACTGAAACTTAACTGAAACTAACTTTAACATCAGCCACAAATACATTTATTTAGTTAATATTTGATCTTATTGTTGAATCGATAATTATATCATTTAGTGATGATGATGATGATGATGATGATGATGACTATGATGCTGATGATGACGATGATGATGATGACGATGATGATGATGATGATGATGATATGATATGATATAATGATGATGGTAATATGATGATGAAGGTGACGATGATATGATGGTAATATGATGATGATGATATGATGATGGTGATATGATGATGGTGATGATGGTGGTGGTGATATGATGATGATGATGTTGTTGTTGATGATGATGGAAAAATCAATTTAAGTCGAACTTAACTTAACTTAATTTAAATTAATTTAATTTAATTGAACTGAAATTAACTTAACTTTTTAACCATCAAAATTTTAAACCCAAAATTGTAAGGCACATTTGCAACTAATCTTTTCTCCATTTGAATGTATTAATGATTTTCATTATTTGTTGTTAGCTGAAATTGACGACAGACTTGATTCAAAAAAGAAAAAAAAATTATGAGAGGCGGCAGGCAACGCGCAGGCTGTGAATTTCTGGAGGAAGGCGATCAACCGAAATTAAGAGCTTCGAATATGATCTTGTATCCCTCCCTTCCAACAATTCTCATACCTCCGCTCTCTGGTTAGATTACGGCCCACATTTTACAATGCATCATTATTTTTATTAGGGTACCAACAACAACAACAACAGCAATAAAGCATTGGATATTTTGATATTTTTCATCCCAAATTGTTATGCTTCTATCATTATATAAGAGGTCTCCAGCCCCAAATTTATGCCCAATTTCAGATTCTTAAACTGAAGATTTTTGGTATTTTTGAAGAGGAAGGATTTATGCCCAATCTGCATTGAATGGTTTGCTGGTAACAGAGGGGAAGAAATCATTTGAGATAATTTTGGGGGTAATTGAGGCCTTATGGTTTTGAAATATTATTTCCCAAATGAAGAGGAGCATTGTGGTAGTCGTTGTTGATGCACGAGCAAATGGGTTTGTCTGTCATTGCAACTTCTCTTGCTATCTTACTAGTTACTCAAGCTCCATTAACAAGCTATGGTAGTACAAAGAGGACTCATACCAGTTTGGGAATCCTTCAAGGAGATTCCAGGATGCCTGATATGGATGATAATACGGTAGGATACTCATACTTCTTTGGACTTGCATTCAACAAATCACGTATAACGTCAACTAAGCTAGATTTAGTCTCTTTTTTCTTATGGCAACGTAATGCTTCTTTTTTTTCTGACTATAAATGCACGGTTCTAAAATCTTACTGACTTTGTTTCCTGCCTCATATCATGACTCTTACTTTATTTCTAGGTTTATAGTATCATGTTTGTCGAAAAAGAAGAAGCGTGTATGTTTAAATTGGCTACTATATGTTGATTATAGTCACTCCTGTGATTCGCAATGCAGGCAGACATGTTATGGAGCTATTGCGGGCTGGATTTGATGCATACTAAAAGAATTATAGAAGATACCAAAATATGTGTCCATGAAGATATATCTTGTGCCATGAATGATTATATTTCGGACAGTACAATATCGTCAAAAGAAAAAATTCAGATAGTTTTGAGTTCTCTGCATCTTCAAATGAAACAAACTTTTCTTGATTGTCTGGTTAAGAAAAAGCTTCTAGTTCGTGTTTCAGCCGAAGAGGGTTACTCAGACAATTGGCACATCACATATCATGAGCTGTTAGAGTTGTTACTATTTAAGTATGATGTCTCGAGAAGAAATCTTGCCAGTGAGTCACTTCAGAAAACTCAAAAACCCGCAAGGGAATCACCACTTGGCACTGACTCGTCACCTTCTACACCTTTTGAAGTTGAACCACCAATTACCAGTCCTACACCATCTCCAGAACCTGCACCTTCAGACTTGCCAATTCTGGATCCAGGGGCTGATTCTCCACTCTTGCCATTCTTTCCGTCTGATAT
The DNA here is from genome assembly GCA_033675215.1 of Rhodiola kirilowii. Lineage (NCBI taxonomy): Eukaryota > Viridiplantae > Streptophyta > Magnoliopsida > Saxifragales > Crassulaceae > Rhodiola > Rhodiola kirilowii. Next base: position 8,908,367 of record CM066201.1, read on the forward strand.
ATCTCCGCCGCCTCCAGCCGATAATGAGTCACGTCACAAACCAGCCTCTCAGCCTGCTACACACAACAATAAAGATGTAGCGATAATTATTGTTGTTGCAACAACTGCATTGCTTGCGTTCCTTTTGGCATTATTGTGCTTCTTGTGCTGTTCGAGGGTTGGATATGGAGACCGTAAAAATGATGAGAGGCCTCTTCTTTGCTTAAGCATGAATGACAATTCTGTCGGTAGTATGCTTATTCATGTACTATCACATCATTACTTAGTTTTTGTTCTTGTTGACTGTTAAGCGGTGCTGATGTGTTTTATTTCAGGATCTTCATATAGTACTTCCCATGGTTCTGGAAACTCTATGGATATCAACGGAAAGCTTGATAATGGGTCGTTTAAAATAGTTTCCAACCAGGATGATCCTCGGATAGCCAATGGCCATGTTCCATCTTTTCATATGAGTGCAACAGTCGATCAGTCTCTATCATCAGGAAATCTTGGTGGTTCTGCTAATAAGTTATCAGCTAACGCATCCAACATATCCACCAACTTGTCGAACTCTGTATCAAATCCTCCTTTGAAGCCTCCTCCAGGGAGGGTTGTCGATCCCCCTCTTGCTCCGCCTCCTCCCATCAAGGCGAGCACACCCCCTCCACCGCCACCTTCCAACTCAAAACCTGTAGGTGCAGCTCCAAAACCACCAGGACCACCTCCACCACCACCACTTAAACGCCCTGGTGGCAACTCAGGACAAGGCCCCCCACCACCTCCGCCTCCAAAGAGTGGTTCTGCGCCTCCAAGACCACCGCCACGTAAACCATTGGGTTCTAGACCACCTCTTGGATTAAGTCACTCAGCTAACGCCATCACTGGGAATAAAGTTGACTTAGATGCCGAAGCTGATGCTTCGAGAACTAAATTGAAGCCATTCTTCTGGGATAAAGTTCTTGCCAGCCCAGATAGTTCAATGGTTTGGAATGAAATCAAGTCAGGATCTTTCCAGTAAGCTACATGCCTTACACTATTCTTTTCTTTCGTATCTGAAGAAGCACCGAGTGTAATAAAGATTGATTCTGTATTCAGGTTCAACGAGGAGATGATAGAAACTCTGTTTGGCTACGTCCCCCCTGATCAAAAGACCAAAACTGGTCGTACAAATGAATCTTCCTCAAAGGATCCTTCATCCCAGTACATTCAGCTTATTGATTCTAAGAAGTCACATAATATCTCAATCCTTCTAAAGGCCCTGAATGTGACAACCGAGGAAGTGAAAGACGTACTTGTGGAAGGTAACTGCCATTTTTTATTCTTTTGTTTCTGTCTATCGACCAAAGGCATGTCTCATAAGGAACTCAAGGATAACGGATCTTGTGGAGGATTTAGGAATGCTTTTCTTGCATAACTTGTGGCCTCGTAGCATTCTATAATTTGTAACACCTTGTGCCACTCCTGCAAGTTAATCCCTATGTTTTATGTGCATTTAAGTGAACCAACAGTAACAATTACGCATGTGATGCATGATTAAATCTGTAAAGCCCCCTGCACTGCGTATGAGAAATTGATTTGAAAATTATTTATACCCTCTTAAGGTTCCTGAACCTGTATGCGGAAGATGCAGGTCTGTATGAGCTTTCATTTGGAAAGGCTCATTGTGCAGTTTCAATTGCATATTCTGTGTGTTAGCTGGGGAGCCTAAATAATACAATTTTTTAGTGATTTAGTTTTTGAACATTTTTTCAACCTATATGACAGGAAGTGAGATTCCTACGGAGCTGCTTCAAACTCTGTTAAAAATGGCGCCTACAACAGAAGAAGAACTGAAGCTCAGGTTGTTCACTGGTGAAGTATCGCAACTTGGGCCAGCTGAGCGTTTCTTGAAATCGTTAGTTGACATTCCCTTTGCTTTTAAAAGACTAGAAGCCTTGCTTTTTAGGAGTTCATTCCAAGAAGAGGCATCAACCATCAAAGAATCTTTTGCAACTTTAGAGGTTAGATTATACATTATTGCATCCACGAACTTTAGGTTTCATTAGTCCGGTGCAGAAAATTATTTGGTATAAAAATGTAAACTCTGTACTTTTAATTCAGGTTGCTTGCAAACAGCTCAGGAATAGCAGGCTATTTCTTAAACTACTAGAAGCTGTCCTCAAAACAGGGAATCGTATGAATGATGGTACATTCCGTGGAGGTGCCCAAGCATTCAAACTCGACACACTTTTGAAACTATCAGACGTGAAAGGAAAAGATGGGAAAACGACACTCTTGCATTTTGTTGTTCAGGAGATAATCCGCTCTGAAGGCATCCGAGCAGCTCGTGCCAGTAGGGAGAGTAGGACTTTATCCGATGTTAGTTTTGATGGTGATGTCGAGGGCCCTATACAAGAGTCAGAAGACCACTACCGTTCCATCGGGCTTCAGGTTGTTTCCGGCTTGAGTGGGGAACTTCAGAGTGTCAAAAAGGCTGCGTCCTTAGATGCTGAAAGCTTAACCGGAACAGTTGCTAGGTTCGGACACTCACTGATCAAAGTTTGTGATTTTCTGAATGGGGACATGGCTAACTTAGAAGAAGACGGTGGATTCCACCAGAAGTTGAAGTGTTTCGTGCAAACTGCCGAGGCTGATATTATGTCTTTACTAGAGGAAGAAAAACGAATAATGGCGTTGGTGAAGAGCACTGGAGATTACTTCCATGGGAACGCAGCCAAGGACGAAGGACTGCGACTATTTGTTATAGTTCGTGATTTCTTGATAATCTTAGACAATGTATGCAATGAGGTGAAAAAATCAACAATCAGCAGAGCTTCCCAGTCATCAAATGAGGAAAGAAGTAAAAACAACAGCACCATAGCCTCCTGATTTACAGCCTGACTGATAGTTCTAGTTCAGATTAGGTGGTCCATCAAGCCGGATGTAATTGGTAATGTCAAGAAGTAACTTATCACAGCTTGGTGAGAAGCTGAGCCAAGTCCCCTCTGACCAAACATGCAGCTGAGCCAAATTGAAGCATTGAAATATATATCCCTAGTTTCAATAAGTTAATTTTTAAAAATTAACAAATAAGCCCTTCAAGTTTGACTATTGACATGTAGTTGACCATTCCGCCTAGAAATCGATTTAGACCGCCCAGAAGTCGATTACATCGCCCAGAAGAATCGGGATCAAAGGTAGCTTACCTGAGGAAGAGATGATTCAGATCTTCGTGAAGCTTCATAATGATAGAAGGTAAGTAGTAGAGTCCAGTGGAGGAGGCCGGTGAGCTAGTGTCAGTTAGTGTGGCTTGGTGGGCGTTGTTCCGTGGCATAGTGCCCTTCCTTAGTGTCGTCTCTTCAGAGTTGCTCCGTAGAGGTGAGGGTTGGGTTAGTGTAGTTTGCGTGAGTGTTTTTTGCAGTGGTCTTTAGTGGTTCTGGTCCTTTGGACCTTAGTGTGTCCTCAGTGTTTGGGACTGACTACAAGGCTGCATGTTTCAATAATTTGGATAAAATATTTGGGACTGACAAACTTCTGCGGCATGTTTCTTATTTTCCATAATTTGGATTTGATTAAATATTCATATTTCTTTGCAATGTGCATGAAGCCATGATATTAATTAATATGGAAGAAGAAGTTTGTATATTAATTAATTTATATATAATTATATGTTTTAAAAAATTTTAAATATTTTAAAATATTAAAAATTCAAAATCGATTAATCCCTGCCTAGACCCCGATTAATTTCCGATTAATCCTTGGAGACCCTTTCCGCCCGACTAGCGCAGCGTTTTTTACAACATTGCTTGAAAGTAGTAGAAAATTCTTCTTTATGTACTTGTAATATTTATTTTTAGGGAAAAGTACAAAATGGGGGTCTGAACTACCAGCCTTTTCCAATATGAGGTCCGAACTATTAAATTTTCCAAAATGAGGGCGAACTATCAGATGAATTTCCAAAATAGGTATTCCGTCCAACGGTGTTAGAATTTCACTAACACCGTTAGAGTTCAGTTAATTTTTATTTTTAATCAAACCGAACCAAATCATTTGAGGGTTCAAATTAAAAATTGAACCAAACCATTTTAATTAAAAATAACACATTTTTATAGGTAAAAAAAATCTCATATTTAAACAAATGTAATAATAATTAATTATTATTGCTTTGTTCATCTTCCTCCTCCTCTGTCCTTATTCCCCAAAACCATAGTTCCAGATCTTCGAGTCGGCCAAAAATTATATTAATTATCAATCCTCTTCAAGCCGCGAACAATCAAATCAGTTCAAAATTGCTTTTGCGTTGTTCCTAATCGCTTCGTTCATCGAATCCTCAATCACGCAGTCGTCTTCTGCATCTAAAACAGCGGCCTCTTCACCACACCGACGCCGGTGGGAACCAGCAACTGAGATCGGTCGTGCTCGCTTTAGGCGGATTCCGTCATCTCCACTCGCTCTACATCTGGCCTCTCTCCAAGCCCGCTTCGTCTTCCTCTTCCGCTTCTCCTATATCGTCGTCTACATCGTCATCATCGGGTTGAAAGGTGAAGCCGAAGGCGAGATTGGGGAAGGACGAAGTGCATCTGTCGCTGTCGCTGCTTTCGATTCGGTACTATGAGAAGATGGACTTTTGGATGATGAAGGGTGAGAGCTTGATCGGATTCTCGGCGAACGTCTGCTGATCTTCATCTGGGTCGTCCTTAATTTAGGGTTTGGCTTAATCAGTTCTTGTTTTTAATGTCTAATTTTTAGTGATTTTGATTAATAATAATAAATTCCTACTTGGTTTTTGATTTTGTATGATTTTTTTGGTGATTTTGCTCTGAATGACTGTAAATAGAGTTTGAAGTTCAAATTGGATCTTTGCCCAATTCAAGGTGCTAAAAATTAGGCCAGAGGAAAATGGGAATAATGATTGAAAAGAGTACCAACAAATCCTTATCAAACAAGAGTAACAACAAACAATGCATCAAGGACTCGGTTTGTTTCAATTTTTAATTTCAACCCTCAAATGATTTGGTTCGGTTTGATTAAAAGTAAAAAGTAACTGAACTCTAACGGTGTTAGTGAAATTCTAACACTGTTGGATGGAATACCTATTTTGGAAATTCATTTGATAGTTCGACTCCATTTTGGAAAATTTAATAGTTCGGACCCCATATTAAAAATGGTTGGTAGTTCAGACCCCCATTTTGTACTTTTCCCTTATTTTTAACAACAGGAAAAAAACATACATCAGCAAGAAGCCACAGGTGGGGTGCCTTATCTGGGTCTACACATAGGAGCTCTTATTATTTAAGGTAACTAGAAACTAGTTTCAGTCTTTGTGCTCATTTTCATGACCCAGAGGCTTATCAGTCACTTTGATAGGAATAACAGGGATTGAATCCCACCATTCTCTCATCCTCCTGTTCCCCTGATCGTTACCGACGTACTCCCTGAGTCTGGATGTCATCGCAAAGCAGCACAACACTGACCCTATGATGATGTATTTAAACGGAACCACAGCCAGCACCACCGCACATCCTACCATCAGGCTCATTACAGTATTCGAATGCTGAAAATGCACAACAAAACAGCATCAGAGTGTTATTAGATAGATTTTTGATTTACTGAGCTTTTGGGTTCCAAATTTTACCTTTGGGGCTCTGGAGACGAATATTGATCTGATTTTCAGAATTGCTATGTTTACCATCTGCATCAAGTCATGGACAGTTTGCAGTCCATGTTGCGCAGCTACTATGCTTTCCATTGTTGACTGGTCAGATGCGGTGCTTACGACGATCTCAGTACATTTGTCCACCACTTTTTTTAACCTTGCCTTTATCATCTCCCTAACTAGCCACAACAAGCATAAAGCAATCGCTTTCCCAATCCATTCACTGCACAAGCCATCAATATATCCTTACCATGTTATCGCAAAAACGGTTACTAGAAAATAATTTCCCAACTTACTTATAAGCTACTGCAACAACAGAGGCCATGAAAACAGGTGTTACCGCAGGTCTTTCCCAGAATACAACCTGCTGAAGCCAACACATTATGCTCCTCAACGGTTTCAGAAGCTCCTGCTCGACAAAATTCAAACGTAGACATGCCCGTGACAAACAATTAGATAAAACCCAATAAGCATGCTATATTTGTTTGTGATAACTTTTTCTAGCGACTTACCATAAGAACCATGGCACTGTCGCTAACCCCTTCTTGTTTGAGTGTGTCTGTCGTAGCTTTTGCTAAATTGACTTCCTTAGCTTCCTCTCTTACTTGATGAATAACATTTTCCAACGAAGTATGATTTTCGGGCTGAGCTGTTGTTGCTTCCATGCTGACTGCTTCTTTTGCCCGCTCTAAGTTCACCTCTCGAATTGTTTTCGAGATTGCTGACATATTCAAGGTCCTTAAAATCGAGCTAGCGCTGCATGGATGTCCGCTACTCACCTTATCCAAGCTATCGGCAAGTTCTTGCATCACAAGATCTCCTTTAGGTAACTCATCAAACAGAGAAAAAATCATGAACTTAATGGGATCGGGAGGAGATATCCTTAGCATTTCCCGTGCAGCGTGGAGTCTAATAATCCCTAATATTGATATTGCGTGCACCTCCCACTTTTGGAATGGGGACTCCACTTTGTACTTCGATAGAAACTGATGCATCAACATTACTTCCTTAGTGAGGGCAAGCCAATGATCTCGTCTTGTCGAGCTTGTAATCTCTGGAAATTCTATTACTATCCCATCGGATCTACGAAAAAACATAAGAGGGGAGAAAAAATATGACTCGATAGTTAAGGATCTACACTAAACAGTAGTAAGTAGTTAATAATTAAGTGAAGTAAGTAAAGGCAGCAACGTCGTCTTACAACTCAGGGGACTCGTAAACAATAGCCTTGTCAAAAAGTGGAGCACCCCACGGACCAGTTGCAGCTGGTTTTACACTATGCTCGATGTCCTTAGAAAGGTCGATTTTGAGAGCATCTTCATAGGAAATTACTCCAGCAGTCTCAAAGTACAAAGCATAGTTAGTTAACGTAAGCCTACCTGCAAAAAGCAATTGTTTTAGTTTTCATTATTTGCATAATTAATACAAACATATCGATTACACAAGATTTGATGACAAAAGAATCTAACAAAACAGCCGCTCTCACCAGGCCAACTTGTTCCACCTATATGTCGGACTACACGTTGAGAGCCTGCGGTACCCTCCACGTGTAAGATGTACTCATCGTCTGCAAATTCAACTCCGGTAGGACAGGCTAGTTTTTGCAAATGTTTTATGCATCTGCAAAAGTTTAAGGCCATTTAGTAACTAGACACGGAAAAAACGATGAGCTGCGAAATGGAAAGCAGGCGTGGTAGATGATAATACTTGTCTACTTCTTTCAGAAAACGGTCATAGGCAGGGAAATGAAGCCGATTGGCTGTAGATGCGGTTAAAGTCTCAAAAGTAAATCTTCCATTCACAACATCAGCAACAAGTGGAACCAATGAGCCTAGCCAAACAAATGCGTCTTCTCCTACATTCGGCTCATTATTGACCTGAAACGAGATAATATCCCGATCAATGATACTCTTACATAGCACGCAATCAAACTAGCTAGCAGCAATTATTATATCCACATCCATACAAGAAGAGGCATGATATCAGAGTAGAAAAGCGAAACATCATCCTGAGGCGAAGGCATTGCGACCGGTTTCCTCGTGTCTTCCTTCCCCTTCGCCACACTCTCCTGCAATAAAAGCCGAACAAAATTGAATTGAGGATTACAATTTTGTGGCGCTGGATGGTGATGAGTGATCAGAACTGACTATATAAGCGTCTTCTTCTTCTTCTTCTTCTTCTTCTGTTGAGGTGGGAGTCTCCCATGCAAGCATCATGTCAAATGTGAATCTACTAAACGATCCATCACTTATTTCTTCTTCAATGTTTGTGGCTATTACGCTTAGAGCCTTGCATCCGCAGAATTCGATCAACAGCCTCGTGTAGTTCTCCATTTCGGATGTCCATCCTGCCTCAAAATCTTCTACTAAAGTATCCACTGAGCTGCCTAATCTCCTGTCAAGCAAGTAAAACAATGCTAACACAGATCATCAATGTCGAAATTGGTGGACATAAATGTGCCCATAAGACTAATTTCTGTAAATAAAAAAAATTAAACAAATAGAAATTATAAAAAAAGTATCAAAAAGTAAAGGGTAGATTGCAAGAGCATAATTAGGCAATTATTGTCCGATTTCAAATTAGGTCCGGTCCGGACTTTTTCAATTTAATGACTTTTGCATTGATTCACGTATATTTTATTTCTGAATTCAAAGTTTTCGAGGAATTTTAAGGTTGAGATACATGATAAATTTGATTTGATTTTTTTTATTATGGTTGGAAATATGATCAATATGATGCAAAAGTTAGTAAATTTAAAACCGAAAAAGTTAAGTACAATGTTTTTGTAATTTATTTTCTTCCTATTGGAAAAAACCAAATGCATAAACACATGGATATGTTATTGAAAATTCTCATTTTGGAACTACCATTAAACACATCAATCAGGATTCAAGAACATCCTAGTGAACTGAAAATTTCACAAAAGAAATTGTATATGAGAGGATGAAACACGTACAGAGCGCATCTGGCGACGACGTCGTTGGCAACGGTGGATAGATGCTTCCTCTTCATCATTTTCGAACTTGCTTGATGCGAAAATGGGAGAGGCGGTTTTCGGATCAGTACCAGGAAAAAAGAGTGAGATGCAGAGGGTCCTGTGTTTGAGGAAGATGATTAACAGCTGGCGCTCGTTTGGTGTCACCACGTGTAGTTCATGCAGCGATCTATGCCAGCGTTTCACTTTTCTAATTTTCAGCTGCGTTTTGTAAAGGGAAAAGTAAAAATAGTGATACACATTTTTAGAAAGATTTGTTTGGACTATTAAAATTTTCAAAAGACAGTGAAATGTAAGATTTTGGATTAAATTGTAAATATTATTTATACAATACACATCAAAATTAAAAATATCTTTTGTATAACTTTTATATTTGGTTTAATTCAAATACATATGTGTTTAAAGTATTTGGCTCGATCTAATGATAACTTTTTAAACCAACATATTTTTAAATTGTTAAAATTTATACAATAAATTGCTAATTTACCATAAATTTTTAAATATACAAAAATCAATCTAAATTTATAAAATAGAGAGCGGTTCGGGTAAAACCCATAATTATTTATGAAAACTAAAAACCGGATTTCAAGCTGACACGTGTCCAATTTCGTCGAAATCTCGGATATAACACGCAGGGGCATTATAGTCATTCCACATATTACGGATTTCAATTCAGACTTAACTTTGTCCAACTTACGTCCGACCATACTTAACTTTGTCCAAGTTAAATCCGATTAGACTTAATTTATGCATCTGTTAAGTCTGGATAATTTTTAGGACATTTATACCCTCGCATCTGCTATGTGTTTTTAAATAAGTCTATTTTAATTTTTTATTTATAAAACGCGCCCCGAATTATGATTGGTCGAGAGTGACGCGTGTCGAATTCTTAGATGGTTTATAGTTTTTATATTTAAATTTGGTTTTTATTTGATCCAAACACTATAAAATAAATGTTCAAATTAAAATTTTGTTCATACAACCGCATCAAATGTCTTAATTGTACGATGAGATAAAGATCACATGAGAAGTGTATGTTACGGTGAGAAATGAGAACTAATCTCATCCATTCATATTTTGTAATCAATGACTAGGATTAAATAGAATTAAATATATTATTCGTATCTTTTCAAAAGATTATGCATTAAATACATTATTCGTAGTAAATGAAAAGCTACGAATAATGTATTTAATTCTTATTAATCGTAGTCATTGATTACAAATATGAATGGATGAGATTAGTTCTCATTTCTCACCGTAACATACACTTCTCACCGGAACCGAACTCTGTAAACATGTACAATAATAAAATTCCGTAACGAATATATTATAATAAAAGTTTTACAAACAAGTCAAAATATATATTAACCATGGATCGACACCCATCACATAGTAATAAAGAGAAAAGATTACCATGAGAAATGAGAACAAATATTAACCATTAGATTATCAATCTAATGGTTGTTAATTAACACTAATTTAGTCTCACAATCTTGATTTATTAAAGATTATAGGGTAAATTAGTCATCTTCACTATCAATTTGCAGTTACGATCCGATTCTTCTCTCTCCTCTATCAGACTCTCTCTCTCTTCAATCAATCCAGATCAGAGAACCCTAAAATCGCGTTTTGATTTTATGCGAATCGTCGTCGTTGGAGGCGAAGTGAGAGCGGAGGGTTTGGAGGAGTTTGTATTTGGCGATTTGGCGGGAGGATGGTTTGTTGGAGAGGAGGATGGCGGCGCTGCCCTTGCGGAAGAGGCAGTTGAGGAGGAGCATCGGTTTTAGGTCGCCGGAGTACCAGCCGGTGGAGAGGATTTTGGAGCTGAGGATGAGAGCGTTTTTGTTGTGGTGGACTTTGAGGAGGTTTTTGGCCATGTCGATTGCTAAAGTTCTTGCGCTACATCCCATCCCTGAGATGTTGTAGGTTTTGATGTCAGATCTGAAGTGGAATTTGTTCACTATAATGGATGTGAGTGATGGAGTTGGGCAGAAGCCGCTGCAATTGACAATCAGGATGTCATATTTGATTGGTGAAGTTTTTGTTTTGGATAATAAATCTTCGACAATGGGGAACAGAAGCATTTGGACTTCTGAAATGGAGTCATCATGGCTGGTTTTTAGAGGAATGTAGTGAAGTGGAGGTGGGAGATAAGTTTCCTCACTCGTGCCAGAAGAGTGCAGCACTTTGGACATGAAATCTATGCTGTCTTTCTAGAAGACATTGATGGCTGTCGCGTTTTCAAGGAATGTGGAGAATGGGACATGTCTTGTAGAGATTGGAAAAGCTTTTAGATACACAGAAAGATTGGGAATATAATTTGTATATACCAAGTGAGAATGTTGTACATGTACCTAGAATGTACGTTGTATAGTTATAATTCATAAAATGTAATTTATAATTCGTATTACTCTTTTAGTCGTAGCAAGTACAATGAACTTGTATTATTCGTTCCAGTTAATTTTTTTATTATTGGTCTAATCTAGTACTATTATTTGTATTACCAGATTTATAATTTGTAAAAATTATTGTGCTACAAGTTGAGCTTAACACAACAAATATTTGTACTAATCAAAATAAGTAGCATAATAATAGAGCATACTAATTAAAGTTATTTATACTTCGTATCTCAGCAGATAATTGTAGAGCATGTTTCTTTTATAATTCGTACAATATCAGTTAAAATTCGTATACACGGAACATTTAACTAATAATCAGATTATCACCGATATACTCCGTAGCTTACAACGACAAATGGCTATCAATTTTCAAAACATTATGATCTGTCCTGAGTCTAAATTTGTTATACAAAATACTGATCAACATTGGTAAGTCGATGATGAGAATCTACTCAAAACATTCTTCGGGGGACTTTGGGGACTTCAATGCAGCTTTGTAAGCATTGTCATAATTTTTAATTGCTTCAAACAACAATTTCTTGGCCTTTTCTTGGGCTTCACCAATTTTTGAGATATAAGAGTAAACTGTTATAGCAAGATGAAACAATATGCACTATATGTAAACTGCAATTTAATACGAAAGATAAAACTGATACTACGAAAGATAAAACTGATACTACGAAAGATAAAATCGATAATACGAAAGATAAAACTGTTACTACAAAAGATAAAACCAATATTACGAAAGATAAAACTGTTACTAGAAAAGATAAAACCAATACTACGAAAGATAAAACTGTTTACAACAATTTCCATTGTCCACCCTCAAAAAGTACTTAAAAGCTTCTACGCAAGAACTAGGTGTCAACCAATAAATAAATCGGAAACACGGCAAATGAAAGATATCAGAAGTCTCAGACCATCTACGAATATCTTATTAGAAAAAAGATCTAAATTAGACAAAACTTGATGCAACCAAAATTTCATGATCTGCAGATCAAAATTTATAAGATGAACCAATCAATAACATACTTGGCATAAAAGGCGGCGATGGCCGCACTAGATACACAGAGTGAAACCATTTTGGCGATGTGCTGTGGAACGCCACATTCCATAGCTGCACATGCTTCACCATAAATTTGTACTGGCTCTCCAGGCTGTTCAACGGCCATCCTGTGTATTCTTTCCACACATCCTTCACATAAATCTGACAACAAAAATGGGACCAAAAAATCCCAAAATCAGTCAATTTCAATTTCATATTCATCAACAGATCACAAAATAATAAAAATCTAAAGCAGCGTAAGTAGACGACTGGTAGGTGGAAGAGGCTTACGTTATACTCATCTCCAAACTCCAACCGAAACGCATCATGGATCACCTCGGCCGACGCGCGGTGGCCACCGCCAGTATCACTAATCAGAATCAGCATGTTCTTCGTCCGATTTACTCCGTAGCTTACAACGACATCGTCCGTAATCGTCGTCCGTCGTCGTCGTCTGTCCGTAGTCGTTCGTCGTCCGCCCGTAGTAGTCGTCGTCCGTCCGTCGCCGAATGAAGTGAGATACGATTCCGAATTCGTAATTGATTTCTTGAAGGATTAGGTTAGAAGTGAGATACGAATTCCGAATTCCGAATTCGTCGCCGAATGAAGTGAGATACGAATGAAGGATTAGGTTAGACGAGATCAACGGGATTTTGATTTCTTGAATCGATTAGAGCCCGATTATACCCTTCAAATCCATAATTAGTCCATTTAATTCTATTTTTGGACGAATAATAGGGTTAATCTTGGCCATAGATTACACTAATTATATGGTCAGGATTAGTTCTCATTTCTCATGAGAACTGGGCTTCTCACGGGAATTGGACTCTAGTAATAAAAGATTAATACATGTTTTTGGACGGTGTGTTTTAACCATGTCTATGTAATGGATGTACTAACCATTTATTATTATTATTATGTGAGGGATGACGATCCATGATATATATACAATATTTTGACTTGTTTGTAAAACTTTTGTTGTAATATTTTTTTCGTAATTTGAATAATGTACATGTTTACATTACATCGTACAATTATGCCAGCAGATGCGGTTACCGGAACAAAATTTTAATTTTAACATTTATTTTATAAATCTAGACCGAAAAGTTTATCGTATAAATTTTAGACGTTTATTGTATAAATTTTGGCAATTTAAAAAAATATTGATTTAGAAAATTTATCATTAATAGATCAAACTAAATACTTTTTGACCATAATATGTATTTGAATTGAACCAAATACAAAAAGTTATACAAATGTCTTTTGATTTTGGTGTGTATAGAATATACTATTTACAATTTACTCCAAAACTTAACTTTTGATTGTCTTTTGAAAATTTTAATAGTTCATACAAGAATTTGTAAAATGATGGTAGTTCATACCATTTTTCTTCTTTGTAAAATGTAAGAGGTGAGTTAAGCAACTATTTTTTTATATAAAAAAACTGGACGGTGCCAGCGACTTTATTGATGATAAAGGGTTCAAAAAGCCTGAACCGTGGCTACAAAGAGAGTCTTCAAGCGCTAGGAGCTAGTTATAACCCCTAGCCCCTTAAAAACGCCGACCAGACTAAAAGAGTTGCCACACAAGAAGGCTAAAAGACAACAACACCTTGGAGAGGTTGAGAAAACGAGAAGCAATAGGCTATATGTCATGGAAAGGGCATTGCTGGCACTCAGCAGGAAGACCTAAGCGATCTCCCTTAAGCGCCTTTTTAAAATCAGGCGACGATGTGGGCGCATTAGTGGAGACAAGAATGAAGGCTTGAGTGTTGGCAGCTTGACAAATTCTAAAGAAGAAAATGCCATGTAGAGCGACGTGTCGACCAATCTGAGGCTTGTGGCTGGAGATGTCCGGGTGGCAGGACTGACAAGCTTGGACTGTAAGCCCTTTAGCGCGCAGAGACCGAACGGTAAAATCCAGGCCGGTTGTAGTGGACAGGTGGAGGGTAAAGCTACAATGGACCACGATGCCTGTGTTAGTCTGCAGAATATAAGCCCCGCGCAATCCCTCATCCGATTGGACTTCGGCCACGTTCAGGGTGAGACCTGTAGGACACGGGACCCATTTCTTCAACCTAGCCTTTGGGGCATAAGGCGTGAGCAGAAATAGAGCTTTAAGAATGGCCCCATGCAGAAGGCAATGATTATACCGGAGCGGGATATGAGGAGCAAGACGATGCACCCAGACGCGGACTGCGAGAGCAACAGTGTGATGTTTACCCTCATGAATGAACTTGTTCCGCAAAACCCATAGCTCCCAGAGACTGCAGCAAATCCAAACAATCCTAAGGCCATCAATGTAATCCGGGTTGATAGAGAGCCTGATTAAGAAATCCCAGAGCTGATTGAGGGTGCCGGGATGAGGGATATCCAACAAGTTCTTCCCAAGGGTCTAGATCTTAGCGGCCTCCTCCCCTTCAACAAAGAGATGAACAGAGGTCTCCTCATGAGGGGCTGCTGATGGACCATAATTATACGAATCATAAACACAGTTAAATCCACCAAATTAGACTGTTTGTTTATTTAACTTTTACTTGTTAGTTCCGATATTTATCTACAGGGTATTTTGGAGCCTAGAGAGAAAACACGCTAAGGAGGGTTTTTACGCAGAAAATATATTACGATTCATTCCAAGGTCAAGACCAGATGCCGACTGAAGAATTCTCAAGATCCTGACTTGGAATCACTCAAAACAAATCAAACCGAAGAGCAACCAGAGTCAGTCCGGGGCAGAAATGGACTGATAGTTTTGTGAAAATATCACAAAACCTCACAAAACTCACTCTTTCCTTCAAAGTGACCGTCGGCTTTAAGGGGAGGGATGACTCATGGGTGGCTTTCCCTCCTTCCCCCCTCCACAACCGGCGGCTCCTCCTCCTTCAACCGGCAACCGGCGGCTTTTGACAAGCCATGGATGGCTTGCCATGTGTCCTCCTCTCCACCACATCCTCCTCCTCCTCCCTTAGGCTTTAAATACATGCCTCCCCCTTTGTAAATCACATCCCAAAAATCACAAAACACTTCTCTCTCTAAAGTTTGGCACTTTGTAAGTTTTGTTTTCAATCTATAATACTCCTGTTGGTTCTTGAGTATTATAGTTCGCTATTGAGTACTCTTGTCGGTTCTTGTAGTACTCAAGCTTGTCTTTACTATTCTTGAGTACCCTTGTCGGTTCTTGAAGTACTCACCCCTTTCCTTTACTTACTGTCTTTCAAAAACCGTAAGTACTTAGCTATGGTATCCACCTCTATGGATATTCGTAGCTAAACTCTTCATTCGGTTGAAGGGGTGTACTTGTTTCATAAAATGTTTTAGGCCATCTTTTTAGTGCCTCTTCTTTTTATTCAAAACTTGTTCTATGTGCCATATATTAGGCCAAAACTTCCAAGGTTGAGTGGATGCTTGAAATGGCAAAACTCTTCCGTGGGGGTTCGTGAACATACTCGGGTAAGTGGATGCTTGAAATGGCAAAGCTTATCTGAGGAGTTCGACCTCTTTTAAACACCATTTGGTTTGATCGGAAATGATTGATCAAATGGATGCACATGGGCTAGTATACCTTGAAATGGGGTGCTAGTCTAAATAGAACAAGTGCTCTACGACCTTGAAATGGGCTAGACGGTGTGTGCAAATCGAGTGCTTGAAATGGCCTTGATACACTTTTGAATACTTAGAAGGATCACTAAAGGTCAATGATAAACAGGCTATGATACAAGGCCCCAGAAACCGAATGCTTTCCTTAGATTTAAAAAACCCCTTGCACTTACTTTCAATTTTAGTATAAACTGTATTATCAACTGCTGACGTTCCGCAAGACTTGCCGATCACGCAACAACCGCTGTAAGTCTTCTCTTTTATTTTTAGTATTTACTTTTCCGTCATTTACTTTTCCGCACTAAAAACCAAAACCAACCAAAAAAACACTTACTTTTCCGCACTAAAACCTCAATCAACCTAAAACACGTTCCCCGCCTATACGATCCCTCAAAGAACAAGTTATCCCCCTAATTCCCTTGGGTTCGACCCCTACTTACCACTTGCTACCCAGTAGTGAAGTCGCGAGTAGCGGACTTATAAATTAATTTTGTACACATTGCCTCGCGATAAGGCAGTGCTGTCAAATTGGCGCCGTTGCCGGGGAATTAGCCGTCGGATTAGTTGTTCTTTCCTTTCCCTTCTCGTTTCTTCATCACTATGTATGCATGGACAACGCGACATCTTTCCCAAGCCCACCATCCCCCAAAAACCCAGGAAGAGTCAAAGCAAGAATCAAGGTTGGCACAATAAAGAAATTCGACCTGAGCCACCTGACGGAGCCCACCGCACTGTCGTTAAGATGCAGTGTTCTCTGTGCAAAAGCAAATTTGTATTCCGCTACTCGAGACCTTACTACTGGGTAGCAAGTGGTAAGTAGGGGTCGAACCCAAGGGAATTAGGGGGATAAGCTATTCTTTGAGGGAATTGTACAGCGAGGGAGCGTGTTTTAGGTTGATTGAGGTTTTAGTGCGGAAAAGTAAGTGATTTGTTGGTTGGTTTTAGTTTTTAGTGCGGAAAAGTAAATAACAGAAAAGTAAAGTACTGAAAATTAAAGTAGAAGACTTACAGCGAGTGATGCGTGATTGGCAAGCCTTCCGGAACGTGATCAGTTGATAGAGCAGTTTATACTAAGAAAGTAAATTGCAGGTGATGTTTGAATTTAAGGAAAGTATTCGGTCTTAGGGGCCTTGTATCATAGTCGTTTATCATTGACCGCTAATGATCATACTAAGTGTTCAAAGATGAATCGAGGCTATTTCTAGCACAAGACTTGCAACATCGTTTAGAACACTTGTTCTATTTAGACTAATTCCTCCTTTTGAAGTATCTTAGCCTTATGTGCATCCATTTGATCTTCAGTTACGATCAACCAAATGGTTTTTAAGAGAGGTCAAACTCCTCAGATAAGCTTTGCCCGTTAAAGCTTCCACTTACCCGAGTATACTCACGAACCCCACGGAAGAGCTTTGCCCGTTAAAGCATCCACTCAACCTTGGAAGTTCTAACCTAATATGTGGCACATAGAACAAGTTTTGAACACAGAGAGGCACTAGGTGCAGGGTCTAAAATATTTTATGATACAAGTACACCCCTTCAACCGAATGAAGAGTTTAGCTATGAATATCCATAGAGGTGGATACCATAGCTAAGTACTTACAGTTTTTGAAAGACAGTAAGTAAAGGAAAAGGGTGAGTACTTCAAGAACCGACAAGAGTACTCAAGAATAGAGAAAAGTAAAGCTTGAGTACTACAAGAACCGACAAGAGTACTCAAGAACCAACTACAATACTCAAGAACCAACAAGAGTATTATAGATTTAAAACCAAACTTACAAAGTGCCAAATTTCTAGAGAGAGAAGTGTTTTGTGATTTTTGGGATATGAATTTACAAAGGATGAGGCATGTATTTATAGCCATGGGATGAGGAGATGTGTGGAGGAGAAGCCACTACATGGCAAGCCATCCATGGCTTGCCAAAGGCCGCCGGTTGGAGGTTGCAAGGAGGAGAGCCGCCGGTCATGGAGGGGAGGGGAGGGGAAAGCCACCCCATGAGTCATCCTTCTTCCCCAAGTAGCCGGTCATGGAGGGGAAGGAGGAGGTTTTGTGTGAGTTTTGTGATGTTTTCACAAAACTATCAGTGTATTTCAGCTCCAGGCTGACTTTGGTTGCGCCTCGGTTGGATTTGTTTTGAGTAATTCAATGTCAGGATCTTAAGATTTCTTCAGTCGGCGTCTGATCGTGACCTTGGAATGACTCGTTATATCTTTTTAGCGTAAAATCCTCTCCTTAGCGTGTTTTCTCTCTAGGCTCTAAAATACCCTGTAGATAAATATCGGAACTAACAAGCAAAAGTTAAATAGACAACCAGTCTAATTTAGTGGGTTTAACTGTGTTTATGATTCGTATAACTATGGTCCATCAGATCACCCCACACTTTTAGTTGTTCGTCCCGAACAATGCTATTAAAGGGCGGCACACTAAGTAAGCTTTTTAAAATATGAAAGTTAGACTGTGGGACTCGATTTATCCTAATTCATGCATTACTACTTATTACCAAATTGAACTGTGTAAATAAATAGAAGAAACTTGATACTTGTACCTCCGAGCTGAGATGCAAATTATTTTGGATGTTTCGGGAGATAGCCCTTTTTAGGCTCCTAGACTGCATTCTTGGGACCGTCTCGCACTATATGGTTTCCTTGTAGCTTTCTCTAGCACGTGATTTGGTTTGGGTTTCAATGGTTTGGTCTTTGATTTTCTTTTGGCGAGGGACAGCTTTTTGTAGTGAATCGGCCTTTGGCCTTTGATTTGACTCTTTGAGTACTTCACTTTTGTTCGGTTAAAACCTTCACAATTTTGGGCCTTTGGCCTCTTGATTTGCTTCTTTGAGCTTTTGCCTTTTTGTGGCTTGCTAGTCCATTTTCTCAAGCCTTTTTTGGGAGGTCCAATCGTCGCCCGCGAGCATATGGAAATACCTCCCCGCTCCTCTCATCCTTGCCGTTTCGCGCGGGTCAAGATGAGGGTCGCTCATCTATTTTCTCGGCTACTTTGACTTAGAGATAGGACAGTCTGATTCCCGTCCTCGCCTCTTGCATAAACGCTGCATGGCGGAGATGACTTCAATCTTCACTGAAACCCAAAGTGCAGCCTCCACTGACTTCGAAAACCATATAGCGAAATTCAGTCCTTCGATTGCTTGCCAAGCCTCTCTAGGGCAGTTTATATCAACTCCACATCCCTAGTTTATCTCAGCACAAAGGAACAAATGAGAAGTTACATTCTAAGTTTTTAAACAGTTGAATTTTCACAAGGTTAATGCATGAATTATGATCTATCTTTTTCACATTCTCAAGTTCATATTTTCAAAAAGATAATATTAAGGAAAAAGAAAACATGTTTATGTACACATGTGGTTCTCACCCCACACTTTTGAACGAAGGCGTGCCTTTCAGCACAACTTAGTTCAAAAGCCATGCAAGCAGATATTATACGAGAAGGAAATGACATTAAGGAAAAGGGAAGAACAGAACTCCCTTTATTGTGTCGAATGACATGGCTCGAGGCTGGATAATCGAGGGAGTTCGGCTGGGGCCTTGAACTCTTGGCGTAGGCCTGGCTGGCTTAATGTTGCACCCAAGTCCGATTCCTGAAAGTCATTTCATTCTATGCACCAAGTGGGTGAGAGCGACTTATTGGAAAAAACTAAATGACAGAAAATCTAAAGCAGCGTAAGTAGACGACTGGTAGGTGGAAGAGGCTTACGTTATACTCATCTCCAAACTCCAACCGAAACGCATCATGGATCACCTCGGCCGACGCGCGGTGGCCACCGCCAGTATCACTAATCAGAATCAGCACGTTCTTCGTCCGATATACTCCGTAGCTTACAACGACATCGTCCGTAATCGTCATCCGTCGCCGTCGCCTATCCGTAGTCGTTCGTCGTCCGCCCGTAGTAGTCGTCGTCCGTCCGTCGCCGAATGAAGTGAGATACGATTCCGAATTCGTAATTGATTTCTTGAAGGATCAGGTTAGAAGTGAGATACGAATTCCGAATTCCGAATTCGTCGCCGAATGAAGTGAGATACGAATGAAGGATTAGGTTAGACGAGATCAACGGGATTTTGATTTCTTGAATCGATTAGAGCCCGATTATACCCTTCAAATCCATAATTAGTCCATTTAATTCTATTTTTGGACGAATAATAGGGTTAATCTTGGCCATAGATTACACTAATTATATGGTCAGGATTAGTTCTCATTTCTCATTTCTCATGAGAACTGGGCTTCTCACGGGAATTGGACTCTAGTAATAAAAGATTAATACATGTTTTTGGACGGTGTGTTTTAACCATGTCTATGTAATGGATGTACTAACCATTTATTATTATTATGTGGTGGATGACGATCCATGATATATATACAATATTTTGACTTGTTTGTAAAACTTTTGTTGTAATATTTTTTTCGTAATTTGAATATTGTACATGTTTACATTACATCGTACAATTATGCCAGCAGATGCGGTTGTCGGAACAAAATTTTAATTTTAACATTTATTTTATAAATCTAGACCGAAAAGTTTATCGTATAAATTTTAGACGTTTATTGTATAAATTTTGGCAATTTAAAAAAATATTGATTTAGAAAATTTATCATTAATAGATCAGGAAAAAGATCAGGTGAGAAGTATGTAATTTTGTGAGAAATAGGAAATTATCATCACCATTGATTTTAAAGATTCAATGGTTGTGATTAAACATAATTAAACTGAATATTAGGAATATAATTATACCATATATATGGTTAAAGGGTATATTTGGAATACAAATATACAGTCGTGCGGAATCAAATTTGTCGTGCGTGTTTGTTCGCAACTGATTTCGTTCGTCTCGCAATCCTCGTATCTGGCTTCATGCGGTAAACCCTAGGTAGTCCAGGGTTTTCGTTCGTCTCGCAATCCTCGTCTCGCAAGCCCCGTCTTCGTTGATCGTTGTTTGGTTGTTGTTCACAATCCGACGATTGAAGCAATACGAATATGGCCGGCGAATTGAATGCAGGTAGGGACACATAATCATCCATAGCAGACGAATAAATTTCCATTTCGTTCACTGTTTGTTGATTTTTTTTTCGATCAAACACTGTTTGTTGATTTTGACATACGTAATGTGCGACAATTTCTGGTTCATGTAAATTTCAATATGCGGATTGTCAATTTCGAGAAAGAGATGATCGTATTCTTTTCTGTAAATTTATGATCATGAATTAGTATGTTTGCGTACTGTGTTTTATTGTTCAGTTAGGGCCCTCATTGATGGTGTTTTCCATGGTATTTAGGATTGCAATTGAATCAGTTTGTATATTACGTAGTAACTAGGCCATAATCCGTAGACTAAAGGAATTAGTGCTGTTTTTTGCAGGTGACAACAATGAACAAAGAAGTGCCCTTGAGGATGAAAGTTTCTCGTTTGTTTCTATCAATGGTAAGAGAATTAGAAGCCCTCGTGAAATTGCCCTCGAGAAATCAAAAAAACCTCTTAGATCATGTGGTTATTGCAATGAGTTAGGGCGGCATGACAAGCGGACCTGTCCAAAGAGAGTAGAGAATGATTCACTAATGCGTGGTGCTACTTCCGAGCACGAGGATGTTACTTGTACTCCACTTGATAGCACGACTAGCATTTGAGTGTTGAGTTCCTACATTAACATTCATTGTCCTTATTAGAAACTAGTCGTCGTTCCTTATGTGGTTTTAACACGTGATTCGAAAATACATTATTGGTTTATTTTCTGAAAATTTATACCGAATTTGTCTTGTCCATACACTGCTACGAATTATGTTTAGATTGATACAGATAATGTTGCTTTGTATACGGACTATGATGCGATATCTACAGATTATGTGGTTATATCTACGGATAATGATGTGCTTTATACGGACTACACTGAGATTTCAAAGGAATCAAAGTAACCTGTCATATACACATGCACAAATACTTTTCCCAGCATCTGAGTACCATATCAACATAATTGACCAACATTAAACGGAAACACGTTGTTCATGCCATAATAGTCAAAATGTGACGCACCAAACTTATGTGGTACAAAAAACAATAATTTGTAGTGATCAAGTTGGACGGTTGTCCTACAAATCAACAAGATCAAAGTTGCCAAGATCATCCTCCTCAACCCTGGGTTCAGCAGGTGTCACCCCAACAATATTAACCGGTTTGACATGAGTTGTAGGTGTTACGGTTGTGGGGGAGGATATCTTAATATGTTCCGTACCACTCCTGGCCGCCGAGAAATGTCCACTACTGTTGTAAATCCCCATCTCTCTCCTAATTTTCTCATGATTCATCGTGATTCGATCTTTGAAGTTTGGGGATTTCAACGCCGCTTGGTACGTCTCATCGTACTTTTTAATTGCGGCAACAAGTGATTCCATAGCCTTCTCTTGCGCTCTCACTAATTCCTGCATTTTACAAGGAGAGAAAGAGTTTACACTGTGTCCATGTCATTATGACGTAGCAACAACAAAGGGATTATGACATGCAAAAAACGGTAAGCTACGGATTATGCTAAATATGCTACGGATTATGTCTCGAATGCTACGAATAATCTAATTCATGATACGGATAATGAGGTTTGTAACTATTTAACAAATGTTTGCAACGCGTACCTGGTTTCGTCTTCTTGGATTTATTTGCGTCAATAGCTTTGTTGTGCTCCTCGGTCTGGGATGAATTTCGCCCAACTGTAAAGAGTACAATGCAAGTTAGATTTACGTTAACTGACATACGAACTATGTTTACAATGCTACAGATAATGATTCATTAGGGTGAACTGTAACACAGTTTAAGGGAGATGCTTCTAATGCCAACAGGCATCAGTTACGGATTACGCTTCTAATGATACGGATAATGAGGTTTGTAACTATTTAACAAATGTTTGCAACGCGTACCTGGTTTCGTCTTCTTGGATTTATTTGCGTCATTCGCTTTGTTGTTCTCCTCGGTCTGGAAAGAATTTCGCCCAACTGTAAAGAGTACAATGCAAGTTAGATTTACGTTAACTGACATACGAACTATGTTTAAAATGCTACAGATAATGATCCATTACAGTGCACTGTAACACACTTTATAATTTATGCTTCCAATGCCAACAGGCATTAGGTACGGATTATGCTTCTAATGCTACAGATAATGAGATTTGTGAATAGGGAATTAGAATATAATGCTTTACAATATAGTGCACTGGAATACACTGTATAACTTATATGTCCGTAACCATTTAACAAATGTTTGCAACGCGTACCTGGTTTCGTCTTCATGGATTTATTTGCGTCAATCGCTTCGTTCTTCTCCTTGGTATGGGATGTATTTCGCCCAACTGTAAAGAGTACAATGCAAGTTCTCTTAAAACATGTTCATTAACAAGACTACATTTAATTGAATGGCAACAACAACACACCTTTGAGAGTCTGGGTGCTTGTTTGATACGGTATTTCTTTTTGCTTTCTATCTGGTTCGTCTCCTGTGGTTACTTCTACTGGGTTCCTTTTCCTCTTGCGATCTATGAAGAAACTTTGAACATGTAATTCCGAACAACAATAACAGTTATACCACTACTCATAACCAACTTTGCATTGTATTTTACAATTATACTACAAATAACAATATGGATTTGTGTTCTGCCGATTATGATGTAAGGGATTTGGACAAGAATATGAAACTAAGAACATGGTTCAAATCAGAACGCGCAACCAACCA
Source organism: Rhodiola kirilowii (assembly GCA_033675215.1). Taxonomy (NCBI): domain Eukaryota; kingdom Viridiplantae; phylum Streptophyta; class Magnoliopsida; order Saxifragales; family Crassulaceae; genus Rhodiola; species Rhodiola kirilowii. The sequence continues at coordinate 8,931,732 of CM066201.1, forward strand.
ACAGGGCAACATATCCATCTAAATCCGAAACCCACTATATGCTACGGATTATGATTGGCGGTTATTTCCGACCTCAACAATTTCAATTGAAATTAGCAACCCTAGACTCGACACAATGCGAACATCACATCATCAAACCCTAATCGATCAACGGAAACACTTTCCAGTTTTGAGAACTCACCCGGTGTTTGATTCCGCCGCTTCGGCGGAGGCGGAGGCGGCGACTTGTCGTCTTCGCTCGTCCTCTTTCGAGCCATGGCAGTCGCGGTCGTCCGTAGCCAGTCGTCTCTGGTCGCCCTCCGATTTGTCGCGGCGGATCAACTCTCCGTCCGTAGCGTTCGAAACAAAAAAGTTAGGGCTTCGGTTGCAAATCAATGTGATTACCAAAAATGGAAAGTGTTTTTTTACGAGAATAACCTCATATACGTAAATTAGGTTGATTTTGGTAATATTTACCATTGAATCGTGGATGTTGATTACGAAAAATGGATGAACAGGATAAATTCTTATTTCTCACCTAAATGTCAATTCTCACCAGATCTCAACACTAATAGATCAAACTAAATACTTTTTGACCATAATATGTATTTGAATTGAACCAAATACAAAAAGTTATACAAATGTCTTTTGATTTTGGTGTGTATAGAATATACTATTTACAATTTACTCCAAAACTTAACTTTTGATTGTCTTTTGAAAATTTTAATAGTTCATACAAGAATTTGTAAAATGATGGCAGTTCATACCATTTTTCTTTTTTGTAAAACGTAAGGGGTGAGTTAAGCAACTATTTTTTTTATAAAAAAACTGGACGGTGCCAGCGACTTTATTGATGATAAAGGGTTCAAAAAGCCTGAACCGTGGCTACAAAGAGAGTCTTCAAGCACCAGGAGCTAGTTATAACCCCTAGCCCCTTAAAAACGCCGACCAGACTAAAAGAGATGCCACACAAGAAGGCTAAAAGACAACAACACCTCGGAGAGGTTGAGAAAACGAGAAGCAATAGGCTATATGTCATGGAAAGGGCATTGCTGACACTCAGCAGGAAGACCTAAGCGATCTCCCTTAAGCGCCTTTTTAAAATCAGGCGACGATGTGGGCGCATTAGTGGAGACAAGAATGAAGGCAGGAGTGTTGGCAGCTTGACAAATTCTAAAGAAGAAAATGCCATGTAGAGCGACGTGTCGACCAATCTGAGGCATGTGGCTGGAGATGTATGGGTGGCAGGACTGACAAGCTTGGACTGTAAGCCCTTTAGCGCGCAGAGACCGAACGGTAAAATTCAGGCCGGTTGTAGTGGACAGGTGGAGGGTAAAGCTACAATGGACCACGACGCCTGTGTTAGTCTGCAGAATATAAGCCCCGCGCAATCCCTCATCCGATTAGACTCAGGCCACGTTCAGGGTGAGACCTGTAGGACACGGGACCCATTTCTTCAACCTAGCCTTTGGGGCATAAGGCGTGAACAGAAATAGAGCTTTAAGAATGGCCCCATGCAGAAGGCAATGATTATACCGGAGCGGGATATGAGGAGCAAGACGATGCACCCAGACGCGGACTGCGAGAGCAACAGTGTGATGTTTACCCTCATGAATGAACTTGTTCCGCAAAACCCATAGCTCCCAGAGACTGCAGCAAATCCAAACAATCCTAAGGCCATCAATGTAATCCGGGTTGATAGAGAGCCTGATTAAGAAATCCCAGAGCTGATTGAGGGTGCCGGGCTGAGGGATATCCAACAAGTTCTTCCCAAGCAGAAGTCACTGCAGTTATCAAGCAGAAGTCACTGCAGTTAAATCACCACGCCCAATATTCCAGCGACATTGAGTTCTGATCCCAAGCAGAACTTTACTGACAAACGTCCATATGTGAGACCACTTTGGCCTTCTTTATAGGTGGAGCGAACAAAACGCCCCCAAAGGGAAGATGGATCCATGCAGCGCCAAGCTAACTTGTATTGAAAGCCTTTTCGAATGTCATCAAGGTGCCTGATGCCCAAACCCCCTGCTCTCTTGTCTTTGCAAATATCGGGCCAGCTAACCCAATGACGGCGACTTTGTCCACCACTGTCCCAGATGAAGTTAGAGAGAAGACTGCGGATGTGATTAATAACAGCAGCCGGGTTCGGGAGACTAGCGAGAACATGCACCGCCATAGAGTTCAAACTTGATTCCACTAGAGTAATTCTTCCACCAAGGGAAAGCATATTACGCATCCAACCTGTAATGCGGCCACAAATATGCTCCTCCACCTTTTGAAGGTATTCAATCTTAACTCGACCGGGGAATAAAGGCGCTTCAAGATAGGTGGTCGGGAATTTGCCCTCAGAGAAACCTGTGGTTTAAAGAAGAGTTTGACAATGCTCCACATCCATGGCTTAAGGGAAAAAGATGTTACTCTTCGAGCTGTTAAGGACTTGCCCCGTCCAAGTGCAGAAGTTGTTAAACATGTGCATCAGATTCTTGATTGAGCGCTCAGAACCATTGGTGAAAAGCAGCATATCATCGGCATATAGTAAGTGATTCACTTGGAGAGCACCCATCTTCACGAAGTAAGGTTGGATTAGCCCGTCTGAGATATGACGGTGCAACAAACGGCTGAACGATTCCATGCAAATAATGAAGAGGCTGGGAAAAAGCGGGTCTCCTTGCCGGACGCCTCTGTTAGATTTGAAGAGACCATAAAGAGTACCATCCCAGAGGACCGAGTAAAAACAACGGGAGATTGTGCGATAAACGAGATCACACAATTGAGTGTTGAAGCCCAAAGCCCTCATCATGCGCACAAGGAAGAGCCAAGAGACCCTATCATAGGCTTTCGACATATCAACTTTCATGACCACATTTCCGCCAGCCCTCCCATTATTTATGTGACAGGTCAGGTCGTGGGCAAGCGTGATGGATTCCATGGTGCCCCGGCCAGGCATAAAACCAGCCTGCTCCTGGCTAATGATAGAAGGGAGGACCCTGGCAAGGCGAGCATTGAGGAGACTGGAAAGCAGCTTATGAACAATGTTAGGAAGCTTGTTGCTGTCACAAACTGGGCTTCAGCCCAATTGTTGCATATCCATTTTTTGAGTGCTGCCAGCTGTACATGAGTTGGAGATTTGGTCCAATAGAAAGAGAGCAGTCATGTGGCTTAAGACATGCCGATCGTCGGATAGAAATGGAAATCAACGACTGATGGATGCAAGTATAAAAGCATCGCTTTCTCATATTCATCTTATTCGGAAAAAAACACAGCAGCTAGGGTTTTTGAGAAACTGAGTTCTCCGTCTTCTCTCACTACTACAAACAGGGGATTATGCATCGGTTTTCGAAGGGATTATGCATCGGTTTATTAAGAAATGATGCATAATATTTTTTTTTGATTTTTGGCTTGCAATAGTTCAAATTAACTTGAAAATTTGTAAATAAATTTCATAAATACACCTGCTCATATCCAAATCTTAAAAATACTTTTTATTCATTAAAAATACAACATTTCATACATGTTGTCACTTTTTTTTTGACGGGCTTAGTCGGTTAAAGTTAGCATCTGCTCATTTTGAGCTGGTGAAGACTTGAACCCTGGCCACTTTGGACATGTTGTCACTTTTAATGTATAAAATTTATCAATTCATGTCAATTTTCACATAAATTCAAGATCAACAAGGAATCAATATAAATTCTAAAGTAGAATTTGAATCCACTTCCACCATAACCAGTGCCATGAGCTTGTTCCAATCCCTGATGTACTTTTGCTTGTTCCAATCCACTTCCTTGAAGCTTCTTCCTTTGACTTCACTACTTTTCTTTGAATCTTATCTGTAGAAAAAGGAAGATTATCATATGTAAAAAATTAGCAGCTTCAAAAGTAGAAAATGCATCTGGTAAGTTTGTCAATGTTAAGAATCAACTTTGATATGTGAAGTTTATAGTATAGACTTGATCATCATGGTGCATTTCAGCCAAGCGGTCATCTGATCGAGAAAGACCCAGACGAGAAGGGAAGAAAACAAGTTGATCACATTAACATGTAGTAGTGCAAATACTTATGTTTTTCTAAAATAGAACTGATCAAGTCATGTACCTAAATTGACGTACTGATAACCAAGCTTAGCGAGACCAGATGATACAAGAGCATCAACTGCAGGCCAAAAAATCATCACATTCACTGCTTCCAGAGAAAAATCAAAACTGTAAGTAAATTTACAGCAGCAATCAAGAAAGAAATCACAAGGGCTTTCTCTTGGAGTGAAAGTTTATGAATTCATCTATTCTGACTTTTCTGTTTCATAATGGGTTAACATCGTTAGAATGGGATCATCTTATCTCAAAGAAAATGCAATTATTAACAATCATTTGAGGATTACATGTGTCGCATACCTGCCAATGTCTCTGCCTAGAAACACAACTATCCGCTTGTTGAGCAGATTATCATGGACCTTGTACCCAATTATCCAGTAGCATAAGGGGTGAATACTCCTGCAAACCAAAATGTTCAGTAACATAAGGCTCCTGTGAGCATGTATAGAGCTGTCGGAGACGAGAAAAAAGCTAGCAAAATATTACAGGCCAAACACATAGTTTTAGGTTATTATATTTTCTCAACTTCAAGACTCTTGCACTTGAGAAGCAACTCTTAGTAGATAACAAGTACCTCCTTGGAAAAATGGATGAAGACTTTCGACAAACAGGTGACAGACATCAAGTCCTACAAAATTAATCAAACTGCACAACTGCTCAGCTATGGTGCCAATCGAATGACAAAAAGTTTACCCTTTTCCGCATACGATGAAACTCACTAGACTTGAACTCGTTCCAAGACGACCTCTGCAACTTCAGCATCCGCAATTCATCCACCACTTCCTCATGAATCTGCTCAGTACTTTTCGCTCGTATCTCCTTCAACTCCTCGTTCATCTTCGCCATCATCACCACCAGTGCAGGATTCCGGTGCGCAAACGATGCGCGGATAGTGCACTCATAGGCATTCCGGTGCGTTACAGCTTCCAAACCGCCACTCCCATCACGCCAAGCCTCCCTCAACGCTGCCAACCAACCAATCACCAATCACCACCACGACCACAAATAACAAAATCAAACAAAAAATCGAGAAGAAATTAAAAGATGCATAGAAGATGGATGAAAACCTACGAATCGTGTCGAGATTTTTCTATGCTAAGAGGAGAGAGAGAAGTTTATGGCTCACGCGGTTCTGCGGATTGGTGCCGCTGCGATTCAGCCTCTCTATCGATCTCGCATGGAGGAGCGCTTCAGAATTTTGACCGACTGAACCCTAGAAATAATAAACTTATGCATCGGTTGATTTAAAACGGATGCATAAACTTCATATTATATGTCGGGTCTTTAAAACTGATGCATAAGCTTAATATTATGCATCGATTTGATCAAAACCGATGCATAAGCCCGACATTATGCAGCGGTTTCGATCGAACCGATGCATAATCTTGACATTATGCATCGGTTTTAGCCCTAATCGATGCATAATGTCAAAACCGATGCATAAGCACAAACACGGAACCGATGCATAATCTCCTGTTTGTAGTAGTGTCTCTACATCTTCTGAAGGAATCAGTCACATTTCATGGTAGCTCTGTGTAGATTCTGTTGTTGTTCTTCAGTTCAGTGCAACTGTGGGTAGAATAGGCAGATCTGGTTGTACCGGTGTAAACCGATATTGAGAGCTGAGTGTCCTTTGTGCGAGTCAGTGAGGTTCTTGAAGTGTAGAGAGTATTTCCAGTTCAGATCCGTTCAGATCTGCGTTTGTAAGGCATAAGCCAACTCCGACGTTCTCAGGTCCGCTGCCGTCACGATTCTAGTGCATATCGAGCCCAGACGGAGCTCAACGTGGATTAGCCCGATTTTGGGTGACTACGGGCCTTAAAAGGTTGTCTCGTTCTTTACTGTTTTTCCTTTTCATTTCGATTCAGTTCTTTGACTGCATAAACCAGAACTGAGTTAAATGAGATAAGGCATAAAACTGATAGTGTAGATAAGTTCGATTCACAACAGTGGTATCTAGAGCTTGCTTCGTTTGAAGTTCTTCTTGAACTTCATCTGCACTGATAAATTTTTCTTGTGTTTTCTTGCAGAAACTGAAGATGACTGGACGTGTTGAAGTCACTGCCTACGATGGCAAGAGTGATTTCAACATCTGGAAAGTGAAAATCAAGGCACTGCTATCACACCACAAGGTGTCGATAGCACTGGAGAAGGATGAGACAAAATGGAGTGCTGAATAGAAGGCAAAGAAGGTAGAAATAAATGAGGAGGCATACAACCTCCTCATACTCAACTTAACTGATCATGTGATCAGAAAGGTTAGTACCTCTACTACTGCTCTTGATGTATGGACTAGGTTAGACACCTTGTATTCCAACAAGCATGCTCCCAACCTAGCCTACTTGAAAGCCTCTGCGTTTGCATTTAAGTTTTATAATGCTAAGTCTGTGGATGACAATCTTGATGAGTTTTTGAAACTGACTTTGTTGCTTCATGGCACTGCACATGCTTTAGATGATACAAGTATTGTCATGATCTTGATGAATGCTTTGCCTGATAATTTTCAAGTTGTTAAAGATGCTTTCCAATACTCTGGTGCTGTGCCTGAATATGACTTGCTATGTTCTGCTGTGTGCACTAGAGAATTAGAGTTAAAGAACCATAAGAATAAGTCTGGCATGAATCTGTTTGTTAAGCACACGTCATTCAATAGTCAACCTAATAAGTCTAAGTTTCACAAGCATGATAGTAAGGCAAAGACTGATAAGTCCAAGGATAATAAACCCCAAACAGAATCTAGGAAATGTTTTTATTGTGGCATTAAGGGGCATTTAAGAAAAAACTGTCATAAGTATTTGGCTAGAAATAATAATGCTAGCAATTCTGAAACGAATGTTGCTTGTGTTGAAAAGCCTGCTGATACTGCTGAAGTTTTGACTGTTTCTAATAAGTCTGACCAGCATGAATGGGTCCTTGATTCTGGTTGTTCATATCACATGTGCCCACATAAAACTTGGTTTGAAAACATGTCTGAACATGCTTTGAATGAAAGGGTGCTTATGGGTAATCATAATGCATGTGAGGTTAAGGGGATAGGGACTGTTAAGCTGTCTTTGGATAATGGGAAATGGGTATTATTATCAAAGGTTAGATATGTGCCTGGCTTAAGAAGAAATTTGATTTCATTGGGTGATTTGGATGATTCTGGTTGTTCTTACACTGCTGAAAATGGTAGTGTGCATGTATATAAGAACAACAAATGTGTGCTTACTGGTTCTAAGATGTCTGGCTTGTATATTCTGAATGGTGGGTGCTGTAATGCTGCCTATGCAAATGTGGCAGAGCATGAGGACACTGTAAAGTGGCACCTCAGGCTTGGTCACATTAGACACAGAGGCTTGACTGAGTTAGGAAAGCAAGGCATATTAGATAAAGCTGTAATCAATGATCTGTCATTTTGTGAATGTTGTGTGCTAGCTAAGCAACATAAACTGAGTTTCACTGCTGGTGTGCATTTATCTAAACATGTCTTGGATTATGTACATGCTGATTTGTGGGGGCCTGGGGACATGAAACACATGGGGGAAATAAGTATTTCATGAGTATTGTTGATGATTTCTCTAGGTTTGTGTGGACTTTCTTGCTTAAGTCTAAGTCTGATGCCTTTAGTAAGTTTAAGGACTGGAAAGCCTTAGAAGAAAACCAAACCAGCTGTAACCTTAAAGCCCTTAGAACTGATAATGGTCTAGAGTTTTGCAATGATGAGTTTGACTCCTTCTGCAAGTCCTGTGGCATTCTGAGGCACAGAATAGTTAGGGCAACCCCTTAGCAAAATGGAGTTGCTGAGAGGATGAACCGGACTCTTTTAGAGAAGGTTCGCGCCCTAATGTTTACCTCAGGTGTGCCTAAGGCCTTCTGGGGTGAGGCACTCGCCACTGCAACCTACATTGTCAATAGATGCCCAAATAGGAGTCTTAGTTTTAAGTGCCCTGTTGAAATTTGGACTAAAAGAAAACCTAACCTTAGACACCTTAGGATCTTTGGATGTGCTGAATATGCGCACAATAGGGAAGGAAAGTTAGATCCCAGATCCCTTAGGTGTTTGTTCTTGGGGTATCAGCCTGGTACTAAAGGGTATAGACTGTGGGAAAGAGATACTAGAGGGGTAAAAATCATAGTCAGCATGGACGTTGTGTTCAATGAGTTAGTATTCCCTTGTAAGCAAGCCCAAATAGCCCCTGCCCAGCCTAGTGAGCCTAGTACCTCTAATGAGGTGGAGTCTAGCTTGCTGCCCCTGTTCCCAGCCACTGCTGGTGGGCAGAATGGTGACCTACCTTTGGCCCCTGAACCTAATGATCAACAAGGACTCCCAGATAAGCAACATGAGGATCAGGTTGAGAACCTTGAAGAAAATCAGGATGCTGGAAATGAGGTGGAGCACCACCCTGTCTCTGCACAAGAGCAGCTTGCTGACTATTAGCTTGCTAGAGATAGATCAAGAAGAGTGCCTAGACCAAATCCTAGGTATTCAGAAGCCGACTTAGTACTTAATGCCTTAGTTGCTGTTAGTGAACTGAAAGAAACTGAACCTGTGAATTATCACGAGGCTATGAGCTGTAGGTCTAAGGATAAGTGGCTAGCTGCCATGGAAAATGAAATGAGATCCCATAGGATAAACCAGACCTGGGAATTAGTGGAGAAGCCCAAATCTAAGAAGCTAGTGGACTGTAAGTGGTTATTTACATTAAAAGAGGGGCTGACAGAATCTGATCCACCTAGATATAAGGCCAGGTTAGTGGCCAAGGGGTTTACGCAGAAAGAGGGGGTAGATTACACTAAAATTTTCTCTCCGGTTGTTAAGTTTAAGACAATCAGAGTTATGCTTACTTTTGCTGCCAGTTTTGACCTTGAAATTGAACAGCTTGATGTTACTACTGCTTTCTTGCATGGTACTTTGGATGAAGCGATTTATATGCGACAGCCTATAGGTTTTATTAATGCTGAATTGCCTAAACATGCCTGTTTATTAACGAAATCATTGTATGGTTTAAAACAGAGTCCTAGGCTATGGTATAAGCGTTTTGATGCCTTTGTGCTGAGTATTGGCGTTGTTAGAAGCAATTATGATAGCTGTCTCTACTTGTCTTCATTGGATAATGACCCTGTATACTTGTTATTGTATGTTGATGATATGTTGCTGATTAGTAAATCTATGCATAAAATCAATAAGCTTAAGTCTGATTTGAAATCTGAATTTGATATGAAGAACTTGGGCCATGCTAGAAAAATATTGGGTATGATTATTGATAGAGATAGGAGTAAATGCTTTCTGAAATTGCATCAAAAGCCATATTTGCAGAAAATTGTTGCTAAGTTTGGTTGTGCTGATTGTAAGCCTGTTGCTGTGCCTTTAGCTCCACATTTTATACTTAGTAAATCTTAGTGTCCTTCAAATAATTCTGAAATGCTTGAAATGGAAAATATACCTTATTCTAATGCTTTGGGTTCTCTTATGTATGCCATGATTGCTACCAGACCTGATTTATTTTATGCTGTCTCTTTATTAAGTAGATACATGTCTAAACCTGGTAATTATCATTGGTATGCATTGAAGCATGTTATTGCATATGTGAATTTATCTGCTGAATTGGGTGTGTGTTATTCCAAGAGAGCTGCTGTTTCTGAATTAATTGGTTATGTGGATGCTGATTTTGCTAGTGATAGGGATAGTAGGAAATCTAATACTTCCTATGTCTTTACTTTGAGTGGAAATTGCATAGTGTGGAAATCTAGGCTTCAACCTTTAGTAGCACAGTCAACTACTGAATCTGAGTACGTAGCAATATGTGATGCATGTAAAGAAGCTGTGTGGTTGCAAAGCATGTTGAAAGAAACAAAACTGATTGAGAAAAATGCTGTAATTTATTCTGACATTCAATCTGCATTGCAACTTAGTAAAAATCCGGTGTACCATGAACGTACAAAGCACATAGATATCAAGTATCACTATATTAGGAGCTTGGTTGAAACTGGTGCTGTTTATTTGCTGAAAGTTGATACTGCAGATAATCCTTTTGATTTTGGTACTAAGATTGTTACTGATGCCAAGTTTAAACACTGTTTAAACTTGCTCCATTTGGAGTAAGTGCATTGCAGGAAGTGAGTGATGATGTCTGGATCCTTGATATGCACTAGTGAAGATGAAGACTTGAAGAGGAGAAGAATGCAAGGCTTATGCAGTGGATGGAAAGTGGTATTTTGGAGGGAAAGCTACCATGTCTAATCTGAAGGTTGCCTGATCAACAAGCTTCAGGTGGAGATTGTTAGGAAGCTTGTTGCTGTCACAAACTTGGCTTCAGCCCAATTGTTGCATATCCATTTTTTGAGTGCTGCCAGCTGTACATGAGTTGGAGATTTGGTCCAATAGAAAGAGAGCAGTCACGTGGCTTAAGACATGCTGAGTGTTGGATAGAAATGGAAATCAACGGCTGATGGATGCAAGTATAAAAGCATCGCTTTCTCATATTCATCTTATTTGGAAAAAACACAGCAGCTAGGGTTTTTGAGAAATTGAGTTCTCCGTCTTCTCTCTACATCTTCTGAAGGATCCAGTCACATTTCAGGGTAGCTCTGTGTAGATTCTGTTGTTGTTCTTCAGTTCAGTGCAACTGTGGGTAGAATAGGCAGATCTTGTTGTACCGGTGTGAACCGATATTGAGAGCTGAGTGTCCTTTGTGCGAGTCAGTGAGGTTCTTGAAGTGTAGAGAGTATTTCTAGTTCAGATCCGTTCAGATCTGCGTTTGTAAGGCATAAGCCAACTCCGACGTTCTCAAGTCCGCTGCCGTCACGATTCTAGTGCATATCGAGCCCAAACGGAGCTCAACGTGGATTATTGGATCTAATCGTTTCTTCTGGCAGTCTACAATAGTCCATTCTTGGCGCTGATTGTTCGGCATATGCTGCAAAATATTCGTGATTGGTATCTGGGCTACCTTTTCGGTAGTAATGGGATCTGAGTTTTTCGACCCATGCACCGTCGCCGACTATTTCATTTTCAGGCATGCTGAGAATTCATGACCGTGTAATTTGCATTTTGAACAGTAGAGCAGCTTGTTCTCATAAGTAATCGGTTACCAGAAGCCTTGAGAATTGTTAGAGAATATATGATTATCATCAGATATTCATTGCATATATTCTGTATATTCTCTCATTATTGTGCTTACCATACACATCTATCCCGTACTGTATATATTGACGTATTCGTCACATATCAATACACAATTCATATTCATAACATGGTATCAGACGCTTTGGTTTGATATTTTCTTTTCTCGTTTGATTTTCGATTTTTTTTTCTTGCCAATTATCCGCCGCTGCTTAGATCTAACAGCCGCCGCTGCGCACATAACGCCGCCGCCGCCGTCAAGATCTAGCCGCCGCCGACATCTTCCAATTGTTACTGTCACTCAGATCTGCCCGCCCCGCTACTTCTCAGCCGATCCATTCGTTGGTCGCTGCGGCTTCTCAGATCTGCAACACACTGTCGTCGACATCCACCACCGTTGGTGCCGATTCGCTGTTGTCCGTTGTTGCTGCCGAGATCTACTCTGCTGTTGCTGCCGAGACCTCATCCTTTTTTCAATTGACGTGGTGCACTTGATTATATTGCCGAAACTCATATTTGGTCCGCATATTCATCTTTACGACTTGCCATGTTTTCGGCGGCGCATCTGTGTTCTGCTTGATTAGGGTTGGGATATTTGTACTGTTTCAGTTTTCTTCACCCCAAAAAAAAGAAAAAAGAAAAAAGTCAAATATCCTATCCAGTCAGCACACAGTCAGCGATCTAATCAGCAATCCAGTCAGCGCCTCATCAGCACACAGTCAGCGCCTTTTCAGCACACAGTCAGCATCCAGTCAGCACAGTCAACTGTTTGACCAGTCAACGGTTAAAAAAAACTAACCTATTATGTCTTCTCTTGTTTCTACAGGTACTGTTTCTATTCCTCGCTGCCCGGTGATCTTTAATGGCGCAAATTTTTCAGAATGGATACATCATATGCGCCTCCACATGCGTGGCCAACGACTTTCGGATTTTCTTACAGGAGAGCTCCCGTGTCCACCGCGTCCCACCCCGCCTACTATGCCTGTTTTACCTGCTGATGCCTCTGACGAAGATAAACAGAAAGCTTCAACAGAATATGACGATGCCATGGAATCCTTCCATAACCAGTACACTGCCTTTCGAACTTGGATGGATGAAGATGCTCGCGCCTCGTCTATTATTGTGGCGAGTATGGAGGTATCACTTTCTTCAGATATTGTTTGTTTAGAATCAGCTCAGTTGATGTGGGCCCATCTTCAGGAACGCTATGCGCCCACTGGTGATTCTCTATTCTTGAGTGTTGTTCATCGGGAGCAGTCGCTCCAACAGGGAGATGCCACTATAGATGAGTTCTATGACCAAATGTCCGCGGTATGGCGCCAGCTTGATTCTTTGGAACCGACACTTTGTCCTACCTGTCCGAATTGTCAGAATGTCAAGTCTCATCGCCAGTTTCGTCGCATTTATAATTTTCTGACACGTCTTCGGGTTGATTTTGAGCAGATCCGGGCTCAACTTTTGGCTCGCCATCCCCGTGTGACCATATTAGATGTCCTTTCAGCTGTCCGGACTGAAGAAATTCGACTTCGTAATGCGGGTTTACTTCTTACTGCTACTATTTTAGCTGTTCGTGCATCATTCTCCACATCGCCTGCCCTCGCCTCATCTGATGTCGCTACCTCAGAAACCCCTTCTGGGGGTGAGCGGCCTCATTGCACCTATTGTAACAAGGCAGGACATTCAGCCTACTATTGTCACAAGAAGAAGAGAGATACTGCTGCACGTCGTGGTGGCCGCCCTCCGAAGAGTTCTGGAAGTGGTTCCACAACATCCTCAACTACTGTCGGGTCTGGTACTTCTGATACTCAAGAGATTCTCACGCTGTTGCGTCGTATGTCCATCTCTGCTCCATCAGGAGCTGCTGGTTCTGCTACTGTGTCCTCAGGCTTTGCGAGATCACCACATACACAATCAGGTATATCTCCCTGGATCCTTGACTCTGGTGCTTCATTTCATATGACTTCTGATTCCACTTGTCTTAAGTCTGTCAGCCCCTTAATTTCTCCTTTATCAGTTCAGACTGCTGATGGCACTTCATTGTCTGTCGTTGGAAGAGGCACTCTCTCATCTTCTTCTTTTAGTGTCCCTTCCGTTTCTTTTGTTCCCCAATTGGCCATGCAGCTCATTTCTGCTGGTCAACTCACTGACCATGGTTGTCGTATCATTCTTGACTCTGATTCTTGCTGCATTCAGGATCGTCGCACGGGGAATCTGGTTGGTACTGGCCCTCGGCGCCGTGATTCGCAACGTCTTTGGGAGCTTGACTGGCTTCATCTTCCTTCCGCTGCCTCTGCCAGCTCTTTCGCTTCCGCCTCCATTGCCTCTTCGGCCGCATCTTTCGCTCAATGGCATCACCGCTTGGGTCACATCTGCAGCTCTCGTTTGTCCTCTTTGGTTCGTCGTGGTCTGTTAGGATCTGTCTCTGGTGATACATCTTTAGATTGTCAGGGTTGCAAACTTGGAAAACAAACTACTCTTCCTTATCCTACTAGTGAGTCAGTTTCTCAGCGTCCATTTGATCTTGTTCATTCTGATGTTTGGGGTCCAGCTCCCTTTATTTCAAAAGGGGGTCATCGTTATTATATTTTATTTATAGATGATTTCTCTCGCCACACATGGATATATTTTATGTCCTCTCGAAGTGAGGTTTTATCTATTTATAAAAATTTTGCAACCATGATCCGTACTCAGTTTGACTCTCCCATTCGCATTCTTCGTGCTGACTCAGCTGGAGAATATTTATCTCGTCACCTTCTCCAGTTTCTAACTTCGCAGGGGACTCTCTCTCAATTTTCCTGCCCAGGCACTCACGCGCAAAATGGTGTTGCTGAGCGCAAGCATCGTCACCTCTTGGAGACATCTCGTGCTCTTTTACTTGCCTCTTGTGTTCCCGTTCATTTTTGGGCAGAAGCTGTCTCGACAGCCACTTACTTGATAAATATTCAGCCGTCTTCCGCCCTTCAGGGGGACATTCCAGTGAACCGTCTTTTTGGTCGACTCCCTGAATATTCTCATCTTCGTCTATTTGGTTGTTTGTGTTATGTCTTAATGGCACCTCGTGAGCGCACCAAATTGACTGCTCAGTCCATTGAGTGTGTTTTTCTTGGTTATAGTAATGAACATAAAGGATATCGTTGTTGGGATCCAGTTGTACGACGAATTCGTATTTCTAGAGATGTGACTTTTGATGAGTCTCGTCCCTTCTATCCTCGTCATTCCTCCGATTCCTCATCAGATTCCTTAGTCGAGCCCCTCTCCTTTCTGATCTTTCCCGATTCACCATCTTTCGTTTCCTCTCACACTATATCCCATTCTCCTCAGGACTCCACTCATCGTTCGGGAGCTGAGGTTTCTGAGACTCCATCTTCACCCATTGTGCCTTCGTCGCCTATTGCACCATCTTCTTCTACCGTACCACCTTTCTTTGATGTGTCACCTTCTTCTAATGTGTCATCTTCACCCATTGTGTCACCACCTTTTGATGCGCCGTCCTCTCCCATTATACCATCTCCTCCGGTGCATCCATCTCGGTATGCTCTTCGAGATCGCCAGTCCATTCGCCCTCCGACACGTTATGCTGCCGCTACCACCACTCTTGCTGAGCCGACCTCCTATCGTGATGCTATCCTTCACCAGGAGTGGCAACACGCGATGGCCGAAGAACTTGCCGCCTTTGAGCGGACTGGTACTTGGGAGGTGGTTCCCCTTCCATCTCATGTTCGTCCTATCACTTGTAAGTGGATCTATACAGTAAAGACTCGCTCTGATGGTTCCCTTGAACGCTATAAAGCTCGTCTAGTGGCTCGTGGTTTTCAACAAGAGTATGGGCGTGACTATGATGAGACGTTTGCGCCTGTTGCCCACATGACCACCATTCGCACCCTTCTTGCTGTTGCCTCCGTCCGAGAGTGGTCTATCTCTCAGCTTGATGTAAAGAATGCTTTTCTTAACGGTGAATTGAGAGAAGAGGTTTACATGAGACCACCACCAGGATATTCTATCCCCGACGGCATGGTCCTTCGCCTTCGTCGCTCCCTCTATGGTCTTAAGCAAGCCCCTCGGGCTTGGTTTGAGCGTTTTTCCTCTGTTGTTACCACTGCGGGCTTCACCGCTAGTGACCATGACCCAGCCTTATTTATTCATACTTCCACTCGTGGGCGGACACTCCTACTCCTTTACGTTGATGATATGCTTATCACTGGTGATGACCCTCAGTATATTGCCTTTGTTAAGGAGCGCCTTAATACTCAGTTCCTTATGAAGGATCTCGGTCCTATTCGGTACTTTCTTGGTATTGAATTCTCCTCTACTCCCGAGGGATTCTTCCTATCTCAAGAGAAGTATATTCGCGACCTTCTCGATCGGGCTTCCCTTAGTGACCAGCGCACTGTTGATACTCCCATGGAACTTAATGTTCACCTTCGTCCCACCGATGGTGAGCCTCTTGAGGACCCTACTCGTTATCGACATCTTGTTGGTAGTCTGGTATATTTAGGAGTCACTCGTCCGGATATTTCATACCCTGTCCATATCTTGAGTCAGTTCGTTTCTGCTCCAACTCATCTCCATTATAGTCATCTTCTTCGTGTCCTACGATATCTTCGTGGATCCATTTCTCGCCATCTTTTCTTCCCTCGCTCTTGTTCTTTCCAGCTCCGAGCCTATTCTGATGCGACATGGGCTAGTGATCACTCTGATCGGAGATCTCTTTCTGCCTATTGTGTATTTCTTGGTGGTTCTCTCATTGCCTGGAAGACAAAGAAGCAGACAGCAGTTTCCCGTTCAAGTGCTGAAGCGGAGTTACGAGCGATGGCATTATTGACGACAGAGGTTACTTGGCTTCGGTGGTTACTTGAGGATTTTGGGGTTACTGCTTCTGGACCGACTCCCCTCTTCTCTGACAGTACAGGTGCTATTAGTATTGCTCGTGATCCAGTGAAGCATGAGCTCACTAAGCATATTGGTGTCGATGCTTCGTACATGAGGTTACAGGTACAGGATCAGATTATTGCTCTTCAATATGTTCCTTCGGAGATCCTGCTTGCAGATTTCTTCACGAAGGCACAGGCTAGAGCACAGCACAGCTTCTTTCTCTCCAAACTCAGTCTTGTTGATCCACCATGAGTTTGAGGGGGGGGGGGGGTGTTAGAGAATATATGATTATCATAAGATATTCATTGCATATATTCTGTATATTCTCTCATTATTGTGCTTACCATACACATCTATCCTGTACTGTATTTATTGACGTATTCGTCACATATCAATACACAATTCATATTCATAACAAGAATTTCTGAAACCAACCCACACCTCCCCTGGTATAGGTTTAGATAAGTCATGTTCTATGCATGCCCTAGCAAAAATGAAGTTGGAGAACATCCTGGTCTTTTCATCAATAGCAATGAATCTGCCAAACGTAGAGACTATAGATGAGATATAACCCTGATCAAATAACTGAGAAGGCAAACCTGGAAGTTTAACCCATGTAGTGGTTGTTGTCGGCTCTTTGCGCCGATGAAAGTCAGGCGTCCATCTAAAGAGTCTGAATAATGATTGTCCCACTTTTCGCAGGGAGTGGGCGAGGATCCTGTTAGATTCATCTTCAGATGTAAGTATGATGAGAATGTGACGGGCGTCCAAGGCACCAATAGTGCTGTCGTCTGCAAGAAACCAAGACTCTGAGAAACAACGTCGGATCACATCTATCGAAGGTCTACCGGCGGAGAACTTTGCTATCAACGAGTGCTGAAGCATTTGAACTCCTGGATGGATCTCGGAAGTGGTTAAAACCACAGCGGGTTTTCCATCCTTTGAAGCATGTTGCCTTGCCGGAAGATGCAACGGGGGGAAACGGAAAGCAATTTTGGGTCGCGCTACCGAGGCAAAGGAAGGGCGACAGGTCGGAGCATCAAAAGGGGCTGGAAGTTGGAGTGTCGACTGAGCCATGGCAGCCAAAGGCTGGCCAGAAAGGGCCACAGCGGCTGAGCGGGGCGAGCGCGTTTTAGTCATGCGTCACCTAAATAAAGTTGTAATTTTTTTTGAATTAAGGGGGATTACAAAAACATATTCAATAATTAGTAAAAAAAGGTAAACAAATGTACACTGCCATTTCATTATAGCTTAATATAAATGTAGTGTTTGTTCCGCTCGTTTAAGTTATGCGTTAATTATAAAAGCATGAGTAAGGATTTGGAATGACTATAAAGTTACTAACGATACTAAAAAACAAAGTAATATTATGTATAATGAGAAAGGATCCGGTGCAAAGTGATAAATATGGTAAAAAATACAAAGTTATCCCAGCCGTTCATCTATACAATTGGATGGTACGAATTAATTGGAGTTAAATAAGTTTAATCTTAATATTTAATGTATTAAGGGCAATTTTGGTAACATTCAAATCAGTTTCACGTAACTTTTTTATTTCTCTCTCTTCCTCTCCATTAAAAAATTTCTCTTCTCTCTCCTCTTTTCTCTCCAACTCCGAAACAAGAAACAATCCCAGATCAAAATCGGCTTTCATGACCGAATCGGTGTGGTTCGTTCCATTAATCCCTTCCTGGCCGTTGAAATCGTCATACGTGCAGAGGACATCATCGGACCCGAAATCAAACCCTTGCGAGGGAGAATTCACGCGACCGGACGATCCCGAAGCCATGAGAATATCCTTTTTTCAGAGATTGATACTTAAATCTTCAATCAAAAGCAGAAATCGAAGTCGAGTTCACTGCTGATCCGCGTTAAATCTTAGTTATGTTCATCGATTTGTTCAAGAATTTTATAATTCGTCAAGGCCTAATTATAGTTCGTTATGTCATAGTTCGTCCAAATTGGACTATATTCGCCAAGATTTCGACGAATTATAGTGCACTTTTAACGAATTATGACATAATTCATCACATTTGGACTATAATTCATCAACAATTCGGCAGTATCATCGATAGTTAGGCATGATAATTTATAGTTCGTCATCACTAATTTATAGTTCGTTATCCAATTTTGGACGAATTATGTTATAGTTCGTCCAAATTGGACTATATTTCGTCAAGATTTCGACGAATTATAGTGCAATTTTGATGAATTATGACATAATTCATCACATTTGGACTATAATTCGTCAACAATTCGGCAGTATCATTGATAGTTAGGCATGATAATTTATAGTTCGTCATCTGCAATTTATAGTTCGTTATGACCATTCGTTCGGAATCGTTTTCGATTTCTTCTGCGTTTCTCTTTGTCGATTTCTTCTGCGTTTTGATTTCTGCGTTTCTTCTTCGTTTTCGATTTGATTTTGATTTCGATTAGTTCGTTTTCGATCGATTTTGATTAGTTTGTTTTCGATCGCGATTTGTAGATGATGATGAACAGTACGAACAGTAATGAACAGTAGCGAACAGTGACGAACAGTATGAACAGTACTGAACAGTTACGAACAGTAATGAACAGTATGAGAGAGAAATAAAGGAAAAATCATGTCTATTTTACCCTTAATGAGCTTATTAATAGGGATAAAAATAAATTAATTTATGTTTATCCTAATTAATTGGGATCATTGGATTAACCTGATCAATGATCTCAATTACTTTGTATTTTGTATGGTATTTGGGCTTTGCACCAGATCTAGCCTCTATGTATAATTTCTGAATGATTTGGATTTCAAAATCATGTTGCTCGATGATAGACGTTGATGACGTTATAATATCGTTATGATCGGCGAGATGGCGTTATGATCGCTGATTATATAGCTGATGAGTCGAGATTTCGACTCATTTAGGGTCATTCTTCACTATAGTTTTGAATCGTTTCCGGTATTATTTTGATGTCATTTGACCTCTATCTCTACATTTCAGGTAGAAAACAAGTTTCCCCCAAGGTCTAAGTCAAAATACAAAAACTCGGGGAAAAATCGAAGATTCCGAGGCAATACCGAGCATATTTGACCTTTGCAGCTTGTTTTGACCGCCGAGGGCTCATATGGTGTTCGAATTGGTTGATTCAAAGCTTGATGGAAAGCTAACTCAAAGGGCTACAACTTTCTAGTTGACGCCAAGACCAAATTCGGACGGGAAGACCACCAAAAGAGCCTGAGAAGTGCCAATCGGTCGGCTGAAATCAGCCAACCGACCGGCTACTGAAAGATTCACATTGGCCACTCAAAATGCTTCAGCCAACCGATCGATTCAAGTCAGCTTAAGCCCCAAACTATCGGTTGGGCTAAAAACCCAGAAAACTCAGTTTCGGGGTTATAAGTAGAAAGAGGGTTTTAGACCTAAAGTGTGGAGGTTTTTAGGGAAATGAAGATTGGAAAAGAGGCTCAAACAAGGTCATCCATCATCATCCAACCAAGGAGAAGTGAAGATCAAGGGAGTTCAAGGATTAATCATCCTATTTCTATCCCTCTTCTATTCTACTTGTTGTTGCCATTAAACCCTACTCACACCATGTTGTCTACATGATATGTGAGTAGTGGATCTTGTGTTTTGAGGGTCTTATGATCCTCCTTGGTACTCAATGATCATTGTATACACATTAACATGCAATTTATGAAGTTGATTTCATTTTACTATGGTTTTCATTCTAGACATGTTGCTAAGTGTTTGATAAAATGCCTAACTGACATGTTTGTGTTAGAACTATGATCTAAGTATTGAGAGAGCTTAGTGATGGTTTGGATATAGTAAAAATGAACTTATCAAGCATTTATGAGAGTAAATGCATGGGTGAGAGGCTAACCAAGACTTTATGCATATAGCATTTGTGAAAATAGGTGTTATATAGTGAATCAAAATCTTTGATTAGTGAGATTCTACATAAGAAGGCTTGACTAGGATTAGACTTGCATGATAGTTTGTCTAATTTTAGCCTAGGCTAGGTTTTAAACCTATCAACTCTTAAATGATTAAACTCTTGTATACACGATCATGAGAAAATGCCAAGGAGGGGAGTAACTCCTCGAAACACCTATTACTTATCTTTTATCTCCAATTACTAGCCATTTAGGATTTAGAATATACATCTTTATACATTTTGTTTAGAATAGCCGAATGGAAACACAATCTTAAATAGTGCATGTGATTGGCTTGCTCCTTTGGGTTTGACACCGGTCTTAGTTAAAATACAAATTGTTTTTGACTATACATTTATTGCAACGTCAAAATGGCACCGTTGCCGGGGAGCAACTAGTTTGCACATCCCTAGACTAGATTGTGTGAATGTTCCGTCTATTCTTGTGAATATATTTCCCTTTTCTTTATACTTGTATATTCTTCTTTTGCTACTCATATTCCTTACTAACTTCGTTTATCTTGTTTTGCGAGGATGGATCACTACAACCAACAAGTCATGAACAATGGAGATTATTATGAAGAGGAACGACCGAATGCCCATTGTGAAGACTATTGGATGTATAACAAAAACCAACAAGTCTTTTCTAATGAGGGATACTACCAAGAGGAGGAGCACATAAATTCTTATTATCAAGAGCATGGCTATCCGACAAGTTACTACACTCCGAATTGGGATGATAGCCAATGCTTTAAAGTTGGAGACTCCTACCCTCCATACCCTCCACCTCCTCAACCTTCAAGTGAGCTCTCTAATATAAAAGCATTTCTTGCCACACTCCTTGCATCCCAAGAGAAGTCAAATAGAGACATGCTACAAATTAACCAACGCATGGATGAGCTTATTGCTCAAAGACAAAGGTTGGAAAGCATATTAGCGCAACAAGCAATTGAGAATGGGGATTTGGATGATGAAGAAGAGGTGTCCAAGGAGGAAGTTCTCGAATCTAATGCCTCAAGGGAAGAAAGGGATCAAGAAAGGGAGGATACACTTTGGAAAGTTGGTACCTAAGCTTTTTATGAGGAGATGGATAGTGAATCTTGTGACGAAGACGAAGTGGAATGCAAGAGTGAAGCATCCTTCACTTCTAGCACATATAAAGATCATTTAGACGAGAACACACAAGAGCTCACCATTCCATCAACGCCTTGGCTCTCCAACGAGGAATTCTTCAAGGATGATACCTCTTGCATTGAGGAAATGACCTTTTTTGAGGAAGAAGAACTCCCCCCCTCCCGCTATAGAAGAGCCTAAATGTGAATCCCAAGTTCTTGATGATGATATGGTTGAGGAAGAGGATATTGAGCCACAAGAACTTCAAGGCTATAGAGACTTTGTTGAGGTTTTCATGGAAGAGACTAAGGAGTCACCTCGCATACAAGGAAATGAAAGTTTAATGAGGGAGATTGAGGATTGGGCACCCACGGACATCATCGAAAAATTGAAGGAGGGTGTGCCCATCAAGCTCGAGACAAATTTTGAAGACTCCTTCTTCATTCCGACGTCTCGAGACAAGTTTGGGAGCTTCGTGCCTTATCTTGCAAGATCTTTGGAAGGATGCTCCCATGACCCCTTAGCTCTAAAGGGATCTTCATATTTGAAGGGGTCAAGCTTGCAATTGAAAGTCCATCGTAGACTTGATGGGAGGAAATTCAAATGGGATTTAAAGGTGGATTGACACCCCAAATGTCCAAGGCCCCGTGAGAAGGGATCCTAGCAAAGGACTTCTCAACGAGTGATTCTATGGGGCGTTTTGCTACGTCTTTGCCAAGATAGGAAAAACTAGGCCCTCGCGGGAGGTAACCCGGTTTGTAAGTGTTTCATTCTTGTTCTTTTATATGTTTAAGTGTTTGGCATGATTTTGAGTAGCTAAGGCTCTAAAGTGTGGAGTGTGATATGTGTTATTAGTGGGTAAAATTTTAAGTGTGGAGTGAGGTCTACTCACTCCAATCCCACTTCACACCTCCACACCCCTCCAACTTTCCCTTGATCTTTCTATGCTTAATGATGTTGCCCCTAGTGCTCATGTGCATATTATGAAGGATGTAGATTACTTTCCTTGTTTGAACTCTATCAAACTTATGACATGATGATATTATGTGGCTTGTGATGCTCTCTTGCTCATACTTGTTGAAATTATGTCCCCTGTTCAAGCTTGTGTCCAAGGTAGTGTTCCGACAGACCTGGGACTCTTCGCACAACAGTTCAACACACAGAGGTTGAACTCTTATCACAACAGTTCAGCAAACAGATAAAGGCAGTAGAGACACACAGACTAATAACCCAGTTCGGCTCCGCCTACTCTGGGGGGTTCCCACACCCGAAAAAGGGACAGCAAATCTTTATTACGAGTATAGGGTTTCCACAGGGACTTACACTTACACCTTGTAATAGCCTAACCTCAATACTCCGTCTCTCAGATTTGCAACCGAGGTTCACCGCAATTCCCCTCGATCCCCTTCGTTCAGAACCTGCAGTCTGAACGTTCTCGACCTTCTCCAGAAGCTCGGATGCTTTCTCTCGAAATCTTGTTCACCTTTGTTGTGTGCGGCAGTTGATACGCTTCAGACAGTCTGTGTTGCACTTGAATAGACTGCACTTGCACCGGTGTATTCTCAATGAGAAAACATAACTGGCCGTCGCTTTCTTCTTCTCCAATCAGCAGGATATGCTCGTGTATATTTGATCTTTAAAAGCGATAGGAATTAGGGTCGCCCTTGCATTGTATTTATATGCTCGAGCGAAACCCTAATTTGCACAAGATAGTCCCATCAAATATTTCGGAATTGATTCCTAAATATTTGATGTATATCTTTTATAAATCGATCGAAGTCTTCTTTCCAAGTAAGTCGCGCCATCTTCAATGTAGATATTCATTCGAATATCTAATGCTCGAATAAGTCGCAGGCCAACTTCCACTTGTCGAAATTTTCGTTGCCAATATCTTCCGAAAAATATCCTCGTGTATATCCTCGCGTCTTGATCACGCTGTACAGGAGTACCAGGATATTGTTCAAACTCCCCCTGAACACCTGCTCGAACTGTCTAAGCTATGTTTTGCAAAATACATGCCACTTAAGGGAACATCAATCTCCCCCTTGGCATTTTAGCAAAACCAGATCTACTAGATAACTAAGTCTATCTAACTATCTAGACAGTAGACAACTTTGAGGGAAACAAGAATTGTCTCCTCCAAAATACTCCCCCTTTTTGCCACAAACTGGCAAGGGGTGCGATCCGAATTCGAACAGACAATCAAAATGTGCCAGAACAAGCACTAAGAACGATAGGTTTTAAACAAATAGTTCAGGGAGAAGGTTTGAAGAGGACCTTCAATCAGAAGCTTCTTTTCAATGGAAACATCTTCAGAGGCAGTAGCTTCTGATTCATCATCACTGGGGAAGCTGAGAGCTCGAGTAAGCCTGTTGATTCGGCGGCGCTGTTCCTTGTCCGCAGCAATGATAACATGGAGGTCCTTCAGTAGTTTGCTCCTCTCATCCACGCCCATTCTGGCTCCCCCTCGACTGGATTCCCCAATTTCTTTACCTGCCTTGCTCCCCCATTTCAGATCATTCACATGCCGCCCTTTGTATAATTTGTGGTCCACTGTGAATTTGCTGGGGGCTTTAGTAAGAAGATCAGACGAAGCTGTCAAATTAGGGGCTTGATGAATAATCAGCTCATAAATCAGAGATGGAAAGCAGATCTGGTGCAGGGTTCTCATCGATGTAGCATGGTCAGCAATCTGTTTGAACATTATTCTGCCCAGGTTAAACTTCAGCTTGTTCCCTATCTGATAAATCAGTTGGGCCATGTCCTTGTTGACAGTAGAGCGATGGGTAGACGGCCTCCAGTTAAATACTGCTATGAAAAACAGCATTGAGTAGAATGTGGACAGATCCGCCGTATGCACAACTGACTCAGGCCTCCACTGAACAGAGCCTGCAGTGATGGTGCTTACTATCTTCTCGAGGCTGGATTCTTCTTCATCAACAGCTGGATCGTCCATGGAGAAGTATACATTGATCAGTTCTGGATCAATCTTGATCCTTCTTCCTCTTACATAGAAGACCCCATACTCAGCCTCTCCAATGACCCCAAACTTTGGAGGCAAGTTTGCCATGGCCTCACGCACCAGCTGTTCGTTGAATGGCTTGCATCTGTCTAACGTCCAGAATAGATCTGACTCTTTGAGCACCTCAATCACTTCTTTCCCTTTGTAACTCGATGCATCCAGTAGTCTCTCCGGTATGATTTTTCTCTTCTGCACACATCCTCATTTCAACGCAGCTTCTTTGTTCGCGAACCACACACCTTTCTTGACCTTACCGACTGGGACAGCCTCAGATTCAGGGGCTGGGACTTCACATCTCCCAGCATCTTCAGAGATGGGAACTGCAGCAACGCATTTTCTTTTCTTTGAAGAGCCAGCTCCCCCTGCACCACTGCTGACCTCAGCAACCTTCTGAGCTGGTTCCTTTGTAGACGTGGCAAAGGCAACCTTTTTCTTTTCCTTCCCCTTCGTTGTCCTCTTGAGGTTGACAAGGGGAACACTGTCTTGGTCATCTTCTGAAGGGGTAACACCTTCTGCTGCTGATGTAAAGGCATCCTTACGAATGGATGGTTCATCCTCCTTCAAATAATCCCGACGACGATCATCTTGAACTGTCATTGTTTCTTCACTCACTGCTTTCTCTGGTACTACTCCAGTCTTATCTTCGGTTTGAACACTCTGTTCCACTGTTGGAGCACTTGAGACCTTTCCAGTACCAGACTCTTCTACTACAACACCCAGGTTACGCAGACCTTCCTCTGGAACTGGTGCTGTTTGAGCTTCAATCTGAACAAAGGGTTCCACAGATGAACTGCTTGCAGCTTTCTCTACAGCTCTTCTAGTCTCAACGCCAGACTGAACACTTGGTTCCATAGGTGGAACACTTGTAGCTTTTTCTGCAACCATTTCTTTTGCCCCAACAGCCTGATCATACTGAGCTTCTTCCGGACTTGCCACTTCCTGATCCTTCTCCTTTTCCAGGTCTTCCATGACATCATCAATGTCTTTGTATAACATCTCTAATTCCTCATCCTTTTCTGCTGGGTCTGATTCCTCCAACACATCTGTCTTTCCTGATGGATTAATCTCCTCTGCCACAGTCTCATCATGCAAACCAGAACCTTATTCAGTGGTTCCTCCTTGATTTTCGAATGGATCAGCATCATTAATCACCAGGTTCCTCCTCCCCGAGGACTTAATAAACTTCTCTGTTTCTTCATCTGACATTGCAATCTTTCTACCTCGAGTGGCATAGATCTGGGCTAGGTATTTCCTAGGAGAGTCAGTGGCCCGCTTCACCTTCTTCCTACGACCAGCCTTTGGAGGAATGTATCCTGAGGCAAAAATCTTTTCTCTCCATGTTCCTGAGCCTCCAGCCCCCTTGCTGGGTTCCTCTTCTTCCACATTCTTGACAGACTTCTTCTTAGAAACCCCTCTACCGGTTTTGTTGATCGTCACACCCCTACCACTCTCATTATCTCCACCAAGAATCACCCTACTGGTTTCAACACCATCGGCTTTAACATCACTAACAGTCTTACCACCATTATTGCCAATTTCAGCCCTTCTGGCTTCAACACCGTCAATCGACTCAACATCCTTCTCACCCTCCACACTTGTTTCTTTATTTAGCACAGTTTCTTTAACAATGGGGATATTCGCAGAAACAGAAGGAATATTGGGATTTACCTGAATCTGTGGAGTTGAATCCACTGTGTCCGGCTGAGGGATTCCAGCGGTAACTCCTTCAACAGACTTCTCTCTTGCCAAAGATTCGGTGACTGAGTGTAAAGGCGATGCCTTTTTCATCTTCGCAGCTTTTGATTTCGGAATCTTTGATTTCGCCGCCAACGCTTTTGAGGTCTGCATGCTTTCTTTGATTTTCTCCACAAATTTGGCACTGGATTTTGCTGACTTCCTGGTGTTCACCATTGTCGGTTGCGGAAAGAGCAGTTGAGAGGAAAGTTCCGTTCTAGGGTTTTCGAGAGAGAGAAGACGATACTCAGGGAAGGATTTTGATTTTTCAAAAATCAAATATGTCTATATGACTCTTCAGCTTTCCAAAACCGTCAACCGAGAAAATCTTCAAGGATATTTTAAAAAAATATTTTGAGAATATTTTGTTGAGACTTCTGTTCCAGCTCTATTTATTAGGTGGTCAGTCCAACTGTTTCAGCTGGAGATTCGACTATGACTGACCACCGTCGGATGCTTTTAGTGGTTGACACCACATAGAACCCCTGAGGATCTGGGTGTTTCACTCTGTGACCTGCCATAAGGTTTGACACAAGTATGCTGCCTCAGAGTTACCATCTTTCGTGAGCATTCATATTTTCTTGTACGGGGCCAGGCACATTTCTGTGGGAAGTGTACGAACTCCTGTTGCAACTGAACCACCGACTGATTCAACAGCTTCCTGGGACACCCGGCAACCTTGATTTGTGCGCATTGACAATCCGATCTTTTGTGCAAGGTCTTATCCACTCCCCCTCGCAGAAAACTAGGTACCGGTTGCTAGCCATGGTGCACATTGTTCATCGACTCTGTCAGACCCATCCTAATAGTATAGCAGCTGTTGGCATCCCTTTTTCCTTTCATCAGTGTATCGCCATTCTGGTCTAGTACAAGACATGAGTAGCTGGAGAATGACACATAGTGTCCATCGTCGCATAGTTGACTGATGCTGATAAGATTCCTAGTCAGTCCCTTAACAAGGAGGGTGTTCTTGAGTGCAGGGAGATCCGAAACCATCAATGTCCCACAGCCGATCACCTGACCCTTTTTACCATCCCCGAAGGTGACAAACCACATGTGCTCAACAGGTCTAATATGGGTAAGATATTGAGAGTTACCTGTCATGTGTGCGGAGCATCCGCTGTCGAAGAGCCAATTATCATGCGATGAGTAGTTTGAGGTGTGACAGACTACCATGCAAACGGTTTGGTCTGCCTTTTGAATCCAGACCTGTTTCTGTTGCGATGTGGTTCGTTGCTGGAAAGCACGTCGTTCGGCTAAAAATAGGCGACACTTTAGTTTAATATGTCCCATCTGATTGCAATACCAGCAAGTGCGCCAGTCTTTCCTTTGCGCTGAATGAGAGCCGAAGTGCATCATACCATCCCTTCTTTGACCACTGTTGGGTTGTTCTTGTTGCAGGTCTATCTTCCGTCTGGGATGCTGTCTTACCTTCTGTTCTATCTTCTGTTCCGACACCTGTCTGGTTTTAACAAGCGTCGTACCTTTTGAGCTTCCTTCTCCTGTGAACCCCAATCCCCTGTGTCCGGACTCCATTCTCTGGGATCTAAGAATATCATTTAAGTTTTTAGTGCCAGAGTTAAGCATTCTTACCGACTATTTGAGGTGATTGAGTTCCTCTCTAGTGTCAGAGTGTTCCATCTTCTCGGATTCTAGCTAAAGTTTCAGCTGTTCCACCCTCCTTAGTTGAAACATTTCTTTCCGCTGAAGATCAATGATGGTTTTTCTCAGCCCCGCCATGCCTGTAGGATGAGTGTCCCGATCCTTCTCCATTTCGTTTTTTAGAGAGGAGACAGTACCTAGGAGTTTCGTTTTCTGAACAAGAAGATCCAGTCTTTCTTGTTTTACCTCAGCTAGTTGAGAAGTTAGTGAGTTAATTGTACCTTCCAGTTCTGCCTTCAGTGTCAATAGTATCTCAACCTCCTGCCATACCTTGTCCTTTTCCATAGTGACGCTTGCCACTGTGTTATTTAACTTTTTGTTCATCTTGATCAGAAGCAGCCACTTCTCATATAGATCTTTATAAGTCTGAGCCAGAGAGTCCTGCGTGAGTTCTTCGTTGTCACTGTCCGAGGGGTCTTCATCTGGGCGTTCCAACTGAGGTGGAACAGTTTCACTTGTGCTGCTACATTCATCCAGAGTTGTGACGAAGGCCACAAAGTTTGTGGTTTCACCTTTTTCTTCGTCTGATTCACTGTCGCTGAAGCTCGCCACCATCGCCTTTTTCTTCATGAGAGTGTTTACACACTGTGAGGAAATGTGACCGAAACCCTTGCATTCATGACACTGAATCTCTTCTTTTCCTTTGTCAGACAGTTCTAGCCTCGAATCAGTAGACCTTGGCCTGCTGGATTTCCAGTTTCGGTAACCAGTTGACGAGGACTGACCTTGTTCTGGACCACATCTGTTGATTTTTCATACCATTCTTCCAAAGTTCTGTGCCATCATGGCCAGTTGCTCAGTTGTGCATCCAGAGTCCAGCTTGTCTTCTGTCATATCTGCTTTGAGGGCGATTCCCTTCTCTTCTCCGGTTTGGAAGTCATGATTGATCTCGTAGGTTCTGAGAGAACCCATTAGCTCGTCTAGCTTCAGTGTGGTGATATCATGCATTTCCTCAATGGATGTGACTTTCATGGCAAATCTCGGAGGAAGAGACCTTAGGACCTTACTGGCCAATCTTTCTTCATCGATGGGTTTCCCTAGAGCAGATGCCTCGTTGGACAGTTCCAGGACTCTGGTGTTGTACTCAGTGATGGTTTCACTCTCCTTCATCTTCATCTCTTCGAACCTAGTTGTAACAGCTTGCATGCGGGAGTTGCGAACTTTGTCTGTTCCTTCAAAGGCTGTTTGGAGGATATCCCATGCTTCTTTGGCCACTTCACAGTTGATGATTAGCTTCATGTCGTTTTCATCTACTGCCGAGAAAATTGCGTTCATTGCCTTTGAGTTTCCCATGGAGGCTTTGTCCTCCTCCTCTGTCCACAGAGCTTCTGGTTTGGCGATCGGTTCTCCAGTGAGATTGTTCATTATGGGTTCCATCCACCCTTTCAGAACAGCCTTCCATGCCTTTTCGTCTAGTGATTTCAGAAAAGATCTCATCACCGGCTTCCATGTGGCATAGTTCGATCCTTCGAGCAGCGGAGGTCTGGTTACGCTTTGTCCTTCCTTCAGAGTCATCTTGAACAGTTCCGGATCCCACTCAGTGTGTCGAGTGATTCGCTTTGATACCAATTGAAATTATGTCCCATGTTCAAGCTTGTGTCCAAGGTAGTGTTCCGACAGACCTGGGACTCTTCGCACAACAGTTCAACACACAGAGGTTGAACTCTTATCACAACAGTTCAGCAAACAGATAAAGGCAGTAGAGACACACAGACTGATAACCCAGTTCGGCTCCGCCTACTCTGGGGGGTTTCCCACACCCGAAAAAGGGACAGCAAATCTTTATTACGAGTATAGGGTTTCCACAGGGACTTACACTTACACCTTGTAATAGCCTAACCTCAATACTCCGTCTCTCAGATTTGCAACCGAGGTTCACCGCAATTCCCCTCGATCCCCTTTGTTCAAAACCTACAGTCTGAACGTTCTCGACCTTCTCCAGAAGCTCGGATGCTTTCTCTCGAAAGCTTGTTCACCTTTGTTGTGTGCGGCAGTTGATACGCTTCAGACAGTCTGTGTTGCACTTGAACAGACTGCACTTGCACCGGTGTATTCTCAATGAGAAAACACAACCGGCCGTCGCTTTCTTCTTCTCCAATCAGCAGGATATGCTCGTGTATATTTGATCTTTAAAAGCGATAGGAATTAGGGTCGCCCTTGCATTGTATTTATATGCTCGAGCGAAACCCTAATTCGCACAAGATAGTCCCATCAAATATTTCGGAATTGATTCCTAAATATTTGATGTATATCTTTTATAAATCGATTGAAGTCTTCTTTCCAAGTAAGTCGCGCCATCTTCAATGTAGATATTCATTCGAATATCTAATGCTCGAATAAGTCGCAGGCCGACTTCCACTTGTCGAAATCTTCGTTGCCAATATCTTCTAAAAAATATCCTCGTGTATATCCTCGCGTCTTGATCACGCTGTACAGGAGTACCAGGATATTGTTCAAACTCCCCCTGAACACCTGCTCGAACTGTCTAAGCTATGTTTTGCCAAATACATGCCACTTAAGGGAACATCACTTGTATTTTGCATAACCTTGTATGTCACTTGTTGCTTTTAACCTCTCTGTGTTCTTGTCATCAAGGAAAGTTATTTGCATCATGAACGATCACGTTTAGCACAATGGCATCTTTTATATTGATGGGGCACATCTACAAACGAGGGGAGTTCCTATGCGCCTTTATCTCATTTTCTTCATTGTTTGCGCTTAGGGACTAAGCTATGCTTTAAGTGTGGAGTGGGTAGTCGCATAGTTCACTCATATCATGCCATGCGTACCATGTTTGAATGAGCACTTGCATTCATGTATTTTATCCCTAACATGAGAGTGCTTTTAACCACATAGGCTTGGGTTTATCGATTCCAATCCCTATAAATCACATCTAGCCTATTTGCCACATTTATTGGATCTTGAACTTAGAACCGACCTAGTCCTATGAATGTGCATTCTTTGTGAACCAATATCATTGCTATCCCTTGCTTATCTAATTATCTAAGTATTTTCGTTGAAATACCTTGGAACAAGTTATAGCAAGCACTTTTTGATTATTTCACGAAAAACTTAAACCTTGTGTATGCTCTTTGGTGACTTGAGTTCTCTTACATTGTGCCTTGCTTATGTTTGATTCCCGCACATTCCATACACTTTTTGAACATTTTGTCAAGTTTTAAGTGTGGAGTCAAAAATAAAAGAGGGTGAAAAATAGGCCTCAAAAAGAAAAAAAGAAGAAGAAAAAAAAATGTTTGCGGTCAAAGAGGGCAAAGCCCCGACTAAAAACTTTCTCAATGATCACGAGAAGTTTTGATCCAAAACATACAAATGCCGGGGGTTAGGGAGGTAAGTCCCCCCTCGAAAGCATTTGTAGGCCAAAGGCCGTTTCAAAAAGAAAATAAGAAGCACTTAAAACTTGACTCTATGTTTTCCTTCATTCATCATTTGTGCGGGATTCATCATTTGCATTGTGTGCTTGTTAGAATAACTTTTGGACGACCCATGTGCTTGCACGGGAGTTATCATTTGGTCTATGCATGGTTATTGAGAACTCTAGTGTCGAACTCCTCTCCCCTTATGGATTATGGCTTAAGCGCCTAAAACTTGGGAATGAGTCCCATGTCGCAAATCCATGGACTAGCCCTAGCTAGCATAGGTAAGCGATTGATACTCTTTTGTGCAAAACTATGAACTTTGCTTCATTGTATTGCCTTGAAAATGAGTGGAACTTTGGATGAGACATTTTATAGCTCTAGTATTGACGACCTTGAATGCACAACCTCATGGAATACTTAAATGGTTCAAAAGTTCTTTTGATGATATTGTGATAATGGACCTAGCGTGGGGTGAGGAATTTGTTTTGAGAAATCGTAGCCTCGGTTAAGCACTCTTGTATTCATTCTCATGGGATAGGTGCATATGGGATTTGTGAGTATTCCCTTTTCTGAAAACTCTCACGAGACTACAACTCGTCCACTAGGGTAGCCTAGGGGTTTAAAGGCTTAATGCATAAGCTAAATGCATTCGTAACGCCTACGAAAAGGAGCTAGTTAGATTGTACATACCTTTCATTTTCCTTTCAATAACATGATTAGGAATAATGATCGAGACCTTGTGAAATCTAGTGAGGCAAATATACGAAAAACATAGCACCACTAGCATTTCGACATTTGCATGACCTTGACATAGTCTCATACTCTGTTCGGGACGAACAAAACTTAAGTGTGGAGTGTTGATGAGTCGAGATTTCGACTCATTTAGGTCATTCTTCACTATAGTTTTGAATTGTTTCCGGCATTATTTTGATGTCATTTGACCTCTATCTCTATATTTCAGGTAGAAAACAAGTTTCCCCCAAGGTCTAAGTCAAAATAGAAAACTCGGGGAAAAATCGAAGATTCCGGGGCAATACCGAGCATATTTGACCTTTGCAGCTTGTTTTGACCGCCGAGGGCTCATATGGTGTCTGAATTGGTTGATTTAAAGCTTGATGGAAAGCTAACTCAAAGGGCTACAACTTTATAGTTGACGCCAAGACCAAATTCGGACGGGAAGACCACCAAAAGAGCCTGAGAAGTGCCAACCGGTCGGCTGAAATCAGCCAACCGACCGG
Source organism: Rhodiola kirilowii (assembly GCA_033675215.1). Taxonomy (NCBI): domain Eukaryota; kingdom Viridiplantae; phylum Streptophyta; class Magnoliopsida; order Saxifragales; family Crassulaceae; genus Rhodiola; species Rhodiola kirilowii. The sequence continues at coordinate 8,963,840 of CM066201.1, forward strand.
CTACGGAAAGATTCAGATTGGCCACTCAAAATGCTTCAGCCAACCGATCGGTTTGGCTAAAAACCCAGAAAACTCAGTTTCGGGGTTATAAGTAGAAAGAGGGTTTTAACCTAAAGTGTGGAGGTTTTTGGTGAAAAGAAGATTGGAAAAGAGGCTCAAACAAGGTCATCCATCATCATCCAACCAAGGAGAAGTGAAGATCAAGGGAGTTCAAGGATTAATCATCCTATTTCTATCCCTCTTCTATTCTACTTGTTGTTGCCATTAAACCCTACTCACACCATGTTATTTTACATGATGTGTGAGTAGTGGATCTTGTATTTTGGGGGTCTTATGATCCTCCTTGGTACTCAATGTAACATGCAATTTATGAAGTTGATTTCATTTTACTATGGTTTTCATTCTAGACATGTTGCTAAGTGTTTGATAAAATGCCTAAGTGACATGTTTGTGTTAGAACTGTGATCTAAGTATTGAGAGAGTTTAGTGATGGTTTGGATATAGTAAAAATGAACTTATCAAGCATTTATGAGAGTAAATGCATGGGTGAGAGGCTAACAAAGACTTTATGCATATAGCATTTGTGAAAATAGGTGCTATATAGTGAATCAAAATCTTTGATTATTGAGATTCTACATAAGAAGGCTTGACTAGGATTAGACTTGCATGATAGTTTGTCTAATTTTAGCCTAGGCTAGGTTTTAAACCTATCAACTCTTAAATGATTAAACTCGTGTATACACGATCATGAGAAAATGCCAAGGAGGGGAGTAAGTAACCCCTCGAAACACCTCTTACTTATCTTTTATCTCCAATTACTAGCCATTTAGGATTTAGAATATACATCTTTATACATTTTGTTTAGAATAGCCGAATGGAAACACAATCTTAAATAGTGCATGTGCTTGGCTTGCTCCTTTGGGTTCGACACCGGTCTTACCGGTTAAAATACAAATTGTTTTTGACTATACATTTATTGCAACGTCAATAGCGTTATGAACGTGATGTTTGAACGATATCTAACATTTTGTGGCCCATTCTTGATTCTCATTATAATTCCTTACCGACTGATCACCCTATACCCAGATTAGCCTTACGGCAATTTGACCAGCATACTTTTAGCATTTGGTAGTATGATTTCTCATATGCTCATTACATCAACATAATTTACAGCGACAAAAAAAGACTACAAAATTTCTACAAGCCTCTTTTACATGGATGCGCAATTAAGGGAGACAAGTGTGTATAAAGACTGTCAAAGCTCATCGTGAAAATCCTCTTCGTCGTAGTCTTCATGATTGTCTTCATAAACTGTACTATAAAAAACATACTTATGGTTCAACATTTCATCGAGCGTCAGTCTCCCGTTCTTATTTTCGTCAGCCTTTTATAATAAATAAAACACAAATGAGAAAATCAAAATACTTTTTAGAAAGAAAAAATTGACAAAATGTGTTAAATTCACCTCATGAAATAAATAGCTAGTGAAATACTTTGCATATGCCAACTCTCCTGGCACAACAAATTTTGGCTGAAAAATAAGACAGCTCAAAATAATCGTAGAGTTGTCGTAAAAAACATTATCGTAGGAACTATACGACAATTGTACGACAATATTTTACGATAAGTATACGACCATGCGACAAATCCATAAATTAGTATTTAATTTACTATTATTTTAATTTTTTACTAATAATTAATTTAATTAAATAAAATTTATAAAATATTTCAAAATTTATAAAAACAAATTAAATGAGAAATAATAAGAAACTTATATTAGTATGCGTAAAATCAAATTACCAATAATATTTAGATTCTATAAAATAAAATATCCAAAAATGTATTCTGAAAATTGTAATACAAATGGACCAAATTGTAATTTAACTTGTGTTTTTCTCCCAATGCAAGGAAGTCTTCAATCAACAGGCTGTTCAGATGGCAAAAAAGTCTACTTTCAGTTGTAAGAGGTGTGAAAGTTGCAATCACCGTGAACGTAGTCCCAGACAATAGTGGACCCTCATGCAAGCCACAACCCTGGATGTTACCTGGATTGACATTAGAAATGTGATGAGGTCTAGCACTGAAGAAGAAATGAAGGACAACCTCTGCAAGAAGGGGAAATGAAGGACAATGTTGAAATGAAAACTCTCAGTCCAACATGTTTAACTACAGCAGATAACTAACATTTACATGAAGGAATGAAAACGCTCAGTCCAACATCAAATCCTCACCTACGCCCAGTGCTTTTATATGCACTGAAATCGGCCACTATCGAAGCCAAATTTGGCTGGCTTGAAGCTACATATTGAGTAAAGAAACATCATGCACCAATGCACATCACTGTAATACAAGGAAATTACAATAAATTCATTAACTTACTGCTTTCCTCCCACAGGTTGGATGTCTTCAGTTGCTTCACAAGTTACCTGGCATGTAGTATAAAATAGTTAACAAAGTCAAACAAACACATAACATAACATAGTTGTATCATAGGAACCTGGCCCACCTTTTCCAACCTCCACTGGAATATCCTCTACCATCCTCTTTCATGAGCATTTGACTGATTACAGGTGTTGCTGTCGCCGTGTCGACCATGATGGTGCTCAGTGCTAGGGGCTGTTCTAATCTGCAGATGGCCAAACTCCAAAGTAATTAAATCAGAAACACTCCCATACATTCTTGTATATCAACAGAAAAGCACATGATATAACAAACAACATTTTTTAGTGGTTTCAATGCTTATTGCAACTAGTATAACGATCACCTACATCCCGGCACTCAGAATGCCACAAACACACACTTCACCCATAAATCTAATATGCAAAGCTTGTAAACATACACTGAATTTTGTAACTTTTTAAATCAAATTAAATCAATTACTTCAATACACTTGGAAAAGCCATTTTTGTGTAAAAACATTTATCCACAAGCTTGTACAACCATACCTGGATGATATCAAAGATGAAAAGAGGGTGATACTTAATGTAAGTTCATAAACAACATATGTACAACAAGAGAAAAAAAGTCTTACCAAAACACTTTCGTTACCAACTATTAAACTTGAGTAAGTGGAGCAAAAGTCCAATATTGATACTGGGGCACTTAAACCTTCAATTTGGGCATCTCCAAGCTACATGTTACATGCATATTGTATAGTCAATTGAAGTATATAAAATGATACATAACACTCCAAAACAAGTAAATGGTACATGTCTCGAAACAAGTATTTAAAATGCTGGCAGTTAATCCAAGTATAATAGTTACAAACTGTAAACAGGATTAACAAAATGAAGAATTGTAAAGCATGCAATTCCTATGAGAAAAAAATTAGTCTTCGCCTACTGTAAAAATGAAGAATCGTAAAGCTAAAGCATGAAGGATTAACAATAGAATTTGGTGTGAACAACAGCTTCCCTGATTTAACAATGCGTACTGTAAAAACATTACAAGCAAATTTTGATGAAAACGACACATGTTCATGTTTGGGGATTCTAATTGTAAACTAAGTTAATTTGCTATTTGTTGGAGGCCTAACCTATAAACATCAAAATTTTCATCCTTAGACACCATAAACCCTAAGTTTCACAGGAAATCATTTAACCATTATTTACAAAGACATCCTAAGACACCACAAACCCTAAACCCTACCCCTGAATTTACAAAGGCAAATAATTGCCAGCACCGAAATATACGACAATGATACGACAACATTTTTTTGTCGCACTTAATGTTGTCGTACGTTTATCGTATATTTATAGTATGTTTTTTATTGTCGTAGACGTTGTCGTATGTTGTTGTCGTAATTTTCACCCAAAATTTGTAGTGTGGGTGCAAGTAGCGCAATATGGGCATCAATTTCTCCACACTCAAAAATCTGTGAGAAAAAAAAAACACCTCGTACGATGTTTTTGTTAGTGAAGGTGTGTATTCCTTGAAACTGAATTGAGAATAATGATCAAACTAATTCAAATAATTAAGTTAAAAAAACTTAATTTAGTGACTTAAGTTAAGTGCTTGACTATGATATTTGACTTTTAAGCAAAAAAAATCTGACATTTAACATAAGTTAATGTCTAATTAAAAGTTCGAAAAATGAAATGCTAAACTTAACAACTGATTAAGAGGCCTGAAATGAAATATGCTGAATTGAACACCTGAAATTGTAGTGAAAAATGATCTGATTGTAAAAGGAATGAAATTACCCATCCTTGTTGACATCAAGCTGCCCGAATATGGTTTCAGGGCTCGGAACATTGGCACCTGCACTCTCAAAATCAATGTAGTTTCTGTAAGTGTCATATGCTCGTTCAACAAAATCCGAGTAAGTGAGTCGTCCGTCTTCGTCATAATCCATTCTCCTGAATCAGATCCAACTTCAATAATGTTACATATTTTGAAGCTCCATTAATTTGGTTTCATTTTTTTTAAAAAAAACTACTAGTTAGGATTTTACTTGATCTTCTCCTTGAGTAGCCATTTCTGAGTCTTTTCATTTTGGCTGTCTTCTGGGTGCAAGAAGCTGCGGAATAATAAAAACATATCAGATTACTTGGAATCCAAGAAACAAAAATAATCACTGGCGTTCGAGTCTGAATATGAAATAATTACTCTTTGAATTCTGTAAAATCAAGAGTGCCGTTACGGTCTATGTCTGCATTTTCAAATTGCTCCCTCCACCATCCGGCCTGCCCATGTCGCGTACCGTTATTTTCTGTAACTTAAAAGTCCGATAAAAATAATCACAAGGTTCCTATATAATTAAGGGAAAACTGCAGTATGAGAGGCGCTCCAAATTAAGTACCATCACTTTTAACATGTTTAAGCAGCAAAATAAATAAAACTTAAAAGTGAATGGTTTTCTAACGTTGTTGGACGGTGTTGGTACATTGTTACCTCAGTTGGTATCCATGTATAATTCGCAAAAATTTATCTCATCCAGTGGCTTTTAGAAAGTAGTTAACTTTTTTGTTGGCACCATCTTTTAAAACTTTTTTGATTTTATATTTTTTGAAAACTGTTGAGGTCCGGACAACATGTTGGAAAATGGTGGTAGTTCAGAAATTATAATTTTCCCTATGATTAACTGTCAACGTAAAATTATTCCGAGAAATAAAAAAACGTACTTACCAAATTCCTCATCAGACATATGGTGGAGATACTCCCTGAGCCCAATGGTGCCATCAGCATCCTTATCTCTATCCTCAATCTCCCTCTGAGTCTTATAATTCAACCTCGCCATAGCCATTCTGGTGTTCCAAGCCTCCAGCTCCTTGAAATCAACATATCCATCTTTTGGTGAAGTATCAATAAGCCAGGGGAACAACACGATGATACCCAACGTTATGTTCAACGTTCCCTCGTCGTTAAAGTAATCATACGCGCCTTTGACCTCGTTGGCCACTGATGGATGCACAGTCGTTATGTGCAAACGTCAAGAATAAATTTATAAAAGTCCGCTACTCGCAACTATACTACTGGGTAGTACTTGGTAAGTAGGGGTCGAACCCAAGGGAATCAGGGGAATAGATGTTCTTTGAGGGGGTTGTCCAGCGAGAGAGCGTGTTTTAGGTCGGTTGGTTGGTTTTAAAGCTACCAGCTAAGTGATTGATTGATTGATTGGTTGGTTGGTTGGTTTTAATACTGGAAAGTAAATTACAGTTTATAATTAAAGAGAAATGTTCGGTTTCAGGGGCCTTGTATTATATCCTATTTATCATTGACCTTTAGTGAATTATCTAAGTATTCAAAGATGAATCGAGGCCCTTTCGTAGCGCAAGACTTGCAACATCGTTTAAAGCAACACTTGTTCTAAGCAAAACTAATTCCTTCTTTCGAAGTATCTTAGCTGTAAGTGCATCCACTTGATCTCCCAGTTACGTTATTGACCAAGTGGTGTTTTAGATAAGTCGAACTCCTCGATAAGTTTTGCTTGTGACAGCTTCCACTTACCGAGTATGATCACGAATTTCCACGGCAGAGCTTTGCTTGTGACAGCTTCCACTCAACCTTGGAAACTCTGACTTGATATATGGCACATAGAACAAGTTTTGAATACTAAGACTAGACACTAAGTTAATAGTCTTAAAACATTTTATAATACAAGTGCGCCCCTTCTACCGAACTACTAGTTTAGCTACTATTCATCGCGCTAAACATTATAACTAAGGAAATAAAATAGTTGAATAAATACTAAGAATTACTTACAACCGTTGAAGCGCCAAGGGAGCTATCCTTTATTTCCAAAGCCAAACTTACATATACATAACTTAGAGAGAGAAGTGAATTTTACAAGTGAGGGATGATTTCAAATGAGGAGGAGCTCCTCCTTTTATAGCCATGGGAGGAGGAGGAGATGGAGGCAAGTGTTGCATGGTGATTGGAGGAAAAAATGGATGGAGGAGATGGCCACACATGGAGGAAGGAGAGGAGGAGGAAGGAGGAGGAGACATGTGGAGGAGGAGGAGAGCCGTCGGTCATGGTGGAGGAGAGCCGCCGGTTGCCGGTGGTGGAGGAGGAGGAGGGGTGGCTTTGGCCACCTCTTGCCCAAGTGGCCGGTCACCTTGCCCAATGTGTGATTTTATACAGTTTTGTGCAGTCTTTTCACAAAACTGTCAATGTGTTTCTTCCCCGGGCTGTCTTGATTCCTCTCCTGATTCTTCTGATTAATTTATTACGAGTGCTTCAACGTCAGGATCCTTGATATTTCTTCAGTCGGCATATGATCTTGACCTTGGATTGACTTGTAACATCTTTTCTGCTTAAAAAGCTCCTCTTTAGAGTGTATTCTCTCTAAGCTCTGAATTACCCTGTAAAAATATATCTGAACTAACAAGCAAAAGTTAAATAGACAAAATGTCTAAATAAGGGGGTTATACTGTGTTTCTGATTTGTATAATTTTGGTCCATCAGATTACCCCACACTTTTAGTTGTTCGTCCCGAACAATGCTATTCAAGGGCTGTACTCTAAGTTGGCTTTGAAATATAAAAATTAGACTGTGGGACTCGATTTATCCTAATTCATGCATTACTTACTTATTACCAAATTGAACTGTGTAAATAAATAGAAGTAACTTGATACTTGTACCTCCGTGCTGAGATGCAAATTATATTGGATGTCTCGGGAGATAGCCCTTTTTAGGCTCCTGGACTGCAATCTTGGTATCGTCTCGCACTATATGGTTTTCTGGTAGCTTTCTCTAGAACGTGATTCAGTTCAGGTTTCAGTGGTTTGAATACTTTGATTTTCTTTTGGCGAGGGACTGCTTTTGTAGTGAGTCGGCATTTGGCCTTTGTTTTGACTTTTTGAGTTCTTCACTTTTTGTTCGGTTAAAACCTTCACAATTTTGGGCCTTTGGCCTCTTGATTTGCTTCATTGAGCTTTTCGCCTTTTTGTGACTGCTAGTCCATTTTCTCAAGCCTTTTTTGGGAGGTCCAATCATCGCCCGCAAGCCTATGGAAATACCTCCCCGCTCTTCTCGTTTTTGACATTTTCGCGCGGGTCAAGGTGAGGGTCGCTCATCTATTTTCTCGGCTACTTTGACCGGAGATAGGACGGTCTGATTCCCGTCTTCGCCTTTTGCATTGCATGGCGGAGATGACTTCAATTTTCACTGAAACCCGAAGTGCAGCCTCCACTGACTTCGAAAACCATATAGTTTGATCTGATCCTTTGATTGCTTGCCAAGCCTCTCTAGGGCATTTTTATCAACTCCACATCCCTAGTTATCTCAGCACAAAGGACAAATGGAAAGTTACATTCTAAGTTTTTAAACAGTTGAATTTTCACAAGGTTAATGCATGAATTATGATTTATCTTTTTCACATTCTTAAGTTCATATTTTCAAAAAGATACTATTACTAAAAAAGAAAAACAGCTGCATGTTATTTATGTACACAGGTGGTTCTCACCCCCCCCCCCCACTTTTGAACGAAGGCGTGCCTTAATTCAAAAGTCATGCAAGCTTAAAACTAAATACTGAATTTAAATGACAGAAATTAAAGTGCGGAAAAGTAAGATAGTGTCGGGTTACCTCCCGACCAGTGCACTTGTTTAACGTCGTTGGCTCGACAGTACCTCGTTGTGGATTACTGGTTTGGGTCCCATGGGTGGCTGAGGTCAAACTTTGCCACCGTTCCAGTGTTGCTTCTTCCTGACTTCTTGCCGGATGTTGTGTTCTGGTCAGGACTCCTTGGTTTCGGGATCTTTTCTTTCCAATACCCCGGAGGGGGTGATGGACCTTTCACTACCAGCCTTTCGAAGTTTTTGTATTTGGAACTGCCTAGTCCGGTTGCGGCATAGCAATGCTCCATCGAGGGGTCATTCTGCAGAGGTGCTTTTCCCATTCTCCTTTGAGCTTCTTCTTGGATCGCATAGTTCGCGGTGACTTGCTCATTAATTAAGGGGAAAAGTCGGGAAGGCCTCATGAGGCTTGGTTCTGCCTCGTTATGTTGGTTCGTGAAGAACTGATCGTAGATAGTTTCAGCTGCCTGGGTAATGATAGTCGGGTATGGCTTGGGCAGTTCGTCAGTGGTGTTCTGGACTCCTACTTCGTTGCTTCCGGTGCTTTCCATGTCTGATTCTTCAGACGGTTCAAGAGTCTCTTCCGATGGTTCGGTGGTTTCTTCTTCATCAGCCTCAGGATCAGCTTCTTCTGTCTGCATTTCCTCATCAGTTTGGGGTACTCGTCTTGTGGTAGCGGCCAGGCCGATTATAAGGCACCACATGTCTGCAACGGTGAAGTTTGTTGCAGACCTTTTCATAGCTTCGTTAACTCTTCCCAGCTCTTCAGCCCTCATCCCACGAAGAAATTTTTGGAGAAGAACTTTCTTCGTAAATCCATGGTGCGGGCAGCTTGAGACGATGGCATCGTAGTTCATGTAGTATTCGTCCAAAGTCTCATCCCGGGATTGATGAAGGCTCATGATCTTCTCACGGGTTTCTTGGCGTAAAGATGGTGGGGAGAATTCTTTCAGGAACGGAACGCAGAGGTCTACGAAACGTTCTGCACTGCAAGCGGTGGATGTGTAGTACCATATCGTGGCGAAGTCGGTTAGAGAGAATTTAAAGCATTTCAGCTTAAATTCCTCTAATACTTCGTTCTTCGGCTTGATGTGATGGCAGACGTGGTGGAAGTTTCGGCAGTGCTGTACAGGGTCTTCTCCCTCCGTTCCTCCGAACAGGGGCAGAAATCGCGTTGTCCATGCATACGTAATGGGTAATGACATAGTAAAAAGAAAGAAAAAGAAAGGAGAGGGAAAGAACAACTATCCGACAACTGATTCCCCGGCAACGGCGCCAATTTTTGATGGATGCATAGTCGTTATGTGCAAACGTCAAGAATAAATTTATAAAAGTCCGCTACTCGCAACTATACTACTGGGTAGTACTTGGCAAGTAGGGGTCGAACCCAAGGGAATCAGGGGAATAGATGTTCTTTGAGGGGGTTGTCCAGCGAGAGAGCGTGTTTTAGGTCGGTTGGTTGGTTTTAAAGCTACCAGCTAAGTGATTGATTGATTGATTGGTTGGTTGGTTGGTTTTAATACTGGAAAGTAAATTACAGTTTATAATTAAAGAGAAATGTTCGGTTTCAGGGGCCTTGTATTATATCCTATTTATCATTGCCTTTAGTGAATTATCTAAGTATTCAAAGATGAATCGAGGCCCTTTCGTAGCGCAAGACTTGCAACATCGTTTAAAGCAACACTTGTTCAAAGCAAAACTAATTCCTTCTTTCGAAGTATCTTAGCTGTAAGTGCATCCACTTGATCTCCCAGTTACGTTATTGACCAAGTGGTGTTTTAGATAAGTCAAACTCCTCGATAAGTTTTGCTTGTGACAGCTTCCACTTACCGAGTATGATCACGAATTTCCACGGCAGAGCTTTGCTTGTGACAGCTTCCACTCAACCTTGGAAACTCTGACTTGATATATGGCACATAGAACAAGTTTTGAATACTAAGACTAGACACTAAGTTAATAGTCTTAAAACATTTTATAATACAAGTGCGCCCCTTCTACCGAACTACTAGTTTAGCTACTATTCATCGCGCTAAACATTATAACTAAGGAAATAAAACAGTTGAATAAATACTAAGAATTACTTACAACCGTTGAAGCGCCAAGGGAGCTATCCTTTATTTCCAAAGCCAAACTTACATTTACTTAACTTAGAGAGAGAAGTGAATTTTACAAGTGAGGGATGATTTCAAATGAGGAGGAGCTCCTCCTTTTATAGCCATGGGAGGAGGAGGAGATGGAGGCAAGTGTTGCATGGTGATTGGAGGAAAAAATGGATGGAGGAGATGGCCACACATGGAGGAAGGAGAGGAGGAGGAAGGAGGAGGAGACATGTGGAGGAGGAGGAGAGCCGCCGGTCATGGTGGAGGAGAGCCGCCGGTTGCCGGTGGTGGAGGAGGAGGAGGGGTGGCTTTGGCCACCTCTTGCCCAAGTGGCCGGTCACCTTGCCCAATGTGTGATTTTATACAGTTTTGTGCAGTCTTTTCACAAAACTGTCAATGTGTTTCTTCCCCGGGCTGTCTTGATTCCTCTCCTGATTCTTCTGATTAATTTATTACGAGTGCTTCAACGTCAGGATCCTTGATATTTCTTCAGTCGGCATATGATCTTGACCTTGGATTGACTCGTAACATCTTTTCTGCTTAAAAAGCTCCTCTTTAGAGTGTATTCTCTCTAAGCTCTGAATTACCCTGTAAAAATATATCTGAACTAACAAGCAAAAGTTAAATAGACAAAATGTCTAAATAAGGGGGTTATACTGTGTTTCTGATTCGTATAATTTTGGTCCATCAGCCACCATCACATTACCATCACCATGTTCGGCTCGCCTCTTCTTGTTGGCCACCAAGGGGTCGAAGACTAGGTGGTGGGAGTCAAAGCCAAATCAACGGCTCAATGCCTGACGGTGGGTGGCTGGATTGGGTTTGGTGATCATTTGCTGGTTAAGTTTGAGGTACACAAGGAAAATGAAGGCAGTGGCTGCCAGAGCCAACACCACCGCCTTCATTGCGCTTCTTCTACGTCCTTTGTCTGGTGACGATGAAGGAGCACACAAGAAGGCGGGATCGAACAAAGAATATTAACTGCTAGTGCTCTTTTTATTCTGGGGATTATATTTTAAGAAGGTGATGATGGAGCTGGCAACAAGAAAAAGAAATAGTGTGTTGAATTGAAGATAATGGAAAGGCCGAGAAACAAGCAGGAGCCTCAAAATAAATGAATGTACAATTACATTGCTAATTTTGATTTTGCAAGTACCCATTGTGTAAAAAAAATCTCTATTTGAAACGGAAAAAGATCAGGTGAGAAGTTGCTGTTTTTGTGAGAAATAGGAAATAATTTGGTACATTGATTATAAAGATCTAACGATGATGAATAAATAGAATATTATGAATATATGGAATATATTTATTAGTGCAAATAATTAAAGGGTATATATGGAATAACAATTTAGCATCAATCAAACCCTAAAACAATCGTCACTTCGTCTCTGGATTTGTTCTCCGTCGCGTAACTCAACCAAACCCTAAAACTTCGTCAATCGTCACTCCGTCGCATAATTGGAAAGCAACGCTGCGATTCCATCAACGAATCAAAGTGCAGAGGATGTCGAGTCGGCCGAGCTTCCAATGTTCTGTCAACGTGCGGACGGACTATCGAATTTCAATTTTTTCTCCATTTCTGTTTGAATTTCTTCAGAGATGGAAATTGATTTGGATTTTGTTTGGATTGATGCAGTTGCAAGAGATTGAACAGATTAGGTTTGAATTCGTTGGTTCTGTCCAAGGCGTCTCGGAAGATGTTCGCGATCAAGGCGAGTAACTAGTCCGACTCGGCTCATAGGTTTTTGAAGCTGGCAGAGACGAAGTGACGATTGTTTAGGGATGATGTGGCATAAAAAAAGTATATCGAATTGGTATTGTTGTTGTTGAAGTGTTTGTTGGTGCATCAGTTGATGTTGCAACGTCCGATGAGGAAGTGATGGAAGAACAAGGTTGAGTGTTGAAGGTGAAAGAGCACGTCAAGCAGCTACAGAGACTCCAGGAAAAGGTCTGTTTTCTATAATTTGTGTCTTGTTGATTTCTATAATTTTCTATAATCTGTTTTCTACAACGTCAATTATTTTATACTTCAATTGTTTATGCCCAGCAGTTTTGATAAAATGAGATTTCTTATATGACTTATTTTTGTATGGTGAAGTGTTTGCTGCTTGATTATTTTTATATGTAGATTGTATTTCATATGAAACAAGAACTTGAGAGAATTCCAGCTATTGAAATGAGTTCAATGAAATAAGCTTTTGTTTTTGAAGCTGGCAGAGACGAAGTGACGATTGTCTGGATTTGCATCAGCTGAAGTTGTTTGTTGGAGAATATTTATCAATTTTAGAAATTATGGATTCAGTCTTTTTGTTGTATCTCCTCCTTCCTTTGGATCAATTTGATTCATTCTATACTTTTTTTTCTGGTATTTTATGGAACGCTGAGCAGTGGTGTGCTTGTATTTCGCTTTCTTTTATCCCATTCTATCATCACTGTTGTTGTATTTACAGGTGGAATGTGGAGATGTCGGCATTTATAGCAAAGTCAATCTCGATTCTGTCGGATGCAGGTCTTGGAATGGCCATGTTCAGTCTCGGTAAGTCCTCTTGTTTTCATATACCATATTGATGTACAATCAGAGATCTACTGATTTAGAATAACATATTGGTGTATGAAAAAAAAATTGTTTTTGTTTGGGGATGGATGGTGTAGGATTGTTCATGGCATTGCAGCAAAAAATGATAGCCTTAATTTTCATATGTATCTCATACAGGTTAAGTTGATGGTTTGATATGTATCTCATGAAATTTTCATATGCCTTAATGTAGATTTCAGGGATGCATTCTCAAAATAAGGATCGATTGCTGTATAAATCCTCTCTCTCTTTTTTTCCTTTCAGTAATTTGGTGAGAAATTGATTGCTGATACTCATGTAGAAAGTAATATCCTCATAACAGTGTTCAGGCTAAAATTGATGGTTATGTAGTTTGCTTAGTGTTGAAAGTAATCTTCTCATTGCTTCCTCTTTTAATACCTTTTTAATTGTGCTTGTTAAACAACATTGGTTTCTTAGCTGTTTTCAAAGAGGTCACATGTTCCTACTCAGTGATTGCTAACTCTTCAGTGGTGTTTAGGTTTAGGTATTTATTTTGTTCTGAGTATGTTGTTTTTCAACTGACAGGCAGCGTTTATTCACCATGATGAATGATCTCCCCACCCTCTTCGGGATTGTGATAGAGAGGAAGCCTACAGGTTTTGAGGAATTATGATCAGAAAGTGATTGTGAAGCCACAGCAGTGGCAGTGTTGGAAATAGCTATGTTTCATCTCAATGCTCTGGTTTGATGGGGATTTGAAGGAGCATGGCCTCGAAGTAAATATACCTAGTCATGTCAATTGTCCAAAGAGAGTAGAGAATGACTCACGAATGCGTGGTGCTACTTCCGAACATGTAGATGCTAATTTTACTGGACTTGATAACACATACAACATTGATTGTATTATTTTTACATTACGTTACATTCTTCTTGTAAAAAACTGGTTATTGTTCTTTATGTTTTTGTATCACCTTATTTTGGAAAAACATGTTTCCATTACTACGAATTATGCGTACAACGGTACGGATTATGCTTACAGTGTTACGGATTATGCTTACAGTGTTACAGATTATGCTTACATTACTACGGATTATGCTTATATTGCTACGGATTATGCGTACATTACTACGTATAATACATACAAATCAGAGTAAAATGCTTACAATGGTACTGATTATGATTATGTTGCTACGGATTTTGTTGCGAATTCTACGGATTGTACTTACTATGCTACGGATTATGATCTCATACCGATTATATACCTCAGCTACGGATTATGCTTACGAAGCTACGGATTATGCTTACAAAGTTACGGATTATAATTACTTAGCTACGGATTATAATTACATCATACGAATAAAAAAACCCTGTGTGATACATATGCGCTAAATACAGTGCGTACTTACAGAGTATCATATTAAAAACATGAGCAACATTAAATTGGAACATACTGGTCCTACCATACTAGCCAAAATACATTGTACATAACATAAGTGGAACTAATTTAAAATTTGTTGTTATATGCTGGATTATAATCCTACAAATCAGCAATCAGTGCTTTTATTCGTCTTCCCATCATAAAATTCGTCTGGATTCTTTTTCAACCATCCATTGGCGCGTTTCAACACTTTATCTCGAATTTCGTTGAGTGGTGACCGAATGAATGTCCTGCATTATCAATTACGGATATTAACTACCACTGAATTAAATTTATGCTTCATCATATGGTATGATGCATGACCACTTCACATCTATATAACTTATACTACGGATTTTGATACAATATGCTTTCACTAATCAAATGATGTTACATATTTTAATCACTCCACCCAACTGAGTAAAACAAAAATTAGCCAGCTCGAGATTGTAATCTACGTATCATTAGAACAGCACACAGGGCTATTTAGTTCATCTCCTCCAAAAACACACGATAGGCTACGCATCTTACTGCTTAGTGATACGGATTATGATACGCATATGTACTAGGTGAATAACGATAAACCCTAAAAATTCAGATCTGCCAAATTCAACCACGGTAAACAATAAACATCAGTCGCCTAGAAAACCAAATCTTTTTAAACAAACATCATTAGTATGGTATGGCCAGCCAGCTTCTTAACAAAATAGTGAACCGTCTAAATCTAAATGGTAGCCATTCAAATGCGCCTTAACATTTCACAATTGCAATCAATATAAACAAACGTATCACAATTAGCTTGTAAAGTATACTGTGCAGTTAAATACATGACTACGTATTTTACCAAGCTACGGATCATGAGACAATCTGCTACGGATTATGATAGTAGCAAAGCAGAGACTGAGTCACGATCTCGTCAACAATTCATCGACGATGAAGACGATGAGCTGCCTCACTCCGCTCCACTCTCCGTCCGACGGTAAATCATCCCCATCTACGGTCCACACTCCCTCCTCCACTCACTCCCCCTCCCCTGAAAATCCCCATCTTCGTCGCCTCCTAGGATGGAGTGTCGCAATCTGGAGAATTCGGCATGAAGTTTGCTCGGCGGATCTGATCGGGAAGATGGATCTGCGAAGAAGCAGCCGATATATTTTTAACAAATTTTATCAGGACTAATTTGCCCCTACATCCAACTTTATTTGATTAATTAGGCAGTTATGTAGGATTAATTAGGTTTAATCTGCACCGTAGATTACACAAGATGTATGGTCCTAATTAATTCTTATTTCTCACCTTAAAGTCACTTCTCACCAGATCTCAACCCATTTGAAACAGTAGAAAAATCTACTTTTTTGAAAAAAAAATTATTTCTTAAAAAAACAGTTGAAAATATAAGACATATTAGCCAACATGGGTGATGGTCTGTTGGTTAATGAGTACATCCTGAATTGGTTGGATCCCTAAGGAAAATTTCCTAATTTGCTCAAAAATCAAAATTTCATTCCTTTTCTACTCAGCTTTCAAAGTACATTCACAATTTACTCATTGCTAACGGCGCCTTAACTCTAAGCCGCTCTTTCAGACATCGATTTCGTCCTAGTGGCAGATTTAAACCAAAATCAAAATCTGATTGGGCAGAACTTGTCGAGTAGGCATAAACCGCTGTGGCGAACAGCGTCTAAATCGTAGCCGCTGTTGCGGACTGCGTCTAAATGTAGTGTAACAACTCAGAGGCTTGGTATGTTGATAGGGCTAAGCCGCTGTCAATAAGGGCGTTTTATAATTAAGTCGCTATTCTACACGGCGGTTTAATGTAGTTTAACAACTCAGAGGATTGGTATGTTGACAGGGCTAAGCCGTTGTCAGTAAAGGCTGCGTCTAATAATTAAGCCGCTGTTCTCCAGAGTGGTTTAATGTAATTTTACAAGTCAGAGGCCTGATATGTTCAAAGAGCTAAGCCGCTATTCGTAACGACGGTTTATATGTTTTAGGTTAAGACGCTGTCCTGAACAGCGCCTTGACCTTAAATGACTGAATATACAGTTCATTTTCACATGAACCTCAATCAACCTGCAGAAAATCAGCAGTAAAATAATAACCCTGCCTAACGACACAATACATACAATTCATCACCACAGAACATCAAACATAAACCATCACTTTCAAAAAGTTACATCATCATCGTTATATCTCAAAATACATGATAGTCGAGATTTTATAACGGAGTGTAATGCTCTGTTGTTCTTTTAATGCGTGTAGACCTCCGTATTGGACTTCTTTGTGAATTTGCTTGAGTCACTTGTGAAGGGCCAACTTCGTCCGCAGCTTGCGGCAGGTGAACTTCTTCAGAATCTACATTCACATAAAAATAGATAGTTAGACATAAGAGGCGTAAAAATATTGATTCAGAAACAAAAAAATTACATACCACTGTCAATATGAATTGATGCGACATCAACATTCAAAGCACGACCCTCTCCAATTTTCAAAAGGTCGGCATGAGTAGCATGAAACATATCATGCAGTCCTCTCTTGGTATCCATATATTGTCTTAAAGAACAAACCAGAAATTGCCTTGCAATTGCACACTAGTGACCTGACCTGTATAAATATTTAACTTGCAGTTAGAAGTATATTTTATAAATTGAAGCAATTTCCCTATATATAAATACTTACCATTACATAATGATCTGGTCCAGATGGGCGATACGGCTCCGGAGTATCCACCGGTGGTTGAATGCGCTTGCGAGGCACAGATAAATACCATGAGTAGTATGCATCCAGATACGATACGTCTATGGCTGGATCATCGATAACAATCCTCTGAGCACGATCATTCCAAATGTCTATATAGCCTTGCATTTCCTCACTTACAAGCTGATTAGTTCTTCGGATGTGCATATGCATCTCTTTATGACTCTCGGGTGGCGATGCTGGAAGTGGTTGTCTCCATCCAAATTGACGGAGAACTCGCGACGGATAGTGCCACTCAGCTATATGAAAACAAATGAGAGGAACTTCAGCCCTCCAACTATCCCTGCCATCAACGCACATATGATTAAGTGTGCCAAGAATCTCATCGTCGTATGGAATCCATATGACATCGTTGGCTTTTTGTCGGTCCAACAAATCACGGAATACCATCAACACCTGATGAGATGTGTGCATGTATGACTTGAGGACCTTCCATCTGCAAAATTGAAATAAAGAAATAAAATACGCTTTAAATGTTGGATAGTAAAAAATGAAACAAATATGAATTACTTACTTTATCCTAAAGCTGGTCGCCGCATAGGATCAACATCTGCACTTGGAGGTAGAGCCGGAACAGCAAGTTTCCTCGGTCTACCTAACGTTAGATGTTTCCAAGCCCATAACTGAAGTAAAATGGCACAACCAGTGAGCTGCGTGCTTTTTGACTCACACGCGTTACACAAGCTGCGATATAGGTATGCCAATACTGCAGCACCCCAACTGTAGCTCGATAGAGAGTCTAAGTCTGCCAGCAGGGGTAGATAGTGGAGGGATATCTCATTGCCCGACGAATCTAGCATAAGCGATGACCCCAACATAAGGAGAATGTATGCCCTCGTATAATTCTGTATATCTAGCTCTGTAGCCTCTGCTGGAAGGGTCTGCATATTGTCTCTGAACCAAGTGCATCGAACTGTGGTATCTCTCTTCCCATGCACTGGCACTACTCCCAATAACTATTCACAAAGAGGGGCATAATCTTCGACCTCTTGGTCTATAGTCACAGCTCGGCCCTCTATAGGTAGTCCGGTCAACACGCCAACGTCCTCTAAAATGATAATCATCTCACCATTACGCAAGTGAAATGCATCTCCGAACACCACCTCACCACTAAAGACATTAATCCATCATCCCCTTAAAATCCTTTGAAACTATGCCACTGTTGTCAGATTTACATTTTTATACCAATAATTGGACAGATGAAAACGTCAAACGCTGCCACAAAGCGAACTACCACAAAACCCAAAATAAACAAATATGGTTAATGAATTTTTTGTATAAATTTTGTAATGCGCCAGTATGAAATACTAGACGAACTTTTGTGAGTTCTTTGTTTCTTTTGGTCCTAGTTTCATGTTAGTACTCATCTAGGTATGTATTCAGTGAGTCATCTTTCTTTGATTTCCGCCGGCTGAGCAAAGACTTCAACAGTTTTTTGCTTTTGCTCGTGTGACGTTCCAAGTCCTTGCCACTGTGGTTTGCCCCATCCCTGTGAAGATGCATCGGCATCGTAACAACAGACTTCCGTGGTTCAGAAGGATACTACAACAGATACAACGACATCAGTTTCATATACAAGAGTCTCTAACTGGAACAACAGATAGTTGAGCTTTCAAAACATTTCGTTTTAATTCAAAGCAGTTATACAAAAAATAATTGTTACCCGTTTCTGTTCAGAGGTAGTCTTTGATAAGGATGGCCTCACTGGATTAGGAGTTGATGGGCGAGTATATAGAGATCCAGATCGTGCTAGTGGATATCGTTGGGGAGAAAGATTCCGTTTTTCTGATTTCAAGTTGACTATGTCAGTTTACAGGATTACTCTAAGGGCTAGACATGTGATTATATGAATGATGGCTAGACATGTACCTGATTCATTTTTTGGCATGGTTTTTGAGACAGAATATACTTTAGGTTGCTTGCCTTGACCCACATTAAGAGGACCAGAATATGCTTGTTTGCTGTATGGAATAGGAAATCACAATTCACAATCTTTAGCAACAGAACAAATACTAAATCGGCATTAGTGAAGAAGTTAGCATAGACATTCACCTGGTCAACGAGACAGATGGGATTGTCATTGTCGCTCTAATGGCTTTGAAAAAGACAAGCAAACAAGATTACATATCAGTTTATCAATATTATCGATTATTTAAACATAACATGCCAAAAGTTTACGAGATACCATTTCGAGGTTGGAGGCGATCTCCTTTCTCAACTAATGTGTGCTCTCGGGGGCTAGAAACAGTGTGATTTGCACCATATGTTTTGTGACCAGCTGAAAAATTATTAAAATCTGGTTATCAATATACTTTGTCAGTGGATCCAGCTGGAAAAAGGTAATACTTAAAGTCGGTGAAAGTAGAAGCTCATTTGCCTGGTAAAAGGTATCGCTTATGGTACTTGGGAGTTTGAATGACGAGTGTTTGCTGGGAAACACCTTGATGAACAGAATAACTTTGGCATGTACGTAGCCTCTACAATTCCAGTTCAATAAATTTTAAACATGTCATAATGAAGCAGTAGCGTTCCATACTAGATAAAAGCAATGCACTGACTGGCATGCCATATATAGTTCACAGGCGTAACTGAATTTTAAACAAAAACCATAACTGTAAGGCTGCAGAAAGTTAATCTTACATGACAATCATCGAACGCAGCAGAACTCAAACAAGATCAGCAGCACTATTCTCATCATAGTAAACCACAGCATACGCAGTTAAACAACACAGCTTATTTGCTCAGTTAAAAGTTCTACATAGATGACTAGAATTTTGAAGTTAACCAACATCTTAAACTTTGGCCAATCTCAATATATATCATTAAAAAGAAATGACATGTGCATTTTTCCTTTTTTGTTTTCAAAATATAACAAATATTGAAGCACAAATTTGAAATGACATGTTTGAATCTAATCTACGAGACATAAGAGATACACCAGCAATTCAAAACCTAAGTTCAGGCAGTAGGTAAAAATCACGATTGTTTACTACAAAAAAAACCATGAAGGAAGATGGGGGACATACTTGTTCGATGCATGATACCATAATCTCAGATTCAGACACCTCTTCAACTTTTGAGTCAACCAACTCATTGACTTTAGTGGTTACAGAGCCCAAATGATCCACAGTATTCACCAAAGCTTTGACTGCATAGTCTTTCAAAGTATCTATAACTCTGCAATAACAGAAAAGGTCAGCAGCAATTTGGTCAATAACAGTAGATGCGAAGTCAATCCCCCACATCTGAAAACAGTGTTAAAAAAAGAGACAGTTACTCACAACTGTTTTTGTCCGCCATTGGTATATGAATCTTCAAAATACTCAGCAGCCGAGTACAATTGTGCTCTCAGGTTTTTCAAGTCCTAAAAATACAAAACCCTAAAAACGTCAAACATCAAAATTCAACAAATTCAATTGTACGGGTGTTTCTAATTATATCTGGTAAAACCAGATATACAGCTAGCTTCGGGGTAACAACAAATACCGAATAGGGAGTGAATAATACCTTTAAGCTATCAGAGAAAATTAAACTCTGTTGCATTGAAATCTCATCATAATTGGTAGCGTCCTCCTGATCCATGACTGGTAGTTAACAACAAATTGAAGACACTTCAAAAGCTGATTCTTATCCTGGAACCAAAAAACAAACAAATGAAGACAACCACACCACAGCTTTAAAACTGGATTCTGGTAATTAAAACTGGGAGGGTCACAACTTTGTCTGTATTATTAAGGAAGCAAACAATCAATACCCAACTGTTTATCTCAAAATAAAAATCTCACCTTTCGAACAATCTTAAAAACCCTCTACCCTTCCGCCGCTTCTTTGCCCGTCATCAAATGCATATGCCTTTTAGATAATCAAGTGGCCGTCTGTGCGCTGATTTCGCCGGCGGCTAAATGAGGACGAGAAGGAATGTCTCGCTCTACGATTCGGTATGTGTTGAGTATACCTGATGTCGTTTTGCGGTAATCGGTTGGGGGATTTGTGGAATAAAACGACAACCTAGGAATGAAAGGTCGGGTTCGGGTGGAGTGACCTGGTAATTAAAAGTGAGGAGGAATGATGGAGATGGTGGTGGGGGAATTGAGGAAAGCACGTTGTTTGGTCTGGTGTGGAAACTGAAATACTGGAATGGGGCTATATAGAAAATCAACATTCTTTGGATTTTGAAAAAAGAGAAGCAACAGCGCTATGACGTGATGATGATGATTTGAGTCGACCATCGTATCATATTTTATTTGTTACCTAATTTTTTATAAGGAAATTTTGTCACGCCTGTGTGGGCTGATTGGTCTCGTATTGGCGTGGGCCACATCATACCATTGAAATACATGTTTTTTTGTTGTTGTTGGTGATATTGAGCGTCCAATTTGTGTAGTCGATCAGTTTTTGTAATTTATCTTTGAGTTATGTAATGCGTGGGAAAGTTAGGTATACCAGGTATTGTGTTTGAGTAGAGGACGAATGGTGTCGTGTAGCTTGAGCGTGCTGGACTGGCGTTTCGAGCTAAGCGACGCCGTGTTGTTCCTTCTACTTAAACACACGCCTTCCCTCTCATTTGCTCTGTAATTGAAAATCAGAAAATGAATAAACCCTAATCGGTTTCTTCCCCAAATCCGCTCGTCCGATCTCGATCGTTTCTTCGTCGTTCTTCTTTGCGTCGTTCAATCGAAGCTCAGGCGATGAAGTTTCTCATGGTATCAGAGCAGGAACTTCAATCCGGTTAGTCATTTCTTCCTTTAATCTCAGTTTGCGTTCGTTTTGAGTAATGGCGAGTTTAGAAGATTTCGGTGTGAGAGTTCGAGTTGTAGTGATGTTAATTCAGGAGGATCTGGTAGTGGAGTTAATGTTGATGATCCGTATTTCGTTAGCAATAATGAGATGACTGGGAATTCGATAGTGGCTAAGGTTTTAACCGGCTAAAAAACTATGGAATATGGTGGAAGTCCATGGAGATTGCTTTGTCAGGGAGGTCGAAATAAGCCTTCATTAATGGCAAGTATCCGAAGCCAAGTGATGCCTTTATGTTGGCAAAATGGCAGAGGTGCAATGATGTTGTCATGTCATGGTTGATATGTTTAGTTTCGGAGAAGATTGTAGGTGAGATACTACATTCGAAGGATGTGATGACAGCATGGGAGGATTTAGAATCTAGTTATGCTTGTACCAATCTAGCGAGAAAATCAGCCTTGCTAAGAGAGCTAAATGATTGTGTTCAAAATGGAATGCTGGTGTGTGATTACAATAGGAAACCGAATTCATTATATCAAGAAATAGATGCTATCAATGTAGTGAAGTGTTATGCTACTGGGAATTGTTTATGCTGTAAGTAATATGCTATTGATAGGCAAGGAGCTAGAGTGGTTAAGTTCTTGATGGGACTTGATGATTGTTATGCTTCAGTAAGGAGTAATGTCTTTGCTATGACAGAAGTGCCTAAAATGGTGACTGTGTATGGGTTGGTCTTGACAAAGGAATCCACAAGGAAGGCCACAAAAGATAGACATGTAGAGTCATCTGCTCTTTTTACTCAGAATAATCAATCTGGTAGTAGCAGCCAGTTCAGTCAAGGCAGAGGAAGCGAAGCTGGCAGGGTGAATTTTGGTGAGGAAGAGGTAGAATGTTCTGCACTCATTGCCAAATGACAGAGCATTTGAAGGAGACTTGCTACAAATTAATTGGCTATCCTCAGAACACTAAGTCTCAAAAATCTAGTGTTAAATCTGGTGCTGGAGGGAGATTTTCAGCTAATTCGGTTAGTGCATCAAATGAGAGTTCTCCATCAACAGTTTCTGGTCAGAATACAGTTGAAGTAGCAGAACCAAAATTCACCAACAGTCGGCTAGAGCAGATTATGGCAATGCTTAGAGGAAGTGTCACTGATAAATCAGATGGACAGAGTCACATGGCAGGCGGTATTGCCAACTCTCAATCCCTTACTACTCATAATGAGTTTTGGTTGATTGATAGTGGAGCTACAAGTCACTTTACTTATAATAGTGCCTTATTACATGATTTGCATGAGATAAAAGGTAGATGTACAGTAACACTTCCTAATGGAGTCAAGATTGATATTAGGCACAAGGGAAAGTATTGGCTGAAAGAGAATATATTGTTGCATGATGTGTTTTTGGTTCCTGAGCTTTCAGTTAGTTTGATATCAGTTAGCAACCTGGTCAATGATTTGAACTGCAGAGTTCTTTTTACCAAATCTCACTGTCTAATCCAGGACCATCTCTTCAGGACAATCTTAGAGATTGGTGAGCCTGTGGAGGGGTTGTATCAGTTGGAGACAGGAAGATGGAGATGTCAGGAGTATAAGGCTTGCAGCTTAGAAGTAAGGAACCATCACAATGAAGTTGAGCTATGGCACAACAGATTGGGACATGCCCCTTTTGATGTTTTAGACATTTTGTTAAAGAATAAGTCACCAAGGGTTAATTGTAAAGAGTTGAGATATAGTTGTACAACTTGCCCCATGGCAAAACAAACCAAGCTGTCTTTTCCTTTGAGTAATCACAAATTAGTTGCTTCTTTTGATTTGTTACATTGTGATGTATGGGGACCATATCATGAGGTCACTTATACTGGTGCTAGGTATTTTTTGACTGTAGTGGATGATTTTTCCAGAGCAGTTTGGACCTTCCTAATGAAACAGAAGTCAGAAGTCTCTGATTTACTTGCTAGTTTGTTTGCTCTAATTCAGACTCAGTTTGGCAGATCAGTAAAATGTTTGAGATCAGATAATGGAGGAGAGTTTTTCAATGATAAGTTGACAAGATTTTTACAAGAAAAGGGTTGTGTACACCAAAGTAGTTGTCCATACACTCCTCAACAGAATGGAGTTGTTGAGAGAAAGCACAGACATTTGCTAGAAGTAGCAAGGGCTTTGATGTTTGAATCTGGCTTACCAAAGTGTTTTTGGGGAGACAGTGTTTTAACTGCTACTTATGTAATTTTTGACAGGCATACATTTATAATGCGTAGTTTTTTGTTTAATATTTGTAGAAGTCACACTAATCAAAATTCATAACAGTTACAAACAAAATTCTTAGTAGTCACCAATGACTAAATTCATAACTATTACAAACAAAATTCGTAACAGTTACAAACAAAATTCGTAGCAGTCACCAATGACTAAATCTTCAAATGTTATTCAATTCGAATTTATATACCAATTTTATATACATTGATACGAATTTTATATACATTGATACAAATTTTATATACCAATTCTAAAATGAGCTACCAATTTCATATACATTGATACAAATTTTATATACAAGGATACCAATGTTATATACATCGATACGAATTTTATATACAAGGCTACGAATTATACGGATGATATATACAATCTACGAATGTTATATATAAATCTACAAATGTTATTTACAAGGCTACCACTTTTATATACATTGATAAGAATTTTATATACAACGCTACCAATTTTATGAGTACAGCCTAATTACAACGTCTTAAAAACGTCCAAGGACAAATCCAAATGATGAATTACATCAGAAACATGTCGCATAAATGATGATGCCCTTGGGGATGCAGCAGCAACTTCAGAACCAGATGTCCCTTTTAGCACGAACGGGAATGAATATGAACATGGGGCTTATGGGCATGGGAGGAATGCTAAACATGATGAACACGCCTCGATCTATGGCTCCAGGATCTGTTCCACAGCAATTTCATCCTTCTTCATCTTCGAATCCCACATTTCCGCCACACTTTTAGATGGCACCAATGATGACAGCACCTCATATGGGAGGGATGATTACATTTGAGTTTGTGTCCACTTTAAAGTCACTTGTAATGTTCTTGTTCTTCAGCTGAGTGGTAACATCTGCCAAGTACAATTCTCCTTTCTTTGTAATAGATGATGTGATGACCTGTTAAGCGGAAAAACAACAGAATCAGATAGTAAGAGGATATATGTTCTTTAGCTATGAATTATGATACAGGGAAGTTTGACTCTGGGTAACTATTGGAGACCCGTGAGAATGCAAAGTACATAAAAATAGCAACAAACAAGAATATCAGCTACACCTACACATGAAGTTTCTAACCAGGTAAAATAATTTCATAAAACACCATGAACATCTTACATTAACCCTAAATTGTTTAAATGCTACCAACTGCGTCGTTGAAACACTTAAAATAACAACTGAGAGGCATATCTTCACCCTATCAAATAAAAAAGAAGCAAAAACAGCTACAGTAGTCCAAAATTATAATATCTAAACACCTTCAAAGAGAGCACTGAGCATCATAATCAGTCATGCTACGAAGTGAAGCCACAAACTTCTTTCATTCACATTCATATTCATCTGAAAGCAACAAACACATCCAAATCACAGTCAAACCTAATACATTTCATATAACAAAATCCGATTAAGACTTTCCATGAGTTTCCCAGTAAAGCGCCATCTCCCAAAAAATAAGATTCATGTTTTCCTACACTACGTATTTTGATTCCTTTACTACGAGTATTAAGCTACGTATTTTGTTTCAATCACATATTTTGTGGAAAATTGTTGTAACCCTAAAAAACTGGAGGAATTCGATTCGTAAGCTGACATACCGTAAACATGGTCAACCGTCTTTGCCTTTGTAACCTCATTGTTCGTTGATCCGTCATTGATGATGCTAGCGGTATGGAGTCGTCGGAATCGCCTTTGTTCGCAGAGAATCGCAGCTTCAATCGACTGATTTCGTAGTGTGAGGGAGTGTTTAGGTCGTCGAGCGAGTGGTCGATCGATTGCGAATACGCAATCAACGGTGGTGGTGGCGGAGAATAGAAGATGGTCGCGGTCGCAGAGAGAAGCCGTCGATCGATTCGTAGTGATTTGTGGGTTAGCGATTAGGTCGTCGAATTTCGATTGAGTTTGATTTATTTTTTTCCTAATTTACCATTTAGATCTAATTAACTCTAATTTAATTACCAATTTTAATACAAATCTCCTATCCCGGTAGTACATTGATTAAAATTGATGAATGAAATAATTTTTCATTTCTCATCAAAAATTGGTTTTCCATGGGATCTTAACCCGTCTTGATAAAATGAAAACTCATTGAATATTATTCAACCAAAACAAGAGTTTTTTTTTAAAACGGACCCTTTTGAGTTTTACCATTTCAAAACTAACTCCCTCGAGTTTCACATTTCAAAACTGGCCCCTTTTTTAATGAAACCGGATCCCCGATTTCCGTTTTTTGGAAAACCGGAACGTGAAAATCCGGTTAGTTACGTTTTGTAACTAACCGGAATGCCGAGATCCGATTTTCCGTATTTTTTAAAAAACCGAAATCCGGAGATCCGGTTTTCTGCGAACTTAAAATTTGTTTTATTTCCTGTCAAAACACGGATCCGGCCATTCCGGTGTTTAAAAAAACCAAATTTTTTTACGTAAAACTGACCCTTCCGCAACCTCTCAGCAGATCACATTCAACGATCGATCAAAAATTTTTTTATGTAAAACTGACCCTTCCGCAACCTCTCAACCTCAATTAGCAGAGGACATAACCAACCTCTCAGCAGATCACATTCAACGATCGATTAAAATTTGCCGAAATCGAGAGGTCCGAGCTAACATTCGTAAGCTCATAGAGACGTCATCCGGTGTCCATTTAAGATGTTATTTATATGGTTAGAAAGCTAATTGAATGTTCTATAACTTTCATGTTTACTCGAAAATGAAATTCAAAGGTTAAGCTCACAAATATAGTGATCGAAGATGGATGATCGATCGAAATTTGCCGAAACCGAGAGGGTCCGAGCTAACATTCGGATGCTCATAGAGGCGTCATCCGGTGTCCATTTAAGATGTTATTTATATGGTTAGAAAGCTAATTGAATGTTCTATAACTTTCATGTTTACTCGAAAATGAAATTCAAAGGTTAAGCTCACAAATATAGTGATCGAAGATGGATGATCGATCGAAATTTCTCGAAACCGAGGGGGTCCGAGCTAACATTCGGATGCTCATAGAGGCATCATCCGGTGTCCATTTAAGATGTTATTTATATGGTTAGAAAGCTAATTGAATGTTCTATAACTTTTATGTTTACTCGAAAATGAAATTCAAAGGTTAAGCTCACAAATATAGTGATCGAAGATGGATGATTGATCGAAATTTGCCGAAACCGAGGGGTCCGAGCTAACATTCGGAAGCTCATAGAGGCGTCATCCGGTGTCCGTTTATGATGTTATTTATATGGTTAGAAAGCTAATTGAATGTTCTATAATTTTTATGTTTACTCAAAAATGAAATTCAAAGGTTAAGCTCACAAATATAGTGATCGAAGATGGATGATCGATCGAAATTTGCCGAAACCGAGGGGGTTCGAGCTAACATTTGGAAGCTCATAGAGGCGTCATCCGATGTCCATTTAAGATGTTCTTTATATGGTTAGAAAGCTAATTGAATGCTCTATAACTTTAATGTTTACTCGAAAATGAAACTCAAAGATTAAGCTCACAAATATATTGATCAAAGATGGATGATGTCCTCTGCTAATTTTTTACGTAAATTTTTTTTTTGGTTTTTTTAAACACCGGAATGGCCGGATCCGTGTTTTGAAGGAAAATAAATCAAATTTTAAGTTCGCAAAAAACCGGATCTCCGGATTCCGGTTTTTAAAAAAATACGGAATCAGTTAGATCTCATAAAAAACCGGATCTCGGCATTCCGGTTAGTTACAAAACGTAACTAACCGGATTTTCACGTTCCGGTTTTCCAAAAAACGGAAATCGGGGATCCGGTTTCATTAAAAAAGGGTCAGTTTTGAAATGTGAAACTCGAGGGGGTTAGTTTTGAAATGGAGAAACTTAAAAGGGTCAGTTTAAAAAAAAACTCCCAAAACAACCACATTGAATCATTCTCGATCCGATCTTACAATTTAAACCAAATTAAATAGGGTTAGAATGCACTAAATCAATAGGACCACATTTAATCAATCTTAATTAAATATCAAATTCAATAAAACGGCTCACGGATCAAATTCAGATTCAATACAATAAACTGAATCCTGATTAAATTTTAAATGTAAACATGATTTCATCAAACCTGAGTGAACCAAAACGATTCCTTTCCATTGACCAAGCCAATCCACCAGAAACGGTTCTGCTACTAATGTAGCTCCCCTATTATCGCTGGAAAGACACATCAGCAGATCAATATCGCGTCGTCCGATTTAACGGAACCGCATCCATCGTTGAAACAAAATTGAGCAGCATTATTTGAAAGGCCCAAAGGTAAACAGATGACCGCCAAGCTTTTAATCGACTGCTTCCTCGCCATCTTCTTTAACCCTCGAAGCAATTCATCATTCACGGGAACCTGCGAATTGAAGAAAATAAATGAAATTAAATAAGAATTAATCTCTTCACAAATCCTCTTATTTCAACCAAGCCAATACTCGGCTGTTAGTGGACATTTCACTGATCGAGGTAGGTATCACAAATAAAAAAGAAACTCAATGTTCACTAGGTTCATCAAACTCGATCACTATTCAGTCCAGCTTCTGTTGTCTTTGCGCAGACTCAAAGACCTTGCTGCGTTTTTCATCAGAATGTTCTTTTTCTCCAACTATTCCCATTTGATCTAGATGAACGCTTTTGTCATCTGCTAGACAATGATACTTAAAGACTGAACTTCACAACAACTACAAACATAAAATTAAGTGTCAGAGTTATATGAAGCATCAAGAGAGTCAATTAAATTCTCATCAGATTTTTCCATCTTTTCCACCATATGTGTCAGATGAGTCACAAAAGACATCAGAAGCTTCGACAACGAGAACCATGCATGTTCATGGTCAGTTTCGTTCCCGTCTCTTTTTTCCTTCTAGTAATTGTTCTGATTTGATTTTCTCATCACTCTTTCAATCAGATTCGGATCTGTCTATAACATCAAAATAATGTTTTAAGATTGTTAGACGATTTGTACAAAATTGATATAAATAATGTACAAGTAAACAGTGAGAACGATGTATATAGACAGATTAACAAAATGTAATTCATATTCATATCAAATACAACGAATACGAAACTGAAATGATACGATCAAACCAAAATGGGTTGTGGTTGAGGCGCGTTAGACGCTTTCCTTAAGGCATTATTGCTCTCTCACCGGGTGCTTGAAATCTTGAGCAATTGCCTCCCAGGATACAATAACCGACAAGTGTGAAACTTGGCACCATTTGTTTCCACTTGCGAACTGATTTGTGTCTTCCACTATCACCTTGACGCACTCAAAAGAATACTCAAATGAAAGAAAACATGCCGACATAAAACCCTCATGAGAGGATTGCTGGAAGTTTAGTCGTGTGATTTTCTTTTCTTCACTCAAATGAACTTCTATGTTCCTCCTTTTATAGGAAATCCTTAATTCTTGTAACGGTCAAAGCAATAAGGTGTCATCATGACCTCATTATAATAGTGTCATCAAAACCATATTTATAGTTTTAATTGCCAAAAAAACTTTTGGCATGACCAACAAATTAAAGACCATTACATCATCAAATTAAATAAATTTAATTTAATTTGACACCAAATAGTGTTCACCTCTATTTTCTTCACATATTTATACTCATTTTCCAACGTGATTTAGAAGATTAGGTGCTTCTACTTTTCTCTAATATTTCATGGCATATATGCTGAAATTGGTGTAATGGTGCAATGACATGGTAAAAATGATGGATTGATCAGAAGCACCAGTTTCCCTATTTGACCCATATCCAAACTCAACAAGCCGGGAAAAGGATGCTGGATCAATGACTCTACACACATCACCAAATCGGTAGTAATCCATAATCGGATTGGTCGTAGCCGTTATCGTCAGATCGCGGGGCGTTGATGATCGAGCCTGAAGAGGACCATACAGACTGCGCACTTGTTGATGTAGAGCTTGACCTATGCGACTTGTTGGAGCTGACGGAAGACGGCGAATTCGCGGAGAAAGGCTCGTGGATGCTGGTGGTCGTGGTTGGTCTGGTGACGGTTATTGAAATCGTTCTTAGAAATTGGATGTTTCATGGAGTCGACGAAATGGAATCGATCAGGAAGACTGAGAATTAAAATTTCAATCGCAAAACCCTATTTGGTTCAACTAAAAAAAATATATATTTGATTGGACCAAATGGATAGATTTTGTAAAACAAATCTCAATTTGATGTGTATTGTAACAAATTTAATTTCAATTTAGTCCAAATCTTAAATTTGACTGTCATTTGAAAATTTAGATAGTCCGGAAAAGAATTTGTAAAATGATGATAGTTCATAACACCCTTTTGTACTTTTCCCCTTTTTTATCATGCAGCATTAAAAGAAACAATTCACATTATTTTCAGATTTTGTATGTGTATTCTATCAGTCCGTAGTCACATATTCTAGTAAAGTTTGTGAATCTGATGGTAAATTATGCGGGGTCGTTTCAGTGTAAATTTCATGGCTTTTCAATATAAAGTTCGTGACTTTTCAAAGAATCAGGCAATCTGGGCAGACGTATTTTTCCAACTTGTTTGAAGCGTCCGAATGAGTTGACTCATAGCTTGCTGGAAATTCAACGCAAATGGCTATAACTTTCTAGTTTACATCAAGGTCCAGTGTAGAGTTACGTTTAAGGCGGCTAAACCGATAACAAAAGTTCCATGAATTGAAAGCAACATCTAGTCAAATAGACCTTTTTTAATTGTTTGGCACACTGGGCGCACATGAAACGTCCGAATGAGTTGAGTCATATCTTATTGAAAAGCCACCTCAAAGGGCTAAACTTTCATAGTTTACATCAAGGTTCGATTCGTACCTTAAGGTGGCTAAAACGATAACCGAATTTTATGTATTTGAAAGTAATGTCTGGACAAACGAACCTTTCTGGCTTGTTTGGCACACCGAGCGCACATACAACGTCCGAATTAGTTGATCCATAACTTGTTAGATATGTAAATTGAAGGGTTACAACTTACTAATCTACATCAAAAGTCTAATTCGGAGCTTAAAGCTGCTAATAACAATAACATAAGTTTTGAGCAAGTGGTTAAATCTAAAGCTGATGGGAAGGTAAACACTTCGGAGAATATAGTTCGTTGGTTTTGAATGTAAAGTTCGTGGGTTTTTATGAAAAACACGTGGCTTTTCATGTAAATTTCGTGGGTTTTCAAAGAATAGGAAAATATAATTCGTCACTTTTCAAAGAATAATACTTGTTTGGCATCTGAGGGACATACCTTTCCGATTTGTTTTGCATGTTGAGCGCACATCGAGTAATCGAAGGAGTTGAATAATAGCTTGTTGACGGGCGTATTTGTAATCCTTTATAGTTGTCAAGTTATATGTTTTAGGGGTCAAACCGTAGTTAAACAAAATTTATAACCTTGGTAAGCCAAGGGTCGATCCAAGGAACAGTGTGTGTGGATAGAGGTGGCAAATAGGGCGAGCGGACGGGTTAGTGGACGGGTTGTTAATGGACAAGGTTAAAAGGGTTGAACCCTATAAAATCCTTTTAAGTTAAAGGGTTCAATGGACGGGTTCTTAATGGACAAGGGTTAAAAGGGTTAAACCCTTCAACCCTTTAAGAGCCCTTTTAACCCATGTAACTCTTTTAACTTTTAATCCTTTTAACCATTTAAGCATGTATAACCCTTTTAACTCATTAAATGGAAAATTAAATAAATTTTAAATCCGATATGTTCTATATCTTTTATTTGTTTGTAAAAACTTGTATATACATATTCATGGATTCCGAACCAAACAGTCAAATAAAATTAGTGAAAAATAATGAAATTTTATTAATGCCATTAATAAAACTATTTACTTTTATTTGTAAATTAAAATTATAATTTAAGTTGAATATATGCCATTTGGAAATTAGAATTAAACACAGTCAACTCAAATGTGTATAATTTATTTTTGGTTTCATTCACACATATCAATACACCAAATTTAAATGAATGGCTTATAAAAATAAGTAATTATTAATGAATCAACATGTTTGAGTAAAAATTGAAAATGTCACATGAGCTGTTATACGGTGTCGTGAATATTAATATGCAATTGATTTTGGTTATCAATAATACGAATTTTGAATATGACTCGGTTATGATTATAATTATCAATAAATGGAATCTGAATATGAATTTGATTAATGAGCAACAACGGCGCCAAGTTTGAATCGAACGAAGACGAGATGAATCGAATCGAACGACGCGGGAGAGACCGATACGAAGTTCGTGTTTTATGTTTTATATTTTTTAGTATAATATTAGTTAAAAGGGTTGTTAAAGGGTTGGAGGGTTATCCGGGTAAAAACCCGTGAACCCTCTTATAAAAGGGTTCTTAATGGACAAGGGTTTTCTAACCCTTTTATTAAAAGGGCGGGCTAATGGACGAGTTTAATAGGGCGGTTAATGGACGGGTTGGAGGGTTTAAGGTTTAATTGCCGGATCTATGTGTGGATACTAGGTAACTAGTGACCTATTTAGCTATTCCGAAATAACAAAGGTTGGTTGTCACGAAAAAACAGTAGAAATTAAATTGTAGAAAATAAAAGGGTTGTACTTATAAGAGAAAGAATTCCAGGACCGTACTTCACCCGTGCTAACCCCACTAATCATGCAATCATTATCACGTAATTCATCATGCTATCGAATATCAAAATAACCAAAATAACACTAGATAAGCCGCCCTATCCACGGATCATTTTCTAGATTAATCTCAATCGTTGAACGTCGCCCATCCACAG
The DNA here is from genome assembly GCA_033675215.1 of Rhodiola kirilowii. Taxonomy (NCBI): domain Eukaryota; kingdom Viridiplantae; phylum Streptophyta; class Magnoliopsida; order Saxifragales; family Crassulaceae; genus Rhodiola; species Rhodiola kirilowii. Next base: position 8,996,426 of record CM066201.1, read on the forward strand.
ATTATCAACGATCTCGATTTATTAAACTAAAGGTTTTCATACAATCCGGTTAATCCCTAGGGCCCATCCACCTTTCGGCATATAACCTAAATACGTTCTAGCATGCAGACATCCCATTCATTATAAATACTTGCATAGAATGATATATTAAGCCAGATGAAATTGAATATTCGATTTGCATTGGTGAAAAAACATTCATAAGATCACATGAAGAGTTGGGTATAATGCACGGGATCCGTAGGATCCCGAAATAAAGAAGACTATTCGCTATTCATGGCGATTAAACCACAAATAGTGTAATAAAGAGATTAAGGGCGAGGAAACCGTAATGACGCGGGTGCTCGTTGAATCTCTCATGATGAACTATGTCTTATCTCCCAAGTTAGGGTTTAATCTCCAAAATAAGCACACCTCAATTCGTCCCACCCTGATTTTAGTCAGCCAACCCTCTATTTATAGCTTTCCAAAAGGCCAAAAAGCCCAAAAACAAAATTAGGAAACTTCCCCAAAAATCAGTCCAAAAATTGTTTTTAGAAACTGCCTTCGACGAGGTCGTGACACTTGTGTTTTGATGAAGTGTAGCCTTGAATCTTGGTCTTTCTTGAGCTCTTAGACGGCCTCTTTCTTAAATTGAGTTCAGGATCGATCTCCAAAGTCAGCGTACTCAAAATTTGGTCTGAAACTGCTATTTATAGCTCAAAATATCCGTTGGGGTCGTGACATACGACTTAATCACGACCGTCACGTCCCCCCAAAACTCTCTGGGCTATTTAGGGGCCGTTACACCCGTGATATGTTGATTTGTCACGGCTGTCACGGCCATAAAAAATGGCAGAAACTTCGGGTGGTTTTTTCATGGTCTTAAACTCCGCATTTGATCTTGGCGTAAACTACAAAGTTGTAGCCCTTTGAATTATCTTACCAACAAGCTTTGAATCAGTCCATTTAGACATCATATGCGATCTGGGCATGCAAAATAAGACGGAAAGGTCAATCTGCCATGTTTTGTCCTGTTTTTGCCCAAATCTTCACCAATTGCTTTACTTTGCTTCGGATGAATCCAAAAGTATTAGATATGTGATATATGACCTGAAACACTAGAAAAGAGGTTAAATGATAACAAAATATCTAGAAAACAAACCAAATCCATCATCGAATGAAGTGAATAATAGGTCAAGAATTCGACCGATCAAAACACTCCACACTTAGGATTTGTTCGTCCCGAACAAACATTAAGCACAAGTCGATAAATCACAGAATAGTTACATCGTCAAGTATCATGTGATCAATCCTAACTAAAATAAAAATAAAAAGATAACTCACTGTCGTAGAAGACACGAATGCATTTAGCGTATGCATCAAGCCTTTAAACCCCTAGGCTGCCCTAGTAGGACGAGTATAGTCTAGTGAAGGTTTTCAGGAATGGGACTACCTACAAATCCCCTGTACAACTAACTAACGTGTATGCATGAATGATGCTCAACGAGTCACAGTAATGTCATGTCCTACCTCGGATTCATCGTGTTATCTCGACTTTAGGTCAAACATATTCATCAAAGTTGTCAGACAATCATAGATTAAACGAGTTATGTATTTAAATGGTCCACACGGCTAGCAGTCGACTAATCACATGTTCTAAATAGTTCTATAGCAATGTATAAAGAATACGAATAGTTACACAAAACATGATCGCCATTCACCTATGCTATCTAGGGATAGTCCACAGGCTCTTGGCGCAAAGCTCATTCTCAAGTGCCAAGGACTAGGCAATGACCCGTAAGAGAAGAGGAGCCTGGCTTAAGAATTTTCTGAAAATAGTACGAAAAACACATCAGAATTTCAGTGCAAGCACGAGGGTCGTCCCTTAGTTTCTAGTACATGGATTCTCAAGACAAGTCATGATTTACACGCAATGAGAAGGTGGGATTTCACTACATCAAGCAAAAGGGGGCAGAAATTGTTTCAAAATTGTTTTCCATACTCAAGGGGTGACTTTTCTCACTTTGCCCTTGGTATAATCTCTCTGTTTTTTGCTCTCTTTTTTCTTTCAAAAATAACAATGCTTGGGGTCAATTTTTCACCCTCTTTAGAAAATTCAGAACTTTGTTCTTGACTGAAATTATTGAAAACCAATTTGCTAACTCCACACTTAAAGCTTGACATTGTGTATGAATAAAGGCGGGCGAATGCAAATCACAACAAGTATGGAGAAACACATACTAGTACTAAGGTCACCTAGAAAAAGATATGCAATTTAAGTTTTTGACATTTTGTACCGGTGCCTACTAAATTCAAGTCTCAAACATGCTTCAAGAAATACGTAAAACATGTGATAGGCAAAGGCTAGTAATGATACTAACTCGAGAGAATACACACACGATTAAAACTATTTCAAGTCCTAGACTTTGAATTCAAAAGAGTGACAATCAATCATGGAGTATCGTAGAAAATGAGGATTTCAATCGCAATACATAGACAGTTGAGCATATGCAAGAGTGGATGTGTGTGACGTTGCAATAAATTGTATAGTCAAAAGATATTTATATTTTGACCGGTAAGACCGGTGTCGAACCCAAGGGAGTAATTGGATTATACGCTAGGGAATCAAGTTTTCTACTCTGTTATTCCTTCGAATCAATTATGAGAATGGTTATCAATCAAGAACAAGCAATGAGATAACACTAAAGGGTTAAATATCGATCAAAAGAGAGTTTCAAGGGGTTGTTCCCCTCCTTGGCATTTCCCATGATCATGCATGCAAGAATTAAACGCATTCAAGGTGTTAGATAGTGTTGAACCTAGCTTAGACTAAGGTAAATCTTATCCTAATCGAATCTATCCTTAGTAAAGCTCTCTTATAGCTCGAACCTCACTCCGTCGAGATAATTGGTTCATTCCATGGCATTTATTAGCATTGGAATGTCTCCCAAGCAATAAATACCATGAACTCGAGTCCTAGTTCACTTCAAATCCGTAGATATGATCACATTTACTACATCTAAACCATCCCTAAGATCGCTAGATTATTAGGTCAAGTTTTGGGATAAAAAATTCACTTAGGCATTTTATCAAACACCTAGTGGCATGCAATAATGAAGATCATAGCAAATGTGAATTTAACACCATAGATTAATCATCAAACATGTGTATACATGATCAAGAGTACCAAGGAGGGTAACAACACCCTCAGAACACAAGGTAACTACTCACACATCATGTAAGACAACATGATGTGAGTAGGGTTTGAAATACAACAAATTAGAAGATAAGAGGGATAGAAAATAGGATGGTTAATCCTAGATGTCTCCCTTTGATCTTCACTCCTTCTTTGTTGGTTGTGGATTGATGACCTCGATTTGATCTCCTTTGATGAGTATTTTTGCCCAAAAGTCCAGCTCTCTAGGTCAAAATCGCAACTTCCTATTTATAGCCTCGGATACTGTAGCAGAGTCCACCCGACCGGGTGAGAATCTGGAAGACCTCCACCCGACCGGGTGGGATTTATCTTGGTGAAATCTCAGTCCAGTCGACCGATTGGACTTGCCAGTCGACCGACTCGATGGATGGAGATTTTGAGCCTTCTGAGATGCTCGCCAACTCGATCGATTGGAGGCCTAGTCGACCGATTGGAGGTCCACCCGACCGGGTGAGAATCTGGAAGAACTCCACCCGACCGGGTGGGATTTAACTTTTCTGCCCCCGCTCTTTCTTCCAACCGGTCGGTTGGTTCAGGGGGGGATCCTCACCCGACCGGTTGAGATGCATTTCTGCTCATATTCTGCTCCAAACCTCCGATTTTTCCTGAGTTTCCGAATTATGGTTTTGACACTGAGAAATATTGCTCTGTACCTGAAACGTACGAAAAGGGATCAAATGACATCGAAATATCGTCGGAAAACGAACGAAAGCTATAGTGAGAATGACTATTAATAAGTCGAAATCTCGACTTATCAGTGTGACATGTGATGTGTGATGTACGTGACTATGTGCTACCCACTCCACACTTAAAAATGAGCTTAGTCCCTAAGCGAAGAAATAAAAGACAAGAAAAGGCGCATAGGAACTTCCCTCGCGTGTGAAAACTTGATATCTATAGAGATTAAGCGATGCACTGGGAGTGAAACACGACTTGTGAGCTGGTGGATATATAGATAAAAACACAGAGCTTCACAAGTAATAGGTTAGCATCGGAAATCGTGGAGGGGCACTCCACACTTAGAACCTTGAAATGTCCACACATGATGCAAATGAAAAATGCAAATAATAAAACTTACAGCACGGGTTACTCCCCGAAGAGGCCTAGTTTAACGTCTTGGCTAGACATAGCAATGGAGGTAGGACTAGAAGCATTCTCGAGAAGTCCCTTGCTGAGATCCCTTCTCGAGATGCAGGGTATCATCATTGTCGTCAGGTGGTTCCCGATGCTTCAGGATGTGATAATGCTTAAGGCGTTGCCCATCGACCACCATTGATTTTCCTCCCTTGGTACTAAGTGCCACGTGGCCATCTGGGTATGCTCTCTCCACTACGTACGGACCACTCCACTTGGTGCGCAGCTTCCCTGGAAATAATCTAAGGCGTGAGTTATAGAGAAGAACTCGCTCGCCTTTATTGAATTTTTTGCGCACCATTTTCTTATCATGCCATTTCATCGTCCCCTCCTTATAGGTATCACCAGGGTCAAGAAGTGCATCCCTGCGACTTGCATATAGAGGTGCAGCTCTCCCTTGCAAGGTTCCTTACCTGAGCTGGTAGTCTGTTTAGCTTCGTTGCTCCCTCAGTGCTCACTGCGCATATATTCATCGGTATTGGGCAGCCTGGTACAACTCTGCAAGGCTCACTAGAGGTCAGTGTAATAGGATCATCAACATCAGCAGAGTCCATTACATCACCGTCAGTAAACAGACTCGAACTCTTAGACATGTCAGGCAAATTAAAAACAACTCTTTCATTGCCTACTCGCAAGGCTAAGGAACCTCTATCCATGTCAATGACTGCCTTACCCGTGTAAAGAAATGGCCTACTAAGAATAATTGGGATATCTATATCCTCTGAGATGTCTAGCACTATAAAATAAGCAGGGATGTAAATATTCTTCACCTTGACAAGAACATCCCTTAGAATCCCTCTCGGGAGTTTATAGGAACGATCTGCAAGGCGAATAGCGACATTAGCAGGACAAAGATCACCCAAATTAAATTTAGCATACAAGGAACATGGCATGATATACACACTAGCACCCAGATCACACAGAGCACGACGAACAATAATACCACCAATATCACAAGGGATAGAAAAACTCCCTGAGTCTTGAAGTTTTGGCGGCATGGGCTGGTGTAGGGCTGCACTGTACTCCTTGGTCAGGGCCACTGTCTCAGTTCCATCAATCTTCCGTTTCCCAGTCAGAATCTCCTTCATGAATTGGGCATAAATGGGAATCTGGGTGATGGCATCGGTGAGTGGCAGAGTGATGTATATAGTGCGAATTTTATCCACGATCTGCTTGAACTCTTTATCCCTCCTTGTAGCTTTAAGCCACTGAGGGAATGGGACTGGAGGTCTATAAGGAACGGGCTCTATTGTCTGCGCAGAATTTTCAGCCCAGTTTTTAGCTTCCTTCGACGTTTCCTCTTCAGCAGGTGTAAAATCAGATGCTGATTTTGCAGCTGGAGACCGAGTGGCTTGAGCTGGCACCATTTCAATATGTTTTCCTCCTCGGAGTGTGATGGCATTCACTGACTCCCTAAGATTCGGATCTGGTTTTGATGGGAGTTTCTCATGCTCCCTACTTGCCGAGCTTGTTTGCTAAGCTATCTGATTTTCCAACATCCTGCCATGAATAGTAAGCTACTCTATGGACTGTTCAACTCCTTGAAGCCTCCTATCTTGCTCCATTAATCTCCTTTATTGGTCGGCCGACGTCTTTTGCTATTCGGTGATGAAGCTAGCTAGCATGGCTTCTATGTTTGACATCGATCCCGAGTTCTGATCTTGCAGAGGTCAAGGTGGATTGTTGTACTGAGATCTCGGCTGGTAGGGAACATTGTCTTGCTGCTGTCTGTAAGGAAAACCTATTGCTACCTGATTCTGTAGCTTGTAAGAGGGGTTGGGATTATTCCTGTTCGGGTTATCTCACCAGTTCATACCTGATCCTTGATTATATTGCCCTACATAATTGGCATCCTCCTGGTTTCCACCGTTATTATCTTGTCCCATCACCGGATAGCCATCAGCGAAGTGAGACGGAGAGCCACAAATCTGACAGTATACAGCTACATTAGCAATAGTGGATGACTTCATAGAGGAGCATGTCTTCAGATTTTTAACTTCAACTGCTAGCATCTTTATTGTATTGGTGAGCTCGGCTATATCATTTGTGATATCAGCGAGGTAGAGATCTTGCACACCTTTCCTGTCTCTAGGATTTCCTCGATCACTCGTTCAGAGGTGGTAGTCATGAGCTGCCTTCTCTATGATGTCATAGGTCTCTTCCAGTGGAACTCCATTAAGTCCTCCTCCAGCTGATTGATTGATTAGGGTACGCATCCCCTGGTCTATTCCCTGATAGAACGTGTCTATGATCTGCCCTTGCTCCAGGTTGTGGTGAGGGCACATCCTCATCAACTCCTTGTACCTCTCCCAAGCCTTGTAGAGAGTCTCACCATCAGTAGAGCGGAATGAGATGATTTTGTTCCGGAAGTGTGCTGTCTTTGACGGTGGGAAGTACTGTTGCAGAAAGGCTTCGGCCAACTTATCCCATGTAGTGAAAGTGCCCTCTACAAGACTGTCTAGCCACCTACTAGACTTGTCGGAGAGTGAGAATGGAAATAGCCTCAGGTAGTAGGACTTTAGAGGAACACCATTGGTTTTCACTGTGTTGCACATCTGGACAAACCGCTTAAGGTGCTGGTGGGGGTCTTCATTCATCTTCGTCAAAAACTTGTTATTTTGCACCATTCGAATGAGTCCCATTTTGAGTTCCCAGGTGTTGTTGGCTATACCGGGTGGTGCAACGGCAGATTGGAATCCCGTGACCCGTGGAGCAGTGTAATCTCCAAGGGTCTTGCGCGCTGGCGGCGCCACTGGACGTTGGTGGTTGACACGCGTCGTCTGACGCGTCAAATTTATATTTATATTTTTTCTTACGAAACACTAGTAAAGCGGTAAGCAAGAGTCGAACCCAAGGGAGCTGGTGTTGTTGAGGCTGTCCTGTATGTAACTAAAAATAAGAATGAAAGGGGGTTTTGAGTGATTGTGAGTACAAAAGAGAAATAGCAAGGAAATAATAATGAAGATTCAATCAGAGAGAGAACTCAGTCTAGGGTTTCTATTGTGACACGTTTATCATTGACTGCTAATGATCTAATTTCATGCTTCTAAGCGTGGTTACTCCGTTTCAGGTTATAACCTAAAGTACTCCGTTTCAGGTTATACTCCGCAATCTACTCCGTTTCAGGTTATAGACTTCTAGTTCTCCCAAATCTAATAATCCGTTTCAGGCAATATTAAATTCAGGTGTCCTACTTGTTTTCACGTTTCAGTATCAAACAAGCATTGACGATAGGGGTTGAATCGTTCCGCTAAGCTTTACCGTTTCAAGCCTCCACTTAGCTTCACAATTCAATCCTTTAATTTAAGCACAAGAACTAGAGAAACATAAAATAGCATTAAGAATAGAGTCTCAAAACAAACGTCACAATATGCGAAACCATAAACTGAATTAGGATTTAGCTACACATAATCATGAAAAGATGCATAATTAAAAGTAGGAAAATCTTCTCTCTCGTCGAAATCTTCTTCTTTTCCTTCAGAGCCGTCTAGGTCTTCGTAGAATATCGATATGATCCTGAGATTAGAAACCCTAATTTATAAGAAGTTTTGTTTCTAATTTTGTTTTGGGACAGGCTTCTAAATCTCGATTTGCTGACGTCAGCCGCGGACGCTGTACATTTTAGCGCCACGGACAAAGAACATATTACCATCCGTGGACGACCCTCTTAAACTTGCCTGCGTCCGCGACCTGGTCTGAGGTGCATTTCCTCTTCTGCTCGTCAATCTTGACTTGGGCTCTTGATTCGACTCCATGAACTCCATGTGATGATTTTAGCATTGAAATGCCGTCTTTAAGCGCATATTCCTTCCAGAGCTTCCGAAACATCTGAGATGCAAAACAACACTGAAAAGTAACTGTTCGCATAAAATAGCGTCGAAATAGATGGGATTAGTTGATTCGACGAGTCGTATAAATACGACTCATCAAACCACCCCACACTTAAAATTGTTCGTTCCGAACAAGAACTAAGTCATAGAAGGAACAAAAAGACATCACACTCGTTCTTCGATGTATTGAATAAATGCACATGAATATGAGTTTCTATTCTAGACTTGCTTTTCTACACATAGCTCAATCGTTACTCAAATCATCATGCTCAATCATGGAATTACCTTGATACATGTTACCTCAGAGCTGAAATCCAAATCAATTCGGATGTCTGGGAGATAGTCCCCTTTAGACCCATGATCTGCACTCTCTGTTCCGGACTCTAGTCATATTGTTATACTTTTTTGCTTTTTCTTGCACGTGATTTGTTCGAGCTTCAAGGTGCTTGAGTTCTTTTGGGACAGCTTTTGTAGTGACTTGGCTTTCGATATAGCAGTGGTGTACTTCACTTTTGTTGCGTGTAAAACTTCACAATTGACTGATTTTTTTCTTTTTGCTACTGATTGTGAACTGCTTGTCCGCGATTCCTTTTCTTTGACGAAGGTCCAATCATCGCCCGCAAGCATATGGAAATACCTTCCTGCTCTCACTCATCCTCGTCGTTTCGACGCGAGTCAAGCCGAGGGTCGCTCGTCTATTTTCCCGGCTACTCGGACTAGAGATTGGACGGTGTGTTGTTTTCCCGTCCCACCTAACCGCATAAGGACTGCAGTGGCGGAGCAGACTCTTAACCATGTCGTCTCGAAATGCTAGCCTCCACAAAATCCATATAACCATATAAATAGAAATCCGATCCTTCGAGTGCTTTGTCAAGTCCCTCTAGGACAATTCTATCAACTCTACATCCCTGCTTATCTCAGCTCAGAAGACACGTAATGAGTTAAATTCACAAGTAAAAGCATAATTCGAATTTCACGAGAGAAGTCCATTTAATCAGCTCATCTATTTCACATCAACATTCAACACTGCATATTCAAGAACAGAAGAGAGATTTCATACTTTCAATTTTTTTAATGAAAGGTGCTGACACAGTGCATATGCAAGGAAAATAAACGTGCTGACACAAACCATATAGGAAAAGGAAGAGATTAAAGTGAACAGGTACCCCCCTCGTTTCGTCGTGTGAAGATGAGAATTCTTATCAAACGAGTCAGTCAGCACTGGTCAACCATGGTCAACGGTCAATCGCGGATCACGTTCATTTTAACTCCGCGGTCAATGATTAATCTGAACTGCACCCGCGGTGAACAATCTGCACGTTGTCCGTGATCCTTTCTGAGCTGCACCTGTTTTCTGCATAAAAAACATTCTCCTTTCCCAAAAGACAATGTGATACACAAATAAAGACTCAAACAAACATAAAATGAAAAATAAAAACTCAAAACTCAAAAATTTGTCGGGCTGCCTCCCTGCGAGCGACTTTGTTTTATGTCGTTGGCTCGACGTTACCTCTTTAGAGATCACAAGTTGGGATCCCATGGACGTTGATGAGTCGTATTTATACGACTCGTCGAATCAACTAATCCCGTCTATTTCGACACTTTCTTATGCGAACAGTTACTTTTTAGTGTTGTTTTGCATCTCAGGTGTTTCGGAAGCTCTGGAAGGAATATGTGCTTAAAGACGGCATTTCGATGCTAAAATCATCACATGGAGTTCATGGAGTCGAATCGAGAGCCAAAGTCAAGACTGACGAGCAGTAGGGGAAATGCATCTCAGACCGGGTCGCGGACGCATGCAAGATTAAGAGGGTCGTCCACGGATGGTAATATGTTCATTGTCCGCGGCGCTAAAATGTACAGCGTCCGCGGCTGACGTCAGCAAATCGCGATTTGGAAAATCTGGCCCAAAACAAAATTAGAAGGAAAACTTCTTAAAAATTAGGTTTTCCAATCTCACAATCATAATCCATATTCCCAGAATTGAAGAGACGGCTCGAGAGGAGATCAAGCTTTCAACAAGAGAAGAGAATTTCTACTACTTTCATTCGACAATACTTCTGTTTTTTTGTCATGACTATGAGTAGCTAATTTCGGTATTCGGTTTAGGGTTCAATATATTGTGACGAAGTTTTGAGATTCTTTGCTTAATGCTATTTTATGTTCCACTAGTTTTTGTGCTATTTATCTCGGTTTGAATTGCGAAGCTAAGTGGAGACTTGAAACGGTAAAACTTAGCCGTGCAATTCAGCTCTCTTTTTGCTACTTGTTTGATACTAAACCGTTAGAACAAGCAGTCGAACATTAACCTGATATAACCTGAAACGGAGTATTAGGTTTGCTAAAACTAGAAGTCTATAACCTGAAACGGAGTAGATTGTGGTGTAAGTGCTTGAAACGGCCTTACCTTAGGTTATAACCTGAAACGAAGTAACCACACTTAGGAACACAAAATTAGATTATTAAAAGTCAATGATAAACGAGTCACAATAGAAAATCCTAGACCGAATGCTTCCTCTGATTGAATTACTCTCTCGTTTTATTTTCTCGTGCACCTTTCAAAAATTGCTTACACAAATCCCAATAAATTTTGTTTACAGAACGACTTCACCAACACCAGCTCTCTATGGTTCGACCCTTGCTTTCCACTTTACTAGGGTTCTCGCAAGGAAATTATAAATTTAAATTTGCAAGTCAAACGACACCTGTCAAATTTTGGCGCCGTTGCCGGGGAGCTGCGTTTCGGTGAAGTTGTTTCTTTTTTGTTTTTATTTTCTGTTTGTTTTTATTTTATTTAGTTATTTTTCGTGCTTGCTACTTGTTTCACCATGTCTCATGCAGGTAGCCAGGTCGCTGAAAACAACGAGGAAGTCGAGCAAGGCATGCGGGACATTGGAGGGCTACTTCCACATCATGAAAATCAGAATCAGATGATTCAGAATGGAGAAAACAGGGGGGCTGCCCCTGTAAACCAAAGACCCCCGGTCGCACCACACGGAGCTATCCCATATCAACCACAACCATATCCACAATATCCACATTACCCACCGCAACAATACCCATCGCAACCATACCCTCCACAGCCATATCCACAATACCCACCTCAGCAGCAGTATCAACTGCCTCCACGGCCTCCACATCAGCCGGTCATCAGAGAGGAAGAGGACCACCTTCAAGGGGCCACCATGGGAGAGCTGTCTGCTCCAAACTTCCGGAATCAGCCTTGGTGCATTTATGAGGGACCAGAACTTGAGGAAATAGCCATTAATTTGGCAGTTATCCATAACCTGCCCAAGTTCTCAGGACGCCAAGGAGAGTCTGCAACTACACACCTTCAGCGCTATCATGGAATCTGCCAGAACCTCAAGCCACATGGAGTCGAAGTGGAGGACTTTAAATTAAAGGCCTTCTATTTCTCACTTATAGATGCTGCTAACGATTGGTTCTTATCTCTGCCTTCAGGTAGAATCCAGACATGGGAACAGATGCAGAAGAAGTTCCTGGATAAGTATTACCCAGCGGGCAGAGCAATGCAGGTACGCGGGCAATTGCAAGATCTCAGGCAAGGACCGAACGAGACGATATAGAGTACGTGGAAAAGTTCCATGCTTTGGAGCAAAGCTGTTACAACCTCGGACTCCCAGAAAAACTAATCGTAGAATATATACTCAATGGACTGAGGAAGCTGGACAGGAAATTGCTGGACGCCTCGGCCGGAGGAACCCTCATGAGACTTACTCCAGCCGGTGTGCGAAGGAAGATAGTGGAAGTGGCCGAAAATGCAAGGTTCCAAGACGAGTCCAACAACGAAGAAGAGTTCAGTCGGACCAGGAACGTCTCACAAGTCGAGCCCCCATCTGGTACTATGGCCGAAGAAATTAAGCAACTCAAGGAGATGATGCAACATGTCATCAGGAGGTAGCCGGTTCAAGCCAAACCATGTGAGTTTTGTGGAGCATTAGACCACAAAATGGATGCGTGCCCGACTTTAGTGGAGGATGACCACGGCGAAGTCAATGCAGTGGGCGACTACCAGAGCTATGGCAACCGAACTGGACCGAGCAGACAGTACGGGCAAGGAGCCAACGGTCAAGGCTGGAGGAATGATAACCATGCGCCGAGAGAACCAGCACATCAGACAACCCCTCATCAAGCTCAGCAGTCCAGTTACTACCGTCCTCCGTACCGCCAGCAATAGGGAGTACACAACAGACCACCCCAGTACCAACCGCGAGCACAGTATCAGAACCAGGCAGGCCCGAGTCAGCAAAGCAAATCTCTAAAAGACATCGTAAAGGACCTCACTACTTCGGTGCACCAATTTCAGGTCAAAACCGATGGAGCGATCTCCGATCTGTCTAAGCAGATGTCCCAGATAGCCACCACAGTTTCTTATCTAAAAAATGATCCAGGACGGCTACCATCACAGACCATACCCAACCTGAGAGGAAACGTTAATGCAGTCACATTGCGGAGTGGAAAGGATTTGAATGAAGCAACCAAGGAGCACGCCTCAGACCGGATCGCGGACAAAGAGCATTTTAATGCTGTCCGCGGTCGGATAAAATGTCCATCACCCACGGATATTAACTACGAAGAGCCCGCGATTGAACAGATTTCTGCGGACGCAGAACAAGTTAACGGTGCGGACCATGAAGAGGTCAACGGTCCGCGGATGGGACACTTAAAATGTGCACTGTCTGTCGAAAATTCTAAACCTGATCGTTCTCTTCCGTTTCCTGTGCAGGTCAAAGCTTCAAAGAAACATATGATTGATCGAGAAGTTCGGGAACTATTTAGCAAGGTGAAAATCAACATCCCACTTCTCGAGGCTATCAAACAAATTCCGCGCTACGCGGAGTTCTTAAAGGAGATGTGCATTAACCGAAGACGTTCCACTGGCATTGACCAGGAACTACTGAGTAAGAACGTCTCAGCTGTTATTCAGTGAAAGGTACCTCCTAAATGCGGTGACCCTGGTACTTACACCATCCCTTGCACTATTGGTAATATTCGCATTGAGAATAGCATGCTCGATCTTGGTGCTTCAATTAATGTATTGCCATATTCTATCTATTCCTGTCTTCGTATTGGTCCATTAGAACCTGCAGGTCTTACCATACAGCTAGCAGACAGATCATGCAAGCAACCAGAAGGTAAAATTGAGGATGTACTAGTGCAGGTGGGGGAACTAGTGTTCCCCGCTGATTTCTACGTGCTTAAGATGGACAGCAGCGACCCGACGGATCACGCTCCTATTTTATTAGGTCGCCCATTCTTAAAGACCTCAAAGATGAAGATCGACTGCGATAGTGGCACACTGTCTATGGAGGTGGAGGGTGAGGTGATTTGCTTCGACATTTTTCAGGCCATGAAGCACCCACCAGATTTTGCATCGGTACACGCTCTAGATACACTGGATGATATAGTCCAGGAGGCGAGACCGGAAAGGGGAGCAAACCCACTCGAGCTCACGCTGGAAAATGTGGTTTATTCACATGAGGACTCCTACGAATTCACTGAGACAATTCTTGATGTGCTATCTCAGCTGGAGATCGCGAAACCTCTCACACCCAGGTATGAAGTCAATGAGGTTCATTTATTTAAATCTAACGTGTTTTTGCCTTCTACTATGCAGGCACCTACACTGGAACTGAAGCCTCTACCCGAGCACCTGAAATATGCATTTCTGAGGGAGAATAGCACGCTGCCGGTCATCATCAAAAAGGGGCTAGAAACAGACCAGGAGAGGCGATTGATCGAGGTGCTAAGTAGCCACAAGCTCGCTATTGGATGGACACTTGTAGACATTAGAGGAATCAGCCCAACTGTGTGCATGCACCGTATCTTGTTGGAAGATGGAGCTAAGCCTTCTAGAGAACCTCAGAGGAGATTGAACCCGATTATGATGGAGGTAGTACAGAAGGAAATTCAGAAATTACTAGATGCTGATGTGATTTACCCGACCTTAGACAGTCATTGGGTGAGCCCAGTTCACGTAGTTCCGAAGAAAACAGGGATTACAGTTGAGAAGAATGCTGCGGGCGAGATGGTGACTACGAGAGTCAAGAACGGATGGCGCATGTGCATCGATTACAGGAAGCTTAATGCCGTGACGCGTAAGGATCACTTTCCTCTTCCGTTTATTGACCAGATGCTTGACAGGCTGGCAGGTAAGCCTTATTTTTGTTTTCTCGATGGATTTTCTGGTTATAATCAAATTCCCATTGCACCTGAGGACCAGGAAAAGACCACCTTCACATGTCCATTCGGTATGTTTGCTTTTCGACGTATGTCTTTCGGCTTGTATAACGCACCCGGTACTTTTCAGCGGGTGATTACTAGCATTTTTTCTGACATGATAGGTGTTTTTATTGAGGTGTTTATGGATGATTTCACTATTTATGGTGACACTTTCGACGCATGTTTGGATAACTTGAGTAGAGTACTAGAGCGTTGCGTTTCTATGAATTTGGTGCTCAATTATGAGAAGTGTCATTTTATGGTTACTCATGGTGTGGTCCTTGGTCATATTGATTCACACGAAGGTATTAAGGTAGATAAAGCAAAAATTGACTTAATTCTTACTCTGCCTTATCCTTCTACGGTGCGTGATATAAAATCTTTTCTTGGGCATGCTGGTTTTTATCGTTGATTTATTAAGGATTTCTCGAAGAAGGCTCTGCCTTTATCTAACCTTTTGCAGAAAGATGTTCCTTTTGAGTTTACAGATTCATGCAGGGAGGCCTTCGACGAGCTGAAACAAGCACTTACCAGCACGCCTATCATTCGAGCACCAGTCTGGGACAAGCCATTTGAGATTATGTGCGATGCCAGCGACTATGCTGTGGGAGTTGTACTAGGCCAGAGAGTGGATAAAAAGCCCGTAGTGATTTACTACGCTTCAAGAACGCTGGATGCGGCTCAGTGAAACTACTCGACCACTGAGAAAGAATTATTAGCAGTAGTTTTCGCCTTGGAGAAATTTTGGTCTTATTTGCTTGGTACTAAAGTAGTTGCTTTCTCTGACCATGCAGCTATCAGGTATCTGATGATGAAGAAGGAGGCCAAGCCGCGGCTGATTAGATGGATTTTACTTATACAGGAATTCGACCTAGAAATCAAGGATACGAAGGGGATAGAGAACACTGTAGCTGACCACTTGAGCCGATTAGTACGAGAAGAGGATGCGGGGCACATCACAGAGACCTTCCCAGACGAGCGCTTGTATGCTCTTACTGGTAAAGTACCATGGTATGCTCCCATCGTGAACTACCTGGTCGGAGGTACATTTCCACCCTCTTACTCGACAGCTCAATGTCTGAAACTTAAGCACGATTCTAAATACTATATGTGGGATGACCCGTATTTATGGAAAATTGGCGTAGACCAGATACTTAGGCGGTGTATTCCTGATGATGAAATTGTTTCTGTGCTTAGTTTTTGTCATGAGCATGCTTGTAGTGGTCATTTTGGCCCCAGGAGGACTAGCAGAAAAATTTTAGATTGTGGTTTTTTCTGGCCACATGTGTTTAGAGATGCCTACTGATGGATGCACAGTCGTTATGTGCAAACGTCAAGAATAAATTTATAATAGTCCGCTACTCGCGACTTTACTACTGGGTAGCAAGTGGTAAGTAGGGGTCGAACCCAAGGGAGTCAGTGTGGATTAATTGTTCTTTAATGAAGCTTATGCAGAAATTAAATGCAATTGGGGTTGGGTTTGAGTGTGATTTGAGAACTGAAAGTAAATTACAATAATTGATAATGGACTGTGAGGAAAGTATTCGGTTTTAGGGGCCTTGTATCATATTTGTTTATCATTGACCGCTAATGACCATACCAAGCATTCGAAATCGAGGCTATTCCTAGCACAAGACTTGCAACGTTGTGTAGAACACTTGAAATGATCATGCTAAATGTTCAAAGATGAATCGAGGCTATTCCTAGCACAAGACTTGCAACATCATTTAAAACACTTGTTCTAAGCAAAACTAATTACTCCTTTCGAAGTATCTTAGCGGTAAGTGCATCCATTTGGTCCCTTTGGTCCAGTTTCCAAATGATTTTTAAGATAAGCCGAACTCCTCGATAAGTTTTGCTTGTTACAGCTTCCACTTACCGAGTATGTTCACGAATTCCCACGGAAGAGCTTATTGCTTGTCAGTCACTCAACCTTGGAAACTCTGACTTGAAATATGGCACATAGAACAAGTATCGAACATAAAGGTATACTAAGAGTAAAGTCTAAAACATTTATAATACAAGCACACCCCTTCAACCGAATAACTAGTTTAGCTACTATTCATCACGCTAAACATTATAACTAAGGAAATAAAACAGTTGAATAAATACTAAAAATAATACTTACAACCGTTGAAGTGCCAAGGGAGCTATCCTTTATTTCCAAAGCGAAGAACAATTTTATTGAAAATGAAGAGAGGAGGGTTTAGCCCTCTCTCTCTCTCTAAAGTGTGTACAAGTATGGGATATGGGATGATTTACAAACGAGGAGGAGCTCTCATATTTATAGCCAAGGAGGAGGAGGATGGGTGGTGGAGATGGTGGCATGTGGAGGAGCATCCAAGGGTGGAGGAGAAGGGGAGGAGCATGTGGAGGAGGAGCCTCCACTTGTCACATTCTCATGGTGGCTCATTTAGCCGCCGGCGGCTTTGGGAGGAGGAGAGGAGGAGGCGCCAAGTGGAGGGAGGAGAGTGGAGGAGCCACCATGTGAGGGAGGAGCCGCCCCTTCTAGAAGAGGAGGAGGGGTGAGTCATCCTTATCCTTATCCTCCAAAAGCCATCGGTTTGACCGGAATTTGTCCGGAGCTTCTTGGATTTTAGAGAGTGTATTCTGAATGAAAATGTCATTCTAAGATGATCTCAAGAAGGAACCTAAGCCAAATTCTGCCCCGAACATGGTCGAAATGCCAAATCGGATGAAATTGCCCTTGTTTGGCCTTTACCGAGCTCGGTGCTTTTTCCTTGCATTCTTGTCCATTTGCCGACGGTTCTAGAATATTTGAGTGATTCCAAGCCGGTTCCATGAAGGATGTTAAGGCTGATTTTGAGTGTAGCATGGTCGTGACCTGGAATGACTCGTTCTTCATTTTCCGCTTAAAAACTCCTCCTTAGCGTGTTTTCTCTCTAAGTGCCAAAATACCCTGTAGAAATATATCGGAACTAACAAGCAAAAGTTAAATAGACAAACAGTCTAATTTAGTGGGTTTTACTATGTTTTTGATTCGTATAATTATGGTCCATCAGATCACCCCACACTTTTAGTTGTTCGTCCCGAACAATGCTATTAAAGGGCGGCACTCTATGTAAGTTTTTAAAATATGAAAGTTAAAATGTGGGTCTAGATTTATCCTAAGTCATGCATCACTACTTATTACCAAATTAAACTGAGTAAATAAATAGAAGGAACTTGATACTTGTACCTTCGTGCCGAGATGCAAATTATTTTGGATGTCTCGGGAGAAAGTCCTTTTCAGGTCCTGGCTTGCATCCTTGGGACTGTCTCGCACTATATGGTTTCCTTGTAGCTTTCTCTAGCACGTGATTCGGTTCGGGTTTCACAGTTGAGTTGAGCCTTTTTGATTTCTTTCTTTGTTGGCGAGGGACAGCTTTTTTGTAGTGAATCGGCCTTTGGCCTTTGATTTGACTCTTTGAGTTCTTCACTTTTTGTTCGGTTAAAACCTTCACAATTTTGGGCCTTTGGCCTCTTGATTTGCTTCTTCGAGCTTTTCGCCTTTTTGTGGCTTGCTTGTCCATTTTCTCAGCCTTTTTGGGAGGTCCAATCATCGCCCGCGAGCATATGGAAATACCTCCCCGCTCCTCTCGTTTTTGCCGTTTCGCGCGGGTCAAGGTGAGGGTCGCTCAGCTATTTTCTCGGCTACTTTGACTGTCGTTTCGCGCGGGTCAAGATGAGGGTCGCTCATCTATTTTCTCGGCTACTTTGACCGGAGATAGGACGGTCTGATTCCCGTCCTTGCCTTTTGCATAAACACTGCATGGCGGAGATGACTTCAATCTTGACTGAAACCCGAAGTGCAGCCTCCACTGACTTCGTTAACCATATAGTGAAATTCGGTCCTTCGAATGCTTGCCAAGTCCTTTTAGGGCATTTCTATCAACTCCACATCCTTGGTTTATCTTAGCACAAAGGGACAAATGAGAAGTTACATTCTAAGGTTTTAAACAGTTGAATTTTCACAAGGTTAATGCATGAATTATGACTTATCTTTTTCACATTCTCAAGTTCATATTTTCAAAAAGATACTACTAATTAACTAAATACGCAGGTGGTTCTCACCCCACACTTTTGAACGAAGGCGTGCTTTTCAGCAAGACTTAGTTCAAAAGCCATGCAAGCAGATGTTATACGAGAAGGAAATGATATTAAGGAAAAGGAAAGAACAAACTCCCTTTAAGGTGTCGAGTGAATTGACATGGCACGAGGCTGGATAATCGAGGGAGTTCGGCTGGGGCCTTGAACTCTGAGCGTAGGCCTGGCTGGCTTAATGTGCACCCAAGTCCGATTCCTGAATAGTCATTTCTTCTATGCACCAAGTGGGTGAGAGCGACTTATTGATAGTAAACTAAATAACAGAAAATAAAAAATAGAAAATTAAAGTGCGGAAAGTAAGATAGTGTCGGGTTACCTCCCGACCAGTGCACTTGTTTAGCGTCGTTGGCTCGACAGTACCTCAATCATGGATCATAAGGTCGGATCCCAAGGGTGAGTGAGGTCAAACTTCTTCTCAGCAGCCCTTTTGCTCCGAGAGGGTGAGGTTTCCTTGACCATAGCTGCTGGTCCAATGCGTCGTGCTTGCTTGTTACTCCTTCCGGATTTCCATTCTTTCGGCCCATGTCTTTGCCGCCTCTTCATGTTGGAATAGTTGGCACCTTTGTGAGTTTGGAAATTTGGTTTTGTGCCATTACATGTAGGCGACATCAAGCATGCACCTCTGCCAATCCTCTTTATTGTGGCAGTGATGGATGGTTTTCTTGGAACGAGTGAGTTTTCAGGAGGTTTTCCTTGTTGAGTCGTGGTGAGTGGGACCGCGGCTTTCTCGGACAGTTCAGCAATGAGGTCCGGGACTTCCTCGGGTGCTCCGAGCGCAAGGACCGAGCCTGGCTTGATTTCTTCGGCTGCTTCAGCAGTGAGGTTCGGGATTTCTGTTGGTTCGGTAATTAGGACAGTGATTTCCTCGGATGGATTGGTGATAAGGACCGGGTCTGATTGGGGTGGTTCTTCTTCGGTTATTTGTGGGTCCTCATCCTCAGTCAGTTCCTCGGGTTCAGCTGTCCTTTCTGTTGCTCCTGAATCGGTTTCAGCCGTGAATTGGTGCATCGCGGCACTCAATTGCTGCATGTTTACGGCCAATTGTTGGGTGTTAGCTGCCAGCTCCTTTTCTGCCGCCCATAATTCAGTTTTAGCTCTGATTTGTTACATTGTGTTTTCCAACTGCTGGATGCTAGATGCCAGCTCCGTTATACCGTCCTTGAGTGGCTCGGCCTGATCTTGGTTTGGTCTTGACCTTGCGGCCAAATCATTGATTAATATCCAAAGATCATCCACGGTTAAGTCCCACATTGATCCTCCTGCTGCATTATTTAGCTGGTCCCACTCATGTGGCAACATTCCACAGAGAAATTTTATTTGAAGATCGGAGTTGGTAAATCCATGGTGCGGGCAGCTCGTCACAATGGAATCGAAGTACCATAAGTACTCATCCAATGTTTCGTCCCGGGATTGCGTTATTTTGTTGATCTTCTCGCGGATTTAGAGTTTGAAGGGTGGTGGGGAAAATTCTTTTAGGAATGGTGCGCAGAGGTCCACGAAACGTCCTGCACGACTAGCGGGTGATGTGTAATACCAGATTGTTGCGAAATCCGTTAGAGAGAATTTAAAGCATTTAAGCTTAAATTCCTCTAACGTTTCATTCTCAGGTTTTATGTGGCAGCAAACGTAGTGAAAGCTCCGACAGTGTAGTACTGGATCTTCTGCATCCGTTCCTCCGAACAGTGGAAGGTGCCGTGTTGTCCATGCATATGAAGGTGGTTGCGTCATGAGGTCATGGGAAGGAAAGAACAACTTATCCGATGGCTAATTCCCCGGCAACGGCGCCAATTTTGATGGATGCACAGTTGTTATGTGCAAACGTCAAGAATAAATTTATAATAGTCCGCTACTCGCGACTTTACTACTGGGTAGCAAGTGGTAAGTAGGGGTCGAACCCAAGGGAGTCAGTGTGGATTAATTGTTCTTTAATGAAGCTTATGCAGAAATTAAATGCAATTGGGGTTGGGTTTGAGTGTGATTTGAGAACTGAAAGTAAATTACAATAATTGATAATGGACTGTGAGGAAAGTATTTGGTTTTAGGGGCCTTGTATCATATTTGTTTATCATTGACCGCTAATGACCATACCAAGCATTCGAAATCGAGGCTATTCCTAGCACAAGACTTGTAACGTCGTGTAGAACACTTGAAATGATCATGCTAAATGTTCAAAGATGAATCGAGGCTATTCCTAGCATAAGACTTGCAACATCATTTAAAACACTTGTTCTAAGCAAAACTAATTCCTCCTTTCGAAGTATCTTAGCGGTAAGTGCATCCATTTGGTCCCTTTGGTCCAGTTTCCAAATGATTTTTAAAATAAGCCGAACTCCTCGATAAGTTTTGCTTGTTACAGCTTCCACTTACCGAGTATGTTCACGAATTCCCACGGAAGAGCTTATTGCTTGTCAGGCACTCAACCTTGGAAACTTTGACTTGAAATATGGCACATAGAACAAGTATCGAACATAAAGGTATACTAAGAGTAAAGTCTAAAACATTTATAATACAAGCACACCCATTCAACCGAATAACTAGTTTAGCTACTATTCATCGCGCTAAACATTATAACTAAGGAAATAAAACAGTTGAATAAATACTAAAAATAATACTTACAACCGTTGAAGCGCCAAGGGAGCTATCCTTTATTTCCAAAGCGAAGAACAATTTTATTGAAAATGAAGAGAGGAGGGTTAAGCCCTCTCTCTCTAAAGTGTGTACAAGTATGGGATATGGGATGATTTACAAATGAGGAGGAGCTCTCATATTTATAGCCAAGGAGGAGGAGGATGGGTGGTGGAGATGGCGGCTTTGGGAGGAGGAGAGGAGGAGGCGCCAAGTGGAGGGAGGAGAGTGGAGGAGCCACCATGTGAGGGAGGAGCCGCCCCTTCTAGAAGAGGAGGAGGGGTGAGTCATCCTTATCCTTATCCTCCAAAAGCCATCGGTTTGACCGGAATTTGACCGGAGCTTCTTGGATTTTGGAGAGTGTATTCTGAATGAAAATGTCATTCTAAGATGATCTCAAGAAGGAACCTAAGCCAAATTCTGCCCCGAACATGGTCGAAATGCCAAATCGGATGAAATTGCCCTTGTTTGGCCTTTACCGAGCTCGGTGCTTTTTCCTTGCATTCTTGTCCATTTGCCGACGTTTCTAGAATATTTGAGTGATTCCAAGTCGGTTCCATGAAGGATGTTAAGGCTGATTTTGAGTGTAGCATGGTCGTGACCTGGAATGACTCGTTCTTCATTTTCCGCTTAAAAACTCCTCCTTAGCGTGTTTTCTCTCTAAGTGCCAAAATACCCTGTAGAAATATATCGGAACTAACAAGCAAAAGTTAAATAGACAAACAGTCTAATTTAGTGGGTTTTACTGTGTTTTTGATTCGTATAATTATGGTCCATCACCTACGATCATTGTAAGAAATGCGATAAATGTCAGAGGGTAGGCAATATTCTGTTAGGAACGAGATGCCCCAAGTGCCTATTTTGGTTAATGATGTTTTTGACATATGGGGGATTGATTTTATGGGTTCTTTTCCTGCATTGTTTGGCTATTTATATATTCTTGTTGCAGTAGATTAAGTGTCTAAATGGGTAGAGGCTAAGGCTACTAGATGCGATGATGCTAAAACTGTTGTAGATTTTCTTCGCACTAACATATTTTGCAGATACGGAGTGTGATGTTCCCATGAATGGCATGCAATTGGCAAAACGGATTTAGACAGTTCAAGCAGGTGTTCAAGAAGAGTTCAATCGCTATCTTGAACTGCAGTACAGCGTACAGCAGACGCAGGAAGATTCTGATTGGAAGTCGGCCAATGAAGTCGGCCAATGAAGTCGGATATTCTGATTGGAAGTATCTCCGAAATATTTGACAAGGATATTCTGATTGGAAGTCGGCCAATGAAGAATTAGATACTCAAATGAAGATCTCCGCATCAGATTGAAGAAGGTTGGCTGACTTGTTGGGGAAGAAAGATCGAGATCTTCACAAAGATTGGATTGGAAATATCCATCGAATATTTAGGAATATTTCCTAAATATTTGATGAGGATATTTGGAACAGATTTGGATCTCGCCAATGCATATAAATACAAGGCTAGGGCAACCAGATCTGTGTCGCTTCCTGAGAGAAAAGAAACAAACACGAGAGTTCGTGAGATTGGAGGAGGAGCGACCGCCGGTTGATTATTCCACACCGGAATATCAACGGGGAAGTAACAGTCTGTTCAGTGTGCTGTTCAGACTGTTCTTGAAGGAAAACAAAGCGCACACACACACGGTAATCAAGCTACGTCTTTGAGAGAAGGCGACTGGACTTCCGAGAAGTCCAAGACTAGGCCGAGAGGGAAGTCTTGTCCTACCCATAGGGGATCGAGGGGAGCTGCGGTGAACCGAGATTGCAAATCCGAGAGATGGAGTATTAGAGGCTAGGCTATTACAAACAAGGCATTGTGTAAGTGTAAGTCCACGAATAGCTCTAAACTCGTAATAAGATTTGTGTCCCTTTTCGGGTGTGGGAAACCCCCCAGAGTAGGCGAGGCTGAACTGGGTTATCATATCGTGTGTGCTCCTGTTTGTTCTGTTTTTGGTACTGTCTTCTAAGGTGTTCCAGTTCTGTTTAAACACAACCTGAAACTGTTCAACAAGTGTTCGAGACTCAGTTCGAACACCATCTAGAACTCGTCTTGACTAAGACAAGTAGATTTCAATCGGTATCAGAGCAGGCACTCGACATACAGAGTGTGATCCGGCGATAGTTCAAGATGAGTTTGAATGAAAGACAGAGCACTAACCGACCACCGTTGCTTGAAGGGCCGAATTATGCCTATTGGAAATCCAAGATGAAAGCCTTTCTGAAATCCCTCGATGAAAGGGCTTGGAGAGCTGTAATGATAGGATGGACAGAACCCATGATGGCCAACCCTGAAGGAGCTGTTATGCCAAAACCCGAAGCCCTGTGGTCTGAAGCAGATGATGTAGCAGCTGTTGGGAATTCAAAGGCCCTAAATGCAATATTCTATGGAGTGGACGAGAATGTGTTCAAACTGATTGCTGAATGTGAGGTGGCCAAGGAAGCATGGGATATTCTCAGAATAGCCTATGAGGGTCCGGACAGTGAATCGAATGATGAAGAAGTGAATACTGTAGTGAGACAAGTGAAAATCTATACTCTAGTGCACTGTCTGAACAGCCTGTTAGACAACGCATCAAGCAGTGATGACGAAGGACTTGCTCATGAGACCTCGGCCGAGACGTACAAGGAACTCAATGAGAAGTGGCTATTGGTGATTGGTCTGAACAAGAAACTCACAGAAACAGTGGCAGGCCTGACAGAAGAAAAAGATAAAAAGTGGCAGGAGGTTGAACTTCTCGTTGCACAGAAGGTGAAATTGCTAGACACCGTATTGGTTCTGAAAGCTGAGATGGAGAAAAATAGAGAAACACATCCTGCAGGCTTGGTGGAGCTAAGGAGAAAGAATGCTGAGTTGAGCCGCAAAGAAGTTCGTCTTCTGAACAAGGTAGAATCCCTGGAGTTACAAATCGAGATGGAGAGAGATAATCATGCTGCTGCTATGAAAGAATTGAGCAAGTTCAAAGGATCGGCAAAGATGCTGAACTCTGGCTCAAAGAACTTGGAATCCATACTCAGATCCCAAAGAATTGAAGATGGACATAGAGGTCTCGGCTTCAATGGTAACAGTGGCTCAGATAAGACTTCGTCTGTTAAGGCAAAGCTGAAACCTGCACAGAGAGCAGAACAGCGTGTGAACCACTACCCTGAGAAGCAGCTTGGGAATCGAGGAAGAAAGTAGCTCATGCCCAACCGTGGAAGACATGGTACTGAATGGAGGAGAAACAATCGTACATGCTGGTATTGCTATTAGATGTGGCACATCAAATCAAGGTGCCGACTACTTCTAGCTGAGCAAAAAGTAATGGAATCCAAAGTCACCCCTCGAGTCAGACAAGTCTGGAAACCAAAATCAAGGAAAGAAGTGTGCCTCGTTGCTCTTAGCTCATTCAGTCACATGAAGGAAGAATGCTGGTACCTCGACAGTGGATGCTCGGCTCACATGACAGGTAATCCTCAATATCTCATCAATGTTAAGCCTATTCGCAAGCGTCAGTTTGTCACTTTTGGAGATGGAGGGAAGGGCCAGGTGATCGGCTGTGGGACATTGAAGGTTCCGGATCTACCTGAGCTCGAGGATATCCTCCTGGTGGATGGGTTAAAGGTGAACCTGATCAGTATCAGTAGATTGTGTTATGAAGGGCAGTATGTTACATTCACTCGTGATTCCTGTCAAGTACTGGATAGGAATGGAGACACACTGATGGAAGGAAGTAGGTCATCAAACAAAAGCTACGTTCTAGGCACAGTTGGAACAGGAGCTGCCACTGTCTGTCCGACAAACATGATAAATGAGATGGAATTGCAAGGGACATGTATGGTGTATTCTTCTGGAAAGGTAAAAGATGAAGTTTCCCTAAACTCAGTCCCAGAAGATAAAACTCCAGAGGGAGGTCCATCTGATGAAGCCACACCTACTCCAGCTGGGACACTTGACAATGCACCTGCGCTGCAACCCTCATGGACAATTAAGAGTCGAGCGAATGAGATCAAGTATCGAGAGCTGGCTGCCTGTTCATCCAATCTGAAGAATGTCAACAAAACACTTATTGATGAGATTTGGGTGGTGGCCATTCACGTGGAATTGGAAGAGCTCACCAGATATGAAGCATGGAAGTTATATCATCTTGTGCACAGTCACGAACTGAAGGAGACTATATACGGACTCACACAAGCACCCAGAGCATGGTACGAGACTTTCCTCATCGACCATGGCACTGAGCGAGGGGGAGAAGAGAAGCATATGTTCGTCACGAGTACACAGAAGCTGGTTGGCCAGTTCGTGAGACAGATGCAAAAGGAGCTCCAGCTGACCTTGGTGGGAGAGATGAAACACCTTCCTGGAACACATGTTGACCAGATGTTGGAAGGGCAAGAGAGCAACGCTGCAGGAAGATACTACACTCAGTTGTTATGGATGAAGCAGAAGTTGTCTGAATACGGAGTTGAACATGAGGAGATGACGCCTGACTGTGACAACATGAGTACCAGTAGCAATTCCAAAAATTCGGTACAACAGTACAAGACAAAGCACAGTGAGCCGATTGAGAAGAAGGCAATCACAGCAAACCATGTGACAACTAACAAGCTGCTAACTGACATACTCACCACTCACCTAAACGCTGCTCAGTTCGAAACACTTAGATCCTCTCTGGGTCTGCGTGTCGTCACCAACTAAGTGTTCCAGAAGGAGGTCAGCCAAGAGCAGAACCCCAGCAAATCAATTGGGCTGACCTACCGAAGAAGAGGGCTGGAACAGATGGTACGTGGCTAGAACAGATTATTAAATTCAACTTATCTGCAGTATTATGAGCCGTTGGAGCATATCAAGGAGGAGATTGGACAGATACCTCAAGAGATATACACATGACAGTTTTTGGGAAGTTGAGGAGTCCAAATATTTGAAAATCAAAGAAAGCAGTTCAATCGAAATCGGATAAGGATACAATATCAGCAAACCCTAAGATCGGAGAAGGGAAAAAGGAGGGAGAAGAGGCGGCTGTGACAGAACATAAAGAAGCTACCTCACAGGCGTCAACGGCTGATCCTAATCCAACCGAAGAAAGTGTGCAGAATGCGAAGGAAAATCAGGCAATGGCTGAACCACCCCTCAATGAGGTAATCCCTTGTTCTCACTCCCAAGCTACTGCACTCAATTCTGTTGATAAGGAAGTATGGGCGATTGGTAAAGAGTCAGTGAGTTATAAGGGTGGCAAAGTGGTTAATGAGAAGCCGAAGGGATTGAAACCTGCTGTAGATTTTGTGGCCGATGCTGTAGAAGAAGGTAATGCCAGTAGGGCTAAGATTGTGGTTCTGATAAGCAGAAGCTGTTGAATGCAAAGGTAGATGACACTGGTTTCGTGCTGAAGAAGACAGGATTCGCGTGAAGGTCGTGCCTCGAAGAAGCAGAACTCTCAGTAAATATGCTGCGAGTATTGGTGCTGTAAGGGGGAGAAAAATTGCTATGTCAGACTCGGATACTGAGCACTTCGTTGAATCTTCCAGTAAAAGAAGTCTGGTACAGAATGAAAAGTCTGATGAAGGCACTGCATAAAAGACGGCTGAGGCAGTAGAAAAAGAGAAGGTGAAGCAATAAAATCCTAAAGATGCTATCGCTGATGTATTGGATCCTTCTGAAGAGGACAATGAGCTTGAAGAGGTGATGCAGTCAACTGTCCAAGAAGAAGAGATGACTGAAGCTGAACAAGGCGCTAGTCGTAAAGCACATAAAGGTGTTCAGACTCCTGTCTCCTTAGTAGAAGTGAAGAATAAGCAGAAGGAAGGGATCAACACTCAGGAAGAGGTTGATGGCACACGAGAATCAGATCCATCTGAGGAGGACGATGACGAGCCTGGTGCAATGTACAAGGACATTGATGAGGTTGTCCAGGATTTGCAGAAGGAAGGGACTATCACTCAAGACAGAGATGAGCCTGTTAAGTCTGTAGAGAATTTATAGACCAACAAGGCTGCTGAGAAAGTGTCTGTTGAAGCAGATGTTCTGAGAGAACTGGAACAGCCAGCTAACCCAGATGTGAAGGTGCAAGAAGCTGATATGGAGACACCAGATAATGGAGATTATGAGGTCAATCAGGACTCACTTTCATTGGCTAAGCGCAAGAAGTCTGAAAAGACAAAAGTGACCATCCAAGCATGCTCGACTGAAGTAACTACCAAGAGGGATGATAAGCGAACAGATGCAGGGGGAGCAAGTGCATCCAAGAAAAGGAAGAGGAGTGCTCTAGGATCTGTTCCGCCTAGTGTACCACCTGGAGTGTCTAAGCATGGAATGTGGTTTGTCAGTATAGACGCAGCAGCTAAGTGGAAGGGAGTGCAAAAAAGGAAGATCATCCCTGAAAGGCTTCTTAATGAGAAGACAGTTCCATCCCAGTAGCAGATCTGACTATATTCTTCTCGATGTTGTTCTTCATCACCATAGTCAACTGGAAGCCTACATCTCATAGAACCACGGTCAGCAAGGAGATGTGACAGCTGCTCTACCAGATTGGAAACAGGATACGCCTTGACATGGGAAGAATTATGTTCGACCAGATTGCAGAACACGCCATATCTACAAAGTCTCTACACTAGATAATCTTCCCATCGCTTATCTATGAGCTGATCATCAACCAGCATCCAGATTTGAAGAACTATGTTTGACCAGGACAGACTATCAAGTGCTCCATTGAAGTTGGGAATTGACCACAAGCTGTTCAAGGGTCGACATAAGAATGATCTGAAGGACCCCGGGTTGAAGAGGAAGGACGCACCTGAGTCTTCCATAACGAGAGCTGCTGGTGAGAAGTTGTCCCGAGCTAAACGCGAACAGCTACTAGAGGAGGTGAAGACTATACTGAAGGTCGAATAAGCACAGAGGACAAGAATCAATAAATTGGCGTGCGCTCTGCGATATCCCAGTAATGATAAAGAAGACGGAGAGAGTTGATGTCCTGCTTGAAGAAAAGACATGCTGCCATGAGCCAAAGAGAGGTATGTCTGGAGAATGACTACCACGCGGCAGTACTGGACAAGCTGAATCAGTTCAAGAAACCAGATCATCAAAAACCTGTCATTTGCTGAGCCGTGGTCGAACAGTTGCTGAGACACCATGGTTCGACAGACTCACAGCATGTGTCACTATCCCAGGCTATGTTCGAGGTGGAGTTGACAAGATTCCAGATGCAGAGGAGACCAGGTTGTTTGATTGGACCCCTTGCCGATTTGTGGCAAAAAGGGGGAGTGTTTTGGGGGTGACTGGTTAGTTCCCTCAAGTGTGTCTAAAGCCTAGATTGGGTTTTGCCAAAAATGCCAAGGGGGAGATTGATGTTCCCATGAATGGCATGCAGTTGGCAAAACGGCTTTAGACAGTTCAAGCGGGTGTTCAAGAAGAGTTCAATCGCTATCTTGAACTGCAGTACAGCGTACAGCAGACGCGGGAAGATTTCCGTATCCAGAAGATCGACGAGATTATTTGATTGGGATCAATTGACGAGTCATCATTAAAGATCAGATATTCAAATGAATATCTTCAGCTTGGATTCGAGAATATTGGATGACTTGGCACGGAAGTAATCTCCAAAGATTGGATATGGAAGAGATTGAATATCGATCAAATATTTAGGAGTATCTCCGAAATATTTGACAAGGATATTCTGATTGGAAGTCGGCCAATGAAGAATTAGATACTCAAATGAATATCTCCGCATCAGATTGAAGAAGGTTGGCTGACTTGTTGGGGAAGAAAGATCGAGATCTTCACAAAGATTGGATTGGAAATATCCATCGAATATTTAGGAATATTTCCTAAATATTTGATGAGGATATTTGGAACATATTTGGATCTCGCCAATGCATATAAATACAAGGCTAGGGCAACCAAATCTGTGTCGCTTCCTGAGAGAAAAGAAACAAACACGAGAGTTCGTGAGATTGGAGGAGGAGCGACCGCCGGTTGATTATTCCACACCGGAATATCAACGGGGAAGTAACAGTCTGTTCAGTGTGCTGTTCAGATTGTTCTTGAAGGACAACAAAGCGCACACACACACACGGTAATCAAGCTACGTCTTTGAAAGAAGGCGACTAGACTTCCGAGAAGTCCAAGACTAGGCCGAGAGGGAAGTCTCGTCCTACCCATATGGGATCGAGGGGAGCTGCGGTGAATCGAGATTGCAAATCCAAGAGACGGAGTGTTAGAGGCTAGGCTATTACAAACAAGGCGTTGTGTAAGTGTAAGTCCACGAATAGCTCTAAACTCGTAATAAGATTTGTGTCCCTTTTTGGGTGTGGGAAACCCCCCAGAGTAGGCGAGGCCGAAATGGGTTATCATATCGTGTGTGCTCCTGTTTGTTCTATTTTCGGTACTGTCTGCTAAGGTGTTCCAGTCTCTGTTTAAACACAACCTGAAACTGTTCAACAAGTGTTCGAGACTCAGTTCGAACACTATCTAGAACTCGTCTTGACTAAGACAAGTAGATTTCAGAGTGCCTAAAGCCATAATCAGTGATCAGTGGACACATTTCAGCAACAGAATGATGGCAGCAACTTTGAAGCACTACCACGTTCATCACCGCACCTCTACAGCTTATCACCCCAGACGAATGGACAAGTAGAGATCTCTAACCGAGAGATTAAGGGGATTCTCGAGAAGATGGTGAAGCCAACTAGGAAGGACTAGAGTCAGAGACTAGATGATGCACTGTGGGCATATAGGACAGCCTACAAGACACCGATAGGCACCTCGCCTTTTCGGTTGGTGTATGGAAAGGCATGCCACCTTCCAGTCGAGCTAGAGCACAAGGCCTTCTAGGCGCTTAAGACGTGCAATGTGGACTTGAAGGCTGCAGGATTGGACAGGAAATTACAGCTCAGTGAGCTTGAGGAGCTGCGCCTGGAGGCTTACGAGAGCCAACCAGACTACAAGGCGCGGACTAAGCTGTACCATGACAAGTTCATTCTACGACGCACTTTCAAGGTCGGCCAGCAGGTACTAGTATTTTCATCACATTTATGATTAATGCCTGGCAAATTGCGTTCTAAATGGACAGGTCCCCACATAATTACGAAGGTTTTTAACCATGGAGCACTTGAGCTGGAGAACCCGAGAAATGGCGACCGTTTTCAGGTCAATGGACAACGTGTGAAGCACTATCACGGTGACAACGAACTACCCACTTAGCAGTTCGACCTGGCAGAACCTCCCACTGAACCATAAGAGAGGTAACGTCGAGCCAACGACGTAAAATAAAGGCGCTCACAGAGAGGCAGCCCGGCAATTTTTTCATTTTTATTTCATTTTTCTATTTTTTTTGAGTCTTGAGTCGCATTTTACACAGTCTTGGGAAAGAAATCTATTTTGCGCAGGAAGAGGCGTATTGCTCAGACGGGATCGCGGGTGATGAAGATATTAAAATCTGTGGACGGTGAGGAGTTTAAGGTTTGACCGCGCCAATAAAATAGGCATCACCCGTGGCATATGCATTGACCAAACAGACTGGCCTTTCTCAGACGGGATCACGGACAAAGGAGAGATTAAACCCGCGGACAACGAAGATATTAAGGGTTGACCGCGGGACATAAAATGGTCATAACCCGCGACGTTGTTTGACTCAAACCCTAATTACCCAATCTCCAATTTCTCTCCTCCTTCCATCTCCCAATTCCAAAACGACGCAGCCCCTCCCCACACCGAACGCCGCCACCTTCAACCGCCAATCCGCCGCAGTCCACGCCACCGGAGCTTTGCCCAGCCTCATCCTTGCCCGATCCACCACCAAACTCAGCCGGAGTGAGGTATTTTTTTAGGTTTTCTAGTGGGATTTCTAGGGTTTTCGAACTAAGGTGGATATACTTCGTCCCATGGACAATTGGCGTTGAATTTGCAGTATTTGAATCATCTTGAGGTGTATAACTTTGCTACGTGTTCGATTTCGACTTACATTAGAGAGTTCCGATCGATGAACTCGATCGACGATCTGAGACTAAATTTGCAGGATATCCGCGGACCATTCAGATTTTATCTCCGCGGACACAGAGTATTTTAGATCCACGGATGACACACTTAAAGTGTGCATGATCCGCGGCGTGCGTTGACCAGCGTTGACCGGTCCATTTTTGGTTTAATTTCCTATCAATGGTCTAATTGTGTCCCTGTTTTCTTATTTGCAGTGTTATGGCGCCTCCAACACTTACATTTGAAGAACTGTACGCGTGACTGATGGCTCGCAAACATGCAGCAAGTAGATTCGTGGATGCAGACTTTCTGCGACTTACCGGATTCGAGGATCGAGTTCGAGAGCTGCTGACGGTCAGTGGTTGGCTAGGACTCCTGACCCTCCATAGTGAGACCGATGTAGAGGACACATGTGAATTTCTGGCCTCCTTTCGCTACGTCGAGCACAAGGAAATCACCTACAGGCACCGAGGAGAGTCGCACACCATCACTCCTCCTCAGATTCGAGAAGTGTTTGGATGGCAAGAAGGAGGAGAGTGGACTCGTGATGAGTTCGCCCTGGTAGATGCCTGGGCCAGGCTCAGAATTCCCGGTGGAGGCACATTCACACCAAGCAAGACGAGGGTGAACTTCCTTCAGGACCCAATGATGTTCTACATTCAAAAGCTGTTGGGGAACACTATATTTGCTAGGATGAATGGGATCGACAAGTTCAACTACAGTGACATGATCTGCCTCAGTGCTATGGATTAGGGGAGGCGTGTCGACTACTGCCATTTGATGTGCTATTTCTGGGAGCACCACCCGATTGCTGGGCCGGTCGTCTGTGGTGGTTTGATCACATATTGGCTGCGCCGTCTGCACGGGCAGCCTGCTCGGGACCACCAGATCATTCCAGCAGCATTTCTAGATATGAAGGCCTTCACTTCCATGAAGGCGATCAAGAAGAGACCCACCGTCCCGGATCAGTTCGCATGGACATACCATGCAGTGGCTGAGTATCGTCAGTCGTTACCTGTTGAGAGGCGTCGCAGCGATGCACAGGAGGCAGGTCCTTCTGCACCTCGTCGTCGCCGTACTCAAGATCAGCCTCAGCCACAGCTTGCTCCCCAGCCAGCACAGCTTCCACGGGAACAGTTGGACATAGCGTTCAACACTTATAGAGCATTGTACCACATAATGCCCAGAGCTCAGTCAGTCCCAGCCCCAACAGGATGGATGCCGGATCAGCCTATTCTCCCAGAGTACATTATTCCACCACATGCGCCATCTTCAGACTCAGACTAGGGGAGTCCTGTTGTTCTTTAATTCTTTTCTTTTCTTTCCCTTTTTGTTGTGTCTGCATTTGTTTGTTTGTCTTTGAACTAAAGTCGTACCGTGAGGACACGGCTTGGTTCAAAAGTGTGGGGTGAGAGAGTCAGTCAGTTGTGTCAGCACGTTTATTTTCCTTGCATATGCAGTGTGTCAGGATGTTTCATTAAACAAAACAAAAAATTTGAAAGCATGAAATCTCTCTTCTGTTCTTGAATATGCAGTATTGAATATTGATGTGAAATAGATGAGTTGATTAAATGCACTTCTCTCGTGAAATTCGAATTATGCTTTTACTTGTGAATTTAACCCATCACGTGTCCTTTGAGCTGAGATAAACAGGGATGTGGAGTTGATAGAAATGTCTTAGAGGGA
Source organism: Rhodiola kirilowii (assembly GCA_033675215.1). Classification (NCBI taxonomy): domain Eukaryota; kingdom Viridiplantae; phylum Streptophyta; class Magnoliopsida; order Saxifragales; family Crassulaceae; genus Rhodiola; species Rhodiola kirilowii. Next base: position 9,029,209 of record CM066201.1, read on the forward strand.
CTTGACAAAGCACTCGAAGGACCGGATTTCTATTTATATGGTTATATGGATTTTGTGGAGGCTAGCACTTCGAGACGACATGGTTAAGAGTCTGCTCCGCCACTGCAGTCCTTATGCGGTTAAGTGGGACGGGAAAACAACACACCGTCCAATCTCTAGTCCGAGTAGCCGGGAAAATAAACGAGCGACCCTCGGCTTGACTTGCGTTGAAAGGACGAGGATGAGGGAGAGTAGGAAGGTATTTCCATATGCTTGCGGGCGATGATTGGACCTTCGTCAAAGAAAAGGAATAGCGGACGAGCAGTTCACAATCAGCAGCAAAAAAAATCAGTCAATTGTGAAATTTTACACGCAACAAAAGTGAAGTACACCACTGCTATATCAAAAGCCAAGTCACTACAAAAGCTGTCCCAAAAGAACTCAAGCACATTGAAGCTCGAACAAATCACGTGCAAGAAAAAGCAAAGAAGTATAACCATATGACTAGAGTCCGGAACAGAGAGTGCAGATCATGGGTCTAAAGAGGACTATCTCCCAGACATCCGTATTGATTTGGATTTCAGCTCTGAGGTAACATGTATCAAGTTAATTCCATGATTGAGCATGATGATTTGAGTAATGATTGAGCTATGCGTAGAAAAGCAAGTCTAGCTAGCAACTCATATTCATGTGCATTTATTCAAGACATCAAAGAACGAGTGTGATGTCTTTTTATTCCTTCTATGACTTAGTTCTTGTTCGGAACGAACAAGTTTAAGTGTGGGGTGGTTTGATGAGTCGTATTTATACGACTCGTCAAATCAACTAATCCCATCTATTTCGACACTTTCTTATGCGAACAGTTACTTTTTAGTGTTGTTTTTCATCTCAGGTGTTTCGGAAGCTCTGGAAGGAATATGCGCTTAAAGACGACATTTCGATGCTAAAATCATCACATGGAGTTCATGGAGTCGAATCGAGAGCCAAAGTCAAGACTGACGAGCAGAAGGGGAAATGCATCTCAGACCGGGTCGCGGACGCAGGCAAGATTAAGAGGGTCGTCCGCGGATGGTAATATGTTCATTGTCCACGGCGCTAAAATGTACAGCGTCCGCGGCTGACGTCAGCAAATCGCGATTTGGAAATCTGGCCCAAAACGAAATTAGAAGGAAAACTTCTTAAAAATTAGGTTTTCCAATCTCACAATCATAATCCATATTCCCAGAATTGAAGAGACGGCTCGAGAGGAGATCAAGCTTTCAACAAGAGAAGAGAATTTCTACTACTTTCATTCGACAACACTTCTGTTTTTTTGTCATGACTATGAGTAGCTAATTTTGTTATTCGGTTTAGGGTTCAATATATTGTGACGAAGTTTTTAGATTCTTTGCTTAATGCTATTTTATGTTCCACTAGTTTTTGTGCTATTTATCTCAGTTTGAATTGCGAAGCTAAGTGGAGACTTGAAACGGTAAAACTTAGCCGAGCAATTCAGCCCTCTTTTTGCTGCTTGTTTGATACTAAACCGTTAGAACAAGTAGTCGCACGTTAACCTGATATAACCTGAAACGGAGTATTAGGTTTGCTAAAACTTGAAGTCTATAACCTGAAACGGAGTAGATTGTGGTGTAAGTGCTTGAAACGGCCTTACCTTCGGTTATAACCTGAAACGGAGTAACCACACTTAGGAACACAAAATTAGATTATTAGAAGTCAATGATAAACGAGTCACAATAGAAAACCCTAGACCGAATGCTTCCTCTGATTGAATTACTCTCTCGTTTTATTTTCTCGTGCACCTTTCAAAAATTGCTTACACAAATCCCAATCAATTTTGTTTACAGAACGACTTCACCAACACCAGCTCTCTAGGGTTCGACCCTTGCTTGCCACTTTACTAGGGTTCTCGCAAGGAAATTATAAATTTAAATTTGCAGGTCAAACAACGCCTGTCAGACAAGTGAGGTCAAATTTTGCTACTCCTCTGTGATGCTCATAGCCCTCATCCAGTGGTGCTCTCGTGTCTCTCCATCCGGGTTTCCATCCAAACGTGCCATGTCTCGGTCGCTTCTTCATGTATGAACGGTCATCATCCTCATAAATATAAGAATATGATGTCTTGCCACCAAACGCAAGCGACAACCAGCGTGTGTCCATGTTAATCTTGGTTTTGGTGGCAAGGAGAAATGGTCGTCCCAAAATAGGAGCTATAGGATCGTCGTCTCTAGCATCTCCCATCTGCAAAACATAAGAGTCAACATCGCGAGTAACTATGAAGGCATCTGGGTCCTTACACTTTTCAGGCGGCGCTTGTTGACTCGTAGCGAGTGAGTGCTCCATCGTTGCCTTTTCTGGCTCATGCTTCGCCTCCAACTCGCCACATAGCTCATCTTGGTCGGTCATCTTCTCTTCATGAGCTATCACCTGCACAGAAAACGAGGGAAAAGGGTCAGTTCGTTATTGTGCATCAGTGTGTATCGCGGGTGAAGAACACTTTAAGTGTTCCATCCACGGACAACCAAAGTCTTCTTTGTTCGTGGCCATAACGTGTTCTTTGTCCGCGGTTGTCTGGTCCTCTGCGGATTCTTTGTAGCTTATCTCCGCGGGTACGGAGCAGTTTATCTGTCCGTGGATGACGTTAATCTGCACATCATCCGCGATCCCCTCTGAGTTCGCCACATTTTCTTTGTTTTCTGCCGCTGGTTCGTCTATCATGGCCAATGTGCTGATGTTCTCTTCCGGATTAGGCACTATCTGCGACATTATGGTGGTGACGGAGGTGTTGCTTATGATGTCGGGCACGATCTGTACTGAATCAGCTTCCACTGTCTGCGCCTTTTCATCCGTTTGGTGCATCTGACCTCGTCTGGGTCTTGATCTCTGTACCACATCATCTATCAGGTCCCAGAGATCATACATGCGTACATCCATTACCGACCCTCCTGCTGCAGCATCAAGCATGTTACGCTCAAGTGGCATCATCCCTTCAAGAAATCTCTGAAGAAGAAATAAATCTTTGAATCCATGGTGTGGACAGCTTCCCTGAAGGGTATCGAAGCGCACATAGTACTCATAGAAGGTTTCGCCCTGGAACTGCTCAAGGGTACGAAGTTTCTCGCGGACTTCAAATCGAAGGGATGGCGGAGAAAACTCCTTTAGAAATTGGGCTTGCAGATCCAAATAATTGCTTTCATATTCTGCACCTGATGAATAATACCAAGATATTGCGGAGTCAGTTAAAGAATACTTAAAATATATTAGCTTAAACCTCTCTAATGACTCGTCTTTAGGCTTGATGCAGCCGCAGATGGAGTGAAACGTTTGCACATGTCTCACGGGGTCTTCTCCGAGGGCACCTCCAAATTTGGGGAGACGCCGAATCTTCCAAAACTTGCCCTTGCCGTTATCGTATTCACCTTCCTCATCTTCCTCCTCATCAATCTGGCTATATGCGTGAGACATAGTGAAACAAGTAGAAAGCACGAAAAAAGAAAAATAAAACAGAAAAATAAAAACAAAAAGAAACAACTTCACCGAAGCGCAGCTCCCCGGCAACGGCGCTAAAATTTGACGCACGTCGTCTGACGCGTCAAATTTATATTTATATTTTTCCTTGCGAAACACTAGTAAAGCGGTAAGCAAGGGTCGAACCCAAGGGAGCTGGTGTTGTTGAGGCTGTTCCTGTATGTAACTGAAAATAAGAAAGAAAGGGGGTTTTGAGTGATTGTGAGTACAAAAGAGAAATAGCAAGGAAATAATAATGAAGATTCAATCAGAGAGAGAACTCAGTCTAGGGTTTCTATTGTGACACGTTTATCATTGACTGCTAATGATCTAATTTCATGCTTCTAAGCGTGGTTACTCCGTTTCAGGTTATAACCTAAAGTACTCCGTTTCAGGTTATACTCCGCAATCTACTCCGTTTCGGATTATAGACTTCTAGTTCTCCCAAATCTAATAAACCGTTTCAGGCAATATTAAATTCAGGTGTCCTACTTGTTTTCACGTTTCAGTATCAAACAAGCATTGACGATAGGGGTTGAATCGTTCCGCTAAGCTTTACCGTTTCAAGCCTCCACTTAGCTTCACAATTCAATCCTTTAATTTAAGCACAAGAACTAGAGAAACATAAAATAGCATTAAGAATAGAGTCTCAAAACAAACGTCACAATATGCGAAACTCTAAACCGAATTAGGATTTAGCTACACATAATCATGAAAAGATGCATAATTAAAAGTATGAAAATCTTCTCTCTCGTCGAAATCTTCTTCTTCTCCTCCAGAGCCGTCTAGGTCTTCGTAGAATATCGATATGATCCTGAGATTAGAAACCCTAATTTATAAGAAGTTTTGTTTCTAATTTTTTTGGGCCAGGATTAGCTGACGTCAGTCGCGGACGCTGTACATTTTAGCACCACGGACAATGAACTTATTACCATCCGCGGACGACCCTCTTAAACTTGCATGCGTCCGCGACCTGGTCTGAGGTGCATTTCCTCTTCTGCTCATCAGTCTTGACTTGGGCTCTCGATTCGACTCCATGAACTCCATGTGATGATTTTAGCATCGAAATGCCGTCTTTAATCGCATATTCCTTCCAGAGCTTCCGAAACACCTGAGATGCAAAACAACACTGAAAAGTAACTGTTCGCATAAAAAAGTGTCGAAATAGATGGGATTAGTTGATTCGACGAGTCGTATAAATACAACTCATCATTGGTCATCTTCGACCACTTCGTTCAGCAATGCTTGATTCTGATTCATATTAAGCACTGCAAAATTGCGGTTCTGTGCTCGTAGCTGCCGAGCTTCGTTGTGGACTTGACGAAGAGTTCTTCGTTGGTTTGTTGTGTGATGGACCATAATTGTATGAATCATAAACACAGTTAAACCCACCAAATTAGACTCTTTGTCTATTTAACTTTTGCTTGTTAGTTCCGATATTTATCTACAGAGTATTTTGAAGTCTAGAGAGAATACAGGCTAAGGAGGAGTTTTTAAGCTGAAAATATATTACGAGTCATTCCAAGGTCACGACCAGATGCCGACTAAAGAAATATCATGAACCTGACATGGAATCACTCAAAACAAGTCCAACCGAAGATGCAACTAAAGGGCAACTAGGAGTTAGGATCCAACCGATGGCTTTTGAGAAGGAAAAGATCTCACTTCTCCTTCCCTCCTCACCACATGGGCGGCTAAAGCCACCCTCCACTCTCCTTGCGCCACCTAGGCCGGCGGCTCTTGGCCAAAGCCACCTCACCCCGGCGGCTTTTGCTCCTCCACCCTCCTCATGCCAAGTGTTGAGATCTCAATCCTCATGCCTCTCCTCCCTTGACAAGTGTATGGCTCTCCTCCATCCTCCATGCCTATAAATAGAGCTCCTCTTCTCCTTTGTAAATCATTCTCATTTCAAAACATCATCCATCACAAAGCTCTAGCTTCTCTCTAGATTTGGGCACTACTCTTGTAAACTTTTGTTTTAAATCTATAATACTCCTGTTGGTTCTTGAGTATTCTAGTAGTTCTTGAGTTTACTCCTGTTGGTTCTTGAGTATTCTCCTTTACTTACTATCTTTCAAAAACCCTTGAGTACTTAGCTATGGTATCCACCTCTATGGATATTCGTAGCTAAACCCTTCATTCGGTTGAAGGGGTGTACTTGTATCATAAAATGTTTTAGGCCATACTCTTAGTGCCTCGTTGTATTCAAAACTTGTTCTATGTGCCATATATTAGGTTAGAACTTCCAAGGTTGAGTGGATGCTTGGAATGGCAAAGCTCTTCCGTGGGGGTTCGTAAACATACTCGGATAAGTGGATGCTTGGAATGGCAAAGCTTATCTGAGGAGTTTGACCTCTCTAAAACACCATTTGGTTGATCGGGAATGATTGATCAAATTGATGCACATAGGCTAATATACCTTGGAATGGGGTATTAGTCTAAATAGAACAAGTGATTTATGTCTTGGAATGGACTAGACAGTGTGGCAAATCGAGTGCTTGGAATGGCCTTGATACACTTTTGAATACTTAGTAGGATCATTAAAGGTCAATGATAAACAAATTATGATACAAAGCCCCTGAAGCCGAATACTTTCCTTAACTTAAAACATCACCTGCACTTTACTTTTCGGTCTCAATATCAACTGCAATATCAACTGCTCACCTTCCGCAAGAATTGCCCTTCACGCAACAATCGCTGTAAGTCTTCTCCTTTTATTTTCAGTACTTTACTTTTATGTCATTTACTTTTCCGCACTAAAAACCAAAACCAACCAAAAAGTCACGTAGATATTAGCACTAAAACCTCAATCAACCTAAAATCACGCTCCCTTCCTGTACAATCCCTCAAAGAACAACTATCCCCCTAATTCCCTTGGGTTCAACCCCTACTTACCACTCTACTATCTAATTGTAGAATCACGAGTATCGGACTATAAATTTATCTTTGCACAGAGAACACCGCACCTTAACGACAGTGTGGTGGACTCCGTCAAAATTAGCGCCGTTGCCGGGGAATTAGCCGTTGGATTAGTTGTTCTTTCCCTTTCCTTCTCATCTCTTCATCACACTATGTATGCATGGACAACACGACATCTTCCTCTGTTCGGAGGTATGGAGGGAGAAGACCCCGTAATGCATTGCCGAAACTTTCACCATATTTGCCGCCACATAAAACCTGAAAATGAAATGTTAGAGGAATTTAAGATAAAATGCTTCAAATTTTCTTTAACTGATTTTGTGACAATTTGGTATTACACATCAACCGCTAGTCGTGCAGAATATTTTGTGGACCTTTGCGTTCCATTCCTTAAGGAATTCTCCCCCCCATCCTTACGACAAAAAACCCATGAGAAGATCATGTGCCTGCAACAATCTCGGGATGAGACCTTGGACGAATACTACACGGACTATGACACCATCGTCTCACGCTGCCCGCACCATGGATTCATGAAAAAATTTCTTCTTCAAAATTTTCTTCGTGGGATGAGGGCCGATGAGCAGACAAGGATTAACGAAGCAATGAGAAGATCAACCAGGAACTTATCCATGGCAGATATATGGAACCTCATAGATGACCTGGCCGCAGCCACAAAACGAAGGCCAATACCCCAAGCTGACAGAAGAATGCAGATAGAAGAGGTTGGTCCAGAGATAGATGAAGAAGATACTCCCGAACCATCTGAAGAATCAGACATAGAAAGCATCGGAAGCAACGGGGAAAAACCCTCATGGGAACTCGAGGCCGTGCCAACAAGGGAAGAAGTCCAAAACACCACTGCCGAGCTACCCGAGTCATACCCAACTATCATTTCTAGAACAGCGGAGACAATCTACGACCAGATCCTCACAGACGGACATGACAAGGCAGAATCGAGCCTTAAGATGCAAGGTTCCCAACTTTTCCCCTTGATCAATAAGCAAATCGCAGAAAACTATGTGATCCATGAAGAGGCTAAAAAGAGGATGGGAAAAGGGCCTGAGCAGAACGACTCCTCGATGGAGGATTTTTTTGCCACAACTGGACAAGACAACCCTAAACATAAGAAAACCCGGTTCAAGAGACTAGTAGTGAAAGGTCCCTCGCCTTCTTCGAGACGTTGGAAGGAGAAACCACCAGAACCATGGGAACTGGACCCAAGCCCGTCATCCCCCAAAAACCCAGGAAGAGTCAAGGCAAGAATCAAGGTTGGCGCAATAAAGAAATACGACCTGAGCCACCCATGGGATCCAAACCAGTGATCCTCATGCGTCGAGCCAACGACGTTAAACAAAGGCACTGGTCGGGAGGTAACCCGACACCTATCTTACTTTCAGTAATTTTCTTTTCTGTCATTTAATTTTTACCATAAGTCACTCTCACCCACTTTTTGTCTAGAAGGAATGTCTAACATGTAGGAATCGGTTTTTGGAGCAAGATCAGATCAGCCAGGCAGCTTCCGAGAATTTACCGGGCCTGCGCTGAGAGTTCAAGGCCCCAGCCGAACTCCCTCGATTATCCAGCTCCGAGGCATGTCGTTCCACGACACGACACAGTAAAAGGGAGTTCAGTTCTTCTCTTTTCCTTAATGTCATTTCCTTCTCTTGTATATATTTGCATGACTTTTGAACTAAGTCTTGCTGAAAGGCAAGCCTTCGTTCAAAAGTGTGGGGTGAGAACTGCCGTTGCACATATGTTTTTCTTTTTCCTTTTCCCTCAATATTATCTTTTTGAAAATATGAACTTGAGAATGTGAAAAAGATAGATCTAAATTCATGCATTTACCTTGTGAAAATTCAACTGTTTAAAAACTTAGAATGTAACTTCTCATTTGTCCCTTTGTGCTGAGATAAACAGGGGATGTGGAGTTGATAGAAAATGCCCTAGAGAGGCTTGGCAAGCAATCGAAGGATCGAATCTAACTATATGGTTTTCGAAGTCAGTGGAGGCTGCACTTCGGGTTTCAGTTGAATCAGAGTCATCTCCGCCATGCAGCATTTATGCAGAAAAAAGGCGGGACGAGAATCAAACCGTCCTATCTCTAGTCCTAGTAGCCGGGAAAACAAATGAGCGACCCTCATTTTGACCCGCGCGAAACGGCGAGGATGAGAAAGAGCGGGGAGGTATTTCCATATGCTCGCGGGCGATGATTGGACCTCCCAAAAAGGCTTGAGAAAATGGACTAGCAAGCCACAAAAAGGCAAAAGCTCAAAGAAGCTAATCAAAGGCCAAAGGCCAAAGTTGTGAAGGTTTTAACCGAACAAAAGTGAAGTACTCAAAGAGTCAAATCAAAGGCCAAAGGCCGATTCACTACAAAAAAAAAGATGTCCCTCGCCAAAAAGAAATCAAAAAGGCTCAACTCAGTGAAACCCAAACCGAATCACGTGCTAGAGAAAGCTACAAGGAAACCATATAGTGCGAGTCGATCCCGAGAATGCAGTCCAGGAGCCTAAAAAGGGCTATCTCCCGAAACATCCAAATTAATTTGCATCTCGGCGCGAAGGTACAAGTATCTAGTTTCTTCTAAGTATTTACACAGTTTAATTTGGTAATAAGTAAGTAATGGATGAATTAGGATAAATCTAGTCCCACAGTCTCACTTTCATATTTTAAAAGTTTACTTAGATAGTGTGTGTCGCCCTTTAATAGCATTGTTCGGGACGAACAACTAAAAGTGTGGGGTAATCTGATGGACCATAATTGTATGAATCATAAACACAGTTAAACACACCAAATTAGACTCTTTGTCTATTTAACTTTTGCTTGTTAGTTCCGATATTTATCTATAGGGTATTTTGAAGTCTAGAGAGAATACAGGCTAAGGAGGAGTTTTTAAGCTGAAAATATATTACGAGTCATTCCAAGGTCACGACCAGATGCCGACTGAAGAAATATCATGAACCTGACATGGAATCACTCAAAACAAGTCCAACCGAAGAGGCAACTAAAGGGCAACTAGGAGTTAGGATCCAATCGATGGCTTTTGAGAAGGAAAAGATCTCACTTCTCCTTCCCTCCTCACCACATGGGTGGCTAAAGCCACCCTCCACTCTCCTTGCGCCACCTAGGCCGGCGGCTCTTGGCCAAAGCCACCTCACCCCGGCGGCTTTTGCTCCTCCACCCTCCTCATGCCAAGTGTTGAGATCTCAATCCTCATGCCTCTCCTCCCTTGACAAGTGTATGGCTCTCCTCCATCCTCCATGCCTATAAATAGAGCTCCTCTTCTCCTTTGTAAATCATCCTCATTTCAAAACATCATCCATCACAAAGCTCTAGCTTCTCTCTAGATTTGGGCACTACTCTTGTAAACTTTTGTTTTAAATCTATAATACTCATGTTGGTTCTTGAGTATTCTAGTAGTTCTTGAGTTTACTCCTGTTGGTTCTTGAGTATTCTCCTTTACTTACTGTCTTTCAAAAACCCTTGAGTACTTAGCTATGGTATCCACCTCTATGGATATTCGTAGCTAAACCCTTCATTCGGTTGAAGGGGTGTACTTGTATCATAAAATGTTTTAGGCCATACTCTTAGTGCCTCGTTGTATTCAAAACTTGTTCTATGTGCCATATATTAGGTTAGAACTTCCAAGGTTGAGTGGATGCTTGGAATGGCAAAGCTCTTCCGTGGGGGTTCGTAAACATACTCGGATAAGTGGATGCTTGGAATGGCAAAGCTTATCTGAGGAGTTTGACCTCTCTAAAACACCATTTGGTTGATCGGGAATGATTGATCAAATGGATGAACATAGGCTAATATACCTTGGAATGGGGTATTAGTATAAATAGAACAAGTGCTCTATGTCTTGGAATGGACTAGACAGTGTGGCAAATCGAGTGCTTGGAATGGCCTTGATACACTTTTGAATACTTAGTAGGATCATTAAAGGTCAATGATAAACAAATTATGATACAAGGCCCCTGATGCCGAATACTTTCCTTAACTTAAAACATCACCTGCACTTTACTTTTCGGTCTCAATATCAACTGCAATATCAACTGCTCACCTTCCGCAAGAATTGCCCTTCACGCAACAATCGATGTAAGTCTTCTCCTTTTATTTTCAGTACTTTACTTTTATGCCATTTACTTTTCCGCACTAAAAACCAAAACCAACCAAAAAGTCACGTAGATATTAGCACTAAAACCTCAATCAACCTAAAATCACGCTCCCTTCCTGTACAATCCCTCAAAGAACAACTATCCCCCTAATTCCCTTGGGTTCGACCCCTACTTACCACTCTACTATCTAATAGTAGAATCACGAGTAGCGGACTATAAATTTATCTTTGCACAGAGAACACCGCACCTTAACGACAGTGCGATGGGCTCCGTCAGTGTGTCCTCGTCTGATACCTGAATTTGCTTCTTCTGTCTGGGTGTTTTCCTTGTCATGAACTAATTAGTACCTGCGAGAGCCAAGAGAAGAGTGAATGTAGCAAGAAGAGGTCAAGTAACGAACAAGGTGGAATAGTCTAAACTACACACGTTAAATCTAATATCACACTAAACGCTCCCCGGAAACGGTGCCATTTTGACAAGCGTATTTTTAACCTTTTATAGTTGTCAAGTTATATGTTTTAGGGGTCAAATCGTAGTCAAACAAAATTTATAACCTTGGTAAGCCAAAGGTCGATCCAAGGAACAATGTGTGTGAATACTAGTTAAATAGTGACCTATTAAGCTATTCCGAAATAATAAAGGTTGGTTGTCACGAAAAATAGCAAAAATTAAATTGCAGAAAATAAAAGGGTTGTACTTATCAGAGAAAGAATTCCAGGACCGTACTTAACCCTTGCTAATCCCACTAATCATGCAATCATTATCACGTAATTCATCATGCTATTGAATATCGAAACAACCAAAATAACACTAGATAAGCCGCCCCATCCATGGATCATTATCTAGATTAATCTCAATCGTTGAACGCCGCCCATCCACGGATTATCAACGATCTTGATTTATTAAACTAAAGGTTTTCATACAATCCGGTTAATCCCTAGGGCCCATCCACCTTTCGGCATATAACCTAAATACGTTCTAGTATGCAAACATTCCATTCGATATAAATACTTGCATAGAACGATAAATTAAGCACGATGAAATTAAATATTCAATTTGCATTGGTGAAAAAACATTCATATGGTCACATGAAGAGTTGGGTACAATGCACGGGATCCGTAGGATCCCAGAATAAAGAAGACTATTTACTATTCATGGCGATTAAACCACAAATAGTGTAATAAAGAGATTAAGGGCGAAGAAACCGTAAAGACGTGGGTGCTCGTTGAATCTCTCATGATGAACTCTGTCTTCTCTCCCAAGTTAGGGTTTATAAGCACACCTCAATTCGTCCCACCCTGATTTTAGTCAGCCAACCCTCTATTTATAGCTTTCCAAAAAGCCAAAAAGCCCTAAAACAAAATTAGGAAACTTCCCCAAAAATCAGTACAAAAAGTCCAAAATTGTTTTTAGAAACTGTCTTCAACGGGGCCGTGACACTTGTGTTTTGATGAAGTGTAGCCTCGAATCTTGGTCTTTCTTGAGCTCTTAGTCGTCACCTTTCTTCAATTGAGGTTAGGATCGATCCTCAAAGTCAGCGTACTCAAAATCTGGTCCAAAACTGCTATTTATAGCTCAAAGTATCCGCTGGGGTCGTGACATACGACTTTGTCACGGTCGTCACGACCCCCCAAAACTCTCTGGGCTATTTAGGGGCCGTTACACCCGTGACATGTTGATTTGTCACGGCTGTCACGGCCATAAAAAATGGCAGCGACTTCGGGGTGGTTTTTTCATGGTCTTAAGCTCCGAATTTGATCTTGGCGTAAACTACAAAGTTATAGCCCTTTGAATTATCTTTCCAACAAGCTTTGAATCAGTCCATTTGGACATCATATGCGATCTAGGCATACAAAATAAGACGGAAAGGTCAATCTGCCCTGTTTTGTCCTATTTTTGCCCAAATCTTCACCAATTGCTTTACTTTGCTTCGGATCAATCCAAAAGTATTAGATATGTGATATATGACCTGAAACACTAGAAAAGAGGTTAAATGATAACAAAATATCTGGAAAACAAACCAAATCCATCATCGAATGAAGTGAATAATAGGTCAAGAATTCGACCGATCAAAACACTCCACACTTAGGATTTGTTCGTCCCGAACAAACAATAAGCACAAGTTGATAAATCGCAGAATAGTTACCCACTCAAGTATCATGTGATCAATCCTTACTAAAATAAAAATAAAAAGATAACTCCTCACTGTCATAGAGGACACGAATGCATTTAGCGTATGCATCAAGCCTTTAAAACCCCTAGGCTGCCCTAGTATGACGAGTATAGTCTCCTGAAGGTTTTCAGGAATGGGACTACCTACAAATCCCCTGTACAACTAACTAACGTGTATGCATGAATGATGCTCAACGAGTCACAATAAAGTCATGTGTTACCTCGGATTCATCGTGTTATCTCGACTTTAGGTCAAACATCTTCATCAAAGTTGTCAGACAATCATAGATTAAACGAGTTATGTATTCAAACGGTCAGTACACACGGCTAGCAGTCGACTAATCACATGTTCTAAATAGTTCTATAGCAATGTATAAAGAACATGAATAGTTACACAAAACATGCTCGCCATTCACCTATGCTATCTAGGGATAGTCCACAGGCTCTTGCCGCAAAGCTCATTCTCAAGTGCCAAGGACTAGGCAATGATCCGTAAGAGAAGAGGAGTCTGGCTTAAGAATTTTCTGAAAAATAGTACGAAAAGCACATCAGAATTTCAGTGCAAGCACGAGGGTCGTCCCTTAGTTTCTAGTACATGAATTCTCAAGACAAGTCATGATTTGCACGCAATGAGAAGGTGGGATTTCACTACATCAAGCAAAAGGGGGCAGAAATTGTTTCAAAATTATTTTCCATACACAAGGGGTGACTTTTCTCACTTTGCCCATGGTATAATCTCTCTGTTTTTTTGTACACAAGGCGTGACTTTTCTCACTTTGCCCTTGGTATTTTTCTGCTATCTTTTTTTCTTTCAAAAACAACTATGCTTAGGGTCAATTTTTCACCCTCTTTTGAAAATTCAAAACTTTGTTCTTGACTGAAAACATTGAAAACAAATTTTCTGACTCCACACTTAAAGCTTGACATAGTGTATGAATAAAGGCGGGCGCATGCAAATCACAACAAGTATGGAGAAATACATACTAGTACTAAGGTCACCTAGAAAAAGATATGCAATTTAAGTTTTTGACATTTTGTACCGGTACCTACTAAATTCAAGTCTAAAACATGCTTCAAGAAATACGTAAAACATGTGATAGGCATAAAGGCTAGTAATGATACTAACTCGAGAGAATACACACACGATTAAAACTATTTCAAGTCCTAGACTTCGAATTCAAAAGAGTGGCAATCAATCATGGAGTATCGTAGAAAATGAGGATTCAATCGCAATACATAGACAGATGAGCATATGCAAGAGTGAATGTGTGACATGTGATGTGTGATGTACGTGACTATGTGCTACCCACTCCACACTTAAAAATGAGCTTAGTGCCTAAGCAAAGAAATAAAAGATAAGAAAATGCGCATAGGAACTTCCCTCGCGTGTGAAAACTCGATATCTATAGACATTAAGCGATGCACAGAGAGTGAAACACGACTTGTGAGCTGGTGGATATATAGATAAAAATACAGAGCTTCACAAGTAATAGGTTAGCATCGAAAATCGTGGAGAGACACTCCACACTTAGAACCTTGAAATAGATGATGATCAGACTTAACTATAGCAAATTCCGACTGTCGCTACAATACATTTTTAAGTCTGATCAGCATGCGTTAAGTCTGATCATTTTGAATAAAAATTTGACTTTTGCCACAGTAAAATTTACTTAAAATAGATGATAATCAGACTTAAAATAGATGCTGATCAGACTTAAAATAGATGATGATCAGACTTAAAATAAATAAATATCAGACTTAAAATAGATGATGATCAGATTTAAAATAGATGATGATCAGACTTAAAATATGATGATCAGACTTAAAATAGATGATGATCAGACTTAAAATAGATGATGATCAGACTTAAAATAAATAAATAATCAGACTTAAAATAGATGACAATCAGACTTAAAATAGATGATGATCAGACTTAAAATAAATAAATAATCAGACTTAAAATAGATGATGATCAGACTTAAAATAGATGATGATCAGACTTAAAATAGATGATGATCAGACTTAAAATTGATGATGATCAGATTTAAAATAGATATCATCAAACTTAAAATAGATGATGATCAGACTTAAAATAGATGATCATCAAATTTAAAATAGTCTGATAATTAAGTCTTTTAAGTCTGATCATTAAGTCTTTTAAGTCTGATCATTGCTGCCTTTTAAGTCTGATGATTAAGTCTGATCATTGTCTATTTTTAAGTCTTATCATTAAGTCTTTTAAGTCTGATCCTTAAGTCTTTTTAAGTCTGATCATTAAGTCTTTTAAGTCCGATCATTAAGTCTTTTAAGTCTGATTATTGTCTATTTTTAAGTTTGATCATTAAGTCTTTTTAGTCTGATCATTGCTGCTTTTTAAGTCTGATCATTTCCAAGTTTAAGTCTGATCATTAAGTCTTTTAAGTCTGATCATTGCTGCTTTTTAAGTTTGATCATTAAGTCTTTTAAGTCTGATCATTAAGTCTTTTAAGTCTGGTCATTAAGTTTTTTAAGTCTGATAATTAAGTCTTTTAAGTTAATCATTAAGTCTTTCAAGTCTGATCATTAAGTCTTTTAAGTCTGATCATTGTCTATTTTTAAGTCTTATTATTAAGTCTTTTAAGTCTGATCATTAAGTCTTTTAAGTCTGATCATTAAGTCTTTTAAGTCTGGTCATTAAGTTTTTTAAGTCTGATAATTAAGTATTTTAAGTTTGATCATTAAGTCTTTTAAGGCTGATCATTAAGTTTTTTAAGTCTGATCATTAAGTCTTTTAATTCTGATCATTGTCTATTTCTAAGTCTGATCATTAAGTCTTTTTAAGTCTGATCATTAAGTCTTTTTAAGTCTGATCATTAAGTCTTTTAAGTCTGATCATTATCTATTTTAAGTCTGATCATTACGTCTTTTAAGTCTGATCATTGTCTATTTTTAAGTCTTATCATTAAGTCTTTTTAAGTCTGATCATTAAGTCTTTTAAGTCTGATCATTATCTATTTTAAGTCTGATCATTAAGTCTTTTAAGTCTGATCATTAAGTTTTTTAAGTATGATAATTAAGTATTTTATGGCTGATCATTAAGTCTTTTAAGTTTGATCATTATCTATTTTAAGTCTGATCATTAAGTCTTTTATGTCTGATCATTAAGTCTTTTAAGTCTGATCATTTCTGATTTTTAAGTCTGATCATTATCTATTTTAAGTCTGATCATTAAGTCTTTTAAGTCTGATCATTATCTATTTTAGGTATAATCATTAAGTCTTTTAAGTCTGATCATTGTCTATTTTTAAGTCTGATCATTAAGTCTTTTAAGTCTGATCATTATCTATTTTAAGTCTGATCATTGTCTATTTTTAAGCTTGATCATTAAGACTTTTAAGTCTGATCATTATGTCTTTTAAGTCTTATCATTGCTTCTTTTTTAGTCTGATCATTTCCATTTTTAAGTCTTATCTTTAAGTCTTTTAAGTCTGATCATTATCTATTTTAAGTCTGATCATTATCTATTTTTAAGTCTGATCATTAAGTCTTTTAAGTCTGGTCATTGTCTATTTTTAAGTCTGATCATTAAGTCTTTTAAGTCTGATCGTTGCTGCTTTTTAAGTATGATCATTTCCAAGTTTAAGCTGATCATTAACAACTCTTGGACTAAATTGAAAATAATATTATTAGGTTTGTACCCCTTCGTGTGGAATGACTATAATACCCCTCCGTGTGTTGTTCGGGATTTCGGCTAAAATGGGACACGTGTCAGCTTATAAATTGGTTTGTAGTTTTTATTTATAATTTGTTTTGTACCTGAACCGCACTCATAAATAAAAACTAAAAATCTAATAAAATATTGCCACATGTATATTTCGACCAATCGTAATTCGGTTGCTTTTTGTAAATAAAAAATTAAAACGAACTTATTTAAAAATACATAACAGATGTGAGGGTATACTCGTCCTAAAAATTTACTTAGTAATATTCAAACTTAATTTAAGTCTGTATATTGCTGTTTAAGTCTGGATATTGTTGGTTAAGTCTGGATGATACTATTTAAGTCTGGATATTGTTGTTTATGTCTGGATATTGCTGTTTTAAGTCTGGATATTACTGTTTTAAGTCTGGATATTGATGTGTAAGTCTGGATATTGTTGTTTAAGTCCGGATATTACTGATTATTAAGTCTGATCATTCCAATTAAGTCTGATTATTAAGTTTGATCATTGCAAGTTAAGTTTGATCATTGCAAGTTAAGTTTGATTATTGTTGTTTAAGTTAGGATATTGTTGTTTTAAGTCTAATCATTCCAAGTTAAGTCTTATCATTCCAATTAAGTCTGATTATTATGTCTTATCATTCCAAGTTAAGTCTGATCATTGCAAGTTAAGTCTGTATATTGTTGTTTAAGTTTGATTATTTAGTCTGATCATTCCAAGTTAAGTTTGATCAATGCGAGTTAAGTCTGGAAATTGTTGTTTAAGTCTGGATATTGCTATTTTGAATCTATTTATTAAGTCTAATCATTCCAAGTTGAAATTCGGGATATGTGAAATGACTATAATGTCCCTCCGTGTTATATCTGAGATTTAGACGAAATTGAACACATGTCAACTTGAAATCTAATTTTTAATTTTCATATATAATAGTAATTTTTACATGTACTCCGCTCATTATAATTTTTATATTTAAATTTGATTTTTATTTTGGGTGCGGTTCAGGTACAAACATGTTTATAAATAAAAACTACAAACCGATTATTAAGCCGACACGTGTCCAATTTTAGTCAAAATCCCGGACAAAACACGGAGGGGTATAATAGTCATTCTACACGGATGGGTATAAAATCTAATAATGTTATTTTCAATTTAGTCCAAAAGTTGTTAATGATCAGACTTAAAAACTTAATGATCAGACTTTAAAATAGCCAATGATCAGACTAAAATACTTAATGATCAGACTTAAAAATACACAATGATTAGACTTAATAGACTGAATGATCAGACTTAAAAATGGTAATGATCAGACTTAAAAAGCAGCAATGATCAGACATAAAAAGACTTAATGATCAGACTTAAAAGACTTAATGATCAGACTTAAAAAACTTAATGATCAGACTTAAAAAACTTAATGATCAAACTTAAATGACTGAATGATCAGACTTAAAATAGATAATGATCAGACTTAAAAGACTTAATGATCAGACTTAAAAGACTTAATGATCAGACTTAAAAGACTTAATGATTAGACTTAAAATAGATAATGAGCATACTTAAAAGTAGACAATGATCAGACTTAAAAAGACCTAATGATCCGACTTAAAATAGATAACGATCAGACTTAAAAACCAGCAATGATCAGACTTAAAAAACTTAATGATCATACTTAAAAAATTTAATGACCACACTTAAAATACTTAATTATCAGACTTAAAATAAATAATGATCAGACTTAATGATCAGACTTAAATGACTGAATGATGATACTTAAAAATAGACAATGATCAGACTTAAAAAGACCTAATGATCAGACTTAAAATAGATAACGATCAGACTTAAAAACCAGCAATGATCAGACTTAAAAAACTTAATGATCAAACTTAAAAAACTTAATGACCAGACTTAAAATACTTAATTATCAGACTTAAAATAGATAATGATCAGACTTAATGATCAGACTTAAATGACTGAATGATCATACTTAAAAATAGACAATGATCAGACTTAAAAAGACCTAATGATCAGACTTAAAATAGATAACGATCAGACTTAAAAACCAGCAATGATCAGACTTAAAAAACTTAATGATCAAACTTAAAAAACTTAATGACCAGACTTAAAATACTTAATTATCAGACTTAAAATAAATAATGATCAGACTTAAATGACTGACTGGTCATACTTAAAAATAGACAATGATCAGACTTAAAAAGACCTAATGATCAGACTTAAAATAGATAACGATCAGACTTAAAACCAGCAATGATCAGACTTAAAACCAGCAATGATCTGACTTAAAATAGATAATAATCAAACTTAAAATAGATAATAATCATACTTAAAAATAGACAATGATCAGACTTAAAAAGACCTAATGATCAGACTTAAAATAGATAACGATCAGACTTAAAAACCAACAATGATCAGACTTAAAAGACTTATTGATCAGACTTAAAATAGATAATAAACAGACTTAAAATAGATAATGATCATACTTAAAAATAGACAATGGTCAGACTTAAAAAGACCTAATGATCAAACTTAAAATAGATAACGATCAGACTTAAAAACCAGCAATAATCAGGCTTAAAAGACTTAATGATCAGACTTAAAATAGATAATAAACAGACTTAAAATACTTAATTATCACACTTAAAATAAGTAACGATCAGACTTACAAAGCAATGATCAGACTTAAAATTAAAGAGGATTAAAACGCAAATTTGACCCTCTAGATGATCGAATTTGCCTTAAAAACGCCGAGCTCACCGCATAGCTGTGATTCTTGCTCAGAACGTTGTTTCCACCCAAAAAACACTAGGCTTTCACAAATTCTGACACAGACGCATAAATATCAAATTTTAGAATCGTACAGTAGCAAATTTTAAAATTTTACCCAAAATGATCAGACTTAACGCATGATCATCATTACCGTCTTTAAGTCTAATCATTACCATCTTTAAGTCTGATTATTACCATTTTTAAGTCTGATCTTTACCATCTTTAAGTCTGATCATTACCATCTTTAAGTCGGATCATTACTGGTTTAAGTCTGATCATTAATGGTTTAAGTCTAATCATTATTTTTTTTAAGTCTGTTCATTAAAGTCTGGTCATTGTTTTTTTAAGTCTGGTCATTAATGGTTTAAGTTTGATCGTTACTGGTTTAAGTCTCATCATTAAATTTTTTAAGTCTGATCATTGTTCTTTTTAAGCTTGTCATTACTGGTTTAAGTCTGATCATTGTTTTTTAAGTCTGGTCATTACTGGTTTAAGTCTGATCATTGTTTTTTAAGTCTGGTCATTAATGATTTAAGTCTGATCATTGTTTTTTAAGTCTGATCGTTACTGGTTTAAGTCTCATCATTATTTTTTAAGTCTGATCATTGTTTTTTAAGTCTGATCATTATTTTTTTAAGTATGGTCATTACTTGTTTAAGTCTGATCATTGTTTTTTTAAGTCTGATCATTACTGTAGCAATTTTTGGACGATTATACCCCTAATATCTTTTATGTATTTTTAAATGCATCCGCGTGTGTTTTTTTTATTTACAAAAAGTACCCTGAACTTGAAAAACTATGATTAGTCAATATTTACACGTGACATTATTTTTATGAATTTATAATTTTTATTTATAATTATGGTTTGTATTTGATCCAAACCCTTTTATTTTATCGAAAACCTTAGTTATAAACACAAAATGATTGTATAAACTATTCTTGATAATAATTAATAAAAAATTAAACAAATCATTTTCAGTAGTCCGTACAGCACATTGAGTAGCAGACTTTAAAAATCCATAGCCGTCAACTTCTTTTCGTTCGTCGCTCTTCCCCAAGTGACTTTCCCATTCTCCTCTCTCTCATCAGTCTCTTCCACTAAAACCCTAAACCGTCCACCTCCATCATCTCCACTCGTCCCTGCAGCTTTACAACCCCATCATCTGCGCTTCTACGTCGATTATCAGCCATGAAGCCCAAACTCAACAAAACGCCGACGAAAAGAAAGCTCGACGAAGCGCAAAAGGCCGGTTGCAGTGAAGAGGTTTACAAGTTTAAAATCCTTTTACCGAACGGAACCAGCGTCATAGTAGCATTTTCCGAACCACGATCTGAAATCTCTCTACCTAACTTCGTCCGCGCCGTTAGGGAAGACTGAAGAGTACAAGGACGCATTCAGACACGCCAGTAGCTCTCCCGGTGTGAGGAGAGACATTGACTGGAGTAGTGACGAGCTATACTTTCAGGACTCCGATGATCGCACCATTGAGAAGATGATTCGTTTTATAGACTTTGATCCTTTCGCACTCAACATCTTAAGGCTTTATGTGAGAACAGAGAAGTCGCCACTTTTTTTTTTTGGGGTATAATCTGAGAAGTCATCTTCTTTTAGGCCATCTGTGTTACTAATATGTTCACTCTTTATTTGTCATATAGGATGGTTCTGCAACAGTTCCTGATACTTATGAGGTAAGCTTCCTACTTGTGTTTATATCCAAGTCCAAAATGGGGTAGGTAGTCCGTAGTAGTAGGCTACTAGCTGTGCTTTGGAAATGATTGTGGTATACTCAGTAACCTCATCCATTCATTTCAACCTTACAACTCCTATTTCATTATTCAGTGTTGTTCACGGTGATATTAACAGATAAATAATTACCAGTCTTACTCGTTATTGACCTCCAGTGGATTCTGTGATCAATATCTCTCATTTTATTATAGAATATGTGGGATTTAACTCCCGACACAGACTTGCTCACGGAGCTGCCGGAAGGGTACTCATTTGAAGCCGCACTTGCCGAACTGATTGTAAATACAAAGTCATTTTGGATAAATCTATTGCTGTAGGCGATTGATGTAGCCTCCTTACTCGTGTGCTTAACGAAATTTTTTTACCAGGACAATTCATTACAAGCAGTGTGGACAAATGATGTAAATGAAAAAAGATTGATAAGGTATGTGCTTGCAACTCTATAGTTGCGGTATACCCTTTAGCACTATTGGGTTCTCACAATATAAGCTCTGTGACATTTTGATTCCCCATGTAACGGTTTTATGCAATCTATTATAGTATCACAGAATAAAAAGCGCAGCATGTGCATGTTCCTAGAAAATCCTGTTAATGCATTCCTGATTATTAATCTATTGAGGATTGCAGATACAATTTAAATTTATTTAATGAATCTAGATTTAGTATTTACTCCAAAAGGTATAATGGACTGGCATCGATCTTGTAAAACTGATATATGCTCCTATGCCATTCACTGTTTTAGTTTATTAATTTTCTACCATATATTTCCTAATTAAATCTCTTATGACCATTATACATATGACGTATACAGACAATTCACAAACTCATTTTCTTAATATTACATTTTTCATTTTATCCTACAGCTGCAGAATTATATCAGATATTTGCTGACCGTTAACATTGGATTTAGATCACGATTTTCCAGATTTGCCATTGCTAATGCGATTGCTAGAAATTTAGTACTCTGCATTTATATTTGCATTGAATCTTGCCTTACTGCATCGTTACATTTTGCAGTGTGGAAATCAGTGGCGACAAGATTTCCGTTTTTGACACAGGTCCTGGAATGGATGCTAGTGAACACTACTCCATCGTGAAATGGTAGTTGGTTTGAATATCTTGATCCTAAAAGATCTTGTTTGTTGTCTGAGAATTCTTTTCTGCTTAAACTGTCCTGGACTAATAGTGAGGGATTATGAGATTAATTTCAATCCGTTAGGCAGCTTTTTCATCACTGTCCTAGCAACAATGCATTCTCAATTGAAGTCCAGTAACTCTATCTGAGTATTATTGTCATTTTGTGTGTATTTTGCTATTATGATGCAGTTTCATCGCTAGTGTATAATGCAACAGTAAGATGTGACCTTGATTAATTTGAATATGCGGGTTTACTTCTAGGGGAAAGATGGGTGCCTCATTACATAGGTCTTACAAACGTCAAACAACTCGGGGCAACATCAAGCCACCATATTTACTGGTAAGGGTTACTCATTACAGCTGCTGATGTTTTTATCCTTTCCCTGGAGGATATGACACGTATTCTATGTCTTATAATCTTGAAAAGCTCTTGCCAACCGGGTACAACATTTGGTAATGTACTCCATGAATTCTTCTGACAGTTCATTTTGTTCTTTTAGTTTGAAAAAGTTGTTAGTTTGTAAAACATAGAAGGTTTTGATAAGAAAATGAAGTTTTGGGGGAACAAGGGATTTTTGAAGGGTAGTCATATTTGTCAACTTTACTATTATCATCTCAGAATGATCTCGCCGATTTTGCAGCCTTTCTTTGGCATGTTTGGCTATGGAGGTCCCATAGCATCTATGCATTTAGGAAGGTACTAGCTGTCCATTAGTAAGTTTTGGTGTTGGTGCATTAAGTTGTTTGACCTAAGTAGATGGTCTTGACATTTTATATTTCAGGCGTGCTCTAGTTTCTTCTAAGAGAAAAGATTCAAAGAAAGTATACACTTTAAATCTTGAGAGAGAAGCTCTACTTAGCAAGTCTGGCTCCGGCCGAATGTGGAAGGTATTGACTTCAGTATGGAGCTTTTCAGTTTCTTACAACTCTTGCATTCATGTTTGCTGAACTCTCTTATCTTTTATCATTGACTACTTTCATTGCCGTTTTGCTCTCAGACTGATGGTGGTATGAGGGATCCACTAGAAATTGATATTCAAAAATCCCCTCATGGAAGCTTTACCAAGGTCCCATCACTTGCTTTTCCTTTGGCTTTTTAGTGTTCACATGTCGTAGGGCTTGTTGCCGTTGAATATGAAGTTGTAATTTTTTAATAGTAACTCAATACATGAAAGGATAAAAGATGATGTCCATGTTTATGCAAGCAACATATCAGATGCTGGATGAGCTTGGGAATTCTTGACCACCTTTGGGATATCTAATCTTTGAGTTAACATGTGCATCATAATAGATGTTTTGACAAGAAGATCACGTGGTGGTTGGGACTAAAGTAGAAAGTTGCGCAGTTGAGATTATCACGACTGTCATTTGCTTGTTAGGACCCGAATTCTCCAGTGTTTTGATTAATGTTCTCTACTTCATCTATTGCCATGCTATACCATCACATTTCTCATAGATTGGGAACAAAGGCCGAGTGTTTCTGTTAAATTTAGACCTGTTGTTTTGATGTGTTCCAGCTGGTTCGATTTTGATGTCACTTGTTTTTCAGGTTGAAATATTTAGGCCAAAAATGAAAAGCTTGAACATTTCAGAACTTCAATGTAGACTGAAGGACATCTACTTTCCGTACATTCAGGTCTGCATGACCAAATTTCGGATATTGATTTCATAAGCTCATGTGCTTACAAAATCTATTGACTTTGTTTATCTTGTCAGTTTCGATGTTTCTATATTAAACTTATTTTACCCTCCATTGGTAGCTATATATTTTCCTGAGTTGAGAAAAGGGTTGTGTTTCAATCCCTTTTCATTATGTAAATATTTTGAAGCAATGTTGTGAATGATTTTCTGTCATTTGTGGCATGTTCGCCTTTGTTTGTCAGCTTCCAAAAATTACACCTTCCATTATATTTTTCTGACACTCAGTTTCATGAACTTGAGATGTTTATCTTTAACGGCTTCTGTCTCGCGTACCCCAAATCATTATGGATGAAACTGCAGTCATTATCATTTAACAGTTCCATGGGGAATTTTGACCGCCCTCTTCCAGATAGTATCAGGGAGATATCTTGCCTTTATGTTAATATCGAGTTTATCGTTTTTTTCAGTGTGATGATCTGTCTTCCGTACACAGAACCGCAACACCTGTAGAGTTCGAGGTTTATTGACTGTTGCCCCTGTTTATACGTCCATATCAGACAAAGTTTGAACAAAAATATATTTTTGGTTCTATCAGTTGAAATTGTCTCCTCCAGGTCAATGGTCTTAATTTAGCTGAAGTCGAGGGTGGGGAGTCAGCTGTAACGAACTGGTTCTCTTGCAATGGTCCTGATTTTGTCTTTCAGATTAATATCCATCTGAACAGAGAGGATGATAGCATGGAAAAAGCAGGTTCTTCACCAATTTGTTAATTATTTCTACTGACAATTTAAAAGTTAAAATGCACGACATCGATATGCTCAAGTAGATGTTATTGCATGCATTATTTGGTAATGATGAAAATGTTTTTTATGCTTTCAGGCAGACATACGACTGAAGAAGCTAATGCCCGGTTGAAGTGTGTTTATTTACCAATTAAAGAGGTTTGATAACCAATCTTGTGCTCATGATACTAATGCTTGTTAGTTGCGACGGATACACATTACATTAGAAAGCATTGATATGATTTTGGAAAAGTTAAACTCCGAAGGAGTTGTGATAAAAGAAGGCTTCGCAAGCTTTAATCGTGTTTCCATTCGACGGCTTGGGAGGTTGCTTCCAGATGCTCGTTGGGTAAATTCTCTCATCCTTTACATTCTAGCCCGAGAGGGATGCATCCTTGTTTTGCTAATTCAGTAACATCAGGCTTAATAGCATTAAAAAGAATAATTTACCATGTCAGAACTGCCTGATGAAGTGATTGTTTTAAAGGGGAAACGATTTGTTTGGCTGTCTTTGTATATCTATTTGAAATAGGATAAAAGTATGACTTGTCACTGTCAAGATCCCCCCTTTACTTTTTATTTTGAGCAGTATTTCTTTAACTTTCTTCTGAGAAATAATTCTTCCTGAAAGTTGTTTCTGGTTGCATGTGCCAGACGAGCGTGCACATCTGATTTCATTCATGTTCATTTAGTAGCTCATGCTTGTGTACTTCATATTTTATTTGTGTGTAGCCATGGCTTCCATTCATGGACCTCAGACAAAAGAAGGGGGAAAGGGCTCAAATTTTGAAGAGATGTTGTATGAGAGTAAAGTGCTTCGTTGGTAAAGACAATCATATTGATACAACTGTGCTATTTCTTAATAATGACGCGAACTGTTGTACATTCTATGGGATAATGTTTTTACAAGAACTTTTTTCTGTGTACAACTCACAGTCTGGTTGCAGAAACTGATGCTTCATTGGTGAAGCCAATCATGTTGATACATACAACTGTGCTATTTCTTAATAATGACGCAAATTGTTGTACATTTGTTATGTGGAAGGCTTTTAAAACTGTTCTGTAAACAACTTGTATTCTGGTTGCAGATACTGATGGTGGTTTTAATCCAACTCGTTCGAAGGTACGACTGTTTTTAGTAGCTAACAAGTCGCATTTCGCCTGGGATTTTTTCTCTTAGCAAACCCTCAACAAACACATTGCCCTTTCATCATTTGAAGACTAATGATTATATTATCACAGTCTGATTTGGTTCATCATCATGCTTTTACTACTGTGCTGAAGAGTTTTGGTGATAAATCTCTTGACAAAGACAAAGGTACGAAACATTCATACTGAATTATGTAGCGACTAGGAAGCATATATTATTGTATCTGTATGACAATCCTGGTGGTCTGCACACAGAAGTGAGTGTAGATATTTCTCGAAACGGGAAGAAATTGTCCATATCTCGTCTCCAGAAAGAGTATCTGGAATGGATTTGCAATATGCATGGTGCTTATGACGATGAAAATGAATGTGGTGAGGATCAACCTGTCGTTGTTGTCACTCCAAATAAGAAACAGCTTGGTGTTTCTTCAGATGGTAAGCAGTTAAAAGTTTAAGTTTGTCTCTGATTTTCCAGGTTCAGTGATCTTGAGCAGATTCCTCCCTACCCTCAAATCAGTAATCAGTGTCATTGATCAGTGCTATACATTCCTTAATTATTCTGCAGTTGTTAGGGTGCATCAGGAGATCCAAAAGAATGGCACAGTATGGAAGTCGGGCCAGAAAATAAAGATTTTGAAAGGGGCTTGTGCTGGCTGTCACAACAATAATGTTTATCCAAGAGAGTATCTGGTTCTTGAAGTTGAAGCTTGGAGCTCTCAAGAGGGAGGCTTGCTCGAAGGAAGACATCAACTGGATGAGGCTTATGCGAATAATCGAAGACTGATGTGCTCCTTCCTTTGTTCATTGTTGCAGGATCCCTGTTTTGCTAGTCTCAGTTTTTTTTTGTTTGAGGCGCTGTGCTGTGTTTGTAATGTCTTGGTTTATTGGTGTTGCAGGTGGCATAGTTTGTTGGGTGATTTAGTCAGTTTTGTAGTTGAGTTGTAGGCTGGTTTGGTTTTTGTTTAATGATAATATCATCTTTCTTTCAAAAAAAAAAAACAATAATGTTTATGCGACCCTAGAACGATTTGTGTTGGGAGGGTTTGAAGGAGACCCGGGTGGTAAGTACTTTATATAGTGATAACGGCTTTTGAGCCTTAAATGAAAATTCAACATCATACGCTAGTCGCTATCTGGTCTGAAGAACTTTATTGTATCTGAAATGAGAAGGGGTTTCATCGAAATTTATTTACTCTAATTTAAGAACAAAAAGATGTTAGGAATCCAGTTACTTGTATTTTCATAAGCATTCGGTTGTGTATGCTATAAATATGTTCCGAACTAACCTGTGTGATATGAATGCATTTCCTCAAAAGTGTGCATTAATTTATTTGAGAATTGTTTCTGGTTCATGAGCTTATGTACATGCTGAATTGCTGACAATGTTCGAATCATGCTTCTACAGGAGAGTCTCGACTCATATGCAGGTAATCGTGCATCTTTATGTTATCAAACGCCACCCCTTTATGCCTTGTGGAGTTATTTGCTTCTAGGATCTTTGATTCCTTTAATACTTGGGGCTTTAGGCCTATAGCTCTCCGAGATGAGGAAGGATGTGTTTTGGAGGTGAGAGATGGAATGGCCAATCTGGATGTGCGCAGCTCTCTCTCCATCCCTCTTAATGTGATAGATTCCGGGAAGGCAAGCAAATAAGGCCATGTTTTTGTATATTTTCTCCATAGAGGAACTCTCTCATAATCTATTTGGTCTGTGTTATTGTTTAACCTATAATTTTTGATAATAGTGTGTGGTAGTGGAGACGGCAGAGTGGAATTCTCAGCTGGCAAAATTATATGAGAAGGCTCCAACTATGATTGAGATGTTAAGTGAAAGAAATTGCCTAGACTTGGATATTGATGGGGTTAGTATTTTAGTTTCTACTTTGCTAGAATGTTCAGCTGTAGAATATTTAGCGGTAGCTGAAAACATATTTTTGAATGTGTTTAAGTTTGCAATACCAAACCATCCACTTGCAATAACTGTACTGAGCTTCATTTACTTTATTGATTGATTGATGTAATTATCGTCAAGCTTTTTTCTTTATAGGCACTGCCGCTTGCTACTGCCATATATGCTGGTCAAGCACCTCCTCAGGAGATTGTTGCTGTTGTTAGGCCAAAATGTTTTACCCCGTCACCATCAAACACTTTGGAGCAGAAATACATAGTCAATGATGGTTCAGAAATGACTATGGAAGTTAAATTTTTCGCAAATAGTGAGGATTTCTCATGCTCAGAACATGTGTACTCTATCCGAAGATATTCATCGACAAGACGGGGAGTGGATGGTTTGTATATCTTCCCTCTCGGATCTAAGCTTCCGGATATTTTTACAAAAGCGGGAAGATACACATTTTCATTCATTATTGTAAGTTTATGAACACCATAGTTTTGTTCTCAATTTTTTCCAATGTCTATGTTTTTTTATATAAAAAAAATCTTGGTGACAGAAAAATTCAGACATAAAATCTTTTGAGGCAAAAGTTGATGTAGATCCATCACCTATGGCCACCAAATGGAAAGTTTCAAGTTCAATCCAGTATCCTTGGAAATTAAGGTAAGCGTAGAGGTATACTAGAAATCATCCATAGTTATTTATGTGGTTCCATCTTTGTCGATGAGAATTTATGGTCTCATCATTGTTGGGATGCCTTTGTTGATGCACTAATGTGATGACAATTTATTGTTCTATGGCAAATAGTGGATGATCTCTTATTCTAGTGATTTTATCGAATTAGTTTGGAACGTTGTGCAAAGCTGTACTAGACTAGAGCATGACTTGTCATAAGCTAGTTGCATATTCATCAACTTTCATCCATGACTTGTGGAAACAACTTTATACCTGGCTTAAGAACTGTCTTCAACAGGATAGGGCAATGTCATCCAAATTTTGATTTAACATGCTATGATGAATATGGAAATCGTATCCCATTCAGTTGCATGCCAAAAGTTGACATGGCATTGAATCTGAAGAGGAGCGTAAGTTGTAAAATAAATGTAGCGAAGATGGAGCTATCACATGATAAGTTGACCTTGCATTTTAAGGTATGCGAATCATTGCATCTGTTCTCCAAGTCATTTCTTCGAAAATATCTTGCTATGCAATTTCCAATATAATTTTGTTATTATCATTTTCAATTTATAATCATCTAGGATGTTACCATTGAAAGCAATGAGCTTGACCAAATCCGGCCAAACTATGAAGCTACTTTGGTGTTGTCCTCTCCCGATGCACTATTATCAGTTAACATACCATGTCAAGGTAGGTTCCGTGTTACTTAATTTCAGCTATATAGCTATAGCCCAACTGAGATGACACCTCATGATAATTCACTATGACCATTACTTCGCATTCTAATATGATTTTTTATCTGTTGGCATTTCTTTGGTAGTGACTCCTGGACCCTTACAAAATGTTGAAGTGCTCCCAAAAAACTTTGGGGACAACCTATACCCGGGGTGTGTAATTGAGCAGTTTGAGTTAGAGGTACCATGAGAGCCTCTTAATGCTACTACTGTAATTATAAAGTTGAGACATTATACACTTGTTGGAAATGGAATGTGAACACACCTTACTTGAGTGGGCTTTCTAATCACAATACATAATTTTTGCTTGTTATACATTTGAAAACTGTTCAATAACAATTATGTAAAAAATGTTTAATTTCTGCAATTAATAGTTACAATATAAATTTTTTTTTTTTTACAAAAGATATAGTGTTAATATCAAATTTCTCCGAGTTCTTACATGTTGGTACCTCTTCTTGCAGTTTTTCGATGCATACGGCAAACATGCTTTGGGAGGATCAGTTGCAGTAATTCTTGATGGATTCGCCTTTCTAGATAATGTCGGATCAAAACGTGAGGTTAGGGTTTGTTATTGTAGGCATTATGGTTATGGGCATACTTAGTGACGTGGTTGAACTTGGGCTTGAACCTCCGGATTTCCTTTGGCATTCTCTTCATTTGACCTTGTTTGATCATTGATGGACTAGTTAGCTTTTCTGTTGATTGATAAACTGTCATCTTCTTCTAGTATATTCTTTAGGAATAGGATTCTCTACTGCATGCTAACTGTGCTGGCACAAATCATTCCATATAAAACGACTGTCTTATTGTATAAGCACAATTAGTGTGCAGTGGAGGATCTTATTACTGCTTAGACCAATCAATTCAATAAAGTTGTATATATGTGTATGATAACTTAATATTAGTTAACATGGGGCGGTATGAAAAAGAAGTTTAAAGTGGTTTAATATGAATGTTTCTATCCTTCGGTAGAGTAGCATTGTTTTAGCTTGATGGACGTCACCTGTGTTTTTGTGACTCTGCAGTCTGCAAGCCGCATCCATTAAATGATCTAACTTATCACATGTCAAATGATTAAGAATCTTATGGTCATATATCTTTTGGGCCAGATTGACGAACAAGGGTGTCTGAACCTTAGTGGTATCTTAAAAGTCACTGCAGAACATGAACAAAACGGTAACAATACCACCCTCTTCCTTGGGAATTTTCTGATCTTGTCAATTGAAAATAAAAGGCTATTTTTACGATGCATTGGCCTGTATTGACCTAGTTTAGCAGTTCCTCAGTGGCTATCATGTACTTTTATGTTTTATCTAACTCAAATTTGCGAGATCTTTGCTTAATGGCCTGTACTCACATGATCCTTAAATTTTTATTAATTCACCATTCCCACATGCATTGCACTTAGAATTGGGAACCAGAAATATGTCACTCTTATTGCATCCACGACTTTTCATGTTACCTGGTGTCCACGTCTTTTTAGTAGTAATTCATTATTTCTTACACAACTGGCTGGCCATCTTGTATTTTCACTGGCTATATCTTAACCAGCTTTTCAAGATATTCTTTCGTTTAATTGAAAGGATCAAACTCGTATGAACTCTGTTTTAACATTTCTATCTTTATCGCCTTCGTATGAATTTTTGAGATGGGAATGACTTACAAGTGCAATAGATTTTCCTTCTGAACTATTTGGCTGGATTTCTTTTGTTTATGTTTCACTGTTTGAAAAATGAATGTCACTTACATGTTTCCTTTCTGCGATGATCATTAGTTTCAATCTCTCTCATTTCTGAAAGCGAAGTACTTAGAAAAATGGCGTTTCAAACGAATAGAAGCATTCTCAAATTTGCATCAGAGGTTAGTACTGCTTTAGCTTTCTTTCCAATGGATATTATCAAATAGGCATTGCTTACCCGTATTTGTAGTTCTGTTTTACTGATACTCATTCCTCATATCTTGACATTCACTTGTGTCGCAAGGTTGCAGCTACCAGAAAAGGAAAGTGGAACCTGTGTTTGTTTAGATTTATTATGTTTTAAGTTTTAACATTGTGATTTGGTTATTAGGTCGAAGTCATTCAAGCACCAAGTGCGAAAAGTGAGAATATTCACTATCAATCTGTGGATGGAAAGTTCCCACCGCTTGTACAAGCCATAATGAACTCCTTAGATAACGAAGAAGAGGTAATGCACTGTTCATGTCTGCATGGTTGTCTTTTCTCTGAAGTGTTACTCCTATTGTTATCTTTTCAACTTAAGCTTGCGCTATTCATTATAGTTAGTATGGGTATGTTCCCAATGCCAGCTTAAGTTGCATGCCACTAAAGCCTCAGCTTGAGCCACAAATTATTTTTAAAAACATATTAAGGGAACTTAAGCTAGAAATACTTAAAATCTAACGCTACTGAATGGACAAGAGTTAGTCCAATTTAAGAATTTAACATCACTATTTACAGTTGAATGAATTTGAAAATTGATGAATTACTAAATCCTTTCCAATATTCTTGATTTTTTAAATATAGAAGTATATAGAAATGAATGAAATTTGTTCTAGATGAGTTTATGCAAGATGATGTTTGTTTTCACATTTTAGAGTTGAACATGAAGTAAACTCCATATATATGAATTGAGATTGAGTTGAGTTGGATTGAAACAAACCAAACCTTCATCGGAGTTAATTGGATTTAACCGACGAAACTTATCGGAACTTATGGTTTTGTGATTAAAACAGAGTCCGAAATTAGTTAAATTAATATTGAACTTTAAACAATCTAATAACCAATGATTTATGTAATTAACTCCAGAAGAATGAGACCTTAAGTTTAAATGTTTTAATTTGAACTCTAAATCATTTTCATTTGTATTGTTGGTTTGAGAGTGCTGAACCCAAACAATGTTTGCTGATTTAACCGAGAGAAAGACTAATGTGTTGCTTTTAATACATGTACTTTGACATTTCTTGCTCCTGCAGGAACTTCTCAAAGCTGTTATAGATATTGGTAAAGGCATTGGTGTTATAGAAGAAGAGCTGAATATTCTCCAAGTTCAGAAAAAAGAAATTGAGCAAGATTTGTTAGCTTTGCAAGGTTTGAGTAACACCTCTCTGTATTCTACTAATTGTACCTTCGTAAATTTATAGGGTTAAGTCTTCAGCTCCTACAATGAAAGAACACAATGGCTTTAGATCGTTACTGTTTGTTACTTCATTATCAACATGTAAGATGTTGAAAGGGCCTTAATGTGCCAGACAACTTGTTTGTTCTATTTTTCCTTTTCCATCTTGCTGGGTCAGATTTATCATACACTACCATGTTTTTGCTCAGAGGATTTAAGTTTTCAGAATATAGGTTAGGGTTGGTTAACTATTCGATTGTATTTAAATCGAACACCATATATTTGCAAGCCTCATCTGGCCAAGTGCTCGTCTTCTGGCAGCTGCCCACCGTATAAACCTAACTAATACCAATGTTGACGTTAGAAATGTTTATGTCTAATGTGACAGCAGTAATAGTTTGCTCTATTTTTGAGGTACTAATCTTTTCTTTTTCCTTTCATTCTCAGAACGTCAACCACATACCCATGTTAACAGCTCTCCAGAAACCAAGCAGGTGATGAATGTAATCAAAAGTAAAAGTGAGTCAGCAGCTTCTTTAGTCTACTATTTACAAACAAGAGAAACGCTAGAAGATCCATTTAAGACCTTTATGGCCGATGTTGTTGGCATAGTGTCACATCTTGGAGTTGTGCGGAGTAAAGAGCTTAGTAGGTAAGGTCCTCATGAATAACTTGTTGCATTCTGTATACTGTCTTACCTTCTTTTTACCTGCTTATTATAGCAAGTCAAAAAACCATCCACCTGATAGTTAAGCGGGTATATGCAGAGTATTGGCGGCGTATCTGGGTGAAGATCAAATGCTTGCAGTTGTCTGTAGAACTGGTGATGCCACAAGTGCACTCCAGAAGTCCCAAGATGAAAATGCTGTTGCGACTACACTGGGAAAATCCATTCTCCGTCAATTTGACGTGATATGTCTAGAGGACATCAGGTAACTCATTTGTTAACCGGCTGTTTTCCTAATATGCAATTCATGAACTCTGACATATTTCCTGATTATTGCAGGCCTTTCACAGGGGAATATGTGCCATGTGACTATCAAATGGCTCTATTCTTGAGAAACCCAACGTTGGAGAATGGGGACAGTCCGGCGGGGTTCCTGGGATATGCCGTTAATATGGTGAATTTAGAGATTTCCCATATGCAAATAAGAACAAGAACTGGACACGGACTCAGGGAAACATTATTCTATCGACTGTTTGGCGAGCTACAGGTTTATGAAACAATGAATCATATGAAACAGGCATCGGCATGTGGGTGCTTGAACCAAACTGCTGTTTCCCTAGATGGGGGAATCGCCAGAGGAAATGGAGTTTTTACCTATGGAATCAGGTAAGTAATGAACTATTGAGAGGTTATTAATATCATTAACCCATTCAAGGAAAGAAATGATAGTTTATGGGCTGAGACCAACAAGCTTTCTTATTCTGTAGGAACCCTGAAGTATGCTTCCCAGTGGTTACTCTGGAAAGTTCTAATCTCTCTCAAGATGAGCGAGAAATTTTGAAGAAGACGGAGGAAAACAGAATGGAGCTAATCATGAAATATAACCAAATAATGTGGTTGACTGACATACACAAGAAATCAAAAAAGATCTTTAAAAGAAAAAGCTCGCAGTACAAGAAATTCATGGACCAGAAAGGATATTTGTTAAGGGAAGGGCGCCTTCTGGCGTACAAAGATCCCGGCAGCAGCTCTAATAGTGCCTGATGGATGCGAATCATTGAAAGTGTTTTATCCATCTCATTCTGTCCATATTCAGGCTTGGAGTAGTATGATACATTATTATCTTTTGGCTTTTAGTTTGTAGGAAATGTAATTATAGACTCCTATAATTATTATGATTGGTTCAACCATATTTCCTGGACGCATGGTCAATTCATAAGTACGATATGATCAATGAGAACAGAAGAAGATGAAGGAACGCTTGTGACGGGGAAACATCCACACAAATTGTAGGAGAAAGTGCGATAGATGCGATTTAAACCTTTGACCTCATGAATACCATGCAAAGATCAACTAGTAGTCCGCTATCATTTTTGTTTTGCAATTAGGTTTTGACATGAAAGGTATGTACGTGTTTTGACTTTTGATAAATAGATTTTGATTGATCTTTATATCAATTACATACATGAGCACAATCAAATTAATGCTTCCTATATAATTATACATTTTATTCCAATGTACTTTTCAAAGTGTTTATACTGCATTTTTTTGGGAAAATGCATTCCGCAAGCCATCATATGTAAATGATAAAAGTAAAACACAAATAAAGTGATTGTTTCATTATTAGAAACTGAAATACATGCACTCCAAATCATCTTAATGACTAAAATTT
The DNA here is from genome assembly GCA_033675215.1 of Rhodiola kirilowii. Taxonomy (NCBI): domain Eukaryota; kingdom Viridiplantae; phylum Streptophyta; class Magnoliopsida; order Saxifragales; family Crassulaceae; genus Rhodiola; species Rhodiola kirilowii. Next base: position 9,063,602 of record CM066201.1, read on the forward strand.
ATCAAAACACACATTACTTTGTATATGCGGTGAGGTGATTAATCAGTTAGTTGTTCGATCTACTTTGTTGAACTTCTTAGGCAGAACAAGTTAGCATGCTAATAAAGGCTGTTAGGACAGAAACTAGCATACAGGAAATGATACCCAGTTCGGTGTTATCAAGCCTATGTCTGGGGGGGTTTATCCCTAGCCCGGTGGAAAACAGTTCACTATAATCGAGCTTAGAGTATAAGGTCTTATGTTTGCAGACTCCCTCTCAAACAACCGTTCATTCTAACACTCCAGTGAGTTACCATATAAGCTCCCCGTAGATCTGACATCTCTCTCTTTGTCCACCAAATCTACTCCCGAAGATTGCAGTCCTCTCCCGAAGACTTAGCAACAATTATTTTCAACTTGTGTAACTTTGATTCGTGCAGCAGTCAATCTCGAGCAGCAGCGCTTGAACAGATTGACTCGTACGTGTTGAGCTTGTAGGCAATGATCACCTTCTACGGAATGAAAGCTCAACACCGATCGATCTCCCTCTCTATATAAGTGTGTATAAGTGTTCAACTTCTGAGATCGATATTGGACTTCAAACCCCAACAATGTATATATAGATGCTTAGGGATCTTACCAACTCTGGTTAGAAGATCTTCTTGAACAAACCTCACACTTTGAGCTGCCTCAACTAGATAGTTGATGTAATCGTACCTTCTATTGTTTAGCGTCGTTGTAACAGTATATTATTTTATAAGCATCTCTTACTGTCAGCGCCGTATATCTTTCTTTGCCAGTAATGTATTGTTATATATATCATCTGCTGCTGTCAGCACCGTAAATCTTTATCTGCCAACAGTGTCCAACGATGTTGTAACAGTGTAGTGATGTACCAGTATGTCCTACTGTCAGCGTCGTGTAGCTTTATCTAGCAACAATGTCCAATGTTGTTGTAACATTGTAGTGATGTATCAGTATCTCCTACTGTCAGCGTCGTGTATCTTTATCCAACAACAATGTCCAATGTTGTTGTAACATTGTAGTGATGTGACATTATCTCCTATTGTTAACGCCGTATATCTTTATCCAGCAACAACTCTTCCTAAGATACTTTAAAGATCTTGAACAAATCTTCCTAAACCACTTTTGACATCATGTCTTCTAAGAATTTTGATTTAGGTGAATTCAATCTGCAGCAGTCGTGTTCAACGCCCGAGTTCCACCATGGTCTTGAACAACTCCGTATCTTAATGCTTGAACAACTTGAAGTCGTTTTGCCAAACTTCATGCCACATAAGAACTAACAAAACACAAATGTATTTTTATTTTGAATTCCTAAAGATAAATGATAAAAGAGGGTCATGGAAGGAAAAAAAATTATGGTGCAGTTTACTAAAATGTTAACAGCGTCAGTTTCGTTTCGTATTTTTTTGAAGCAAAACATAATGACATCGTTTTGATAGAAACGATGACGTTTTGACATTCACAGCATTTTAGTGCGCTGCATTGGATCCGAATCCGTCACAGAAAAGAGAAAAGTATTTAGGAATCGAAGAGATAAAAGTAAATAACGCCATCTTCCAGACCACTGTAAGAAAGAAAAAGTATTCTTTTTGTTAGCTTTCTTGTGATATTTTGTGAGTCATTTGATTATAGAGTCTAAAGAAATTCTCCTCTTCCCATAATATTAGGAAAAACACTATTTGATTTTGGAAGTAGGAAAAAGATCAGGTGAGAAGTATGTATTTTTTTTAGAAATAAGAATTTATTTGAACCATTGATTTTAAAGATCAAACGGTGGTGATTAAATTGAATTTTTTAATATAATTATCAAATAAATACGGTTAAGGGGCATAATTGGAATATCAATATAGCATCAATCGTGCCTGTTGTACGAAACCGTTTGTTTCGTGCATCTTTTGCGTTCAAATCCTCGTATGTCTTCTGCCGCAACCCTAATTTTGCTAGTCGTCCCCAATTATATAGCGTTTCATTCCGTCTCCTGTTCCAATCGTCCCCAATTGAAGCTTTCATTCCGTCTTCGTCGAACACTTTTTGTAGTTGAGCACATCCGACGTTCGCAGTTCAAATATGGCCGACGACTTTAATTCAGGTACTTAGATCCATAGCCGTCCGGATAAATTTAGGTTCTGTTCTTGTTTACCTCGTCTGGAATCGTTGGTTACATCGTTTTTTTTCAATCGTTTGCGGCGGAGTAGATGGTTGTCCGTAGCTTCGATGGAAAAGGGTTAGGATTGGTTTTGGTTCGAAAACAACGGGAACAGTTATGTGGGAATTATAGTGTGACGAGAATAACCCTGCAACTGTAGATTTACGTGATTTTGGTTACAGATTTTAATCAAATCGTGGCTGTTGATTTTCTAAATTAAATGGACAGGATAATTTCTTATTTCTCACCTTAATGGCACTTCTCACCAGATCTCAACCCTTGGAAGTATCACTTGTTCCAAAATTTAAAAAAAAAGGTTCTGAATTTTAGAAGCTAAGCGGTATAATTAAACAATGGTCAACATTTTAAATCCATTCCAATAGGTTCATATGATTGATATAATTAATCATTGTCCATTGTACATAAATTCATCAAATTATATTCTTTATTTATATGAATGTGGTTCAGGTAAAAATCATTGTCATATATGAAAATTAAAAATCAGATTTTAAGTTGATACGTGTTCAATTTCGTCGAAATCTTGGAAATAACACGGGGGAATTATTCATTATAGTCATTTCACAAATCTCGAATTTCAAATCAGACTTAAATTGGAATGATCAAACTTAACTTGAAATGATCAGACTTAATAATCAGACTTAAAACAGCAATATCCAGAATTAAACGGCAATATCCAGACTTAACTTTGAATAATCAGACTTAAAACAGCAATATCCAGACTTATACAGCAATACTCAGACTTAAACAACAAATATCTAAACTTAACTTGCAATGATCAGACTTAACTTACAATGATTAGACATAATAATCAGACTTAACTTGGAATTATCGGACTTAAACAGCAATATCCAGACTTAACTTGCAATGATCAGACTTAACTTGCAATGATCAGACTTAATAATCAGACTTCAAACATCAATATCCAGACTTAAACATCAATATCCAGACTTAACTTGCAATGATCAGACTTCACTTGGAATGATCAGACTTAAAACAATAATATCCACACTTAAAACAGCAATGATCAGACTTAACTTGCAGTGAGCAGACTTCATAATCAGACTTAATTGGAATGATCAGACTTAACTTGGAATGATTAGACTTAACTTGGAATGATCAGACTTAATAATCAGACTTCAAACAGCTATATCCAGACTTAAACAACAATATCCAGACTTAAACAGCAATATCCAGACTTAAACAGCAATATCCAGACTTAAACAGCAATATCCAGACTAAAACATCAATATCCAGAATTAAACAGCGATATCCAGAATATCTATACTTAAAACAGCAATATCCAGACTCAAAACAATAATATCCGGATTTAAACAACAATATCCAGATTAAACAGCAATATCCGGACTTAAAACCACAATATGTAAATTTTTAGGACGATTATACCCTCGCATCTGTTATGTATTTTTAAATAAGTCAATTTTCATTTTTTTATTTACAAAAAGTGCCCCGAATTACGATTTGTCGAAATGTACGCGTGGCAATATTTTATTGGGTTTTGAGTTTTTATTTATAACCCTAGTTTTTATTTGATCCGTTACATATGGGTGGGGGTCATATACAAATCACTGTTATTTATAAAAACTAAAACCAAATTTTAAGCTGACACGTGTCCAATTTCGTCAAAATCTCGGATATAACACGGAAGGGTGTTATGATCATTTCACATGTATCGGAATGATCAGACTTAACATGGAATAACCAGACTTAAACAATCAAACTTAAATTGGAATGATCATATTTAAATTGGAATGATCAAACATAAAAATCAGACTTAAAACAGCAATGATCAGACTTAAATTGGAATGATCAGACATAAAAATCAGACTCAACCAGCAATGATCAGACATAAACAACAATGATGAGCCTTAAATTGGAATGATCAGACATAAAAAACAGACTTAAAAGCATGTGGGGTTGTAGCCGAGTTGGCTCACCACTTGGCTTCATAACCAAGTGGTCTTGAGTTGAACTCCCCACAAATGCACCATTCCCACCAATATTTGGTGAGGAATTTCCTCCCTTCACAGGAGGTGCTTCCCTCCCCTTTCAGGAGGTGCTTTCCTCCCCTCACAAGAGGTGCTTCCCTCCCTTCGCAGGAGGTGGTCGAGGTGGCTTCGCCTTCGCCACGGCTCTGAAGATAGACTTCGCCCGTGAGGTAGTTGATTGCTCGGAGATTTGCTTCGAAGTGGATGTGTAAAGACGCCACAAGGCTTGCGCTTCAATGGAGATTGATGAACTATATTAGCTTGAGAATTTCAGTAGTCTTGTACAATACATGTATACATCCCATAAAAAAAATCAGACGTAAAACAACAATAATCAGACTTAAATTGGAATGATCAGACATAAAAATCACACTTAAAACAGCAATGATCAGACTTAAATTGGAATGATCTGACATAAAAATTAGACTTAAAAATAGCAATGATCACACTTAAATAGCAATGATCAGGCTTAAATAGCAATGATCAGGCTTAAACATCAATAATCAGACTTAAATTGGAATGATCATACTTAAATTGGAATGATCAGACATAAAAATCAGACTTAAAACATCAATGATCAGACTTAAACAACAATGATTAGACTTAAACAACAATAATCATACTTAAATTGGAATGATCAGACATAAAAATTGGACTTAAAACAGCAATGATCAGACTTAAACGGCAATGATCAGACTTAAATTGGAATGATCAGACTTAAAATAGCAATGATCAGATTAAAAAGCAATGATCAGACTTAAAGAGCAATAATCAGACTTAAATTGGAATGATCAGTCTTAAAACAGCAATGATCAGACTTAAAACTATTACTGTAGCAATGATCGGACTTAAAACAACAATGATCAGACCTAAAAATATTACTGTAGCAATGATCAGACTTAAACAGAAATGATTAGACTTAAAACTATTACTGTAGCAATTTTTAGGACGATTATACCCTCACATATGTTATGTATTTTTAAATAAGATAATTTTAATTTTTTTATTTATAAAAAGCGCCCTGAATTACGATTGGTCGAAATATACACATGTCAATTTTTTATTAGATTTTTAGATTTATTTATAACTATAGTTTGTATTTGATCCGAATATGTTACCTATTTATAATATATATATTGAGTGCGGTTCGGGTACAAACCAATTTATAAATAAAAACTACAAACCGATTTTTAAGCTAACACGTGTCCTATTTTAATCGAAATCCCGGACAACACACGGAGGGGTATTATAGTCATTCCACACGGAGGGGTATAAACATAATAATATTATTTTCAATTTAGTCCAAGAGTTATATCAAAAAAAAAATTTAGTCCAAGAGTTATGTATCAAAAAAAATTTAATCCAAGAGTTGTTAATGATCAGACTTAAAGACTTAAAGATCAGACTTAAAAATAGATAATGATCAGACTTAAAAGATTTCATTATCAGACTTAAAAATAGTAATGATCAGACTTAAAAAGCAGCAATGATCAGACTTAAAAGACTTAATGATCAGACTTAAAAATAGACAATAATCAGACTTAAAAGACTTAATGATCAGACTTAAAACACTTAATGATCAGACTTAAAAGACTTAATTATCAGACTTAAAAAACATAATGATCAGACTTAAAAAGCAGCAAAAGATCAGATTTAAAAGACTTAATGATCAGACTTAAACTTGGAAATGATCAGACTTAAAAAGCAGCAATGATCACGCTTAAAAGACTTAATGATCGTTGTTTTTTTAAGCTGATCATTGTTTTTTTTAAGTCTGATCATTGCTTTGTAAGTCTGATCATTAATGGTTTAAGTCTGATTATTAATGGTTTAAGTCTGTTCATTATTATTTTTAGTCTGTTCATTATTTTTTTTAAGTCTGATCATTGTTTTTTAAGTCTGGTCATTAATGGTTTAAGTCTGATCATTGTTTTTAAGTCTGATCATTACTAGTTTAAGTCTCATCATTATTTTTTAAGTCTGATCATTGTTTTTTTAAGTCTGGTCATTACTGGTTTAAGTCTGATCATTGTTTTTTTAAGTCCGATCATTACTGTAGCGACAGTCAAATTTGCTACAGTAAAGCAAAAGTCAAAATTATTCTAAATGATCATACTTAACGCATGATGATCAGACTTAAAAACGTACTGTAGCGAAAGTCGAATTTACTGTAGCGAATTTTAGGACAATTATACCCCTCCTATCTTTTATATATTTTTAAATAAGTCCGCGTGTGTTTTTTTTATTTACAAAAAGAACCCCGACAGAATGAAGTTCGGATGAATTTTGATTGGCCAACTTTTACACGTGTCAAATTTTTTTATGGGTTTATAGTTTTTATTTATAATAGTGGTTTGTATTTGATTCAAAGTCATATATATTTTTATAGTTAGAGTGCAAATTAGAAATTCAAATTGTATGTTTTTAGTGCTCATGCTTATTACCTAGGATTCATATCCCGTGTAGCCAAGCTATTTACGGACATTCGAAAACGACGTAGTTTTGATAAAATTATATTAACACTACGTCGTTTTATTTATATAACCCCTAAATTGATAATTGAACCTTTTTTCAAAAGTACGCAATTTCAGTTTAAAACTATATAGTTTAATTTTAAAATACATTCAACTATATCGTTTACTCAATTGGAGTAAATAGCTCGATTGCACCAGATTTTATTCTTTACTACCTGATCAAAATAGTGCACTAATTAGATATCAAAAAATATATAGAGCACTAATTAGTTTATCAAAAAAAATAGAGCACTAATTTAATTTCCCCCAGAAAAATCAAAATAAAATAAAATGGAAAAATAAACAACTGAAAGTGAAACTTCACAATTCGGGGAGCAAAGGAGGAAGAAGAAGGTCAGTCCGCCATGTTTCAACCTAACAGCCAGGTCGGTAAACATCTACCTCGCTCATCGATTCTTCGGTCTAACATGATTTTTTTTTCCGCAGACCAAATTTTCATGTTTCTATTTCGCTCATTAGCTTCCCACACTTGCAAATCTGTTTTTGTCAAATTCAGTTCGATAATTTATTCCTGGTGAGAATGTGCGAGTGGAAATGTTGCTAATGTTCTCAAAATTGTTGAATTGGGGTTTACTGTTTACTTGATCTTCAATTTGATATTTTTAAAAAAAGAAAAGAAAAAAGAAGAAGCTGAAACCATATGGAGGGGTAAATTAAAATGCAGTCTAATATCTGGTAAATTATCACGATTCCCTAAGAGGTAGAAATCTGTGACACATTTCTGACCTAATTTAATTATTGATGCTTTTTATATGGTTCATTTTAGTTTGATTTTTATTAATTTGGGCTCCATAAGGTCGTTTAGTGTTAGTAAAGGATTAAACTTTTTTGTATACAAAGTTGAGTTTGGTTCAAAAGTGGTACGTCATACGTGATGTTTCACTTTTCTAATACTAGAGCCTTCAATTAGTAAGCTGATAGGAAGATTTCCGCACACTGCTATATGTGCTGAAAATGATGCATCAAAGTGGTGATTTGTATTCATACTCTTTGATTTTCAAACACCAACTAAATGTCTTATAATAGAAATTGTATATAACAAAGATCTAATCACATTCGTGTCTTTGACATTTTGCATCTGTTGTTTCAGCTTGCGGCACATCCCATTGCGTCAACTATTCAAGATTCTTCTGGAATGATTCATGCGGATCAAGCAGACCAGAAGAAAACCTCGGTACCTGTAAGCAATAATGTTCAAAATGGCGGGGTATCTCAAGGAGAATTCATCAACTTTGGTACAAAGGTATCCCATAAATATTGAAGAATGTCTTTACATCTTTCAGAATTTGGCGCTGTTCAAATTTCACATTTTGGTATATTCACTAAGACATTGGTTGATATACATTCACTGCAGAGACTCCAGGATGAGTTAGAAATGCTAGGACGAAAGAGTAAACAGCATGAAGAGAATCTCAATTTTTTGACAAACCAGAGTAACATTGTGGAGAAGTCGATCCTTGATTTGCCAGGTCAGTTACTAGATTTGGCTAGACAGATGTATGCAAAATAGTAAATGGCATAGTTTGGAAGGCTGATTTGTGTTGATATCTATGATCGATGTTGGCGAAGTATCTTATGTTTCTGGCCATATAATGAACAAGTCTGGAGCTATGCATATATCCCGTGAAGACAAAAAATATTATCCAGTAGACTCTTTTCCCTAAAGTCAAGTCACCATCCATCAGTGGTTTTTAGTTTTTGCTGTGTAATTCTCTGTATGAACTATCTTTGGTATGGTAACCGAAATAAACTAAAGAAATCATCTGGAAATGCACTAAGGACGGCAGCCATGTTAGTGATGGGGCATGTTATCTCTGTCAAAGTGACTGATTTATGTATTCAGTTGGAGAGCTTCCAAGCATTTACTAATGGTCGTATACAAACTGCATGGCATAACTGAAATGTTTTGGAAATTCAGTCATTGTTTTAGATATAGAATGTGTCTTGCAGTTGTGCCCAGAAAGGATCCAGGATCGGCGGGGTCCCTGAATGAAGATGACATGGCTTCCGAACAAAATCAGGAAAAAGCAATAATTGAAAAAATTTTACAGCGTGAGAAATTTGCTGCTGCTGTTTTGTACCAGTTGAATACCCGTCACAGTAACATGGCTGCCAGTCTTGCTTGGACCAATGATGTGCTTGGTGTTGTTGCCACACTTGGGAGAATCGAGGATGACAACCTTAGCAGGTCATTCGAAGTTTTGTTTGGTTCAGTTACTATCTGCATGTGATTGGTGTTTACAATGTTAGATAAGGGTGACATGTTTTGTCTCTGTGCTCCAGGGTGCTTTCAGAATATCTAGGGATAAGTAATATGATGGCCATTGTCTGCAAGACATACGAAAGTGTCAGAGCACTTGAAACCTATGATTCAGAAAATAATATCATTAGAACTTCCGGTCTCCATGGTCTTGGAGCTTCTATGGGTAGGCCTTTGGATGGACGTTTCCTTGTTATCTGTCTTGAGAACTTGAGGTATGATGCCTTCTTGGGGAATTTTGTAGTTTTCCTTTGGCTTTTTTCATTCTCAATTGCCAACTCTCTAATTCTATTATTACAGTAAATATTTTTTCTCCATTTTTCCATGTGCAGACCTTATATTGGTAAATTTGTGGCAAATGACCCACAAAAGAGGCTTGATTTAGAAAAGCCTCGGTTACCAAATGGAAAGTGTCCGCCTGGTTTTCTTGGATATGCAGTGAACATGATCACCATAGAAAGCACAAACTTACTTTATCTTACCTCCCGTGGCTTTGGCCTTAGAGAAACTTTATTTTATCATCTCTTCTCTCGTCTTCAAGTGTACAAGACACGATCAGAAATGCTAGCTGCTCTATCCTGTATGAGTGATGGAGCTATATCTTTAGATGGTGGGATCATTAAAAGTACTGGTGTATTTTCTTTAGGTGACAGGTACGAACTCTCATACAAATGCACTACTATCTGTATCACTTATGCATTTTGATTTTTGTCTGTTAAGTATCAACAGCTGGCCTCCTCTGGAAAACCTGCTGTTTTCTTTTCTGGCATCATATAGTAAGACTGTTGTTGTAACTAGTTGACCATTATATCTGTTAATATTTAGTGGACTGATAATATGCTACCGTGATGGGCTACAATTTTCTGTCAGGCAAGAAATAGATGTTATATTTCCAAAGAGCTATGGGATGGCTGGATGGCCCGTTGAGTATTATGAGAGAGAAATTAAGATGAGAGAACTTCAGTGGAAAAAAGATATGATTTCTGAAGATATTCGAAGAGAACGATCACTCTTGGAGCACAGTCAGACTGCATTTGCGTTAAAGAAACAAGAGTATCTACAGTTCCTTACTCAGAGCTCATTGTACATGAGTCAGGTATTTAGTCTAGCTGTTTAAACACCATTCAGTGTTCAGTATTGTAGTCTTACACATAAGAGACATAATAATTACTGATTGATTTCCTTCCCACTGGTTGAGAGTTCTTATCCAAACAATGACAACTTTCCTTTTCATTTTGTTTCCCATCATATTGTATGCTACTCTTGGCGCAAGTGATATTTAATTTCGCTTCCTCAACTCTGTTCATCGAATGTGCAGCAACATGGCCAGGCAGCTCAAGAGAATCTGACACCACTGCCAAGATGATTCTCACCCATCAAACTCGCAAATTCCTCTTCCCTTGGATAAGCATAATGCTAAATTTTGGTTGCAAAGTGGGACATCATGACCAGGTGTTCTGGAACACCACCTGAAGGCACCCACCTCCACGCAGTTAAGGGGTAAAAAGACCATTATTTGATTCCCTGTATTGTGTGTGCTTCTGTATGAACTTACTAAATTAATAATTTGCTCGCATTAGTTAACTATTGCATAAACTCTTCATCTAATATCTTGTATATCTGCCTGATTATATTCTCCCCCGTTGGAGCTGACTCAGTTTCTATGTTTCGACCGATTAAAGCTAGGCAAACTACTAAAGACTTGAGTCATTTAAATTGCACAGACACAAATCAACCTCGCCTAGAAATGACAGACATTTCTTGGGATCGATCGGTACACACTACCACATGTTAAAATTACAAGACCAACATGCACCTTTTGTCAAGCTCACTATCAATGGCTTTGCATAGGCCAAACTCTACCAAAAGATGAACACATGAAATCCACAAATCATCTTGTAGCTGCTGGCTTGCCATCTTGGAGGGAAATTACAGTCTCAAAAGCCCCAACAAGTGCCTTAACTTTGCTCTTCCTTGTTTCCACAAGCTTGCTGGCTGTCTCCTCTATCACATTATTAAAAAGTCCCTGAGCGTCTTTCTTATCTTGCACGTCTTGGTGACGTAAAAAAACTGGCCTTGAATTTCTATCCGTAGTAGCCTTGTTTTGAGTTGCTTCTGTCAACTTAAAGCTGTTTTTGCGAACAACATCGTTCGCAGTATACTGTTCGAGAGTCTGTTGTTCCCTCATGAACTTGAGCCTTATGGGACCATTTTTCTCTTGTGTGATGTCAACCACTCTACCCCTTCTGAATTTGAGTTTCACTGGATCCTTATTAACATTTTCTTGCGAAGAAACTGCATCAGATTTCTTGAGCTTAATTTTATCTGCAGCCTTCGGGTACAATCTTTCGCCACCTTCTTCGCTTTCTGTATATGTGGAGTCATCTTGGCTGAAAGATGGCAATGGCTGCATATCAAGAATCTTTAGTTCAGCACAAGGAAGTGGCTGCGAGTTGTCCACAGTTTTCATTTCAATTACATACAGGATTTTCTCTGGGACTTCATCGTAAGATTCCATTTCCTTCTGATTTTCAAACTCACCTGCATGACTCCCTTGATCCTTTTTCTCTTCATAAAAGTCCTTTGTTTCAGCTTCAACCTGTTTTTCCATTTGTAGTTCTTTCCTTTTCATAGTTGCTGATGTCTTAAATTTATAGGACATGGAACCTCTTCGAGTAGCCACATCTTCACTTACCCAAGCCTTAGAGGCGTTCCCCTTCTTAACAATTTGATCCTTGATATTCGAGGCTTTCTTGATGTTTGCATTCCAAGGAGGATTTAAGGGAGGCAATGTCTTCACTGTTGCAGCTTTAGTCTTTTTAGTAGCTAAGGAAGGTGAGGAACTTTCTCCGACGCTTCTAGCTTTCAACTGAGTACCCAATGACTGTGGTCTTCCTTTGACAGTCGGTGTCTTAGCTTTTGTGGCCAACTTTGAAAGAGAAGGAGATGATGGTGGCTTTGTTATTGCATTCGGCTTCGTAGGAGGATGGGTACGCAGCAGCGCCTTGGGTGATTCTGTCGCCATATCGTGCTCTCTTCCCTCATCACGCTTTTTAACAATTTTGGCATCTCTTTTAAGCTTTTTCTGATTTTGAGGAGCTTGACATTGCAGCTGTTTTCCTTGTCAGTGACTTTTCTTTCACAAGCTTTGCCTTTGAGCATTTAGGAACCCCACCCTCAGAATGTTTGATTTTTTACTCACTTGATTTGAAAGATGCCGCGGACATTTTAGCCTCTGGCAAAAATTCATGCTTGCCTTTCTCGAGCTCGGATACCTGTATCCTGGCAACCTTAGCTTTCTTTACAACAGGAACAGCTAATTTACTTAGAACCACATTAGGTGCCACAACGATATTTTTGTTCCAGGGACGATTCTGCTTAACTGCAGTCGCGTTCTTCCCGTACTTGCAAAAATCGTGACAAGAACCAGCGGAAGCCCTGAGGTAATTGGGAATGTCTTTGCCCGAATCACTTGAAAAAATTGGCAAAGAAATTCTTCTCACATCAGCACCCTCTGACATATTTGTGTCTACAGAAAACCAAACGTTACGCTTATTACTTGCCCGGCTTTGCCAAGTAAAATGATTTAAGCAGCAAAAATTACTTGAAGAATGTAACAAGCACAAGGATGAAGACTGTCATTGTAAGTGAACAAAAACATGTTCATAAAGACAAGAAAAATGAAAATTTTGAAATGCATTGAGAAAGACAAAAAAGTATTAAAGATAGAATCAGGCGTAAATGAAGACAGACAAAACCAAGAAAACAAACAGATTTGATTTATCAATATGCAACAAACAATACAACATTTATCAAACCGACATTGTCAGAATCAATCAATAGATTCAATTGATAGTTGAAACAGGTAAATACAGAATTCGTCGAAAACAAGAGCAAAACATTTCGCATAGGAACAAGGGAAGGGATGCAAAGATGGGAGAATAATAGCAGATGGAATTCTCAGGAGAAAAACAAAAAACATTACATATCACCAACTATCATATAAACATATTAGACAAAATCACAAAATGCATATAAGAATATGAGAACCTACCAAATCAAATAAATGAAGTACCTTTTCTCCAGGAATGCTTGCAAATTAATTTTGTGGTTATGGATAAGTTCAAAACAAAGCAGCCATGAGGGGATCTGTGCATGAAGAAGATGAGGAACAAATTGATTAAATTTAGAGAAAGAGATGGTGCAAAGCTGGTAGGTAGATGATTCTATGAAAGGTTTTAGATATAAATATTCCTCAAAGATCAGTCAGTTTTAGTTTTAGGTTGTTGGGATCGCATTTGATCAACAATTTTCTTGCTATATTAAGAATATTCTGGTTTTATAGAATTATTCCAAACTAATTTATTCCTTAAATACATATTACTCATTAGTCTAGAGAATTCTATCCAAAAATTAATAAATAATATTTATGCCCTTGATGAAGATATCTTTTTAAAAAGTTTTTCTTAATTTTTTTAATTACATTTGTGAATCTTATGACCTCTCCTGACGCAATTGCGGGCAATTTCAGATGATGATTAGCATGCCCAGTTGAGTAGATTGATCTCATCCCTACAGAGAGTCCAAACCTAAAATTATAATTATAATTACAAAATGGAAATGAAGCCTTGGTTTATACTCCCTCCGTCCCATATTTTTCTTCCCCTTTGTGATTTTGCACAGGTTTTAAGAAAAATACTGTAATATAGTAAGTTATTGTGAGTGTATTTGCAAGTACAATTTCATCATTGCAAGTACAATCTGTGTGAAGATAAATGATTGAATAAGGTGGTTGTGATTGTGATGTGAAAGGGTATTTATGGTATGTTTTGGAAATGGGAAGAAAATTTTGGGACGCCCAAAAAGGAAAGTGAGAAGAAAAATATGGGACGGAGGGAGTGGAGTACCTTCTTTTTTAAAATTACAATTTTGTATCTGGGCTTAAAAAGGCAGCAAATTAGCATTGTGTCATTTGAAAATTTTGCATGATTCTCCTGGCTTGGGTTGACACGATGATGAGAAGAACTAGTACAATACAACCATCGGGGGAAGACATTGTCTTGAATTATGTCGGCAAATGATATTTAAATTAATTATATATTGTACATCAAGGGGAATGTAGTGTAGACTAGCTGATGAGAAGAATGATTAAGACAGTTCAACAAAGAATTGCCTGACCCACGAGCTCTTTTGGATTGTTTCAATGTCAACGGCCATGGCTCGTCGCATGGTTGAAATTTGGGTCCTTAATTCACTGATTCAAATTCAACCAGCTGCCCCAAAGTCATTTGGTTCTCCTCACATCAAATGTGTATAATTTAGTGGCTTTAATGATTTTCTGACGAGGATGGATTTGCCGTTATAGGCCTGTGCATCAATTTGAGTATATGTACTGAATAGAGTCATTGCGTCGTCAATGTACTACTTCTGTACAACTTTCCCATCAAAAAAAAAAGTTAACAACAGATACTATCATCTATTATTAGTCTTATCTCGTACACATTTATCTTATTTAGAGTAGTCATGTTCCATATCTTAGCCTAAAAGATAGGATGTTATTCTTATGTATAAATGTATATTTCTATATCAATGAAGTGGCACGGTGAAGGCAATGTTTCCAATATGACAGTCAATGGAATAGCACTATCTGAAAATAGTGTCCATCGTCGTGATTGCAAAGCATGTTACAAACCAGGAATCTTCAGCACTGGTACCATTCAAAGCTTTGGCATGTGGACCTTCTTCCGCCTAGTATGCTCATGGACTATGTTGACTGCATTATTGCTATGCCGTAGGGAGAACTCTGCTAATAAAACTTGTTGCTGTAAGGGTGTAAGATCACCATGACAACCCTGCATGTTGAACACTGAACTTGTGAGTTTCTGTATCTAGAGATGCGACAAATTACCAGATGAGCAAGGCAAAGTTGTACTTCAACTACCATAACAATGACAAAGGCCATTTTCGTATTTGTTAGTGGGCTACCAGGTTCCATATACAGTAGTGGGAGGATAAACAGCAAAGAGTTAATGGTATTTTCGTTCGCTATTTATTTATATGCCATTATAAGGTCTTTCATTGTAGTCGTACGTGGAAAGTAAGGTATATTACCCTGACAAATCCTTCGATTTGTTTCCTGAGGCAGTTCTACATGTCAACCATGTAGGACATAGTCACATAAGCAAGTAAAGCTAAGTCAAGTTTACAACAAAGGAAATGAGGTAAGAAATCATTACCAGGCGTGAAGTTCTATCAAAGAGAGCATGATGCATGATGAGGGCTGATGCAACAGAAACATTGAACGATTCTACCATGCCCTTCATTGGGATACTGAATGTTATATCTGCTAACTCAAGAGCTTCATCACTTATCCCCCTGGCATGAGGAACTCACTGAAATCAGTGGCTAATATCTTAATATAAGTATGGCAGCTCATGCACTGTCAAAGATGCCTGATAGAGAAACCCAAACATAAACGTCTGAACCAAACAACAAACAACTAGCAACGAATTTGAATGAATACACCTTTATTCACACACACAAAAAACAAATTTGAACTCTCCCATAGATTGAGCTTATGTTTGGTTATTTGACATGTCGATATGTTGAAAATGTGTCATTTCGAAAGCTTCTGTATCAAAGACAGCTTTCAGAAAGAATTGACCTTTTAGGTTCAATCAGCATTGAGTTGACTGCCTAGTGTCATCCTCACCCGCTCTTGTCAAAGGCAAAGTTTTCAATGAAAGCCACCTTTGTCAAGAGCAGCTTTCACCCTAAAGTTCAGCACAAAGCAACTTGGGACCCTGATTTAAGATGAAAGCCGCTCTTGTCATAGGTGGTTTTTACTGAAAACCGCCTTTGACAAGAGAACTTGACACGAGGATGAAATCAAGTAGCCAACTCAACACTGACTTGACCAAAAAAAATGATTTTTTTTGAAACCCGTACCCCTGTTTTCAAAAGGTGTATTTCAAAAAGATGGCATATCCTAAACAAGACTAGTAAGCATGGCTACTTCAAATCCAACAACTGATTTATAATGCAAACAATGAGAAACAACTATACAAGAATTAACCAAAATTTCTTGCACACATAAATTATACATGAATCTTGTATTTTAGATATTAACAAAAACTTGAATGATCAGTGTGTTCTTTTAAGAGTAGAAGTACAGTGAAACATCTGTAATTGATGATCACATCTTTCATAGAGAGAGCACAACATCCATAATCAACGTTTGCTAGCCCCAAATAACAAAAGATACTGATCACAAGGAGGGTTCCGACGACGTTTTTTGTAGCAATCGATGTATGATTTAGAAAAGACAAAAATGCATACATGTTACAAAGTAGCTTGGAAATATAACAAAAAAACATTACCTTGTTTCATTTCCGACAACTATTGCTGTGGGGCAAGACCAATCCATTTCATATACAGAGACCTGAACACAATCATGGCAAACTCAGCACAAAAATAGACTTCACAGCAAACCAATGGTAGGTAAAACAAAATATCAGATTGAGGCCAGTCCCTCTAGTAAGACCAGTGACCAGCTACTGGCAAATAAATTAATACATCCAAGCAAAGCGTCATGGCAATTAAGTCCAAGGCTTACTGCTTTAGTTCCCACATGTGTTGCTGCAATACAGTAACCACGTGATTTAAGAGCATCAAAACACTCTTTCGTGGAGTCCCAAAGCTCAATATCCAGCCATTTCTGGGCACCCATACTAACGTTCCGATTTTCCCTAAACCTGAGAGAACAAATACCAACTGTCACAGTCTAACTCTTTACCAAACTATACAATACTTTACGACGAAACATGACTGCGCTGTGCATAGATATAAAGACATGTGAACTGCGTGGATTCAATGTAGCGAGAACATTAGGAAATGTAAAAAGGCAATATGAAACTTTTGGTCATGTCGGAAGTAGGAAGGGCAGTTGACAATCCTAAAATTAGTACAGACTGAATGCATATAACAGCAGGGTCAATGTAAAGATATTAGAGGACATTATGTCTACTAAATTAACTCTCAAATGATAAGAACTGAGTTGATGAACATGCCGGTTATATTGATTAAATAATTCAGATAATTTGTATGTTGGAGTATCTAGAAAATCTACATTTTGAAAACCAAATAAAGTGAACTCGAGAACAAAAATCTTCACCCAAACAAGAAAACTGTCAGGTAAAACGTAGCAAGGCTTTTCACCTCAAATCAGGTAGCACCTTTTTGAGCAATCAAAAGCAATCACATGAACAGATTGAAACCCAAGCGCATCAGCAGAACGAAAAATGGCAGATGCGTTCCCAACATCATTCAAGCCTTCTATCACCAAACAGACTGAATAAGTCCTGTTCTTAACAGCAGTCAAAAATCTCTCCTTTCTCGGTTCCATTATATACGGATCAAGTGCTTCCAGTACGTCACTACTAGTTATACTAGTTTCTCCAACCTTGTACAAGTCAAGGTACGGAAACAAGTTACTATTGCTCCTTTGATCAGCTGAAGTTTCACTCCAGGAGGATTTGCGCTCCATTTTGAAATATCTAGCAATATCAACCCTGTTCGCCGTGAGCAGCTTTTCAATAAGTCCCTCCTGCTCGTCTAACTCGTCACATAATCCCTCATCAACATACTCCGCTGCTGCTAATGAAACAGCTATGCAAGTTGAATAAAAACTCAATTTCGTCGCCTCTTTCTTGCCCCCAAAAAACCCTAATTTATCAGATCCATGAATACCAAAATGCATCTTTTACTGAAAAAGCTCACTTTACACCCTGCTGATTAACTATAAAAGAAGTAACTGTTGAATCAGAATGCTCACCTGAGCGACGAACCCGATGGAGAGACGAGCCGCATCGAAGAGGAGTCAAAGATGGAGCGCAAGGCGGATGAAACTGATGAATCGGGACCAAGAAGAAAGCCCTATGTGTACGACTAGTAGCTCGAATCTTGCTTTCAAATGAACATATCGAAGTACGGATTAGGGTTTTGCAAGCGCACATGATGCAATGGCTACTCGGAGCTTCGAACAGCCTCGCGCCAAACTGTGCTACTTAGGTTTAAAGTCTTATGCATGAAATTAGCTTCATCCTCGGACCTCCTGGATAGGGTTGAGAAGAGACGAAAATACGACGCCGTTACGTGAGTACATACGCGAAGAATAAACTATGCATGGTATCGTATGATTCCTCTCACTTTACATTTTTTTTTGTTGATAAAACTCTCACTCTCACTTTACATTAAGCGTGGTAGCAGGTAGCTGAAAAGAAGTACAGAAAACGACGACGTTCTCCGATATAACATGTAGACATGTAGTTAGGCACGCCGCACGTGGACGTGTTTGGTGTGTTAAGTTCTCTCTGACACGGGGTTGACCGTCGATTACGAGTTTGGTAAATCGAACGGTGGAAAATCCAACAAATGACAACACAATCTTTCAATTATAGTGATCGCCATCGGTTGGAAAACAGACACACACACTAAAAACTCAAAATTGACACTCTTGACTCTTGAGTCGCTCCAAGCCTGAACAATAATGACGTCATCAACACCTCCTCCTCATGTTGCTCTCTTCCCCAGCGCTGGAATGGGCCACCTTCTCCCCTTCCTCCGTCTCGCCGCCACTCTAAACTCCCGCGGCTGCCACGTCACCCTCATCACCGCCGAACCCACCGTCTCCATCTCCGAATCCGATCACATTTCCGCCTTCCTCCGCTCCAACCACAAAATCAACCACCAATCTCTCCACGTGCAGCCACTCGACTCCTCCACCGACATATCAGACCCTTTCTTCAAGCAATTCGAAGCCATCAGACGCTCTCTTCACCTCGTCACGCCGATGCTGAAATCCACCTCGCCTCATGTAACTTCCATCGTCACTGATATAACCGTTTCAGCCAGCATGGCTGAAGCCGTGTCCGAATTGAACATCCCCAGTTACGTTTTATGTACCACGTCAGCTAAGTTCTTCTCTCTCGTCTGCCGCCTGCCGGTCTTGATCTCCGACCTCGTTAATTTCGAGGCGGAGGCAATCGAGATCCCCGGCGTCGCCCCGATAGCCAAGTCCAGCATCCCGCCGCCATTCTTAATCCCTGGTCACTTTTTTGTGAAGGAGCTGCTCGCCAATGCGACGTCGTTTCCGAAGTTTAAAGGCATTTTGATCAACTCGTTTACCGAATTCGAAACGCAGACGCTGAAGGCGCTAAACGACGGAAAGGTTATGCATCGCCTTCCACCCGTTCTGCCAATCGGACCGTTACCAGCTGTTGACTATCCGGTCACAGAAGTCAACGAAGAAAGTCAATGCAGGATTCTGCAGTGGCTCGATACTCAACCTAATCGATCAGTGATCTACTTGAGCTTCGGGAGCAGAACGGCTCTGCCCGTGGATCAAATTACCGAAATCGCTAAAGCGCTAGAGATTTGCAGCTACAGATTTGTGTGGATTTTGAAGCTAAGTAAAATCGACAAGGAAGACAGAGAGGACTTGGTAGACGTCCTCGGACAAACATTTTTAAACAATGTGAAGAACAGAGGGATAGTGATCAAAGAGTGGGTGGATCAAGAGAAGATTCTATCGCATTCGGCTACGGGAGGGTTCGTGAGCCACTGCGGATGGAATTCAATAATGGAAGCGGCGGAGAGGGGAGTCCCGGTCGTGGCGTGGCCGCTGTTTGGAGATCAGAGAGTGAATGCGGAGGTGGTGGTGGATGCGGGGCTTGGAGTGTGGGACAGGAGTTGGAGTGGTCAGAGGGTCGTGGAGGCGGAAGAGATTGTTAAAATAGTGGCAGAGGTGATGGATGGAGGTGAGATGATTATGAGGAGAGCTGAGTTGGTTCGTGTAGAAGCGATGCGAGCTGTTGGAGATGGAGGAAGTTCGGACGCTAGCTATGTTAAAGCATTTTTTTAGAGATGCCTGTTTGCTCACAAATATTACACTGAGAACAGAGTGGTGGCGGCGTATTTGGTCATATTTACTGTATGAATCTGGCGTATTTGGTTTCATTTTGAAAGAGGAGTGTTCAAATGTTATATGTGTTTTATGGTGTTATGTGTTATTTCAATCTCAGTTTTTAGATCAAATGATCTAAAGGTGCAAAATGAAAGTCAAAAAGTGACCAAGTAATTATCTTTTTGCATCGGAAAGAGATGTGAACTCTTCCAAATTTAAATTATTCACATCTTCAAGGCTCTTCGAAATAAATCATTGCGGCAATCTTATTGGTTGGTAATCAACAAATCGAAAAATATCATTATCCCATTTAAATCTTGAAGATGTTAGGGAATATATTATTCTCATCAGATATTCATAGCATATATTATGTATATTCTTTCATTATTGTGTTTACCATACACATCTATCATGTACTATATATATTGACGTATTCGTCACATATCAATACAAATTCATATTCATAACATGGTATCAGACGCTCTTGTTTAAGATCCTTTTCGTTTTCTTTCTCAATTTTTTTCCAACAAATATTCTTTTGTTTACCGATCGTTTCCACTTCGATTCTCACCGACCGCCACCATCCTAGAAACCGCCGCCGCCTTCCCAGAGATCGCAGCCGAATAGACAATCGAAGTCGTCATTGTTGACAAGATCGATGCTACAATCTCTCTATTGTTGGCCAAACGAGACTCACGGATCCAGATCCAATTCCACCGCTTTGCATACGCTCTCTGCAGACACCACATCTGCTTCTGCACTGGCCAGACATTGGAGTTAAGCTTTTGATTTCATTGAGTGAAAGCTTCTGTCACTTACTGTCCGGCCGACGTATCCATGAGCAAAAGCTTCCGCCGCTGATTTTCGTTGAAGTGCATTAGGGTTGCTATATTTTCAATATTTTTTTAAAAAAAGAAGAAGAAAAAAGTCAATCCGGTCAACATTCTACCAAGTCAGCTGATGAGTCGTATTTATACGACTCGTCGAATCAACTAAACCTGTTTATTTCGACACTTTATTATGCGAGCAGTTACTTTTTAGTGTTGTTTTGCATTTCAGGTGTTTCGGAAGCTCTAGGAGGAAACATGCATAAAAGACGGCGTTTTGCACCAAAAACATTACAGTGCCAGATTAGACCTTTGGACGCTCGACGAAGAGCTGGGAATTGACTGTTGATCATAAAAATACGAGCTACATAGCGCTGGGTAGCTGACTCGATTCCCTACGACTCTCTAGTCCACACCAAGAGCATCCGAGGTCATATAGAAAGTCAAATCCAGAGTTGAAGTCGAAACTGGCGCGCAGAAGAAAGGACCGAACTCAGTGTGGATCGCGTCCGGAAGAGACATTAGCATTAACGCTAATGTAGAAGCCGAATGCGCCTATAATGTAGCTGTCGAACGTGACCAGCCGACGAGGTGATGATGTCAGCAAGTCCGAGATTTTGATAATTCTAGCCTAAAATAGATTTGGAAACCCAGTTTATTATAAATAAGAAGCTTGGGTTAGGGTTTTCGCATCTCATCTCATCACTTAACGAATACTGAGACGGCTCTGGAGAAGATGAAGAACGCGAAGCTTTCGACGATACAGAGAATTACTACTTACTTTCTATCAAATTTTGTGTTTATTTCCATGACAATGAGTAGCTAAATTTCTCTTTCGGTTTAGAGTTTCGTATGTTGTGAACACGTTTTGAGATTTTCATTCTTAATGCTATTTTATATTTTACTATTTCTTGTGCTTATTCTCATGAATTAAATTGTTAGACTAAGTGGAAGCTTTGTCGCAAAACTTAGTCGAGCAACTAATTCTTATCGTTAACATCTACTGGATACTTTGTCGTAAAGGTAGATAGTAACACCTAAGCTAAATAATACCTTTGTCGGATTGTTTAGTTTAGTAAAGAACTAGAAGTCTAACACCTTTATCGGGTTAGATTGTGGCGTATCACCTTTGTCGGGATACTTGGGTTGTTACCTTTGTCGGAACAACCACAATTTAAAATATAAGATTGATCATTAGATATCTATGATAAACGTGTCACAATAGAAACCCTAAGCTGAATATTTTCTCTGATTGTCTTCGTTAGTCTTTTCTCTCGTGCGTTACAATAATTGCTCACAAAAACTCCCTTTTTATTTGTTTACAGTTACAGCTTTACAAACCAACTCTCTTTGGTTCGACCCCTGCTTGATGCTACACTAGCTCATAGTAGGAGAATATAAATTTAAATTTGACGAGTCAGACGACGCACGTCAAATTTTGGTGCCGTTGTAGGGGAGCTGCGCTTCGGTGAAGTTGTTTCATTTTTTGTTATTTTATTTTCTATTTTCTATTTATCTTATTTAGCTATTGTTTTCGCTTGCTACTCGTTTCACCATGTCTCGCGCAGGCAGTCAACTTGGTAATAATGACAACAATAATGAGATCACTCCAGTTGATGAAAACAAAGTGATACCTCCATTCTATGATGATCCAGAGCAGCTCGTCCGTGCTCGCAACCGTGCAGTCAGGGAGGCTTGATAGCTGAATCAGAGGGCACCTATTGCACAGAATGGTGCTGGTGCGAGGCACCCGCCTCCACCGCCACGACCACCGTAGCCGCCAATCCACGTGGAGCGAGAGTATGAAGAAGAATATTACTAAGAGCCCACAATGAAGGAGCTGTCTGCTCCAAATTTCTAGAATCAGCCATAGTGCATCTACGAAGGACCTGAAATGGCCAAGATAGAGATCAAGACTGCAGTAGTGCATCACCTGCCCAAGTTCTCAAGACGACAAGGAGAGTCAGCCACCAAACATCTGTGGAGCTTTCATGGCATCTGCCAGACTCTCCGACCATACGGAGTCTCAGTGGAGGATTTTAAATTAAAAGCCTTCCATTTTTTATTAACTGACGCTGCTAACGCTTGGTTTTTGTCTCTTCCTCCAGGTAGCATCAGGACATGGGACCAGATGCAGAAGAAATTTTTGACTAAATACTACCCAGCTGCCAAGGCAATGCAGGTTTGAAAGCAGCTACAGGATATTAGGCAGGGGCCTAATGAGTCGAGGTACGACTACTGGGAGAAGTTGAATGCCCTAGAACAGAGCAGCTGTAACCTGGGAGTGCCAGAGAACCTGATAATTGAGTACCTACTTGATGGTCTGAGGCCTCTCAACAGGATGCTGCTAGACGCCTCAGCTGGAGGGACCATCTTGAATCTATCCCCAGCTGGAATGCGAAAGATGATTGCAGAGGTGGCTGAGAACACAAGGTTCAGGGAGGAAACCAATCGACAGGAAGAATTCAGCAGAACTAGAATTGTTTCGAAAGCCGAAACCCCAGCAAATCTGATGGCCAAAGAGCTGAAGCAGATGAAAGAGATGATACAGAAGCTGGTGATGAATCAGGTAGTCCAGGTGAGGCCATGTGAGTTTTGTGGTGCGACCAAACATAAGACAGATGCTTGCCCGACTCTACAGGAGGATACATAGGCCAACGTCAATGCAGTGGGAGAATTTCATAATTACAACAATCATGCACCCCAGCAGACTCAGCAGCAACAGTATTATCATCCGCCATATCGCCGGCAGCAGGGCAACTACAATAATCAGAATCAGTATCAGCAGCGAGACAGAGCTACAATCAAGCAGGCCCTAGCCATCAAAGTTCCAGCAAGTCTCTGGAAGATGTGGTGAAGGAGTTGGCGATTACCATGCAGCAAAATTAGGTGAAGAACGATGGAACCTTAACAGAGCTGTCTAAGTAGATGTCCAACTTAGCCTAGACTATTTCCAAGCTGAAGAGAGATCCGGGGAAGCTACCATCACAGACAGTGCCTAATCCGAGAGGGAATGTCCGCACATTGGCAGTAGTAGATGCGGACGCAGCACTAAGGGAGTCCGCGGATGCGGTGAACAAATTACTCGCACTCGATGAGCACATTAAGGTGAAAAATAGTGAAAAGGCATCTGAGTCAGTGCGGATCGGGTTCAAAGAAGACATTAGCTCGACGCTAATGTCTACAGCGGATGCGCCCATAATGTTGAGGCCGAACGTGCCTCTAACGTCTATAGCGAACGCGACCCACACTGATATGCACCCCAAAACTGATCCTTTTCCTTCATTTTCTATGCAGGTAATAGCTCCTAAAGACCATATGATCGACAAAAATAAGCTAAGAGACGAGTTGGAGGCGAAAGATGAGTCGGAGACGTCAACAATGGAGCACCCACTTGCCACGAGTCAAGAGGCACAGCTTGGAAAGTGTAAGGATCCAGGTGCCTTCACAGTCACCTGTGGTATTGGTGAGACTCTAATACATCATTGCTTAATCGATTTGCGCGCTGCTGTTAATGCTATGCCTTATTCCTTATATTGCTCTTTGAGACTTGGTCCATTGAAACCGCCTAAGTTGTTAATAGAGTTAGGAGATAAGTCTCGTGTTCGACTGGTTGGTTTGCTAGAGAATCTCACACTCCGAGTAGGAGACCTTGTTGTTCATGCAGATTTCTATGTCTTGCAGATGGGAGATGCTAGAGACGATGATCCTCCAACGCTTATCTTAGGACGACCATTCCTCTTTGCCACCAAGACCAAGATTGATATGGACACAGGCTTATTGTCACTTGCGTTTGGTGGAAAAATATCAGACTTCCATATCTATGAGGATGTCGACCGTCCATGCACGAAGAAACCACCAGACATCGCGCACACACCATATCTTGGTGCCTTATCTTCTGACCTACCAGATGAGATTTGTTGTGCAGCTAGACCAGTAGCTCTAAGCAGAGCGTCCTCGTAGACTCGAGAGGATGTGAAGGCGAACCCGCCTGATCGATGGAGAGCAGACACGAGCACACCATTACTAGATAATTTTGGGAAGACTGAAGGAATATGTGAGGTGAAATTTGACCTCACACGTCCATATGATCCTAACTTGTGATCCCTAAAGAGGTATCGTCGAGCCTACGACATAAAACAAAGGCGCTCGCAGGGAGGTAACCCGGCAAATTTTTGGTGCCTTATCTTCTGACCTACCTTATCTTCTGACCTACGACATATCTTGGTGCCTTATCTTCTGACCTACCAGATGAGATTTGTTGTGCAGCTAGACCAGTAGCTCTAAGCAGAGCGTCCTCGTAGACTCGAGAGGATGTGAAGGCGAACCCGCCTGATCGATGGAGAGCAGACACGAGCACACCATTACACGATAATTTTGGGAAGACTGAAGGAATATGTGAGGTGAAATTTGACCTCACACGTCCATATGATCCTAACTTGTGATCCCTAAAGAGGTATCGTCGAGCCTACGACATAAAACAAAGGCGCTCGCAGGGAGGCAACCCGGCAAATTTTTGTGTTTTTTTTCATTTTTTATGTCATTCATGTTTGTTTGAGTCTTGAGTCATTTTTTTCACATTGTCTTTTGAGAAAATAGATGTTTTTCATGCAGGAAACAGGTGAAACTCAGTGCGGATCACGTTAACCCTCAACATTAGCTGGCTGCGTTCGGTGTTAACATTAAGTTAACGTCTCTATCGAACGCGGTACGTGAAGTCTGAAGAGGATGCGGTTGACCATTGACCAGCGTTGACCAACTCGTTTGACCAGAGCTCTTACCATCACACGACGATACAAGGGGAGTGCCTGTTCACTTTCATTCTCTATTTGTTTTCCTCTACGTTTGTGTGTCTTGCGTTGTTTGTGTCTTTGAATGTAAGTTGTACCGTGAGGACACGACTTAGTTCAAAAGTGTGGGGTGGGAGAGTCAGTCAGTCAGTTTGTCAGCACGTTTATTTGTCCTGCATATTGCACTGTGTCAGCACGTTTCTCTAAAAAAATTGAAAGTATGAAATATCTCTCTATTTCCTAGATATGCAGTATTAGATTTTGATGATGTGAAACAGACGATGCTGATTAGATGTGTTTCTCTCGTGAACTTTGAATTGCGCTTATACATGTGAACTTAACCCACTACGTGCTCTTTTGAGTTGAGATAAACAGAGATGTGGAGTTGAAAGAAATGTCCTAGAAAGACTCGACAAAGCATTCAAAGGACCGAATTGCGAGTTATATGGTTAAGTGGATTTTGTGGAGGCTAGCACTTGAGACTATATGGTTCGGAGTTTGCTCCGCCACTGCAGCGTTTATGTAGGTAGGCGGGATGGGAAAATAGACCGTCCTATCTCTAGTCCGAAGTAATCGGGAAAAGAGGTGAGTGACCCTCATCTTGACTTGCGTCAAAAAGGTCGAGGATGAGAAAGAGTGGGGAGGTATTTCCATATGCTCGTGGGCGATGATTAGACCTCCTTCAAAAGAAGAAAAAGGACAAGCAATTCACAATAAAGGAGCAAAGCTCAAGAAAAATCAACTACGTTGTGAAGTTTCATACAACAAAAAGTGAAGTTCATCATTCATACATCAAGAGCCAAAGGCCAAAGAAAGTCACTACAAAAGCTATCCAACAAAAAAAATTAAGAGAAGAAAGCTCAAAAACCTTGAAGCTCGAATAAATCATGTGCCAGAAAAAGCAATGAAGTATAACCATATAGCTAGAGTTCGGAACAACGAATGTAGATCATGGGTCTAAAGAGGACTATCTCCCATTCATCTGAATTGGTTTGAATTTCAGCTCAAAGGTAACATGTATCAAGTTTATTCCACGTTGAGCATGATGATTTTATTAGCGATGAGTTATGCATAGAAAAGCAAATCTAGACTAGCAACTCATATTCATTTAGCATCTATTCAGGACATCAAAGAAATTGTGGTGTTGCATTTATTTTCCTTCTATGACTTAGTTCTTGTTCGGGACGAACAAGTTTAAGTGTGGGGTGGTTTGATGAGTCGTAATTATACGACTCGTCGAATCAACTAAACCCGTTTATTTCGAAACTTTATTATCCAAGCAGTTACTTTTAGTGTTATTTTGCATTTCAGGTGTTTTGGAAGCTCTAGGAGGAAACGTGCATAAAAGACAGTGTTTTGCGTCGAAAACATCACAGTGCCAGATCAGATCTTTGGACGCTCGACGAAGAGTTGGGAATTGACCGTTGATCAGAAAAATACGAGCTACATCGTGCTGCGTAGCTGACTCGATTCCCTACGACTCTCTAGTTCACACCAAGAGCATCCGAGATCATATAGAAAGTCAAATCCAGAGTTGAAGTTGAAACTGGCTGCAGAAGAAAGGACCGAACTCAGTGTGGATCGCGTCCGGAAGAGACATTAGCATTAACGCTAATGTCGAAGCCAAACGTGCCTATAATGTAGCTGCCAAACGCGACCAGTCGACGAGGTGATAACGTCAGCACGTGTTTGATGACGTCAGCAAGTCTGAGATTTTGATAATTCTAGCCTAAAACAGATTTGGAAACCCAGTTTATTATAAATAAGAAGCTTGGGTTAGGGTTTTCACATCTCATCTCATCACATAACGAAGATTGAGACGGCTCTGGAGAAGACGAAGAACGCGAAACTTTCGACGATACAGAGAATTTCTACTTACTTTCTATCAAATTTTATGTTTATTTCCATGACAATGAGTAGCTAAATTTCTCTTTCGGTTTAGGGTTTCGTATGTTGTGAACACGTTTTGAGATTTTCGTTCTTAATGCTATTTTACATATTACTAGTTCTTGTGCTTATTCTCATGAATTAAATTGTTAGACTAAGTGGAAGCTTTGTCGCAAAACTTAGTCGAGCAACTAATTCTTATCGTTAACATCTACTGGATACTTTGTCGTAAAGGTAGATAGTAAAATCTAAGCTAAATAATACCTTTGTCGGATTGTTTAGTTTAGGAAAGAACTAGAAGTCGAACACCTTTGTCGGGTTAGATTGTGGTGTATCACCTTTGTCGGGATACTTGGGTTGTTACCTTTGTCGGAACAACCACACTTTAAAATATAAGATTGATCATTATATATCTATGATAAACGTGTCACAATAGAAACCCTAAGCTGAATGTTTTCTCTGATTGTCTTCGTTAGTCTTTTCTCTCGTACGTTACAATAATTGCTCACAAAAACCCCCTTTTTATTTGTTTACAGTTACAGCTTCACAAACCAGCTCTTTTGGGTTCGACCTCTACTTGTCGCTACACTAGCTCATAGCAGGAGAATATAAATTTAAATTTGATGCGTCAGACAACGCGCTATTAGCGCACAGTCAGCGTTTAGTCAGCATCTAGTCAGACCCAATCAGCGCCTAGTCAGACACACAGTCAGCAGATAGTCAACGTCCAATCAACATACAGTCAGCATCCAGTCAGCGACTGATAAGCGCCCAATCAGCACTGTCAACTGTTTGACTTGTCAACGGTTCAAAAAAAACTAACACATTATGTCTTCTTTTGTTTCTACAGGTACTATTTCTATTCCTCGTTGCCCGGTAATCTTTAATGGCACCAACTTTGCTGATTGGATACATCACATGCGTCTCCACATGTGTAGTCAACGCCTTTCAGATTTTCTTACCGGTGAGCTCCCTTGTCCCCCACGTTTCACCCCGCCCACTATGTCTGTTTACCTACTGATGCATCTGACGAGGATAAGCAGAAAGCTTCAGCAGAATTTGACGATGCCATGGAATCTTTCCATAACCAGCACACTGCCTTCCGAGCATGGATGAATGAAAATGCTCGCGCCTCGTCTATTATTGTGGCTAGTATAAAGGTATCACTTTCTTCAGATATTGTTTGATTAGAATCAGCTCAGTTGATGTGGGCCCATCTTCAGGAACGATATGCACCCACTAGTGATTCTCTATTCTTGAGTGTTGTTCATCGGGAGCAATCACTCTAACAAGGAGATGCCACCATAGATGAGTTATATGACCAGATGTCTGCAGTATGGTGCCAGCTTGATTCTTTGGAATCGACACTTTGTCCTACCTGTCTGAATTGTCAGAATGTCAAGTCTCATCGCCAATTTCATCGCATTTATGATTTCCTAACACGTCTTCGAGTTGAGTTTGAGCAGATCCGGGCTCAACTATTGGCTCGCCATCCTCGTGTGACCATATTAGATGTTCTTTCAGCTGTCCGGACTGAAGAAATTCAACTTTGCAAAGCGGGTTTACTTCCTACTCCTTCTATTTTGGTTGTTCGTACCTCATCTTCCACATTGCCTGGTCCTACCTCATCAGATGTCCCTACTGCAGAAACCTCTTTTGGGCGTAATCGGCCTCATTGCACCTATTGTAACAAGGCAAGACATTCCGCCTACTACTGTAACAAGAATAAAAGAGATACTATTGCACGTCGTGGTGGCCATCCTCCAAAGAGTTCTGGAAGTAGTTTCTCAACATCCTCCACTACTGCTGGATCTGGTACTTCTGATACTCAAGAGATTCTCACGCTATTGTGTCGTATGTCCGTCTCTGCATCGCCAGGAGCTGCTGGTTGTCCTACTGTAACTTCAGGCTTTGAGAGATCATCACACACACAATCAGGTATATCTCCCTGGATCCTTGACTCTGGTGCTTCATTTCATATGACTTTTGATTCCACTTGTCTTCAGTCTGTCAGTCCTTTAACTACTCCCTTTATTAGTTCAGACTGCTGATGGTACTTGATGGACCATAATTATACGAATCAAAAACACAGTTAAACCCACCAAGTTAGACTGTTTGTCTATTTAACTTTTGCTTGTTAGTTCCGATATTTATCTACAGGGTATTTTGGAGCCTAGAGAGAATACACGCTAAGGAGAGGATTTTACGCTGAAAATATATTACGAGTCAGTCCAAGGTCACGATCAGACGCTGAATGAAGAAATCTCAAGATCCTGACGTGGAATCACTCAATACAAATCCAACCGAGGAGCAACCAAAGTCAGTCCGAAGCTGAAATACACCGATAGTTTTGTGAAAACTTCACAAAACTCACACAAACTCACTCTTATCCATTGGTGACCGGCGGCTTTGGGGAGAGGTGAGCTTGGGAGGAAGCTCTCCTCCATGGATGACCCAAGACCGGCGGCTATGACCTCCCATGGAGCTCACCATGGATGAGAGCCATGTGCTCTCATCTTAGCCCTCCATTCCCCTCTCCTTTGGCTATAAATACATGCCTCCATTTCATTTGTAATGCATCCCAAAATCAATAAACACTTCTCTCTCTAGAAAGTTTGGCATTTGTAAGTTTGGTTTTCAATATATAATACTCCTGTTGGTTCTTGAGTATTATAGTTCGGTCTTGAGTACTCCTGTCGGTTCTTGAGTACTCAAGCTTTTCTTTATTCTCGATTACTCTTGTCGGTTCTTGAAGTACTCACCCCTTTCCCTTACTTACTGTCTTTCAAAAACCGTAAGTACTTAGCTATGGTATCCACTTCTATGGATATTCGTAGCTAAACTCTTCATTCGGTTGAAGGGGTGTACTTGTATCATAAAATGTTTTAGGCCATCTTTTTAGTGCCTCTTCTTTTTATTTAAAACTTGTTCTATGTGCCATATATTAGGCCAGAACTTCCAAGGTTGAGTGGATGCTTGAAATGGCAAAACTCTTCCATGGGGGTTCGTGAACATACTTGGGTAAGTGGATGCTTGAAATGGCAAAGCTTATCTGAGGAGTTCGACCTCTTTTAAACACCATTGGTTTTGATCGGAAATGACGGATCAATGGATGCACATAGGCTAGTATACCTTGAAATGGGGTGCTAGTCTAAATAGAACAAGTGCTCTACGACCTTGAAATGGGCTAGACAGTGTGTGCAAATCGAGCGCTTGAAATGACCTTGATACACGTTTGAATACTTAGAAGGATCACTAAAGGTCAATGATAAACAGGCTATGATACAAAGCCCCCGAAACCGAATGCTTTCCTTAAATTCAAACACCACCTGCATTTACTTTCTTAGTATAAATTGCTCTATCAACTGCTCACCTTCCGGAGGACTTACCAATCACGCATCACCCGCTGTAAGTCTTCGCTTTTATTTTCAGTATTAACATTTTCTGTCATTTACTTTTCCGCACTAAAAACCAAAACCAACCAACCAATCACTTACTTTTCCGCACTAAAACCTCAATCAACCTAAAACACGCTCCCTCGCTGTACAAATCCCTCAAAGAACGACTATCCCCCTAATTCCCTTGGGTTCGACCCCTACTTACCACTTGCTACCCAGTAGTAAGGTCACGAGTAGTAGAATATAAATTTGCTTTTGCACAGAGAACACCGCACCTTAACGACAGTGCGGTGGGCTCCGTCAAAACTGGCACCGTTGCCGAGGAATTAGTTAATTAATCGGATAAGTTCTTTGAATCGATACACGCTTCGAAACAACCATGTCTCGCTAAGGAAGCTACCATGACTACCAGGATGACGAAGAAATAAACCTGTACGATCGAAATGATGAGGTGCCACTTCCATTTGTCGACGATCCGGAACAGATCATCCGAGACAGAAGAGCTCGTGATAGGGAGGCCGCCCGAAGAAACCAAGGACCACCCGAGGACCGAAATGCAGCTGGTCCAGTACAACCCCCTAGATATCCACCTCCCCCTCAACCTCGACAAGTGCCGAGACGAGAACCCGCTTTCGATAACTACTACGGGGACAACAACAACTACCGTGTACCTAGTATGGGAGAACTCAATGCCCCAGATTTCGTAACGCAGCTGTGGTGCATTTGCGAGGGCCCTGAACTAGAAAACATTGCCGTCGACATGTCTGTGGTTCACAATTTGCCAAAGTTCTCAGGAACTAATGGAGAATCAGCAGTGACTCATCTCCAACGCTTACATGGCACTTACCAAATTCTAAAGCCCAATCGAGTGAATATAGATGACTTCAAGTTGAAGGCATTCTATTTTTCCCTCATTGACTCGGCAAGCGACTGGTTCCTTTCATTACATTTCGGGAAGCATCAAAACATGGGGTCAGATGCAAGGGAAATTCCTAGACAAATACTACCCAGCGACAAAAGCAATGCAAGTAAGAAGGCAACTACAGGACATAAGGCAAGAACCTAACGAAACCATGTACGACTACCTGGAGAAATTCAACAACCTGGAAAGAAGTTGCTGCACTCTTGGACTACCCGAGAAGCTCATCATCGAGTACCTAATTAATGGACTAACTGAGTTAGACAAAAAGCTCCTAGACGCCTCAGCTGGAGGATCCATGATGAATCTATCGTTAAGTAGCATAAGGGATCTCATCACCAAGGTTGCTGAAAATGCTCGGTTTAGAGAGGAGACTACTCGTCAAGATGAATTCTTCCGAACAAAAAACGTATCACGAGCCGAGACATCAGTAAACTCCATGCCAGAAGAGATGAGACAAATGAAGGAAATGATGATGCAGCTCTTACAAAAGCAGACAGTTCAAGTAAGACCTTGCGAGTTTTGTGGCTCTACGGACCACAAGACTGATGCATCCCCAACTATGATCGAAGTCAAACCGGTGGAGGCCAATACAGTAGAAGGATATCAAGGATACAATGACAACGAAAAAAACAAACCAAGCCGACAGTATAATCAAGCAACTAACCCGAGCTCGCATAACAACAGCTATTCTCAAGAAGAAACACAACCAGCTGTCCCTTAACTAGCCCAGTCATTCTATCAACCGATCCACCAACAGTACAACCAAGACGCCCCACCAGCAGGCCAGTACCAAGCAAACTCGAGCAATCATCAAGGACCAAACAAGTCACTTGAGGACATGATAACGCAATTGTCAGGGACTGTGCAGCAGTTGAGCACTACTATGCATCAAAACCAAGCCGAAACAAAGGGAGAATTATCGGACTTGAAGAAGCACATCTCCTAACTCGCTGTCTCAGTGACCGCACACGCTAATGAGTCCGGCAGACTCCTTTCACAAACCATCCAAATCATGAAAGATGTGAATGCCTTGACTCTTAGGAGTGGAAAAACGCTTGTCGGCAAACCTTTGGAGCAAGAGGAGGACAAAGACCCAAGGTTTCCCGGAGAAGAGCAAATGAGGCCCGAATCTCTCGAAACTCTAGAGGATGATGTGACCAATAAAGACGACGACATATTTGAGGAAGAGCGGGATGTAACCGAAGAAGAAGAGAATACGTCCAAGGAACACAGGCCTGGCCCGGTGCCCAGAACCGAAACCCCTAAAATCAGCGCAACACTTCCATTTCCAGTACCGGCTCGCATGCAAAAACAACATGTCATGGATGAGGACGTATTTGAGTTGTTCAGCAAGGTCGAAATCAACATCCCCCTATTGGAAGCCATCAAGCAAATTCCTCGGTATGCCAAGTTTTTAAAAGAACTTTGCACCAACCGGAGGAGGAGTACTAGAAACGATCAAGAGCTGATGAGTAGAAACATGTCGGCCGTCATACAACGAAAAGTGCCCCCCAAATGTGGAGATCCAGGAACTTACACCATTCCATGCACAATTGGCAACATCAGGATCGAGAATTGCATGCTAGACCTTGGAGCATCAATCAATGTTCTTCCCTTCTCTATCTACTCATGTCTTAAGATTGGCCCGTTCAAACCCACCGGTCTCACTATTCAACTAGCAGATCGGTCATGCAAACAGCCCGAGGGCAAAACAGAAGACGTCTTGGTTCAAGTAGGCAAATTAGTGTTTCCAGCAGACTTCTACGTCTTAAAAATGGAGAATGGCGGACCTACAGATCATGCTCCCATCCTTCTCGGCCGTCCATTTCTCAAAACATCAAAAATGAAGATAGACTGTGGAAGTGGAATGCTCTCAATGGAAGTAGAAGGAGAAGTCTTCAGCTTTGACATATTCCGAGCTATGAAGCACCCTATGGAATTCAAGGAAGTACACGCTCTCGATGCTTTGGACGACCTGATCCAAGAAGTTCAATCAGAACCAAGAGCAGATCCCTTAGAAGCCATACTCAACGGAACCGAAGGCTCATACGAATTAACCAAAGACTTACATGAAACAGTGGCCCACTTGACAATCTCGGAGCCTCTTACACCAGAATATGAAGTCAACGAGGTAAAATTATTCAAATCAAATACTTTTCTGCCCTCGGTGATGCAAGCCCCCAAAATAAAATTGAAACCCCTGCCTGGACATCTGAAGTACGCCTTCCTAGGGGATAATGACACACTCCCAGTAATCATCAACAGTGGCTTGGAAGCAGGCCAGGAACAAAGTTTGATAAAAGTTCTGAAGCAACACAAGTTGGCTATTGGATGGACTCTGGCCGACTTAAGGGGAGTCAGCCCGGCCGTATGCATGCACCGTATTCTACTTGAGGATGGAGCAAAGCCATCAAGAGAGCCTCAACGACGACTCAACCCAATCATGATGGAGATCGTCCAAAAGGAAATACAAAAGCTACTAGATGCGGACGTTATCTATCCCATATCAGATAGTCAATGGGTGAGTCCTGTCCATGTGGTCCCAAAGAAAAGTGGGATCACAGTCGAGGAAGATGCCGAAGGAAAAATGGTAACAACAAGGATCAAGAACGGCTGGAGAATGTGTATCGACTACAGGAAATTAAACGCCGTCACAAGGAAAGACCATTTCCCCCTGCCATTCATTGATCAAATGCTAGACCGACTGGCAGGCAAGCCATATTTTTGCTTCTTGGACGGGTTCTCAGGATACAACCAGATTCCCATAGCACCTGAGGACCAAGAGAAGACTACATTCACCTGCCCATTCGGTACATTCGCCTTCAGAAGAATGTCGTTCGGCCTATGCAATGCCCCGGGAAATTTCCAAAGGGTAGTAACCAGCATCTTTTCAGACATGATCGGGGAATTCATTGAAGTCTTCATGGACGACTTCACCATCTATGGCAATACATTCGACGCTTGCCTAGATAACTTGAGCACGGTTCTGGCACGATGTGTCTCAATGAACCTCGTGCTCAATTATGAGAAATGCCACTTCATGGTAACTCATGGAGTAGTCTTAGGGCACGTCGTCTCACAAGAAGGCATAGAGGTGGATAAATCTAAAATAGACCTGATCATGACTCTACCATACCCCTCCACTGTCCGAGACATCCAATCCTTCCTTGGGCATGCGGGATTCTACTGACGATTCATCAAGGACTTCTCCAAAAAGGCGTTGCCTCTATCCACTCTTCTCCAAAAAGAAGTTCCTTTTGAATTCACCAACGCATGCAAGGAAGCCTTTAATGAGCTCAAAAAGGCCCTCACTAGCACACCCGTCATCCAAACTCCGGATTGGAAAAAACCATTTGAGATCATGTGCGACGCAAGCGACTTTACTGTGGGAGCAGTTCTCGGCCAAAAGATTGACAAGAAAGCGGGTGTGATCTACTACGCCTCACGAACCCTAGATCCTGCCCAACGGAACTACTCCACCACCGAGAAGGAACTCCTGGCAGTAGTATTCGCTCTGGAAAAATTTAGATCCTATTTGCTTGGAGCAAAAGTGATAGTTTATTCTGACCATGCTGCCATCCGTTACCTAATGAAGAAAAAGGAGGCCAAGCCAAGACTCATTCGGTGGATCTTGCTACTGCAAGAATTCGATGTGGAGATAAGGGACAAAAAGGGGATTGAGAATACTGTGGCAGACCATCTAAGCAGGATTGTCCGAGAGGAAGAAGAAGGGCACATAACCGAGTCATTTCCAGACGAGCACCTATACGCCGTCTCAACCAAGGTGCCATGGTATGCCTCAATCGTCAACTACCTTGTAGGAGGTACATTTCCTCCCTCTTTTACTAAAGCACAATGCATGAAACTTAGACATGATGCTAAACAATACTTATGGGATGATCCTTATTTATGGAAAATAGGAGCAAATCATATACTTAGGAGATGCATCCCCGATAATGAAATAGCTTCTGTTATTAGCTTTTGCCATGAGTTTGCATGTGGAGGACACTTCGGGCCTAGGAGAACCGCTAGAAAAATCTAAGATAACGGCTTTTTCTGGCCAAGTATATTCAGAGATGCCTATAAAAAGTGTAAAAAATGCGATAAGTGTCAAAGAGTAGGAAATGTGTCAGCTAGAAGTTAAATGCCTCAAGTACCCATATTAGTCAACGATGTTTTTGACATTTGGGGTCTTGATTTTATGGGACCATTTCCAGTTTCATGCGGTTATACTTACATTTTAGTTGCTGTAGATTATGTGTCAAAATGGGTAGAAGCCAAGGCCACAAGGTGCGATGATGCAAAGACTGTCATAGAATTTTTGCGCACTAACCTGTTTTGTAGGTACGGGGTACCCAAGGCCATAATAAGCGACCAAGGAACTCATTTCTGCAACCGCATGATGGCTGCTACCTTAAAACGCTACCATGTCCACCATCGGACGTCCACGGCATATCACCCCCAATCCAATGGTCAAGCGGAGATCTCCAACCGCGAAATCAAAGGAATTTTAGAAAAAATGGTAAAGCTGGGCAGGAAAGATTGGAGTCAGAGGCTTGATGAAGCTCTTTAGGCTTATCGGACGGCATACAAGATGCCAATTGGAACCTCCCCCTTTCGGCTGGTTTATGGGAAGACATGCCACCTTCCGGTAGAATTAGAACATAAAGCCTATTGGGCGCTCAAGCATTGCAATCCAGATTTGAAAGCTGCAGGACTGGATAGGAAGCTTAATCTGTGTGAGCTTGAGGAATTGCGGCTTGAGGCCTATGAAGGGCAAACGTACTACAAGGCGCGGACCAAATTGTATCATGACAAATTCATCCTCCGACGCTCATTTGAAGAGGGACAACAAGTACTGGTCTTCTCCTCGCGACTGAAATTAATGCCCGGGAAGCTTAAATCTAGATGGACCGGCCCTTTCACGATAACTAAGGTATTCAACCATGGAGCAATTGAGTTAGAAAGCCCAAATGATGGAAACAGATTCACGGTAAATGGGCAACGAGTCAAACATTACCATGGCGAGGTCAACTTGATAACACAGAAATACGACCTGAGCCACCCATGGGATCCAAACCAGTGATCCAGGAATGAGGTACTGTCGAGCCAACGACGTTAAACAAAGGCACTGGTCGGGAGGTAACCCGACACCTATCTTACTTTCTGTCTTTTATTTTTCTATCATTTAGTTTTTTCTGTAAGTCGCTCTCACCCACTTGGTGCATAGAAGAAATGACTATTCAAGAATCGGACTTGGGTGGAACATTAAGCCAGCCAGGCCTTCGCCAAGAATTCAAGGCCCCAGCCGAACTCCCTCGATTATCCAGCCTCGAGCCATGTCATTCGACACTTTAAAGGGAGTTTTGTTCTTCCCTTTTCCTTAATGTCATTTCTTTCTCACAATATCTGCTTGCATGGCTTTTGAACTAAGTTGTGCTGAAAAGCACGCCTTCGTTCAAAAGTGTGGGGGTGAGAACCACCTTTGTAAATAAATAACATGTTTTTCCTTTTCCCTTAATAATTATCTTTTTGAAAATATGAACTTAAGAATGTGAAAAAGATAGATCATAATTCATGCATTAATCTTGTGAAAATTCAACTGTTTAAAAACTTAGAAGGTAACTTCTCATTTGTCCCTTTGTGCTGAGATAAACTAGGGATGTGGAATTGACATAAACTGCCCTAGAGAGGCTTGGCAAGCAATCGAAGGACTGAATTTCGCTATATGGTTTTCGAAGTCAGTGGAGGCTGCACTTCGGGTTTCAGTGAAGATTGAAGTCATCTCCGCCATGCAGTGTTTATGCAAAAAGAAAAAAGGCGAGGATGAGAATCAGACCGTCCTATCTCTAGTCAAAGTAGCCGAGAAAATAGATGAGCGACCCTCATCTTGACCCGCGCGAAACGGCGAGGATGAGAGGAGCGGGGAGGTATTTCCATATGCTCGCGGGCGACGATTGGACCTCCCAAAAAGGCTTGAGAAAATGGACTAGCAAGTCACAAAGAAGCAAAAAGCTCAAAGAAGCAAATCAAGAGGCCAAAGGCCCAAAATTGTGAAGGTTTTAACCGAACAAAAAGTGAAGTACTCAAAGAGTCAAATCAAAGGCCAAAGGCCGATTCACTACAAAAGCTGTCCCTCGCCAAAAGAAAATCAAAGACCAAACCGTTGAAACCCGAACCGAATCACGTGCTAGAGAAAGCTACAAGGAAACCATATAGTGCGAGACGGTCCCGAGGATGCAGTCCAGGAGCCTAAAAAGGGCTATCTCCCGAAACATCCAAAATAATTTGCATCTCGGCACGGAGGTACAAGTATCAAGTTTCTTCTATTTATTTATACAGTTCAATTTGGTAATAAGTAAGTAATGCATGAATTAGGATAAATCTAGTCCCACAGTCTAACTTTCATATTTGAAAAGCTTACTTAGTGCCGCCCTTTAATAGCATTGTTTGGGACGAACAACTAAAAGTGTGGGGTGATCTGATGGACCATAATTATACGAATCAAAAACACAGTTAAACCCACCAAATTAGACTGTTTGTCTATTTAACTTTTGATTGTTAGTTCTGATATTTATCTACAGGGTATTTTGGAGCCTAGAGAGAATACACGCTAAGGAGAGGATTTTACGCTGAAAATATATTACGAGTCAGTCCAAGGTCACGATCAGACGCTGAATGAAGAAATCTCAAGATCTTGACGTGGAATCACTCAATACAAATCCAACCGAGGAGCAACCAAAGTTAGTCTGGAGCTGAAATACACCGATAGTTTTGTGAAAACTTCACAAAACTCACACAAACTCACTCTTATCCATTGGTGACCGGCGGCTTTGGGGAGAGGTGAGCTTGGGAGGAAGCTCTCCTCCATGGATGACCCAAGACCGGCGGCTATGACCTCCCATGGAGCTCACCATGGATGAGAGCCATGTGCTCTCATCTTAGCCCTCCATTCCCCTCTCTTTTGGCTATAAATACATGCCTCCATTTCATTTGTAATGCATCCCAAAATCAATAAACACTTCTCTCTCTAGAAAGTTTGGTATTTGTAAGTTTGGTTTTCAATATATAATACTCATGTTGGTTCTTGAGTATTATAGTTCGGTCTTGAGTACTCCTGTCGGTTCTTGAGTACTCAAGCTTTTCTTTATTCTCGAGTACTCTTGTCGGTTCTTGAAGTACTCACCCCTTTCCCTTACTTACTGTCTTTCAAAAACCGTAAGTACTTAGCTAAGGTATCCACTTCTATGGATATTCGTAGCTAAACTCTTCATTCGATTGAAGGGGTGTACTTGTATCATAAAATGTTTTAGGCCATCTTTTTAGTGCCTCTTCTTTTTATTCAAAACTTGTTCTATGTGCCATATATTAGGCCAGAACTTCCAAGATTGAGTGGATGCTTGAAATGGCAAAACTCTTCCGTGGGGGTTCGTGAACATACTCGGGTAAGTGGATGCTTGAAATGGCAAAGCTTATCTGAGGAGTTCGACCTCTTTTCAACACCATTGGTTTTGATCGGAAATGATGGATCAATGGATGCACATAGGCTAGTATACCTTGAAATGGGGTGCTAGTCTAAATAGAACAAGTGCTCTACGACCTTGAAATGGGCTAGACAGTGTGTGCAAATCGAGCGCTTGAAATGGCCTTGATACACGTTTGAATACTTAGAAGGATCACTAAAGGTCAATGATAAAACAGGCTATGATACAAAGCCCCCGAAACCGAATGCTTTCCTTAAATTCAAACGCCACCTGCATTTACTTTCTTAGTATAAACTGCTCTATCAACTGCTCACCTTCCGGAGGACTTACCAATCACGCATCACCCGCTGTAAGTCTTCGCTTTTATTTTCAGTATTTACATTTTCTGTCATTTACTTTTTCGCACTAAAAACCAAAACCAACCAACCAATCACTTACTTTTCCGCACTAAAACCTCAATCAACCTAAAACACGCTCCCTCGTTGTACAAATCCCTCAAAGAACGACTATCCCCCTAATTCCCTTGGGTTCGACCCCTACTTACCACTTGCTACCCAGTAGTAAGGTCACGAGTAGTGGAATATAAATTTGCTTTTGCACAGAGAACACCGCACCTTAACGAGAGTGCGGTGGGCTCCGTCAGTACTTCATTGTCTGTCGTTGGAAGAGGCACTCTCTCATCTTCTTCCTTTAGTGTCCCTTCAGTTTCTTTTGTTCCTCAATTGGCCATCCAGCTAATTTCTGCTGGTCAACTCACTGACCATGGTTGTCGGATAATTCTTGACTCTGATTCTTGCTGCATTTAGGATCGTCGCACGAGGAATCTGGTTGGTACTGGCCCTCGGCATCGTGATTCACAACGTCTTTGGGAGCTTGACTGGCTTCATCTTCCTTCCGCTGCCCCCGCCAGTTCTTCCGCTTCCGCCTTCATTGCCTCTTCGGCCGCCTCTTTTGCTCAATGGCATCCCCGCTTGGGTCACATCTGTGGCTCTCGTTTGTCCTCTTTGGTTCGTCGTGGTCTTTTAGGATCTGTCCCTGGTGATACATCTTTAGATTGTCAGGGTTGCAAACTTGGAAAACAAATTTCTCTCCCTTATTCTACTAGCGAGTCAGTTTCTTAGCGTCCATTTGATCTTATTCATTCTGATGTTTGGGGTCTGGCTCTTTTTATTTCAAAAGGGGTCATCGCTATTATATTTTATTTATAGATGATTTCTCCCGTGACACGTGGATATATTTTATGTCCTCCCGTAGTGAGGTTTTATCTATTTATAAAAATTTTGCTACCATGATCCGTACTCGGTTTGACTCTCCTATTCACGTTCTTCATGCTGACTCTGCTGGAGAGTATTTATCTCATCACCTTCGCCAGTTTCTAGCTTCGCAGGGGACTCTCTCTCAATTTTCTTACCCAGGCGCTCACGCGCAAAATGGCGTTGCTGAGCGGAAGCATCGTCATCTCTTGGTGACTGACGGAGCCCACTGCACTGTCGTTAAGGTGCAGTGTTCTCTGTACAAAATAAATTTATAGTATCCGCTACTTGTGACTACACTACTGGGTAGTAAGTGGTAAGTAGGGGTCGAACCCAAGGGAATTAGGGGAATAGGCTATTCTTTTAGGGTGATTGAACTGGGGGGAGCGTGTTTTATGGTTGATTGAGGTTTTAGCGCTCTGATTAACTACGTGATTTTTTGGGGGTTTTTGGTTTTGATAGCGGAAAAGTAAATACAGAAATTAAATGCTGTAAATACAAAGAAGACTTACAGTGGGTGATGCGTGATTGTAATTCCTCCGGTAGATCAGCAGTTGGTGATTGCGGTTTAACAGTTAAGAGAAGCATTCGGTTTCAGGTACTCTTGTATTATAACATGTATATAATAAACTGTTAGTAACTTTTCTAAGTATTCAAAGATGAATCGAGGCCCTTTCGTAGCGCAAGACTTGCAACATCGTTTAAAGCAACCCTTGTTCTATTTCAGACTAATTCCTCCTTTCGAAGTATCTTAGCCTTTTGTGCATCCACCTGATCTCACAGTTACGATTGACCAAGTGGTGTTTTAGATGAGTCGAACTTCTCAGATAAGCTTTGCCCTTTCGTAGCATCCACTTACCCGAGTATGTTCACGAACCCCACGGAAGAGTTTTGCCCTTTCGTAGCATCCACTCAACCTTGGAAATTCTGACTATAAATGGCACATAGAACAAGTTTTGAATACAAAGAAATGAAACTAAAAGATATTACAACATTATATAATACAAGAAAATACCTTCCACCGAATAAAGAGTTTAGCTACGAATATCCATAGAGATGGATACCATAGCTAAATACTCGGGGGTTTTTGGAAACAGTAAGAGGGAAAGGGGTGGAATACTCAAGAACCAACAGGAGTATTCCTAATTCCTACTGAATACTCAAGAACCAACAGGAGTATTCTCTACAGTATTATAATACTCGAGAACCGATAAGAGTATTATAATTTCCAGTATAATACTCAAGAACAAACAGGAGTATTATTTCAAAATCGAACCAAACTTACAAGTAACAAACTTAGAGAGAGAAGTGATTTACAATTTTGGGATGCATTTGTGAGGAGGAGGAGGGGTGTATTTATAGCCATGGGGAGGAGAAATGGAGGGCTAAGATGAGGGCACTTGTTGCATGGAGATTGGATGGGCAAATCAAGGGAGGAGGAGCCACCACATGGAGGGGCCAAAAGCCGCCGGTCAAGGAGGAGGAGGGTGGTGGCAGCCGCCGGTTGCCGGTTGCCTTGGGTGGAGGAGCTCCTCCCTTGGCCACCTCTTCATCAAGTCACCAAGTCATCTTGCCATATGTGAGTTTTGTACAGTTTTGTGCAGTCTTTTCACAAAACTGTCAGTGTGTTCTTTCCCCGGACTGTCTTGACTTCACTCCTGATTCTTCTGATTAATTTATTCTGGTCAATTTAACGTCAGGATCCTTGATATTTCTTCAGTCGGCATATGATCTTGACCTTGGATTGACTATTGTTATCTTTTCAGCATAAAATCCTCTCCTTAGCGTGTTTTCTCTTCAGTCTCTAAAATGCCCTGTGGAAATATATCGGGACTAACAGATGGATGTTAGATAGACAAACAGTCTAACTTGGGGGGTTTTACTGTGTTTTTGATTCGTATAATTGTGGTCCATCAGAATACCCCCCACTTTTAGTTGTTCGTCCCGAACA
Source organism: Rhodiola kirilowii (assembly GCA_033675215.1). Lineage (NCBI taxonomy): Eukaryota > Viridiplantae > Streptophyta > Magnoliopsida > Saxifragales > Crassulaceae > Rhodiola > Rhodiola kirilowii. The sequence goes on from CM066201.1 coordinate 9,106,050, forward strand.
ATGCTATTAAAGGGCGTAAGTTCTAGGTTCGGTTTTGGCATATGAAAATTAGACTGTGGTACTCGATCTATCCTAATTCATGCATTGCTTACTTATTACCAAATTAAACTGTGTAAATAAATAAAAGAAACTTAATACTTGTACCTCCATGCTGAGATGCAAATTATATTGGATGTCTCGGGAGATAGCCTTTTTCAGGTTCCTGGGTTGCAGCCTCGAGATCGTTTCGTACTATATGGTCTTCTGGTAGCTTTCTCATGCACGTGATTCGGTTCGGGTTTCAGTGAGTTGAACCTTCTTGATTTTTTTCTTTGGCGAGGGACTACTTTTTTGTTGTAGTGAATCGGCCTTTGGCCTTTGATTTGACTTTGTTGAGTGCTTCACTTTTGCTCGGTTAAAACCTTCACAATTTTGGGCCTTTGGCCTCTTTTGATTTTCTTCTTTGAGTTTTTCGCTTCTTTGTGATTTGCTAGTCCATTTTATCAGCCTTTTTGGGAGGTCCAATCATCGCCCGCAAGCCTATGGAAATACCTCCCCTCTCCTCTCGTCTTCGTCGTTTTGCGCGGGTCAAGATGAGGGTCGCTTATCTATTTTCTTGGCTATTTTGACTAGAGAGAGTACGGTCTGATTCCCGTCCTCGCCTTTGCATAGATGCTTCTTGGCGGAGTTTGACTCAATTGTTCACTGAAAATCCGAAGTGCAGCCTCCACTAACTTTGAAAACCATATAGTTTGATCTGATCCTTTGATTGCTTCCCAAGTCCTTCTAGGGCAGTTTATGTCAACTCCACATCCATAGTTATCTCAACACAAAGGACAAATGGAAAGTTACATTCTAAGTTTTTAAACAGTTTGAATTTTCACAAGGTAAATGCATGAATTCTGATTTATCTTTTTCACATTCTTAAATTCATATGTTCAAAAAGATACTAATACTAAAAAAGAAAAAACAGCAAGCATGTTATTTATGTACACAGGTGGTTTTCACCCCCCACTTTTGAACGAAGGTGTGCCTTAGTTCAAAAGTCATGCAAGCTTAAAACTAAGTACTGAAAGTAAGTGCGGAAAGTAAGATAGTGTCGGGTTACCTCCCGACCAGTGCACTTGTTTTACGTCGTTGGCTCGACGATACCTCGTTGTGGATTACTGGTTTGGGTCCCATGGGTGGCTGAGGTCAAACTTCGCCACCGTTCCAGTGTTGCTTTTTCCTGACTTCTTGCTGGAGTAAGAGCTCCATGGTTTTGGTGTTTTCTCTTTCCATTGTTTCTGAGAAGGCGGGAGACCTTTGACCATAGCTGCTGGTCCATCGAGTCGAGCTCTCTTGCTTCTCCTTCCGGGTTTCCATTCTTTGGGGCCATGCCTTTGCCTCTTCTTCATGTATGGCCGGTTGGCATCTTTGCAGTTTTGGAAGTTCAGTCTTTTGCCAAGCGACCTCAAGCATGCTCCCATGCTAACCCTCTTCTTTGTGGCAGAGACGATTGGCCTTTTTAGAACGAGTGAGTTTTCTGGGCTCGTGGCGAGTGAGTGCTCCATCTTTGGCTCTTCTGGCTCATGTTTTGTCTCCAACTCGCCTAGCACCGTATCATCATGGACCACATCATCTTCGGAGGCCGTAATATGCTTAGAGAACAAGGGGTCAAGTTGGGGGACTTCCACCACAAGGGCCAGGTCTGTCTTGGGCATTTTGGTAATGAGGACCAGGCCTGCCTCAGGTGCTTCGATAGTGAGGATCGGGCATGTTTCGGCTGATTTGGTAGTGAAGTCCGAGACTTCTCTTGGTTCGTCAAGTAGAGCCGGGACTTCTTCGGTTATTTGCGAGTTTTCATCCTCAGTTGGCTCCGTGGGCTCCAATATTGGCTCCTTTAGAGCTTCCTCCACGTCCATTACTGCCCTCGTACTGATGTCTTCTCTCGGCTTTGTTGCGGGCAAGCTCGTAATGGGTGTGGTGTCGGGTTTGTTTTGTACTGAGTCCACTTCCATCGTCGGTACCTTATCTTCAGTTTGGTGTATTGGCCCTTGTTTTGTGCTCTCTGCCAAATTGTCTATGAGTCGCCAGGTTTGAGACATGGTTAACTTCATGATCGAGCCTCCCGCTGCATCGTTAAGTCTTTTCCGCTCAAGTGGCATCATTCCACCGAGAAACCTTTGGATAAGATTGATTCTGGAGAATCCATGGTGCGGGCAGCTCGCCACAATGGAGTCAAAGTACGCCAAGTACTCGTCCAATGTTTCGTCCCAGAATTGCTCAAGATTGAGAATCTTCTCGCGTGTTTCAAGTCGGAGAGATGGAGGGCAAAACTTCTCAAGGAATTTGGTTTGTAGACCCCCATAATCACTTTCATGCTCAGCACATGAGTAATACCATTTTAATGCCGAGTCAGTTAAAGAAAATTTAAAACATGTGAGTTTAAATTCCTCTAGCGATTCATTTTTAGGCCTCATGTGGTTGCATATGGAGTGGAACGTTTGTGTATGCCTTACGGGATCTTCTCCAAGAGCACCTCCGAATTGGGGGAGATGTCTAATCATTTCAAACATAAGGTTGCTACCCCCATTTTTCCAAGGTTCTATGTCGTAGTATGAAGACATGGCGAATTATGTATAATAGAAAAAAGAACAACTATCCATTTGCTAATTCCCCGGCAACGGCGCCAATTTTGACGGAGCCCACTGCACTGTCGTTAAGGTGCAGTGTTCTCTGTACAAAATAAATTTATAGTATCCGCTACTTGTGACTACACTACTGGGTAGTAAGTGGTAAGTAGGGGTCGAACCCAAGGGAATTAGGGGAATAGGCTATTCTTTTAGGGTGATTGAACTGGGGGGAGCGTGTTTTATGGTTGATTGAGGTTTTAGCGCTCTGATTAACTACGTGATTTTTTGGGGGTTTTTGGTTTTGATAGCGGAAAAGTAAATACAGAAATTAAATGCTGTAAATACAAAGAAGACTTACAGTGGGTGATGCGTGATTGTAATTCCTCCGGTAGATCAGCAGTTGGTGATTGCGGTTTAACAGTTAAGAGAAGCATTCGGTTTCAGGTACTCTTGTATTATAACATGTATATAATAAACTGTTAGTAACTTTTCTAAGTATTCAAAGATGAATCGAGGCCCTTTCGTAGCGCAAGACTTGCAACATCGTTTAAAGCAACCCTTGTTCTATTTCAGACTAATTCCTCCTTTCGAAGTATCTTAGCCTTTTGTGCATCCACCTGATCTCACAGTTACGATTGACCAAGTGGTGTTTTAGATGAGTCGAACTTCTCAGATAAGCTTTGCCCTTTCGTAGCATCCACTTACCCGAGTATGTTCACGAACCCCACGGAAGAGTTTTGCCCTTTCGTAGCATCCACTCAACCTTGGAAATTCTGACTATAAATGGCACATAGAACAAGTTTTGAATACAAAGAAATGAAACTAAAAGATATTACAACATTATATAATACAAGAAAATACCTTCCACCGAATAAAGAGTTTAGCTACGAATATCCATAGAGATGGATACCATAGCTAAATACTCGGGGGTTTTTGGAAACAGTAAGAGGGAAAGGGGTGGAATACTCAAGAACCAACAGGAGTATTCCTAATTCCTACTGAATACTCAAGAACCAACAGGAGTATTCTCTACAGTATTATAATACTCGAGAACCGACAAGAGTATTATAATTTCCAGTATAATACTCAAGAACAAACAGGAGTATTATTTCAAAATCGAACCAAACTTACAAGTAACAAACTTAGAGAGAGAAGTGATTTACAATTTTGGGATGCATTTGTGAGGAGGAGGAGGGGTGTATTTATAGCCATGGGGAGGAGAAATGGAGGGCTAAGATGAGGGCACTTGTTGCATGGAGATTGGATGGGCAAATCAAGGGAGGAGGAGCCACCACATGGAGGGGCCAAAAGCCGCCGGTCAAGGAGGAGGAGGGTGGTGGCAGCCGCCGGTTGCCGGTTGCCTTGGGTGGAGGAGCTCCTCCCTTGGCCACCTCTTCATCAAGTCACCAAGTCATCTTGCCATATGTGAGTTTTGTACAGTTTTGTGCAGTCTTTTCACAAAACTGTCAGTGTGTTCTTTCCCCGGACTGTCTTGACTTCACTCCTGATTCTTCTGATTAATTTATTCTGGTCAATTTAACGTCAGGATCCTTGATATTTCTTCAGCCGGCATATGATCTTGACCTTGGATTGACTCTTGTTATCTTTTCAGCATAAAATCCTCTCCTTAGCGTGTTTTCTCTTCAGTCTCTAAAATGCCCTGTGGAAATATATCGGGACTAACAGATGGATGTTAGATAGACAAACAGTCTAACTTGGGGGGTTTTACTATGTTTTTGATTCGTATAATTGTGGTCCATCAGTGACATTTCGTGCTCTTTTACTTGCCTCTAGTGTTCCAGTTCATTTTTGGGCAGAAGCTGTTTCGACAGCCACTTACTTGATAAATATTCAGCCGTCTTCCACCCTTCTGGGGGACATTCCAGTGAACCGTCTTTTTGGTCGACTTCTTGAATATTCTCATCTTCGTTTGTTTTGTTGTGTGTGTTATGTCTTACTGGCACCTCGTGAGCTCACTAAATTGACTGCTCAGTCCATTGAGTGTGTTTTACTTGGTTATAGTAATGAACATAAAGGATATCGTTGTTGGGATCCAGTTGCGAGACGTATTCGTATTTCTAGAGATGTGACTTTTGATGAGTCTCGTCCCTTTTATCCTCGTCCTTCCTCCGATTCCTCATCAGCTTCCTTAGTCGATCCCCTCTCCTTTTTGACCTTTCCCGTTTCACCATCTTTTGTTCCATCTCCCACTATATCCTCTTATCCTCAGGGCTCCACTTGTCATCCGGGAGATGAGGTTTCTGATATTCCATCTTCACCAGTTGTGCCTTCGCCTCCTGTTACACCATCTTCTTCTGACATATCATCTCCACTTGACGTGTCACCTTCTTCTGATGTGTCATCCCTGTCCGATGCGTCATCCCCTCCCATTGTGTCATCCCCGTCCGATGCGACATCCTCTCCTATTATACCATCTCAACCTGTGCATCCATCCCGATATGCTCTTTGTGATCGCTAGTTCATTCGCCCTCCGACACGTTATGATGTCGTTGCCGCTACTCTTGCTGAGCCGACCTCATATCGTGATGATATCCTCCATCAGGAGTGGCAACATGCAATGGCAGAAGAACTGGTCGCCTTTGAGCGGACTGGTACTTGGGAGGTGGTTTCTCTTCCTTCTCATGTTCGTCCTATCACCGGTAAGTGGATCTACACAGTTAAGACCCGCTCTGATGGTTCACTTGAGCGCTATAAAGCTCGTTTAGTGGCTCGTGGTTTTCACAAGAGTATGGACGTGACTATGATGAGACTTTTGCGCCTGTTGCCCACATGACCATCATTCGCACCCTTCTTGCTGTTGCCTCTATTCGTGAGTGGTCTATTTCTCAATTTGATGTAAAGAATGCCTTTCTAAACGGTGAGTTGAGAGAAGAGGTTTATATGAGACCACCCCCAGGATATTCTATCCCCGACGATATGGTCCTTCGCCTTCGTCGCTCCCTCTATGGTCTTAAGCAAGCCCCTCGAGCTTGGTTTGAACGTTTTTCCTTCGTAGTTACCGCTGCTGGCTTCACCGCTAGCGATCATGACCCAGCCTTGTTTATCCATACTACCACTCGTGGACGGACTCTCCTCCTCCTTTACGTTGACGATATGCTTATCACTGGTGATGACCCCCAGCATATTGCCTTTGTTAAGGAGTGCCTCAATACTCAGTTCCTTATGAAAGATCTCGGTCATATTCGGTACTTTCTTGGCATTGAATTCTCCTCTACTCCCGAGGGATTCTTCCTATCCCAAGAGAAGTATATATTCGAGATCTTCTCGATCGGGCTTCTCTCAGTGATCAGCGCACTGTTGATACTCCCATGGAACTTAATGTTCACCTTCGTCCCACCGATGGTGAGCCTTTTGAGGACCCTACTCGTTGACACCTTGTTGGCAGTCTCGTGTATTTAGGAGTCACTCGTCCGGATATTTCATACCATGTCCATATCTTGAGTCAGTTCGTATCTGCGCCCACTCATCTCCATTACAGTCATCTCCTTCGTGTCCTACAATATCTTCGTGGATCCATCTCTCGCCATCTTTTCTTCCATCGCTCTAGTTCTTTCCAACTCCAAGCATACTCTGATGCGACTTGGGCTAGTGATCACTTTGATCGTAGATCTCTCTCTGCCTATTGTGTTTTTCTTGGTGGTTCTCTCATTGCCTGGAAGACAAAGAAGTAGACATCAGTTTCTCGGTCGAGTGCTGAGGTAGAGTTACGAGCGATGACGTTATTGACGACAGAGGTTACTTGGCTTCGGTGGTTTCTTGAAGATTCTGGGGTTACTGCTTCTGGACCGACTCCTGTCTTGTCTGACAGTATCGGTGCTATTAGTATTGCTCGTGATCCGGTGAAGCATAAGCTCACCAAGCATATTGGTGTGGATGCTTTGTATACGAGGTCACAGGTACAGGATCAGATTATTGCTCTTCAGTATGTTCCTTCGGAGATCCAGCTTGCAGATTTCTTCACGAAGGCATAGACTCGAGCACAGCACAACTTCTTTCTCTCCAAACTCAGTCTTGTTGATACACCATGAGTTTGAGGGGGGTGTTAGAGAATATATTATTCTCATCAGATATTCATAGCATATATTATATATATTCTCTCATTATTGTGTTTATCACCTATACTGTATATATTGACGTATTCGTCACATATCAATACACAATTCATATTCATAACAGAAGAATCATCCAAAGATGTCATAATTCTAGGTTTAAAAAGTTGCAACTTGTTGATTAACATCTAATCGGTTGCTTTTGGTGCAATTGAAAACTTTTTTGACACATAAGGAGTCGTACCGGCATTGAGAGTAGAATTATGAGCTATAGAAGATTGAGCCAAGAAATCAGGTTGAACCGAAAAATCCAATCGGACCGGATGAATTTTATCAGATGAACCGAAATCCAACCCTGGTTCATAAGCATGAACATTAAGTTTTGGAGTTTCTGTGTCACCCGTCGGAAGAACAGGAACCGCCCCCGTATTCATTTTCGGCCGCCATATCCACTTCGATTTTTTGAGTGGATGAATCTGAGGAGGATGGGTGTGAGGAACACTACGTTGATGAGATTTGGAGCGGAAATGGGCCTTTTGACGGTAAGAATATGACTTTGGTGGAGGGTTGAATGTGAATAAGGAGGAGGCGAATAAGGAGGCGAAGAATATTGAGTTGTTTGGAGAAAAGAAGAAGAGAGTTAACAATGGCAGAAGCTAATCGAATACCATCCTCAAGTATTTGATTTTTGAACAGCCTTTGTGAAAGAAAAGAGATAGATTTACGAGGAATCAAACAGCATACGAAATCTTAATGTTGATTAAGAAAATCAAGATGAAAGTAATATAATTTAGAAGAAAAATGGAACATTAGAGGAGGACCTAAGATGGAAGGTTTGGAAGAGGATGAAGTCATGGCAGAAGCAATCTACTAGGGTTTGACGAGGAGGAGGGAGGAGGCCGATGGTCACACCGTGACCAAATATTTTCTAAAACTACGAATCAAATGATTATAGTTTGCATAAAAAAATGATTATAGTCGGCCTTGGTCGTGTGTTCGAATCCTCTAGAAAAAAAAGAAAGTTTTGTGTCATCTTTTCTTTGTACAAGTCTCTAGTGACAAGAATTAGAATGTTTAGGTTTTTGTTGTTGAGACTTGAGAATAAGAGCATTTTTTTTAGTTGAGAATAAGAGCATTTTGAGGAGTTTTTTTTTCCTTCAAAATGACCTGTTTGAATTTTAACATATCCAAAATGACCCAAATAAGTTTGACATTTCAGTTTTGGCATATTTTAATAAAACCGGATCGCCATGATCCGGTTTTCTTAAAAACACATAAAACCGGTTCTGAGAAACCGTTTTTTAAAAATTGGTCAAAACTGAAATGGCAAATTTAAATGAATCATTTTAGATATTTTCAAACTCAAATTGATCATTTTTGAAAGAAAAAAAAAACTCCATTCTGAGAGCGTGTTGATTAGTTCGAGGAATTAATTTTCTATTAACTCGTTTAAAGAATTATAATTGTTTTCTTTTCAATTTGCATATTAAACAGAAAATCTGAAAGTTCGAACAGACATTAAAACCGGATCGCCATGATCCGGTTTTCTTAAAAACACATAAAACCGGTTCCTGAGAAATCGTTTTTTTTTTAAAATTGGTCAAAATTGAAATGACAAATTCAAATGAATCATTTTAGATATTTTCAAACTCAAATTGATCATTTTTGAAAGAAAAAAAAAACTCCATTCTAAGAGCGTGTTGATTTGTTCGAGGAATTAATTTTCTATTAACTCGTTTAAAGAATTATAATTGTTTTCTTTTCAATTTGCATATTAAACAGAAAATCTGAAAGTTCGAACAGACATTAAAAAGATGTGGACTAGAAGCATTGATCCATTTGAAGTTCAGCCTAAAAATCAATGCGCCAACCCTGTATCTCGGGGCCCAAGGATTCAATCCAGCTTCAGCTTTACTTCAAGTTTAGATTAGAACCACATTTAACAACAAATGAGAGGAACCACTGAATTTGATTTGGTTGAAGTTGCTAAATTCAAACAGTGGTACGTGGCTTCTGTGAATTCTGAGGACTTGTGTATTTGAATGAACCATGGATGAAGACTAGCTAGGTGAACGCAACATAAAGAAGCTCCATTGTATGTTGAAAGGAGTAGAAGGAATAAATCTCAGCAGATTGCAAACATATGAATTCTTTTAATGATGCTGTGGTCCAACTGCTTGTTTGCTTGCTCTTTTGAAGATGCGTCGGTTGACGCTCCAAAACTAGATGATTATGATGTTGATGATGCGATATGTGGGATGGAAGCTCCCTGATGTGAAGTGGTCATGTCGGCTCGGCATTTATAGATTTTGCATTTCAACCAGTGTTGTACGTAGTAAACTTGTAACATATTTTGCTCAAGTTTAAATTGAGGAAGTCGCACCATACTTTGTGATCTCTCAGCCTCGCTCATTGTATCAGGAGAAAAAACTGGCTTTTCCAGTCTCCAAACCAAACACTTATATTCAAATGATTGCACGCTGCAGCCGTTCGATCGGTCAGGACATGGGTCCTTCTCTGTTCTGGAATCTATTCCAGAGATTATGTATTTAGGAGACTTAGAACCATCAAAAAATTTGGTCATTTGATTGTCGTTAAGAGTGTGTTTTTTTCAATAAAAAAAAGAGTGTATTTTTTAAAAACTGAAAACAGTTGAACTGAACTGAACAGAACTCGACTGAACAACTTAACTGGGAGAGCTTATCATTCGACTTTGTTTACCTAACATGTCTTATACCTTAACAAAATGCCTGATTTAGTGTACTATTGAGTGGTGTATTTGAACTTTCAGGCGGTTTGGCTGAACTGAGCTACTGTAAACTGAACGACTCAAATTTGAAGTTCAAAAGAGCAGAAGATCCTCAAGTCACTGCCCCTTCTTCAATCCTCTTCTTTTGTTATATAATGTTAGTCTATTTTAGAAGGTACTAAAATAAGATTCATTGAGCCTATAAACTGATAAGAAAAAAAACTGATACTTTTAAAATTCACTCACAGCTATTTCTTTTTTTATTTTATTTATCAATAACACATATTTCTTTATATTAATACACTTTCCTGGTAACTATAACTAATAGTTCAATTCCCATTCCAAATCAGAATGGATGTGCTTAGTACCTCAGTGGGTTGATGATGACAACACCAAGTTATTTAACTTTTATGTGAAGTGTGCAGGTTCAAGAACGTGAGACATCATGTGAGGTACTGGAACCCGCGGAGCGTGGTCAACAAGCAAAGTCAAAGAAGTAGCCGTTGCAATAAGACCGAGAATATCATGGAACAAGTACATGCAAAGCAGTTGAGTGAATATAGCGAAGCTTGACAGTTCACGGAGCGGAATGGACCAAGTCTTCGGTAGTTGCGAGATTTGCGGACTGGAACCCAGGGAGAAAATCTCGCCAACTGAAACCACGTGGAGGACACGACGAGTGGAACCACAACTGATCGTGAGCACATTATGGGAGCCAACCGTTGAAGACCAAACAGACTTATATACACATATCAAACCAAAGAGATATGTGCGTGATGGACCATAATTATACGAATCAAATACACAGTAAAACCCACCAAATTAGACTGTTTGTCTATCTAACTTCTACTTGTTAGTCCCGATATATTTCTACAGGGTATTTTGGCGCTTAGAGAGAAAACACGATAAGGAGAGGATTTTACGCTGGAAAGATGTTACGAGTCATTCCAAGGTCAAGATCAGACACTGAATGAAGAAATCTCAAGATCCTGACATTGAATTACTCAATTCAAATCCAACCGAGGAAAAACCGAAGTCAGACCGGGGTGAAAATGGACTGATAGTTTTGTGAAAACTACGCAAAAATCACACAAACTCTCATCCTTATCCACCATGACCGGCGGCTTAAGGGAGGAGGTGGCCAAAACCACCTCCCTTCCTCCTCCATGACCGGCTACCCGGCGGCTTTACCTCCTCCCCTCCTCACCATGGGAATGTGACATGTGGTGGCTTCTCCTCCACAAGCTCATCTCTTCCTCCTCCACCCTTGGATCAAAAACACATGTCATTCATCTCCACCACCCATCTCCTCCTCCTTTGGCTATAAAAGGAGGCCATCTCCTCCTCATTTGTATCATCCACCACAAATCACAAATGTTTTAGAGAGAGATAGAGGGCTTAACCCTCTTCTCTTCACTTTCAATAAATATTGTTCTTCATTTTGGAGCTACTTTTGGCGCTTGGATCTTGCCTAGGAGCTCCTCTCCTCCGCTTATTGTAAGGTATAAAATTACTTTCAAGTATTATTTGTTTTTACTTTAAAGTTATTTTATTATTCGGTACCCTTGTTCAAGACAATAGTTTGCTTGTATTCCTTGACATGAATACAAGCAGCTAAAAGCTTATACTCGGTCGCAGGGGTGTACTTGTATTATAAATGTTTTAGACTCTACTCTTAGAGTATCTCTGTATTCAAAACTTGTTCTATGTGCCATATATCAAGTCAGAATTTCCAAGGTTGAGTGGAAGCTGTAACAAGCAAAGCTCTTCCGTGGGGATTCGTGAACATACTCGGTAAGTGGAAGCTGTAACAAGCAAAACTTATCTGAGGAGTTCGACTTATCTAAAAAACCATTTTGGGAAATCGTAACAGAAGATCAAATGGATGCACATAAGGCTAAGATACTTCGAAAGGAGGAATTAGTCTAAATAGAACAAGTGTTTTAAATGGTGTTGCAAGTCTTGCGCTAGAAATAGCCTCGATTCATCTTTGAATACTTAGCATGATCATTTCAAGTGTTCTACGCGATGTTGCAAGTCTTGTGTTAGGAATAGCCTCGATTCATCTTCGAACACTTGGTATGATCATTAGCGGTCAATGATAAACAAATATGATACAAGGCCCCTAACCGAATCATTTCCTTACAGTCTATTATTGTAATTTACTTTCAGTTCTCAAATCACACTCAAACTCAACCCCAATCGCATTTAATTTCTGCATAAGCTTCATTAAAGAACAACTAATCCACACTGACTCCCTTGGGTTCGACCCTTACTTACCACTTACTACCCAGTAGTGAAGTCGCGAGTAGCGGAAAATATAAATTTATTTGTACAGAGAACATTGCACCTTAACGACAGTGCAGTGGGCTCCGTCAAATTGGCGCCGTTGCCGGGGAGTTGTGCATCGGAATAGTTGTTCTATTTTGTTTTTTCTTTTTTTTGTTTTATCATGCAATTCACTAAGTCCTACTACTACGGAATGGAACCTTGGAACAATGAGGAGTTTTCCCCACCACCTTTCGAACTTGAAGTCCGCGAGAAGATCAACAACATAAAACAATCCCGGAATGAAACTTTGGACGAGTACTTAGCGTACTTTGACTCCATGTTGATAAGCTGCCCGCACCATGGATTCACCAACCACGATCTTCTTCAAAGGTTTCTCAATGGGATGATACCACAAGAGTGGAATTGGCTAAATGATGCAGCGGGAGGCTCGGTGAACAACTTAGACATAGATGATCTTTGGAACTTAATAGATGATTTGGCCGCAAGGTCAAGACAAAGACAAGATCAAGCCATGCGGAGCGAAGAACTAGACAACATAATGCACCAAATCAGGGCCAAAACCGAAGTATGGGCAGCAGAAAACGAGTTGGCAGCTAGAACCCAGCAGTTGGCCGCAGACATACAACAATTGAGTGCCTCGATGCACCAATTCACGGCCAAAACCAAATCATGGGCAATAGAAAAGACGACTGAACCTGAGGAGCCGACAGAGAATGAAGAATCATGGGTGGCTCAAAAAGAAGCATCAAATTAGCTCTGGGACCTCATTAACAAGCTGCCCAAAACAGGCCCGGTCCTTATCACCAATCCATCCGAGGAAATCACTGTCCTAACTACCGAGCCAACAGAAGTCCCGGACCTCGTTGCCGAACTCTCCGAAAAAGACCTGGTCCTCACTGTCGGAGCACCTGAAACAGAACCAGTCCTCATGGTCGAAGTGCCCCAACTTAACCCTTCGTGTCTTATACCGATCATAGCCACCGAAGATCATATAATTAATGATGATAAGGTGCACGGGGAGTTAGAGGAGGAGCATGAGCCAAAAAAGCCGACAAAGGAACTCTCACTCGTCACAAGCCAAGGAAAACCGCCTGAAAACTCACTCATTCCAAGACAACCATCCATCACTGCCACAATGAAGAGGAATGGCAGAGGCGCATGCTTAATGTCGCCTACATTTAATGGCACAAAACCAAACTTCCAAACTCGCAAAAGTGCCAACTATTCAAACATGAAGAAGCGGCAAAGACATGGGCCGAAGGAATGGAAACCCGGAAGGAGTAACAAGCAAGCACGACCCATTGGACCAGCAGCTATGGTCAATAAAGCCTCACCCTCTCAAATCAAAAGAGCTACCGAGAAGAAGTTCAACCTCAAGCACCCATGGGATGCCTACTTATGATCCAGGAATGAGGTATCGTCGAGCCAACGACGTTAAACAAAGGCACTGGTCGGGAGGTAACCCGACACTTATCTTACTTTCAGTCATTTAATTTCTGTCATTTAGTTTTTTCATTCTCACCTTTCCTGTATATATTTGCTTGCATGACTTTTGAACTACGTCGTGCTGAAAGGCACGCCTTCGTTCAAAAGTGTGGGGTGAGATCCGCATGTGTACATAAATAAATAACATGTTTTTCTTTTTTAGTATTATCTTTTTGAAAATATGAACTTAAGAATGTGAAAAAGATAGATCTAAAATTCATGCATTTACCTTGTGAAAATTCAACTGTCTAAAAAATTAGAACGTAACTTCTCATTTGTCCCTTTGTGCTGAGATAAACTAGGGATGTGGAGTTGATAGAAATGCCCTAGAGAGGCTTGGCAAGCAATCGAAGGATCGAATCAAACTATATGGTTTTCGAAGTCAGTGGAGGCTGCACTTCCGGTTTTAGTGAAGATTGAAGTCATCTCCGCCATGCAGTGTTTATGCAAAAAGAAAAAAAGGCGAGGACGGGAATCAGACCGTCCTCTCTCTAGTCAAAGTATCTGAGAAAATAGATGAGCGACCCTCATCTTGACCCGCGCGAAACGACAAGGATGAGAGGAGCGGGGAGGTATTTCCATAGGCTTGCGGGCGATGATTGGACCTCCGAAAAAGGCTTGAGAAAATGGACTAGCAAGTCACAAAGACGCAAAAAGCTCAAAGAAGCAAATCAAGAGGCCAAAGGCCCAAAATTGTGAAGTTTTTAACCAAACAAAAAGTGAAGTACTCAAAGAGTCAAATCAAATGCCAAAGGCCGATTCACTACAAAAGCAGTCCCTCGCCAAAAGAAAATCAAAGTACTCAAACCATTGAAACCCGAACCGAATCACGTGCTAGAGAAAGCTACAAGGAAACCATATAGTGCGAGACGGTCCCGAGGTTGCAGTGCAGTGGGCTCCGTCAGTGCGCCCGAATATTGAGAGATAGTTTTCACTTGGAGTTCTGCAAAACACTGGAGTGCTAGTGAGTTTTGAGAGCTCAGCTGTGATAGCGGTGAAGACCAGTCGAGATTGAACAAGCTCAGGTATTGGTACCTTCGGCAGGCTTGTTCGGGAGATTACTATACCGATCTAGGATTGGTAGGGCTGTAAGTAATTTCCACATTTGTGATCGTAGTAGCTTTGCTATTGCATGTGTATAGAATACTTGTATTTTGTACAGTCTATATATCAATAAAAGATATTTAGGCAAATCAGTTTTCCGCTGCATTATATTAAGTTCCAGAACCTGCAGGCGTAAACTAGGTTCCTAACAGTTCTTAATTTAGCTTTTACACTAATCAGCGATCCTATCAATTGGTATCAGAGCGAGGTTCTAGATCTTGATTAGTTTGCAGGTATGTCAGGTGATTCCTTGTCAAATCCCTCGAAGTTGAAACCCGGCGAGTACGCAACCTGGGTTGTCAAGTTCGAAGCTCACGTGTTAGGCACAGATGGTGAAGTATGGCAAGTGGTTGAGCAAGGTTGAAAGATCATTCCGGATCCAACCGATGCAACAAAAGAAAAACTGAGGGCTTCATACACAAAGGAAGACTTCAAAAGCATTGAAAAAACTGCCAAAGCAATGAAGGTTCTTCACGCAGCTTTGGAACCAGGTGACAAGCAGAAGGTTTCACACCTCAAATGCCCAAAGGAAATCTGGCTGACACTCAAGAGGATCTATGAGGGATCAGAAGACGTCAAGAAGAACCGAGTTCTTGCTGCTCAGACCGAGTTGTTCAACCTGAGGTAGGATAAGAACGAGACAGTTCATGAGTTTCACTCTCGTTTTCAAGGTTGCGTCTCAAACCTTGCAAACCTTGAAAAGAGATATGAACAGTGGGAGATCAATCATATGTTCCTTCGCGGATTGAGTCCAGAGTGGAACGACATTGTGAGGACTATGCAAGCCTTGGCTCACACTAAACAGTTGACCTTGGAAGACCTGGTTGCTAAACTGGATAGCAACATGCTGCTGGATAAGGATCGAGAACCTCAGAAGGTTTCTCAACAGATCGCATTGGGCAGCAAGGGTGAAAAGTCGAAGTACTCGAAAGACAGTCTACTGAAAAAGTTGCCAAGGAGAGACGTGGCGAGGTTCAGGAACCTTGTAGGTATTCAAAGCGCAGCCCAACCAAAAAGGATGAATGCTTCTACTGTAAGAAGAAAGGACACTTCCAGAAGGACTACCGCAAAAAGAAATCTGATGAGTCTCAGAAGGAGAACAAGCCCAAAGATGATGAGCCTAAGGACAAGAAGGCCATGTGCGCTTGGGGAGGAGCAGATGACTCTGCAGATGACAGTGACCTTGAACTGGAGCTCAAGTATCAGAACTCTGAAAAAGGCGATGTATGTCTTATGGCTGCAGGAGGATCTTCTGACTCTGAGGTATCTCTTTCTTCTGTGAATTCAATTTCTTCAAATACTAATTCACGTTCAGGGATGTTAGATATCATTAGAAAATGGGTTGCTGTAAATGATGAGCTCAAAGACAAATTTCAAAGAGGAGAAGATATGTTACCATTGTGGTCAGATCGGACACTTGTGGAACAGATGTCCAGGAAGAACCCTTCACAACAAGGTTCAGACACCTCATCAGACGGGCAGACAAACTTCACTGAAGAAGGTTCCAAAACCCAGCACTCAGAAGAAGGGTTCAGAACCAAGAAAACCAAACAGAGGGAATCAAGTTCCCATTGCAAACACTAATTGTTTTTCTGATGTTCATACTAACTGCAATTCATCTAGTTCTAATCATAGACCCAAGGTAGCTAAGCTGGTTTGGGTTCGTAAGAACTAATTTCATTTTTGCAGGAGAAGAGAGGAAAGCATCCATGGATGGTAGACAGTGGGTGCTCAGGGAACATGACCGGAAGTGTGAAATGGTTCTCTTCTCTTCAGCACCATTCCGGAGGTACTGTAACCTTTGCTAACAAGAGCAAATGTAAGGTCTTCGGAAAAGGTATGATAAAATTAAACAGAAAAATTAGTGTGGATAAGGTTAGTTTGGTTCATGGTTTGAAGTATGACTTGTTAAGTGTTCACCAGTTGTGTCTCAAAGGTAAGAACAAAGTTGTTTTTACAGATGACAGTTGTTATGTGAAGTGCATTGCAACAGGTAGAATCCTCCTTAAAGGTTTTGTTGAAGATGGTGTTTATCTCACTGATCTGAGTTTCAATCCGAAGGAGTACCTCTGCTTAGCGTCAAGGACCGGGAACTCTGTTTTATGGCACCGACGACTAGGTCATGTCAACATGAGGTTGCTGAAGAAGTTGCACAAACTTGAGTTGGTTCGTGGTTTACCCGAGGTATCAGAAGGTGTGGAACATGTGTGTGACGCATGTACAAGAGGAAAACAGACAAGAACCTCATTTCCAGTCAAGAATGTGGTGAGTACTACTCGACCTTTAGAGCTGGTTCATATGGACCTTTATGGACCCATGAGGACTACAACCAGGGTAGGTAACAAATATGTGTTTGTTTTAGTAGATGATTACTCTAGGTTTACCTGGGTTATTTTCATTGCTAACAAAACTGAAGTTTTCTCTAAGTTTGAAACTTGGGTGAAGGTTACCGAAAGGAACCACAGTCGGAAATTGGCAGGTATTAGAACCGACCACGGAACTGAGTTCAAGAACTCGCAGTTCATCAGCTGGTATACCAAACATGGTGTGCAACATAACTTCTCAGCTCCTAGAACCCCTCAACAAAACGGGGTTGTGGAACGCAAGAATCGCACCTTGCAGGACACGACGCGCACAATGCTTCTAGAAAGTGGTCTTCCTAAGAGCTTTTGGGGAGAAGCCATGAACGCAGCATGTCACGTTCTCAATAGAGCTTATCTAAGATCTATTTTGAACAAGACGCCATACGAGCTTCTTAAAGGTAGAAGGCCTAACATAGCACATCTTAGAGTTTTTGGCTGCAGGTGTTACATTCATGATAACGGGAAGAACCAGCTTGGCAAGTTCGACCCAAGGAGTGACGAGGGTGTGTTCGTGGGATATGCCTCAGATAGCAAGGCATACAAGGTCTACAACAAGAAGACTCAGAAAGTGGAAGAGAGTGTGCATGTGATTTTCGATGAAGGAATCATGGCAGAAAAATCAGTAGAGGTTCCTGATCAACAGGACTCAGATGATGAGATTTTTGTGCTAACTCGTGCTAATCAGATCATTGATGAAGCTGAAGAGGTTGCAGAACCAGAGGTTGAACCAGAGGGTGTAGAACTAGAGAATGGCTTAGAGGAACCTGCTCAGAACGCAGACGGAATACTGAACGATGAGTCTGAAGATGACGTTTCAGAACCTGAGGTGGACCAAGAACCTGATGTCTGTCAACAACTAGACGTGGAGAACGACCAGATCGATCATGACGATGATCAAGTATCAGAAGGTGAAGGTAACCAGGAAGAAATGGGAGATGTCGTACCTTTGACTAGAGATCAAAGGTCCAGACGACCAAGTACCAGACTTGCAGATTACCATTGCTATGCAGCAGTTCAGGGGGAACGGACCCTCACAGCGTTTGTGTCCCTTGTGGAACCTAGCACAGTTCAGGAGGCATTGAAGGATCCAGATTGGGTTCAGGCCATGCACGAGGAACTTCACTAGTTTGAGAGAAACAAGGTGTGGAGACTAGTACCTCAGCCAAAGGACAAGAAGATCATTGGAACGAGATGGATCTTCAGGAACAAGAGGGATGAGAAAGGAGTTGTTGTTCGGAACAAGGCTCGGCTGGTAGTCAAAGGGTACAACCAGCAGGAAGGAATTGACTATGACGAGACCTTCGCACCAGTGGCACGGTTAGAAGCCATTAGACTTCTCATCGCCTACTCTGTTCAGTTTGGCTTCAATCTACATCAGATGGACGTGAAGACGGTGTTCCTAAACGGAAACCTCAAGGAGGAGGTTTACGTTTCATAGACTCCAGGGTTCGAGAACCAGCAACACAGAGACTGGGTTTATGTACTTGATAAGGCACTATACGGTCTTAAGCAGGCACCAATGGCATGGTACGAGAGATTGTCCGACTTTCTGATAAAGCACGGATATGAGCGTGGAACTGTGGATAAGACGTTGTTTCTACTCAGAACTAAGAATCATCTTCTTGTAGTTCAAGTGTACGTCGACGACATAGTGTTTGGCTCAACCAGCAACACACTAGTCAAGGAGTTCCAGAACCTCATGGAAAGCGAATTTGAGATGAGCATGGTAGGAGAACTCACCTTCTTCTTGGGACTACAGATCCAGCAAGAAGCTGATGGGACACAGATTCATCAGCAGAAGTACTTGAAAGAAGTTCTTCTGAAGTACGAGTTGAATGGTTCCAAAACCATCAGTACACCTAGCTCCCCAGTTGACTCGCTTTCAAAAGAGATGAACTCACCACCCACCGACCAGACTAAGTACAGGGGCATGATAGGTTCACTTCTGTACCTTACAACTTCTAGACCTGATATTATGTTCAGCGTGTGTCAATGTGCCAGGTATCAAGCTGATCCAAGGGAAGCTCACGTGAAGGCTGTCAAACGGATTATGAGGTATCTGAATGGGACAAAGGACTTAGTGTTGTGGTACCCTAGGGACAAGTCCCTGGTACTGGAAGGCTTCTCGGACGCAGACTATGCAGGAGAACGAGCAGACAGGAAATCGACATCTGGGATGGCTCAATTTCTTGGCTCCTTCTTAGTTTCATGGGGGTCCAGAAAGCAAAACTCGGTAGCTCTCTCAACAACAGAGGCGGAATATGTGGCAGCAGCAGCGTGCTGTGCACAACTTCTGTGGTTACAGAACCAGCTAAGTGATTTCGGTCTATTATTTGATAATGTGTCTATTTACTGTGATAACACCAGTGCAATTAGCGTAGCTAAGAATCCGGTACATCATAGTAAAATGAAACACATTGAAATTAGACATCACTTTATTAGGGATTGTGTCGAAAAGGGCTTAGTCTCTATTGAGTTTTGTAGGACCGAGGACCAAGTAGCGGACATCTTCACCAAGGCCTTACATAGAGAGCCTTTTGAGAGGCTGAGGATAGCGCTTGGCCTGATCTCTACTTAATGAGGTACTCTTAACCTTTTTCTCAATGATTGGTTGGAATAAGGTTCCTGATCCTCCATTGTTGCCTAAAGTATTGGAACGTCACTGAAGTCTTTGTGTGATAACATGCTAGCATACTTTTACTTCTCAATTAAAGGTTGTGTGTTCTCTGCTTGTGCTTGAGATCTTTAATTCTTAAGCCTTTTGTACCTTCCGGATTTTGCACCCCACTAAACCCCATGAAGGAAGAGTACACAGCCACCTTAGCTCACACCTTGTCGAGGACGTCCAATGACCCTTTGTTAATGCTGGACCACTGCGACTAAAGGTACATATGTATTGTGTGACTATATTGAGTGCTTCGTTGTGATGTTTACAAATCTGATGACCCTTACGGTTAAGCCAATCCATCACAACACCCCTTGAGAAGGTTATGGCATGGTATTGGTACTGCATTCACTCAGTTTGGTTCCAGAACCAGTTCAGATATTGGGCTCAGATATGACCTGGAGTAAAGATCTTTAATTTGAAAATTGAAAGACTTGACACGTGGAAGACGAGAAGTTTTCGTGATAATGATGAGTGCGTGAATCTGGGAGAAAACCCTAGCTTTCAAATCAGAGTTTTAGTACTCACTACTCATCAGTTCAACCTCAGCGTTCTCACAATTGGATGATGTTGAAATCATTGGAGGAGATGAGAGTCCAGAACCATTGAGCAGGACCTCAAACAAAAAGAAAGCTTCAGTGGTGAAGAGGAGGGAGCAACCACCTCGATCCGGAAAGAAGCAGAGGACTTCTTCAAAGAAAGGAAAGAAGGTGAAGGTTCCTGAACCTCCTGTTACTACGACGGTTGAGAAACCCAAGATCGTTATGGATGAGTTTTGCATTGATGAGGAGTTTTTGGTGGTCAATCAGCTTGAAGAAGTGTATGAATTGGTAAAGTTCCAGAAGAGGATGATACTATGGAAGTCATACTTGAGACTACCATGGATATCGATGCCAGACTCAATAAGCGTGAGAAAGGTGCTGTTGAGATCAAAGAGATGTTGGCAGATCTGAAATCTGAAGTTGGGAAGATGTCTACTAGTCAGTGGATGATTGAAGAAGAAGTCAGTGGACTTAAGAAGATTATTGAGGCAGAGATTGCTGATCTGAAGAGCAGGATGTCGGGAACATGTTCCAAAACCTGATTGCGAAAATGCAAGTACCAGCACCGGCCATCTCCTTGCCCTATCCTTCAATCCCAACCACATCATATCCCCTCCTTGAACTATGATCTCTGTTTTGATTCTGATCCATGCACTGCATTGAACATTGCTTTTAATTCTGAAGTTTAAGTTACTCTCATGATTATTTGCATGCTGACCTTTACTGACTAACTCTACTTATGCTAACATTATTGGATTAGCTAACCTTATTTGATGATGCCAAAAGGGGGAAAGTGTTAGTAGCAACCCATTGAGGGGGAATCGGTCAGGTATCTGTTCCTCAACCTCGAGAAAGTCTTTCTGCTGTTTGACTAAGGGGGAACTCAGTTGTAGGGCATCTGAAACTTTTAAGTGACTTTGAATCTTTCGCTCAGGGTGTTTGTCATCATCAAAGGGGGAAATTGTTAGTACCTCAGTGGGTTGATGATGACAACACCAAGTTATTTAACTTCTATGTGAAGTGTGCAGGTTCAAGAACGTGAGACATCATGTGAGGTACTGGAACCCGCGGAGCGTGGTCAACAAGCAAAGTCAAAGAAGTAGCTGTTGCAATAAGACCGAGAATATCATGGAACAAGTACATGCAAAGCAGATGAGTGAATATAGCGAAGCTTGACAGTTCACGGAGCGGAATGGACCAAGTCTTCGGTAGTTGCGAGATTTGCGGACTGGAACCCAGGGAGAAAATCTCGCCAACTGAAACCACGTGGAGGACACGACGAGTGAAACCACAACTAATCGTGAGCACATCATGGGAGCCAACCGTTGAAGACCAAACAGACTTATATACACATATCAAACCAAAGAGATATGTGCGCCCGAATATTGAGAGATAGTTTTTACTTGGAGTTCTGCAAAACACTGGAGTGCTAGTGAGTTTTGAGAGCTCAGCTGTGATAGCGGTGAAGACCAGTCGAGATTGAACAAGCTCAGGTATTGGTACCTTCGGCAGGCTTGTTCGGGAGATTACTATACCGATCTAGGATTGGTAGGGATGTAAGTAATTTCCACATTTGTGATCGTAGTAGCTTCGCTATTGCATGTGTACAGAATACTTGTATTTTGTACAGTCTATATATCAATAAAAGATATTTAGGCAAATCAGTTTTCCGCTGCATTATATTAAGTTCCAGAACCTGCAGGCGTAAACTAGATTCCTAACAGTTCTTAGTTTAGCTTTTACACTAATCAGCGATCCTATCACACTTATATTCAAATGATTGCACGCTGCAGCCGTTCGCAGCCGTTCGATCGGTCAGGACATGGGTCCTTCTCTGTTCTGGAATCTATTCCAGAGATTATGTATTTAGGAGACTTAGAACCATCAAAAAATTTGGTCATTTGATTGTCGTTAAGAGTGTGTGTTTTTTTCAATAAAAAAAAAGAGTGTATTTTTTAAAAACTGAAAACAGTTGAACTGAACTGAACAGAACTCGACTGAACAACTTAACTGGGAGAGCTTATCATTCGACTTTGTTTACCTAACATGTCTTATACCTTAACAAAATGTCTGATTTAGTGTACTATTGAGTGGTGTATTTGAACTTTCAGGCGGTTTGGCTGAACTGAGCTACTCTAAACTGAACGACTCAAATTTGAAGTTCAAAAGAGCAGAAGATCCTTAAGTCACTGCCCCTTCTTCAATCCTCTTCTTTTGTTATATAATGTTAGTCTATTTTAGAAGGTACTAAAATAAGATTCATTGAGCCTATAAACTGATAAGAAAAAAAAACTGATACTTTTAAAATTCACTCACAGCTATTTCTTTTTTTATTTTATTTATCAATAACACATATTTATTTATATTATTACACTTTCCTGGTAACTATAACTAATAGTTCAATTCCCATTCCAAATCAGAATGGATGTGCTAGATGTTACAATGGAAAAATGGATCTTTATTCAGTTGCACAATGTATGAGAAAAAAACCAACCATTTTGGGAAGCAATGTGTGTGTCAACACTGAATCAATGAGGGGTCCATTTTCTCGTCTACCCGGATAATCCAGCAAGATAAGCAACCCCAGTTGATGGTAGCCATGTCGACCCATGTATAAAACGCGCCACCGTAAACTTCTTAGCCTTGGCAGCTGATGTAATAATATGGTATCCAGGCCAAGTCACCCGCTGCATAAGTCCTGCACCAGGTCCGTAGTTCATGTACTCGCCATAGTAAAGGGTGTCTAGCGCGAACGTAGCATTCCATTCCAGCCATCCTCTCGGGTGAACGTGATCCCCTATAAATGATAACATGTAAACTGTCCTGGAATATAGCTTCCAAGGCCTTCCGAGGTACGTAGAGAAGTTAGCTTTAGCTGCTTCGAGATCAGACTGAGCTAGGATTCGGCAATCATGGATTGAAATGCCTGTATTTTGGTTAGGGTCTTTTCTGTTCTGGGCAGTGATCGTGTTTTTCTGTTGGTCCATAGGCTTCCTAGCGTACATGCTGCAATTCTGAAACACAACTGCTGCATTGCCAAAGATGAAATCAACCGTGCCGTAAATTTCGCATTCCCTGTAGAACTGTCGCTGTGAATGGACGTAAAGAGTGTCTTGGTAGCCAGTGATGTTGCATCTGTAAATGACCGAGTGATCAGCCCCAACACGGAGAGCTACTGCTTGATGCTTTTGCGGTCCAGCGTAGTTCTCGAATGTGATGTCTCTTGCAATAAATCCAGCCCCAGTAGCAGCTGCAGGGAAGACAAAATAAATACGTAGAATCCATATACCAAATAAATACAGCAAATATTAAAAATCATTTCAAGGAATACAATTCAAAAACTGTTAAGCTGGGTCCATTTGCTTTTTGTTAGTTCTTCAAACCACAACCACACAATTCAGGCATTTGCTTCGCTCATGATAATTTGGAATATATTCCAGTAAAAAAAAAGGAAAAAGGAGAGGATTCGAAAAGAAAATTATTGATGCTTACCAAACGACGCCGTTTTGAAAGTGGTAATGTTATGATCCAGGACGTTCTTTCGGCTGGTAATGACCGTTTTGCCCATCCCGTCCCCAATGAACATCAAGTTCTTCTTCTTCTTCCCCACCTTCAACATCTTCTCCTCGTACCTGAGAGGACACCGTTATGTTACGATTTTTTTTATTTTTTTTGATAGGCGCGTTATGTTATGATTTGAGAACTTAAAATTCAGCATTTTCAGATACAATTAAGTTTCAAATACTTAATTGTATTTGAAACTTAAATTAAGTTGAAAAGAATAAAACTTAAAAGCTACCTTCCTTGTTTGACGTAGATGATCGTCCGCCGCTTGCTGTGCTCCGGCGCCTTCTTGATCGCTTCCCTGATTGTTTTGCAGGCCTTCCCATTGCCGTCTTTGGAGACAACGATGTCGGCTTGAATTTCCGAAACCGGCAACTTCAGCAGAAGCCTGTCTTTTCTCCTAATCCATTTCGGATACTCCATCTTCGTCGTCGACAATCTCCGCCGCCTGTTCTGGATCGGGATTCCTGATAAATCATCGCCGCCACTGGTCGCAGAAAATATCGCAAGGCTGTTGCTCACCAGCTCAGCCAACTCCTTCAGATGCTCCACCATTTGGTTCTTTATACTCCCTCCGGATGATACCAATTCCAATCCGTCCGTACACGTGTCGTGATTCGTCAGCGCCGCGCTCAGCCACGTCACCGCGTCCTCTGCCGCCGACGACGACTTATCCTCACTCTCACCCAACACCGACGACAATGATTGCGTCAGAGCGTCGACCGAGTCGTCCAGAAGCTCCAAGCAATCGTCGTACGCGGATCGGAGGAGGCTGTCCATGGGAAGATTCGTCAAATCGGAAGTCGCGTACAGCGCTCGACCGAATCTCTGCAGCGTCATGTTGACCGATATGTGAACCAAATCCGGCTCGGAAGCAGCCAGCGCTCCGGGGAAGTCGACGAGCGAGTCGACACATAGAGTCGGGTAGCGCGTCTTCTCGCAAGCCTTGGCAATAGCCTTGCTCGGATGCCGACGCATGGCACTCGACCCTGCCGCATCGGGGCCGAGGAGAAAAAACAGTGTGGCGGCGATGGCGGAGGCAATCAAAAGAGTGACAGAGAGCACGACGGAGAGAAGCAGAGCTCTTGGTCGCTTGCGCGACGGTGCGGATGGAGGCGGTTGGTTCGGGCGATCCGGTGGCTCGGTTGGGCCGCCGAGTCGACCATAGCCCATTTGCGTAGTAGCAGTAGTATTAATTACTACTACTATGTCGTTGAAGAAATATTGTCCCGACACATAAATTAGTAACAGGAAGGAGTGGGAGTAGGCAAAAGTAGAGAGTGTTGTGTTGTGTTGTGTTGTGCGTGTGTTTTTGTATTTATAGAAATGACATGAGGCGTTGGTTGTTATGTCCACGTCAAACTGGGGTGGCTTGGCTTTACCTTCAGCAAGAACTCCGTAGTGAATGTGATTCTCTCTACAATACATGTGTAGAGGTGAAGAAGAGGATTCAGGAAGAGCTGGTTTCCTTGTCTTTTACTTGTTTTGTTTCTTGTTTACATAACCGACAGTGAATCATCATCACTCACGATCACGAATCAGTTTTATCTAAAAATAAATATATTTATATTTATTTATTAAACACATAATTTCATGGTAATAAAAAAAGTAAATTTATAAATAAATATTTAATTTACTTTGAAATTGAGGAGATTTCAATAAAATGCAATGGAACCGGTGAAGTTAAGGCATTTGGTTTTCTCTATATTATGAACGTTCATTGCTGCTGGTCTATTGGGAAACTAAGGACACATGAAATGACAGGAATAATGGGTTGGCTGGCTGGCTGGCTTCATATTGTTAATTTTTATTTTATTTTTATATAAGTTGTTTGATTTTTGGTGTGACGTATGATGAGAATAATTTTAGCGGTGTTTATTATAGTAAGATTTATGCTTGTGGGGATAGGAATTGGGAACATGGGATGAGAATGAGATCCAATTTTTCCGAGTCACTCCATTTATTATATTCAGCTTCTTTTTTTTCTTTCGTAAATGCACATCACAGTTACGTTATCTCGTTTGTTTAGTAATAAATATTTATATCATTACTTGGTACTATTTCTTGTAAAATATGGAAATTCTTATGTCATAACTTCAACCATTTAGGACCATCCCTTACCTTATTGTCTTATAGTATTTAATATAACCTTGCAGGCGGAGGAGGAAAATACAGAAAAATGAAACTGAAATTGAGACAGTAAATATCCAATGCAGCACAGTTGTAGATTGACTTTCTATCCCCCAAAAAAAAGGTTATAGATTAACTGGTGAGAGTGGCATTGGTCAAATGGGTCTACTTCTACTTTCTGTCCTTTTATGATTTTTTTTCCCTTTCAATTTTAGTTACATGTTGATGATGCGGATTGGGCTAAATTGTATAAAATGAACTATTTAAACTGTAAGGGTATTCCCATCAACAACAACAAAAATTGTAAGGGTATTCTTCACTAAAATTATAAGGGTATGTTCCGTTAAACCTCAAATTTAGTTTTTTCAATTCAGTTCAAAACTATTTACGAATTCCATTTAAGTACTTAATTAAGCTAAATGTCTAATTTTTAGCTTAAAAGTCAAATACTTAAATTAAGTCACCAAATTAAGTTCTTCAAATCAAATCTCTTATTCAAATCAAGTTAAGTTTTTTAATACAATTTAGTTTAGTTATACTTAAGTTTAGTTAAGTTAGAGCATATACACCGGTACCATAATTCAGAACGTCCTATCCCGATTTGAGGACGTCTGGAAAAAAAAATTGTGCAGCCGTTGAAGCAGGATGTCCGCTCCGTAGGACGTTCTCGCGAACGTCTCAACCCGCACATTTGAGCGAACGTCCTACAAAAATCAATTCACTTGTTTTAAACTCCAATTAAACCCCATCAATCGTCCTACGAACTTCTGATGATCGATCGATGAAGAACGCGTCGTCTGAATTTTGCCGGAGATGATGATGAACAGTACGGGGAAGTCGCCGCGCGTTTTGCTTCAACATTATCACCGCGTCTCACGTTGACATTAAGCAATAATGTCATTATGAGACGCGGTGAAGCATTAAAGTATACATGTGACGCGGAGGGGAAGTGTCGCGCGTTCTGCTTCAACGTTATCTCCGCGTTCTCTTCAGACATTAGTAAGTAATGTCTGAATATAACGCGGCTCTTAATGTTGCGTTGAGACGCGGCACGCTCTGATCCAACGACCATATTTCTTCCAACGACCATATTTTTTCCTCCAACGGCCATATTTTCTCCAATCTATAAATATGCACTTAACTTCACTCATAAATCACACAATATTTTCCTCAAAATGTCTTACAATTGGTCTATGTCTGAAGATGTACAATTGTGTATATCTTATTGTCGGCAATCCGTTGATCCAATATCCGGCGCTAGACATAAGGTTGACAAATTGTGGGAAAAAATTCATCTTGATTTTCACGACGGTTGGCTTTTGGGTGGTAACCAACCTAGGGCGAAGGCTAGGTCTCATGCTGCACTCGCTTCTCGTTTTGCCAAAGTGAAGCCGATGTTGGTTTTCTGAGGTTCTTGTCTCTCCTACGCAGAAAGAAATAGAGAATCCAGATGTAATATGCAAGACGAGGTAATTATTTCATTACAATAATTATTTGTATATTAACTAGTTCTATTTGTTTGATTGTGTTGCTTAATTTTAAAATGAATAGATATGGAAAGCTCAAACAATGTATATTTCGAAAAAGAACAAGGAGTTCAAACACTTTGCATGTTGGGAAGAAGTGAAGGCTCACCAAACATTTGCTCGAACAGAAACAAGTACTCCCCCAACTTATACATACAAAGCCAATATAGATATTAATGAAGTAGTCGTCAATGAAGTGCCTCCAAGTTTAAGTATTGATGATCTTACATGTTCTACACCTGAAAGTTACACTGGAGGTTCATCTAGTCCGGTGAGACCACCCGGAGTAAAAGCGGCCAAGGAGGCAAGGAGAAAGGGAAAATACGCCGCGACTAAATCAACTCAACGACGAGACGATGTTTTTAAAACCATGGCAAATAACCAGAAAGAACATATGAATTGGCAAAGAGAGCAAGCGAAGAGAGCTCAACAAATTCAACAAGATGCTATTAATGTTAGGAAGTTGGAGGAATATACAAAGATCATGTAAATGAATACAGAAACGATGACTCCAACATCAAAGGGATACTTTTCAAAGAGGAAGGCCGCTATTGTCCGCCAATATGAAGAGAAGGAAGCCGAAGAGAACACTTCATCTTTTCCGAATTGTTACTGTCCATTACACTTCAATGATCAGGTAACTTAGTGGTTTTAATTAAAATCAATCTATGTAATTTTAATTTGAAGTAGTTCCAATTTCAATTTCAAAAAAAATTTCTATTTCAATTTCAAGTAATTTCAATTTCAATTATAAGTAATTTCAATTTCAAGTAATGAATAGTAATATGAGGTCCTGCATGTTCAACGGCTGTACAAATAGCAAAAATAGAAAGTCCTATTTTCATAAATAATAACAAAAAGTGCTATTTGAGGAGGTCCTCAAAACAAAGAACTTCCTCAACGGGTACACTCTCTTGGATATGCTCATAGTATCCTTCAATTTCAATTCAACTCAAAAGAAAGCATTCTAAATTAGAAAATCATCCCCCAATAATGAAGTTGAGTACTAAAAATATATATATATATATATATATATATATATATATATATATATATATATATATATATATATATATATATATATATATTATCCATAATCAAGAGCAATCAAGAAGAGACGATGGAGTTTGAAAAAGGTATCACACTCTCTTGGATATCTTGAGTATATGCATAAAAAGTCATCAATCTTAATTATGATTCTTGCTTGGTCACAGTCAAATTTTGTAAGTTGACATGTCCTACCCCCTCTCAATCATGAACACCAGTTTTCGCGATTGTATATACAATAATAAACAGGTTTTTGACTCTTAATTAGACTACATTTTTGAAGTTTCTTTTGGTTCTTCATGGACAGTTTGTAGGATCAAAGAATTTAATTTTGAAAGAAAAATATGTTTTTCAATTTTTTTTTTGAAGAAAGATGATATATCATTTAATCAAAAAAAGAGTACAAGAGAATCACACCCAACTAAAGCAACAATAAAACCCGTATGAACTATGACACTACTAAATTAGGACCAACATCGAGGATCACAAAGTATACCCTAAGGCCTGACACCACTTGATATCTTCTAGATTAACTTTTGTACAATCAATGACAACTATCTTCATCTATAAAAACCAAACAACTCTTCTAATTATTAAAATTTTTTGCATTCCTGACCCTCCAAACTTATTTGATGTGGAAAATTCAATTAAAACAATTACTTTGATGTGCAAAATTCAATTAAAACAATCACACAAACACAAATTTCCATGAGTTTTGTGGTTGATTTTTCCATTCAATTTTTTTCTACCATATTTTTCATATCCAAACGGAAAATAAAGACGGAACGAAACTAGTATATGGTTGGGATGGCCAAAACTAATTTCAAGATTTTGTCTTTATTATAAATTAATTTGAATACTTAATAACATTAATTTATGTATAAGTTTTTTTAATAGGGTCGATATTGGGTAGAAACTCTATTTATTTAAAAAAAAATTATAAACCTCCTTAAAAGTTGACACGTGACACATTAGTTGAAATTTCTCGTAATCCAACCCGAAGGGGCAAAATATTCTTTTGGTGTTTTTCGTAATTAATTAATTTTAATTCAATTAATTCAAAGCATAAAGTTTAAAGTTATTTGATAATGTTCAAAGTTATTTTTCAGAGTTATTTGATAATGTTCAAAGTTATTTTTCAGAGTTATTTGATAATATACATAATTATTTGATAATGTTTAGAGTTATTTAATAATTATTTTTTCAAAGTTATTTAATAATGTTCAGAGTTATTTGATAATGTTCATTAGACTTAACATTATGATCAAGTTATTTGATAATGTTCATCAAACTTAACATTATGTTCAAAGTTCATACTAAGCGTTATTTTCGGACGTTTATTGCTTCGCATATATATAAGGTATTTTTAAATAAGTCCATTTTAATTTTTTTTATTAACAAAAAGTGCCCCGAATTATGATTGCTCGAGAGTGCCATGTGGTTTATAGTTTTTATTTGATCCAAAACATTTATACCAAATCAATATAATATAAAAGATAAGGAAAAATGGACAACCTCCAACTTCATCCCATAAGATACATCCAAATGTTTGAACCGTCGACCTTCTAATTATTTGACGAAGACTATGACCTCTAGACCACTACCCATTCTGCTATAAATTTAAATTTATTGTTCGTTCTTTTGAATTTAGTTAAACTAAAAAAACTTAACTTGACTCAAATAAAAAATTAATTGACGAACTCAATTTATGTGCTTGACTTTTAAGCTAAAAAATGTTTGGACACAAAATTAGTGTTTTTGGAATCATTTAAGGTATTTTTTTATAATTATATGGTCCGTATTGTTTTGACATATGGTGATGTAGATTACGGGAGTAGGGTTATATGCTGGTTTGCGTTGTTTTTCAACTGATATTTACCGAATCATCTTTTTTCTAAAATAAATTTATGATCAGTACGTGCACTTGGCAAAAGGATAGAACATCATTTCTCATTGGATTGCTTGATTACTAACATTGAGAAAAAAATATCTAAAATGTTTAGTGATGGTTTAATAATATATAAATAAATTTTCGTTATATAAAAATAAGATGTTGTAATAAAAAATCAAATAATATTAATTTTGTAATTACTGTAACTTATTTTAGTTTGTCACCTTGTCTTAAAATAATACTGTATTAATTTTGTAAACTTATTTTAATTTGTCACTCCATGTCTCCATGTTCCGATTCCTCAGTCCGTCACCGGTAAAGATTCATAAACTTCTGATAATAACAAAAATATGATTATGAAACACAGAGAAAGGGTGTGTTAGACAGAGACTACTTAAAAATTGATAGAGTCGCAAAAGAGGAAGATCATGAGAAAAGGGATGTGTAGATGAGTAGATGACAATTTCAACCAACAAATTATTGATGTCATATGCGCCTTTCACTATAAGTTTATTGTATGTATGGTTATGGTTGTCCGTCACAGACACACTTGATTTATGTACATACATCGCCCATAATATAAAAAAAGGTACATACATCGCCCCTCAATAACTCACTTGCGGTTTGTGCATGCTTTGCTCAATCAATTGTACCATATATCAATCCATAAATTTTAGGGAAAATGAAAAGAGAATGTATGAACTATCATTCATTTGACAAATCAGAAATTGACAATTAGTGTGAATTGAAATCTGATTAACATTTTGAATGCGACTGGCATTATCTTGTAAATGATTGATCAACGCAGATTTGTTGTAAGCTGATTACGGTCTCAAAAACTTGTATTCAAATTTGGAAGGATACTTGCATCAAAAAAATTTGTTGGAAGGATACAAAGTTTATAATGATCATTGTCGGAGTACGTGTACGTCTTAACTCTGAAGTACATGTACTTCAATATTTTTTTTGATGAGATGTACTTCAATATGTTTTGATATGAAAAATATCATGTTAATATGTTACTTGAGTGTGCAGATTGATCTACTGGTACTTGAGAAGAAGTAACGGTTATTTGAGTGTGCAGGTTGATGTACATGTACTCCGAAAGTAACAATACCTCAGTGCATTGCTAGAGGGCAAGAATATCAGTAGAGATATTTACGAAAGATCTTTAGCTCCAAAGATCTGGCGATCCAGCTGAAATAGTGTTGGATATTCATGAAGATGAGATTGGATTCCTTGCTACGAATTGGGAAAGGGATCAAAGATTTGCTTCAGATTCCGCTCTACTTTTTAGGGATAGAAGATCTGGTGTGTATCAATTAGATCAGTATGTGATGATCTAATTGAAGAGTAGATAAGATAATTATGTGATTATCTTTTCAACTAGAAGATCTTGGTCCAGACAGATCGAAGATTTTCGGCTATGAAAATCTCGGATTATCCAATAGGGAATTGCAGTATATAAAGGATGATACGGCTGCCTCTCATACTTGCGGTTCAGTGGGAAAACCTTGCCTTCGTAGCTTCTAACAAAGCAACAACGGAACATCGCGTTATCAAGGCAAGTATCGACATATTTGACGGTATAGCTCGGTGGGACCAGAACTGCGATCTCAACCAAAAGGGAAGAACTTCTTGTTGTGCGACGACCAACAAGTGGAATCACGACTAAGATTTGTCTGAGAGTATGGTGGTACACCACTGAGTTTGGTTGGGTTAGTGATTTTAACTATTGTAACCAATAACACGTTAATATAAGAAGTTATTCCGCTAGAAGGTAGTGATTTTTCTCAGGTACTGATTGAGGTATCTGAGTTTCCACTATAAATCACTTTGTCACTCTATTTTACATTCTGCATTAAGTTTTCGCTGCTTCATATACCTTGTGGGTATCAATACCTACTGGGAAAGCTAACTAACCATCCAACAATCATGTATAATTTGATTAACGGAACAAAATGAAGCGTAGGAATTTACCTAGGAAAAGATAATTTGAATTTAAAGTTACTCTCATACATCACCTAATTATCTACGGAGCAAATAAAGAATGAAAAGACTGTTAAGAATCAACAAGCACCGATGAGAGAAAAAGCCAATTAATGCAAGGATTCAAGATTTTGTTCACTGAGTTGATCGTTAAGAAAGTTACTAAACAGTGTGTATAAACAAAGAAAATACTGAAATAATTATTTAACAGGGTCCCAAAACCAAAAAACAAGTCATTTCAAGAGAGCTGATACAAACAGGAGCAAGGCACAAACCCCTCTATGTTAACTGAAAGCGGGATTGCGCAGGCGCCAGGCAACACACGTCTACGAGAGGTGAAAAAGAAGCGTTGTACACATGTCGAGACGAGATGGGTAATTAAGGCATTCATGCCAAAGCAAGACAAATGAAAGCATCCACACCTCTTCTAGATGGGATGATCAGAAAGATTAGGAGATGATGACAATTTCATAAAATATGAGAAATTAGCGCCCCTAATTATATATTCAGTCTCCAGGTCTAAACATCTTACGAGAGTCTCCTTAATTATCATGTCATCGCTCGTAAATCGTGATGGCATATGGCTATCGGCCTGTTGTTTAAGTTGCTTATGTGGAAGGCTTTTAACTGCAAATGCATCTTGTGTTTGAGAAAGCTTCACTTCACCTAAGCAGCTGAGAACATCCATGTGTCTACTGCTCTTTTTTGTACGTGTCTCATTCAAGGTCTCGTGTTATAGTAAGTTATAACATGTAAGCAGCTACCGAACCCATAACGTGATATTACTTAAGTTGATTTTTCTAGAAAGTTGGGTGTTGTATTTTAGATTTGGTGGGCTGGGACTGGACATCCAGACACCACCCGGGCTACGCTGGGCAAAGCCCATGACGCTCCCCAACATATTGGGCTGCCTGCAGGCATATGCACCCCAACCATGAACAAGGCCCAACTGCACATGTGGAGGCAACTAAGGCCCAAAGCCCAACATGACATTAATTGTGGGAAATCCTTGCAGGTTGTTGGTCATGTATAGTATAGTGATGCGCGCTACAATAATACTTTCCCTACACTAATAGTGAGTTTAAAGTTTATGCCCATTTTGACAGGTGAGTATGTGGACTGATTCCGATGACAAGTAAGACATCGCTCGACGCATGCCTTTTGGTGTGTTTATCGCGGATTGGGGCATGCCCCTTCCTCATGTCGTTTACATTTTTCCACCTATCGCCTTTTGTATTCTCCTTGGTCTAGGCTTTTGGACTTAAAAATATATCTTTTGAATATTGTTTGGATGAATACAATCCGTATTAGTTTTTAATGGACATATGGACTGAAATTAGAATCAGTTGCAAATTGATCCATTCATCTCATCCCTCAATATGGAATAAAATCCTAAATAGCGCTGCTATTTGCTGCCAAAACAAAAACAATGTAGTTTTGTAGGATGTAAAATAAAACAACGTATTAAAAAGAGTTCAGTTTTGCGAAAATGGTGATAGTTGAATTCTTTTTTTTTGAGCAGGTGAGATGGTTGAATTCTTGAGTAGCATAATTTTCACCTAATTTAGGTGAAGTTTTCTTAGTCCCATTTTATGTGTGTACTTTTCGTAGCTCTGCGCTAGCGAGGTTTTTCCTTTTCCTATCGTTCTTCCTTTGCGTTTGCCTTCCCTTTGCAGGATCCCGTGAGATTGACGGTGCGTAAGCCTTATTCACTGAAGATCTACTTCAAGAGTTGCGATGGGTCTAGTCGAGTGTGTCATGGATGACTTGTGATAAATGTGCTTGATGATTTGTCATAGAATTATAATTTAAATGATATTGTATGAATTGTAACCCATCACTCAAAAAAAATTCAGTTTATTTGTCATAGAATTCAATTTTAATATTATTTTATTTAAACTACGTCGTTTTTAAATCGTTACTTTTTTTATCAGGCACACGGGATATCAATTCCATTTAAAAGCAATCAAACTGTTAATAATGAATCCCGATAAAAAAAAAACTGTTAATAATGAATCTAAATTTATATTTTATTTGTACGTAAACGTAATTCTCGGCCCAAATAAAAGCTAACATATACTGTACTGTATATATTAAGCTTTTAGCCAACAATAAAATTCTCGTTCTCGTATTTGATCCGTCCGACATTCTGACTTTTGACTTTGAGCACTCAAATCGATCAGCTCTTCCAAACCCCAAACCCTGAAATCCGTCCCATGGCGATTCTATCCGACTACGAAGAAGAAACTGCGACCGCCGATTCCAAACAAACCCCTTCCACCTCCTCAGCATTCCCCTTCTCTGCTACTTTCGATCCCTCCAACCCCAAAGAGTTTCTAGACCATGTTTTCTCCTTTGTCGCTCAGCAGAGTAATTTTTTATCAACCAACGACGCCGAAGAGAATGTTCTTACGCTGCTTCGATCGGTCATTGCCAAGGAAGCATCCAAGAAAGTTCAATTCAACAAGGAGGTTGAAGCTTCTCAGCCGATCAAGGATGAGATGGTAGCGGTCAAGGAGGAGGACACGATGGAAGAGGACGCAAAGGATGTCATCAGCGGGCCAAGAAGTTTGTTTGCTTTTTTTTTTTTTTTTTGCGGATTGAACTTTAATTTGGCTTTGTGCTGTTTTCATTATTGAAAGTATGCTTTTTTGTTTTCATGATTATTGAAGATCAAATTGCTCCTTTTTCATCCCTAATGGCGGAGTATGATTAAAGTGGTTATACAATATTAGGCGGCTTGTGTGTGCGATGTGGAATCGGATTTGTGTTTCTTCTGTAGGCTACTACTTATTGGCAAGCGTGGTAGCGTTAGACCGTTAGTTGCTTGCTGGTTTGATAATAAGTAGTACAAACATGCTGCTTTGAATTATGTGACGACATCTCATCCAGCTGTAAATAATTTGAAAGATATTGAAATCTGTGTGAGATCTGTGTGAACCTTTCATCATGCGGTTTGATTTTCTGCATTGAAAGGGGGGGCCATACACAACTTTATTTATGTCGATGCTTGTTTTGAAGATACATATAACCAAACAAAATCATGGTTTTTTCAATGTTACGTGCCAAAATACATATGATACCATCTTTGAGAAATTGAGGAGTATCATGTTTTCTCATTAGCGCTTGGTTGTTTTTTATTCAAATTTCCAAGTCAAGTAATAAAAATAGAAGTCACAAGTATAACATATCATTAGTGTTGGAGGTATTTTCATAGGAGGTCCGAAAAAGGTAAGTGATATGCCCCTTTTTGGCTGAGCGGGAAAAAGTTCAGAAGAAAAAGTGCAACTTTTTGGCTGATGTCAAGTGCTTGTTTCTCTCAAACCATGTGCAGGATGATGTTCCCTTTGTTGAATTTTTTTGTTTCTCGAATCTCGTTATATCTACGGTTTATTGAGGATGTTTCAACCAATTTAATATGATTTTGCATCTGTCCAACAGTAAGAAATAATTTTGTTATTTGTGTAGTTCCAAACAAGGGCAATGGGCTTGACCTTGAAAATTATTCTTGGACTCAGAGCCTGCAAGAAGTAACCGTCAATGTTCCAGTTCCTCCCGGAACCAAGGCTAGATTCATTGTGTGTGATATAAAGAAGAAGCATCTAAAAATAGGACTCAAGGGCCAGCCTCCGATAATTGAGGTAACATTACTTTTTTACCTACAAATTAGCATATTTCCTAACTGACTCTTGACCATTAATTTTGTTTAATGTAAATGGTAAATAATTATGAAAATATTTTTTCACTACTAATAATGATATTGTATAACATTTTTAAATATATAAATTCCTGTAGAACGACTGACATATTTTTTTGACACGAAGAGAGTATTATAATTTGTTTGGCATATGATCTGTGGCAAAATTTGTTGAATGTGCTTCCTAAATTATTACTGTAATCTGCAGGGAGAGCTTTACGAGAATGTAAAGGTTGATGATTCTTTTTGGAGCTTAGGTAAGTTCTGCTTGACCGTCAGTATGCTGATAGCTGATGAAAATAGTGACATCTATACTTAAATATTGAACTTATAAATATAAACAGAGATTTTGAAGGCTCGGTCCAATTTGTGTAAACTAATCTATAAGATGAACATTGCAGAGGATCAGAAATCTGTCTCCATTCTCTTGACAAAACACAATCAAATGGAGTGGTGGAAGTCCTTGATCAAAGGTGACCCTGAAATTGATACCCAAAAAGTTGAACCAGAGAATAGCAAGCTTTCCGACCTAGACCCAGAGACAAGATCGACTGTGGAGAAGATGATGGTAATAAGTTGATATACTGATCCACACTATTGTTTTGGTTACATGAAAAAGAAGCTAGGGCTGCTACTGGCAATCGCTGCTCTTATATGGTTATTTCAGTTGTAACAATTTTAATTTCAATACCTTTGCAGTTCGACCAGGGGCAGAAATCTATGGGACTTCCAAGCAGTGACGAGCTGCAGAAGCAAGAGATACTTAAAAAATTCATGTCTGAGGTACACTTATTTTCCTATTCCTATCCTTTTACTAGCGTCGTAATTCCTTGGTCAAGTTTGCTTACACACGCTCACCAATCTCTCGCAGCACCCTGAAATGGATTTCTCTAAGGCCAAGTTTGCTTGAAAGCGCCCTGGGCAACCTTTTGTTTGCTGCATTTCATGCTGGTGGCCACACAAGTTAAATTTTCTCATCATTAGGTGAAATGCATGGATTTTTGTCGCTGGATTGGCATCTATTTAGTATTTATGGTTCAAGGTTTTCCTCTATGAACTCTGGTTTCATGGAAATAGAGACTAGCCCTGTGTGTGTGATAGAATTTAGCATTTATTTTCACGATTGGTCATCAAAGAAAGAGTGATCTCCATAAAATTACTGTTGATCTTGAATATTACACGCAAATATGATACGGAAGAATTGACATAAAAAATATTTACTTGAACAAAACAATGACTTTGATAATGAAAGTTGAATAGCTGAAACTGGTTCGGTTGGTTGGTTCACAACTTAATCAGAAATTAGAATCTGGTTTTTAGTCGGAAGATCGTATAACCAGATTCCAAAATAATAGAAAAGTCGTTCTTCTTTTTTTTTTGATTGGGAAAAGTCATTCTTTTTTTTTGAAAGGGAAAAGTCAAGTGCGGATAAGTCATTCTTTTGATGGAAAATTTTAAGAAATTTTTTGTATCAGATCCTTTTGTTTTATTGGGTTTTTTTGTGTGGCAAATGACAAGTCGAACATGAAACAACATTTTTCTTCAAAAAGTATGAGGTCACTTTCTTATAATTAACTAATTAACATTTTTCTTCAAAAAGTATAATTAAGTAGTTCACTTTCGTCAACAAAAAGTACAAGGTATAGAGTTGAGATTAGGTGAGAAAGGCTATATAGATGAGAAATAAGAAAAAAACACAACTATCCGATTACAATAACAAACGGTTGAGATTAGTGCAAATTAAATTTAAAATTCGTAATATTTTTATTACTAATTGCAGTTAAAGGGCAAATTAGGAAGACAAGCAATCGTGTCACTGCGCTATGAATAATTAAATATTTAATATTCAAAATCGTGTCATAATGAGTGCTACGAATTTTGTTTTAATTGCTACGCATTTTAGTCGCAAAACACCATAACATGGCTGTTACGAAGTTTGTTTGTAATTGCTACGCATTTTAGTCGCAAAGCACCAAAACATGCCTGCTACGAATTTTATGTATTAATCTACGCATTTTAAAATTACATGCTCTATTCCACTGTGTCACTGCGCTACGAATTATATGTATTAATCTACGCATTTTATCCAACTTGGTCTGTTACAAATTCTACGTAGCGACGATTCTGGTCACAATTCATCATCATCTTTGACTGCCGACCAGTCCAAAGCTCTGCAGTGAGACAAAATTGGAGAAGAGTGAAAGAAAGAAAGATGCCGGATTCCTCTAACAATGACATCAACCCTAGCGACGATTATGGTCACAATTCATCATCATCATCTTTGACTGCCGACCAGTTCAAAGTCGTAACATCTTTAGCTTTGCCTGATACTACTACTGCTACACCGCTCGTTTATCTTGTTAGGTTTGCCAGCGATAAGAGACTGGTCAGATACGGATGAAAATAGTGTCTGAAGATAAGCCAAGTCCATCTCAAGTTGTCCCTTCTCCGGATAAATCTTTGTGGCATTGTGGGAGCTACTACCTGTGAAAGCTACGCTGCTATCAAAATGAACCAGTGCTAGTTTCGACTCATCTTCCACTCTATCTTTGCAAGTGGCACATATGTTGCTGCACGGCTCAGCCGTGCTGGTCCGCAGCACCTCCAAATCAGCTGGCATTTGATCCCCAATCACACCACTCCCCAAACCAAACCCTAGACTACCAAGACCAGCACCAGCACCACCACCCCTAACAGCCCTGTCCAGAACCATTTCCAATTCACTCATACCAAAATCAACCACCTCTCCTTCAGCAATGCTCGGCGCCACAACCAGACTAATCTCATCCACACTATAAAACTGAAGCGTGACATTAACATAATAAACACCAGTGAACTCATCGTTGACCAGATACTCAAGCATCATGCCGAAATCCAAATCCGATCTCACAAACAGCGACGCGTACTTCGTCACATCCTTCTTGAAGCTCCAGTAAATTCCGTCTTCGGTCGGACACTGACTCATTTTTTCAGAAGATGCGATCGAAAAACAATAATTGCGAAGATCTTATCAATCGTCGATCGACCAGCCTCCAAAAAAAATTAAGGAAAATTAAGGATCAGAATACAAAACTGCACGTGCGAAAAAATAGCATCTTAACTATAATTAGGAAAGCCAAAAGACGAATACACCCAAATCAACATTTTATTGCCAAAAAAGCAAATTAACTGACTCAATCATAACCATTGAATGATCAATCAGACGGTTGACAGTTTTTCTTATTTCTCACCAAAAATGACATTTCTCATTTGAACCCAACTCTAAGGGTATATGCCCCCTTCAAAGTTTGATTATTAGTTGTTAATTAATGTGATAATTTCAATAATTATGATATGTTGCCCCGGTAAATTAATTCCAATTTTCATAGTTCGCCCCCACTGTCCAAACGTAAATTTTTGGGAAAACGACAAAGAGGGCGTATGAACTACCACTCATTGACAAATTACGGTCCGAACTATGAAAATTGACTATTAAGGGCAATTTCAAAATATTTTAATCCTCAATTTTACAATTAAGGCAAGAAGGTTTTTTCAGTTCATTCGTTTAGTTAACTTTGTTAATTGATGGAGTGATATTCTGTCAGTTAAGTATTTTATGAGGATTAAAATATTTTGAAATTGCCCTTAATTGTCAATTTTCATAGTTCAGACCGTGATTTGTCAATGGGTGGTAGTTCATATCCCTCTTTGTCATAAAATAATATATTTGCAGTAAGATATAAATATGTTAGCCAAATTAACATATATTTATTTAGAATTAGGATAGTTTTATCATAGTACATTACTCTTAAAAGAGAAATGGTTTGCCCTCATTCAGGAAAAATTTCTGGATCGGCCACTGAAAACCACGTTTAAATATAAAAACTATAAACCTCCTCAAAATTTGACACATGTCATATTTGTTGAAATTTTGTAATCCAACACGGAGGGGCAAAATAGTCTTTTGATATTTTCGTAATTAATTTTGTTAAAATCAGATGTTCAGACTTGTTTTGTTAATATTCAGACTTAAAATCAGACTTATTGTTAATGTTCAGACTTGTTTTCTTAATGTTTAGACTTGTTTTGTTAAAGTTCGGACTTGTTTTGTTAAAAATCAAAATTATTGTTAATCTTCAGACTTGTTTTGTTAAAAATCAGACTTATTGTTAATGTGCATACTTGTTTTGTTAAAAATCAGACTTATTGTTAATGTTCAGACTTGTTTTATTAATGTTCAAACTTATTTTGTTAATGTTCAAACTTTTTTTTGTTAAAGTTTAGACTAAGCATAACGACGTTAATTTTTTAAGGACATTTATACCATCGCATCAGTTATGTATTTTTAAATAAGTCTGTTTTACTTTTTTGGGTTTAGGGTTTAAACGTCCTGAATTATGATTGGTCGAGAATGACACGTGTCAAATTCGTAGATAATTTATAATTTATATATTTTTTTTTGATCTCGATATAATTTTTATTTGATCCAAAACCAAAGTATAAGTTATTTATTTATTTACTTACAAATTGACGAAATTTCGGTACCTTTTGTCATTCGAATAAAAGTTAGAGGACCTCCTTTTCATTATTGAATACTTTTTATCAATGGCGTCATCATTGTCAAAGTGTGAAAAATCAGGCTGTTTGTTAATCATATCGCAGTGAGCGTGTGCCCTCCACAAGCCGACGTCCTCAAGGTTCGCACTGCTTCTTTCTTCGCCCGTAGTTTTCCATTGCGAATTCCGTCTCGTCGTTTCATTCCGATCGTTCGACATCCTCTCCATCCATAATCACAAGTATTCTTTTTTCTCGGCTCCGTTTTCGGTCCACATGGATCCAGCTGCAATTATGACCTAAATTTTATGAAAATGCTCTCAGTGTTTACTCTCAAACTGTTTATGCAATGAAATATATCTCATCTCATCTCATCTTTTTATTTGATTAAATTACGCTTGTGAGTGTGATGTTTGTTATTGCTGTTGTAATTTTCTGACTGAAGGGCCTGATAATTTACATTTACTTGAATTAAATAGTCATATGTCTGCCTGTTGTATTGTGGTTATGTAAATGTGGATGGAAATAGGTAACTGATGAAATATTTCTGTCAACAGCGAGCAGCATGATGACTAACAAGCAAACATTTCAAGGCCATGTAAGTCGAAGGAACAATCAATTACTGTAATCGCATACTTTTTTAAGTATATGCTTATGTATTTCAGCAGCTTAAGACCATGTAGACACCGATCACATATTAGTTCGATTCATTTTATAAGTCCTTTGATATTCAACTTGCATAAAAATACCCTTTCTGACAAAAGCTATGATTTTTTTTTGATTCTTGAGTGGTCTAAGCCACTAAAATTACAGATTTCTGTTAGGCTTTATGACTCAGAAAACATTCTGACAAAAGCTATGATTTGATAGTGTTCTTTTGAATTCGCAGGCTCTTCAGGCTTTGAATTTGTTGGAATGCCAGCATTATGGAGTAAGAGGGAGGAAATTTGCACATTTGTCATGCAGATTCCTTATAGGAAATTCTCGTTTTCATCGATTGCTTGTAGTAGAGAAAAGGAGCCAAAGGTCACAAGATTTAGTCTGTGCAGTCTTGAGAAAGAATGATGAATCTGAAAGCATTAATTCGCGAGCTTGCACTGATAATCAACAGCCTAACCATCTGCAAGATGGTGAAAAAAACATGAATGATACTATGGAAGTTGTGGCGTCAATATCTGATTCCGAGGCCGATTTTACTCAAAGTTTTGAGTGCTTAACAAATCAAGGCAGGCTTCTTGATAAGCTACAGGCGGTTTACTTGCATATTTTAGCATCTGAACAGTGGAATGCTTTGTTGCTAAAACAATGTTACAGGTGTGTTTCGCTATACCTGAGTCTTTTACGTGTTCCAATACAAATTTTGCTCACAGATCTTTCTTTCAGTACTAATAAAAAAAAGCCTCAGCTTGGAAATCAATATCAATGTCTTAAACCACCTTTGGATCTTAGAAAAATTGTGGAAAATGAAGAAATTAGTGAGGAACTTTTTTTGTTTAGTGATCGATGCAAGTTTGATGAAAAAACTGATGGAATTTTTGTATTGACTTTTTCCTCTTTGTCCATACACGGAAAATCATGGGAAAAAAGTCCCTTTCATGAGAAGATTATTTTCTGCACAACTTGCCATTGCATTTGCTTCTGACAAATTTTCAAGATTCAAAGGTGCCTTGAACATGAAACAAGCTGGACAAACATGTTTCTTTGTAGCTTTATGTTTCTTAATGTATTTATACCCTCATTATTTCTCATGCTTTCTCATTGTTGTCGATAATAATTTTCGACACCTCATTTTAAAAATCATAGTGGCTGTATAGTATTTCAAAGACCTCGTAATCGTAATAACCGCTATCTCCATTTGGTAGGCATAGCCGTGTGCTTTTTATTCCTTTCTATATTCAATCATGATTCAGATATTTACTTTTTTCAGGCAATACTCTGTAAGTGCGACAAACTTAATACACTATCTAGCTTTTAAATGTCTGGACATCGAGCATCTTAAGGAAGGTCTAGCCGCGATTGGACTTGATAGCCTGGAGACTATAAATCCTCATGTTCTTGCAAGTCTAACAGCCGTCATCCAGATGTTGGGCCAAGTGGGATCTGACGATATACCTGGTAAAGAAGTAACATGCACAGGAGGTGCCGTAAATTTTTTTCTAGATAGACAAAGGATGGAGGCCTTTGCAGTCAGTATCATGAAAAGAAAAGCATCATTGAATCATGAGTTGCTGTTAGGTTCTAGTGGTGATGACAGAACTCATATTATGGTGACAGTTGGTGTGGAGGCTGCTGAAAGCGAAACCTTGATAAGTGATCTTCTTCAAAGAGGAACTACCGCCTTTCGAATCAACTGTGCTCATGGGAACCCTAGTATTTGGAGTGAGATAATAGGAAGATCAAGAAGAAGCTCCCAGATGCTGGAGAAACCATGCCGAATTATAATGGATTTAGCTGGACCTAAGCTCCGCACAGGCAAACTAAGGAGTGGTCCATGTGTGATTAAAGTTTCTCCCAAGAAAGATGCTTACGGAAGTGTTGCTCGTCCTGCTAAGATATGGCTTTCTCCCAAATGCACAGAACCTCCACCTAGTCATTTGGCTCCTGATGTAATCCTTCACATAGAGGGCCAAGAATTTCTCACTAAGCTTAGCATAGGTGATACTGTGAAATTCAAGGATGCTAGAGGGAAGAAAATTATTCTTAAAATAACCAGGAAGCATCATATTTTTTCTGGGACAGGGTTTATGGCCGAGTGTTCAAGAACTGT
This sequence comes from Rhodiola kirilowii, assembly GCA_033675215.1. NCBI lineage: Eukaryota > Viridiplantae > Streptophyta > Magnoliopsida > Saxifragales > Crassulaceae > Rhodiola > Rhodiola kirilowii. The sequence goes on from CM066201.1 coordinate 9,149,058, forward strand.
GTATGTTCAATCAGGAACTAAATTCTTCATCAAAGATGAGAAGAACAAGTTAATAATCGGACAGGTGGTTGCTGTTCCTCCAGTGGAGCAGTTTGTGAGGTTGAAAGTGGGAGACTTACTTACCCTGTATCGAAATAGCTCAGGTGAGGAAGATGAACTAAAGATGGCATACAATGATGCTCGCATGCATAGGATACCATGTTCCTCTGGCTGGCTATTTGATTCAGTCAAACCAGGAGATCCCATTGCCTTTGATGATGGGAAGATTTGGGGTGTAATTAAAGGTACTTCAATGACTGAGATTGTGGTGTCAATTACTCGCGCCGGGCAAAATGGTACTAAACTTGGATCAGATAAGTCCATCAACATACCTGAGAGTGATATCCAGTTTCAAGGGCTTACTTCGAAGGATCTAATGGATGTCGACTTCGTAGCTGCCCATGCTGACATGGTTGGGATATCATTTGTCCGAGATACACGTGATATTGTAGTGCTGTACCAAGAGCTATCAAAAAGGAATTACAAGAGCTTGGGGATTGTATTGAAAATTGAAACAAAAAGTGGGTTTGAAAAATTACCCCTTATGCTTTTGGAAGCAATGAAGTACCCAAACCCTCTTGGAGTTATGATTGCCAGAGGAGATCTTGCAGTAGAATGTGGATGGGAAAGGCTAGCTGATATGCAGGATGAGATTATCTCCATATGCAGTGCTGCTCATGTTCCTGTCATTTGGGCTACTCAGGTATTGGAGTCCCTTCTCAAGTCCGGAGTGCCTTCCAGAGCTGAGATCACTGATGTGGCCTGCGCGAGACGGTAAGTGATTTATTTGTAATTAGGTACCTCACTAAGATCGAAGCCTTTTCCATCCTAAGATATGCTTGAGATAATAGGATAGGAAGCTTTCAAATGTTTTAGGCTCACTACTTTCCTTCTATGCTGCTTCTACTTTAATATCTTCTCATGTCATTGCAGAGCAAATTGTGTCATGCTAAACAAAGGGAAACATGTTCTTGAAGGTGTTACAACTTTAAGTACTCTTCTACATAACAAGCTGTCAAACACAAAAGAAATCTTCAAGGCAACAGTGCTCCCTGGTTAACCCTGCTACACTGAGGCTCCTGTGCTTGAGCAGATCACAGCTTCAAATCAGGTCAGAGACAGTGGCAGATGATTGCTTTTTCTTATGAGTATCCTGTGTGTATTTCATTTTTACAATACAAGAATGACATTTATGTTAGGTGCAATAACAAATCAGTATATACATACATAGAATGAATTATTTTCTGATTGAACATGCTGAAGAGCAATTATACGTTCTTGTACTCATGGCCGCTTGTAGAATCCCATTAACACCAACGTGTTTGATGACCTCATGTTTCATCGGATCTCGAGCAATATTGTAGCACCAAAAATATTAATGCAACCATCCGATTGAAGTAACCTTCGGTCAATGTGGTCGTTGGCAACTCAACCTTAGCGCCGTGAATGCATATTCTTAAACCTATGATATTGGTTTAGAAGAATTATTTCGATATCACTGGTATTTCATATACATTTAATTTGTTCAACAAGCATTTTGTCATTATATTTTGAACATTTTGCCTTTTCAACATGATTTTGTGCTCGGGATCTAAGTTATATATCAAATCATATTTTTCTATAGCATTTTGAATGGTCGCAAATGGATCATCAAAAGTACAATTACTAAGTTAAGCAGTTATAGATCTTAAATTATTTGATTTGATATCACGAATGAACATTCATAAAAATTCACTTTATATGCATTCGAATTGAAATTTATGTTCATAATAATAATGTTAATAAAGACCTTTTATTTTATAAGTACTTCACATGATCATAACAATTCAATACATATATTAATCAGGTGAACACCCAAGCCTTGTGTATAAGGGACCGTATCCAACAAGAACTTGCATGTATCATCAAATTGAAGCGCAACTCTTTATATAAATACACCACCTCCATCAAGAAATGTCAAAGGGGTCGCTTCCTGCAAATGGTTGCAAAAGAGTTGATTTCTTTGTTTATCTATTCATAAACATCTTTATCACTATTTTTCAATATTTTGGGCTCATGAAAATTGTAGATCTTATTTCTATATATTTTGCCACTATTTGAATCGTTGGACTAGATAATTATAAGTTTTAGTGATGCTAATAAAATATTCGCTGATATAGTTGTAGGCACTAAAAGTTTAAGGACCCAATCAAAATTATTTAAAGTATAAATGGGCTGGCCCACAAGGGATATTTGGGTCAAAGCTACAAGCCCGGTCCATGAGCTAGACTCAGCCCAAGCACGGGCCCAATCTCAAGCTCACTAGTGAACTCTATAAATAGAGCATTTCACTTCACAAAGAAGACACTCGGAAATTTGAGAAGAAAGCACATAGAAGAGTGCTCTCAAAAGAAGTGTCAGCCGCCAGCAACCGACAAGTACGTGCCGTCTGCCCAAGCATCCCAACGCCGTCTGCTAGAGCATCCAACCGCAACGCAGACACGTGAGACCAAGTCCCCGCGACCCTCACTCCGCAACGCAGACACGTGAGACCAAGTCCCCGCGACCCTCACTCCGCAACGCAGACACGTGAGACCAAGTCCCCGCGACCCTCACTCCGCAACGCAGACACGTGAGACCAAGTCCCCGCGACCCTCACTCCGCAGCGCAGACACGTGAGACCAAGCCGCGACCCTCACTCCGCAACGCAGACACGTGAGACCAAGTCCCCGCGACCCTCACTCCGCAACACAGACACGTGAGACCAAGTCCCCGCGACCCTCACTTCGCAACGCGAGACACGTTGCACTACGCCTTCATCCGCACATATCAAGCTGAGTAGACTGAAGCAAGCAATACAGTAGAATCAGAGGAGCATTTGAGATTACGAACACAACTTCTGCTCTCAAGCATAAATCATTTGTAAAACATTATTTTGTATTTAATACGAAATATTGTGACGCTACAAATTTTGGTGAACCCGACGTGAAGATCTCTACCTCTCATCCCTACGCTAAAGCTAAGATGTCTGCTCAACCTACCAGTCCACAAACTCCCAAGAAGACTTACGCCGCAACTGTGGCTCAACCAACCGGCATCTACACAAGAGGGATGGCTCAGAGGATGGTTGTCAATGCCGCTGCTGCAAGCTTACGAGCTTCTCAAGTACCAAGGAGGGAACGCACATATACCGTTGCTTCCATCATGGCTGCAGCTACGGCACTGATTGCCTCCAACTCCCCACGACACAAGGGAAGTGTGAAAGCTGACGGAACGGCCTCACCAAAAGCGAAGGTGGCTCTGCCAAAACAAGTCGAGACACCCAAACCCTGTGTAGCTTCTGTCATGACCATAGGCACCAAGACCATGGAGGAGTAGATGCAAGAACTAAGAGAGATGCTTGAGCTAGTCCTGAAAGACAACCAGGAGAAGAACAAGAAGCTTGAAGAGCTCCAGAAAGAGGTGGTTGGACTCGGGAAACGAAATGTTGAAGAAGTCAATCAGACGGTAGAAGATGATGATGCTAATAAGATAATCCCTGTAGAAACCAACATGAACCGAGGTGTTGCGTGCAACGAAGACCAACTTCAAGTGCTGATAGCCAACGCGGTCAAGAGCCAGCTAAGTGGAGATTCTTCTGGTGGTGCACGCTGTGCCAAACCCTACAACAAGAGGATAGACGGTCTGCACATGCCACATGGATATCAGCCCCCCAAACTCCAACAGTTTGACGGAAAAGGAAGTCCAAAGCAACATGTTGCCCACTTCGTAGAAACGTGTAACAACGCAGGAACTGAAGGGGATCTGCTGGTCAAACAATTTGTACGGTCTCTAAAGGGCATTGCTTTCGATTGGTACACTGACTTGGAGGCAGAGTCTATTGACAGCTGGAGTCAGATGGAGGACGAGTTCTTCAACCGATTCTATAGCACCAGAAGGGTTGTTAGTATGAGTGAACTAACGAATACGAAACAATGGGAAGAAGAACCTGTGGTTGACTATATCAACCGCTGGCGTTCATTGTGCCTTGAATGTAAAGATCGCATCAGCGAGACGTCAGTTGTAGAAATGTACATCGATGGAATGAACTGGGATTTGCTATACATCCTTAAAGGTATCAAACCTAGGAATTTTCAAGAGTTAGCCACACGCTCACACGACATGGAAATCACCGTGAAAGGACATGGAAGGAATCGCATATCCTCGTCAAAGGCGATCATCGACGAGGCCATGGCCATCAGCACCAATGACGATCTTGTGAAGATATCATCAAAACCAAAGCAGGAGAAGAGGAAAGAAGTCACCTCAAAAGACTTCAAGCACACGAAGCCTACGCTGAAAGAATTACAAGCCAAGGAGTATCCATTCCCTGACTCTGATCTATCAGGCATGCTCGATGACCTGTTGGAAAAAGGCATCATCAACTTACCAGAAGCAAAACGCCCAGATGAAGTCAACAGGACGAATGATCCCAAATACTGTCGCTACCATAGATTGGTTAGTCACAGTATCGAAAACCGTGTCACTCTCAAGGAGCTTATAATGAGATTAGTCAAAGAAGGACGCATCAAGCTCGACACAGATGAGACAATAGAAGCAAACCACGCCTCCGTGACGACTAGTTGCGAATCACTTTGCAAGCCACAAGAATGGTACATGCAACAAGTCCAATTTGACACCCTTGAGCCAACAAAAGTGTGGATATCAAAGCCATCTATTGAAGCTGAATCAAAGAAGTTGAGATGCGATTATAACCCAAAAAGAATCGAAACGTATAGGATCACGAAAGAGGTTGAATGCATGAAGGATGATGAAGGATGGACTCTTGTAACTCGAAGAAGGTCAAAGAAGCAAGTCAGTCCAAAACCAGAACCTGTCCGCCGAAAGAAGAACCAGGTGACCAAGAAGAGACTACGTCAGGCGAAAGGGAAGAAAAGACTCAAGAGGAGTCTGAGCTCACATATACTGCCTATTGATCCTTTGAAGCAGATTTCACCAAGTCCCATTACCTTAGAAGACTTCTTTCCGGAGGATTACTTCGATAAAGTTGGTGTCAACGCAACCTCTGGGGCATACAAGATCGTGGATCAAGAAGGATTACGCGTCGGACCAATCAATGGAAAGTTCTTAAAACGCTACTACTCCTAAACAGATTGACACTCCTGGCCCGCAAGAGTATAAACTGTGAACGGCCAAAAAAAATGAACTACGTTGACTTGATCTTGCGAAGTGTCACGCACGTGACTTTGTAAGTACGTAGGTAGCTTGAGTACAAAAAAAAGTGTTCAAGTGCAGTCTCAAAAAAAAATATAACAAAGTAGTCTGACGGTTCTAAAGCATAGCTGCCTTGATGGCTTTCTTGCATTGATCCAACTCACGCTTCACCTTCACCAAGTCATCAGAGCTCACTCGAAAAGTTCTCAATTCATCTAACTTCTGTTGAAGTGCACCAACGTTCAACTCGGCCGCAGCAATTACGTCCACTTGTCGGCTTTGCTGGTGTCTTACGCTCTCTGCCTCATCGTGCAAAGCTCGTAATTTGGCTTCAGCTCCCTCTATTGCCTGCGCCGCTACTTCTCCATGTCTCTCCAAACTCTTGCTAGTTTGGAGAGCACCCTTGTAAGCCACTCGAGCAGAACATAGACTACCCTCAGCCGAAGAAATCTCACAGGCATGACGGGTGGAGTTGTAAGTCACTCGAGCAGAACATAGACTGCCCTCAGCCGAAGAAATCTCACAGGCATGACGGGCGGAGTTGCTAACAACACCCTGCTGGACTACAAGGAGTTTGGCAACGCTCTTTACATACGCATCAACGGCCGACTGAAGAATGGAGGTGTCATCGCCAACATTTCGAAGGCTAGCAAGGAAGTGGGTAACACGCGCAGCTACATCGCTGACTTCTGCGTAGGGAGCTTCCGTAAGATTTTGAAGGAGAACCCTCACGAGCTGGCCAGTCATCTTAATAGTTTGGCATGAAGAAGGTGGAGCGGTGACAGCCCCAACACTTGGTACTTTGTTGCCCTGCGGTCGCCCGGAGGAAGATGAAGCATCGGAGAGTTATTGGCTATGTCGTACCGACCGTATAGAGCCCTGTCCTCCATTATCGACAAGTGTCTCATCCGCGGCATCACCAATTGGCACTAGGACAACGACCCTCTGAACCTCTTCAGCGGCAGAACCAGAATCTTCACCCTAAAAAGCAGACCATTCTCCTCTGAGTCCAAGAAGAGCACCATTGCGCCTGCCTCCTTTTCGTAGAGACTTATATCGCAACGTGAGTTCGTCACAAAATGAAACGACTATGTCGAAGAAATTAAGACAAGTAAGGAATTCCCAGGAGATTGGAGGAGTCACAAACGGTCTCACTTAAAAACCAATCTCCTTAGACTCGTAAGTCTTGGTGACAGAATCCTCAAAAACTTATTTTTCTTGACACAATGAATTCAAAGTGTGAAACTACCCCCGATGGATAGCAGTGTCTTACGCAAAGAAGGATAGCGGTTTAGTCTCTCAGTGATGAGCCAAAGTACCGTCAACGACAGCGCATCAACGTCAGAGCAGTAAAATCGGCAACCGTAGATAGAAGAGGGCCTAGTCATGAACAAAAAAAAACATTATTTCGAAGTCGAAGCTTGGCTGCATGGCCAAAAAAAATTGAAGTCAAAGCTTGGCTGTATGGCAGAGAAGCGTGGCTGCATAGCAAGAAAAAAAAATTTGCTCGATAAAGGCTGCATGGCAGAGAAGAGAAGCGTGGCTACATAAAAAAAAAATTTGCTCAATAAAAGCTGTATGGCCTGAAAAGCGCTTGGTATTGCTGCTTAACAAGATTGAGAAGTGGCTCAAATATCTCAGGGAAGAATTACCTGCTGCGGCTCTTGTTGAATTAAAGAAGAAAAAAAATCAAGTGAAGCTCTCGATTTTGGGATGGCTTGAACTCTCGACTTGAGGCTCTATTTATAGAGAGAATTAGGGCTGGCCGGTTCCTAAAGATTATGCCCAAGGATTATCAAACCAAGTAGATTTAGGAAAGATTTCCTAATCTCATCTAACCGACTCTGCTTTATCTTCAAGCTAACTTAATTGGCAAGTCAGTCTAGAAGATTCCAGACTGTTCACGCCCAAATCACTATTCATCCTGGAGTACTATTCATCCTGGAATTACTATTCATCCCGGAATTACTGTTCATGGTCCGAAAATTACTATTCACACCCCTGAAGTTACTGTTCACGGCTCTGACATGTTTCGGCAACAACAGTCACCAATGCTTAGGCTTCTTCCAGTTCGACGTTCACAAAAAATCCCAAGTCAACCGTCAAGTTGGAGAATGACATGGTGACAAAAAAAAATTATGTGGAAGCTCTTACGACAAGTTCGACGTTCACAAGAAATCCCAAGTCAACCGTCAAGTTGGAGAATGACATGGTGACTCAAAAAAAAACTACGGGGATGTTCTTACGACAAGTTCGACATCTACAAGACTCTCAAGTCAGTCACTCACGATCACGTCGCGCTGAGACACCCAAATTGTGTCGGACAACATGATCATGAGGGGGCAATTTGTAGGCACTAAAAGTTTAAGGACCCAATCAAAATTATTTAAAGTATAAATGGACTGGCCCACAAGGGATATTTGGGTCAAAGCTACAAGCCCGGTCTATAAGCTAGACTCAGCCCAAGCACGGGCCCAATCTCAAGCCCACTAGTGAACTCTATAAATAGAGCATTTCACTTCACAAAGAAGACACTCGGAAATTTGAGAAGAAAGCACATAGAAGAGTGCTCTCAAAAGAAGTGTCAGCCGCCAGCAACCGACAAGTACGTGCCGTCTGCCCAAGCATCCCAACGCCGTCTGCTAGAGCATCCAACCGCAACGCAGACACGTGAGACCAAGTCCCCGCGACCCTCACTCCGCAACGCAGACACGTGAGACCAAGTCCCCGCGACCCTCACTCCGCAACGCAGACACGTGAGACTAAGTCCCTGCGACCCTCACTCCGCAACGCAGACACGTGAGACCAAGTCCCCGCGACCCTCACTCCGCAGCGCAGACACGTGAGACCAAGTCCCCGCGACCCTCACTCCGCAACGCAGACACGTGAGACCAAGTCCCCGCGACCCTCACTCCGCAACACAGACACGTGAGACCAAGTCCCCGCGACCCTCACTTCGCAACGCGAGACACGTTGCACTACGCCTTCATCCGCACATATCAAGCTGAGTAGACTGAAGCAAGCAATACAGTAGAATCAGAGGAGCATTTGAGATTACGAACACAACTTCTGCTCTCAAGCATAAATCATTTGTAAAACATTATTTTGTATTTAATACGAAATATTGTGACGCTACAATAGTATACAAAATAATTTTATTAGACTTAAAAATGTGTTACTTTTGAGCTTAACTTAAATTTAAATGAATTGAAATTGAAGTAAAGATAAGGTGCAAACTAGGCCTGGGCGTCCAGACCCGAAAAACCGAAGATCGAACCGAACCGAAAAAAGTCCGAACGGGTCGGTTCTTATCAGACCGAAAACCGAACCGAAAAAACCCGAACCGAATGGTGAGATTCGGTTCGGTCACGGTTTTGCATTTTTTGCGGACCGAAAGCCCGAACCGAACCGAAAATATGTGTTTTCTGTCAATTTACAGAAAAAGACCGAAAAAAGACCGAACCGACTAAAGATGACCGAAAAATCGTGAAAACCCGAAAAAACCTGACCCGAACCTGAAAAAAACCCGAAAAATTGACAGAAAAAGACCGAACCGACCGAAACCCAAAAAATTGGGCTTTGGTCGGTTTTCACTTTCAACAAGACCGAACCCGAACCGAACCGAATTTTCGGGTTTCGGGTCGGTTTTCACAAAAATCGGGACCGAACTGAACCGAGCCCAGGCCTAGTTTAAACCATATTTTTGGTGTAAATTACAAAATTCGTCGTCAAAAAATCAAAAGTACGACTAGTTCGTCAAAATTGATTTATAATTCGTCGCTGAAAAATTAATCATACGACGAGATTTAATTTCATTCGTCCAAATGACAAATCAGTGGCTGTCATTAGTTTGTATTTTTACAAAAATATGTTGTTTGCACCATATTTCTTTTTTCTTCAAACTCAACAAAACATTCAACTTATTGAAATAAGAGACTTAAATTTGCAAATTTAATTTTTTTATAATTCGTGGCTTGATTCAAGTACTCGATTTTTTGAGGCCAAGTGATGTAGCTCAGTGGAGCACTCCCCTGCGTACCAAGAAAGGTCCAGGGCTCAAGCCCTTGCACTAAGAGCATATACACCGGTGAGGTGGAGTAATACCTCCTCACCCAGCACTTCCTCCTCGATTTTCACAAATAAGCACAAAAAGTTTATATTATGTTGTAGGAGAAATGCTAGCATATACACCGGTGAGGAGTAGCACCTCCTCACCTAGCACTTCCTCCTCGATTCTCGCAACCAAACACAAAAAGTTGTAGAAAGTTCTATCAGAAAAGCTAACTCCTCCTCACCGGTGTATATGATAGCATTTCTCCTATAACATAATATAAACTTTTTGTACTTATTTATGAGAATCGAGAAAGAAGTGTTAGGTGAGGAGGAAGTGATACACCCTTTAGAGGTGTATATGCTCAACATATAACACTAACAACTTGTAATAAAAAAAACAGTACTCGATTTTTTAATTTTGTTTTTTGATTTTAGAGTCAAAAGTCGAGTCAGGTCGCGTGATTAATTAAATTATACAGAGAGACCGAGGAAGGAAATGAAAAGAGCATGGTGGGGACAAAATCAGTAATCACTCTCTCTCATCCGATGCCCTATCTATCTAAACCTCTCCCGTCTCCGTAGCCTCTAACTTGTCCTCTTCTCTGCTTCACCTCCCTCTTACCCTAGGCCCTACTAACCCTTCCACACTCAAACAACACTCTCCGTAAACAGCTCCTCCTTCCCATCTCGCTCTATCAAAGTTTCCGATCCGGTCCGATCAAGTCGCCGATTTCTCGAAGACTCATGCGTTTTGCTATTCCAGTTCAGTGACATATTTCACTCGGATTGTATTGCTTCGTTCCTGATCGACTCCGGTATTGTTTGTTTCCGTCGTTTGCGACTTTTTGTTGTATTTTATGTTGAAAACAGGTTAAATGCGTACTTGTAACCACTGCGATTAAATTAATTGTTAGATCTGAATTCGTCCGTCTTCCAATTTAGTTTAATATATCGGAATTATATCTGTGAATGGTACCATGTCTTTGTAGCAAGTACAGTACATTGATTGATTGTGATTTGTGACACACTGTTTTGCTATTCCACTTTGTAATTGGTGTTTCTTTTCTTTTCTTTTCCAGATGTTTACAGTGTGATGTAGATTGGTTCAATGGTATGCAACAATTTCATCAGGAATGTTATTTTACAAGCTGCTAGTGTAGGAAGATTGTCCAGGAGGGGTTTTTTCACTGATATAAGGAAGGGCTTTTATGAGAAAGTGGGATTTGTTGGCTCTAAGAATATTTGGACTTGGCGCTGTACAACAGGCTTGAGAACAATGATGGTTGACACTGGTGCAACTGGGAATGGGGAAACCATCATTGATGTCCCGTCACGGAAAGATGACGACAGCAAGTATTCTGTCGGAGGTTGGAAAAGGTAACTTTCTCTGGTCCTTATGATCTTCATGGTGGTGCACACTGATTAGCTGTGACCGGAATTCCTGCAATGTGATACAATGAGTTATTGCATAGTTCAACTGATTGACATTCTTATAAAAGTAATTTCATATGCATTTAAAGTCTGCTGTATTTACAGTTCCGGTTGTTTCCTTGATTGAGGTTCTAGGTTTGTCGTAATTTTCTTGACTAGATCTTCTTTTGATGTATCACATCTCAGATAAAAAAATGCAGATAGAAATCATTTTCTGTAATCACATTATAATGTATTGATACGGATAGCATTGTTCTTTCCTACGGTTTTAGATTGACACATGATACAATGGGGAATCCATCATCTGTGATTTGTTAAAGAATGTTTGTAATCTATAACGGCAATGAATGCTCTGACCTCTTAAATCAGGCACACATATTTAAACTTCTATCTCCACACGAGTAATATACTAAGGAATTCCATTTGTAGTTTCTACCGCTCTTACCTCTGGCTAGACTTCTTATAATTTGAAAAAGGAATATTAAAAGCACTACTTTTATGTGTATAGTCCTACATGCTACAAATGCTACTGTTGTATTTGTTACTTCTTTTCCGTAAATATATTTCAATTTAGATGTATAATTTATGGGCGCGCTTACCATTTTTCTTTCTATTTGATAGTGAAGATGGAAAGCTGAGTTGTGGCTTTTCAAGCTTCAGGGGAAAGAGAATAAGCATGGAGGATTTCTATGATGTAAAGACATCCGTAGTTGATGGCAAACCAGTATGCCTTTTTGGAGTTTTTGATGGTTAGTTTCTGTATCACCTGAACTGCCATTAGGAACAATACCCACAGAAGTGTAAATGCATTGTACTTGGGAATAGAACTAGACATAGATGCTTGGTAATCAATTGAAGTTGGAAAAGGAAAAGTTAACACATCATTTTCCTTTTTTCTGAGGTTAAACATTGCTATATCAGTAAATATTCTCGTATAGGTATTCTCAGGTATTTTTCTGTAACCTGTGACATCTCTTCTTGCTGCCAATACTCCTCTTTGGAATGAAGCTTGATGAGAAAAAATTGTTATGTAGTTGTAAATGTTTCATACCTTAAAATTAGTGTCCAAACTACGTTCATGTAGTCTGTCGTCCTTGACGCTACATGATGAGCAATGTAGGATACCTTTTTATTTGTTTAGAGGATGAAGCAAAAAAGATAATGTTCAGTTTTCTACTAATGTCATTTAGTAACTTCAGAAGCTTATACGTATCAGGTCACGGAGGCTCTCGGGCTGCGGAGTACTTGAAAGAGCATTTGTTTAAGAATCTCTTGAACCATCCAGAATTTATAACAGACACCAAACTGGCAATTTGTGAGTCTATTGGGTGGAATGCAGCAATTTATGATTCTTCATTGGAGTATACTCTTAGCATTATTTACCAAGTTGAAACGGATATTCAAGTACTATATATATGTCCCATTTGCTCGCCTTGGCTTATTCCCAACAACGAATTTTGAATTTGATTGCATGTTAAACTCATCTTCCATAAATTACCAGGTGAAACATATCAGCAAACAGATAGTGATTTCTTGAATGCTGGGAGAGATACTTATCGAGATGATGGGTCAACTGCTTCAACTGCAGTCATGGTTGGAAACCATCTTTATGTTGCCAATGTTGGGGACTCCAGGACAGTTATATCCAAATCAGGAAAAGGTAATACTTGCATTACTTTGTCATTTGATAATCTGAGATCCAGCATGAAACTCCCTGAGATAGGTTCGTTCATTTTTAAGCTCAAAGCTAGCATAGTGCACATTTTAATGTTTGTGCCATAAGTGCATGGATAAGTGACATTGTATTTATACCTTGAGAAGTTATCTAGAAACTAGAAACAATGTACAAATGTTGATATGAACTATAAAGGTGTAAGCTTATGCACTTAGCATGCAACAACTCACGTCCCTGTTAAAGAGTTTAACTATATTTGAGGCACATCCATTATGCTTGAAAAATATACTGCACGTGACAATGAATTATTTGTTATTATTCAACCCAAGTCATTTGTACATTTCATCTTGACAGCTATTCCTCTCTCTGAGGATCATAAACCTAACAGAAGTGATGAGCGAAAGAGAATTGAAAATGCCGGAGGCATCGTCATGTGGGCAGGTGAGAATTAAGATTCTGCATGGTTATTTATACATAAAGCAACTTTTAACATGGAAATTTTATTTTCAATAGATTTCGTTCTGTTTTTTACTTGTCTGTAGCCTCTATAAGTTGTCCTGTTGGGATGAAACATGCAAGTTTCTTATAACCTATGGTTCCGTATTTACCCATATTAAATCACTCGCTGCTATCACAATGGAACATAATGCTATTTAATAGGGGTACACAAGCAAGTTTTACAATGGGTATTGAAAGAAAGCTGCACTTCATTTTTTTTGTTTCTCTATTAGATATTGTATAACCTCTCAAGGCCGTCTTCCAGGTACATGGAGAGTCGGGGGCGTCTTGGCAATGTCGCGTGCCTTTGGCAACCGCATGCTGAAGCAATATGTTGTGGCTGAACCTGAAATTCAGGTACTAAAATCTGGTATTAGGTCTATATTTTTGCTGTTTGCTTTGAGCCAAACTTCAAAGAAGCTGATGTGTGATTTCTTGATGTATCTAGGATAACAACATGCAGGGTCTACTTATGTTTGTATGAATTAGGTTTCACAACATGCAGGGTCTGATGTGATTTCAAGTAGTTTTGATTAAAAACGACGCATTTACAAGGCTGCTAATTGCAAGGAAGATGCCATAATTAGCAATGAAAATTCTTATTACAAAAAAAATAGTAAAATATTCCATGTGAATATAACTGGCATCTGTGCTAAGATGATCATTTATTTTTTCCATTCAAATTGTATTTGATGATCTTGGCTAGCAACATCAGATAGAGATTCTGCTGCAGCCCTATATTTTGTATGGTTAATGTCATCTTTTAAGTTATTCCTTTTTGTGCCAGGATATTCAAATTGACCAAGATGTAGAATTGCTTGTGGTTGCAAGCGATGGGCTGTGGGATGTTGTTTCAAATGAGGTTAGGTTTACCTCCCCTAAACATCAATTCAAAATTGAATATCGTACACATGTAGATGTTCGATAACTTACCATTCATGGGTCAGGATGCCATTGCGCTAGCTGAAACTGAAGAAGAACCTGAAGTGGCTGCTCGAAAACTGACAGAAGCTGCTTTCGCCAGGGGCAGTTGTGACAACATTACCTGTATCGTAGTCAGATTCCACCATAACAAGTCAATGCCAGTAACCATGCATCCAAGCAGTCCTCAGCATGAAGACACTCCACACCCAACCAGTCCTGAAGATACCGAGCATGTAGCCAGTCCTGAGCACCCAGACTCTGCGCACTCGACCAGCCCCCAGCATCCATATACAACAAGTCCTCAACACCTAGACACTCCACATCCAACTAGTCCTGAGCATCAATGGTGATTGGAATGGCTCCGACACATTCAGTGGAACCAAGATCCTTTTAAGTGCATAATATCAAAAAATGTGCGACTTGTCGAAGGGTTTTTATGTATAATTAATTGGTTTCTTCTTTTCACAAATGAATTGACTAGAGAGAAACCATTAGAAACAAATGGATATGGTGAATTCCACTCCTTGCTTCCTATTGGAGTTTATTTGCATTTAATGGAGATGTGCAGTTCTCTAATCAACTTAAGTTTATGTTTAGCAAGACCCTATACAGTACGAGGCTTGGTTATTCTACTGATTATTTCTTGATCTCAGCCTGTCAGGTTCCTAAATAGAGTGAAGATGTTCTTATTTTCATACAAAATGAACCTGATGTTGTAAGAGCACATGTTCCATGCAAACAAAAACTACCGAGTACAATAAATCGACTACAAAAGAGATGAAATGAAGTCAACTGCACGAACAAGCACAAGATATTTGCCAAATTTGGCGCAGATATGTCTTTCTTTGGGTACAAAAAGATCTCACGGGCGAACAAATGATAATACAGAGGATACAATATGCAATGACCCAGTCACTACGATTATACCTTTCCCGTGTTTTCCTTTTGCTCGGAACAGATCATGTCCACTTCGCATTGCATTTAACAATGAGCTTTCAATGGATAATATAGTTTTATGTATGGATTCTTCACACGAGTTCTTTGGATTCTCTAGTGACATGTCATGGTTAACTAGGAGGTTGATGCCTGAACCTTCACAGGCTTGAATCCAGTAATCCATCAGCAAAGAAGATGGTGTGGTGCGAGTCTTGCTTCCAGCAATATCAACTTCCGTAAAAAACACAGCATCAAGTTGAGTACCTGATTTGCAAGAATTAGTATTCTAGATAGTGATTTCTCAAGACTCAAAATGTACCCTGAGCAAACAAAATAAAATCAACGAGAAGCATGGACCCGTATCATACTAGGCAATTCTAGGTATTTTGCAACAAAAACTTACCATACAGAAATTCTCTCGCAAAAGCAACATGATCTTTGTCACTTGCCATTGCTACCACAAGAATCAAAGGGGCATCAGGAAATGTCATTTGGATCGTGTTCACTAATGCCCTCGCAGATTCTTTTGTATGAGCTGAAAAATATCTGAAGTCACATACTTGCAGTCGCACGGGAAAACTTTCATAAATAGTCTGGAAACATCTAAGGTTGTAGAAAAAAAGAAAGGAAACTATAACCCTCCTATTTTCATTTTTCTTTGGAGCTATTCTTATTGCAAAAAACTTGGTTTTAAGTTAAATTAGCCGCAACAGAGTAAAAAGTACATTTTAGTATTTTTAGAATTATTAACTTTGCTTGATATAATATAATGAAATTTAACAAAAGACAGCTTTATTAGAAACTATAAACATTCAATCAGTCAACCTCCATCAAGCAGTATCGTGCATCCAGCCAAATCCAATGCCACACTCTCCTTGATTGTCAAAATTTGGCTTCTTCCTGGCATGTATGTTTGCTCAAGACCAGCGCGGACAGATGCATTTGTAACTTCCCAACCTGTTCAGCTCATTTTAAATCAAGATCATATGAAGCACTCAAAGATACAAAGCATCTTCTGAAGATTCAGAGCTCAACTGGCACAAAACCTTGAGTTTTAATGTAAGTCGTGTTTACAATGCAAAATTTGAATGGAAAAGAATACTTTAGAAACTTGATTTTCAGGCTTTATTGAGATTAAGTGAATAACAGGAGGAGGCACAAGGCCTCGAACAATACTCGGAATAGTCACAAAACCGTAAGTAGACCAGTTCAATGTATTTTAGAGGCAAAACTACCAACTCCTGACTATGCACGCTACGTCCATAAATAATTAGCCATAATTAAACATTTAAAATTTCAAACAGAAAACATTAATTAGAAACAAAGTTACCTTGTTCACGAAGGCAGAGTGCTGCACATGTAGCTGCAGCTGCATTTTGAAGCTGATGAGATCCCAGCATGTAAATGTTCACATCAAGCAACTCAATGGACTGCAAGAATCATTATCTATAACATTCAGTTATACATGTTTATTTAAGCATGACTGAGCGAAACAAAAGACTAGCTTATATACACAGAAAGTGAGAGCATGGCGCAGATTAAAATTTAGGACATAACTTCAAAGCAAACTCAAAAATACTTCATACCAACTGAATGTCGTTCTTGATATGCATCAGTATGTCACATAACTGGTAAGGTTTATCTGCTGATTTGATAAATGCTTTTATTGCACTTCTGTTTCCCGGATCCGAAGCAGATACTACAGGGGCCGACATCATTGATGCTTTATTACGAAGGATGCTCTCTATATGAGGAAGGAATGGTCCACCCATAACCAGCTGAAAGCATAAAAAGATGAGTAAAACTCGAATAAGAACACACTAACATTACTTGATCGCTCTTATCAACAAAAAAAAAATCATTACTTGATCGCTAAAGAATCTGATATGAGACTACACTGGTGGTTCATTGTGATCATTTAAAGATGACAAGCTTTTAAGAATAGTGACTGGGAAGCCTGAGAATTCAGGTTGTTGATCAAACATTTTCTAAATCAAACCACTAATGTATTCGCCATTTCTGTCAAAAAAAAACTGATAAATGAACACAATTCCTAAATATCATTGTTAATAATACATATTATGGAAGTTCACACAGATCCACCTAACTGGACGACCTTGTTTGATGATTCCTGATTTAGCAGTAGCAATACTTTCCAAGGATCCACCTAGTGCAGCCAAATGCTCCTCGCCAATTGTCGTTATGACTGATAAAGCAAGTTCAGAACTAGTAACTATATTTGTTGCATCCCGTGCACCACCCAGACCAGCCTGTTAAACAAAGTAAACTTTATACACAACCCATATGTAGACAATTTATAAAAAAAAACTGAAGTGGATTATAGTCACCTCTACAACTGCAAAATCAACATTTTATCGGGCAAAGAGGTAGAACGCCATTGCAGTTATGACCTAAAACGAATAAACTGTATCTGAGTATGAAGAAATTGTATAAAAGTTTCTGTCGAATCTCTTTGCTTGTCTTCCAGACTGATTGTCAGATGCATGCTTCTGCGATCACTTGTAAGTTGTAACAATTATTAAATCAAACAATTTCGAGTAATAATTATAACTAAATTACCTCGAAATGACGAAGACACCCATTTTCAAAATCCACCGCTTCATCAATAACCTTCCTAGTCACATGGAAAAGAGAATTCAGAGTTGTTGTGGACACTGGAAAACCTGATCTCCCAACACACATACGCTCTCTAATGGTGTGAATATGTGGACTAGTGATAAGAGAAGAGATGCAGAATAAGAAAAGAAACGAATCTTCACCTGAATCCTAGTGAAGTAGAATATTGAAATTGAACAAGGTCAAACACATTCATAATAGCATATACCTGGTATAAGTACCAACTGAGTACCCCTCCTGACGCAAAATATTGGACAGAAATGCTGCTGTGGATCCTTTCCCTTTAGTCCCAGCAATATGAACAACCTACAAAACGAGAGTATGTAATCCATCAAATCTTGATTTGGATGTAAATAAAAGATAAAAATGTGAACTTTTATGTATAGAATTTCAGCAATGCGTATACCTTGAGGTTGGATTGTGGATTACCTAAGCGAGCCATCAAGCGCCTCATCCGACCCAAATCGAAGCCGTCGTCGGAGTCTGTTCCAGCTCCGCGTGGCACTCATGACTTCTCGTAGTTTTTGAGATTGTCCATGTAATCGAGTAAGTCTTTGAGCTCCGGATCTTCCGATTCCATTGGAGAAGAAAATTGTCGAGTGAAGAAGACCCTTTGTGGCTGTTTCGAATGGCTGCTGAAGGCGTTGGCTAAGGAGTGGTATAGATGTCGGGTGCTCTTCAATTGATTCCACGATGCTAACATCTTCGATTTCATTCACGGACCGTTTGTCGATCAGTTGAAACCCAATTTTATTACACTTTTTTCTCTTAATAATAAATGGACCATTTTTTAATTGTGAGTTTTACATCCAATAGATCAAATAATACATCACATCGATAACATTTCGGGTATACATATATTTCTAGGTCGTTTGAAGCGTAGGCTACACAAAGGGTATTATTGTTAAATCATAGGCCATCTGACACCTCTAACTCATGAGACACACCTCCGTGGTAAGACCTTAGTAGCGCGTAAGCGCGAGGGACGGAGGAAGAGGTCCACACCATAGATGAAACTAGGAAAACCCACACAAATTGTGGGCGGAAAATGCGATGAGTGGGGCTTGAACCCTCTACCTTTTAGAATCAAGGTAGAAATTTAACCACTAGATCACACCCTTGTTGGCAATGATAAATGACCTATTGGATTACAAAATGTTGAACAAAAAAGATCAACATTTTGAGAGCAATATGGGTAGTAGTTAAAACCCTACCATTATAAACGATTCTTAACTTTTTTTTGAATGCCACACCTGTCATACAAAACAAACAAACACAGGAAACAGTACAAAACCACACCTGCCTACTGGTTAACTACAATAAAAGCGAGATGGAATTGCTTTGGGCATGGCAGATATGTTCCATACTCATTTCTCCACACTAGCTCTTTTAGCTAACCAGTCCGTCGCAGCGTTTGATTCCCTGTTGATGCTACCAATCGACTAGTCCAAGTGCTCCTCAAGAAGCTTTATGCATTCCTTAAGCTCTGGCCCGCAGCCTCCCGACCTCCACACTCCCATATTCAGAGCCCATATCACCTCACTAGAGTGTGAAAGCAAAGTGACTTTATTGAGGTTGAACTCCCCTGCCAACTTCATTCCCCGCTTGATGGCCCTGCACTTTGCTTCTAAAACTGAGATAATGTCATTTGCCCATTCAGCTCTTGCACCCTCTATCTTTCCCCTCCAGAACACCACTGCTCTAGCTCCCGCTTCCCTTGTCTGCTGGTCATATGACCCATCACACTGAATCACTGGCTCCTCGAAGCTTCCTTTAACTTGCCTATTCCACCATAAAACTTGTTTATTCCCAGCCCTCCATTCTTTCAAAAAAAAAAGCCTCAATCTTAACTGCAGCTTTTGCATGTCACTTCCTACCTTGCCATGCACCCTCTCATTTCTGTCTTTCCATCCCATCCATAAGCCACACAATAATGCTTTAAATTCTTCCTCTAATAAAAAAAATTCTTCCTCATAGAATATTTTTGCGCACATCCATATCCAATATCCTGGATTATCACATTGGTTCTCCCAAACACCCAGATGCAAATCAAATTCCTGCAACAAACTCCTGATCCACAAATAGTCTCTGAACAGATGTAAACAATCTTCTCTTACTCTACCACAGTGACTGCAAACATTTTCTATATCACACCCTCTTCTGGCTAAATTCTGGAAAGTAGGGAGGCCATTATGATATAGTCTCCAGCCAAAGATCCTAACGTTGTTTGGAATTTTCAATTTCCAGTAGCTTTTCCAAAACATCTTAACCTCTCCCATATCTGATGGCCCTCCTTCATCTGTGTTCCTTTGCCTTTCCAGCTCTCTTGCGGCATAATATGATGACTTCACTGTGAGCTACCCTGAGCCATCAAATTTCCATCGATATCTTCCATCTCCCGCGTCCCAATCTTTACCACTTTTCAACACATCAAAAGCTGTAACAATTCCTCTCCAAGCATAGGAAGGCCCTGCTCCTCCTGTCGCATTAAAAAATCTGAGTTAGGGAAGTACTTTGATTTAAAGACCTTACTCACCAGTAAATCTGGTATGGTTAATATTCTCCAAGCTTGCTTAGCTAGTAAGGCCAGATTCATTTGCTTCAGGTCCCTAAAACCCAAACCACCAACTTCCTTCTCCTTATATAGTTCTTTCGCCTTCAACCAGTGTATTCCCCTGTCTTTAGAACTGCACCACCAAAATTTCAGAATATCACTGGTTAACTTCTTACACAACGAGGCATGGATCTTGAAGCATGACATTGCATAGAGAGGGATGGCCTGCAGTACTGATTTTATCAAGACTTCCTTTCCTACTCCGGATAGTAGTTTATGCTTCCAGTCGCTAGTTTTCCTCAGTATCTTCTCTTCAATTGATCTAAGTAAAGATACCTTTTCATTACCAAATAAAATAGGTAAGCCCAAATAAAGAGAATGTGAGCCAACTATTCTGATTTGTAAACTATCCAGCATGATCTGCTTAAAGCTTTCCGTCACATTGCCGGTGCAAACACTTTCAGATTTCATATAATTCACCTTTTGCCCTGACACTGCTTCATACCTTTGTGCTCATCACGTATCCTCCTTACTGAATCCTGCCTGGCTTTAATAAACAACATGCAATCATCTGCAAACATCAAATGCGTTATACGAGGTGCTCTTTTACATACTTTGATCCCCTGCAGTAATCCCAACTCCTGATATGTTTTATAGCATAGGTAAGCCACTCCGCACAGATAAAAAATAAGTACGGTGAAATATGATCACCTTGTCTTAGTCCCCTACTAGGAGTAATAATATATGAAATCTGATCATTTATCCTGATCCTATATGAAACTGTCTCTACGCAAAGCATGATTCTACTTACCCAACAATCACTAAAGCCCATCGACAACATCATCTTCTCCAAGAATCTCCACTCTATCCTGTCATAAGCTTTGCTCATGTCCAGTTTTGAAGACATAGAGCCAATTTTCTGTTTATTTATGCAAATCATGCTATGTGATAACTCATGGGCTATTAATATGTTATCTATTATCAACCTTCCTCATATGAATGCACTCTGACTTTGCGAGATAATCTCTAGGAGCACCACTTTCAACCTATTAGTCAGCACTTTTGTAATTAACTTCATCACTACATTGCAAACACTAATTGGTCTCAAATCCTTCACCTTTTCTGCCTTCCTCACTTTGGGAACAAGTACTATTAATGTCTCATTCAACTCAGTATTTAGCACACCATGATTTAAGCAATTCAGCACCTCATTTACTACCTCATGCCCAACTATTTCCCAATTACATTGATAAAACATGGCAGAGAAGCCATCCAAACCTGGAGCTTTGGATGGATGCATCTGATATAGGGCGCACTTCACCTCACCTTCTGTAAAAGGAGCATTCAAAGCTTCATTCATCTCCTCAGTCACCACCTTTGGAATCATTTCAAACTCTTGGTTCCACCTTCCTCCAAGAACATCAACCTGAGACAGTAAAATCTCTTGAAAATAATTAGTTATAATTGATGCAATTTGCGTTTCTGCCTCACAAAATTCTCCAGCCTGATTTTTAATGCGATCAATGTGGGTTCTTGATGAGTCGTATTTATACGACTCGTCGAGTCAACTAATCCCATCTATTTCGACACTTTATTATGCGAACAGTTACTTCTTATTGCTGTTTTGCATTTCAGGTGTTTTGGAAGCTATAGGAGGAAACATGCATTAAAGACGGTGATTCGCGCCAAAAACATCATAGTGCCAAATCAGACCTGTGGACGCTCGATGTAAATCTGGGAATTTACCGTTGATTAGAAAAATACGAGCTATATGGCGTTGCATAGCTGACTCGATTCCCTACGACTCTCTAGTTCACACCGAGAACATCGAGGTCAGCAAGGAACTCAAATCTAGAGTCGAAGTCGAAACTGGCGCGCAGAAGAAGGAATCAAACTCAGCGCGGATCGTGTCCGTAAGAGATATTTGCTTTAACGCTAATGTTGCATACGAACGCGCCGATAATGTAGCTTCCGAGCGCGACCAACCGACGAGGTGATGATGTCAGCGGTCCGTGTGATGACGTCAGCAAGCTCGAAAAGTTGATAATTCTAGCCCAAATTGGATTTAGAAACCCAGTTGATTATAAATAAGAAGCTTGGCCTAGGGTTTTCAGTATCAAAACATCAGACAACCATTCGAGAGAGAAAAACACGAAGCTTTTGACGATACATAGATTTTTCTACTTCCTTTCCATCAAAATTATTTGTGTTTATTTCCATGACAATGAGTAGCTAATATTCTCTTTCGGTTTAGGGTTTCGTATGTTGTGAACACGTTTTGAGATTTTGGTTCTTAATGCTATTTTATATTTTACTAGTTCTTGTGCTTCTTCTCATGAATTAAATTATTTGATTAAGTGGAAGCTTTGTCGCAAAACTTAGTCGAACAACTAATTCTTATCGTTAGCATCTACTGGATACTTTGTCGTAAAGGTAGATAGTAACACCTAAGCTAAATAATACCTTTGTCGGATTGTTTGGTTTAGGAAAGAACTAGAAGTCTAACACCTTTGTCGGGTTAGATTGTGGCGTATCACCTTTGTCGGGATACTTGGGTTGTTACCTTTATCGGAACAACCACACTTTAAAATATAAAATTGATCATTAGATATCCATGATAAACGTGTCACAATAGAAACCCTAAGCTGAATATTTCCTCTAATTGCCTTCGTTAATTCTTTCTCTTGCGCTTGACAATAATCGCTCACAAAAACCCCTTTTTACTCCTTTACAGTTACAGCTTTACAAACCAGCTCTCTAGGGTTCGACCCCTGCTTGCCGCTAGCTAGTTTCACGCAGGAGAAATAAATAATTAAATTTGAAGCGTCAGACGACGCACGTCAAATTTTGGCGCTGTTGCCGGGGAGCTGCGCTTTGATGAAGCTGTTCTTTTTGTTTTTTTCTGTTTTTATTTTATTTAGCTATTTTTAGTGCTTCGCTACTTGTGCGCCATGTCTCGTGCAGGTAGCCAGATTGCTGATAATGTCCACAACAATGAGATCGAGCCAGTTGATGAAAACGAGGAAGTAATTCCTCCATTCTATGATGATCCGGAGCAGCTCGTTCATGCTCGCAACCGTGTAGTCTGGGAGGCTTGACAGCTGAATCCGAGGGCACCGGTTGCACATAATGGTGCTGGTGTGAGGCAGCCGCCTCCACCGCCACGAAGACCACAGCCGCCGGCCAATGTGGAGCCAGAATATGAAGAAGAATATTATTACGAGCCTACCATGAGTGAGCTGGCCACCCCTAATTTTCAGAATATTCCTTGGTGCATCCATGAGGGACCAGACATGCAAGAAATTGTGGTCAATACTGCAGTGGTGCATCATCTGCCAAAGTTTTCAGGTCGGCAAGGAGAGTCAGCCACCAAGCATCTTCAAATCCTTCATGGCATCTGCCAGACTCTCCGACCCTATGGAGCCACAATGGAGAATTTCAAACTCAAGGCTTTTCAATTTTCTTTAACTGATGCAGCTCACGCTTGGTTTTTATCTCTCCCTTCAGGTAGCATCAGGACTTGGGACCAAATGCAGAAAAAATTTCTTGACAAATACTACTCAGCAGCCAAGGTAGGACATGTCTGTAGGCAGCTACAAGATCTCAGACAGGGGCCGAACGAGACAATGTATGACTATTTGGAGAAATTTAACGCCCTAGAACAGAGCTGCTGCAACCTTGGAGTGCCAGAGAAGCTGATTATAGAGTTCCTGTTTGATGGGTTAAGGTCACTTGACAGGATGTTGCTTGACGCCTCAGCTGGAGGGACAATCTTAAATCTATCCCCAGCTGGAGTGCGAAAGATGATTGCAGAGGTGGCCGAGAACGCAAGGTTCAGGGAGGAAACCAATTGGCAGAAGGAATTCAACAGGACTAGGAACGTTGCACAGGCTGAGACCCCATCTAACTCAATGACTGAAGAGCTGAAACAGATGAAAGAGATGATGCAGAAGCTGATAATGAGGCAGCCGGTCCAGGTGAAGCCTTGTGAGTTCTGCGGGGCAACTAATCATAAGACAGATGACTGCCCTACTTTACAGGAGGATACACAGGTTGATGTCAACGTAGTGGGTGAATTCCAAAACTACAATATCCGTGCACCTCAGCAGGCTCAGCAGCAGCAGTACTATCGACCACCATATCGTCAGCAGCTGGGTAGCTACAATAATCCGAATCATTATCAGCAACGAGGACAGAGCTACAATCAGGTAGGCCCTAGCCATCAGAGTTCCAACAAGTCTCTGGAGGATGTGGTGAAGGATTTGGCGATTACCATGCAGCAGAATCAGGCGAAGAATGATGAAACTTTAGCGGAGCTGGGTAAGCAGATGTCCAATTTAGCACAGACCATTTCTGAGCTGAAGAGAGATTTAGGGAGGCTACCATCGCAGACAGTGCCTAATCTGAGAGGGAATGTCAGCACATTGGCAGTAGTGGATGCGGACGCGGCACTAAAGGAGTCTGTATATTGGGTGAACAAGATGCTCGCGCTCGACGAGCACATTCGTGCTGAAAATGAAGAAAATGAGTCAGAATCAGTGCCGATCACGTTCGAAGGAGACATTAGCTCGACGTAATGTCTGAAGAGGACGTGCCCATAACGTTAAGGCCGGACGCGCCGCTAACATCTACGGTGGACGCAACCCATGCTGATATGCACCCAAAATCTGACCCTTTTCCTTCACTTTCTATGCAGGTAATAGCTCCTAAAGACCATATGATCGATAATTATGAGCTAAGAGGTAGATTGGAGGCGAGGCATTAGCAAAAAGACCCAAAAATGGAGCACCCACTCGCTACGAGTCATGAGGCACCGCCTGGAAAGAGTAAGGACCCAGGTGCCTTCACAGTCACCTATGGTATCAGTGAGACTCAAATACATCACTGTTTGATCGATCTAGGTGCTGCGTTTAATGCTATGCGGTATTCCTTATATTTCTCGTTGAGACTTGATCCATTGAAACCACCTAAGTTGTTAATAGTGTTAGGAGATAAATCATGTGTTCATCCGGTTGGTTTACTTGAGGATCTAACACTCCGAGTAGGAGATCCAGATTTCTATGTCTTGCAGATGGGAGATGTGAAATTCTATCCCCTGTTCAAGCAAGTGTTCAAGGTCCAGTTCAGACTGACCTTGAACTCTCTCTACAACAGTTCAACACACGGTACGAGCAGAACAATAAAGACACGAGTACGCACAGATTGATAACCCAGTTCGGCTACGCCTACTCTATAGGGTTTCCCACACCCGGAAAAGGGACAACAAATCTTTATTACGAGTTTAGGGCACAGGAGGTCTTACACTTACACAACACCTTTGCTTGTAATGGCCTCACCACTAACACTCCGTCTCTCAGATTTGCAACCGAGGTTCATCGCAACTCTCCTCGATCCCCTTCGTCCAAATCGTCTATCTGAACGTTCTCGAACCTCTCCTGAAGCTCGGTCGCTTTCTCTTGAAAGCAAGTTGTTCTCCTTCGTTGTGTGCACAGTATGATCACTTCCAGGCAGTCTGAGATGCACTTGCTAAGACTGCTCTTACACCGATGAGTTTCTGGTAGGGAGAACTCAATCGGCTGTTGCTCCTTCTCCAATCAGTAAAGATTTCCTCATGTTTATTTTATCAGTGGGAGCGACCAGAATTAGGGTTGCCCTTGCATTGTATTTATATGCTTGGACGAAACCCTAACTCACACAAGATAAACCCCATCAAATATTTCTCAAATATTCTGATGCGTATCTTTCAAATCGGAACTCTTTATGCAAATATTTGACGCTCGAAAAACTTGCTGGCCAACTTCAGATCGGAACAAAAGATCCTCGATCTTTTTAGGATCTTCCAAGAGATAATCGGAATATTTACTTGAAGCCTTCCTTGCCAAGTCAGACGTCGGTTTAGGGTAATTATTCATTCGAATATCTGGGGATCGAATGCATCGCTGGCCGATTTAAAACCGAAAAGATATTGGATCCAGATCCTTCCGGAGAATATCTTCTGCGTATGCTCTACGCTGTACAGAAGTTCCAGAATGTGTTCGTACTCCTCCTGAACATTAGCTCGAACAGTTCTAAAGCCGTTTTGCCAAACAGTATGCCATTCATGGGAACATCAAGATGCTAGAGACGATGATCCTCCGGTGCTTATCTTGAGACGGCCATTCCTTTTCGCCACCAAGACAAAGATTGACATGAGCTCAGGCTTGTTGTCACTTGCGTTTGGTGGCAAGACATCGAATTTCCTATTTTAGGAGGATGCCGACCATCCAGGCATGAAGAAACCACCGGATATCGTGAATACATCATACCTTGGTGCCCTAATTCCAGACCCACCGGACGAGACTGGCTGTGCAGCTAGACCAGTAGCTATGATCAAGGTGTCCTCGCAGACTAAGGAGGATGTGAAGGCGAACCCGCTTGATCATTGGAGAGCAGACACGAGCACACCATCACACAATGATTTTGGGCAGACTGAAGGAGTAGCTGAGGCAAAATTTGACCTCACACACCCATAGGATCCTAACTTGTGATCCCTAAAGAGGTAACGTCGAGCCAACGACGTAAAACAAAGGCGCTCACAGGGAGGCAGCCCGGCAAATTTTTTGTTTCTCTCATTTTTTATTTCATTTTATGTTTGTTTGAGTCTTGTCTCATGTTTTTTTTACATTGACTTTTGGGAAAGGAGATGTTATTTATGCAGGAAACAGGTGCAACTCAGTGTGAACCGCGCCAACCCTCTACATTAGCCGGCCGCGTTAGGTGTTAACATTAAGTTAACATCTATACCAGACGCGGCACGTAATGTCTACGCAGTGCGCGGTGGACCATTGACCAACGTTGACCGACTCGTTTGACTAGAATTCTTCCCATCACGCGACGAAACGAGGGGAGTGCCTGTTCATTTTTTTAATTCTCTATTTGTTTTCCCTGCATTTTTGTGTGTCTTGCATAGTCTGTGTCTTTGAATTTATGTCATGCCGTGAGGACACGACTTTGTTCAAAAGTGTGGGGTGGGAGAGTCAGTCTGTTGTGTCAGCACGTGTATTTTTCTTGCATATGCACTGTGTCAGCACGTTTCCCTTAAAAATAATATTTGGAAGTATGAATTTCTCTCTATTTCCTGGATATGCAGTATTGAATTTTGATGATGTGAAATAGACGATGCTGATTAGATGTGTTTCTCTAGTGAAATTTGAATTGTGTGACTATATGTGAATTTAACCCACTGCGTGTCCTTCTGAGTTGAGATAAACAGGGATGTAGAGTTGATAGAAATGTCCTAGAGAGACTTGACGAAGCATTCAAAGGACCGAATTTTGAGTTATGTGGTTATGTGGATTTTGTGGAGGCTAGCACTTCGAGACGATATGGTTCAGAGTTAGCTCCGCCGCTGCAGTGTTTATGTAGGTAGGTGGGACGGGAAAACAGACCGTCCTATCTCTAGTCTGAAGTAACCGGGAAAAAAGGTGGGTGACCCTCATCTTGACTCGCGTCAAAAAGGTCGAGGATGAGAAAGAGCGGGGAGGTATTTCCATATGGTTGCGGGCGACGATTGGACCTCCTTTAGAAAAAAAGAAAGGACAAGCAATTCGCAATAAAGGAGCAAAGCTCAAGAAAAAATCAGCCACATTGTGAAGTTTCATACAACAAAAAGTGAAGTACATCATTCTTACATTAAGAGCCAAATGCCAAAGAAAGTCACTACAAAAGCTGACCAACAAAAAAAAGAAAAGAAGAAAAGCTCAGAAAACTTTGAAGCTCGAATGAGTCACGTGCAAGAAAAAGCAATGAAGTATAACCATAGAACTAACTAGAGTTTGGGACGTCGAATGCAGATCATGGGTCTAAAGAGGACTATCTCCCACTCATCCGAATTGATTTGAATTGCAGCTCAAAGGTAACACGTATCAAAATATTTCAATGTTGAGCAGGATGATTTGAGTAACGATTGAGTTATGCATAGAAAAGTGAGTCTAGAATACCAACTCATATTCAGGTAGCATCATCTAGGACGTCGAAGAAGTTGTGATGTTACATTTATTTTCCTTCTATGATTTAGTTCTTGTTCGGGACGAACAAGTTTAAGTGTGGGGTGGTTTGATGAGTCGTATTTATACGACTCGTCGAGTCAACTAATCCCATCTATTTCGACACTTTATTATGAGAACAGTTACTTCTTAGTGTTGTTTTGCATTTCAGGTGTTTTGGAAGCTATAGGAGGAAACGTGCACTAAAGACGGTGATTCGCGCCGAAAACATCACAGTGCCAGATCAGACCTTTGGACACTCGAAGGAAATCTGAGAATTGACCGTTGATCAGAAAAATACGAGCTACATGGGGTTGCGTAGTTGACTCGATTCCCTACGACTCTCTAGTTCACACCAAGAGCATCCGAGGTCAGCAAGGAAGTCAAATCCAGAGTCGAAGTCGAAACTGGTGCGTAGAAGAAGGAACCAAACTCTGCGCGGATCGCGTCCGCAAGAGACATTAGCTTTAACGCTAATGTTGCTTTCGAACGCGACCACCGGCAAGGTGATGACATCAGTGGTCCATGTGATGACGTCAGCAAGCCCAAAAAGTTGATAATTCTAGCCCAAATTGGATTTAGAAACCCAGTTGATTATAAATAAGAAGCTTGGGCTAGGGTTTTCAGTATCAAAACATCAGACAACCATTCGAGACGGCTCTGGAGAGAAGAACACGAAGCTTTCGACGATACAGAGATTTTTCTACTTCCTTTCCATCAAAATTATTTGTGTTTATTTCCATGACAATGAGTAGCTAAATTTCTCTTTCGATTTAGGGTTTCGTATGTTGTGAACACGTTTTGAGATTTTGGTTCTTAATGCTATTTTATATTTTACTAGTTCTTGTGCTTATTCTCATGAATTAAATTGTTAGATTAAGTGGAAGCTTTGTCGCAAAACTTAGTCGAACAACTAATTCTTATCATTAGCATCTACTGGATACTTTGTCGTAAATGTAGATAGTAACACCTAAGCTAAATAATACCTTTGTCGGTTGTTTGGTTTAGGAAAGAACTAGAAGTCTAACACCTTTGTCGGGTTAGATTGTGGCGTATCACCTTTGTCGGGATACTTGGGTTGTTACCTTTGTCGGAACAACCACACTTTAAAATATAAAATTGATCATTAGATATCCATGATAAACGTGTCACAATAGAAACCCTAAGCTGAATGTTTCCTCTGATTGCCTTCGTTAATTCTTTCTCTTGCGCTTGACAATAATCGCTCACAAAAACCCCGTTTTTACTCGTTTACAGTTACAGCTTTACAAACCAGCTCTCTAGGGTTCGACCCCTGCTTGCCGCTAGCTAGTTTCACGCAGGAGAAATAAATAATTAAATTTGACGCATCAGACGACGCGTGTCCGTTCTTCTCCTCCTTTGGGAAGCTTTCTCGTGGAAATATGCAATGTTCCTGTCTCCATGTTGCAACCATTCAGCTATGGACCGCTGTCTCCACCATAATTCTTCCCTCTCCAGCCACTCATCCAGTTCATCTTCTAGGCTTGCCTCAATTATTGCTGACTCTTCTGTTCTAGGCTTCTCCCATACCTCCTGAATACAATTCTTCAGATCGTTCACCTTCCTCTTCACACTACCAAAGGTTGAACTGCTCCACTGATGAAGACTCTGTATACATAATTTCAGCTTTACACTCAAGGGAGCTCCATCTGTCTAATCTGACCAGGCTCTCCAAACCTCCTCCTTGAACTCCTTATGCCTCAGCCACATTGGTTCAAACCTCCTTATTTGATGATGCTTTTTCTTCCTCTCACCTTTCAGGCAAAGAATCACAGGAGAGTGATCTGAAGAGAAAACAACTCCGTGATTGACCGCCGTCGAGGGAAAGAGGTTCTCCATCGTTCATTCGCCACAGCCCTGTCCAAGCGCGCCTTAACTTCATTCTCCCCCTTACGTCTATTTGAGTATGTGAAAGGCATCCCCTTGAACCCTAAATCCGAAAGCTCACAATCGTCTAGGCAATCTCTGAAGTTTTTCATTTGCCAAGCTTGCCTCTCTGATCAGTCGATATTTTGACTAGTTAATTGCTCCATACAATGAAGGATATCACTCGTTCTCCCGTCAAATTGTCTGTATTTTATGTCTTTTCTTGAGCGTTTCAGGTTAAAAGAAGCTATCCATTAAAACCATGACCTAAGACTAAGACTCGAAGAAAAACCAAGCATTTGGGAGCGAAAGAGCACAAAAGGGAAACCATTCGATCGACTGGAGCTACCCTGCAAATCAACGCTCCTGGAGTTTTCATTGAGTCGACCGACTGGAGAGATGAGTCAGTCGACTGGGGCGGCCTTGTGAGGCAATGCTCCTGGAGTTTTCATCGAGTCGACCGACTGGAGAGCTGAGTCGGTCGACTGGAGCTGCCATGCGAGATAGTGCCCCTAAGCCTTTATCGAGTCGACCGACTGGAGAGCTGAGTCGGTCGACTGGAGCTGTCCTTCGAATCAACGCATCTGAAGTCTTTATCGAGTTGCTCGACTGGAGGTTCAACCGATTGACTGGATTCAACATCGAAGAGCAGCCTCTGGGGCATCCATCGAGTCGGTCGACTAGGCTTCTTCACACGGCCAGTCGATCGACTGGTCGTCAGGGACAAATTTTTGGGAAGTTTCCTAATTTGGTTTTTGGGCTTTTTGGCCCTTTTTCATGAGCTACATATAGTCAATGGACTGATTGAAGCCAGTGTGACGATTGGCGTGAGATTTTAGTGCGACATTGAAGATTGATCGAGTGCTTGAATTTAGAAGAGAACCCTAACTTAGGAGAGAAGACGGAGACCATCGCGAGAGATGAAGGATTCAACGAGCTACATCGTCACTACTGTTATCTCGTCCTTAATTTCTATTTCTACACTATTTGTGGTTAATTTACCATGAATAGTGAGTAGTCTTCTTTATTCCGGGATCCTACGGATCTCGTGCCATGTACCCAACTCTTCGTGTGATCAATTGAACATTTTTCGTTAATGTAATTCAAATATTTAATTTCATCGTGCTTAATTTTATCGTTCTTGCAAGTTTTACATTGAATATGTTTGCATGCTAGAACGTATTTGGGTTAATTACTAAAAGATGAATGGGTCCTAGGTATTAACCGAATTGTATGAAATTGATATTAGGTTATGGTAGCTACAATGGTAGTACATGAATTAATAGGAAAGTTAACTTTTGTCTGAAAAACCCTGAGTTTAATAATCGAGATCGTTGATAATCCATGGATGGACGACGTTCAACGATTGATGATTAATCTAGACAATGATCCGTGGATGGGCGGCTTCTCTAGTATTATTTTGGTTTATTTCCATATTCGATAGCATGATTGAATTACGTTTTTTTGATTGCATGATTAGTGGGGTTGGCACGGGTGAAGTTTGATCCTAGGTTTCTTTCTCTGATCAAGCAAAACCTTTTATTTTTTGCATTTAATTTCTGCATTTTCATTCACACCAAAACCTCTTATTAATCGGAATAGCTAAATAGGTCACTTGTTAGCTAGTACTCACACACGTTGTTCCTTGGATTGACCCTTGGCTTACCAAGGTTTATAAATTTTGTTTGAATGCAATTAGACCCCTAAAACACATAACTTGACAACTATAAAGGGTTAGGCGCTGTTGCCGAGGAACAACGTTTAGTGTGATATTAGATTTAACGTGTGTAGTTTAGACTATTCCATTTTTTTTCATACTTCCTTGTACATACTCTATATACTTTTGACCTTCACTAATCACTTTTGTTTTTAAATGTTGTGAGGATGTTCTCTTTTGGTCATCAAGACGCCTACCCCTGGGAAGAGCCATATCGTGAGACATATTCATGTGATGCAAATCGGGAAGAAAATCAAAATCAGATCTATGATCGACCCTGTTATCAAAATGACCACTATTATGAGAGTTACCAGGACCCGTCGCAGCAGCAACAACATCAGCTTTTATGATAAACATTATTATCAAGATGATCCTTATTATGAGAGCTACCGGAATCACTTGCAGCAGCAACAGTCTCAGGACACTGGTGGTTCATCGCATTTAGATTCTATGTTGGCTAGCTTCTTAACGGAGCAAGAGAGATCGTCTCGGGAAACTGCTGCGATGATAAGTGACCTTCGGAAGACGGTGGAATCACTTAAAAATAGACAGAGAATGCTAAAGGACCAGTTAGAGCAACAAGCCATTGCAGCCACCAATGAATGCAGTGATGAGGACATCGAGATGACAATGGCCAATCATCAAGAAGTTCAAGTCTTTGAAGCACATTCATCTTTGGTTTTATTTGGAATCCATGTGGAAGATGATCAGGATACGAGGATGCCCTCTAAACCAGAACAACATGTTTGAAATACTGTTGACTGTGCTAGCAACTCTTCGAGGTAGTGTTCAGACAAGGCTTGAACACTTTAGCGAACTGTGCAGCAAATAGAACAGAGACAGAAGCACACCCAGAATGATACCCAGTTCAGCTTCGCCTACTCTGGGGGGTTTCCCTCACCCTGAAAGGGACACAAATCTTTATTACGAGTGTAGAGCAATACCGTGGACTTACACTTACACAACACCTTGTTTGTAATTGCCTAGCCTCTAATACTCTGTCTCTCAGATTTGTAATCTTGGTTCACCGCAGCTCCCCTTGATCCCCTTTGTCCGAACGTGCTCGACCTTCTTCAGAAGCTCGGTTGCTTTCTCTCAAAAGCCGATTGGTCTTTGATGTGTGCAGCGGTAGGATCACTTCCAGTCAGTCTAAACAGCACACTGATCTGACTATACCTGCGCCGATGAATTTCCAGTGGGGAAAGACAAACGGCCGTCGCTTTCTTCTTCTCTAATCGGTAGTATGCGCTCGTGTGTATTTTGATTTTGAAAGCGATACAGATTTGGATGCCCTAGCATTCTATTTATATGCATGGGCGATATCCGAATCTGTTTCAGATATCCTCATCAAATATTTAGGAAATATTCCTAAATATTCGATGTATATCTTATTCCAAGCTTTGGGAAGATTCTTGATATTTCTTCCATGCCAAGTCAGCCATCTTTCTTCAAACGGATGAGAAGATATTCGTTTGAATATCTGAGGCTCGAAATCTTCGCTGGACGACTTCAGTTCGAAAAGATCTTTGATCTTTAGAACCTTTCGGAAAACATCCTTGCGTCTGCTTCACGCTGATCACGAGTACCAGGATGTGTTCGAACTCCCCCTAAACTCCTGCTCGAACTGTCTAAAGACGTTTTGCCAAATACATGCCACTTAAGGGGACATCAATCTCCCCCTTGTCATTTTGGCAAAACCAAATCTACTAGATACCCAGATCTATCTAACTATCTAGACTTTAGACATACTTGAGGGAACAAAAAAATTGGTCCTCTCAAAATACTCCCTCCTTTTGCCACAAACTGGCAAGGGGTTCAATCTAGTTCGAACAGCAAAGCAAAATGTGGTCGAACAAGCACAAGCAATACGAAAGTTTAATTGAAACAGAGTTCAGAGAGTTTGAAATCAAGGACCTTCATGCAGACAACTCATCATCAGAGGCATCATTAGTATCTGTGGCCTCAGTTTCACCTTCGCTCGGGTAGTTGAGGGCACGAGCAAGCTTGTTGATACGCCTGCGCTGTTCCTTGTCAGCTGTAATAATGGCATTCAGATCCTTGAGCAGCTTACTTCTCTCATCACGGCCCATCCCGGCTCTCCCTTGCTTTGAAGACTCTGGGACATCCTTCCCTTTCTGACTTGTCTTCTTAAGATCGTTCACATAACGACCTTTGAACAGTTTGTGATCAACGATGAACTTCTAAGGAGTCTTGGTGAGGCAATCACTCGATAACTTTTGATCAGGAGCTTGATGGATGATCAATTCATATATCAGGGAAGGGAAGCAAATCTAGTGGAGAGATCGCTTTGAGGTAGCGTGTTCGACAATCTGTTTGAACATGACTCTTCTCAGATTGAACTTCAACTTGTTTCCAATCTGATATATCAACTGGGCCATAATATGGTTGGCCGTGGACCGGTGAGATGAGGGTCTCCAGTTGAACACGGCGATGAAGTACAACATTGAGTAGAATGTTGAAAGGTCCGCGGTTTGAACAATGGTGTCAGGCCGCCAATGAACTGAACCCACAGTGATGGTGTCCACAATCTTTTCAAAGTCAGATTCCTCTTCATCTACGACCGGGTCATCCATGGAGAAATACACATTGATGAGCTCGAGGTCAATCTTGATCTTCCTTCCTCAAACGAAGAATACCTCATATTCGGAGTCTCCGAAAACCCCAAACTGAGGGAGACTGTTTGCAATGGCCTCTCGAACAAGCTGTTCGTTGAATGGTTTACTTCTGTCCAGTGTCGAGAATAAGTCAGTTTGCTTCGGCACTTCTACGACTTCCTTCCCATTGTAGCGAGACTCTTCCAGGACCCTTTCTGGGATAATTTTCCTTTTCAGTACGCAAGCCCATTTTCTTGCAGCATCTCGATTCATAAACCAAATTCCCTTCTTGACCAAGCCAATTGGAACAGTATCGGAATCAGGAGATGGGACTTCACGTCTTCTAGCATCTTTTGAAACAGGAATCGAGACTTCACGCTTCCTCTTTTTGGATGAATCAGCTCCCCCTGCAATGATGCTTTCCTCTGCATCATCCCAAGCCGACCCCTTAGCAGGTTTTTCAAAACAGCCTTCTTCTTTCCTTTGTCCTTCTTAGCCCTTTTGAGGTCAGCAAGAGGGACGAAGTCTTGATCACCATCAGACAGAGTTCCTTCCTTTGACTGGGCAGCATTCTCTATCATTGTATCACGATCGTTTGAGAAACCTACCTCCACTTTTTCACCACGATTATCACCTTGTATAGTAGTTGGGACGTCAGCTGTCTCCTTCACTAAGACTTCCTCTAAGCCAATGACTGTCTCAACTGTCTCAACTCTCTGCTGATCACCTGGTTCATCTGCTGGAACACTTGCCTCCCTCACAACATCTGGATTGAGGGCAGGTGCAGAGTCTTCAA
This sequence comes from Rhodiola kirilowii, assembly GCA_033675215.1. NCBI lineage: Eukaryota > Viridiplantae > Streptophyta > Magnoliopsida > Saxifragales > Crassulaceae > Rhodiola > Rhodiola kirilowii. The sequence continues at coordinate 9,184,037 of CM066201.1, forward strand.
CCCCTACAGTCTGGGCTTGAGACGACTGCTCTGAACTTGTCACAGCAGATACAGGAACCTTCCCTTTTGCAAGTCTTTAACGACATCATCAATGTCCTTGTAGATTCTGTCCAGATCTTCATCCTTTTCAGCCCGATCAGATTCTTCTACTATTACATCATTCAACCCATCATCCTTCTTTGATGGATTAACCTCCTCGGTCACAGTTTCAACTTGCTTTCTGAGAGGTTCACCACCTGAACCTCCAAGCTTTTCAACAGAAGCATCGTCAGATACTTCATTCATCACCAATTTCCTCTTCCTCGAGGACTCAAGAAACTGTTTTGTCTCCTCACCCGACATTGCAATGAGACGACCTCTAACAGCACAAATTTGAGCAAGATATTTCCTTGGAGAGCCACATGCACGTCTACCACGCTTTCTGCGAGCGCCAGATGGATGCACATATCCAGAAACATGGATCTTCTCCCTCCATGCTCTCGAGCCACCAGCAACCTTGGACACAGCCTTGCTGGGTTTTACCTCTTTCACGATTTTGACCACTTCGTCACCAATCACAGCCCTACTGGCTTCACCACCCTTCTCAGACACCATATTCACTTCTTCTTCCACCATAATATTTTCAACAGTAGTAACTTTTGCAGAAACAAAAGAAACAGTCTGAATTTTAGGGTTTGGGATTACCTCAGAATGGGGAATAGCTGGTGGAGGAACTAAACTTGGCGATGTTGAACTAGCATCGATTGGATTAGACGTATCCTCCGTGGCAAGCGAGGGCACCGTCTTCTGCTTTGCAACAGGTTCTGGTTCTTGCTTCTCCACCGTTCCAGGACAAGGGATTTCTGTGGCTGTTCCTCCGACAGTCTTCTTCGCTTCAGTCATTATTGCAGTATCGGCATGTAAAGGCGATGCCTTTTCCACCTTTGGCACCTTCAATTTTGGAATATTGGGTTTTGCCGCCAGTGCCTTAGAAGACTGCATGCTCTCCTTCTTCTTCTCAGCGGACTTGACACCGGATTTGGAGGATTTTTCGGTGTTCACCATCGTCGTTGAACAGATGAAAGATTGAGAGAGTTTGCAAGGCTGCCGTTCTAGGGTTTGGACGAGAGTGAGAAGAGTTGATGGGATCGATTTGAATTTAAATCTAAGTCGGCCTTTTCAACTTCCCAAATCAGTCTTCTCCCGTTTCTCATAACGGCATGAAAAAATCTCAAAAAATATTAAAAAGAATATTCCTCCACAAAACTGCGCCATCTGTTCCAACTCTCTTCCTTAGGTGGTCGGTCCAACTGTGTTGCTGGATTTTCGACTCTAATCGACCACCGTTGGGCATACTTAGTGTTTGATGACACATAGACCCAAGGGGGGGGGGGGGGGTATGAGTGTCTCAACCTGTGCAGCATCCAGTGTTTTGGTGTAAATGTCAGGCAGTTGCTTGTCTGTTGTTGCATGTTTCAAAATTACTGCCTTCTGTACCTCCAGGAGTCCAAGCAGGTAGTTCATCTTACCAATCAAGCACAGTACGAACTCCTTCTGCATCTGTACCACAAAATTGTCAACATGGATTTGTGTGATGCAAAAATCTGACCTTGTGCGTTTAACTAAAGGGGTCTTATTCACTCCCCCTCGCACACATCCATGGTCGATGAGAAACACAGTGGGATACTTGAGACCGTGCATCTGGAGTAGTCGAGTCCAGGAAGATTTGGGAAAATTGGCCACCCAAGCTAGACTGCGAATCGGCCTCCCATAGGTCTCAACGGTGTTTACGACACCTTTCGTATAGGGCGTCCATCGTGTAGGTCTATCTGGTGAGAGCTTCATCAAGGTCTTACGATTCAATTGTCCCGGGTTCCCGTGCCACAGCGTCGTTTCCATCGCTTGTTTTTTGTACTCGGTTGGTGTAGCAACTATTGTAGCGACTATTTCAGAAACTGTTTCAGCAGTCTCAAGGAGATACCCATTATTGGTTTTCCGGTAGCCTCTCATCAGGGTGCCTCCTTCTTTATCCCACACGTGACAAGAATCGCGAGTGAAACTGACATGATAACCATCACCACATAGTTAGCTGATAAGATTCATTTTAACCCTTCAACAATGAGGATATCCTTGAGATCATGGAGATTCGGAACCTTCAATGTAACACAGCCGATCACCTGTCCCTTTCCTCCATCTCCGAAAGTGACATCCTGTTTGCTTGTAATAGGACGAATGTGTGTAAGAAGTTTTGGATTACCTGTCATATGAGCGGAGCACCCACTATCGAAGTACCAAAGATCTCTCTCTATGACATGATACGCTGAATGCAGCCATACACACTGTCTTGCTTGTTTTTGGAATCCAGACTTGTCACATTCGAGGTTTCTTCCTGTGTCTCACGGATCTTTGTTCACCAAGGAACAAGCTACACCTTGGTCTAATATGTCCAATCTGGTAGCAGTACCAGCATGTGCGGGAATCTTTCCTCTGATCTGAAGATGAGCTGAAGTGATCTTTGCGAGTCCTTCTTTGACCACCTTTGGTTTTTCCTTGGGACAGATTGATGGACCATATTTATATGATTCATTAAGTCAGTTAAACCCACCAAATTGGACACTTTGTCTATTTAACTTTTGCTTGTTAGTTCCACTTTTGTTCTACAGGCTATTTTGAGGTTTAGAGAGAAAATAAGCTAAAAAGGGATTCTTAAAGCTAAAAATGGATTACAAGTCAAGTCGGGACCGAGAAATATCGGGCCGCGTCTTGGAAATGCCGGACGCACCCGGGAGCCCATGCCGAGGGCCGCAGGTCCCTGCCGAGAGTACCGGGTCGAGTGCCGATAGAGCCGGGCAGAGTGCTGCGAGAGTCGGGACGCGTCCCGGGAACGCCTGAGAACCATAGCCGGCCCGCCCGAGAACCCAAGTGCTGGGAGTGCCGGGAACCAAGTCCCGAGTCCCAGGTGCCGAGCCGAGCACCCGTGCCGAGAGCCCGAGAGCAGCGCCCGAGAAATGCCGAACGAGTCCGAGGTCCCCGCCCGAGAGAGCCCGAGACCAGCGCTCGATCCTGACCGAGGCATGCGCCCGAACAAAACTTCCAACCAGGCCCGGCGAGGCCCTGAGCAGATTCCGGCAAAATGACTTCGACCATTAGGCTTAGAATTGCATCAGCAATCCAAATTAGCATTCCAAGAGCCAAGGACCGCCGACCAAAAATCCGGCCATAATTCCGGCCAAGCTCCGGCCATAGTCTAATCAACTTCCGGTGATGCTCCGATCAAGCCAAATCCAACCACCACCTTGCTCCGGTCATTTTAGCTCAACTCCGGTCAAACTCCGGCGAAGTCCAACCAAACTACTTATTTCCCGGTTAGGTTATACTATTCACATCAGTTGATCTTTTGGTTTGAAACCAAACCTCAACCAAGTCCAAAGGAGTTGCCCAAGCCTCAACCAAGCTCATATAGTTGCCCTTTGGCACATCCCAAGCTCTAGCCGCCCATGTACAAGGCAAGTGCACCCTTTGGCTCATCCAAACTCCAATCGAAGAGCAACCAAAGGCCAACCAAAGCCAACCGGACTTGTGGGAGGACTGGAGGCGGTTGGAGGAGCAAATATCTCATTCCACTCACTCCTCTAAACCGCCACATTTGGCTATAAAAGGAGGGCTTCCCCTCCTTGAAACATGTCCTTGTCCTTAGAATCCATATCACTTGTAACTTAGGTAGAGAATCTCTCTACAATCCATTCCACAATCCTTGTAAACACTTTACTTTTGAATCAAAAGCTCTACCTTATCTCTTGTTCTTGAGTGTTCTTGAGAGTTCTTGAGTGAAGTTTGAGTTTGTTCTTCATTTCCTTTGCCAAAAACGTGAGCCCTCTTTGCTTTCTTATCTTTATTTTACTTTGTATCTTGAGTACTCTTGTTGGTTCTTGAGTGCTCAAGTTTGTTCTTGAGTTTTACTTTCCAAAACCTTACTTTCTTGTCTTTATTTTCAAAACCAAAACCTTTACTTTTCCAAGCACTTAGCTATGGTATCCACCTCTATGGATATTCATAGCTAAACCCTTCATTCGATTGAAGGGGTGTGCTTGTATCATGCAAACGTTTTAGCCCCTTTTCTTAACGCTTCTATCATGTTCAAACTTGTTCTATGTGCCATATATTAGGTTAGAACATTCATGGTTGAGTGGAGGCTCGAAAGAGAAAAGCTCTTCCATGGGGTTTGTGAGCATACATGGTTAAGTGGAGGCTCGAAAGAGCAAAGCTTTTCCGTGGAGTTCAACCTCTTTTAAACACCACTTGGTTGATCGGAAATGATTGATCAAGTGGATGCACATGAGCTAAGATACTTCGAAAGGAGGAATTAGCCTAAATAGAACAAGTGTTCTATGTCTTGAAAAGGACTAGACGGTGTGGCAAGTTGACGGACGCACAGTCGTCGTGTGCAAACGTCAAGAATAAAATTTATAAGTCTGCTACTCGCGACTTCACTACTGGGTAGCAAGTGGTAAGTAGGGGTCGAACCCAAGGGAATTAGGGGGATAGTTGTTCTTTGAGGAATGTACTGAAGGGGAGCGTGATTTCAGGTGGATTGAGATTTTAGCGATGAAAAGTGAGTGGTTGGTTGTTGGTTTTAATTTTAGTACAGAAAAGTAAGTGGGTTGGTTGTGATTTTAGTGCAGAAAGTAAATTACTGAAAGTAAAGTACTGAAAGTAAAAGGAGAAGACTTACAACAAGTGGGATGCTTGAAGGATAAGTCATGCGGAGAGTAAGCGGTTGATATTGCTGTTGCTATTGAGACTGAAAGTAAAGTACATGTGATGTTTTAAAGAAAGTATTCGGTTTTAGGGGCCTTGTATCAAAGTCTGTTTATCATTGACCTTTAATGATCATACTATGTATTCAAAAGTGTATCAAGGCCATTCCAAGCACTTGATTTGCTACACTGTCTAGTCCATTCCAAGACATTGAGCACTTGTTCTATTTAGACTAATACCCCATTCCAAGGTATATTATCCTTATGTGCATCCATTTGATCAATCATTCCCGATCAACCAAATGGTGTTTTTAAAGAGGTCAAACTCCTCAGATAAGTTTTGCCATTCCAAGCATCCACTTATCCGAGTATGTTTACGAACCCCACGGAAGAGTTTTGCCATTCCAAGCATCCACTCAACCTTGGAAGTTCTAACCTAATATGAAGCATATAGAACAAGTTTTGAACACATAGAGGCATTAAGAGTAGGGCCTAAAACATTTTATGACACAAGTACACCCCTTCAACCGAATGACGGGTTTAGCTACAAATATCCATAGAGGTGGATACCATAGCTAAGTACTCGAGGGTTTTTGAAAGACAGTAAGTAAAGGAGAATACTCAAGAACCAACAGGAGTAAACTCAAGAACTACTAGAATACTCAAGAACCAACAGGAGTATTATAGATTTAAAACAAGTGTTTACAAGATTTGTACCCAAAATCTAGAGAGAAGCTAAAGCTTTGTGATGGATGATGTTTTGAAATGAGAATGATATTACAAATGAGAAGAGGAGCTCTATTTATAGGCATGGAGGATGGAGGAGAGCCATACACTTGTCAAGGGAGGAGATGCATATGGATTGAGATCTCAACACTTGGCATGAGGAGGGTGGAGGAGCAAAAGCCGCCGTGGTGAGGTGGCTTGGCCAAGGGCCGCCGGCCTAGGTGGCGCAAGGGGAGTGGAGGATGGCTTTAGCCGCCCATGTGGTGAGGAGGGAAGGAGAAGTGAGATCTTTTCCTTCTCAAAAGCCATCGGTTGGATCCTAACTCCTAGTTGCCCTTTAGTTGCCCTTTGGTTGCTCCTTTGGTTGCTCCTTAGTTGTCATCAAAAGATAAGTTACTTGTACTTGGCATTTCACTTGTGTTCTTGATCTTTGTTGGAATAATTCATCGGGACTTAGTTGTGGCTTGATCGGAGTATTGTCGGAGTATGGTCAGTTCTGACTTGTAATTCACTTTCAGCGTTAAGAACTCCATTTTAGCTGGTTTTCATCTTTACTCCTTGAAATGGCCTGTAGAACAAAAGTGAACTAACAAGTAAAAGTTGTACAGACAAAACATCTAATTTGGTGGGTTTAACTGTGTTTATGATTCATACATTTATGGTCCATCAGATCACCCCACACTTTTAGTTGTTCGTCCCGAACAATGCTTTTTAAAGGGCGGTACACAATCTAAGCAAAATATGAAAGTGAGGCTGTGGCACTAGATTTATCCTAATTCATGCATTACTTACTTATTACCAAACTAAACCGTGTAAATACTTAGAAGAAACTTGATACTTGTACCTTCGCGCCGAGATGCAAATTAATTCGGATGTTTCGGGAGATAGCCCTTTTCAGGCTCCTGGACTGCATTCTCGGGATCGACTCACACTATATGGTTTCCTTGTAGCTTTTTCTAGCACGTGATTCGGTTCGGGTTTCACTGAGTTGAGCACTTTGATTTCTTTTTGGCGAGGGACAGCTTTTGTAGTGAATCGGCCTTTGGCCTTTGATGTTGAATTGGAGTTTCTTCACTTTTGTTCGTTTAAAACCTTCACAATTTTGGCCTTTGGCCTTTGATTAGCTTCTTTGAGCTTTTGCTTCTTTGTGACTTGCTAGTCCATTTTCTCAGCCTTTTTGGGAGGTCCAATCATCGCCCGTAAGCATATGGAAATACCTCCCTGCTCTTTCTCATCCTCGCCGTTTCACGCGGGTCAAAATGAGGGTCGCTCATTTGTTTTCCCGGCTACTAGGACTAGAGATAGGACGGTTTGATTCCCGTCCCGCCTCTTGCATAAACGCTGCACGGCGGAGATGACTTCAATCTTTACTGAAACCCAAAGTGCAGCCTCCACTGACTTCGAAAACCATATAGTTAGATTCGATCCTTCGATTGCTTGCCAAGCCTCTCTAGGGCAGTTTATGTCAACTCCACATCCCCTGTTTATCTCAGCATAAAGGGACAAATGAGAAGTTACATTCTAAGTTTTTAGACAGTTGAATTTTCACAAGGTAAATGCATGAATTATGATCTATCTTTTTCACATTCTCAAGTTCATATTTTCAAAAAGATAATATTAATGGAAAAGGAAAAAGAAAAAGAAAAAGCATGTTAACTATGTACACAAGCGGTTCTCACCCCACACTTTTGAACGAAGGCGTGCCTTAGTTCAAAAGTCATGCAAATATATACAAGAGAAGGAAATGACATTAAGGAACAGAGAAGAACTGAACTCCCTTTTACTGTGTCGTGTCGTGGAACGACATGCCTCAGAGCTGGATAATCGAGGGAGTTCGGCTGGGGCCTTAAACTCTCAGCCCAGGCCCGGTAATTTCTCGGAAGCTGCCTGGCTGATCTGATCTTGCTCCAAAAACTGATTCCTACATGTTAGATATTCCTTCTATACAAAAAAGTGGGTGAGAGCGACTTACGGTAAAAACTAAATGACAGAAAATAAATGACTAAAGTAAGATAGGTGTCGGGTTACCTCCCGACCAGTGCCTTTGTTTAACGTCGTTGGCTCGACGCATGGGGATCACCAGTTTGGATCCCATGGGCGGCTCAAGTCGAATTTTGCCGCAGCTCCTGCGTTGATTCTAGCCTTAACTTTTCCTGATTTCTTGTGAGGTGATGTGCTTGGGTCCTGTTCCTATGGTTCTGGTGGTTTCTCTTTCCAACGTCTCTGAGAAGGTGAGGGACCTTTCACTACAGGTCTTTTGAGTCGGGCCCTCTTGTGTTTTGGGCTGCCTTGTCTAGTTGTAGTGGTAAAATGTTCTATCAAGGAGTCGTTCTTCTCAGGCCCTTCCTTCGCCCCTCCATTGATCACATAGTTTTCTGCTATTTGCATATTGATCAAGGGGAAAAGTTGGGAAGCTCTCATTATAAGGGCCGGATCCATATTGGCCAGACTGTCTGTGAGGAACTGGTCTTCGTTGATTTCCTCGGCTGCTTCAGTGGTAAGGGCAGTGTACATTTTGGGTAGCTCGCCAGTGGTGTTCTGGACTTCCTCCTCTGCTGGCACGGTCTCAAGTTCCCATGAAGGCTTTTCCTCGTTGCTTCCGGTGCTTTCTATATCTGATTCTTCTGATGGTTCGGGAGTTTCTTCTGATGGCTCGAGTGTGATCTCCAATGTAGGCTCTCCTTCAGAGCTTTCTGCATCTGATTTGTCCATCTCGTCCTCTGTAATGTCTTCTTCATTCCTTTTTGGACTAGCCTCTATCCTCTGTATTCCTCTATTAGGTCGGGGCAATGGTCTTCGTTTTGTGGCTTCGGCCAAGTCGTCTATAACATCCCACATTTGAGTCAGGGATAAGTGCATGCCTGATCCTCCCACTGCGTCATTGATCCTTGAGAACTCATCTTGCCTCATTCCACAAAGGAATTTTTGAAGAAGGAATACTTCGGTGAATCCATGGTGCGGGCAGCGTGAGACGATGGTGTCATAGTACGTGTAGTATTCATCTAAAGTCTCATCCCGGGATTGTTGAAGGCAGATGATCTTCTCGCGGGTGTCATGTCGTAAGGATGGGGGGGGAGAATTCTTTCAGAAATTGAGCGCGAATGTCCACATAATATTCAGCATGCATAGCGGTTGATGTGTAATACCAAATTGTCGCGAAGTCAGTTAAAGAAAATTTGAAGCATTTTAACTTAAATTCCTCTAACATTTCGTTTTCAGGTTTTATGTGGCGGCAAATATGGTGAAAGTTTTGGCAATGTATTACGGGGTCTTCTCCATCCGTACCTCCGAACAGAGGAAGATGTCGCGTTGTCCATGCATACATAGTGCGATGAAGAGATGAGAAGGGAAAGAAAAGAACAACTAATCCGATGGCTAATTCCCCGGCAACGACGCCAATTTTGACGGACGCACAGTCGTCGTGTGCAAACGTCAAGAATAAAATTTATAAGTCCGCTACTCGCGACTTCACTACTGGGTAGCAAGTGGTAAGTAGGGGTCGAACCCAAGGGAATTAGGGGGATAGTTGTTCTTTGAGGAATGTACTGAAGGGGAGCGTGATTTCAGGTGGATTGAGATTTTAGCGATGAAAAGTGAGTGGTTGGTTGTTGGTTTTAATTTTAGTACAGAAAAGTAAGTGGGTTGGTTGTGATTTTAGTGCAGAAAGTAAAGTACTTAAAGTAAAGTACTGAAAGTAAAAGGAGAAGACTTACAGCAAGTGGAATGCTTGAAGGATAAGTCTTGCGGAGAGTAAGCGGTTGATATTGCAGTTGATATTGAGACTGCAAGTAAAGTGCAGGTGATGTTTTAAGGAAAGTATTTGGTTTTAGGGGCCTTGTATCAAAGTTTGTTTATCATTGACCTCTAATGATCATACTATGTATTCAAAAGTGTATCAAGGCCATTCCAAGCACTTGATTTGCTACACTGTCTAGTCCATTCCAAGACATAGAGCACTTGTTCTATTTAGACTAATGCCCCATTCCAAGGTATATTAGCCTTATGTGCATCCATTTGATCAATCATTCCCGATCAACCAAATGGTGTTTTTAAAGAGGTCAAACTCCTCAGATAAGTTTTGCCATTCCAAGCATCCACTTATCCGAGTATGTTTACGAACCCCACGGAAGAGTTTTGCCATTCCAAGCATCCACTCAACCTTGGAAGTTCTAACCTAATATGTGGCACATAGAACAAGTTTTGAACACATAGAGGCATTAAGAGTAGGGCCTAAAACATTTTATGACACAAGTACACCCCTTCAACTGAATGATGGGTTTAGCTACAAATATCCATAGAGGTGGATACCATAGCTAAGTACTCGAGGGTTTTTGAAAGACAGTAAGTAAAGGAGAATACTCAAGAACCAACAGGAGTAAACTCAAGAACTACTAGAATACTCAAGAACCAACAGGAGTATTATAGATTTAAAATAAGTGTTTACAAAATTTGTACCCAAAATCTAGAGAGAATCTAGGGCTTTGTGATGGATGATGTTTTGAAATGAGGATGATATTACAAATGAGAAGAGGAGCTCTATTTATAGGCATGGAGGATGGAGGAGAGCCATACACTTGTCAAGGGAGGAGAGGCATATGGATTGAGATCTCAACACTTGGCATGAGGAGGGTGGAGGAGCAAAAGCCGCCGGGGTGAGGTGGCTTAGCCAAGAGCCGCCGGCCTAGGTGGCGCAAGGGGAGTGGAGGGTGGCTTTAGCCGCCCATGTGGTGAGGAGGGAAGGAGAAGTGAGATCTTTTCCTTCTCAAAAGCCATCGATTGGATCCTAACTCCTAGTTGCCCTTTAGTTGCCCTTTGTTGCTCCTTTGGTTGCTCCTTAGTTGTCATCAAAAGATAAGTTACTTATACTTGGCATTTCACTTGTGTTCTTGATCTTTGTTGGAATAAGTCATCGGGACTTAGTTGTGGCTTGATCAGAGTATTGTCGGAGTATGGTCAGTTCTGACTTGTAATTCACTTTCAGCGTTAAGAACTCCATTTTAGCTCGTTTTCATCTTTACTCCTTGAAATGGCCTGTAGAACAAAAGTGAACTAACAAGTAAAAGTTGTACAGACAAAACATCTAATTTGGTGGGTTTAACTGTGTTTATGATTCATACAATTATGGTCCATCACAAGTCTAGTGCCAGAAATGGCCTTGATACATCTTTGAACACTTAGAACGATCATTAGAGGTCAATGATGAACGAACTATGATACAAGGCCCCTAAAACCGAATCCTTCTCTCAATCAAAACATCACTCGTCACTTTACTTTCAGTCCTATTATCAACTGCTTACTTTCAGTACCATTTACTTTCAGTACCTTTACATTCTGCAACTAACTTTTACATTCTGCAACTAACTTTTACATTCCGCAACTAACTTTTACATTCCGCAACTAACTTTACTTTTATGCACTTTACTTTACGCACTTACTTTCAGCACTTTATTTTACGCACTTTACTTTTACGCACTTTACTTTACGCACTTACTTTTCAGTCTTTACATTTCCGTACGCTTACTACAGACGTTTTCAACATCAATCCAACATAAGTTTGGCACGTATCACGCTTGAAACACAGCGTGCGACAAACCAAAAGTGTGTTGCGGTTGATATTGAACTCGACTGTACCAGCACTTTACTTTCAGTCATTTACTTTCCAGCATTTTACTTTCAGTCATTTACTTTCCAGCACTTTACTTTCAGTCATTTACTTTCCGACCTTTACTTTTCAGTCATTTACTTTCCGCACTTTACTTTTCAGTCATTTACTTTTCGCACTTTATTTTCAGTTATTTACTTTTCAGTAATTTACTTTCAGTACTAAAACCACAACCAACCCCAATCGCACTTACATTTCTGTACAAATCCCTTAAAGAACAACTATCCACTAATTCCCTTGGGTTCGACCCCTACTTACCGCTTTACTACCCAATAGTGAAGTCACGAGTAGCGGACTTATAAATTTATCTTTTGCATTTGCCTCGGGACAAGGCATCTGTCACAGATCCACTTTCTGTCTAGGGTACTGTCTCACCTTCTGTTCTGGATTCTGTTCAGCCACTGGTTTTGCTTTAACAAATGTTGTACCTTTTGAGCTGGCTTCTTCTGTGTACCCCAGCCCTCGATTTCCAGATTCCATCCTCTGAGCTTTGAGAATCTCATTCAAATTTTTAGAGCCAGAGTTTAACATTCTTACCAACTGTTGGAGCTAATTGAGCCCCTTCTCAGCTGTTGAGCGGTCCATCTTTTCAGAAACCAGCTGAAGCTCCAGTGATTCCACTTTCTTCAGAGGGAACACATCCTTGCGTTTCAGATCAGTAATCGTTTTCCTTAGACCTGCCATGCCTATAGGATGAGTTTCACGATCTTTCTCCATGTTGACTTTCAGCGAAGAGACTATACCAAGGAGTTCCGTTTTCTGGGCAATCAGACATGACCTTTCCTGTTTCATTTCAGCCATTTGAGTATTTAGTAAATCTACCTTACCTTCGAGCTCCACCTTCTGTGTAAGCAGTATCTCGACCTCCTGCCATACTTTGTCCTTTTCTATAGTTACACTTGCAACTATGTCATTCAGCTTCTTGTTGACCTTGATCAACAGCAACCACTTCTCATACAGGTCTTTATATGTTTCGGCTAGAGTCTCCTGTGTGAGTTCTTCATCATCACTGTCTGAGGAGTCGTTGGCTGAGAGTTCCAACTGTGGTGGCACACTTTCACTGGTGTTGCTGCATTCTCCTGGAGTTGCGACGAAGGCCACAAAGTTGGTGGTTTCACTCCCTCCTGGAAATGAGTAAAGACCCAGGGGCCTTCACGGTCACCTGTGGTATCGGCAAAGCCCAAATTCACCATTGCCTAATTGATCTCGGGGCCGCCGTCAATGTCCTGCCTTATTCTCTATATTGCTCATTAGGGCTTGGTCCGTTGAAACCACCAAGGATATTCCTCGAGTTAGGGGACAAGTCGTGTGTCCAGCCGGTTGGAGTGTTTGAAGATCTAATACTCCGTGTAGGAGAACTCGTCGTTCCTACGGACTTTCATGTAATACCAATCGGAGAATCCAGCAAGGACGACCCTCCAACAATCATATTGGGACGACCATTCCACTACACCACAAGGGCAAAGATCGACATGGGCAAGGGCTCATTGTCGCTTGCATTCGGCGACAGGAATTCAGACTTCTGCATCTATGCTAATGGCCGCACGGATACAAAGAAACCACCAGACATTGTGAACGCCACTGATCTCAGTGCACTAGTTCCTGACGAACCAAGAAAGACCGAGAGGGTGACCAAACAAACAGCTATGGTTAAGGGTCCCTCGCCTTCTCAGAGGTGTTGGAAGGAAAAACCACCGGAACAATGGCTTCCTGACCCGAGCTCATCATCCCGCAAGAAATCAAGGAAGGTTAAAGCAAGAATCAACGCAGGAGCCGCGGAAAAATTTGACCTAAGCCGCCCATGGGATCCAAACTTGTGATCCCCAATCGTCGAGCCAACAACGTTAAACAAAGGCACTGGTCGGGAGGTAACCCGACATCTATCTTCTTTTCAGTCATGTAATTTCTGTCATTTAGTTTTTACCTTGTCAGTCGCTCTCACCCATTTTGTGTATAGAAGGAATGACTACTTGTATAGGAATCAGCTTTGGGGAGCACCGAGAGTTCAAGGCCCCAGCGGAACTCCCTCGAGTATTCCGCTCCGAGCCATGTCATTTGCTCGCATGTCCTCGACATGCAACGACACCGTAAAGGGAGTTCAGTTCTTCCCTTTTCCTTAATGTCATTTCATTCTCTTGTAAATATTTGCTTGCAATCGGCTTTTGAACTAAGTCATGCCGAGAGGCACGTCTTCGTTCAAAAGTGTGGGGTGAGAACTGCCTTTGCACATAATTAGTTTAACATGCTTTCCTTTTCCTTTTCCCTTAATATTATCTTTTTGAAAATATGAACTTGAGAATCTGAAAAAGATAGATCTAAATTCAAGCATTTACCTTGTGAAATCTCAACTGTATAAAAACTTGAGGATGTAACTTCTTAATTGTCCCTTTGTGCTGAGATATACAGGGGATGTGGAGTTGATATAAAATGCCCTAGAGAGGCTTGGCAAGCACTCAAAGGATCGAATTTCACTATATGGTTTACGAAGTCAGTGGAGGCTGCACTTCGGGTTTCATTGGAAATTAGAGTCATCTCCGTCGTGCAGCGTTTATGCAATAGACGGGACGGGAATCAAACCGTCCTAACTCTAGTCCTAGTAGCCGAGAAAATAGATGAGCGACCCTCATCTTGACCCGCGCAAAACGGCGAGGATGAGAAAGAGCGGGGAGGTATTTCCATATGCTCTCGGGCAATGATTGGACCTCCCAAAAGGTTGAGAAAATGGACAAGCAAATCACAAAGGAGCAAAGCTCAAAGAAGCAAATCAAAGGCCAAAGGCCAAAAATGTGAAGGTTTTAACCGAAACAAAAGTGAAGAAACTCCAATTCAAAATCGAAGGCCAAAGACCAAATCACTGCAAAAGCTGTCCCTCACCAAAAGGAAATCAAAGAGCTCGGATCATTGAAACCCGAACCAAATCATGTGCTAGAGAAAGCTACAAGTTAACCATATAGTGCGAATCGGTCCCGAGAATGCAGTCCAGGAGCCTGAAAAGGGCTATCTCCCGAATCATCCGAATTAATTTGCATCTCGGCTCGAAGGTACAAGTATCAAGTTTCTTCTAAGTATTTACACGGTTTAGTTTGGTAACAAGTAAGTATTGCATGGATAGGATAAATCTAGTTCCACATTCTCACTTTCCTATTTAGAGCTTATTACTTGGATTTGTGTTTCTCTCTCGAATAGCATTGTTCGGGACGAACAACTAAAAGTGTGGGGTGATTTGATGGACCATATTTATATGATTCATTAAGTCAGTTAAACCCACCAAATTGGACACTTTGTCTATTTAACTTTTGCTTGTTAGTTCCACTTTTGTTCTACAGGCTATTTTGAGGTTTAGAGAGAAAACAAGCTAAAAAGGGAGTCTTAAAGCTAAAATTGGATTACAAGTCAAGTCGAGACCGAGAAATATCGGGCCGCGTCCTGGAAATGTCGAACGCGCCCGGGAGCCCATACCAAGGACCGCAGTCCCTGCCGAGAGTACCAGGCCGAGTGCCGAGAAAGCCGGGACGCGTCCCGGGAACGCCCGAGAACCACAGCCGGCTCGCCCGAGAACCCAAGTGCCGGGAGTGCCGGGAACCAAGTCCCGAGTCCTAGGTTCCGAGCCGAGCACCCGTGCCGAGAGCCCGAGAGCAGCGCCCGAGAAATGCCGGACGAGTCCGAGGTCCCCGCCCGAGAGAGCCCGAGACCAGCGCCCGATCCTGACCGAGGCCTGCGCCCGAACAGAACTTCCAACCAGGCCCGGCGAGGCCCTGAGTAGATTCTGGCAAAACGACTTCGACCATTAGGCTTAGAATTGCATCAGCAATCCAAATCAGCATTCCAAGAGCCAAGGACCGCCGACCAAAAATCCGGCCATAATTCCGACCAAGCTCCGGCCATGGTCCAATCAACTTCCGGTGATGCTCCAATCAAGCCAAATCCAACCACCATCTTGCTCCGGTCATTTTAGCTCAACTCCGGTCAAACTCCGGCGAAGTCCAACCAAACTACTTATTTCCCGATTAGGTTATACTATTCACATCGGTTGATCTTTTGGTTTGAAACCAAACCTCAACCAAGTCCAAAGGAGTTTCCCAAGCCTCAACCAAGCTCATATAGTTTCCCTTTGGCACATCCCAAGCTCTAGCCGCCCATGTGCAAGGCAAGTGCACCCTTTGGCTCATCCAAACTCTAACCGAAGAGCAACCAAAGGCCAACTAAGGCCAACCGGACTTGTGGGAGGACTGGAGGCGGTTGGAGGAGCAAATATCTCATTCCACTCACTTCTCTAAACCGCCACATTTGGCTATAAAAGGAGGGCTTCCCCTCCTTGAAACATGTCCTTGTCCTTAGAATCCATATCACTTGTAACTTAGGTAGAGAATCTCTCTACAATCCATTCCACAATCCTTGTAAACACTTTACTTTTGAATCAAAAGCTCTACCTTCTCTCTTGTTCTTGAGTGTTCTTGAGAGTTCTTAAGTGAAGTTTGAGTTTGTTCTTCATTTCCTTTGTCAAAAACCGTGAGCCCTCTTTGCTTTCTTGTCTTTATTTTACTTTGTATCTTGAGTACTCTTGTTGGTTCTTGAGTTTTACTTTCCAAAACCTTACTTTCTTGTCTTTGTTTTCAAAACCAAAACCTTTACTTTTCCAAGCACTTAGCTATGGTATCCACCTCTATGGATATTCGTAGCTAAACCCTTCATTCGGTTGAAGGGGTGTGCTTGTATCATGCAAACGTTTTAGACCCTTTTCTTAACGCTTCTATCATGTTCAAAATTGTTCTATGTGCCATATATTAGGTTAGAACATTCATGGTTGAGTGGAGGCTCGAAAGAGCAAAGCTCTTCCATGAGGTTCGTGAGCATACATGGTTAAGTGGAGGCTCGAAAGAGCAAAGCTTTTCCGTGGAGTTCAACCTCTTTTAAACACCACTTGGTTGATTGGAAATGATTGATCAAGTGGATGCACATGGGCTAAGATACTTCGAAAGGAGGAATTAGCCTAAATAGAACAATTGTTTTATGTCTTGAAAAGGACTAGACGGTGTGGCAAGTCGAGTGCTAGAAATGGCCTTGATACATCTTTGAACACTTAGAACGATAATTAGAGGTCGATGATGAACGAACTATGATACAAGGCCCCTAAAACCGAATCCTTCTCTCAATCAAAACATCACTCGTCACTTTACTTTCAGTCATATTGTCAACTGCTTACTTTCAGTACCATTTACTTTCAGTACCTTTACATTCTGCAACTAACTTTTACATTCTGCAACTAACTTTTACATTCCGCAACTAACATTACTTTTACGCACTTTACTTTACGCACTTACTTTCAGCACTTTATTTTACGCACTTTACTTTTACGCACTTTACTTTACGCACTTACTTTTCAGTCTTTACATTTCCGTACGCTTACTACAGATGTTTTCAACATCAATCCAACATAAGTTTGGCACGTATCACGCTTGAAACATAGCGTGCGACAAACCAAAAGTGTGTTGCGGTTGATATTGAACTCGACTATTCCAGCACTTTACTTTCAGTCATTTACTTTCCAGCACTTTACTTTCAGTCATTTACTTTCCAGCACTTTACTTTCAGTCATTTACTTTCCGCACTTTACTTTTCATTCATTTACTTTCCGCACTTTACTTTTCAGTCATTTACTTTCCGCACTTTATTTTCAGTCATTTACTTTTCAGTAATTTACTTTCAGTACTAAAACCACAACCAACCCCAATCGCACTTACATTTCGGTACAAATCCCTTAAAGAACAACTATCCACTAATTCCCTTGGGTTCGACCCCTACTTACCGCTTTACTACCCAATAGTGAAGTCACGAGTAGCGGACTTATAAATTTATCTTTTGCATTTGCCTCACGACAAGGCATCTGTCACAGATCCACTTTCTGTCTAGGGTACTGTCTCACCTTCTGTTCTGGATTCTGTTCAGCCACTGGTTTTGCTTTAACAAATGTTGTACCTTTTGAGCTGGCTTCTTCTGTGTACCCCAGCCCTCGATTTCCAGATTCCATCCTCTGAGCTTTGAGAATCTCATTCAAATTTTTAGAGCCAGAGTTTAACATTCTTACCGACCGTTGGAGCCAATTGAGCCCCTTCTCAGCTGTTGAGCGGTCCATCTTTTCAGAATCCAGCTGAAGCTCCAGTGATTCCACTTTCTTCAGAGGGAACACTTCCTTGCGTTTCAGATCAGTAATCGTTTTTCTTAGACCTGCCATGCCTATAGGATGAGTTTCACGATCTTTCTCCATGTCGACTTTCAGCGAAGAGACTGTACCAAGGAGTTCCGTTTTCTGGGCAATCAGACATGACCTTTCCTGTTTCATTTCAGCCATTTGAGTATTTAGTAAATCTACCTTACCTTCGAGCTCCACCTTCTGTGTAAGCAGTATCTCGACCTCCTGCCATACTTTGTCCTTTTCTATAGTTACACTTGCAACTATGTCATTCAGCTTCTTGTTGACCTTGATCAACAGCAACCACTTCTCATACAGGTCTTTATATGTTTCAGCTAGAGTCTCCTGTGTGAGTTCTTCATCATCACTGTCTGAGGAGTCGTTGGCTGAGAGTTCCAACTGCGGTGGCACACTTTCACTGGTGTTGCTGCATTCTCCTGGAGTTGCGACGAAGGCCACAAAGTTGGTGGTTTCACTCCCTCCCTTTTCCTCGTCTAACTCACTGTCACTAAAGCTATCTACCATTGCTTTCTTTTTCATGAGGGTATTTGCGCATTGTGCTTGGATGTGACCTAAACCCCTGCATTCATGGCACTGAATCTCATTCCCCTTTTCAGAAGAGTCTTGCCTCATATCGCCGGTCCTTGACTTGCCGTTTTTCCAATTCCGAAAATTATTTGATGATGACTGACCTTGTTCTGAACCACGTATGTTGATCTTTCGAACCATTCTGCATAAGTTCTGAGCCATCATAGCCAGTTGCTCAGTGGTGCAGCCAGATTCCAGTATGTCTTCGGACACTTCTGCTTTAAGGGCAATTCCCTTCACGTCTTTGGGTTGGGCATCGTGATTCATCTCGTAAGTTTGGTGGGAACCCATCAGCTCGTCAAGTTTTAGCTTGGTAATATTATGCATTTCCTCAATTGCAGTGACCTTCATGGAAAATCTCAGAGGGAGCGCTCTTAAGACTTTACTTGCCATTTTTTCTTCATCAATAGGTTTTCCGGGAGCAGCAGCCTCATTCAACAGATCCAGAACTCTAGCGTTGAACTCAGAGATGGTTTCACTATCCTTCATCTTCATTTCCTCAAACTTGGTTGTTACAATCTGCATTCTTAAATTGCGAACCTTATCCGTGCCTTCATAAGCCATTTGGAGAATATCTCAAGCCTCCTTCGCCACTTCACAGTTAATGATCAGCTTCATCACATTTTCATCTACCCCCGAGAAGATTGCATTCATAGCCTTTGAGTTTCCCATAGATGCTTTGTCATCCGCCTCAGTTCACAAAGCTTCTGGTTTGGGAACAATTTCTCCAGTGAGGTTTTCCGTCATGGGTTCAGTCCAACCATTTAAGACTGCCTTCCAAGCCCTTTCATCGAGAGATTTTAGAAAAAATTTCATCTTGGGCTTCCAGGAGACATAGTTTGATCCTTCGAGCAGTGGTGGTCTGGTGGTTCTTTGTCCTTCCATCAGAGTCATCTCGAACAATTCAGGATCCCACTCAGTGTGTCGAATGTTTGCTCTGATACCAATTGAAATACTGTTGACTGTGCTAGCAACTCTTCGAGGTAGTGTTCAGACAAGGCTTAAACACTTTAGCGAACTGTGCAGCAAATAGAACAGAGACAGAAGCACACCCAGAATGATACCCAGTTTAGCTTCGCCTACTCTGGGGGGTTTCCCACACCCTAAAAGGGACACAAATCTTTATTAAGAGTGTAGAGCAATACTGTGGACTTACACTTACACAACACCTTGTTTGTAATTGCCTAGCCTCTAATACTCCGTCTCTCAGATTTGTAATCTTGGTTCACCGCAGCTCCCTCTCGATCCCCTTTGTCCGAACGTGCAGTCCGAACGTGCTCGGTCTTCTTCATAAGCTCGGTTGCTTTCTCTCAAAAGCCGGTTGGTCTTTGATGTGTGCAGCGGTAGGATCACTTCCAGTCAGTCTGAACAGCACACTGATCAGACTATACCTGCGCCGATGAATTTCCAGTGAGGAAAGACAAACGGCCGTCGCTTTCTTCTTCTCTAATCGGTAGTATGCGCTCGTGTGTATTTTGATTTTGAAAGCGATACAGATATGGATGCCCTAGCATTCTATTTATATGCATGGGCGATATCCAAATCTGTTTTAGATATCCTCACCAAATATTTAGGAAATATTCCTAAATATTCGATGTATATCTTATTCCAAGCTTTGGGAAGATTCTTGATATTTCTTCCACGCCAAGTCAGCCATCTTTCTTCAAATGGATGAGAGGATATTCTTTTGAATATCTGAGGCTCAAAATCTTCGCTGGCCAACTTCAGTTCGAAAAGATCTTCGATCTTTAGAACCTTCCGGAAAACATCCTTGAGTCCGCTTCACGCTGATCATGAGTACCAGGATGTGTTTGAACTCCCCCTGAACTCCTGCTCAAACTGTCTAAAGATGTTTTGCCAAATACATGCCACTTAAGGGAACATCAATGTTTGTGAGGATGGTTTTGAGGCATTGAGAACGGTTGCCAAGGCTTGCACTGAGTTGGAGGATGATGACTTTTGTACTGATGACGTCCCGGTACATGAAGATGTATCGCCCTCCACTACGAGCGTTTCTAAAGGTCATTTAGATGAGCAAATAGAAGGGAACATCATTCCACCAGTTTCTCTGGGCGATGATGAGCTATCAAAGGATTATAGGTATGAAGACTTTGTTGATGTGTGCCTCAGCTCGATTACAGAGGATCCTCGCATACATATGAATGTGATAGTGAAGGGAAATTCTAAAGTATATGCACTTGAGATCTTATCTAAAGAGTACAAAGGAAGTGTTCTTGCTGGAGCTAGCTCTGAAGATATATATCTTGATACACCGCCTCCAGACAAGTTTCAACAGTTCTTACCTTACGTCTTGAAACTGTAATTAGGGAGTTTCGATAGTCCTTTAATTCTTAAGGGTCTCAATTTTTTGAAGGGACTGCATGCTCTACTCAACGTTCATGTCATACTAGATGGACGTAAATTTCAATGGGATTTGAAGGTGGATTGACACTATCTCCCTTGCTGAGTCTAGCCAAGACGTTAAACTAGGCCTCTTCAGGGAGTAACCCGCGCTGTAAGTATTAGTTAGTTGCATTTTTCATTTGCATTATGTGTGGACATTTCAAGGTTCTAAGTGTGGAGTGACCCCCATGATTTTTGATGCTAACCTATCACTTGTGAAGCTCTGTGTTTTTATCTATATATCTACCAGCTCATGAGTCGCATTTCACTCCCCGGGCATCGCTTAATCTCTATGGATATCACGCTATCACAAACGAGGGAAGTTCCTATGCGCCTTTTCTTATCTTTTATTTCTTCGCTTAGGGACTAAGCTCATTTTTAAGTGTGGAGTGGGTAGCGCATAGTCACATACATCGCATGTCACACATTCACTCTTGCATATGCTCAACTGTCTATGTATTGCGATTGAAATCCTTGTTTTTCTACGATACTCCTTGATTGATTGTCACTCTTTTGGATTTGAAGTCTAGGACTCAAAATAGTTTTAATCGTGTGTGTATTCTCTTGTGTCAGTATCATTTCTAGCCTCTGCCTATCACATGTTTTACGTATTTCTTTAACCATGTTTGAGACTTGATACTAGTAGGCACCGGTACAAAACGTCAAAAACTTAAATTGCATCTCTTTTTCTAGGTGACCTTAGTACTAGTATGTGTTTCTCTATGCTTGTTGTTATTTGCATGCACCCGCCTTCATTCATACACTATGTCAAGCTTTAAGTGTGGAGTTAGAAAAAAATAGTCAAAAGAGGGGCGAAAAATAGGCCCCAATCAAGAACAAAGGTCTGAATTTTCAAAAGAGGGTGAAAAATTGACCCTAAGCATAGTTGCTTTTGCAGAAAAATAGAAAAAATTGCAGAAAAATAATACCAAGGGCAAAGTGAGAAAAGTCACCCCTTGTGTATGAAAAAAAAAGAGAAAAAAATTCTGCCCCCTTTTGCTTGATGTAGTGTAATTCCACCTTTTCATTGCATGTGATCATGACTTGTCTTGCGAATTCATGTACTAGAAACTAAGGGACGATCCTCGTGCTTGCACTGAAATTTTGATGTGATTTTTGTACTATTTTTTAGAAAATTCTTAAGCTAGGCTCCTCTTCTCTTACGGGTCATTGCCTAGTCCTTGGCACTTGAGAACGAGCTTTGCGTCAAGAACCTGTGGACTATCCCTAGATAGCATAGGTGAATGGCGAGCATGTTTTGTGTAACTATTCATGTTCTTATTGCGTTGTTAAAGAACTATTTAGAACATGTGATTAGTCACTTGCTAGCTGTGTGTACTGACCGTTTGAATGCATAACTCGTTTAATCTATAATTGTCTGACAACTTTGATGAAGATGTTTGACTTGAAGTTGAGGTAATACGATGACTCCGAGGTATGACATGACTTTACTGTGACTCGTTGAGCATCATTTCATGCATACACGTTAGTTGTACAGGGGATTTGTAGGTAGTCCCATTCCTGAAAACCTTCACGAGACTATACTCGTCCTAATAGGGCAGCCTAGGGGTTTAAAGTCTTGATGCATACGCTAAATGCATTCGTGTCTTCTACGACAGTGAGTTATCTTTTTGTTTTTATTTTAGTTAGAATTGATCACATGACACTTGAGTGGGTAGATTAGAAACATATGGTTGTTGAGCCTCACATGGACTTGCATTTATTCTGCCATTTGTTTAGGACGAACAAATCCTAAGTGTGGAGTGTTTTGATCAGTCGATATTTTGACTAGTTAATTGCTCCATACGATGAATGATAGCACTCGTTCTCCCGACAAATTGTCTGTATTTGATGTCTTTTCTTGAGCGTTTTAGGTTAAAAGCAGCTATCCATCAAAACTATGGCCTAAGACCAAGACTCGAAGAAAAACCAAGCATTTGGGGCGAAAGAGCAGAAAAGGGAAACCAGTCGGTCGACTGGAAAGCTGAGTTGGTCGACAGGAGCTGCCCTGCAAATCAATGCTTCTAGAGTTTTCATTGAGTCGACCGACTGGAGAGTTGAGTCGTCGACTGGGGCGGCCTTGCGAGACAACGCTCATGGAGTTTTCATCGAGTCAACCGATTGGAGAGCTGAGTCGGTTGACTGGAGCTGCCATGCGAGACAGTGCCCCTGAAGCCTTTATCGAGTCGACCGACTGGAGAGCTGAGCCGATCGAGTGGAGCTGTCCTGCAAATCAACGCATCTGAAGTCTTTATCAAGTCACCCGACTGGAGGCTCAACCGACCGACTGGATTCAACATCGAAGAGCAGCCTCTGGGGCATCTATCGAGTCGGTCGACTGAACATCTTCACATGGCCAGTCGACCGACTGGCCGTCGGGGACAGATTTTTGGGAAGTTTCCTAATTTCATTTTTGGGCTTTTTGGCCCTTTTTCGTGAGCTATAAGAAGTCAATGGACTGATTGAAGCTAGTGTGACGATTGGCGTGAGATTTGAGTGCGAAATTGAAGATTGATTGAGTGCTTGAATTGAGAGGAGAACCCTAACTTGGGAGAGAAGACGGAGAACATCGCGAGAGATTGAGGATTCAACGAGCTACATCGCCACTACGGTTATCTCGTCCTTGATTTCTATTTCTACACTATTTGTGGTTAATTTACCATGAATAGTGAATAGTCTTCTTTATTCTGGGATCTTACGGATCGTGTGCCATGTACCTAACTCTTCGTGTGATCAATTGAACGTTTTTCATAAATACTATTCGAATATTCAATTTCATCGTGCTTAATTTTATCGTTCTTGCAAGTTTTACGTTAAATAGGATGTTTGCATGCAAGAACGTATTTGGGTAGATTACCAAAAGATGAATGGGTCCTAGGTAGTAACCGGATTGTATGAAATTGATATTAGACCATGGTAGCTACAATGATAGTACATGAATTAATAGGAAAGTTAACTTTTGTCTGAAAAACCCTGAGTTTAATAATCAAGATCGTTGATAATCCGTGGATGGGCGGCGTTCAACGATTGATGAGCAATCTAGACAACGATGCGTGGATGGGTGGCTTGTCTAGTATTATTTTGGTTTATTTCCATATTCGATAGCATGATTGAATTACGTTATATGATTGCATGATTAGTGGGGTTGGCACGGGTGAAGTTTGATCTTAGGATTCTTTCTCTGATCAAGAAAAACCTTTTATTTTCTGCAAAAAAAATTGCATTTTCGTTCACACCAAAACCTCTTGTTAATCGGAATAGCTAACTAGGTCACTTGTTAGCTAGTAATCACACACGTTGTTCCTTGGATTGACCCTTGGCTTACCAAGGTTTATAAATTTTGTTTGACTGCAATTAGACCCCTAAAACACATAACTTGACAACTATAAAGGGTTAAAAATACTTGTCACTCTCGTTTTTGCTTTCCATCTCCCAGCTATAAGTGATCTCATTAAAATCACTCATAACCACCCAAGGCCTTGTTGGCTCCTTAGTCAATTTCCTTAAGCTCCCAACTATTCATTCATTCTTGGACCCTAGGGTTACCATTAAAAAGAGTAAGGCAAAACTCAGCTTCTCCTTTCACCACCACATCAATATGGAAATCCGAAGTGCTCGCTAATTCAATTTCCACATCATCCCACCAAAATAGCGCTAATCCTCTTGAACGTCCCGTACTGCCTACCGATATACAACCCTTATATCCTAATTTACTTTTCAAAATGCTCCAATCTCCATCTACCTTTTTTTTCTCAATAAGTCCCACTACGGAGGGGCAATGCGATTGCTTCACATCGCATAAGGAACGAACTGTCCGAGGCCCTCCAACCCCACAACAGTTCCAGCTGAATAGATTCATGGCTGAAGGCGGGGTCGTGCTCCGACCTCCGCCGATGAAGAATAGATTTCACAGTCTACCCCATTCCCACTCGCCCTCCGTTCAAACTTCGTTACTGCCTGTAAGGAACTTGCACTCCCCTGATATGGATGGAATCTGGATGATGATTTTTGACCTGAGTCCCTTTTCTTCCTCCTTACTTTGCTCCTCACGTGCCCTGATGAGACCACTAAGTCCCAGCTTTCGTCCGGTCTGTCAACTCTCTCTCCATTTGGTCTGGCCCATTCTGGACCAGAGATTGGGCTGTTGACAGTAGGCTCAAACATATTATTTAAGCCCAACTCACCTGTTTCCTTTTGCATTCCACACCATACCACGTTGACATCATGTCAGTCTCCCTCCTTTTTGCTGTTACTCTCGAAAAGTCGCTCTGATCCATTGTAGTTATGTGATGTCTGCACGCTCTTTGGGGAATGGACAAGTTTTTTCTTTTCTGTCAGTCTATCCAGCTCATCTACCTCCATTGAACTGCCACGAGTTACCTTTTTGTTTGATTTGTCTTGCATGTCGATCTCGAGCCCATCACCTGCCGTCTCCCTGCCTGCGGGTTTTGAGGTCACTGACCTTGCAAATTCCTTATCTTGCACGTCGATCTCGAGCTCATCACCTGCCATCTCCCTACCTACGGTTTTTGAGGTCACTGACCTTTCAGATTCCTTGTCGGAAACTTGGGTTGCCGGCTCCTCTTCCCGATTCCGGCCACTGTTAGGTTTCCTCCTCTCTCTCAATGCTCCGTATGCTATTCGCTCTCCACACCTCTCATACTCATGATTCTTTGCTTTTCTACTAATTCCCCAGCTGCCCTCTGCAACTGAGCTTGCATTGGCTTTACAAGGTATTTACACTTCTCAGTTTCATGGCTGAGTCTTCCTCACTTAGAGCAGCTCTCCGGCAATCTCTCGTATTTCACGGTCACCCAGAGTGGATCTCTGTTTGGACGCCTGAGGAAGAAACCTGTGACTAGAGGCTTATCAATCTCTATCTCCACCCTAACTCTTATTAACCTCTTCCTAGCTCCTTTCGATTACGATTGGCTCACTTTGATGAACTTCCCTATGTTTCCTGCCAACTTCTCACTATACTCCTTGTCATTCAGTACTGCTCCCACCGGTAAATTGTGCATTTGTGCCCAAACACCTAGCCGATTCATTATGAACTCTTCAGGAGCAAGGTCTGAACACCATTCATGCATAATGATAAAAGAATCCATACATAACCACGGTCCTCTGTCTCGAATCTTCTTCATATGACTTTTCGTTTTGAATTTTGCCAGTGCCATGTTGTTAGCGAGTTCCGCAAAGCTGACCCTATTCTCCATGTTTCATATCTTCCTTAAGACATTAACTAGGCCTTTGATATTGAACGACATTCCATTCGCCAGCTTGACTACGATCGCCCATTTTCCTTCCTCCGACATCCTTCTTCAGTCATTGTCTTCAAGAGACACTACTAGCTTGCAGTCAAGCTAGTCTATTATGGAGTCTACCTCCTCCTCTAACCGCTCTCAATCCATACCAATGTGTATCCAGCCTCAGTTCCTCTATTGCTCTGTAATTTCTGAAAGACTTAGACGTAAACAATGCAGAAACATTTTTAAGTTTTAACTTAGAAGAAAACACTCTCTCGCTTAACAGGGAAAGGAGAGAGAAAAAGTAGGTATTGGAATGATTCTTAACTATTAAAGATTCTTTTCATAAATGTCTCAACCCAACTCTTTTGATATGGGCTCGGCCCGACCTGACTCTCTCGACCTTATCAAGGCTCTCCCTTCATGTGAATCTTAACTCTTAAGGCTACAAAAATAAAAGAAAATTAAAAGCTCGATAAAGCTGCAAAAAAATATAAAAGCTTGACCCTACCCTTAGAGATACAAAAAGGTAAAAGCTCGACCTTGTCCTACCCTGTTAGGACCTCGCACGAAGACCCGATGCTGGTAAAGGCCCAGTCGAGAATTCCCGAGCAAGACATGGCCAAATCCCTCACAAAGGCCCCGTCGAGTGCCTTCGCCAAAGGCCCCGAGCACTACTCAGCCGAGGACCGACCAAGGGCCTCACCACTACCCATCTGAGGTCCCAAGATGACGTCCTGGGGTTCCCCGACCCAAGGGCCCCGAAGAGCACAAAGGCCATGCAGACGCTCAGCTTGTACTTGATGGAAGGAGACTTGGGGATGACTTAGGAACATCCCAGAAACATTTGGGGAAGTTTTGGCAAAGTGCCCAAAATGGGCCTCGACGAGGCCCTTTGTGCCCATAATGAAAGTGGAACTAGAACCGCCGAGCAGACCGATGAAGTTGGGAAATCTGGCTCGACCAAAGTGTACGAAATGACCATTAATGTGGACGACGACTTACACACGGAGGAAAGCTCAAGCTGTGTGGTCAGGGGGAAGGAACCGTCCATACACACCCTTTGGACACGGTTTATGTATCTCATTTATGAGGTACTTTTGGGGGGAAGACAAGCACTCAATGCACACGTCTAGGGCTTCTTCTAACCCTATATAAACACATTTGAGAATCAATCAAAAGTACTTTTCCTTTTTATCTTAGTTTCTAGTTTATTTGGGCATTACGCCTTGGGGCTAACCTAGACCCTTGATACAGGGTCTTGGAGGGCATCAATCTCCAAGTATCAACACTATACACCACCACCTTTTGCACTAGGGCCTTTCTGGGCGTTTACGTATAGACCGATCCCTATCATACCCTTCCAATATTCACCACATGTTTACAAATTTCTAAAATTTCGCCCTAGTAAAAACAAGATCTACCTGACCCTATCCATTACAGACCACTAACTGACGCAGTTGGAAGCACACAAGGATCAGTAAATGCTAACCCTAAATTGAATTAACAAGCAATACACTCGATTAAAAATTTCCTGTGGGACAATTGGATTCACGCAAGTAAATTCAATCCACCATCTGTTCCTACCAAAGTCATATTTTCATTAACACATGGTCCAATTTAGGGCATCGATTTCTCATACGATATCAATTCGATTTTGGTATTTCTACATTTGATTTCATATACCTTGTTACAAGGTATTTTATCACAATTTTATCAACTCATTTCGAGGCGTACTCCACGCTCATAATTAGACCTCAAAATAGGAGACAACACCATTTTCTTCGCACTTATTTCACACAAATTCCAACAAACATAACTCGGTGTCAGGCAGGTAGGCAGGACCGCAGGAGCAGGAGTGAGTATTGAGAATTGGATGGGGCTGTCACGCTGCCTGAGCTCAATCTCAATGGATGCCATTTCCATGATACAGGGTGCTTCCAGAGGCATAGGCCTTGAATTTGTCAGCCCCCTTCTAATCTTATCCTCTTATTCACTCGCCAATCTGATCTAATCCTCTAATCTTTTATTTATTTATCATTTTGTTGTATTTTGACAGACGAGACAACTTCTGCAGAATAAAGTGAATGGACATGTGATCGCTACTTGCCGCAATCCACAAGCCGCCACCGGACTCCTTAATCTCAAAGATCAATACGCCGACCGACTCCATATTCTTCCCTTGGACCTCACTGATGAAACCACAATTCAGGTCATTCCTCAATTCACTACTCTCATATCAAAAAATGTCTACAAATGACCTAGTTCTGAATCTCAATTATGTAAATACCATAGTTAATTATGTGTGTGTCTGTGTGAGTGAATTTTCGTTGCTGTGCAATTTATATTGAGATTGATCTCTTGAAATTTTCTAAGAGAAGAAATTTCAAGAGACAGGCTTTAGAAAAAAATGGTCTCTTTAAAAGTAAGGCAGGAACGAAAACTGAAACTCAATTACGATATCTACGGAATTGAGTTTCAAAAACACTCAAATTTGTTTCGTACTCATATATACTTTTCATGCCTCATTGACATCAATTTCCATTTGCTTCCAGGAATCTGCCGAGTTCGTGATGGACAGATTTGGCTCATTAAACCTTCTTGTCAATGCTTCTGGCATTCTATCAATACCAAATGTCATGCAACCAGGTCAAAAAAAAATTTAAACCATCTGCACATCTTTCCACTTCACCACCATGCTAATAGTCTGCTGGGTGTACAGAAACTACATTGAGCAAAGTGGAGAAGTCTTCTTTGCAGCTTGCATATGAGGTGAACGCTGTAGGTCCTATTTTGGTGATAAAGGTACACTCATTTCACTTGACAAAATCCAAGTTTAGTAAACCATCATGATCTATGTTTTCAATTGCACTGATTCATTCATTTAATTTTAAAATTAAATCCACTCAAATACTCAATACTGGAACTTCAGCACATGTGGCCACTTCTCAAGGCTGGAGGAGGCTCTGGAACTGATACAGATCTTGCTGTAGCTGCCAATTTAAGTGCTAGGGTGGGTTCTATTGGGGACAACCGCTTAGGAGGGTGGCACTCATATCGAGCCTCCAAGGCCGCACTGAATCAGCGTAATCTTCTTTCTCGCATAATTATATGTATTTCCCAAGTTCTATCTAGTTATGTGTAGAAATTTCTTTCTATGTATCATTACAAAGAAGGCTTGTTGAAAATGAGAGTTCTATCCGATGCTAAGTTTTCTTCTTCCATTACACGAGCCATCTACTGTCTCAAAATCATCAGTATTCAGTTGGTTTGAGTTTCAAAGATGCTTTGGTTTTGATTTAGTTCCTCAATCCTGTATATCGGTTAGTTTTGTTTTAGAAAACAAATGCAACTGTTTGATAGACTTGTGTATCACACCATGTGATTCACTAGGTTGAAATGCAATTGCTTGAAACTGATGTTTTTTTCTTTTTGACAGTGAAACTGATACTTTAGATAGCAATTTTTTGAAGTTCTTAAAATTTGTTGAGAAATTTGACCTGATGTCTTTATTTTTCTTTGACATTTGAGACAACGATGTTATTGACCTTGGTGTGTCATTTTTTTAGGAAAAAAATTTCAACTTTTTCTTAAGCCAATAGCCGATAAAATTTTCTCGTCCATGCAGTTACAAAGACTGTCGCAGTGGAGTTTGCACGAAAGAAGGATCCAATCATATGCCTTTTGTTGCACCCAGGCACAGTGGATACAGATCTTTCAAAGCCTTTTCAGAAAAATGTCCCAGAAGGGAAACTATTTACAAAAGAATTCTCAGTGCAGCAGCTCCTACAAATCATAAACAATGCCAAGCGACACGACAACGGGAAATTTTTTGCTTGGGATGGCACTGAAATTCCATGGTAACTTTGGTTTAACCGACTCAATTACGTAAATAGAAATATGTTCATCCCTCTTAATGCACTTCACAGTCCAACAACCTTGTGGCTCTATTTTACTAAATTATGATTTTTCATTTTGTGCATCTCGAGTATATAGATGCAAAAGATAGGGACAAGAAGAAATGTTAAGCTCAAATGAATGCTTCATCTTTTGCTCCTTTTTACTCGTATGTCAACCCGCGTACTTTATCGTAGGTGTAATGTCCATTTTGAAGCCCTAGTGTGCAATGAGCAAGCTTTAAAGGCTTTGAACATAGTATTACAGTACATAAATCAGGAAAGTGGAAACAGACCTTTTTTCCTCTTGCAGTTTTTCATGCTAGCATCCCCTTGTTGGAAGCTTGTAGTAATTTCAAAGCTGCAAGTTACTATCCATTTCATGATTCGGATTATTACTATGTATATTATGATTTTTTTTTACCTGCGCCAAACTTCTTCAATCAGATGAAGTTCAGGAATATTGAATAACAACACATTACACACGCTTTTGTGAAGGGTTCAAGCCTTAACTGATGACATAAAATGGAACAAAAATGAAGGAACTGAGTATTGAAAGCACCTCTAGGAAATGTAACAATATGTAATAGTTAGACTTGAGAAAGCTGGAGAAGTCTGCTTCGGGAAAAGTAGGTAGTTTGTCCACTGAAAACTAAAAGAGCTGTCCTTCAAGTTCAAGGAGCGCTTGAAAAATTCCATATCAATTTTTATTTCCACATTTGCAACCTTTAATGGCAAGTTGAGAAAATGGGCATTTGTTATTAAATCATTAAGAAGTTGATGTGATCTTACACTTACACAGAGAATTAAACTTATCGAGTCAACTTTTGTACTTATATCAAAAGAAGGATTTCAACAATTAAAAGAGAAGAAGGATGCATCATGAATATTAGTACCAATCCATCTGCATGAAACTGCCTGCCATATTCAGCGGGATAGTGTGCAGTATGGAATGCTGAATGTAGGCTTACCTCTCACAGCTTCTCTAGTCATGCCTAGCTACAAGGGTTTTTCTATGCTAATGTAACTCCATTTTCGACGGAAACTGAGTATTCCACTCCCATACAGCATGACAATGATGGACATCCAAGCCCAAACCACCATGGCCGCTCTCACTCTCATCCTGCAAATCTCCCATCCTCATAAACACCGCAATCTGAGAAGCAAACCCCGGTTCAAGTCCTTCTGTTCCTCCAACTCCACTGAACTCCACACTGTAGTTGTGCTTACCCGCTAACTCACTTGCCCAACTATTGAATTGCTCTCTAGTCCACTCAAACTTGTGATCATGGTTGCGAAATCTACACCCTTGAAAATGTGAATTCTCGTCAGTGTCCTCTTCTTGTTTTTGTCCGTTGGATTTCTGCAGTATCACATTGTACTCGTAATTTGGTGTTGATACTATAAGAAGCTTTGGACGGAAATAACTCAAAACTACATCTCCAAATTTGAAGGCGTCATCTTCTTCCATATGTTCAATAACCTATCATTACAAGAAATTATAGCTCATTAGCAAGTCTCAAGGAATCCAACATATAAAATGCTAAACATTTGATGCGCTGAATATAAAAAATTAGCATACTGAACTGGAGAGTTATACGACTATCCATTTCTTTGTACAAAAGAAACAATTAACATTGACAAAATATTGTTGTCTTCACGTAGGGGCATACCTCCAAGCAAGTCCCAATATCAAATCCACATAGCTGGGAATCACACTCAATTATAGACCCTTCATAAAGGATTGCAGACTTGAGGTTCCTGGAGGGTGCTTCCACATCCGATTCTCTGCCAAGTTTTGAATGGAGCATCTGCATGAACAACAACTCAAACATCAAAAGTCAACAACGTAACACTTTTGTATAGTAAGATCAATTTCAGCTGAAAAATTTCTTGTGTTCAGCTCAGCAAACTCTTGCACTAAAATTTAAGATCAAACTGAGGGAAGATATACTGAAACTATAAATGATTAGTTCACAAGGCATCCTCAGGACCTTGGCTGCACGAGCAAGACTTTTCTGTGATATGTCTACACCAACAACTTTCTCTAGACTTGTTTGATAATCCAGCAATGAGTCTAATAGACTTCCAGATCCGCATCCAAAATCGATCTACACACAAGCATAGGATGTCAGAATTTACTCCGAGCTAAGTCACCAAAGTTGTGAGCAGAAATGCATACTAATGTAGTGGCAGACGATCTTCTAATGTATGACACAGCAAATTCAACCCGTTGCTTTGCAAGTGGAGGGCTAAAAAATGCTTGCTCCATCCTGTCTTCCAAGGGTTCTGTCACCTCTAACAAAGTAAACGAGTACTCCAAGTGGCAAGATTCTGGATATCAAAAATAATAAGTACGTCAACCCTTAATTGAATTGCAGACTAATTTTAATTTTTAATAGAACAAACAACAATTAAAAGGACTAACCTGTAGCCAATTCTGATGGAATGTCGGAAGAAGAATCACCAGCTGCAGCTAAAATTATATATGGAGGTTGTTTTATATGGAAACTGGCAGATTGATTAACTGTCATTTGTGTCACTAACACTTCGAGATGAGATAGTACGGCTCCAACCCCAATCTCGAATTCAAAGTGATTGCTGCTTTCTAGAAGTTCTTTCCCATTTTCTCCTTCCTTGACCAAAGATACAGCATAACTAACACATACTAAACATCCGTTAGTGACCACAATTCCACATGCACCATTATCCGATTGTGACGAGCAAACCTCATTTGCCTGTGTGATCACCAATTTAGTTTTTCCATTCGAGTGCAATGCAGTCCCAAATTCAGCCTTGTTACCATCTCGTATGTTGTATACAAACTGGCACATTGCAAATCCTTTTTGAAAACTTGGCCCGTCGATGTTAATTTGAAGTTCAGTAGCAGAGGATAGAAGGCTCTCCAAAGGCATGCCTGGCTCCTTCAAAAACTTATCAAACAACAATAACACTGCTAATGAAGAACTTTGAACAGCATCCTGCTGCTTTTTATGAGTTCCTTTCGGCACATATTCCAGAATTAACTTCTCCCGCTTAAAGATTTTAATAGCACACTTAAAAGAGTAGTTTAGTTTACTTGAATTCTCATCAAATGAAGAAACATCAACTCCGCTCGATTTCGAGTTTGTGGCCGCTGTCATAACCTCAAGTTTCTCACATGGACCCTGACTCTTATATGATGTTCCTGGGAGACTTTCAATACATAAGACAGGTTCAGATAATCTATGCTGACGGCAGAAAGTAAAAAGCAACTCTCTCGGAAGAGACCCTCTCCAATTTGTTCGTGAAGTGAACATCACAGGCAATTCTGCTGTTAGTGTTGCCTCTCTTGATAATTTGTAGATACAACTAGGTATTTTACTAATTATCATCCTGAAAGATCAGCATCAATAATTTTTTTGTGAGACACGAGACTTTCGTAAAACAAGAATGGACAAAAAATAGTCTCGTAGCAATACATAGACATCAAACTGGACTGGAAATTATCAAACATGTCAAGAATGTAGAGATCTCAGTAGATGAGGAACATGATAGGAATTGCTTGACAGAAGGAAAGTAAATATGAAGACCTGTAATATGTTTTTAGGGTCAGATCATCATGAAATAAATCCGCAGCCTTCCATGTGTATCCTACTGAAGCCATTAAAGCACCACCATATATATGCTGACCAGATAAGCAACTTGCTCGATGATTAATATATATTTTGTCTTTAACCTGCTCTGAGGCATTGAAACCGTCTAGCATGAGATTTCCAGGAGCAGAGAAGTACAACCTCGTTTCAGAAGATGCCTTTCCAATTGTCCTGAAAATATAGGTTGAAATAATTTTTCCAGGTTAAGAATACAGTTCAGTCATTTGTCCTCAACTACACGATCATCATTTAACAGACATAGTTATGATGCGGATGACATATGTAAAACTTGAAATCAAACGAGGTAGATGGGTCGGCATTAGAAACTAATATTGGTTCAGTATGACCCATCTGATTGCACACTTACCTGGAGACTAAAACTTCGGAAGCATCTTGCAACCCTAGCTCAAGAGCGATAGCATCTAAGTAATAACCATCTGATGCAATACTGAGAGTTCGTTCTTCTACAGCATTCTTTAATGAATATGGTATGTATATAACTCTAAGAGAAATATTTTCTACAGAGCTACAATGCTTCAAAGGCTCCAACACCTCCGGAGGATATGGCTTCAGTCTCCGCAGCCAAAGTCGACCATTATTTGTAAGAATTGACTCGGATAAACTTGCAGTAGCCTTTAGAATAAGATTTATAGCCAAACAGGGATTCTCTTCCACCATGGGATCAATGGATTTGCATATATTACCAAGTTTGTCACAGACAGCAATTGCTGGAATGGGAATGAATCCATTAAGGTCACTGTTTCTCCGTAAAACTGCTCTAAAGTGTCCACTAGTAGGATGGGTTCCTGTCAGGAACTGCATAGATTATCCAAAAGGTTGGTTAAGACATAGTCATCAGAGAGCAGTAATAGATGAACCTGCACAACTGCGCTTTATGTAATTTTCCAATTAAAATCTGGTTTGAACATGACTGAAAGAAAAGATTCTAAGCATTTGTATATACTAACTCTTTTTTAGTATTGAAAATATATAATGGGAATGGAAAATCAAACAAACCTCATCCGCAAACAAATATAAGATACGAGAAGTCAGCTCATCCCAAGGGGAAACTTCCATGGGATCATTCATTGAAGGATGGATGCCGAGCTGTCATAGTAGAAAACACAAATTTTTTATATTGAAATGTGCGAATTATTCAAGGCAAAAACAATACCTTATAAACTATAAGAAGTGGGCTGAAAAAATATACCTTTACCAAAGCAATCTCAGCAGCAGATTGCTCTGCATCTCTTTTTTTCTTAAACAATCCCGACTTTACTGATAATTCCGGAAGCTGCAAGGTACAGCAATATGAACAGGGTCCTTTCAGAGGGATAGCCAGTCCTGGACAGTCAGTTTGTAGAGGCTCGCGAACTTCTTCAACAACATAGCGAGCAGAAGCACCAAATCTCTGAT
Organism: Rhodiola kirilowii; assembly: GCA_033675215.1. Lineage (NCBI taxonomy): Eukaryota > Viridiplantae > Streptophyta > Magnoliopsida > Saxifragales > Crassulaceae > Rhodiola > Rhodiola kirilowii. Next base: position 9,218,535 of record CM066201.1, read on the forward strand.
GTATGATAGCTTTTGGGGTCGGAGTTGCCTTTTTCGGCAGAACAGCAGAATGATCTCCATTTTCCATGGCTCTTACTTTCTGGGGAGAAACGTTCAAGTTGAAATAAGCCATATGAGAGTCAATTATCCAAAAGGAAAACACGCCAAAGACTAGAATATGATAGTTTCAAACTCAGCAATATTTTCAGTGAGGACCAACAATTTGTATCTTTTAATGCCCAAGTGCATCAAACAACTATTCAAAGAGACAAAACTTACGGTGTCAGACTAACAACTCAAGCAATCAGGTACCCAATTTCTTTGAAATAGAGCATTTATGAAATAAAATAAAATAAAAATCGAATCCAGGCAATGTATCGAAAAATGAAGAGTAGGTTTAAACCCTAGCATGCCAACATCAAATAAGTGCTAAAGAAGCGATTGTACAGGATACGATGAAAAAAGATACATTTTGGAAAGGATACTCAGTCGATAAACTATATTAGGGTAGCAAAATCGGAAAATGAGAAGAAATGAACGGAGAAAATTGTTTTTTTTTTTGAAGGGGGAGAAAATTGTTGAAAGGCAGTGCCTTTACTCACTGTTGTTAGTCTAAGCAAGTAAAGCAACAAACGATCGACGAGTGACCGACGGCAATTGCTGAGAGAGAGAGTTGAGGGTTTAAGGCGCCTTCGAGAACTAGTAATTTATAAAGCTTTTCCCTGTCAATGGGATTTCAGCCTTCTTTTTTCCTATCCTTCAAAAAATAATATAAATACTATTCAAAAGACAAGCCTTCCCCGGTTGCTAATAGAACCTGATTACATAGTATTAAGTTGTAGATTTTTTTAATTTTCAATTTAGTGATTTTTGTATTAATTCGTACATGTTTCAATCTTATTGATCATATCTCCCAGTCCCACCATGATAAAAATAAAGTTGACCAAATTTGTTAACCATAAAACTAAATTCATAAGTTTTCGACCTTAATTCCTCAAAAACACATCGAATTCGTAAACAAATGTATGCAAGTTGATGCAATAATCACTAAATTAAAAATTAAAAAAGTTCGATACCCAATTTGAAATCAGTCGATAGTCCAGACTATGTTTTTGCAATTAACCCTTGATAATAATAATCATTTCAACAGATATCATTTTCCAAAAACAAAAACAAAACCACATTCTTTTGTCGAATAATTTTTTTTATTTTTGCCTTATTTATGAGTTTTTATTTTGAATTTATAGTGCTTTGAGTTTTCTTTTTATAATTGTCCTATTTTGTAATTGTTATAATTACCTTGGAAAATATAGAGAACTTTGGTACTCGTTGGAACTCAAATGCACTGAAATATTGTAGAGAAGTAGAGAGAAGGAGGAGGTGAAGGTGTATTTGATCCTTCACCCCAACCTCTGTATTTATATTACAAACGGACGCCGCACTTCACTTAAATTCAATCCACAACGCCGCACTTCACTCAAATTCAATCCACAATTTCTTTGGTGTGGGCCCCACATGTGGGACCCACATGGCATGTTTTTTGTTTGGATGTGCATACCATTTGTAATACTCCCCCTGGGATGCACATCAAGCGTTTTAGGCTGCCTCGTTAAAAACCTTAGTTGGAAAAACCCATTGGGATAAAAAACCAACTTAAGGGAAAAAGAGTGCAGCGACGCGAAGCTCCCCCTCATATTGGCATGCGTGATGTGCTCATAAATTTTGCAGCTTTCGCATTCCTATGTCGTTGACATGTTTTCGGAATGTTGAGGTAGGGAGAGCCTTTGTAAAAAGATCTGCTGAGTTTTCATTAGAACGAACATATTGTATGCTGATAACTTTGTCTTTTTCCAGCTCTTGGGTGAACGAAAAATATTTGGGATGGATATGCTTTGTTCTATCACTTTTGATAAATCCTTCCTTCATTTGAGCAACACACGCAGCGTTGTCTTCATAAAGAGTGATTGGATCATTTGTTGGTAGAAGACCGCTCGTAGTTCTGATATGTTGTGTCATAGATCTCAGCCACACACATTCACGACTTGCTTCGTGTAATGCAATGATCTCAGCGTGGTTTGATGATGTTGCAACGAGTGTTTGTTTCTGAGAACGCCAAGAGATTGCGGTTCCTCCACAGGTGATTACATACCCGGTTTGTGATTTTCCTTTGTGTGGGTCAGACAGATAACCTGCATCTGCATAGCTAATCAAAACTGGTTTTGCATTGTTAGGATAAAATAATCCTAAATCAATCGTTCCTTGAAGATAACGAAACACATGCTTGATTCCATTCCAGTGTCTTTTGGTAGGAGCTGAGCTAAACCTGGCTAATAAATTAACAGCAAAAGCTATGTCAGGTCGAGTACAATTAGTAAGGTACATAAGAGCTCCAATCGCACTGAAATATGGTACTTCTTGACCAAGAATCTCTTCAGATTCTTCACATGGACGAAAAGGATCCTTGCTCACATCAAGGGATCTTACAACCATTGGGGTACTTAATGGATTAGATTTATCCATATTAAAACGTTTTATTATCTTCTTCGTATAATTTGATTGATGCACAAGTATTCCACTTTGCATATGCTCAATCTGTAATCCGAGACAATATCCCGTTCTCCCAAGGTCTTTCATTTCAAATTCCCTTTTCAAGTAAGAGATTACTTCATGAATCTCTTCATTCGTTCCAATGATATTCAAATCATCGACATAGACAGCGATAATCACACACCCGGATGTTGTTTTCTTAATGAAAACGCAAGGACAAAGAGGGTCATTGACATACCCCTTTTGCAACAGGTATTCACTTAACCGGTTGTACCACATGCGTCCGGATTGCTTTAACCCATATAAAGATCTTTCTAGTTTGATCGAATATCTTTCTCTGGGCATTGAACTTGATGCTGCAGGCATCTTGAATCCTTCAGGGATTTTCATGTAGATATTAGTATCAAGCGATCCGTATAGGTAAGCAGTAACAACATCCATGAGGTGCATATTCAATTTTTCATGAACTGCTAGACTTATCAAGTATCTAAACGTAATTCCATCCATGACAGGAGAATACGTTTCCTCAAAATCGATCCCAGGCCTTTGAGAAAAACCTTGTGCAACAAGTCGAGCCTTGTATCTCGCAATTTCATTTTTCTCATTTCTTTTTCGTATGAAAACCCATTTGTATCCAACAGGTTTCACATCCTTAGGTGTGAGTACTATAGGCCCAAAAACTTTGCGTTTATTGAGCGAGTCTAGTTCAGTTTCAATGGCCTTTTTCCACTCAAACCAATCGTGTCTATTTTTACACTCGGTAATAGACCGTGGTTCGGGATCACCATTATTTTCATTCATAATATCACATGCCAAATTATAAGAGAACGCATCATCAATGTTCTCTTTTCGATTCCACAGTATGCCTGTATTAGCATAATTAATCGAAATTTCTCGATCCTTTTCATTTTGTATTTCTGTAGGAATACTTTCCTCCATCATAGGATCGATTTCCTTTTCTTCCCCTTTTCTTTTCCGAGGATTTTTATTTTTGGAACCGGGTGGCCTTCCACGCTTTAAGCGTGTTGTGATTTCATGAGTGACTTTATTTTCCGGCTTCCCTTTTGGAATTTCAATTTGTACGGGAGCATTCTCAGCCGGTATGTGAGATTTAGTCACTCTCTTTGTGTCTGTAAATGCATCAGGAAGTTGATTTGCCATCTCTTGCAAATGTAAAATCCTTTGTACTCTACCTTCACAATCTTTTGTGTAAGGGTCAAGATGCAATAATGTTGGTACAGACCAAGTAATTTCTTTCTCAAACTGTTTTCTTTCTCCCCCTAATGGTGGGAAATTTTCCTCATCAAAGTGGCAATCAGCAAAACGTGCTGTGCAAATATTTCCAGTTTGAGGTTCAAGAAATTTAACAATAGATGGACTTTCAAAGCCCACATATATCCCAAGGCTTCTTTGTGGTCCCATCTTTGTTCTTTGAGGAGGTGCAATAGGCACATAAATAGCACAACCAAAAATTCTTAAGTGCGATATATTTGGTTCTTGACCAAATGCAAGTTGTACTGGAGAACTTTTATGATATGCACTCGGTCTGATGCGAATTAATTCAGAGGCATGTAATATTGCATGACCCCATACTGAGGTAGGAAGCATTGTTCTCATTATCAATGGCCTAGCAATAAGTTGGAGGCGTTTGATCAATGATTCAGCCAAACCATTTTGTGTGTGGACATGAGCAACTGGATGCTCGACCACAATCCCAACTGACATACAATATTCATCAAATGTCTGGGATGTGAATTCACCGGCATTATCAAGTCTAATTTTCTTGATTGTATGATCAGGAAATTGAGCTCGCAACCTTATTATTTGGGCAAGTAATTTAGCGAATGCCACATTGCGAGTTGATAACAAACATACATGTGACCATTTGCTAGATGCATCTATCAATACCATAAAGTATCGAAATGGTCCACATGGTGGGTGAATAGGTCCACAAATATCACCTTGAATACGCTCAAGAAACATAGGTGATTCTGTTTCAACCTTTCCCGGTGATGGCCTTATGATAAGCTTTCCAAGAGAACAAGCTTTACATGGAAAAATATTTCCTTGAGGGATTTTATGACCCTTCAATGGGTGTTCATGCGTATTTTCAATAATTCTTCGCATCATACTTGAACCTGGATGACCCAATCGATCATGCCACATGGTTAATATTGAAGATTTCATAACTACCGCATTTGACTCAAACACATTTATATGTGTGTAATGCAATCCAGTGGGAAGCATTGGTAGTTTTTCAACTATGTATTTCTTTCCAGATCTATACATAGTGAGTAACATGAATTTCATGTTCCCTTCAGTCATAGACTGAGTCTCGAATCCATGAGAATAAATATCATTGAAACTCAATAAGTTTCGTTTGGATTTTGGCGAAAATAAGGCATTATGTATCGTAAACTTTGTGCCATTTGGCAATACAAAGTTTGCCTTGCCAATTCCTTCAATCAGATCTACAGGACCTGATATTGTATTCACAATGGTTCGTGTTGGTTTTATCATCAAGAAAAACCTTTCATCCTTCAGGATTGTGTGCGTTGTTCCACTATCAAGTATGCACATTTCTTCAATATTAATCCTTTGGTTGACTTTGGCTTTGTCCATTTCAAAGCTTTAAGTAAACAAGAAAATAATAAGATAGATGAAAATGTAGACATATTTTATTACATGTGAGAAAAACATAGTTATGCTTAAAGGAAAACATACATATAACATTAAGAAAATTAAATTAAGACATCGGACCGTTTGGTTTCATTCCCATGGGGTTACACAAGTTCCCCTTTTAGTTCCCACCAGTCATTTTTCCAGTTCTATCATCAAGGAAGTCCTCACTAAGATTATGTTCCCCAAGATGAGTGTACTCGTTCACGGGATCATTTTCAATAAAATTGATCTCATTTGCGTTTGAACAATCCCCAACTGTATCAACATATTCATTGTTGAAATCAGATTCTCCAAGTCGAGTAAACTCATTCATAGGAGTTTGGTCAATATAGTTGACCTCCTTTCCTTTTCCCTTCACGGACTCTTGATAGAGTTTGCATAAGTGTTCAGGGGTTCGACAGGTTTTAAACCAATGCCCTTTACAACCGCATCTAAAACAAGTGGTCTCAGGGCTTTTTAATGAACTTGGACCACCTCCCCTTTTGTGGGAGTTCTCATGGTTCCAGTCATTTTGCTGTCTCCTTTGGTGATAATTGGCGATCTTATGAGGTGGATTATTGGGATAACCACCTCGACCGCGCCCCTAGCCAAAACTACGACCTCGACCTTGTCCTCGTCCACGTCCACGTCCACGACCACGACCTCGGCCTTGCCCTTGACCCTGAAAATAGTTCATGGGTCTATTCTCATTAGAGTTGGCAAAATGTACCTCAGAAAATGTTCTGGAGCCCGTTGGGCGAGATTGGTGGTTCTTTATCAACAATTCATTATTTCTTTCCGCCACTAGGAGAGTACCAATCAGCTCATGGTATTTTTCAAAACCACGTACACGATACTGCTGCTGCAAAGTTACATTTGATGCATGGAATGTAGACAGAGTCTTTTCCATCATCTCAGCATCAGTTACCTTATCTTTACAAAATTTCAAGTGGCTCACAATTTTAATCATCTCAGAATTATACTCACTGACTTTCGCAAAATCTTGGAACCGTAAAGCGGCCCATTTATCCCGATATAAGGGTAGCATCACATCCCTTTGGTGATCAAATCTGTCTTTCAGATTTTTCCATAAATCACTCGGGTCTTTTACAGTGAGATACTCATTCTTGAGATTCTCGTCAAGATGACGACGAAGGAAAATCAAAGATTTTGCCTTATCCACTTTTGATGAGGTATTCTCCACAATGATTGTTTCGTGAAGATCCATTGAGTCCAAATGCGTCTCAATGTCAATTGTCCACGGCATGTAATTCTTTCCAGAAATGTCGAGTGGACTGAATTCAAGTTTTGCGAGGTTTGACATGGTGGTAACTAAAACAAAACAAGTAAATTTTTTTATTAATTCAGGACATACAAGTCTACAAATAATGTAAGGAAGAAAGAGACATACATTGTTACAAGTATTTTTACACAAAAAGAAAATTCATCCGGTGTTAGATCTCCGGTGAAATCAAGAATAGTAAGTACTACAATAATTATTGCAACAAAGACAAGTAGTAATCTAGCAGACATTTTATTGCTTTGGAACTTTTGAGTGTGTTTGAAGTGTGAAGTAGAAGAGATAATGTGATTTAGTGTAGTTGAATGAAAACATATTTATAGGGAAAAAACTAGCCGTTTATAGCCGTTTGTTACCGTTTATTACCGTTGAGCACTATGTTACCGTTGTACATGGGTTAATTCATGCCAAGATTTGATTAGAAGTGTAACACAATTAATTACCATGTGAGGATAGACATGTATAGTATAAATGCTATTTACCATAGGAATGAAGTAGTAAAGTAATTGTAATTCACATCATATTATTTTACGGTGGCTGAGCCTCCCTTGTATAATAATATGATGTTATACAATAACAAGTGATAAACATAAAAGATTATACATGAAGTAAGTAGATTTGTAGTTCACAACACTTTACTATGGGGCGGTAATCCGCACATCATAATAACATGTTGTTATACGTTAAGAAAGTAAAATGAGTTACGTTGTAAGAAGTATTTAAAGTAAAGATAGTTACTTTGCAGATCACAACACTTTACTATGGGGCGGTAATCCGCACATCATAATAATATGTTGTTATACATTAAGAAAGTAAAACAAGTAATGGAATTCTTAGTTTTTTTTATCCAGAAAAACTCAGATATCAACACAATCAGAAAGTTGTGAAAGAGGGAGAGTAGAGCTCCCTTTGAGGTAGTGAACCCCTTATGATATCCAAGTAGAACAGGTAAAGAACTAAGCGGAAGTTTAGAGACAAGAGAGAAAAATATGGTATCTCAATTGGTTAGAACCTCGTGCTGATAACGTGTTATAATTACCTTGGAAAATATAGAGAACTTTGGTACTCGTTGGAACTCAAATGCACTGAAATATTGTAGAGAAGTAGAGAGAAGGAGGAGGTGAAGGTGTATTTGATCCTTCACCCCAACCTCTGTATTTATATTACAAACGGACGCCGCACTTCACTTAAATTCAATCCACAACGCCGCACTTCACTCAAATTCAATCCACAATTTCTTTGGTGTGGGCCCCACATGTGGGACCCACATGGCATGTTTTTTGTTTGGATGTGCATACCATTTGTAATAGTAATGAGATATACACAAACAGTAGTACAGTACTCGTCTAGGCGAAAAATATTGAGGCTAGCACATAATTGTTTTTAATGAAATTGACACTGTCGATCTCAACAAGACCTGCGATGTCAGTGCCGATCTCATTACAAACAGGGCAATTTTAAAACTCACACTCAAAATGTAACGCTCCAAAAAAAATTTTAAACTCCAAAACAGCGTCAAATCGGCCGCACGTCCCCTAAATCATAGATAGAATGCACGAAGCCTCTAGACAGTACATGCATAAATTAAATTTAAAATAAAATGCGATAAAATATAACTTAGATTCATGTAACTTCTTATCTCATAAAACCGCAGCGAACTAGTACGATATTCAAATACTTAAAATGTTTAAGTCTTCCAAAAATTAATTAGAAGTATCTTCACTAGCGTGCCTCTCACTCTTTTTCCCAGTTTAACCATCAATATGTGAAAAACATAAACATGGAAAACATGAGTCCACGGCTCGTGTAAGTAATACAGACCCAACTAGCCGAATCATGAGTGTTGGAAATATTTAAAATTAAACATGATTAACTGAACAAGAAAGTGCGATGAAGTTATAACAAGCTGTATCACAACAATAAGTGAATCGAGGAAATCTTTTCGAAACTTGTACAGTCAGAAGTATAACAGAGCACGATGATTCCAGACATGTATCAGGCAGAATGGCTACACAATCAAATCATGCAAACATGGGTATCGGGACACTAACGCCGTATTTTTTCCTACGACTAGGCAACAAGATACCATACTTTACCCTATGGCTAGGCAACCGGAGCGCTATACTTTGCCCTATAGCGGGGCAACAAGATACCATACTTTGCCCTATGACGGGGCAACATGAATCATGATCCGATTGTGAGTCTTCAGAGGTACAGATATATTGGACATGTAACATGAACGATAAGGATATTACGAGACAGGATGAGTAGTAACATCACGAGATAGGATGAATTGTAAAATTAAATGACGAGACAGTATGAGTTGTAAAATTTCAAGACAAGATAAATTGTAAAGTGGAATGACGAGATAGGATGGATTGTAAAATATCAAGATAATATAAAAAATCCTCTTACCGAGATGAATGAGTTTCAGAAGAAGTCGCACTCATGATCCGAATTTATTTAAGAAAACAAGTTTTTGAGAATAACATGCTTGTCATATAAAATTTACAAAATAAGATTTTGAAAATAACTAGATAGGTCCATATTTACTACCTCGAATCCGCATCACATAACCTCCATAAAATGTATATCAAGCCGAAATCATGTCAAGAATCACCTAGAGATCATATCCAAAATCAAAACAAACTTGATCCCTTAGATTCATAAACTCGCTCTTGATTTCAAATTACAAATTATTCTTGTCCACATGCATAAAACCATCGGACTTGGTTAATTCAGATTCAACGTTCCAACTTCAAATTTATTTTCTAAATTTCTCGGGATGAATAAAAATACGTTCTGCATACTGTTAGAAAGATAACTTCGAGTACAACACCACAGAATTTTAAAACGTCCAATTTGAACACTTAAAACATAAGTTATGACCATTTCGATACATGTTGTCAGATCTGCTAAATTAACAACACATACATCAACTTCAAATCTGATTTATGAACAACTCAAAATGAATCAAATTACAAGTCATATACGGTTGGAAAGATCTTTTTGTCTAGAACAGTATATGATTTGGAAACAGTCGATTCGCATAATAGAAACATATGTTATTTGTATTTGAAAGTCGATCGACAGAACTGTCCAGAATCAGAAAACAGTTTTCAATACTCAACTTCAAAATTATTTTCAGATCAGCTTGGGTTAAATCATAATACGAATATTATATGGTCGGAAAGTTTATTTCGAGTAAAATAACAACAAATCAAGAAATACTTCATTTAAATATCTAAAGCAGAAGTTACGTCAAATTTAAAATCAGTCGTCAGATCTCCCACAAAATCAGCTTTTACATCTTATCTTCAAATTTTATTTGCGAAGAACCTAAGTCGAATTACAAGACGATTTTCATATCGTTCAAAAGCTTGTTTTGAGCCGAATAGTGCAGAACCATCAAAACCATATTTGAATAATTACCGAAAGTCAGGAAGGAAACGAATCAACATATGTAATGCATACATATTGTTTCAAGCTTCCCCAAACTTCATACACTTTGTCGCACCACCATACATATATTTTAACTAAATCAGAAATCAGATTTCTTTCTTTCTTGGATGAAGATTGTAAGACCCTTGTATTTGAAGAAGAATGAAACGAGAAAAGAAACAAGGCAACCGAGAAGGGTTTAGTCGTACAAATAAACTTGATTCATGTATTGATATTAAGAAGATAATAATGATAATTTAATAGGAACAATCAAACAGTTTTCACGACTTTATCTTCCCATTTTAATTTATTAATCCATTTAAATTCATTTTAAATTTTGGGCTATTACACAAAACACGTTAAAATTGAAACACAAACTCAAAAAGAAGGCAAAATTTTCCTATATATATTGTTTTCAAAATAAGCACAAGTTCTTTTTCTCTTTTGTTTTCAAAATAAGCACAAGTTATGCATGATTTACTGCAAATGGCTCTGATTCTGATTCTTCACATATTATTTTTGCTTTCAAACACATTATCCTTGCAATTGTTATTTTTTCCATTTTTGCTTCAGAGCGACTCAACTTTTCTCTAATTGTTTCGGCATGTATCTATTTCTTTTGCCTTCAGGGAGAAAAAAAAATGAAAATTATTATCGCAAAATGGTGTGATTTACTAACTTCTGATTCAGTTTGAGCCTTCAGGGACATGATCCATTTTATGTTTAACTAGATGAAAAACTGTCGAGAGATAAGGAATGGACGATCCACAAACTCGGACAAGATATGTAATTATAGTACTTTTGTATTCGTTCGAGCCTGCAGTGTATGTCAGTTAGGAGGTTTGTATTAGATGAACTTCAAAGTGACCAAGCTTAGGCAGAAACATATACGTTAACCGACAACGATTTTAACTTGGAAGTGATTGATGACACAATGCCGAAGAAGTGCATTCTGATGGTTCAATTTGTGTAGCTAGAAAAAGAACTGCATCTGAGATACAAGGCTTTTGTCAACTTGAAAGGCCTTTGTTAAAACATCACTGGAAATATCCGGCGAGGACCCGAATACTGCATTTGCTATAGTAATGGCTCCAGGGTTCTGGCTGTTGAGAGCTGCAAGGGCTGCAGCATTCCCACTTTCTATGTTTTTCTGGTAGTGGATGAGACCAACCGGGAAAACAAAAACATCTCCCTTGTTGAGCACTTTGGTTATGTGATTGTTGTTCGGGTTTGAGGTCACAAATCCAACCTCAATAGTCCCTTTCAAGACTGTTAACATTTCAGTTGCGCGGGGTGCGTGTGGGGTGGGTTAATGCCTTGAGGTGCAAAGTCAATTCGGACCATCGAAAGGCCTTGCGTGTTCAGTCCTGGAATTTGGACTACGTTTACTGGTGTCACCTTCGACCCGACTGCGTTGGAAGTGTTTCCTTGTTGATGAAGACCCGAGAAAAAGAAATCAGTTGCTTGAACCTTGTCGGGATCGATACAAGCCAACCCATTTACAAATGCTGTTCAAAAGAGAAAATTCATCAGATTGTGTAATCATGTCAAAAAAAATGTACGAGTCCAAGTTTTCAAAAGTCACATACTTGGGCTTGCTGAGTCTCCGACGCAGAAGTCTTGAAGCGGACCATGATCAGATGACACCGTAACTGCAATAGTCTGAAATGTCAGGAATGCGAGCAAGAAAAAGCGATGAGCAGCCATCGAAACGAGCTAACGACTGAGCTTGAAAAGATTATTTGGAGAGATGGAAGATGTGAGTGAAGCATGATAGCTGATGGATCTTTTTTTTTTATAGATGTGCAGGACATTTGAGATTCAGCTGCAGACTGATTGCAAGTCAGGGCATTGTTATTGACGTCCGTCGAGTCACTGAGCTCGACTAAAACGACTACTTCATACTTGTCGTTGTCATCCCAATCCCATCCTTTTCATCATGCAGAGCCGGCAGGCATTTATGTTAACTCAAAAAGAAACTTGAAGTGCATTCTGGATTTTTATTGAATTTATATTTCATATGGAGTCAGACATTTTTGTCGTGTAAAATAGGATTCATGGGCTTATAGACAAAAGACGATTGCAGATGCTCATCTAACAATTTTTCCATTATATGCTTGCAGCTCTTATAATAAATCTTACTCCAGGTGATTGGCAGAATTTCATAATATAAATTGGAAATGGATTAGCAAACATATGGAGGATCAGGGAGACGTTACAAGCCGGCAGATGAGCTTTACAAGTTCAGTCTGAATTGGAAAAACAGTGTATACAAGTCCTTCGGATTAATAGGATCAACTAGTCCCTCTAAGACTATTGATATGAAGGAATTTATGACCTTATAGGAAGGTCTAAAATCATTAACATGTGGTCAACTGTCTCCCAAAAGGATTCGGTATAGTCCAGTCAAATAGTGTCAGTGATAAAATGGTGTCGTTTCGAGAAACAACGCCACGATGTCGTTTCAATTGTCTCTAGGCATGGTGGAATTTTTTCACTCTATATGCATGGTGGATAAGGAAAATATGTATAGGCGAAAGAGGTGTTGGTCGAGTTGGCTTGAACTAGTGGCGAGATGACTCAAAACTCAAATCTAACGTTAAGATGACTCAAAATTAAGCCGAAATAGACTATATGTTTGAAGTTGCTAATGATCGGTCAGACTTCTAGAGCTCACAAAGGCCACATCCTATATCCGTTGAAGATGATCTATAAATGGTCGGAAAGCTTACGCAATGTTCTACAACTTTCGTATTTACATCAACAAAAAATTCAAAAGCTAAGCTGGTGAAAACTACGACTAAAGATGACTGGTTGATCAAAATTTACCGAAACGGAGGGTTTTTTTTTCCAGAAATCAAGAGGGGTCATGGGACCCCCAGGCCCCCTGGAACCGCCACTGGCTTGAACTCTTGACAAATTGTCAAAATGTCAAAGGTTCAACTCACATGTGTTTTTGTCCCGCCTCGATGGTGCGTGGCCTGTGCTCCAAGAGTCGAATATCATATGTACCCGATAAGAAAAATTCTCATACAGTATGTATAAGATGTATTCGAACGGTGATTGATATGTAAAAAAACCCACTATAAAAAAAGGAAAATATGTATAGAGAAATCATAGAATTTAATTCTGACTAGAAATTAAGGTCAATTACGCAACGCTAGAAATCACAAGACATTTAATTCAAACTACGCTTATACTCAAAGCAGAGACGTGATGACAGATTTGGAACTAGCAAACACAAACATTTAGCACCTGTCAAGAACTACTCTAGGCCCATGTCGGGTACATAGCATCTTATGCCGGCACTGCATCCATTCTGGAAGCATCATAAGATGCGTGCAAACCAACGAGCAAATAATATATCAGCAAGATAAGAGTCCACATGCCAAATCTCAGGAACGAAGGACCATCGATTGAGCCCATGATGAACACATTCATAGCGATACTAGCCGATGGTAGCCATGGCAGAAACGGTGCTCCCCATATTTTTGGTTTTTTAGCTTCCTTTACCATAATCTGAAGAACTAGCGTTGACACGAACCAGATAGAAACTGTCACCACATATCCGATCCAACCATCACTGACAGCCCAGTACGCAGATGTTGCTATAGACGACCCAACTATCAAAACCAAGCAGGCTATAACTTTGTTCCTGTCAGAGCTTGAGGTTTCCCCTGACTCGTAGTATCGTCTGACTAACAAAGCCAGTGAAACTAAGGAGAAAATGAATAGAGTGGAAATGGAGAGAAGGTTTGCGAGAACATCAAGGCTTGTGAAGAATCCAACGAGACAATTTGCGATTGTCATGATCACTGTGGCATTGATAGGAGTCCCTGTCCTTTTATTGATGGCAGCGAGAAATGGAGGAGCCATGTGGGTGCGCCCAATGTGCGTGAAATACCTCGCTTGACCAATCAAGTTCGCTAGCAGAACTGTGGTCATGCTTTTAAGTGCACCAAATGCAACGACGTACTTAGCCCATTTCATCCCGGAGGCCTGAAAAGCTACTGTAAACGGCGCGTCTACATCGATCAGTTCATAGGACTGCATAAGGCACAATGTTGCAGCAAGCGCACAATACCCAGTAATAGCAATCATCATGGAGCCTATGAGACCGATTGGGATGTCTCTGCCAGGATTTTTCACCTCTTCGGCGAGAGTAGCAACTCCATCAAATCCTATATAAGCAAAGAAGAGCATGGCGGAAGCTTTTAGAATGCCTCGAACCCCGTGTGGAAGAAAGGGAGAGTAATTTGCAGTGTTGGCCTGAGTCATTCCTGCCACGAAAATAAATATCACCACTCCAATGTGAATGATGGATGCGATTGAATTGAAGAGCGATGACCCCTTTATGCTTAAAGAAGCACCAATGCAGATTATAACCGAGACTGCAACAGCAATCGGGTCCAAATGCCCAAAATCATCCGAAAACGAAGACACATTAATCCGAAAGTCATTAGGACTGTGGTTGCACAATGTAGCGAAATACGAAGTCCACGCCCTCGCCACACCTGCTCCCGAGACAATATACTCGAACAGAATATTTCCCGCTGCAATGTAGGCCACAAAATCACCAAGCTCAACTCGAAGATACGCGAATGATCCTCCAGCAACTGGAAGCTCAACCGCGAACTCTGTATAACACAAAACAGACAACAATGCTGCAATGCCTGATATGAGGTATGACAAAACAACAGCAGGGCCAGCACCGTTCCGAGCTGCTTCGCCAGTCAAAACAAAAATCCCAGCTCCCATGATTGATCCAACTCCAAACCACATTAAATCCCACCAATTCAAATTCTTCTTCATCTCATGCTGGCTACGTTCGCGCATCTCGTGCATCTCTAGATGGTCACTGGAGCGAGTCAGGATTCGATCCTTGATTCTTTCCTTCGTGCTGGCCAATGCTTTGACGTAATTTCCCCAACTCTGGAATGACTCTTCAGGTAAGAAATCATCTTTGGTGCATCCGCATGTTGTCCGTCGCTTGACTCCATTGCTGTCACTCTCGCCACTAGTCACCATTGCTTGTTGCTGATGGAAAGATCAACAGAGAATGTCAGTCAAGTGTAGGCGTGTGGCATCAACAGAACGAGAGAAAATAACGGCAGAAATCGTTCTTTGGGTTGGTACGGATTGAAACCCTAGCTAATGACAATTATATAGATGGACAAAGCGAATCAGTTTAAAATAAAGGGTAAATTACAAAAATATAATTTGGACTATCATCCGATTTTAAATTAGGTATCAGATTTTTCAATTTAGTGACTTTTGCATCCATTTGCATACATCTTGTCTTCGAATTCGATTTTTTTGAGGAATTTTAAGGTCGAAAACTTATGAATTTGGTTACATGATTAACTAATTTGGTCAAATTAATTTTTTATCGTGATTGGAGATATGATTAATTGAATGAAACATGTGTGAATTGATGTAAAAATCACTAAATTGAAAATTGAAAAAAAATCCGATACATAATTTGAAATCAAACTTGCAATTTAGGAATGATAGAATATGTGTGAAACATGTTTTTGTAATTTACTCTAAAATAAACAAAAGAATTGTTGGAAAGAGTCAAATTTAGCAGCCAGAATAGATGCTTACAATTTGACCAAGCGCACTAAGAAGGAGATTTTTAGCAGTTGTCGATCAGCATCACATGCTATTCATATCAATAGTTTATAATTAAATAACTTTCTTAGCATGCATTTTGTGATAGACTTTGAAAATTAAAATATGAGGAGTGGAGATATATTAAATATATAATTGTTTTCAGGATATTATACTGATTTGAATTCTATTATGTATACATTGATTTATTAATTTATTATCAATATAAACTGTTATATTTGTTAGAGAATGTATTATTTTCATCAGATATTCATTGCATATATTCTTTATATTCTTTCATTATTGTGCTTACCATACACATCTATCCTGTACTGTATATATTGACATATCAATATTCTGTACCATACACATATCAATACACAATTCATATTCTTAACATGGTAACAATATTGCTAAAAGTATCAATTAAATTTTCGACCGCACGCCTAAAAAGTCTTGATCGAATGGTTCTAATTCTTGACAATCTCTCGTCCGCCCTGGCGGATCTTGCAAATGGATTTACATGTCGTCTTGGGTGGGCTTCAAATTAATGTTTGTGAGTTTCAAGATAAGAGTGTCTTATGACCTGTTAAGTGTAATTGTATAACTCGTGTATGAAATGTGAAAATTCATGATAAATAAAATTTCGGCCCACTGAATAAACGCTATGTCTATTAAGGTCTTGAAGTTGGACGGATACAAAAGAGGGCAACTTAAAAAGGGAGACGACCTACCTAAACCATCGAATTAATAATGTTTTTTTTATAAGAGAGAATCAATTCGATGAGTGAAAATGCAGAAATAAAATCACTAAAGTTGATTGAAAAGGGGAAACGATGAAAAATAAAATAAGGTGGAATCAGGTGCTGACAGGGCCATACCATAGCTTCCAACAACCAGCACTTTCCTCACAGTACTGAAATTGTCAACATCCTTTAAATTCGTAAGAAATCTATTTTTCGCATTACTATCTTCAAACACTCATCATTAGAGAATCAAATTGCGACTCCTCAACCAGCCAGGGAACAAAATGAAATTAAAAATAAAAACAGTGAGCATATAAAAGACATAAACTTTGAATGAAGAACAAAAAAAAACCCCCCTTTTCTCCAACTTGTTGCAGACAATTAAACAGAATGCAGCATCAGATGAGAAAGCAGCAGCAACTTGTAGGTGTTGGTTACCTTTGGCCAGGGGGCGTTCACTTCACTTCCAGCAGAAAGCTTTCTACTTTACAAGGGTTTTGATTGAAATTGCATGAGTAAGAAGAATCAAGAACGGTTCTCAAAAAATAATTATATCTGTAGCAGCTTTGATGAGTAGTAATAATAACTCAACAGTGACCAGTCTTAATTAATCAACATCACAATGACATAAATGAATCTGTGTGTGCATCAAGGTACGTTAAAAGGTGTAGACTCTGGATGGGAGGATAGAGAGAGAGCTATTACAATTTACACATGTCAAATTTATCAACGAGTATCATTTCCAGCCAATTTATTACCGTAGTATCTTGCAGCCCATACATGTGAATTACAACTCAAAATTACTCAACTGGCCTCAATCGCAACAAGCTCAGACATGCTATGACTCTCTTAAGTAACCTACAAAAAAAACAAGCCTTGCTAATAGTGTTTGATGTAAAACTCACGGGAAGCCATGTATGATTTTTTTTTTTGATACAAGACAAGGAGACTAAACATGACTCGCCTGGGAAAGAACACAACAAACCGTAGACACCACGGGAAGCAACACAACAAATAAAGCTGTACAAGGACTACAATAGACAACACAAACAATCAACACAACAATAACCGACAACAGTACCAGCTATCGGTCGATGACAAGCATATTTTTAACCCTTTATAGTTGTCAAGTTATATGTTTTAGGGGTCAAGTTGCAGTCAAACAAAATTTATAAACCTTGGTAAGCCAAGGGTCGATCCAAGGAACAACGTGTGTGAGTATTAGCTAACAAGTAACCTATTTAGCTATTCCGATTAACAAGAGGTTTTTGTGTGAACGAAAACGCAAAAATTAAATGCAGAAAAATAAAGATTTTGATTTGATCAGAGAAAGAATCCCAGAATCAAACTTCACCCGTGCCAACCCCACTAATCATGCAATCATATCACGTAGATTCATCATGCTATCGAATATGGAAATAAACCAAAATAACACTAGACAAGCCGCCCCATCCACGGATCATTGTCTAGATTAATCTCAATCGTTGAACGCCGCCCATCCACAGATTATCAACGATCTCGATTATTAAACTCAGGGTTTTTCAGACAAAAGTCAACTTTCCTATTAATTCATGTACTACCATTGTTGCTACCATGACCTAATATCAATTTCATACAATCCGGTTAATACCTAGGACCCATTCATCTTTTGGTAATTAACCTGAATACGTTCTAGCATGCAAACATCTCATTCAATGTAAAACTTGCAAGAACGATAAAATTAAGCACAATGAAATTGAATATTCGAATTGCATTAATGAAAAATGTTTAATTGATCACACGAAGAGTTTGGTACAAGGCACGGGATCCGTAGGATCCCAGACTAAGGAAGACTACTCACTATTCATGGTAAGTAAACCACAAATAGTGTAATAATGGAAATTAAGGACGAGATAACCGTAGTGACGATGAAGCTCGTTGAATCCTCAATCTCTCGCGATGTTCTCCGTCTTCTCTCCCAAGTTAGGGTTTTCTCTTTCTCAATTCAGGCGTCCTTAAAACACTCTGGTCGTTGCCCTTTTATAGCCCAAAAACTGATCAATTCCCAAAAAGGACCAGAATTTGCCAAAAATAGATTAGGAAATAAGATGATAAATCTACCTTTCAAAGGTGCCGTGACACCCGTGACACTTGAACACGTCACGGCCTGCCCAAAAGTCACTAAGCTGAAGAGGTGCCGTGACACGCATGGCCAAAAGTTATTGAGTCGAAAGGGTGCCGTGACACCCGTGACACCAGAAGGATGTCACGACATGTCACGGCCTGGGCGAATATCCACTGAGTTGAAAGGGTGTCGTGACACCCGTGACACTAGGAGGCTGTCACGGTAGTCATGGCCCACATGTTGGCGCAGAGCTCTTTCTTGGCCTTTTTTGTTGATCTTTCCGTTCTTTTAGTACTTCGAGCCAAAGAGCGATGCTATGTCTTTTTGCCCTGAAACACTCAAGGAAGACATCAATAAGAGACAATTTGCAGGGAGAACAAGTGATATCCTTCATCGAATGCAGTGAATAATTAGTCAAAATATCGGCTGATCAAAACACTCCACACTTAGTATTTGTTCATCCCGAACAAATGTCGAACAAGTGGCAGAATAAATACTCAAGTGAATGTAATGCTCAACGACCATAAGTTTCTAAGTTACCCACTCAAGTGTCATGTGATCAATTCTAACTAAAACGAAAACAAAAAGATAACTCACTGTCGTAGAGGACACAAATGCATTTAGCATATGCATCAAGCCTTTAAACCTCTAGGCTGCCCTAGTAGGACGAGTATAGTCTCGTGGAGGTTTTCAGGAATGGGACTACATACAAATCCCATGTACAACTAACTAACGTGCATGCATGAGATGATGCTCAACGAGTCATAGTAAAATCATGTCATACCTCGGATTCATCGTATTACCTCGACATCAAGTCAAACATCTTCATCAAAGTTATCAGACAATCATAGATTAAACAGGTTATGCATTCAAACGGTCAGTACACACGGCTAGCAAGCGACTAATCACATGTTCTAAATAGTTCTATGGCAATGTATTAAGAACATGAACAGTTACACAAAACATGCTCACCGCTCACCTATGCTATCTAGGGATAGTCCACAGGCTCTTGGCGCAAAGCTCATTCTCAAGTGCCAAGGACTAGGCAGTGACCCGTAAGAGAAGAGGAGCCTGGCTTAAGAATTTTCTGAAAAATAGTATGAAAATCATATCAAAATTTTAGTCACGAGGATCGTCCCATAGTTTCTAATACATGAATTCTCAAGACAAGTCATGACTGCACCCAATGAAAAGGTGGAAATACACTACATCAAACAAAAAGGGGGAGAATTTTTTTTCCGTACACAATGGGTGACTTTTCTCACTTTGCCCTTGGTATTTTTTTCTCTCACAAAAATAACTATGCTTGGGGAACGACTTTTCACCCTCTTTTGAAAATTCAGAACTTCGTTCTTGATTGAAAATATATTGCCCTATTTTTTTCTAACTCCACACTTAAAACTTGACATAGTGTATAAATAGAGGCGGGTGCATGCAAATCACAACGAGTATAGAGAAACACATACTAGTACTAAGGTCACCTAGATAAAGAGATGTAATTTAAGTTTTTGACATTTTGTACTGGTGCCTACTAATATCAAGTCTCAAACATGCTTCAAGAAATACGTAAAACCCGTGATAGGCAAAGGCTAGCAATGATACTGATACGAGAGAATACACACACGAATAAAACTATTTCAAGTCCTTGATGAGCCGTATTTATACGACTCATCGAGTCAACTAAACCCACCTTAAATGACACTTGGTCCTAAGAACACTTACTTGTTAAGGTCGTTTTGCATTTTCAGGCATTTTGGGAGTCTAAAGAGGAATCGAGCTTAAAAAGGGCGTTTTGTGCCAAAAAGGATCACAAGTAATTTCTGGCCAAGCCGGGTCCGAGAAACTTCACTCGGGCGCCGAGAGTCGCTACCAGACCTGTCCGAGGCCCGCGTCCGAGAATTATCGGTCCTCGCCCAGGCCGCACCCGAGAGAGTCCCAGGCCGCGTCCCAGCTCACCTACCAAGCTATCTAGCACTGAATTCAAGTTGCCCAGGCAAACAAGCTGATCTGATGAATCCACCTCGAGCGAAGTGATCAAAATGGCAAATAAGGTCGACAATCTCGGAAGACCAAGGAGAACGCCCGAGCAGATTGGCAGTTGGCCCAATTCCAAAGCAAAGGGGCGCGCTGATAGGCACCGAAACCAAGTCGCTCAACCAAACCAGCTAATCTGGAAAATCTGGCTCGACCAAGTTGTTTGAAATGCCCAATAACTTGGACAATCTCACTTCCCAGGCAAAACGCCCGAGTGGAACCAGCTCAAGCCCGCTCAAGGCCAAACTAGGGCAAATCTGGCCATTTTGGGATTCCGGCCAGATTCCGGCACTTCGACCATTAGGCTTAGAATTGCCTCAGCATTCCGAATCCGCGGTCCAAAAGCCAAAGACCTCTGACCAAAATTCCGGCCAAACTCCGGTCAAACTCTGGCCAAACTCCGGCCAAGCTCCGGTCAAGCTCCGACCAAGCTCCGACCAAGTCCAACCTGAACCGAGGGTTACCCTTTGGCTTCAACCAAAGTCAATTCGGTTGGCTCCAACTAGTTCAAGGTGGTTGGCCTTTGGGTAGAGCCAAGTTCAAGGCGGTTGGCCCTTGGGGAGTGACAGCACGTCGTTGTGCGCTGCAAAATTTACATTTATAAGTTCCACTACTGTGGCCTTACTATTGGATTAGTAAAGCGGTAAGTAGGGGTCGAACCCAAGAGAGTCAGTGTGGAATAGTTGTTCTTGAAAATAGAAAAGAAAGTAAATACAATTGGGTTTTTTGGGTTGTTTTTAGACAGAAAGTAAATTGTGGAAACAACCGAGTTCAATATCAACCGTACAACATACGTTTTGGTTTGTCGCACGTTGTGTTTCAAGCGCAATACGTGCCAAAATATATGTTTGATTGATGCTGAAAACTGCTGTAATGAAGGAACTGAAAGTAAAGGTGCGAAAAGTAAGTGCGGAAAATAAAGACTGAAATGTAAATTGCTGAAAGTAAAGAACTGAAAGTAAAGTGCGTAAAAGTAAAGACTGAAAGTAAAGTTCGTAAAGTAAATTGCTTGAAAGTAAATGACAAGAAAGTAAAGTGCTGATAAGTAAGGACGAAAGATATTCAGTCTAGGGTCTCTACTTGTGAGACAACCATCATAGACGTCAAATGATCTTACTTTGTGTTCATAAGTGTGGGTTTATTCCATTTCAAGACATAAACCCTAAAGTAAGGCCATTTCAAGCACTTACACCACAATTCACTCCAAAATCAAGACATAGACTTCTAGTTCTAGCTAGACTAATACTCCATTGCAAGATATATTAGCCTATGTGCAGCCACTTGATCTCTCATTTCCGATCAACCAAGCAACTTAAAGAGGGTTTAAACCACTCGGAAAATCTTTGCCATTTCAAGCATCCACTTAACCTTGTTGTTCAAACCGAATGTATAGCACAAGAACTAGTTGACACACAAAATAGCATTAAGTTCAAGTCTCAAGATGCATACACAAGTATGAACACCCTTTGACCGAATATGCTTTAGCTACTTGTATTCATGTCAAGGAATACAAGCACCATACTTACGAAAGTAAAGGAAAACAAGAAAAAGTGACCGAGAGCTTTTGTAACCGAAAACAACAAGAAAGTAAAGGGAAAGCCGTGGCTTTGACAACAAAAGTAAGGAAGGCTTTAGCTACTTATATTCATGTCAAGAAATACAAGTAGCCGTGACCTTATCAAGACAAGAAAGTAAAGGAGAGGAGCTCCAAATCAAGAACAAGACAAGGGAAAGTAAAGTGTGCTTACTGGAAAGTAAGAGCTTGAAGCTCAAGAACAAGTGAAGAAAGCTTTGGAAATCAAGAACAAAATGAATAACATGAACAAGTAAAATGTAGAGAGGTTTTGGTATTGAATTTTGGAGAAGAGAGATAAGCTCTCAACTCCCTAATGTAGTCTACATGATTCTAAGACCAAGAGGTCTTTATATAGAGGAGCTAAACCGACTTAGGGGAGGAGATAAGTATTGGCTTTGAAAAATATCCCAAAAGGAACTTGGATAGGAAGAAGAGAAGAGCCAACCACTTGGCATCCCACTTGCACCTCCTCCAACCGACTTTGGCACTTGTTGAAGCCAAAGGGCAACTAGCTTGAACCTTAGTTGAGCCACAAGCCAACCGACTTGAACTTGGTTGAGGCAAACCGGATTCCAAAACCAAACCGAAATGAATAGTAGAAGTTAACCGGAATATAGGGAATTCAATTTTTGGTTGGAACTTCTTGGCCGGAACTTGGTTGGACTTGGTTGTGCTTGGCCTGAGCTTGATCGGAGCTTGGTCGGAGTTGGCCGGAATTTGGCTGGAATTTTGGCCGGTGGTCCTTGGCTTTTGGACAGTGGATTTTGAACGACAAAGTCATTCTAAGACGATCTCAAGAAGGGTGCTAAGCCAGATTCTGCCCGGAGCATGGTCAAAATCCCAAAATAGTCAAAATTGCACTAGTTTGGCCTTGATCGGGCTTGAGCTGGTTCCACTCGGGCGTTTTGTCTGGAAAGTGAGATTGTCCGAGTTGTTGGGCATTTTAAACACTTTGGCCAAGCCAGAATTGCCAGATTCCATGGTTTGGTCGAGAGACTTGGTTTTAGTGCCTATGCGCGCGGGGCCTTTGCTTTGGAATTGGGCCAACTGCTAATCTGCTCGGGCGTTTTCCTTAGTCTTCCAACATTGTCCACCTTATTTGCCATTTTGATCACTTTTCTTGTGGTGGATTCATCAGATCAGCTCGTTTGCCCGGGAAACTTGAATTCAGTGCTAGATAGCTCGGGCGTGGCCTGGTTTTCTCGGCGCTGGCTCTCGGACTCTCGGGCGCAATACTCGGATGCGTCTGTCTTTCTCGATCTCGAACGCAAGCGTCCATCTTTTCTCGGACGGCCCGGCTGAAGTTCTCGGCGCGCCCGGACGTGTCCTGCGTTCTCGGTACTGGCCTGGGCTCTCTCGGTCCTGGGTGAATTTCCTCGGGCCATGGTTGTGACTTCTCGGCCTGAAATGCTTGGTGTGCTTTTTGGGCATAAATCTCCCCTTTTGGGCATGTTTCCTCTTTAGACCCCAAAATAGCCTATATACACAAAAAGGCATTAACAAGCACTTGTTCGTATGATCAAGTGTCTAATTTGGTGGGTTTAGCTGATTCGATGAATCATATAAATACGCGCTATCAAATACCCCCACACTTAATCTTGTTCATCCCGAACAAGTGTAGTCAATAAGAGGAACAAAAACACCCTAAGTCCTAGATGTGAATGTGAGATGCAAAACTAGACTTCACCTTGGCATGCATAGCTTACTTGCTTCCAAACGAAATCATGCTGACATATGAAAGTAACTAGATACTTGTACCTTTGAACCGAGATGCAAACCAATTTGGATGATTGGGAGATAGTCCTTTTTAGGCCCTTGAACTGCACTCTCAGATTCGAGCTTACTATATGGTTATGTTACTTGCTTCTTCTAGCACGTGATTGATTCGGGCTAATGGGTCGAGCTATTTTTCTTTGTTTGCGTGGTTGGACAGCTTTTGTAGTGATTTGGCCTTCGGCCTTTGATTTGACTCTTTGAGTACTTCACTTTTGCTTCGGTTTGGTTTCACCACTTTGGCTGAATTTTCTTTCTCTGAGCTTTACTCTTTTGATGAGATTTGCATGTCCATTTTCTTCACTTTTGGGAGGTCCAATCATCGCCCGAGAGCATATGGAAATACCTCCCCGCTCTTTCTCATCCTTGCCCTTTTCGCGCGGGTCAAGATGAGGGTCGCTCATCTCTTTTCCCGGCTACTTTGGACTAGAGAATGGACGGGTTGATTCCCGTCCCACCTCTTGCATAGACGCTACATGGCGGAGTCCACTCTTTACCAAGAAGCCCGAAGTGCTAGCCTCCACGATCTTCACATAACCGTATAGTAAGGATCCGGTCCCTTGAGTGCTTGTCAAGCCTCTCTAGGGCATTTCTTTCAACTCCTCATCCTACATTTATCTTGGCACACAAGGACAAATATAAAGTTAAATTCGCATGTTCTTACACAATTTAGATTTCACAAGGAAATGCATGAATCGGATCTATCTATTTTCACATCATGAAAGTGTATATTTTCAAAAAGTGTTGACTACTATGTGCAATAACTACTATGTGCAAATACTACTCAAATACCCCCACACTTTTGAACGAAGCCGTTCCTCACGGAACGACTTAGTTCAAAACACAAAATATAAGTAAAACGAAAGGAGGTGAGTTTTAAAAAAATCGACATACAAAAATAAAACTGAAAAAACTGAATATGCCGGGTTACCTCCTGGCGAGTGCCTTTGTTTAACGTCGTTGGCTCGATGATACCTCAATCATAGATCATAAGTTGGGATCCCATGGGCGTTTGAGGTCGAACTTCTTCTCGGCTGCCCTTTTTCTCCGCCCAAAGAACTCAAGGAGTGATGTGTTCGGTTCTAGTCTCCATTGGTCCGGCGGGTTCTTTTCCACATACAGCCGAGAAGATGAGGCTCCCTTGACCATAGCTGTTGGTCCATTGAGCCGTGGCCTTGTGTTCCTCCTTCCGGGCTTCCATTCCTTTGGGCCATGCCTTCGTCGCTTCTTCATGTTCGGATGGTTAGCACCTTTGCAAGTTTGGAAGTTCAGCATTGTGCCATCAACCATGGGTGACATCAAGCATGTTCCCATGTGAAGCCTCTTCTTTGTGGCAGCTACGAATGGTCGTCTTGGAACGAGTGAGTTTTCCGAGCCGCTTTGTTGAGTCGTGGTGAATGAGCGCTCCATTATTGGCTTTTCTTGCCCTTGGTTTGCCTCCAACTCCCCTTGCACCTCATCATCATTGATTCCATGATCTTCGGTGGCTATGATCTGCATAAAACATGAAGGGTTAAGTTGGGGCTTCTCGGCCATGAGGACCGGAACTTCTGTTAGCTCGGCAGTGAGGACTGTGTTAGACTCGGGTGGTTCGGCAATGAGGTCCGGGACCAGCGTGATTTCCTCGGGCAGATTAGTGATGAGGACCGGGACTGAATTGGGCAGTTTTTCTTCTAACTCCCAGGGGTAATCTGAGTGGAGCTCTTCTTCAGGCAACCATGCTTCCTCATCATCGTCATTTATATGGTCTCCGGGGGCAATCTTACAGAGGTCCGGGTCTGATTTGGGTAGTTTGGCAGCTAGGTCCGGGTATGTCTCGGGTAAATCGTCAGTTAAGTCCGGGACTTCCTCGGACAGATTGGAAATGTGTACCGGGCCAGATTCGGGTAGTTCGGTAGTGAAGACCGGGACTAATTTTGGCAGCTCGGTAATGAGGACCCAGCCTACCTTGGCTGGTTCTTCTTCGGTCATCCGCAAGTCCTCATCCTCTGTCGGCTCCGTGGGCTCTATTGTAGGCTCTTCTTTGATGACCCTTAGATTGAGCATCTCATTGATCCCGTCGATGTTGGCCTGGATTTGGCGCATCGTGTTGGCTAGTTCTTCGCGCCGCATGGCCTGATCTTGTCTTGACCTCTCGGCCAAATCATCTATTAAGTTCCAAAGATCATTCATGGTTAAGTTCATCACCGAGCCTCCCGCTGCATCATTTAGCCAATTCCACTCATGTGGCTTCATCCCACCGAGAAACCTTTGAAGAAGATCGAAGTTGGTGAATCCATGGTGCGGGCAGCTCGTCACAAGGGAGTCAAAGTACGACAAGTACTTGACAGAGCCTTGTCGTGAGGCAATGTGCAAAATTAATTTATAAGTCCACTACTTGTGACTTCACTATTGGGTAGTCAAGCGGTAAGTAGGGGTCGAACCCAAGGGAGTCAGTGTGGAATGGTTGTTCTTAAAAAAGAAAGAAAAAAATGAAAGTAAATACAGATTGGGTTTTATGAGTTTTTTAGACAGAAAGTAAATTGCGTAAAAGTAAAGGTACTGAAAGTAAAGTGCGAGAAATTAAAGTGCTGAAAGTAAAGACTGAAAGTAAATTGCGTAAAGTAAAGTGCTGAAATGTAAAGGGTACTGAAAAGTAAGCATTTGATATTGAGACTGAAAGTAAAGTGACAAGTGATATTTTGATTAATGGAAGGATTCGGTTTAGGGGCCTTGTATCACAACTCGTTCATCATTGACCTCTAATGATCGTTCTAAGTGTTCAAAGATGTATCAAGGCCATTTCTAGCACTCGACTTGCCACACCGTCTAGTCCTTTTCAAGACATAGAGCACTTGTTCTAGATAGGCTAATTCCTCCTCTCGAAGTATCTTAGCCTATAGGCATCCACTTGATCAATCATTTCCGATCAACCAAGTGGTGTTTTAAAGAGGTTGAACTCCATGGAAAAAGCTTTGCTCTTTCAAGCCTCCACTTAACCATGTATGTTCACGAACCCCATGGAAGAGTTTTGCTCTTTCGAGCCTCCACTTAACCATGAATGTTCTAACCTAGTATATGGCACATAGAACACGTTTGAACACAAAGAAGCACTAAGAAAAGGGTCTAAAATGGTTGCATGATACAAGCACACCCCTTCAACCGAATGAAGGGTTTAGCTACGAGTATCCATGGAAGAGGATATCATAGCTAAGTGCACAAAAAAAGTAAAGGTTTTCGGTTTTTGAAAGACAAAGAAAGTAAAGTAAGGTTTTGGAAAAGAATACTCAAGAACAAACAAGAGTAAAGAGAGTAAGAGAGCTTTGGTTTTGGACAAGATCAAGAACACTAAAGAATACTCAAGAATACTCAAGAACCAACAAGAGTAAACTCAAGAACACTCAAGAACAAGAGAGAAGTTGGAGCTTTTGGTATTGAAATGGTGAAGAAGAGAGATAAGATCTAAACTTCATAATATGTATTACATGAGCCAAGCCCTCTATTTATAGGCAAGGGAGACTTGGAGACTAAGTTTGGCAATGTAAATATCTCAAGAACAAAGGCATTTGATTGGTTGACCCATGTGCCACCCACATGGGTTGTGAAGAGGATAAGAACCTCCTCACTTATCTTTGCCTCCTCCAACCACAAGCCTCCACAAGCCAACCCACATGCACTCCATCCCCTTGTACATGGCTGCGCCACCTGCAGCTGGCTGAGTGGTGCCACGTGGCCACCACTTGCTCCACTTGAAGAGGTGTCTCCTCCAAAGGACAACCGGCCATGAATAGTAAAGCCAACCGGGAAATAAGTAGTTTGGATTTAGTTGGATTACCCGGAATGTGGCCGGAGCAAGAAATGACCGGAGCATGGTGGCAAGGATATGAGCTTGATCGGAGCATCGCCGGAGGTTCGCCGGAATATGGTCGGAATCTGACCGAAGCTTTGGCCGGAGCTCCTTGGATTTTGGAGAGTGTATTCTGAATGAAAAAGTCATTCTAAGATGATCTCAAGAAGAATGCTAAGCCAAATTCTGCCGAAACATGGTCGAAATCCTAAAACGGCCGAAATTGCCCTTGTTTGGCCTTGACCGGGCTTGAGTCCTCGGCATTGTGTTCACAGCTTTTTGGCGATGGTTCTAGCATTTTGAAGTTATTTTAAGATGAATGCTCGAGCTAGATTTGCCGGAACGCATTCGGAGAGTGGTCGTGGCCAGATTTGAAGTTTTGCTCGGGCGAAGGCCTTGGTCGGGACCGGGCGCTTGTCTC
The DNA here is from genome assembly GCA_033675215.1 of Rhodiola kirilowii. NCBI lineage: Eukaryota > Viridiplantae > Streptophyta > Magnoliopsida > Saxifragales > Crassulaceae > Rhodiola > Rhodiola kirilowii. The sequence goes on from CM066201.1 coordinate 9,246,556, forward strand.
GGGCGTGCTCGGGCGTTGTCTCGGGCGGGGACCTGGTTTTCTCGGTCGCGGGCCTCAGTCAGGGATCTGTCTTTCTTGGTCACGGGCCCCGGGCGCGCTCCTCATTCTTTGGTATTCGCTCTCAGTACGCCCGGTAGCGGTTCTCGACACGCCCGACACTGGTTCTCGGGCGCGCCCCAGGGCGATGCCCAGGCGCGACCTGGTTTTCTCGGTCCCCGACTGGGTCTTCTCAGGCCTTGGTCGAATTTCCTCGGGCCTTGGCTGGCCAGAAGTGACATGGCATGCTTTTTGGCACAAATCTCCCTTTTAAGGCGTGTTTCCTCTTTAGACCCCAAAATAGCCTATATATACAAAAATGCATTAACAAGCACTTGTTCGTATGACCAAATGTCTAATTTGGTGGGTTTTGTAGTACTTTATGAATCATATAAATATGCTCCATCATACTCGTCCAATGTTTCGTCCCGGGATTGCTTAAGGTTGATGATCTTCTCGCGGACTTCAAGTTCGAAAGATGGTGGGGAAAATTCCTCATTGTTCCAAGGCTCGCTTTCGTAGTACAACGACATGGCAAACTACAAAATAAAAGAAAAACAAATAGAACAACTATTCCGATTTCACGACTCTCCGGCAACGGCGCCAAAATTTGACAGCACGTCGTTGTGCGCTGCAAAATTTACATTTATAAGTTCCACTACTGTGGCCTTACTATTGGATTAGTAAAGCGGTAAGTAGGGGTCGAACCCCAGAGAGTCAGTGTGGAATAGTTGTTCTTGAAAAGAGAAAAGAAAGTAAATACAATTGGGTTTTTTGGGTTGTTTTTAGACAGAAAGTAAATTGTGGAAACAACAGAGTTCAATATCAACCGTACAACATACGTTTTGGTTTGTTGCACGATGTGTTTCAAGCGCAATACGTGCCAAAATATATGTTTGATTGATGCTGAAAACTGCTGTAATGAAGGAACTGAAAGTAAAGGTGCGGAAAGTAAGTGCGGAAAATAAAGACTGAAATGTAAAGTGCTGAAAGTAAAGAACTGAAAGTAAAGTGCGTAAAGTAAAGTGCGTAAAAGTAAAGACTGAAAGTAAAGTGCGTAAAGTAAATTGCTTGAAAGTAAATGACAAGAAAGTAAAGTGCTGATAAGTAAGGACGAAAGATATTCAGTCTAGGGTCTCTACTTGTGATACAACCATCATAGACGTCAAATGATCTTACTTTGTGTTCATAAGTGTGGGTTTATTCCATTTCAAGACATAAACCCTAAAGTAAGGCCATTTCAAGCAATTACACCACAATCTACTCCAAAATCAAGACATAGACTTCTAGTTCTTGCTCGACTAATACTCCATTGCAAGATATATTAGCCTATGTGCAGCCACTTGATATCTCATTTCCGATCAACCAAGCGACTTAAAGAGGGTTTGAACCACTCGGAAAAGCTTTGCCATTTCAAGCATCCACTTAACCTTGTTGTTCAAACCGAATGTATAGCACAAGAACTAGTTGACACACAAAATAGCATTAAGTTCAAGTCTCAAGATGCATACACAAGTATGAACACCCTTTGACCGAATATGCTTTAGCTACTTGTATTCATGTCAAGGAATACAAGCACCATACTTACGAAAGTAAAGGAAAATAAGAAAAAGTGATCGAGAGCTTTTGTAACCGAAAACAACAAGAAAGTAAAGGGAAAGCCGTGGCTTTGACAACAAAAGTAAGGAAGGCTTTAGCTACTTGTATTCATGTCAAGGAATACAAGTAGCCGTGACCTTATCAAGACAAGAAAGTAAAGGAGAGGAGCTCCAAATCAAGAACAAGACAAGGGAAAGTAAAGTGTGCTTGCTGGAAAGTAAGAGCTTGAAGCTCAAGAACAAGTGAAGAAAGCTTTGGAAATCAAGAACAAAATGAAGAACATGAACAAGTAAAATGTAGAGAGGTTTTGGTATTGAATTTTGGAGAAGAGAGATAAGCTCTCAACTCCCTAATGTAGTCTACATGATTCTAAGACCAAGAGGTCTTTATATAGAGGAGCTAAACCGACTTAGAAGAGGAGATAAGTATTGGCTTTGAAAAATATCCCAAAAGGAACTTGGATAGGAAGAAGAGAAGAGCCAACCACTTGGCATCCCACTTGCACCTTCTTGATCAGTCGATGTTCTGACTGATTATTCACTACATTCGATGAAGGATAACGTTCATTCTCCCGGAAAATTGTCTATATTTGATGTCATTCTCTAGTGTTTCAGGTAAAATCGACATATCATCGCTCCTTGGAGCCAAAGTGTTGAAAGAATGGAAAGATTGATCGAAAAAGCCGAAAAACCAAAGTTATGCCCGAACAGCCCGTTACAGCCGTTACACCTTGGATTGTAACGGGTGTAACCACCTCCTTTTTCCCAGAGATATCAAGCATGCCCGTTACAGGCCTCAGCAACCGTTACACCTTGGATTGTAAAGGGTGTAACGGTCTCAATTTTATCAGAGATTTTGGCTCTGCTCGTTACAGTCGTTATAGGCTCGGCTGTAACGGGACCGTCGGCATGGCTATTTTACAAGTCGTTTCTAAAATCTAATTTTGGGCTTTTCAGCCTGTTTAGACGGTCTATATAAGGAAACAAGACCAGAATAGACAGAGTGCTGTTATTTTGGAGAAAAATCCTAACTTGGGAGAGAAGACAGAGCTTTCAGCGTGAGGATCATCGAGCTACACCGCGTCTTTACGGTTTACTCATTTCTTTCTTCCCATATACACTGTTTTTGGTTAACTACCATGAATAGTGAGTAGTCTTCTTAATTCCGGGATCCTACGGATCCCGTGCTATGTAACCCTAACTCTCATGTGATCAATTGAAGTTTATTATTTATGCAATTCGATTATTCAATTTCATTGTGTGCTTAATACTATCGTTCTATGCATGTATTTACATCAAAGGGTATGTTTGCATTGGTAGAACGTATTTAGGTTATATGCCGAAAGGTGGATGGGCCCTAGGGATTAACCGGATTACATGAAATTGATGTTAGGCCATGTTTACATGAACTAATAGGAAAACCTTTAGTTTAATAAATCGAAATCGTTGATAATCCGTGGATGGGCGGCGTTCGACGATCGAGATTAATCTAGACAATGATCCGTGGATGGACGGCTTGTCTAGTGTTTTTTCGATTATATTCCATATTCGATAGCATGAATAATTAACGTAGAATGATTGCTTGATTAGTGGGGTTAGCACGGGTGAAGTACGGATTCTGGGATTCTTTCTCTAATTTAAACACAACCATTTATTTTCTGCAATTTATTTTCTACTATTTAATTTCTGAAATTTACATCACAAACCAAACCTTTTTAACTCGGAATAGCTAAATAGGTCATACTGTTTGCTAGTATTCACACGCACTGCTCCTAGGATCGACCCTTGGCTTACCAAGGTTTATAAATTTTGTTTGACTGCAATTGAACCCCTAAAACTCATTACTTTGACAACTATAAAGGGTTGAAAATACGCTTGTCAAAATGGCGCTGTTGCCGGGGAGCGGCGTTTAGTGTGATATTAGATTAACGTGTGTAGTTTAGAACTATCCCACCTCATTTGATATCTGGTTTTTCTGCTGTGATTTCTTCACTCACGGTGTTCCTTGGTTTTTGTAGGTACTCGGTAGTTCATGCCAAAGAAAACACCCAGACGGAAGAAGCAGATTCAGATTTCAGATGACGACTGATGAGTCATATTTATACGATTCATCGAGTCAACAAAACCCACCAAATACGACATTTGATCATAAGAACATATGCCTTGCATTTCAGGGCCTTTTGGAGTCTAAAGAAGAATCGGGCTTAAAAGATGGCATTTAAGGCCAAAATCACCACAAGGCATTATTGGGCCACACGTGAAGCCCAAGCCAAACCTAGCCCACTTGCAAAGTCTTGATGATTCTAGAAGCATCTCATTATTTGCTCATGCCAATCCATTTTGACTACTTCCAAAGCAAGAGTGCCTTGATGATTCTAGAAGCATCTCAACATTTGCAATGGCCAAACCACTTATGCCACTCCAACTTGGTGCCCAAGACAAGAGAAACCCTAGCTAATTTCCTATAAATAGAACCCCTTGGCCTTGTGTAATCTATTCGAAAAATGTAGACAAAAATCACTCCTTTGTTCCCTTGTTGGTTTGGCATTTGAAAGTAACAAAGCTCTCAACTTCTCTCTCCTCCCTCTTCTTTTGTTACCACTTTACATTCCACACTACACATTTTAGGTTGAGCCTAAATTCCGATTGTGATTCCCTTAGTCCTCATATTCATTTCATGAATATGAGTGGCTAAAACCTTCATAATTCGGTTTGGGGTTCCCTAATGTTGTAGCAAGGCTTTGAGACCTTGATCTTAATGCTTCCTTGTATCCCATTTGCTAGTCATGTGCCAATGGGTTGGGAATGAATACCTAGGCTAAACTAAGGCTTGAAATGGCAAGGTTTAGCCGTGTGGGTTCAAGACCTCCATTGTGCTTGTTTTCATTGAAACGTGAAACAAGCTTTTGCACCTAGTCTAGTAATTAGTTCTTGTGTATTCCATTCGGATTGAACTATGAAGTTGAGTAGAGGCTTGAAATGGCAAAGCTCCTCCTAATAGTTCATTCCCTCATTAGTGGCTTGGTCGATAATAAATCATGACACCAAGCGGCTACACCTAGGCTAACATATCTTGAAATGGAATGTTAGTCTAGCTAGAACTAGAAATCCAAGTCTTGAAAAGGAATGGATTGTGGTGTATGCGCTCGAAAGGGCCTTACTTTAGGGTTTATGTCTTGAAATGGAATAAACCCACACTTATGGATACAAGGATAGATCATTAAAGGTCAATGATGAGTTGCGCCACAACAAAAGGCCCCTAGACCGAATTCCATTCTATTGATCACAATCCTCTTGCATTTACTTTCCTTACTTACACGTTCAAAACCAATTTCAAAACCCCCAACTTGTATTTACTTTACTTTACTTTTCTTGCATAAAGGAACAACAAGTAACCATTACAACTCCTCTGGGTTCGACCCCTACTTGCCGCTCTACTAGTTTACTAGTGAGTTAATAGTAGTGGACTTATAAATATTAGATTTGATTTGCACCTCACGACAAGTGCCTATCAACGACACACCGGACCAACGAAAGAACAATCGTCAGGCCCAGAACGAAGCTCGGCAGCTACGAGCATTGAACCGCAATCTTGCAGGAATGGCTATGAATCAGAATAACCCAGCCTTGTTGAATGGGGAGGTCGCAGGTGACCAGCGGCGTCCCGCACAACAACCAGTGCGCAGGACTCTCGGAGATTACACTGCTCCGCGTGTCTCAGGATTTCAGTCAGCCATTGCACCGCCCGGAATAGAAAACAACACTTGGGAGCTAAAAATAGGACTTATCCAGATGGTGCAGAATAATCAGTTCTCGGGAAGGATTAATGAAGACCCGCACCATCACCTCAAGCGTTTTATTCAGATGTGCAATACAGTCAAGACCAATGGTGTCCCTCCGGATTCCTACTACCTCAGACTATTCCCTTTCTCACTGACCGACAAAGCTAGTATATGGTTGGACAGCCATGCTGAAGGTACCTTTACTACCTGGGACAGGTTGGCCGAAGCCTTCCTCCGATAGTACTTCCCGCCATCAAAGACTGCCCACTTCAGGAACAAGATCATCTTGTTCCGTTCTATAGATGGTGAGACTCTGTACGATGCTTGGGAAAGATACAAGGAGTTGACGAGGATGTGCCCCCACCACAACCTAGAGCAGTGGCAGATCATGGACACGTTCTATCAGGGGATCGACCAGGGAATGCAAACTCTAATAAATCAAAATGTTGGTGGCTGCCTCACTGGAGTTCCCCTGGAGGACACTTATGATATTGTGCAACAGGCAGCCCAAGACTACCATCTCTGGACAAGCAACCGAGGTAACCCCAGGGACAGGAAAGGCGTGCAGGATTTATGCCAAGCTGAGAGCACTAATGACATTGCTAAGTTGACTGATTGACGGATGCACGGTCGTCGTGTGCAAAAGTCAAGAATAAATTTATAGTCCGCTACTCGCGAATCTATTATTAGATAGTAGAGTGGTAAGTAGGGGTCGAACCCAAGGGAATTAGGGGGATAGTAGTTCTTTGAGAAATGTACTGAAAAGGAGCGTGATTTTAGGTTGATTGAGGTTTTAGCGCTGAAAAGTAAGTGTGTTTTTGGTTGGTTTTTGGTTTTAGTGCAGAAAGTAAAGTGCAGAAAGTAAAGTGCAGAAAGTAATTGCTTGAAGGACAAGACTTACGGAAAGTAAACAGTTGATATTGCTTGAAGGACAAGTCTTACAGAAAGTATTTGCTTGAAGGACAAGGCTTACGGAAAGTAAGTTGCTTGAAGGACAAGTCTTGCAGAAAGTAAGCAGTTGATATTGCAGTTGATATTGGGACTGAAAGTAAAGTGCAGGTGATGATTTGCTTAAAAGAAAGATTCGGTTTCAGGGGCCTTGTATCATAGTCAGTTTATCATCGACCTCTAATGATCATACTAAGTGTTCAAAGATGAATCAAGGCTATTTCTAGCACAAGACTTGCAACATCATTTAGAACACTTGTTCTATTTAGACTAATTCCTCCTTTCGAAGTATCTTAGCCTTATGTGCATCCATTTGATCTTCAGTTACGATCAACCAAATGGTGTTTTAAAGAGGTCGATCTCCTCAGATAAGTTTTGCCCCTTAAAGCATCCACTTACCCGAGTATGTTCACAAACCCCACAGAAGAGCTTTGCCCGTTAAAGCATCCACTCAACCTTGGAAGTTCTAACCTAATATGTGGTACATAGAACAAGTTTTGAACACAAAGAGGCACGAAGCGAAGGGTCTAAAACATTTTATGACACAAGTACACCCCTTCAACCGAATGAAGGGTTTAGCTACGATTATCCATGGAAGAGGACATCATAGCTAAGTACTTGAAAAGTAAAGGTTTTCGAAAGACTGTAAAGTAAAGTTGCAGTTTTGAAAGACAGGAAAGTAAGAGAAGAATACTCAAGAACCAACAAGAGTAAACTCAGAACAAATTGAAAGCTTTTGATTTCAAAGTAAGTGTTACAAGGATTGTGAAATCTAGAGCTTCTCTCTCTACTAAGAACTATGGAAATGTTGTGATTTTTGATCAAGTATGGAATGCCATTACAAAGGATGAAGGGGTCTCTATTATTGGCTAAGGGAGGTGTAGTTTGTGGAGGAAGAAGAGACACATGGCAAAGGATGCATGGAGGACTCAAAGCCGCCGGAGGGGGAGGTGGCAAGGCTAATAGCCGCCCTTCCATGTGTCATCTTCAAGGCAATAGCCGCCGGGCAAGGTGGAGAGGAGTGGGTGAGATATGTTTTGTGATCTTTTCACAAAAGCCATCGGTCCTTTTCAGCTCCGGGCTGACTCTGGTTGCTCTTCGGTTGGACTTGTTTTGAGTGATTCCACGTCAGGTTCATGAGATTTATACAGTCGGAATCTGGTCGTGACCTGGAATGACTCGTAATCTATTTTCAGCTTTAAAACTCCTCCTTAGCGTGTTTTCACTCTAGACCCCGAAATAGCCTGTTGAACAAAAGTAGAACTAATAAGCAAAAGTTAACTAGACAAAGAGTCTAATTTGGTGGGTTTAACTATCCTAATGAATCATATAAATATGGTCCATCACTGATATTGTAAAGCTGCTTGCAACTGAGATCCAAAATCTGAAGGTTGGATGCAATATGAAGTCCTCAGACGTCGCCCACGTAGGCGTGTACTGTCAGATATGCGGGTCTCCTTCTTACTACGCAGATGGTTGTCCGGTGATCGGAGCAGATGATAACAACGGTAATTAGGAGGACGCAAACTACGTCGGGCAGAATAATCAGGGGGCTGGTCCCGGCTATGGACCACCCATGAACAGGTGGGATAACCTGAACAGGAATAATCCTAACCTGTCTTACAAGCCCCAGAACCCGGTGCCTACTGGTTTCCCGTACAAACAGCAACAGGGGAATGCGCCGTATCAGCCACGAGGTCAGTACAACAGCCGGGCTCAGCAATCGCAGAACATCAACTCTTACCAGCCATGGACTCAGTACAATAATCAGTCGCAAGGGCAGCAAAATCAGATTTCAAGGAACTATTCATACCCGCCGCAACAGCCCAAGCAGCAGAAGTCCGACAGCTCATCTAGCATGGAAGCCATGATGGCTAAGTTTATGGCAGAGCAGGACAAGAAAGTGCAAGGACCCCAGAAGACGATCGACCAGCTGGTAATTCAGAACAGAATGCTGGAAACTCAGGTGGCTCAGAAGGCAAATTCAGCAACCAGAGAACACGGGAAACTCCCTTCAAAACCAGAGAACAACACTAGAGAATCCGTCAATGCTATCACACTCCGAGGTGGGAAACAACTTGAGATGATACCAGCTCAGGCCGCTCGAACAGGAGCAGAAAAATCAGGGCTCAATTCTGCGTCTGCTGAAGAAGAAACATCAAAAGAAGCTGAAGACCAAAATGAAAATTCTGCACAGACAGTGGAGCCAGCTCCTTATAAGCCTTCGATTCCATTCGTGGGTGCCAGAAGAGATAAGGAATTCATGAAATTTGTGGACAAGATTCGCACTCTCTATATTACGATGCCTTTCACCGATGCCATCACCCAGATCCCCACCTACGCAAAATTCATGAGGGAGATCATGAGTGGGAAGCGGAAGATGGACGGAACCGAGACAGTGGCCCTAAGTGAGGAGTGTAGCACTGCCATGCACCTGTCCATGCCGCCTAAGCTTAAGGACTCAGGGAGTTTTTCTATTCCTTGTGATATTGGCGGTCTTACTATTGGTCGTGCTTTGTGTGATTTATGTGCTAGTGTGTCTATCATGCCGTATTCTCTTTATGCTAAATTGAATTTGGGTGATCTCTGTCCGACTAACATCTCTATTCACCTTGTAGATCGTTCTTGCAGACTCTCGAAAGGGATTCTAAAGGATGTACCCGAAAGGGTGAAGAATATTTATATCATTGCTGATTTTATTGTGCTAGAGATTTCAGAGGACACTGACATTCCGATTATACTTGGTAGACCATTCCTTTACACGGCTATGGTAGTTATTGACATGGATAGGGGATCTATAGCTTTGCCAGTAGGCAGCGAGCATTTTGTCTTTTATTTACCTGACATGTGCAGAACTCCTAGCCTTTTAGCTGATTGTGATGTGTTAGACTCTACTGATGTTGATCAGCCCATTTCACTAACATCTATTGAGTCTTACAAGGTTGTACCAGACTGCCCGATACCGATGGATGTCTAAGCTATGAGCATAGAGGGCGCGGACGCAGCTGATGCCGCAGGAGACGCAGGTAAGGAATCTTACACGGTAGAGCTGAAACCTCTACCTGCAAGTCTTAGGTATGAATTTCTGGGTCCTAATTCCACTTACCCGATGATTGTTAATGCATCTTTGACTGATGTAGAGACCCATAAATTGCTAGATGTCCTACGCAAACATAGACTAGCCCTGGGTTATTCCATAGACGACCCCAAGGGGATTAGCCCAGATTTGTGCATGCATAGAATTAACCTTGAGGACGATGCTAGGCCTAGTAGGGATGCCTTGAGACGCTTGAACCCCAAACTGAATGATGTTGTTAAGAAAGAAATTTTGAAATTATTAGATGCCGACATCATTTATCCTGTTGCTGATAGTAAGTGGGTAAGTCCTGTGCACGTTGTCCCTAAGAAGGGAGGTTTCACTGTTGTACGAAATGAAAACAATGAATTGATTCCTACTCGTACTGTGACTGGTTGGCGTATGTGCATTGATTATAGGAAATTGAATATGGCTACTCTTAAGGATCACTTTCCTTTGCCTTTTATTGATCAAATGTTAGAACGTCTAGCAAAGCATAAATTTTTCTGCTACCTCGACGGTTATAGTGGATTTTTCCAGATCCCTATACACCCCGAGGACCGGGAGAAAACTACTTTTACTTGCCCTTTTGGCACATTTGCATATAGACGTATGCCCTTTGGTCTTTGCAATGCACCAGCCACATTTCAACGTTGCATGATGGCCATATTTTCTGATTTTTTGGAACACACCATGGAAGTATTCATGGATGATTTTTTGGTTTATGGTTCCTCGTTTGATTCGTGTCTCTCTAACCTTACTGATGTTCTTCGTCGTTGTGTTGACACTAACCTGGTTTTAAACTGGGAGAAGTGTCAATTTATGGTGCAGGAAGGTATAGTGCTTGGACACATGGTCCCTCACAGAGGCATCGAGGTTGATCGCGCAAAGGTAGAGGTGATTGAAAAGCTGCCCCCACCAAAGGATGTGAAAGGGATCAGAAGCTTCCTCGAGCACGCTGGATTTTACAGGTGATTTATAAAGGATTTTTTGAAGACAGCGAAGCCGCTCACCGATTTACTTTGCCAGGAAGCTGAGTTTAATTTTTCCGATTCATGTTTAATTGCTTTCAATAATCTGAAAACTGCTCTTACTTCCACTCCGATAGTGCAGCCTCCTGATTGGGAGGTGCCATTTGAACTAATGTGTGATGCAAGTGACTTTGCAGTAGGAGCAGTCCTGGGGCAGCACATCGACAAGAAGCTGCACGTAGTTTACTACGCCAGCAAAGTCCTCGCCGGAGCAGCAGTCAATTACACTACAACTGAGAAAGCAATGCTGGCCATCGTCTATGCTTTCGAGAAGTTCAGGCAGTATTTAATTGGTTCGAAGACCATAGTGTACACCGATCACGCTGCAATCAAATATTTGCTGTCAAAGAAGGACTCTAAGCCCCGTCTCATCCGATGGGTCCTCCTCCTCCAGGAATTTGACATTGACATTAGAGACAAGAAGGGAGCAGAAAATCTGGTTGCAGATCACCTGTCACGCCTCGAACTTAGAGAGCTCGACCGCGAAGAGGACACACTCCCGATGACTGATTCTTTAACAGGCGAACAGCTGATGCACATTGATGTGGATAACGTCCCGTGGTACTGACAACACTGTCTTGTCGCGAGGCAATGTGTACAAAATTAATTTATAAGTCCGCTACTCGCGACTTTACTATTGGGTAGTAAAGCGGTAAGTAGGGGTCGAACCCAAGGGAATTAGTGGATAGTTGTTCTTTCGAAACTGGAAAATTAAATAAGACAGTTGGGGGTTGGTTGTGATTTTAGTACTGAAAGTAATGTGGGTTGGTTGTGATTGGTACTGAAAAGTAAATGATTGAAAGTAAAGAAAGTAAATACAGGACTGAAAGTAAATACTGAAAAGTAAAGTGCTGGAACAGTCGAGTTCAATGTCAACCGCAAACACACTTTTGGTTTGTCGCACGTTGTGTCTCAAGCGTGATGCGCGCCAAAGTTGTGTTGGATTGATGTTGAACAAGTTTGTAGTGAAAGTAAGGTGCGGAAAGTAAATACTGAAAAGTAAATTGCTGTAACAGTCAAATTCAATATCGACTAATCAACATACTTTTGGTATGGACTGATATTGAAAGGGTCTATAATAAGCGACAGAAAGTAAATTACTGAAAAGTAAATTGATGGAAAGTAAATGTGCGGAAGTTAAAGTACTGAAAGTAAATGACTGAAAATAAGCAGTTGATAATGAGACTGAAAGTAAAGTGACAGGTGATGTTTTAATTAAAGGAAAGGATTCGGTTTTAGGGGCCTTGTATCATAAATCTATTCATCATCGACCTCTAATGATCATGCTACGTGTTTAAAATGTATCAAGGCTATTTCTAGCACTCGACTTGCCACACCGTCTAGTCCTTTTCAAGACATAGAACACTTGTTCTATTTAGGCTAATTCCTCCTTTCGAAGTATCTTAGCCTTATGTGCATCCACCTGATCAATCATTTCCGATCAACTAAGTGGTGTTTTAAAGAGGTTGAACTCTACAGAAAAGCTTTGCTCTTTCGAGCCTCCACTTAACCACGTATGTTCACGAACCCCATGGAAGAGCTTTGCTCTTTCGAGCCTCCACTCAACCAATAGTGTTCTAACCTAATATATGGCACATAGAACAAGTTTAAACACAATAGAGGCACTAAGAGAAGGGTCTAAAACATGTTTTGATACAAGCACACCCCTTCAACAGAATGAAGGGTTTAGCTACGATTATCCATGGAAGAGGACATCATAGCTAAGTGCTTGAAAAGTAAAGGTTTTCGAAAGACAAAAAGTAAAGTTTTTTGAAAGTAAAAGACAAGGAAAAGCTTGAGCACTTCAAGAACCAACAAGAGTACTCAAGAACAAACTTGGAGCTTCCAATATCAAAGTAAAGTGTTTACAAGGATTGTGCCTAAAATCTAAAGAGATTTTCTACAAGGACTATGAGACTTGAGACTACAATTTTGGGACATTGAACAAAGGAGAGGGAATGTAGTATTTATAGGCAAGGGGAGAGGAGGAGGGCCAAACACATGGCAAAGGGGGAGAGGAGGAGAGCCAAAAGCCGCCGGCCATGTGTCACTCCCCAAGCCAAAGCCACCGGCCATGAGGTGGAGGAGGAAGTGAGTGGGTTGTGATATTTGTCTCCCAAAAGCCATCGGTTCCCCCTCAACTCCGGTTAGAGCTTGGTTGCATCATGGTTGCTTCTTGGTTGCAATCAAAAGACAAGGCACAAGCCTTGCACATGGGTGGCTAGACTTTGCATTGACTTGAGTTCTTGATCTTTGTTGAGGTTTGGAACAAGTCATTGGGACATGTTTGAGTGATTCCACGTTGGGTTCATGAAGGTTGTAAATCCGGATTCTGGTCGTGGCCTGGAATGACTTGTAATCCATTTTTAGCTTTAAGAACTCCTTTTTAGCTCGTTTCATCTCTAATCCTCGAAATAGCATGAAGAACAAAAGTGAAACTAACAAGTAAAAGTTGTATAGACAAAGTGTCTAATTTGGTGGGTTTAACTATCTTAATGAATCATATAAATATGGTCCATCAGGTACACAGATTTTGTTAATTTCTTGGCCTGTGGAATCCTCCCTCCCGACCTCTCGCATAACCAGAAGAGGAAATTTCTTTCCGACGTGAAAAGGTACTTCTGGGATGACCCTTTCTTATATAGATTATGTGCTGACGGTCTCTACAGGACTTGCGTCGATGAGGACCAGATCACATACATTCTGGAACGCTACCACTCATCCCAGTATGGTGGACACGGGGCTGGTTCGAAAACAGCTACGAAGGTTCTGCAGTCCGGTTTCTTTTGGCCCTCACTATTTAAGGACGCGCACGAATTTGTCAAAGCATGTGATCTGTGTCAGCGGACTGGTAATATTTCAAAGCAGCAGGAGATGCCCTAGCAAAGCATTCTCGTAGTGGACCTTTTCGACGTATGGGGGATCGACTTCATGGGACCATTCCCACCTCCCTACGGAAATCAGTATATCTTGGTAGCAGTCGACTATGTTTCCAAGTGGGTTGAAGCAGTGGCTACTCCTACTTGCGACGCCAAGGTAGTAATCAAAATGTTTCAGAAGGTGATTTTCCCTCGGTTCGGAGTGCCCAGAACAGTCATCAGTGATGGCGGATCTCATTTCAACGAAAGAAACTTCGAGACGTTGCTGAAAAAGTATGGAGTTTATCATAAAATTGGCACTCCCTATCATCCTCAGACCAGTGGACAGGTAGAGATCTCTAACAGAGAGATCAAGAGCATATTGGGAAAGACAGTCTCGAGCCACAGGAAAGACTGGGCGTCCAAGCTAGATGACGCACTGTGGGCATACAGGACTGCATACAAAACGCCTATCGGTATGAGTCCGTTCAGACTTGTCTACGGGAAAACCTGCCACTTGCCGGTCGAACTCGAGTACAAGGCATTATGGGTTGTCAGGGAACTGAACATGGATATGAAGGTAGCCGGAGAAAAGCGAATATTGCAGCTCCACGAGCTTGATGAAATCAGATTGGATTCCTACGAGAATGCCCGTATTTATAAGGAGAGAACAAAGAAGTGGCATGACAAGAGGATAGTGCGCCGAGAGTTCAACAAAGGCGAGCGAGTTCTTCTATACAACTCCCGCCTCAGATTATTTCCTGGGAAGCTGCGCACTAAATGGAGTGGCCCTTATACAGTAGAACGAGCACATCCAGACGGGCATGTGGAAATCAGTGTTGAAGGAGGAAAAACCATGGTAGTCAACGGGCAACGCCTCAAGCACTATCACGTTCTGAAGCATCTTGCACCTCCTGACGGGATTGATGACGACTTACTTCTCGGGAAGGGATCTCAGCAAGGGACTTCCTGAGAATGCTCCTTGTCCTACTTCCCTAGCTATGTCTCACCAAGACGTTAAACTAGGTCTCTTCGGGGAGTAACCCGCGCTCTAAGTTCTTATTTTAGCATTTTGAATTGTATAATTTGTATGTGAACTGTACAGGAATCAAAGTGTGGAGTGAACGGCTTTCCGTTTTCAGGAATGACAAATTTGGTAGAAATTTTGGAGGCAGCCGTTACAGCCGTTACACACTGGACTGTAATGGCTATAACGGGTAGGCTATTTGGCAGAGCTTTTGGGAGGTCCCGTTACAGCCATTACACATTGGACTGTAACGGCTGTAACGGGCTGTAATCTATCAGAGAATTTGCGAGGTCCCGTTACAACCGTTACAGGCTCGGTTGTAACGGGCAGGTCATCTTTCTTCTTCAATTCAAAACCCCCATTTCGCAAAAACCCTAAATTCTCAAAATTCCCAAGCTTTTCTCTCCAATCCCTCCGTTCGACTGCAACTCTCCGTCCCTCCACCATTCAATTTCAACCGCCGGTCCAACCGTCCACCTCCCTCCCCACCGTCGAAAACCACCACCCAATTCCGCCTCTCTCCATCCCAGCCGTCCTACCCCCATCCCCTCTCCTCCACTACTCCACCATTCCGGCCAAACCCTAAATCCAGCCGGAAACCCTAAAGTCCACCATGGGTAGAGCAACGGATTCAAGCCAACCCACCGAAAAGCCCTCTTCAAGCCGCTCCGGCCGACCCAAACGGACAAAACCCCGTGCTCCTCCTCCGAACTCCTCCACCGCCATCATTCCTGCACCACCACCCAATCAGTCCCGATACTACCCACTGACAAATGTTGGCCGATTCACCACGACCGAGCATCAGGATCGATACGACAAAATCCTATCAACAAAAATGGTAAAACCTACTCTAATCCCATGCATTCAAACTCTTAAGGACTTGAAAAGGGATATATTTTCACATTGCCGTAGCATGTTTATCGCCTCTGGGCTTGATATTTTGTTTGCTCGCCGAATCAAGTCCACTTATCCTATGTTAGTCAAGGAATTTTTGGCTACTTTTGAGATTGTTGGCAGCCCGTTGAAAGTAACTCATTGGACATTCCAAGTCGGACACCAACCATACACTATGTCCAAGGATGAAATCTGCGAGGCTTTGGGATTTCCCTTGGAAGGTTTCTGTGGCGATGACAGAGCCTTGTCGCGAGGCAATGCAAAAGTTAATTTATAAGTCCACTACTTGTGACTTCACTAATGGGTAGTAAAGCGGTAAGTAGGGGTCGAACCCAAGGGAATTGGTGGATAGTAGTTCTTTGAGGAATTTGTATAGAAATTTAGTGCAATTGGGGTTGGTTGTGGTTTTAGTACTGAAAGTAATACTGAAAAATAAATTGCGGGAACAGTCGAGTTCAATATCAACCAAACAACATACTTTTGGGTTGTCGCACGCTGTGTTTCAAGCGCAATACGTGCCAAATATTATGTTGGATTGATGTTAAAAACATCTGTAATGAAAGTAAGTGCGGAAAGTAAATGTACTGAAAGTAAGTGCTGAAAGTAAATGTACTGAAAGTAAATGTACTGAAAGTAAGTGCGGAAAGCAAATGTACTGAAAGTAAATGCGGAAAGTAAATGTACTGAAAGTAAGTGCGGGAACAGTCGAGTTCAATATCAACCATACAACATACTTTTCGTTTGTCGCACGCTGTGTTTCAAGCGCAATGCATGCCAAATATTATGTTGGATTGATGTTGAAAACGTCTGTAATGAAAGTAAAGTGCGAAAAGTAAAGATTGAAAATAAAGGTACTGAAAATAAAGACTGAAAGTAAAAGTTAGTTGCGGAATGTAAAGTACTGAATGTAAAGGGTACTGAATGTAAGCAGTTGATAATAATACAGAAAGTAGAATGAAGAGTTTGTGTTTTGATCAAAGGAAAGGATTCGGTTTAGGGGCCTTGTATCATAGTTCCGTTCATCATTGACCTCTACTGATCGTTCTAAATGTTCAAAGATGTAACAAGGCCATTTCTAGCACTTGCCACACCGTCTAGTCCTTTTCAAGACATAGAGCACTTGTTCTAGTTGGGCTTATTCCTCCTTTCGAAGTATCTTAGCCTATGTGCATCCACTTGATCAATCATTTCCGATCAACCAAGTGGTGTTTAAAAGAGGTTGAACTCCACGGAAAAGCTTTGCTCTTTCGAGCCTCCACTTAACCATGTATGTTCACGAACCCCATGGAAGTGCTTTGCTCTTTCGAGCCTCCACTCAACCATGTATGTTCTACCTGAATATGAGGCACATAGAACAAGCTTGAACACGAAGAAGCACTAAGAAAAGGGTCTAAAAACGGTTTTATGATACAAGCACACCCCTTCAACCGAATGAAGGGTTTAGCTACGAGTATCCATAGAAGTGGATACCATAGCTAAGTGCAAAAGAAAGTAAAGGGTTTTGGAAAATGAAAGACAAGGAAAGTAAAGGTTTTGGAAAGTAAAACTCAAGAACAAAAGAGAATCAAAGACAAGGAAAGTAAGATTTTGGAAAGTAAAACTCAAGAACAAACTTAAGAACAAACAAGAGTACTCAAGAACAAACAAGATTACTCAAGAACAAGAGAGAAGTTGGAGCTTTTGATATCAAAATACAAGTGTTTACAAGGATTTGTGAGTGAAGTAACAAAAGATCCAAACTAGAGAGATTACATGAATTGTGGATGGATGTGGATTCAAGGGCCAAGCCCCTCTATTTATAGGCATAAGTGGCGGTTTATGGTTGGCATTGGACCAACCGACTTGCCTCCTAGTCCCTCCTCAAGTGAGCTTGGTTGGACTTGTTTGTGCCCAAAGGGCAAGGCACATGGGAGCACATGGGCGGCTAGGGCTTGGGTGAGCCAAGGGGCATCCACTTGATCTCTTGAACTAGGTTGAGCCAAAGGGCAAGTCATTTGGACTTGGTTGAGGCTTAGTTTCAATCCAAAGGTCAACCGAAGTGAATAGTATATCCAACCGGAAATGAAGTAGTTTGGTTTTGGTTGGACTTCGCCGGAATGTGACCGGAGCAAGAAATGACTGGAGCATGGTGGTGAGGATATGAGCTTGATCGGAGCATCACCGGAGGTTCGCCGGAATATGGCCGGAGCTGCCGGAATTTTTGCCGGAGGTGATTGGGTGTTGGACCATGGATTTAGAATGTTGAGGAGATTCTAAGACTGATCCATGAAGGATGTTTTGCCAGATTCTGCCCGGAACATGGTCGAAATCCCAAAATGGTCGAAATTGCCCTAGTTTGGCCTTGATCGGGCTTGAGCTGGTTCCATGACGGAGGGCCACCGCACTGTCGTTAAGGTGCAGTGTCCTCTGTACAAATAAATTTATAATATCCGCTACTTGTGACTACACTACTGGGTAGTAAGTGGTAAGTAGGGGTCGAACCCAAGGGAATTAGGGGAATAGGCTATTCTTTTAGGGTGATTGAACTGGGGGGAGCGTGTTTTATGGTTGATTGAGATTTTAGCGCTCTAATTAACTACGTGATTTTTTGGGGGGTTTTTTGGTTTTGATTGCGGAAAAGTAAATACAGAAATTAAATGCTGTAAATACAAAGAAGACTTACAGTGGGTGATGCGTGATTGTAATTCCTCCGGTAGATCAGCAGTTGGTGATTGCGGTTTAACAGTAAAGAAAAGCATTCGGTTTCAGGTACTCTTGTATTATAACATGTATATCATAAACTGTTAGTAACTTTTCTAAGTATTCAAAGATGAATCGAGGCCCTTTCGTAGCGCAAGACTTGCAACATCGTTTAAAGCAACCCTTGTTCTATTTCAGACTAATTCCTCCTTTCGAAGTATCATAGCCTTTTGTGCATCCACTTGATCTCACAGTTACGATTGACCAAGTGGTGTTTTAGATGAGTCGAACTTCTCAGATAAGCTTTGCCCTTTCGTAGCATCCACTTACCCGAGTATGTTCACGAATCCCCACGGAAGAGTTTTGCCCTTTCGTAGCATCCACTCAACCTTGGAAATTCTGACTATAAATGGCACATAGAACAAGTTTTGAATACAAAGAAATGAAACTAAAAGATATTACAACATTATATAATACAAGAAAATACCTTCCACCGAATAAAGAGTTTAGCTACGAATATCCATAGAGATGGATACCATAGCTAAATACTCGGGGGTTTTTGAAAACAGTAAGAGGGAAAGGGGTGGAATACTCAAGAACCAACAGGAGTATTCCTAATTTCCTACTGAATACTCAAGAACCAACAGGAGTATTCTCTACAGTATTATAATACTCGAGAACCGACAAGAGTTATAATTTCCAGTATAATACTCAAGAACAAACAGGAGTATTATTTCAAAACTGAACCAAACTTACAAGTAACAAAATGTAGAGAGAGAAGTGATTACAATTTTTTGGGATGAATTTGTGAGGAGGAGGAGGGGTGTATTTATAGCCATGGGGAGGAGAAATGGAGGGCTAAGATGAGGGCACTTGTTGCATGGAGATTGGATGGGCAAATCAAGGGAGGAGGAGCCACCACATGGAGGGGCCAAAAGCCGCCGGTCAAGGAGGAGGAGGGTGGTGGCAGCCGCCGGTTGCCTTGGGTGGAGGAGCTCCTCCCTTGGCCACCTCTTCATCAAGTCACCAAGTCATCTTGCCATATGTGAGTTTTGTACAGTTTTGTGCAGTCTTTTCACAAAACTGTCAGTGTGTTCTTTCCCCGGACTGTCTTGACTTCACTCCTGATTCTTCTGATTAATTTATTCTGGTCAATTTAACGTCAGGATCCTTGATATTTCTTCAGTCGGCATATGATCTTGACCTTGGATTGACTCTTGTTATCTTTTCAGCATAAAATCCTCTCCTTAGCGTGTTTTCACTTCAGTTTCTAAAATGCCCTGTGGAAATATATCGGGACTAACAGATGGATGTTAGATAGACAAACAGTCTAACTTGGGGGGTTTTACTGTGTTTTTGATTCGTATAATTGTGGTCCATCATTCCACTCGGGCGTTTTGTCTAGGAAGTGAAATTGTCCGAGTTATTGGGCATTTAAAACACTTTGGTCGAGCTAGATTTGCCAGATTCCATGGTTTGGTCGAGCGGCTTGGTTTCAGTGCCTATGCGCGCGGGGCCTTTGCTTTGGAATTGGGCCAACTGCTAATTTGCTCGGGCATTCTCCTTGGTTTTCCAACATTGTCCACCTTATTTTCCATTTTGATCACTTTTCTCGAGGTGGATTCGTTAGATCAGCTCGTTTGCCCGAGCGACTTGATTTGGGACCTGGGCGGCTCGGTTGGTGCGCGGGGCGTGGCCTGGGCGATGCCTGGGCGGGGACCTGGTTTCTCGGACGTGGGCCTGGTCTTCTCGGTGCTGGCTCTTGGTCAGGGACCTGGTCTTCTCGGTTCTGGTTCTCGGTTAGGGACCTGAGGTTCTCGGTACTGGGCCTGGGTACCCGGCTGAGCTCTCTCGGTCCTCGACTGGGTTCCTCGGTCCCTGGTTGATTTTCCTCGGGCCCTGGTTGATTTTCCTCGGCCAGAAATGCTTGGTGATCCTTTTTAGCTTAAGAACCCCCTTTTTAGCTCGTTTCTTCTCTAAACCTCAGTATAGCCTGTAGAGCAAAAATGGAACTAACAAGTAAAAGTTGTTAAGACAAAGTGTCTAATTTGGTGGGATTAACTGACTTATTGAATCATATAAATATGGTCTATCAAATCACCCCACACTTATACTTGTTCGTCCCGAACAATGCTATTCGAAAGAGGAACACAAAATCCAAGTAAAAAGCTCTAAATAGGAATGTGAGAATGTGGGACTAGATTTATCCTATTCATGCACTACTTACTTGTTACCAAACTAAACCGTGTAAATACATAGAAGAAACTTGATACATGTACCTTCGAGCCGAGATACAAATTAATTCGGATGATTCGGGAGATAGCCCTTTTCAGGCTTTTAAACTGCATTCTTGGGACCGACTCGCACTATATGGTTATTTTGTAGCTTTCTCTAGCACATGATTTGGTTCGGGTTTCAATGATTTGAGCTCTTTGATTTCCTTTTGATGAGGGACAGCTTTTGAAGTGATTTGGTCTTTGGCCTTCGATTTTGAATTGGAGTTTCTTCACTTTTGTTTCGGTTAAAACCTTCACAATTTGGCCTTTGGCCTTTGATTTGCTTCTTCGAGCTTTGCTTCTTTGTGATTTGCTTGTCCATTTTCTCAACCTTTTTGGGAGGTCCAATCGTCGCCCGAGAGCATATGGAAATATCTCCCCGCTCTTTCTCATCCTCGCCGTTTCGCGCGGGTCAAGATGAGGGTCGCTCATCTATTTTCTCGGCTACTTGGACTAGAGTAAGGACGGTTTGATTCTCATCCCACCTCTTACATAAACGCTGCACAGCGGAGATGACTCTGAATCCAATGAAACCCGAAGTGCAGCCTCCACTGACTTCGTAAACCATATAGCGAAATCCGGTCCTTTGAATGCTTTCCAAGCCTCTCTAGGGCATTTTATGTCAACTCCACATCCCCTATATATCTCAGCACAAAGGGACAATTAAGAAGTTACATCCTCAAGTTTTTACACAGTTGAGATTTCACAAGGTAAATGCTTGAATTTAGATCTATCTTTTTCACATTCTCAAGTTCATATTTTCAAAAAGATAATATTAAGGGAAAAGGAAAAAAGAAAGCATGTTAAACAACTATGTGCAAAGGCAGTTCTCACCCCACACTTTTGAACGAAGGCGTGCCTCTCGGCATGACTTAGTTCAAAACCCAATCGTAAGCAAATATTTACAGGAAAGGTGAGAACGGCTCAAAAAGCTAAATGACATAAGTAAAATGACTGCAAATAAGAAAAGTGTCGGGTTACCTTTCGACCAGTGCCTTTGTTTAACGTCGTTGGCTCGACGATACCTCACTTAGGAGGGATCTGGGTCCCATGGGTGGCTCAGGTCAAATTTTGCCGCGGCTCCTGCATTGATCCTTGCCTTGACCCTTCCCAAGTTCTTGTGGGATGATGTGCTTGGAACAGGACTCCATTGACCGGGCGGATTTGCCTTCCTATTCTCCCAAGTTGGTGAGGATCTTTTGACCATAGCTGCTGGTCTAGTCACACTCTTGGTCTCTCTTGGTTGGTCAGAAACTAGTGCGTTGAGATCAGCGGTGTTCACAATGTCTGGTGGTTTCTTTGTATCTGTGCGGCCATTATCATAGATGTAAAAGTTTGAAATTCTACCACCAAATGCAAGCGACAATGAGCCCTTGCTCATGTCGATCTTTGCCCTCGTGGTGAAAAGGAATGGCCGTCCCCATATGAGTGTTGGAGGGTCATCCTTGCTGGTATCTTCGATTGGTATCACATAAAAGTCCGCAGGAACGACGAGTTCTCCCACACGGAGCATTAACTTTTCTAGCACTCCAACTGGATGGACACACGATTTGTCCCCCAACTCGATTAATAACTTTGGTGGCTTCAATGGACCAAGCCCCAATGAGTAATATAGAGGGTAAGGCAGGACATTGACGGTGGCCCCAAGATCAATTAAGCAATGATGAATTTGGGCTTTGCCGATACCACAGGTGACCGTGAAGGCCCCTGGGTCCTTACTCATTTCCAGTTGTGCCTCATGACTCCAAGTGATGAGCTTCTCCGTTATCAGGCCATTTTGCCCATTCCTTAGCTCCAATCCCTTTTCTCTCTTGTTCTTTTGGGTCGCATGATCTTCGAAGGCAATGATCCTCATAGGGTAAGATGAATCTTGAGCCCCAATATCCCAGCCATATGCTGGTACGTTAAAGTGTGTGATTGGCGGTGGTGTCATGTTAACGGTGAACGCATAGCATCCATTGTCAGCATGCGTGACCCATGTTCTGCCATCATTGGGTTGATCTTCCTCTTGATTCCAATCAGGACGGTGCCTACGGGTGAAGTGCTTGACCGTAGGATTGTAAGTTGCGGGTCCTTGTTGTTGTTCCGCCAGTAGTGCTACCGTTTGTGCTTCTTTAAGTCTTTCTCTGGCCACCATACCAATGAATTCTTCCTTATCTACTTCCGCAGTTGATAGTGAGGGTCGTGCTGCTTCTTCCAGTGCCTCCAAGTCTGACATCTTTACCATGCTAATATTTGCCTTTGGGTTTTGGACGGTTTGTGAAGGAAGTCTGCCTAGTTCATTAGTGAGCGCGGACATTGAGGTGTCTAGCTGGGACATTTGCTTCTTCAAGTCGGATAGCTCGCCCTTTGTTTCGATTTGGAGTTGATGTATAGAACTAGCGAGCTCCTTTACTACGTCCTCAAGTGACTTTCTAGGACCTTGCTGATTGCTTGGGCTGGCTTGGTATTGGTTCTGTCCCTTCTGTTGATATTGGCCCCTCGGGTACTGGTTTGGTCCCCTGTGTTGGTATTGGCCCGCTGGTGGGGCGTTTTGGTTGTACTGCCGGTGAGGAGGTTGGTAGAACGACTGAGCTGGTTGAGATGCAGTTTGTTGTGTCTCCCTCGGAGGGTGGTTCTTGTTCCGCCAGTTTGGGCCGGTTACTTGACCATACTGCCGGCTTGGTCCGGCTCTGTCGTCGTCGTTGTTGTTGTTGTTGTATCCTTGGTATCCTACCACTGCATTCACTTCTGCCGATTCTTCTACTATTAATGTCGGGCATGCGTCAGTCTTGTGGTCCGTAGAACCACAAAACTCGCAAGGCTTCACTTGAACTGTCTACTTTCGTAGGATCTGAATCATCATCTCCTTCATTTGTTTCATCTCCTCTGGCATGGAGTTCATTGGTGTCTCGGCCTTCGCCACATTCTTTGTTTGGGAAAATTCTTCCTGCCGAGTTGTCTCCTCTCTAAATCGGGCATTTTCAGCAACATCGAAGATGAGTTGCCTTATGCCGCTTAATGATAGATTCATCATTGATCCTCCAGCTGAGGCATCCAGGAGCATTTGTCTAAGGGACTTAATCCATCGATGAGGTATTCGATGATGAGTTTCTCGGGTAGTCCGAGGGTGCAACAGCTTCTCTCCAGGCGATTGAACTTTTCCAGATAGTCATACATGGTTTCATTAGGCCCCTGCCTTATGTCCTGCAGTTGTCTCCTTACTTGCATCGCTCTTCCTGCCGGGTAATATTTGTCCAAAAATTTCTTTTGCTTCTGAGCCCACGTTCGGATGCTACCCGAAGGCAATGAAAGGAACCAGTCGTTCGCTGAGTCAATGAGGGAAAAGTAGAAAGCCTTCAATTTGAAGTCCTCTACATTCACTCCATTGGGTTTTAGATTTTGGCAAATGCCATGTAAGCGTTGGAGATGAGTTGTCGCAGATTCTCCATGAGTTCCTGAGAACTTGGGCAAGTTATGGACCACTAATGTGTTGATGGCAATGTTTTCCAGTTCAGGGCCCTCGTAAATGCACCACGACTGATTTTTAAAATCTGGTGCCGAAAGTTCTCCCATAGTAGGTTCATGGAAGTTGTTGTCCCCATAGTAGTCATCAAAGACGGGTTCTCGTCTTGGCGCTTATCGACGTTGAGGAGGTGGTGGGTGTCTAGGGGGTTGCTGCGCTGGGCCAGCTTCATTTCGGTCCTCGGGCGGCCCTTGGTTTCTTCGGGCACCTTCCCGAACAACACGGTTTCAGTCTCGGATGAGCTGTTCCGGATCATCAAGAAATGGAGGCGGCGCCTCATTA
The DNA here is from genome assembly GCA_033675215.1 of Rhodiola kirilowii. NCBI lineage: Eukaryota > Viridiplantae > Streptophyta > Magnoliopsida > Saxifragales > Crassulaceae > Rhodiola > Rhodiola kirilowii. The sequence goes on from CM066201.1 coordinate 9,270,548, forward strand.
TTTCGATCGTATAGATTCATCTCGTCGTCATCCTGATAGTCATGGTGGCTTCCTACACGAGACATGGTTATGCAGAAGCAAGTACAAAATTAAAGAACTTTATCCGATTGCAATTCCAATTCCCCGGCAATGGCGCCAATTTTTGACAGAGCCTTGTCGCGAGACAATGCAAAAGTTAATTTATAAGTCCACTACTTGTGACTTCACTAATGGGTAGTAAAGCGGTAAGTAGGGGTCGAACCCAAGGGAATTGCTGGATAGTAGTTCTTTGAGGAATTTGTACAGAAATTTAGTGCAATTGGGGTTGGTTGTGGTTTTAGTACTGAAAGTAATACTGAAAAATAAATTGCGGGAACAGTCGAGTTCAATATCAACCAAACAACATACTTTTGGTTTGTCGCACGCTGTGTTTCAAGCGCAATACGTGCCAAATATTATGTTGGATTGATGTTGAAGACGTCTGTAATGAAAGTAAGTGCGGAAAGTAAATGTACTGAAAGTAAGTGCTGAAAGTAAGTGTCTTGAAAGTAAGTGCGGAAAGCAAATGTACTGAAAGTAAGTGCGGAAAGTAAATGTACTGAAAGTAAGTGCGGGAACAGTCGAGTTCAATATCAATCATACAACATACTTTTGGTTTGTCGCACGCAGTGTTTCAAGCGCAATACGTGCCAAATATTATGTTGGATTGATGTTGAAAACGTCTGTAATGAAAGTAAAGTGCGAAAAGTAAAGACTGAAAATAAAGGTACTGAAAATAAAGACTGAAAGTAAATGTGCCGAAAGTAAAAGTTAGGTACTAAAAGTAAAGGTAGTGACTGAAAGTAAAAGTTAGTTGCGGAATGTAAAGTACTGAATGTAAAGTTTGGGCAAAAACAGTGCAAAATAATGCGGATTGACCTCTCTCGTTGTCGCGCACGACCAGAGCTCATACGGTGTCCGAATTCATTGATATTTGGCTTGGTGGAAAGCTGAGAACAAGTGCTACAACTTTGTAGTTTGCACCTAGACAAGACTCAGCCTTTAAAGGTTTTAGAACTTGAGCTCAAGAGGTCATCTCACTATGCGCCTGTGTCACATGTGTCACGATCCGCGAACAATAGGTGACACTGCATCCTCTCTGGATCCAACCGTGTCACCTATTAGCTGACACAAGCGACACTTGCCTGACAGGCCAAATGGGCCAAAAAGCCCAATTTTTGCTAGGGTTTTGGGAAATTGGCAAAATTGCAAAATTAAATAAAAAGAAAAGAGGCAGCCGCCACTCTCATCTGGGAGAGACAACACGCACGTCTCCATATCAATTTTCACACTTGCGCATTTGGAAAAAAACGAAGAAGAGAGAAGAGGGCACGAAAATGCAAGGATTTGATCGGATCGAAGATTGAGCTAAAAGGGGTGTAGTCATTCCTTTTTCTCTATATAGTTTTCGTTTGGAGCAAAACATGATTTGTATTTCCATGACGATGGATAGTGAGTAGTGACCCATATTTTGGGGTCCTACGAATCTTATTCGACTATGAATCGTTTAATATATTAATCGTAGCGTGTTTTGGATAGTTTTTACATGATTTGTATTTTACTTAGCACCTAAACCCAGCGATGCATACTAGGTGTTTGAGAAAATGTCTAAGTGCATTGTTTTGAGACGTTAAACCAATAGCGCCGAAAGGGTGAGGCTAAATGCCTGACTATTAAGTAAAATACACGTTACGAACTCAGTGACTACGAGAGTGGCCTGAGATTGTGATGGCAAGGCTAGGATTATGACAAGTACTCCCCATGTTTATGCAACGAGAGTTGGTAAACATCAGCGAGTCACTTGATTCGAACCAATAGCGCCGAAAGGGTGAGGTTCGTAGTTTAAGGTACAATTTCAATTTGAACCAATAGCGCCGAAAGGGTGAGGTTCTTACTTGGATTGTGCGGCTATTTTCCAATCAATATAGGCAAATCCTTGCATGCTAGTTAATAACTCGATTCTAATGTTGGGTAAGTGAAGTAGTTCCCCGAAATACTTCTCGAAATTCGTTGAAACCTTTTCTTACTTTTGTTTATTTTAGATTATAAAACCAAACAAAAAATCGTTTTAGACTAGGATAAATAGAAACACAACCTTACATAGTGCATAAGTTTACACCTGCTCCCTTGGACGACTCGGTACTTACCGATCTTATAAATTGTTTTTGATATACAAAATACCACACGTCAGAAGTGGATACCATAGCTAAGTGCAAAAGAAAGTAAAGGGTTTTGGAAAATGAAAGACAAGGAAAGTAAAGGTTTTGGAAAGTAAAACTCAAGAACAAAAGAGAATCAAAAGACAAGGAAAGTAAGATTTTGGAAAGTAAAACTCAAGAACAAACTTAAGAACAAACAAGAGTACTGATGAGCCGTATTTATACGACTCATCGAGTCATCAAATCCCACCAATTCCAGTACTTTTATATGCAAACAGTTACTTCTTAGTGTTGTTTCGCATTTCAGGTAATTTGGACGCTCTAAGAGGAATCGCATTCAAAAGACGGCTTTTGGAGCCAAAAACATCACAAGGAGTTTATGGCCGGTTTATATGCACTTAAAATGGAGAATGGCCGAGAAGAATGAAGAATGGCCCGAGGAAATCAAAAGATGGCCGAAGAGAAGCAGGCCACGTCCGAGAAAAGGCAGGCATCCGATCGGCTGTCCGAGCCATGCGCCCGGCCATGCGCCCGGCCATGCGCCCGGCCATGCGCCCGGCCATGCGCCCGGCCATGCGAGCAGGCATGCGCGTCCCAGCCGAAGACCCAGTCCGGACCTCCGAGCGCTCAGCGCTGTTTCATCCGGGCATCCGAGCGGGCATGCGCCCGGCCATCCGAGCGGGCATGCGCCTGGCCATCCGAGCACTCCAGCGCTGATCCATCCGAGCTCCATCCGTCCGGCCAGCCGAGCCTCATCTCATCCATTCGCACGTCCAAAGTCCAGCAGCCGGCCCAATGTGCATGCGATGCTAGGGTTTCGTAGCTTATTCACCAAGTTAGGGTTTCTCAAACCCTATAAATACAGGAGATCCTGCAGTCCTCAAACCATCAGAAAATCAGAGAGAAATCTTATCACACAGTTCTCATTCGACTCCTCTCCTCTACCCGCCACCATTGTTGCGCCGCCCTTGCTCGCCAGTCCATCCGCTCATTCAGCCGTGCCTTGCTCCATTGTTTACTCGGTCATCAGTGAAGTTGTTATTTTCCTTTTATTTCCCTGCATTATTTCCTTATGACTATGAGTAACTAAAACCCATATTCGGGTTAGGGTTAAATAATTGTGACTTATGTTTTTGAGATTTGAATCTTAATGCTTGTTTCGTTATTCGATTAAATCGTTTGTGCTCATTATTTGGATTGAATTGTGAAGTTAAGTGGAGGCTTGGAATGGCAAAGCTTAACTGATCAATTCAACTCCCCTATTTGCTATTTGTCGATACTAGAGAGCTATTAACAAGTAGTGCACTAATTCGATATATCTTGGAATGGAGTATTGAATTATTAGGTTTAATTGTGGTGTAGGCGTCCGGAAAGACACTGCTTTAGGTTACAACTTGGAAGGGAAGTAACCACACTTAGGAATTAGAAACACGATAATTAGAAATCAATGATAAAACCAAGTCACAATTGAATAATACCCTAACCTGAATATCTTCTCTGATTGATAAAACCCCAGCAATTTTCGTGCCTTCTCAGTGTTCACTAACCAATACTTTCACTCTAGTTTCTTGTTTTTCTCCATTACAGAACGAAGTAGTAACCATCTAGCTCCCTTGGGTTCGACCCTTGCTTACCGCTGTTCTAATCCACAGTCTGAAGTGAGGAGATTATAAATTGTTTTTGCACAGGTACGACGACAGCTTGTTCAAAAATGGCGCCGTTACCGGGGAGCTAAGCACGGTGAAATTTGTTCTTTCTTTAATTTTTCGTTTATTTTCTCTTTGCTTATTTCGAAATTTGCCTATTTCGGTGTTATTCAAATTTCAACTATTCGATTTCCGATTTCCATTCTATTCGATTTCCAATTTCTAGCTCTCAGAGGGTTCTGTCACCAAGACTTACGAGTCTAAGGATTTTGGGTTTTAAGTGGGACCGCTGTGACCCCTCCAATCTCCTGGGAACCCTTTGTTGCTAGTCTGTCTTTGCTATTACGGTGTTTGCTACTCGGTGCTTGCTATTTCTTGCGCCATGTCTCATGCAGGAAGTAGAGTTGGTGGCAACAGCCACAATGATGAAGAAGTCGAACAGAATGTTCCAGGAATACAACATCAGGGACCGATGGTCCAGAATGGAGAGATTCGGGGGGCTATCCCGGTGCAGTTTCAACAACAACAACCAATCCAACCTCATAATCAACCCCAACCACAGTACCCTCAGTACCCTCAGTATCCACCACCATATCAGCAGTATCCACCACCACAGTATCCACAATACCCACAACCGCCATACCCACAGTATCCACCACTGCCATACCATCCACAACATCCATACCCACCACCTCAGAGACCCCCACGCCAGCCAGTAGTCAGAGACGATGTGGAAGACGAAGATGAAGGACCTACCATGGGCGAGCTCTCGGTTCCCAATTTCAGAGACCAAACGTGGCCTATCTATGAAGGACCAGACCTCGCAGCCATAACAGTCAGCACCTCAGTCATCCATCATCTACCCAAGTTCTCTGGAACCAAGGGAGAATCAGCCACATCTCACCTGACACGTTTTCACGGGATATGTTTGAACCTGAAGCCATACGGAGCCGAGGTGGATGACTTCAAACTGAAGGCATTTTACTTCTCACTTACAGACACTGCTACAGACTGGTTCTTATCCTTGCCCTCTAGTAGTATCTACAAATGGGAGCAAATGCAGAGGAAATTCATTAGCAAATACTATCCAGCAGCCCGCGCAATGCAAGTCCGGAGACAGTTGCAAGAGCTCAAACAAGGCCCAAACGAGAACATGTACGAGTATGTGGAGAAATTCCTAGCCTTGGAGAAGAGCTGCTGCAATCTTGAGCTCCCAGAGAAATTAGTCGTTGAGTATATGCTGGATGGACTCCGCAGACTGGATAGGAAATTACTAGAGGCCTCAGCTGGAGGCAACCTCATGAACTTGACCCCAGCCAGAGTCCGACAAAAAATCATGGAAGTAGCAGAAAGTGAGCGGTTCCAGGATGAATCTACAAGGGAGGACGAATATGCCCGAACAAGGAACGTGTCAAAGGTTGAACCCTCAGTCAGTGCCATGGCCGAACAGATCAAGGAGCTGAAGGATATGATGCAACATGTGATCAGGAGGCAACCAGTCCAGACTAAGCCATGCGGCTTTTGCGCAGCCACAAACCACAAGACAGACGAGTGCCCGACCATCTTAGAGGACAACCAGGCCGAGGTCAACGTAATAGGTGACTATCAGAATTATGGCAACCAGGCGGGCCCAGTCAAGCAGTATGGCGCAGCAGCACCAAATCAAGGAACTTGGAAGAACAACTATCAGCAGAACCAGACTCAGCCAGCACAACAGAATGCACCTCAGCAGACCCAGCAGCCTTACCAGCATCCTCATCATCAGTTCCGACAGAATGCGCCTGGACAGTATCAGCAGAATGCTCCAAGTCAGTATCAGCAGAGAGCGCCGAACAGCAATCAGTCAGGCCCGAGCAACCACGGAAAACCTATCGAGAAAGTAGTAGAAGAGCTAGCAGCCTCAACCAAGAGCGACATTGCAGACATAAAGAAGCAGATATCCGAGCTCGCTACACTAGTCTCAGGTCTCTCAGCCAGTGTGCACGCAGGACGACTTCCCTCACAGACAGTTGAAAACCCGAGAGGAAACGTCAGTCTGGTAGAGGTGGTAAATGTGGATACAGCATTCGAGGAGACCACCGAACCAACAAAGGAAGAACCGGCCCTTACAGCCAAGGATGCCGACATTCACGGTTTCTCTTATGCTATGCAGGTAGTTGCTCCAGAAAGCCAGATGACTGAGAAAGCTGAACCAGAGCTGAGAATGGTGGTCAGGCCTACACAGAATGACCAAATGACGATGCACTCACCCACTGCGAGCCAGGAGACGCCTTCAGGAAAGAGTAAGGACCCAGGGGCCTTCACGGTTACCTGTGGTATCGGTAAGACCCAAATACCTCACTGTTTAATAGATTTGGGTGCCGCTATCAATGTTATGCCTTACTCATTATATTGCTCGCTTGGTCTTGGACCATTGAAGCCGCCCAGGCTGTCTATTGAATTAGGGGATAGGTCCTGTGTTCGCCCCACTGGTTTACTTGAAGACCTAACCCTTCGTGTAGGAGATCTTGCTGTGCCTGCAGATTTCTATGTCTTGCAGATGAAGGAATCCAGGAAAGGCGAACCACCAGGGCTCATTTTGGGACGTCCATTCCTCCACACCACCCAGACCCATATTGACATGGGCATAGGCTTATTGTCACTATCATTCGGTGGAAAGGAAGCTGACTTCTACGTCTATGAGGATGCGAACCGCCCATGCACAAGGAAACCGCCAGACATTGTGCACACATCAGAGTATGACACCCTAGTTCCAGACTCACCAGAGCACGCTATACAGACTACCAGGCCAGCAGCTATGGCCAAGGCATCCTCACCCTCTCGAGGCTATACGAAGAAGAAACGACCTGATCATTGGAGAACGGAGCCGAGTGAACAGCTGGATGAGCAGTATGGACGAACTGAAGGAGTTGCTGAGCAAACGTATGACCTCACACGCCCATGGGATCCTAACTTGTGATCTCTACAGGAGGTACTGTCGAGCCAACGACGTTAAACAAAGGCGCTCGCAGGGAGGCAGCCCTGCACGGTTTGCACGTTTTTTTTTACATTTCAGTTTATTTATTTACTATGTTTATTTATGAGTCATTATTGTCACATTGTACTTGGGAAAGAAAATGATCTTCATGCAGGGACAGAGGCGAACGTATCAGAGATGTTAGCAACAGACTGTATCTAGCATGAGTAGTTCACACCTCGAATAAGTTGTGTTGAGAAACATGAGCGTTTAAAGATTCTGTCACAAAGACTTACGAGTCTAAGGAGGTTGGGTTTTAAGCGAGACCGCTGTGACTCCTCCAACCTCCTGGGAATCTTTTATTCGTCTTAATGTCATTGACACAGACCTTTCATTGTGTGATGAACTCACGTTGCGATACAAGCTCCAATGGTGCTCTTCGAGGACTCATAGGAGAATAATCAATTGTTTTTGATCGTCACGCACGCACGAGGGAAGTGCCTGTCCTTACTCTATTCTTATTTCCCTTTGTTTTATTGCATGCATTGTGTGTCTTGACTTGAGTCGTGCCGTGAGGACACGGCTCATTTCAAAAGTGTGGGGTGGGAGAGTCAGTATCGAGTCAGCACGCCCACCACACAGAGTCAGCACGTTTCGAGTCATTTTTAAAAAAATTTGTACATGATACTTCACTATTTCCTAGACTTGCAGTATTGGATAGTGATTAGGTGAAATAGATATAGCCGATTTTACATGCATGTCTTTGGTGAAAATTGATTTGTGCGACTAACATGTGATCTTAAAATTTTACGTGCCTTTGATAGTTGAGATAAACAGGGATGTGGAGTTGATAGCAATGCCCTAGAGAGACTTGACAGATCATTCAAAGGCCGAACTCAGGATATGTGGTTATGTGGAGTTCGTGGAGGCTAGCACTTCGAGGCAACATAGTATGAGTCTGCTCCGCCACTGCGGTACCTTTGCGGTTGGTCGGGACGGGAATACTTCACACCGTCCAAGCTCTAGTCCAAGTAGCCGAGAAAATAGGCAAGCGACCCTTGACTTGACCCGTGTCGAAAGGACGAGGATGAGTAAGAGCAGGAAGGTTTCTAATCCGAGTAACCGGGAAAATAGACGAGCGACCCTCGGCTTGACTCGCGTCAAAAGGAGAAGGAACCACGGTTCGAGCAAATCACAATCCGCACTACAAAGCAACAAATCCACAACCATCGTGATAGTCCACACGTCTCATGTGACAGCATCATTGAAAGTCTGAATCAGATGACACTATAGCTGACCGAAATCTCTCAACACTTTGAAGCTCGAATCAATCACGTGCAAGAAAAAGCGGCAAAGCATAACCATATAGCAGCGAGTTCGAGTCCGAGAATGAGGGTTCATGGGTCTGAAAAGGGCTATCTCCCGAGACATCCGAATTGGTTTGCATCTCGGCTTCAAAGGTAACACGTATCATTAACCCCATGTTTTTTCGCACAATGACATTAGTAGCAAGCATGCATAACAGGCGAGATCTAGAGTAATCGATTCATGTCCATGTAGCACGTCTAGGATGACCGAAGCTTTGTGATGTTCGTACTTCATTTATTTCCTCTTATGACCTAGCCCTTGTTCGGGACGAACAAGTTTAAGTGTGGGGTGGTTTGATGAGCCGTATTTATACGACTCATTGAGTCATCAAATCCCACCAATTCCAGTACTTTTATATGCAAATAGTTACTTCTTAGTGTTGTTTCGCATTTCAGGTAATTTGGACGCTCTAAGAGGAATCGCATTCAAAAGACGGCTTTTGGAGCCAAAAACATCACAAGGAGTTTATGGCCGGTTTATATGCACTTAAAATGGAGAATGGCCGAGAAGAATGAAGAATGGCCCGAGGAAATCAAAAGATGGCCGAAGAGAAGCAGGCCACGTCCGAGAAAAGGCAGGCATCCGATCGGCTGTCCGAGCCATGCGCCCGGCCATGCGCCCGGCCATGCGCCCGGCCATGCGAGCAGGCATGCGCGTCCCAGCCGAAGACCCAGTCCGGACCTCCGAGCGCTCAGCGCTGTTTCATCCGGGCATCCGAGCGGGCATGCGCCCGGCCATCCGAGCGGGCATGCGCCTGGCCATCCGAGCACTCCAGCGCTGATCCATCCGAGCTCCATCCGTCCGGCCAGCCGAGCCTCATCTCATCCATTCGCACGTCCAAAGTCCAGCAGCCGGCCCAATGTGCATGCGATGCTAGGGTTTCGTAGCTTATTCACCAAGTTAGGGTTTCTCAAACCCTATAAATACAGGAGATCCTGCAGTCCTCAAACCATCAGAAAATCAGAGAGAAATCTTATCACATAGTTCTCATTCGACTCCTCTCCTCTACCCGCCACCATTGTTGCGCCGCCCTTGCTCGCCAGTCCATCCGCTCATTCAGTCGTGCCTTGCTCCATTGTTTACTCGGTCATCAGTGAAGTTGTTATTTTCCTTTTATTTCCCTGCATTATTTCCTTATGACTATGAGTAACTAAAACCCATATTCGGGTTAGGGTTAAATAATTGTGACTTATGTTTTTGAGATTTGAATCTTAATGCTTGTTTCGTTATTCGATTAAATCGTTTGTGCTCATTATTTGGATTGAATTGTGAAGTTAAGTGGAGGCTTGGAATGGCAAAGCTTAACTGATCAATTCAACTCCCCTATTTGCTATTTGTCGATACTAGAGAGCTATTAACAAGTAGTGCACTAATTCGATATATCTTGGAATGGAGTATTGAATTATTAGGTTTAATTGTGGTGTAGGCGTCCGGAAAGACACTGCTTTAGGTTACAACTTGGAAGGGAAGTAACCACACTTAGGAATTAGAAACACGATAATTAGAAATCAATGATAAAACCAAGTCACAATTGAATAATACCCTAACCTGAATATCTTCTCTGATTGATAAAACCCCAGCAATTTTCGTGCCTTCTCAGTGTTCACTAACCAATACTTTCACTCTAGTTTCTTGTTTTTCTCCATTACAGAACGAAGTAGTAACCATCTAGCTCCCTTGGGTTCGACCCTTGCTTACCGCTGTTCTAATCCACAGTCTGAAGTGAGGAGATTATAAATTGTTTTTGCACAGGTACGACGACAGCTTGTTCAAGTACTCAAGAACAAGAGAGAAGTTGGAGCTTTTGATATCAAAATACAAGTGTTTACAAGGATTTGTGAGTGAAGTAACAAAAGATCCAAACTAGAGAGATTACATGAATTGTGGATGGATGTGGATTCAAGGGCCAAGCCCCTCTATTTATAGGCATAAGTGGCGGTTTATGGTTGGCATTGGACCAACCGACTTGCCTCCTAGTCCCTCCTCAATTGAGCTTGGTTGGACTTGTTTGTGCCCAAAGGGCAAGGCACATGGGAGCACATGGGCGGCTAGGGCTTGGGTGATCCAAGGGGCATCCACTTGAGCTCTTGAACTAGGTTGAGCCAAAGGGCAAGTCATTTGGACTTAGTTGAGGCTTAGTTTCAATCCAAAGGTCAATCGAAGTGAATAGTATGTCCAACCGGAAATGAAGTAGTTTGGTTTTGGTTGGACTTCGCCGGAATGTCACCGGAGCATGGTGGTGAGGATATGAGCTTGATCAGAGCATCACCGGAGGTTCGCCGGAATATGGCTGGAGGTGATTGGGTGTTGGACCATGGATTTAGAATGTTGAGGAGATTCTAAGACTGGTCCATGAAGGATGTTTTGCCAGATTCTGCCCGGAGCATGGTCGAAATCCAAAAACGGTCGAAATTGCCCTAGTTTGGCCTTGATCGGGCTTGAGCTGGTTCCACACGGGCGTTTTGTCTAGGAAGTGAAATTGTCCAAGTTATTAGGCATTTAAAACACTTTGGTCGAGCCAGATCTGCCAGATTTGCCAGATTCCATTGTCCACTCGGGCGTTCCCTGTACGGGACTGAGACTAACCTAGTTCTGCACATGGACCAAATCATTCTCTATAAGTTTATTGGGAAAGACGGGGAGTGGACTCACAACCCCGAGCTCCCAACAGGAGCGAAGAGACGCCGCATTGATAGGGCACAGGCCAGGGTAGCCTCCCCTCCGCGCGAGCCTGCACCAGTTGAGGAGGACCAGCCTCTGCATGATGATGTTGTCATGGACGAGGCGCAGTCACCTCCAGCACCTAGCCGCATCCCTTCCCCTCCCCCGCCTTATCCTGCTGCTGACCAGTTTCCATTCACACTCGAGGAGCGTTTCACTCGGATAGAGATCTCTCAGCAGCAGATTATCGCCACCCAGCTAGAGTTTCGGGAGGAACTGAGGGCGATGATGGCCTATCAGCGCCAGATTTTGGCTAACCAGGCTCCCATGATTTCCACGCAGAGCAGGCTCGCCAGCTCCCATAATCAGCTCCAAGAAGAATTCACAGAGTTTCGCATTCAGGCAGCGCAGCATTGGTCACAGAACCCCGGGGCTGGCCCTTCTCAACCCCCCGGTACTGCCTCAGATAGCATTGATCGGATGTTTGCCTCTGATGATGCTACCGATGACGATGGGGCTAGCTAGTTCCCCTTACATTTTATTTCCTGTTTCTCTTTTTGCCATCTTGTCAGTTCTTATGCATTTCATGTTCATCTATTGTACACTGACTTTTGGATTTTATTCACCCTTTTCCTATTATTCGATGTTTGAGTTATTCAATTTCTGTTGTCCACCTTTACTCACATCGTTTACACTTTCATTCGTTTCGCGATTATCGATGCTAACCTATAACTTGTGCAGCTCTTTACGTTTATTCGTACATCTACCAGCTCATAGGTCATATTTCACTCACCAGCCATCGTTTAATCTCTTTGGATTTCGCATCATCACGCACGAGTGAAGTTCCTATGCTTTTTCTTATTTTATATTTTCACTTAGGGACTAAGCTCGCTTTTAAGTGTGGAGTGGGTACGCATAGTCACATGCATTGCATAACACATTCACTCTTGCATATGCTCAACTGTCTATGTATTGCGATTGAAATCCTCGTTTTCTACGATACTCCTTGACTGATTGACACTCATTTGGATTCGAAGTCTAGGACTTGAAATAGTGAAAATCGTGTGTGTATTCTCTTGAGTCAGTATCATTGCTAGCCCTTGACTATCACATGTTCTACGTATTTCTTAAAGCATGTTTGAGACTTGAAATTAGTAGGCACCGATTCAAAAATGTCAAAAACATAAACTACATCTCTTCTTCTAGGTGACCTTAGTGCTAGTATGTGTTTCTCTACACTCGTCGTGATTTGCATGCACCCGCCTTTATTCATACACTATGTCAAGCTTTAAGTGTGGAGTTAGACAATTGACCTTCAAGTTTTCCCCTAAAAAAAAAAGTTCTCAATTCTGGAAAGTGGGGGAAACATTGGCCCCAAGCATAGTTGTTTTTGAAAGAAAACGAGTTTGAAAGAAAAAAAATTATAAAATTAAAAAAATTAAAAAAATTAAAAAAAAACCCAAAATGCTTTTGTTGATTCTGCGAAAGCAGAAAATACCAAGGACCTGGTGAGAAAAGTCACCCCTGGTATATGGAAAACACTCTTGAAACAATTTTTGCCCCCTTCTGCTTGATATAGTGTAATTCCATCCTCCCATTGCGTGCAAATCATTACTTATCTTGAGAATTCGTGTACTAGAAACTAAGGGACGATCCTCGTGCTTGCACTAAAAATTTTGATGTGATTTTCGTACTATTTTTCAGAAAAACCTTAAGGCATGCTCCTCTTCTCTTACGGGTAATTGCCTAGTCCTTGGCACTTGAGAATGAGCTTTGCGCATAGAGCCCGTGGACTATCCCTAGATAGCATAGGTGAATGGCGAGCATGTTTTGTGTAACTATTCATGTTCTTTATACGTTGCTATAGAACTATTTAGAACATGTGATTAGTCGATCGCTAGCCATGTGTATTGACCGTTTGAATGTAAAACTCGTTTAATCTATGATTGTCTGAAAACTTTGATGAAGATGTTTGACTTGAAGTTGAGGTAAAACGATGAATCCGAGGTATGACATGACTTTACTGTGACTCGTTGAGCATCATTCATGCATACACGATAGTTAGTTGTACAGGGGATTTGTAGGTAGTCCCATTCCTAAAAACCTTCACGATAATATACTCGTCCTACTAGGGCAGCCTATAGGTTTAAAGGCTTGATGCATACGCTAAATGCATTCGTGTCCTCTACGACAGTGAGTTATCTTTGAATTTTTGTATTAGTTAGGATTGATCACATGTCACTTGAGTGGGTAGCTGATAAACTTATGGTCGTTGAGCATTACATTCCCTCATGTATTCATTCTGACATTTGTTAGACATTTGTTCGGGACGAACAACTCCTAAGTGTGGAGTGTTTTGAACAGTCGATGTTCTGACTGATTATTCACTACATTCGATGAAGGATAACGTTCATTCTCCCGGCAAATTATCTATATTTGATGTCTTTCTCTAGTGTTTCAGGTAAAATCGACATATCATCGCTCCTTGGAGCCAAAGTGTTGAAAGAATGGAAAGATCGATTGAAAAAGGCCAAAAAACCAAAGTTATGCCAGAACAGCCCGTTACACCTTGGGTTGTAACGGGTGTAACGACCCCCTTTTTCCCAGAGATATCAAGCATGCCCGTTACAGGCCTCAGCAACCGTTACACCTTGGATTGTAACGGGTGTAACGGTCTCAATTTTATCAGAGATTTTCCGTTACAGCCATTACAGGCTCGGCTATAATGGGACCGTCTGCTGGGCTGTTTTACAAGTTGTTTCTAAAATCCAATTTTGGGCTTTTCAGCCTTTTTAGACGGTCTATATAAGGAAACACGACCAGAATAGACAGAGTGCTGTTATTTTGGAGAAAAACTCTAACTTGGGAGAGAAGACAGAGCTTTCAGCGTGAGGATCATCGAGCTACACCGCGTCTTTACGGTTTACTCATTTCTTTCTTCCCATATACACTGTTTTTGGTTAACTACCATGAATAGTGAGTAGTCTTCTTAATTCCAGGATCCGTAGGATCCCGTGCTATGTAACCCTAACTCTCATGTGATCAATTGAAGTTTATTATTTATGCAATTTGATTATTCAATTTCATTGTGTGCTTAATACTATCGTTCTATGCATGTATTTACATCAAAGGGTATGTTTGCATTGGTAGAACGTATTTAGGTTATATGCCGAAAGGTGGATAGGCCCTAGGGATTAACCGGATTACATGAAATTGATGTTAGGTCATGTTTACATGAACTAATAGGAAAACCTTTAGTTTAATAAATCAAAATCGTTGATAATCCGTGGATGGGCGGCGTTCGACGATCGAGATTAATCTAGACAATGATCCGTGGATGGGCGGCTTGTCTAGTGTTTTTTCGATTATATTCCATATTCGATAGCATGAATAATTAACGTAGAATGATTGCATGATTAGTGGGGTTATCACGGGTGAAGTACGGATTCTGGGATTCTTTCTCTGATTTAAACACAACCATTTATTTTCTGCTATTTAATTTCTAAAATTTACATCACAACCCAAACCTTTTTAACTCGGAATAGCTAAATAGGTTACACTGTTTGCTAGTATTCAAATGCACTGCTCCTAGGATCGACCCTTGGCTTACCAAGGTTTATAAATTTTGTTTGACTGCAATTGAACCCCTAAAACTCATTACTTTGACAACTATAAAGGGTTAAAAATACGGTTGTCAAAATGGCGTCGTTGCATACCCGTTGTAGGTAGTCCCATTCCTGAAAACCTTCACGAGACTATACTCGTCCTACTAGGGCAGCCTATAGGTTTAAAGGCTTGATGCATACGCTAATTGCATTCGTGTCCTCTACGACAGTGAGTTATCTTTGAATTTTTGTATTAGTAAGGATTGATCACATGTCACTTGAGTGGGTAGCTGATAAACTTATGGTCGTTGAGCATTACATTCCCTCATGTATTCATTCTGCCATTTGTTCGACATTTGTTCGGGACGAACAAACCCTAAGTGTGGAGTGTTTTGATCAGTCGATGTTCTGACTGATTATTCACTACATTCGATGAAGAATAACGTTCATTCTCCCGGCAAATTGTCTATATTTGATGTCTTTCTCTAGTGTTTCAGGTAAAATCGACATATCATCGCTCCTTGGAGCCAAAGTGTTGAAAGTATGGAAAGATCGATTGAAAAAGGCCAAAAAACCAAAGTTATGCCAAAACAGCCCGTTACAGCCGTTACACCTTGGGTTGTAACGGGTGTAACGGCCCCCCAACTGACTTTGGCACTTGTTGAAGCCAAAGGGCAACTAGCTTGAACCTTAGTTGAGCCACAAGCCAATCGACTTGAACTTGGTTGAGGCAAACCGGATTCCAAAACCAAACCGAAATGAATAGTAGAAGTTAACCGGAATATAGGGAATTCGGTTTTTGGTTGGAACTTCTTGGCCGGAACTTGGTTAGACTTGGTTGTGCTTGGCCTAAGCTTGATCGGAGCTTGGTCGGAGGTTGGCTGGAGTTGGCCGGAATCTGGCCGGAATTTTGGCCGGCGGTCTTTGGCTTTTGGACAGTGGATTCTGAACGACAAAGTCATTTTAAGACGATCTCAAGAAGGGTGCTAAGCCTGATTCTGCCCGGAGCATGGTCGAAATCCCAAAACGGCCGAAATTGCCCTAGTTTGGCCTTGATCGGGCTTGAGCTGGTTCCACTCGGGTGTTTTGTCTGGGAAGTGAGATTGTCCGAGTTGTTGGGCATTTTAAACACTTTGGCAGAGCCAGAATTGCCAGATTCCATGGTTTGGTCGAGCGACTTGGTTTCAGTGCCTATGCGCGCGGGGCCTTTGCTTTGGAATTGGGCCAACTGCCAATCTGCTCGGGCATTTTCCTTGGTCTTCCAACATTGTCCACCTTATTTGCCATTTTGATCACTTTGCTTGAGGTGGATTCGTCAGATCAGCTCGTTTGCCCGGGCAACTTGAATTCAGTGCTAGACAGCTTGGGCGTGGCCTGGTTTTCTCGGCGCTGGCTCTCGGACTCTCGGACGCAATACTCGGACTCGTCCGTCTTTCTCGGTCTCGGACGCAAGCGTCCGTCTTTTCTCGGACGGCCCGACTGAAGTTCTCGGCGCGCCCGGACGTGTCTTGCGTTCTCGGTACTCGCCTGGGCTCTCTCGGTCCTGGGTGAATTTCCTCGGGCCATGGTTGCGACTTCTCGGCCAGAAATGCTTGGTGTGCTTTTTGTAGGGATGCACATCCGGTCCGGACCGGTGGACCGGAATTTTTCAAAAGTTTGGACCGTGGACCGGACCGGACCGGGGTATATATGGACCGGGACCGGATTTTGTGTAAAAAGTGGACCGGATTGGACCGAATACCCTTCATTTTACGGTCCGGACCGGACCCGGACCGGACCGGACCAGAATTTTACGGTCCGGGTCGGACCGATGGACTGGAATTTCTGAAAAGTATGGACCGTGGACCGGACCGGACCGGAATTTTACGGTCCGGTCTTGGACCGACCCGTAAAATTCGGTCCGGTTTGGTCCGGTTTTCCGGTCCGGTCTAAAAATGTGCATCCCTAGCTTTTTGGGCCTAAATGTCCCCTTTTGGGCATGTTTCCTCTTTAGACCCCAAAATAGCCTATATACACAAAAAGGCATTAACAAGCACTTGTTCGTATGATCAAATGTCTAATTTGGTGGGTTTACCTGATTCAATGAATCGTATAAATATGCGCTATCAGGGAGAACCAAGTTCAAGTCGGTTGTCCTCTCCCTCTTGCCAAAAGCCAAAGCTTAGCCGACTCCCTTGCCTATAAATAGAAGGACATGGCCTTGGAAATGGAGGCTTGTAACACTTATCAAACACAAAAACTTGAATACACTTCATCTTTTCACTTGATACCAAAAGCTCCAACTTCTCTCTACTTTGTTCTTGCTTTTGTTCTTGGAATCCTTTACTCTTTCCTTTGCCAAGTTCTTGTTCTTGTTTTCCAAACCTCTCCTTTACTTTTTACTTGTCCTTATTTCGGTTACCTTTACTTTTCCTTGTTCTTGTCATGGCTCTTGTATACTTTGACATGAATACAAGTGGCTAAAACCATATTCGGTCAAGGGTGTTCATACTTGTGTATGCATCTTAAGACTTGTGTACTTAATGCTTTTTGTGTTCAACTAGTTCTTGTGCCATTATCCCGAATTGAGCAACGAAGTTAAGTGGATGCTTGAAATGGCAAAGCTTTTCCGAGTGGTTCAATCCCTCTTTAAGTCGCTTGGTTGTAACTGCAACGTGAGATCAAGTGGCTGCACTTAGACTAATACGTCTTGCAATGGAGTATTAGCTAGAACTAGAAGTCTATGTCTTGATTTTGGAATAGATTGTGGTGTAAGTGCTTGAAATGGCCTTACTTTAGGGTTATGTCTTGAAATGGAATGACCCACACTTATGAACACAAAGTAAGATCATTTGAAGTCTATGATGGATGTTTCACAAGAAGAGACCCTAGACTGAATATCTACTTTTCATCAATTTACCTTTCTGTATTTACTTACGCACTTTACATTCAGTCATTTACTTACTCACTTACATTCAGTCATTTACTTACGCACTTTACTTTCAAGTCTTTACTTTCAGCATTTACTTTCAGCACTTATGACAGAGCCCACCGCACTGTCGTTAAGGTGCGATGTTCTCTGTGCAAAATAAATTTATATCTCCGCTACTCGTACTCCACTAGTGGGTAGTAAAGGGTAAGTAGGGGTCGAATCCAAGGGAGTCAGGTGAATAGTTGTTCTTTAAGTAGGACAGTTGGGGGATGGTTGTGATTTTAGTACTGAGAGTAGCGTGGGTTGGTTGTGATTTTAGTACTGAAAGGTAAAGTAACAGTTGATATTAAAATTAAAGGAAAGCATTCGGCTTTAGGGGCCTTGTATCATAGTCTGTTTATCATTGACCTCTAATGATCATACTAAGTGTTCAAAGATGAATCAAGGCTATTTCTAGCACAAGACTTGCAACATCGTTTAGAACACTTGTTCTATTTAGACTAATTTCTCCTTTCGAAGTATCTTAGCCTTATGTGCATCTATTTGATCTTCAGTTACGATCAACCAAATGGTTTTTAAAAGAGGTCGAACTCCTCAGATAAGCTTTGCCCGTTAAAGCATACACTTACCCGAGTATGTTCACGAACCCCACGGAAGAGCTTTGCCCGTTAAAGCATCCACTCAACCTTGGAAGTTCTAACCTAATATGTGGCACATAGAACAAGTTTTGAACACAGAGAGGCACTAAGCGAAGGGTCTAAAACATTTTATGACACAAGTACACCCCTTCAACCGAATGAAGGGTTTAGCTACGAATATTCATGGAACAGGACATCATAGCTAAGTGCGTTGAAAAGTAAAGGTTTTGAAAGACAGAAAATAAAGTTTTCGAAAGTAAAGACAGGAAAGTAAAGTTGTTGAATTGAAAAGATAGTAAAGTAAAGAAAAGAGTACTTACAAAAACTGTTGAAAGTGCTAAAGCTTCGATTCCAAAGTGAAGTGCTTACATGATTGTGCTCTCAATCTAAAGAGATAAGTGATTTGTGATTTTGGAATGGGATGATGATACAAGGGCAAGGGAGGGCTCTATTTATAGGCTAAGGGGAGGAAGAGATGTGGAGGAGGAGAAGACACTTGGCAAGAGGAGGGTGGAGAAGCCAAAAGCCGCCGGCCCTTAGGTGTCCTCCTCCTTAGCCGCCGGCCACATGGAGGAGAAGGAGTGGCTTGTGAGCTTAGCCGCCGGCAATAGGTGGCAAGGGAGTGGGTGAGTGTGTTTTGTGATCTCATCCCAAAAAGCCATCGGTCCTTTCAGCTCCGGACTGACTCTGGTTGCTCTCCGGTTGGACTTGTTTTGAGTGATTCCACGTCAGGTTCTTGAAAGTCAGAATTTGGTCGTGACCTGGAATGACTCGTAATTCATTTTCAGCTTTAAAACTCCTCCTTAGCCTGTACTCTCTCTAGACTTCAAAATACCCTGTAGATAAATATCGGAACTAACAAGCAAAAGTTAAATAGACAAAGCGTCTAATTTGGTGGGTTTAACTGTGTTTATGATTCATACAATTATGGTCCATCAACTTACCTTTCAGTATTTACTTTCAAGTCTTAACTTTAAGCACTTACTTTCAGCACTTTCATTTCAATCATTTACTTTCAGTCTAAAAACCACAAAAAAACCCAATATGTCTTCACTTTCTTTACTGTCTTTCAAAGAACAACTACTCCACACGACTCTCTTGGGTTCGACCCCTACTTGCCACTCTACTAATCTAATAGTGAGCCAACAGTAGTGGACACTTATAAATTGATATTTGAGAGGTCACGACGACGGCCTGTCAGTCCTAGACTTCGAATCCAACAGAATGATAATCAATTAAGGAGTATCGTAGAAAAATGAGGATTTCAATCGCAATACATAGATAGTTGAGCATATGCAAGAGTGAATGTGTGACATGCGATGTATGTGACTATGCTCTACCACTCCACACTTAAAAATGAGCTTAGTCCCTAAGCGATTAAATAAAAGATAAGAAAAGGCGCATATGAACTTCCCTCGTGTGTGATAGCTCGATATCTATAGAGATTAAGCGATGTCCGGGGAGTGAAATATGACTCATGAGCCGGTAGATATATAGATAAGAACATAGAGTTTCACAAGCGATAGGTTAGCATCGAAAATCGTGGAGGGGCACTCCACACTTAGAATCCTGAAATGTCCACACACAATGCAAATGAAAAATACAACTAACTAATACTTACAGCGTGGTTACTCCCCGAAGAGGCCTAGTTTAACGTCTTGGCGAGACTCGGCAAGGGAGATAGTGTCAATCCACCTTCAAATCCCATTGAAATTCACGTCCATCAAGGATGATATGGACGTTAAGTAGAGCATGCAAATCCTTCAAAAATTTGAGACCCTTAAGAATCAAGGGACTATAGAAGCTCCCTAATAACAACTTCAAGACGTAAGGCAAGAACTGTCGAAACTTGTCTGGAGGTGGTGCAACAAGATATACATCTTCAAACCCAGCTCTAGCAAGAGCACTTCCTTTGTACTCTTTAGATAAGATCTCATGTGCATGTGCATATACTTCAGAATTTTCCTTCACTATCAAATGTATGCGTATTCGAGGGTCCTCTTCGATTGAACTCAGGTACACATCAACAAAGTCTTCATACTTATTATCCTTTGATGGCTCTTCAGCGTCAAGAGAAATAGGTGGAATGATGTTCTCTTTTGTCTGCTCATCTAAATGACCTTTAGAAGCGCTCGTAGTGGAGGGAGATGCATCTTCACGTTCTGGGACATCTTTAGTGCAAGAGTCATCATCCACCAACTCAGTGTAAGCCTTGGCAACCGTTCTCAATGCCTCAAAACCATCCTCACAAACAGGTTATTCTAGTATAGAGAACATTCTTGTATCTTGATCATCTTCCACGTGGATGGGAAATAAAATTGAAGATGAATGTGCTTCATAGACTTGAACTTCTTGATGATTTTCCATTGTCATCTCGATGTCCTCATCTCTGAATTCATTGGTGGCAGCAATATCTTGTTGCTCTAACTGGTCCTTTGGTATTCTTTGCCTAGTTGTGAGTGATTCCACCATCTTTTGAAGGTCACTTATCGTCGTAGCAATCTCCCGAGACGAAATCTCTTGCTCCGCTAAGAAGCTAGCCAACATAGACTCTAAACGCGATGATCCACCAGTGTCCTGAGACTTTTACTGCTACAAGTGATTCCAGTAGCTCTCATAGGAAGGATCATCTTGACAATAATGTTGATCATAAAGCTGATGTTGTTGCTGCGACTGGTCCAGGTAACTCTCATAATAGTGGTCATTTTGATAACAGGGTCAATCATAGAAATGATTTTGATTTCCTTTCCAATTCGCATCATATGAATATGTCTCACGATATGGCTCTTCCCATGGGTAGGCGTCTTGATGACCAAAGAGAACATCCTCGCAACATTCAAAAATAAAAGTGAATAGTGAAGGTCAAAAGTATATAGAGTATGTACACGGAAGTATGAAAAAGGTGGAATAGTCTAAACTACACTCGTTAAACCTAATATCACACTAAGCATTGTTCCCAGGCAACGGAACCATTTTGACAAGCGTATTTTTAACCCTTTATAGTTGTCAAGTTATATGTTTTAGGGGTCAAGTTGCAGTCAAACAAAATTTATAAATCTTGGTAAGCCAAGGGTTGATCCAAGGAACACCGTGTGTGAGTACTAGCTAACAAGTAACCTATTTAGCAATTTGATTAACAAGAGGTTTTGGTGTGAACGAAAACGCAGAAATTAAATGCAGAAAAATAAAGGTTTTGATTTGATCAAAGAAAGAATCCCAGGATCAAACTTCACCCATACCAACCCCACTAATCATGCAATCATATCACATAGATTCATCATGCTATCGAATATGGAAATAAACCAAAATAACACTAGACAAGCCGCCATCCACGGATCATTGTCTAGATTAATCTCAATCGTTGAACGCCGCCCATCCACGGATTATCAACGATCTCGATTATTAAACTCAGGGTTTTTCAGACAAAAGTCAACTTTCCTATTAATTCATGTACTACCATTGTAGCTACCATGACCTAATATCAATTTCATACAATCCGGTTAATACATAGTACCCATTCATCTTTTGGTAATTAACCTAAATACATTCTAGCATGCAAACATCCCATTCAATGTAAAACTTGCAAGAACGATAAAATTAAGCACAATGAAATTGAATATTTAAATTGCATCAATGAAAAATGTTTAATTGATCACACGAAGAGTTGGGTACAAGGCACGTGATCCGTAGGATCTCAGAATAAGGAATACTACTCACTATTCATGGTAAGTTAACCACAAATGGTGTAATAATGGAAATTAAGGACGAGATAACCGTAGTGACGATGAAGCTCGTTGAATCCTCAATCTCTCACGATGTTCTCCGTTTTCTCTCTCTCAAGTTAGGGTTTTCTCTTTCTCAATTCAAGCGTCTTTAAAACACTCTTTCCGTTGCCCTTTTATACCCCCAAAAACTAATCAATTCCCAAAAAGGACGAGAACTTGCCAAAAATGGATTAGGAAATAAGCTGATAAATCTGCCTTTCGAAGGTGTCGTGACACCCGTGACACTCGAACACGTTACGACATGTCACTGCCTACCCAAAAGTGACTGAGCTGAAGAAGTGTCGTGACAGCCATGACACCAGGAGGGTGTCACGACATGTCACGGCCTGGCCAAAAGTTACTGAGTCGAAAGGGTGTCGTGACACCCGTGACATCAGGAGGATGTCACGGCCTGGTCGAATATCCACTGAGTTAAATGGGTGCCGTGACACCCGTGACACTAGGAGGCTGTCACGGTAGTCACGGCCCACATGTTGGCGCAGAGCTCTTTCTCGACCTTTTTCGTCGATCTTTCCGTTCTTTCAGTACTTCGAGTCCAAAGAGCGATGATATGTCTTTTTGCCCTGAAACACTCAAGGAAGACATCAAATAGAGACCATTTTCCGAAAGAACAAGTGATATCCTTCATCGAATGCAGTGAATAATTAGTCAAAATATCGACTGATCAGTCGACAAGTAAACAAAGAAAAAGAAACATAACTCACAAACTTCTCAGATGCGTCAGAAAAGTTCGAAGCCTTCAAGGCCCCAACAAAACGGAAACGCGTCTGCATTCGTCTCTTGAGCTCCAGCCTTCAGAACTGAATAGGCTACACATGTGATCGTTAAAACCGGCGTCCTGTCAAGGGAGGCACTCCGCCTGAACTCCAGAGAAGGCATAAAAAGGGGACATAAAAGCTAGGTAAAGTAAGCTATGATAAAAAAACATCTCATTGTTACAAGTACATGAGATAACTCCCATGTTCCATTTCATATTTCTTGTCTGAACATTAGTGGACACTTAAACGGGAAATATGAACTGTTGTAGTTCAATTGAGGTTTAAAGAGCACCAATGTTTTTGAGACCGAGAACGACACCTACACCAATGATGTGACCAACAGTGCCGCAAGCGAGAGTATCAGCGAGGGTGAAGCCAGCCGGATCGCCCGTCTGAAGTCCCGAGTCCATAGTTTCCAGCCTCAGTCCAGCAGTGGCCACCCTATTGGCTGATGGTGCTAATCCAAATCTCCCCGCAAATAGCATCAGGGTAGTGGAAGTCAACATGATCTGGAACAACAACAACAATATATTTATAGATAATCAATTACTATGAAATCTAATCTAATATTCTTTTAGAACTGTCGAATATTTCTCCACATTGCCTTGTTTTGGATTTGGCATACTCGTTTGCCTTATTTTTAATAAAACAGGTAGACAACATATCAACACTCTTCATTTTCAAAAAATACCAGTACCGGCCGAGCCGATAAATTGCATTTAGCAACAAACCGACTTGGGAGATGCCGTTATTATGCCAAAATGCCTGCATGGCTCATTTAGGGCCTATGCGGACCAACCAGGCGGGTCTCTGTGCCCACGTGACATCCACGTAGAATACCAGATTTGGGTGTGCTAGTATATGTCCAGTTCCTTCCCAATCGGTAATCAAAAATACCGGATGCTACCTTACAAATTAGTATTTTTATAGAACTGAACCATGCGCAAAGCCATTCAGACCTGGTAAGGGCCATACATAACGGGTGAGCACGTGATCAGACATTGGTAAAATATCGAATGCAGGAGAACTGATATTATGGAATACCGGGTGGCGATGTACCGATATTAAAGAATACCGGATTTGGGCATGCTAGTATATGTCCTCTATAAAGTTCATGGAAATTTCATCTTCTAACATCAACCTTAATCGAAATTCAACATCTCACTTCATTTCTTTTGTTTCCCATATTGACAGTTTTGCAATTAACATGGCTGATTCAGACTCGATGTTTATATCTACATCCACGACGTTGGATACTTCAGTAAGAGATGAGTATAACCATGATAAGACGAAACAAATGGAGATCCTCGCCGCTGAAGATCTTGAATTTGAATGAATTAAACCTTGATACGTCTGACATCAGCCATCATTTGATGGTGTTATAGCATGTGAACAAATCAACTATTCGATATGTATGTGGGAAGAATTCATCTCAAGTCTCCACCACTTGTTGCGAAAACAAAATTTCTTACAAAAGTGCTAACCATATTTGTTGTGCTGGAGTCTTCTATACTGAATCGTATAAATACAAGGTACGAGAGTCTAACTCTAGTGTTATGGTGCTTGAACGTCGACAAAGTATACATAATTATTCGTGACGCATTTGCACAGCCAAACTGAAAGGAACAATTTTTTGGCAGATACGCAAGTATCGAGCGGACCACATATGCCAGAATGAATAGTGTTTCCAAAAATGACATCTACTTAATCAAAAAGCACACAACGCCAAAAATTTAGAATGTGATGAAAGAAAACATGAGGTTCAGCGCTCGAGAGACATACGCGAGAGATGCGTTACACTATGGGTATGATTTATCATACTTGAGGGCATGGTAAGCGCAGCGACAAGCACTGATTGACTTGTTCGAAAAATGGGATGAGTCATTTGAAAAGCTACCACATTTGATGCAGGCTTTGGTGGATCCTAGTCCATCGACAGTTGTTATGTTTACTTGAGGGTGGTGTGATCGTGTCGTCTAGGTAAACCGTGTATTTTCGACTTTTTCTGAAGTCATTCATTCAAGAATTATTGTCCCGTGTTGTCTATCGATGACACACATATGTATAACAAGTACAGCGGGAAGCTATTGGTTTCTTTTACTTTGGACGCTAATTATCACGTCTTGTCGATTGCATTTGCATTAGTGGGGAGCGAAAACACTTCTAGCTAGAAGTGGTTCATTTCATGCATCCGAGAATGTGTCACTTCGCGTGAGGTTTTGAGCATGATTTCTGACCGACACGCTGAAATACTAACTGCCATTAAACCAAATAAGAATAGCAGCTAATATTTCAGTGTGTCTGTCAGAAATCGCACAAACCCTCACGTGAAGTGACATCATTGCAGATGCATGTCATGAACTATGTTCAGCTAGAAGTTTTTTCCCTCTCCGCTAAGAAAAACACAATGGGCAAAATGTGATTGTTTGGGTCAAAAGCAACTGGAACCAACACCTTCGCGTCGTACTACCCATTTAAATGTGTGCCATTAATTGACAACACGGGACATCAATTCTTTAATGCATGAATGACTTCGAAAAAAGTCCAAAATATACCATTCACCTAGGCGACACCACCTTCAAGTAATGTTCGATCCCACTTAACAACTGTCGATGGACTAGAATCCTCTAAAGGCAACATCAAATGTGGCAACTTTGCAAATGACTCATCCCATTTTTCGAATAAGTCAATCACCGATTGTTGCTGCGCTTGCCAAACCATCAAGTATGATATATCTGGCTCATAGTTTAGTGAAACTCTCGCCTATATCTCTGGTAGGATGAACCTCACTCTTTCATTAATCACTTCTTAAATTTTCCTTGCGATGTACTTCTTGGTCAACCGGATGTTGTCCTTCAAAATAATGTCATTGTGGCATATGTGGTCGCACGATATTTTGGTACCTGTCAGTAGTGTGTTCCTTTTAGTGCAGCAATGCGAACGCTCCATGGACAAATGTCTCAACCCTGTTAACATTCAAACGATTGATGTAAGGTTAGACTTTGTTATCTTATATTCCACCTGATTCATTATAGAGTACTTTTGCAGTTCTACATCGCATATTTGGCTTCACCTTTTGTCTGAAATGTAGTTTTCTCTACAAGTAAAGAGGAAGACTGACCAAAGTTTCCTTCTAAATACTCATGCCAGGTTGATATGTTTCTCACGTCGTAACATCATCAAATGGTGGGTGATCCCAAACATATCTCGGTTGTGTGTTTCCAAAGTCAAGATTTTTAGCAACGATGATCTCCAAATATTCCATCTCATATCGATTATACTCGTCCATCACGAGTTTTGTCCAATGTCTCCAGCGTAGACATGTCTGTTTCTCTTTCAGGCTTTACAAAACAATTACACAACACGTTAAATAAACATATACACTCAACTATTGAACGGAGCTAAATAATAAGTTGTACTTTTAATTCAGCTAACAATTCTAAAAGAGATGCCTAAAAATGCCTTGTAGAAGCTTTAAAACTCTCCATATTAGAGGAGAGATACTTGGGTTAAATTGGAAATAAGAGAACTTCTGATGGAAAATGAAGATGAAATGGTGGATTTTTATTCACTAAAACTTCGTTTGTCGGGGAACGATTCTTTTTTTCAAAAACGGCTTCTGCGGATTCGGTTATTACCAAAATCACATCCATACTCTTCTAGTCACTTTCCGCCTGTCTAAACGGGGTCCATTAAAAGTCAGTACCCTAGAAACCGATTATTTGAAAAATCCAACTAACCAGTTCCTGGGATATGTTAAACTCAATCTATTGTTTTATAAAATAGGAAACTCAGAAGGGTTATTTTGAAAGAAAAAATTTAGTGTTTAAGTCGTGTCATTGTTCTAAATATTTCTTTAAAAATAATTTTTTAAGCCTTTAAACTAAAGCAGAAAATTCACCGATTTGGGAGACAGATATTCGATCAACATAACACGTAACCAACACCAAAATCAAGCATTGGTAACAAATAGGATCGCCTAAAATCGGGTTTTAGAGAAATCAATTATCGGGATCCGATTTGTTACCAAAACCAGATTTGTAGATTTTGGTTCATTCTGAACCGGGTCCAGTAAAAATTGGTACTCCAGGAATCGATTAGTTGGAGTCTTGGAGACACTGATTTTTCTAAAAATAAGGTATTTTAGGTACGTGAAACTCAAAACGAATTAAAACATGAAAGTGGAACTCGATTTGGTGTATTACGGAAAGAAAGAAAACTCATTTTAAGGAGACTGATTTTCACAAAACCGATATCTTGTTATGTTCGAAAAGAACGGCTTTACCAAAGAACCATGTGGCTTCCAAAGTCAGAATTATCACAACAGACAGGTCTTGGAAAAATTGATCTTTTAGAAAATTTAAAGATACCTGTTTCGCTAAAGCTGATTTCCTTAAAAGTAGGACATCAAAGGGTTTCTCTATAATCTATCCCTTTTCCAAATTTAAATATTCAAAATACACTGTCTGAAATTCAAATATCTAGAATACCCTACTTGAGTTATATCATGCATTTTTTACAATCCCGGTACACGAGGAATCGGAAAATTCAATTTTTTATAATCTCGTTTCCCAGGAAACGGGAAGAATAAAAATTGCTTATGTGACTCTGTTTGTGGCCCACGTAGACCAACCGATATCCGTTCAAATATGACACGTCTTTTTTTTATAATCCCGATTCCTGGGAAACCGGAAATGTGAAAATCGAATTTTTTGGTTCCTCTTGTACCGGGAATGTAAAAACTGCAACTCAAATGGGGTATTCTAGATATTAAAGTTTCAGACAGTGTATTTTGGATATTTGATTTTGGAAAATGGGTAGATTACAGAGAAACTCGACATCAAAGGAAAACTCAAACACGTATTGACAAAATTGAGTTTATATGTAATTGTTGGGTTTCCCTCACTTAGAGGATGATGAGAGTAATTGATCATTATGATGATAATTATGGAGGCCGTTATCAAGATCATTATGGTGATCCATCAGTTTTTTAGGCGTTTTATTTGTTATGGAAATGTTTAGTAAAAGTTATAAATGTTGTTGTGAGATACAACAATAGGCATGACGATGAGTTGTAAACCTTTAAAGATTTTCTTCAAGAGAGTGTGAGGAGTTGACTGTCAGAGTGTGAGACTAAAGAGAAGATTGTAATTCTTCTGCCACATTCTCAAAGGAGATTATTTTTCCCTCCCGTGGAGTAGGCTAAGGGCCGAACCACGTATATCTTCATATTTTTTTACTTTCTGCAATATGTTCATTTATCATTTTCTCTACAAATGGTATCATCGCACTAATCGATCCGATGGAGGACTCAAAATTAGGCGGAATGATTGTGTTCACAAGAGATAACTACAACATTTGTAAGACAACGATGGAGGATTTACTCTACGACGTCGACTAGGCACAACCAATTTTGAATGAGGGAAAACAACCGAAAGATATTAAAGAAGAAGAGTGGAAGTTGCTAGATAGAAGCATTGGGAAAATCCGCAGATAGGTGGATATAAGTGTCCATCATCATGTCTCACAGGAAAAGGAAGCTCACAAAGCTTGGAAGAAACTAGAGAGCCTCTATGAAAGAAAGACTGCCAACAACAAGGTGATGTTGAAAAGAAAGTTTGTCAACATGAAATATAGAGATGGTTCATCTATGACAGAGCTTTGGCATGGTTTGGTTTCGGAAGGTTTTAAGAAGTGAAGATACTTTACAGCGGACGGGTCACCTAACTTTGCATGGCCTGCGATTTCATGTTTTAGATCTTGTGTTCCTGTATTAGTTAGTCGTTAGCTTTGTTGTTGTTGTCTCTTCTTTTTTTCCGAATCCTTGTATGCCACTTCAGCTATCCACAAAAAATGAGGTGCAGAATGTAATCAATCAACTCACTCTCATGAAGATTGCTTTGGATGATGAAGTTCAAGCCTTACTAGTACTAAGCTCCTTACCAGATAGTTGGGAAACGCGCAAGAGTAGTTTGTTTATGTGCTCATCGACCCTTTTTTTATCTCATCGACCCATTTAAATGGTAAATTTAAGTTGAGCACAATATAAAAAGTACACATTTTTAATTCCGACATGTCATTTTCTCATAAATAAAAATAGACAGAAAGTGAAACAAATTTTGGACTAAAGAAAGATTTGTTAGAGATTCCATTGCATGACTCCCAAGTCATCTATTACTTGAAATTGTAGAGACTTCAACCTTTTTTAAGTAATCAAAGCGAGAAGAGAAGATGGTGGGTGGCCTAGTAAGTAAAGCCAGCTAGCAGCATGAGATGATGTGCATGCTTTGTGAGAAAGATGTCGATGATCTCTTGGAGATTTGGGGATTGAAAATGAACACAAAAAAGGTTAATTATTACGCTCTGTAAAAACAGGAATTCCTAGCTAGTTTCGCTGGACTACAACTCTTCTTTGGATCATCAAAATTTTCTCTGCATTGGTAGCTGAGCTTCTCTAGTTTATCTTTTTATTTTTCTATCCCTTAATCATAATATTAACATTCGGATGCTTTCAAATGTTTTATACTCCCTTTCTTTTTTTTTCTTTTTGCTATCAGATAAAAAATTATGTAAATTGATGGGATTACAGTTATGAATAGCATTGGATTATGGAGTTTGATAAGATTATTAAGCTAGTCAGTTTAAGATTATTACGCTAGTCAGTTTGAAATATTTTATAAAAATTTCGCAGCTCTAGTTTAGCAAAGCTTAGAGATTATAATTCATAACTAGATTATGATCCCTATTTCCAATTTAAATTAGAGTTTAAATGAGATAAACTACATTTAGAAAAAAATCCACTACATAGACTCATCATTCATGTTGATTATTATAATTGTAACTCAACATCTCATAATGAAAATTTCTAACTTGGTAGCAGCCCAAGACGTAATCACGCGCGTGTAAAGAAATAGGTATCATGCGCACATCTTTGTTTATTTCTTTCATCGTGGCTGCTTGCGGGATCTTAAACTAATTTAGTCATCCTAAAGGCTAAATATATTACATAATATTTTGATGACACAGAAGCAGGAATACAATTCTATATATCTTCTATAAAGAGGAGCACTCAAATGAGAACTTTTTTTTTCAAGAACCTGAGACCCCTTATCTAACAATTCATCTTATTTAATCATCACAGCCATATTACGACACATGTAATATCATGGCTTTTATGACATTTTAACCAAACCATACCTCCCTTCGTTCAACACTCTCTCACACGTCTCACATCCATTCACCTCATTCATCTCCTCTCACCGCCACTTGAATCCCGATCCCGACACATCGCCACTTCATCGAACTATCCTCAGTTGGTACAAAGTGTGGGTGGCATCTCCAAGCGACCTCATTCAATCCAGGTACGGTGAGTGGTTTTAATCGATCGATGTGAATTTTTTTATTGTAACCTAATTTGTCGCCAATTCATTAGTTTTATGGAGCCTACTATTTTTTAAACTTGGTTAGGAAGAATTGTAAAACTTGATGATATGGTGGTGGGTCTTGCATGTTGACAAAACTAGCTGAGATTTCAAAGTTACCTAATTTTTTAAAGACTCGGTCTGCTTTTTCTGATAAGAACCTGTTAATTGAAATTCAAGAAACTGTTTCAGTTATAAACTTGCAAAGAATTCGGCAAGTATTGATCTGACCTGAAATTTGATCTCTTTTTGCTCCTGTTGAAGAGTTTAGAGCAATTAAGTCGCTGTCGCGCCATGTGCTGCTAGGGGTCGACATTTAGCCCTCTGCCTAGGGCGCCCCAAATCCGGTCTTAGCCTACGCAAGTTTTATTATGGTTCGATTTGAAGGGCTTAGGGTCGGGTTAAGACTTAGATTATTCAGTCGGTCCAAAAATACGAGCCCAATTTAAAATCGTATATTTATTAATTTAAGGACGTTCTTGATATAAAAAGAATATATTTGTTCACATCCATTAAACCTCACACGTCCAAACTAGTAATATTTGCGTATAAAGAGTTATTTGTCGATTAATTAGTCATTCATTTAGGCCCGAAATTAACCCGAGCCCGACCCTAGTCCGAAAAGCCCTATGAAACGAAGCGCAGATAATGATTTTAGGACTAATAAATTTACTCAGGGTCCGATCTGACCCGGCCCTAATATGTAAAGGGCTAGGCTCACCGAAAGCCCTACTCGACCCGGCCCTTTGCCGACCCCTAGTTGCTGCTTCTGGTAATTCTGCTAGCGATTTCAGGCCAATGTTTGTCCTGGAGTTTCTTCTCTTCATCTTCCGACACAGCTCGAGAGGAGAAAGCGAAAGCTTCAGAGAATCGTCAGCATGGGAGAAGGTCATGGAGCGGTGGAGATGTGGTTGAGTTTTCAATGGAGGGGTTGAAAGATGACAAGAAAACAATGGAGTTAGTTTCAAACGCTGAAAGGAAGATGATTGGTTCTACTGACTCCTGCTGGTCTAATGCCTATAGAAGCCTGTTGAAGGGGTGTTCGGAGATTGGGGCTAGTAAGGAGTTGCAGTATAGGTTGGCATGGCATCTGACAAACTGTTATCAGGAGGATGCTGTGACGCCTTTGCCTCCTTCTGACGCTAAGACCTCGATGATGAAATGCCGATAGAAGCTGAACGCTGACGAGTCTGCAAGATTTGCTGCTTATTTCCTGGATGTCAACAAAATGTGTCATCAGCTACAATTGAGTACAGTTCACTTCTACTGAATTTTTGAAAGAAAAAATTTGAGTCTAATTTTTTCTTTCTATTTGTGTGTTTCATATCCAGGGTGCAATTGTTCAAGTAGGAAACGGAGAGGCTAGTTAATGAACTACAAAAAACAGCGCAATATGCCGTGGAGAAACTAGAGAACATTAAGGAGAGATCAAAGTACCTGCTGCAGAACTCAAAAGACATTCTTGAGTCGGTATCCTCTGTTGATGTACGGACAAAGCAATTGGAGGAAACCTCAAAGAATGTGGAAAATCACATTGACGATGTACTAAAGCATTCAGAGTTGTTTATGTGCTCAGTCCAAGGGAATTGCAGCTGCCCAAGTTGACCTACAAGAAGGACATGTGAAAATGAAGGCGAAGTTAGAGGAGGGCATGGAAATGGGTAGGAAGCTTATGCAAATCTAGGCCAGGGGATTGAGAAATTGAGAGAAGAAGCTTGCGCATTTAGAAAAATTATTCTAAGAGACACAAATCGCTTCCATTACTTTGAAGATGGAACCTGCTCTTGCCAGGCGTATATAAGCTAATGGCATCGTCGAACATTGTATCTTCTAGCATTTGAGGAGGTTGTAATTGAGTTCTCTCGGACTTCTTCTTGGATAAAGTAATCAGGGTCCTCTAATTTCCCGACCTCTTCTGTTATATCAGTGTCAATCCATTTAGACCAAATTATGTCATCGTCCTCATCCATGTCCTATGTATCCCATGACGTGCTTCTGTTATTTTCCATCCAGTTAACTTTGTCAATCAGTTTTGTCAGCATCATATGATTCAAGACATCATAATCCCCATGTTAGATCCTAAATGAATTACATATAATTATTTTTTACTACTCTGCATGACTCAACGTACCTGTATACATATACTGCATAAAATACTTGGAACAGTGACAGGATGGCATAAACTGATCTGACCACATTTATACTCCATGTCTGTTGTTCGATGCTATATGATGTGAATCGTATAATTAAGAACTCGGCCAAAAAGGTAACACAAAGCCCTGGAAAAAAGGTAAATGTTGCAGATTATTTGCATTTTTATTTTTAGTGAATGCTCATCGTCTTTGTAATGTTCATACCTATATAAAGGCCTGACTGCAAATGTCTGCTTTGTGCTGGTGAACATGTAGATGATAAAAATTGATAAACGGTACATGAAGAAAGCCTTAATCGATCGCGACTCCAGCAACATAGCATTGTGAAGGGCGAACAGTTTGTCCAATGTAATGAACATGCTTGCTTGTTTTAATTCAAATACTTCCTGCAGATCAAAAAGTAAGGTCGGTGGACCATATTAGAAAATATGCAAAGTATTTTTTTTGAAATATGCCAAGTATATGTGTTTGTATTTAATGGTGTTGCACCTGTGCCTCTAAAATATGTTTGGAGTTTTCAATCAGATTATCATGTGCTTGCTGAAGATGGTGTTGCCTTTGCAGAAGCTCCTCTTGCTGATTGTGGTCGAATTCAGCCAACTTTTGCAGTGAATTTCTGAGAACGCAAAAATAACTCAGGAAAGTTTTACAAAAAAGAAGATAATTTTTTCTTTACATGTTATGTCGATTTTCATTACCTGCTCTCTTCAAGGGCCGTGATTGGAACTTGATCAAGAACTGAAGTCCCACAAGAGCCTCCGACTGCACATTAAGAAGCATCTTTTGCTTATCCAACGAGACTCCTACAATGTTCTCAATATCATCCGCCTTGCTTTGCAGCTTCTCCATTTTTGCAGACGTCAATGTGATTTTCCACATTCTTTGAAGTTTCCTCCAAGTTCTTTGTCTGCAAAAATGTGGAAAATCACATTGACGTCTGCAAAAATGGAGAAGCTGCAAAGCAAGGCGGATGATTTTCCACATTCTTAGAAGTTTCCTCCAAGTGCTTCTTCATTTTTGCACACAGAGCACTTGGAGGAAACTTCAAAGAATTTGGAAAATCACATTGACGTCTGAAAAATGGAGAAGCTGCAAAGCAAGGCGGATGATATTGACGACATTACAGGAGTCTCGTTGGATAAGCAGAAGATGCTTCTTGATGGGCAGTAAGAGGCTCTTGAGGGACTTCAGTTCCTGACCAAGTTCCAATCACTGGCCCTTGAAGAGAGCAGGTAATGAAAATCGACATAACATTTAAAGAAAAAAATTATCTTCTTTATTGTAAAACTTTCCTGAGTTATTTTTGCGTTCTCAGAAATTCACTGCATAAGTTGGCAGAATTCGGCCACAAGCAGAAAGAGGAGCTTCTGCAAAGCCAACAGCAGCTTCAGCAAGCGCATGATAATCTGATTGAAAACTCCAAACATATTTTAGAGGCACAGGTGCAACACCATTAAATGCAAAATACAAACACATGTACTTGGCATATTTCAAAAAAAAATACTTTGCATATTTCTAATATTGTCCACTGACCTTACTTTATGATCTGCAGGAAGTATTTGAATCAAAACAAGCAAGCATGTTCATTACATTGGACAAACTGTTCGCCCTTCACAATGCTATGTTGCTGGAGTCGCGATCGATTAAGGCTTTCTTCATTTACCGTTTATCAATTTTTATCATCTACATGTTCACCAGCACAAAGCAAACATTTGCAGTCAGGCCTTGGCTTTATATAGGTATGAACATTACAAAGACCATGAGCATTCACTAAAAATAAAAATGCAAATAATCTGCAACATTTACCTTTTTTCCAGGGCTTTGTGTTACCTTCTTGGCCAAGTTCTCAATTATATGATTCACATCATATAGCATCGAACAACAGACATGGAGTATAAACGTGGTTAGATCAGTTTATGTCATCCTGTCACTGTTCCAACTATTTTATGCAGTATATGTATACAGGTACGTTGAGTCATGCAGAGTAGTAAGAAATAATTATATGTAATTCATTTAAGATCTAACATGTATTTTATGCAGGGATTATGATGTCTTGAATCATAAGATGCTGACAACACTGATTGACAAAGTTAACTGGATGAAAAAGAACAGAAGCACGTCATGGGATACATATGACATGGATGAGGACAACGACATAATTTGGTTTAAATGGATTGACACTGATATAACAGGATAGGCCGAGAAATTAGAGGACCCTGATTACTTTATCCAAGAAGAAGTCGGAGAGAACTCAATTACAACCTCCTCAAATGCTAGAAGATACTTCGACGATGCCATTAGCTTATATACGCCTAGCAAGAGCAGGTTCCTTCTTAAAAGTAATGGAAGCGATTTGTGTCTCTTAGAATAATTTTTCTAAATGCGCAAGCTTCTTCTCTATCTCAACAGCTTCTTCTCTCAATTTCTCAATCCCCTGACCTAGATTTGCATAAGCTTCATGCCCATTTCCATGCCCTCCTCTAACTTCGCCTTCATTTTCACTTGTCCTTCTTGCAGGTCAACTTAGGCAGCTGCAATTCCCTAGGACTGAGCACATAAACAGCTCTAAATGCTTTAATACATCGTCAATGTAATTTTCCACATTCTTTGAAGTTTCCTTCAATTGCTTTGTCCGTAAATCAACAGAGGATACCGACTCAAGAATGTCTTTTGAGTTCTGTAGCAGGTACTTTGATCTCTCCTCAATGTTCTCTAGTTTCTCCACGACATATTGCGCTGTTTTTTTGTAGTTCATTAACTAGCCTCTCCGTTTCCTACTTGAACAATTGCACCCCGGATATGAAACACACAAATAGAAAGAAAAAAATTAGACTCAAATTTTTTCTTTCAAAAATTCAGTAGAAATTGAACTGTACTCAACTGTAGCTGATGGCACATTTTGTTGACATCCATGAAATAAGCGGCTTACAGACTCGTCAGCGTTCAGCTTCTGCCAGCATTTCATCATCGAGGTCTTAGCGTCACAAGGAGGCAAAGGCGTCACACAGCATCCTCCTGATAACAGTTTGTCAGATGTCATGCCAACCTATACTGCAACTCCTTACTAGCCGCAATCTCCGAACACCCCTCAAACAGGCTTCTATAGACATTAGACCAGCAATAGTCAGTAGAATCAATCATCTTCCTTTCAGCGTTTGAAACTAACTCCATTGCTTTCTTGTCATCTTTCAACCCCTCCATTATAAACTCAACCACATCTCCACCGCTCCATGACCTTCTCCCATGCTGATGATTCTCTGAAGCTTTCGCTTTCTCCTCTCGAGCTGTGTCGCAAGATGAAGAGAAGAAACTCTAGGACAAACATTGGCCTGAAATCGCTAGCAGAATTACCAGAAGCAGCAACTGGCGCGACAGCAACTTCATTGCTCCAAACTCTTCAACAAGAGCAAAAAGAGATCAAATTTCAGGTCAGATCAATAGTTGCCGAATTCTTTGCATGTTTATAACTGAAACGGTTTCTTGAATTTCAATTAACAGGTTCTTATCAGAAAAAGCAGATCGAGTCTTTAAAAAATTAGGCAACTTTGAAATCTCAGCCAGTTTTGTCAACATGCGAGACCCATTACCATATCATCAAGTTTTACAATTCTTCCTAACCAAGTTTCAAAAAATAATAGGTTCCATGAAACTAATAAATTGGCGACAAATTAGGTTACAATAAAAAAAATTCACATCGTCCGATTCAAACCACTCAACGTACCTGGATCGAATGAGGTCGCTAGGAGATGTCACCCACACTTTGTACCGACTGAGGATAGTTCAATGAAGTTGCGCTGTGTCAGGATCGGGATTCGAGTGGCGGTGAGAGGAGATGAATGAGGTGAATGGATGTGAGACGGGTGAGAGAGTGTTGAACGAAGGGAGGTAGGTTTTGGTTAAAATGTCATAAAAGCCCTGATATTACACGTGTCGTAATATGGTTGTGATGATTAAATAAGATGAATTGTTAGATAAGGGGTCTCAGGTTCTTGAAAAAAAAGGTTCTCATTTGAGCGCTTCTCTTTATAGAAAATATATAGAATTGTATTCCTGCTTCTGTGTCATCAAAATATTATGTAATATATTTAGCCTTTAGGATGACTAATTTAATTAGTTTAAGATCCCGCAAGCAGCCACGATGAAAGAAATAAACAAAAATGTGCGCATGATACCTATTTCTTTACACGCGCGTGATTACGTCTTGGGCTGCTACCAAGTTAGAAATTTTCATTATGAGACGTTGAGTTAC
This sequence comes from Rhodiola kirilowii, assembly GCA_033675215.1. Lineage (NCBI taxonomy): Eukaryota > Viridiplantae > Streptophyta > Magnoliopsida > Saxifragales > Crassulaceae > Rhodiola > Rhodiola kirilowii. The sequence goes on from CM066201.1 coordinate 9,306,876, forward strand.
AATTATAATAATCAACATGAGTGATGAGTCTATGTAGTGGATTTTTTTTTATAAATGTAGTTTATCTCATTTAAACTCTAATTTAAATAGGAAATAGGGATCATAATCTAGTTATGAATTATAATCTCTAAGCTTTGCTAAAGTAGAGCTGCAAAATTTTTATAAAATATTTCAAACTGACTAGCGTAATAATCTTAAACTGACTAGCTTAATAATCTTATCAAACTCCATAATCCAACGCTATTCATAACTGTAATCCCATCAATTTTTTATCTGATAGCAAAAAGAAAAAAAAAGAAAGGGAGTATAAAACATTTGAAAGCATCCGAATGTTAATATTATGATTAAGGGATAGAAAAATAAAAAGATAAACTAGAGAAGCTCAGCTACCAATGCAGAGAAAATTTTGATGATCCAAAGAAGAGTTGTAGTCCTGCGAAACTAGCTAGGATTCCTGTTTTTACAGAGCGTAATATTTAACCTTTTGTGTTCATTTTCAATCCCCAAATCTCCAAGAGATCATCGACATCTTTCTAAGGCTGCAAACGAGTCGATACACTCATGAGATACTCGTGAACAAATTCGGTCAAAGCTCGACTCGAAACTAAATGAGTCAAGCACAAGCATGAATTTCTAGTTCGTTTATTAAACGAGCCGAGTACGAGCAATGTAATACTCGACTCGTATATACTCGTGAACAACTCGATTAAATACTCGAATAGCTACTCGATTATTCCACATAAATCTCGGAAATTATAATTGTAATTTCAACTGGATTAATTAGAATGAGTTGATTAGATTTTGGATAGAGTATTCCTCTATACATATTCGTTCATCTTATTAGTTTTGTAATAAACGTCCAATGTGAGACAAAAGTAAATATTATAAAGATTCATTGAAGAAGTCAAAAAGCAAGTGAAAGTCTCAATATCCCACATTCATCCATGTCTAAGACTTTGGTTCACAAGTGATTATAAAAGATATAGTAAAGCCCAATCCATCTACAACACCAGAATCCTAAATTTTGGGCTAGACTAATCTTAGGCCATGTGGTCCTTGGGTTGCCCTTTGGATTTCTGTGTAAAAAGATTTACATTTTTTTCATGCACACAAACTTTAAAATCGAGCAGTTTCTATCGGTTCATGTAATTTGAGTTTTAATATTCGAGTACCGAGTCGAGCTCGAGTATCATGAAAATATTTTGATTCGAGTTCGAACAAAATTTTTGAACCTCGTCGAGTTCAAATTTGATATATATTCACTCGAGTCGAGTTCGAGCAGCTTAATACTTGACTCGGCTCGTTTGCAGCCCTACATCTTTCTGACAAAGCATGCACATCATCTGATGCTGCTAGCTGGCTTTACTTATTAGGCCACCATCTTCTCTTCTCGCTTTGATTACTTTAAAAAAGGTTGAAGTCTCTATTATTTCAAGTAATAGATGACTTGGGAGTCATGCAATGGAATCTCCCACGAATCTTTCTTTAGTCCAAAAAGTTGTTTTGTCTATTGTTCTTTATGAGAAAACATGCTGGAATTAAAAATGTGTACTTTTTATATTGTGCTCAACTTAAATTTACCATTTAAATGGGTCGATGAGAAAATAAAAAAAATCAAAAAAAAGAAGGGTCGATGAGCACATAAACAAACTACTCTTGCGCATTTCACTCTCATAGCAAGCATATTCAGGTGAGATACCATTAGGTGCGAGAAGTCCTTTATAAGAAGCAATTGTTCATTAAGAAGGTTCATACAGATAATAATGTGTCTGATATGATGACAAAGAGTTTGCCCAAGAGCAAACATGATTTTTGTTGTGCTGGAGCCGGATTGGTGAAGGCACTCCCTTTTCATTGAGATGGTGATTGGCATCCCTCCTCTCACCTCGAGAGGGGGAGAATTGTTGGATTTCCCTCGCTTAGAGGATGATGCGAGTAATTGATCATTATGATGATAATTATGGAGGCCATTATCAAGATCATTATGGTGATCCATCAGTTATTAGGCGTTTTATTTGTTATGGAAATGTCTAGTAAAAGTTATAAATGTTGTTGTGAGATACAACAATAGGCATGACGATGAGTTGTAAACCTTGAAAGATTTTCTTCAAGAGAGTGGGAGGAGTTGATTGTGAGACTAAAGAGAAGATTGTAATTCTTCTGCCGCATTCTCAAAGAAGATTATTTTTCCCTCCCGTGGAGTAGGCTAAGGGTCGACCCACGTATATCTTCGTGTTTTTTACTTTCTGTAATATTTTCATTTATCATTTTCTCTGCAGTAATGCATAAGCTGCTAGTGATTATAAACAGATAGAGAGTACGTAGTACCAAATTGGTGGGTGATCCAATGAAATCGCAGCGAGCACCCAGAGCTCCTTTTCTCTTGATTGCAGCAGGCCTCACTGATACCTGAAATTGAATGTAACTTTCATGTCCAGTTTGAGGCTTATACCATATAAATAAATAAAAAACAGACCAAGGTGTGGATGGGGGGAGCTGGTACTGCTTTCAGGCCGCTGAATTGTGGTAGAGCGACAGTCATAGCAACAGCAGCAGCCATGTTTCCTTCTTTCTTACCAACAAGAACAACACAACGGCTGAGTAAGGATGCTCTGCTTCTCTACACTAGAGAGTAGAGATTATTTTATGCTTGCATCGCAGTAACAGTAATAGTAACGTATTGTTTTACTAGCTGGGATTCAAGATTTGTGTTGGTTGCGTGGCGACATGTGATTGGTTTCACAGTGGATAAGGATTTTCTTGGCCAGAGGATAAACGAGGAAAACATAAAATAATGAAACCTTATAAAAAAAATAGTAAATAAAGGAAAGATAAGGTACAAGTCATATTTTTTTGTATAAATTATAAAATTTATCAAAAGTGGTTTATAATTTGTCGTCGAAAAATTAAAAGTATGACATAATTTGTCAAAAGTAACATATAATTCGTCAACGAGAAACCAATCATATGACAAGCTTTAATCACATTCATCCAAATAATCAAATCAAGAACTGTCATTAATTTATATTTTTTATTAAAAAAATATATTGTTTGCACCAAATATTTTTTCTCTCAGTAAATAATGAAAATGAAAGTGTCTTTGTTTATTTGTCTCTATTTTTGCATTCAAGGAGAGAGGATTGAATGCATCACAAAAAAAAGGAGAGAGGGTTGAAAAAACAAACATACTTGTTAAATAAGGGGTTATTGCTCAATCTACCCCGGTTTCAAACTCGAATAACCCGTTTGCACCACTTGAAATTCAAATAACCAATCTACCCCACTTTATAATATTTCCGGTTTCTTGGGAACCGACACTCTTAATCCCGGGTTCTCTCCTACCGGAATTGTATAAAAATGAAGATGTGACTTGATTTTAGGCGTACAGTGTACCGAAACGAGACAAAATAACATACACGTAGGATTTCGGTTTAAGGGGAATCAGAATTATTCAAATTAAAAATTATACAAAGCTTTTAATGCTGTTTTCGATGAAAAGAAAGATAGAAAAAAATTAGGTGCACTACTTTTAATGCTGTTTTCAATATTTTTACTGTTTGTATACTGTTTTATACTGTTTATAATGCTGTTTTCAATCCTGTTTTTAATGCTGTTTGAAGCAGGCGCAAGCTTCAAATTAAAAAGAAAAGAAAAAAATGCACTCTGCATTTAATGCTTTGTCCTCCGGGCTGCTGACCACCTTGGTAATGATAGAATAGTAAAAGTATTAAAATAGAATTAAAAGCAGTGCGTCTGCTTCTCTCCTCTGTACAAATTAATAATTTTTAATTTAAAGGATTCCGGTTTCCCATAAACCGGGATGCTATGTGTATGTTATTTTGTCTCATTTCGATACACGTACGCCTAAAATAAAGTCACATCATCATTTTTTGTACAATTCCGACAAGAGAGAAACCGGAATTAAGAGTGTCGGTTCCCGAAAAACCGAAATTATTATAAAGTGGGATAGATTGGTTATTTGAATTTCAAGTGGTGCAAACGGGTTATTCGAGTTTGAAATCGGGGTAGATTGGGCAATAACCCTTAAATAAGCTGCCTCTCTTCCTCTTTAAACTTTCAAATTCTCTATCAATCATTTTCAACCTTCTTCACCACATTTTACATATCATATCGGTATCTCTCTGTAAACCAGCACAAGAACAACTATACAATACATTTTTTATTTTAAAAAAATGAAAGTTGAAAACATTGAGCTATAGATACAAGTAGAGAGTAGCTCATTTATGTTCCTTTCCTTAAGCTAAAAATGAATTACTGTACCACACAAATGACAAATATGATCAATCAAATAGTTCCCAGCGAGCAGTGCTTGGAGGAGGAGCAGTGGTAGGAGGAAACTCAAACATTTCCCACTTGGTTGAGATGATAACTGGCTTTACATTGGCATTTTCAATTTTCAGCAGATCGAGTGTCTCGACACTCTTTTGTACTCGTTTCCCCTGTCGTAAACAACAAACTTGTTAATCAAGAAACGGAGTTTTACACTTTTAATTTCCATTTATCATATGGAATACCACATCACCAAAATTCTAGCAGTGGTGTTGTACCTGCAGATTTTTCGCAGCTGCCAATTCAGTACCTACAGTTGAAAGGCCATCTAGCTTAATTGCCTGCCTCATTAGCAACTCTATAGTTGTGGTTATCTGAACTTCAGGCACCTTGTTGCCACTGGTGATGGACTTCTTGATGGTGGATATCTAATGAAACCATACTTTTATTAATCAAAGAAACTTGACGCAGTGATGATATGCAAATCTAAGCAGGCAAACGTAAGAGTGTCCTAAACATTTGTTTTTCACTACACCACTTCACATTCCTGACTACTTACATCTGGTATAATCATTGCAGAAAACCCCAAAGGGTAAAAACACCTGCATAATCGTTGAACAGAGAGGTACTGGTCTTAAGATTCAACAGCTATAGCTGCCACCGACTCACAAATCATGACTTGATCCCCAGCACAGCACCATGTGCAATTGTGCGAAGGCACATGCTTTGGAACTTAATCTTGTTACTACTTTACTCGTAAGTCACACATATATATATTTCAATGCAAACCAAAATATTTGCAAGATTTAAATTTACTACTACTAAAAGAATGTCAAAGCCGCATCTATAGTCCAACTGTCCCAAGTAGTTTGCAAGTCATTGTTTTGTGTCTTGGAAAACAAAATGCGGTATAAACTATTAAAGTTAGATGGGGAGCTACGATCACCTGGTCGGCCAGTTTATCAACCTCTGATGAGATGTCCGCAAGTGCACGTTGTGCAGTCTGGATTTTAGCACTCTTGCGGCTTTCAACAATTCTCCTTTCTCGGCACAAAGGATCCTCCAACAACTCAACCTTGGACCGGTCCTTGATACCACACAAGTCCAAAAAAGCCTTATTTTCCCGCTCCTTTCCTTTAAAGAGCAGCCTCTGCTCTCCGGGCTGCAGCCCTGTGTCCGCCACCAACAGCTTCTTCAGCTCGCCTGCACACCAACGCCACATACCAATACCATTACAACAAGTCAACAAATCAATGCTCAGCTAATCGAGAAACACACCAAAGAGACAGACAGACACTAACATGTTTGGCTTACCGAAGGTTGACTGAGAATTGACAGAGATGTCGTAACGCAAATGGCCATAAGCGACTCTAATTCGAACAATCTTGCATAAAGTCTGTGGCTGATCGGTCCTTTTCTGGACGAGCATACCTCCAGGTCGAACGTCGCAGGCAGCTAACTCATCAGCCGTCCTTGTAGTCGTGCCGCTCTCGCTTACTCTCCCGTACACGTTGGACTTGCCCCTCATCATCTCTTAAAATTGAGAGAAGAGGGATCGATTGATATTTGGTTGCCGACAGAAGCAAAAGAGTAAAGTAATGAAGGAGAAAAGAATTATGGAGAGAGCGTCAGAATCTCTTAATCATAGGGTCTGACAGAGATCGTGACAACTGACCATCAATCTTTTGCCGACACTCACAACCTAACCTCCTCCTCCAGTCCTCCTCATCTTCATCATTTTGTTTTATTTTATTTTTATTATTATAATTACTCCACTTTGATTTCCTGCCTTTTAATCTTTTATACTTTTTTTAAATCTTTTATACTTGAATTTTTTCTGAGTATATGACTAGTCATATTTTTCTATTGAATATATAAAAATACACCGAGCAGTTCATAATTAAGATTAACCCTCCATTGGCATTTGTCAACATACACAAATTATACATCTGTAACAAATGTAAAAATTTTACTCACAATATACAAAAAACTTCATTCAGCAAGGGGAATTCTTTACAATGAAATACATCACAACGCTACAGCTTCAAAATGTCATACATAATGGAACACTTCATACATGGTGGCAAGTTGAGATCAAGTGGAAATTAGCGAACATACCTAAACTAATGAATTAACTCTTGAGGCCTGAGAAAGAGCATCGTCAAACTGGTCCTCTTCTACTTTTTCCGAGATCAAGCTTTGAGGGACATAAGATCTGTATATATGCTCCATGTTAGGAAATTCCTTTAGCTCGCGGCATGCGACTTCTAGAGCTGTGCATTTGAAGAATTTGTAGAATTTACTAGCAGACACATAAGCAAACACAAGGGTGGCGATTGGGAGTGGGAGTAGGAGCAAGGAATAAAGTCTCTTCTTAGCTCCAATGTACCCAAACATGGTCACTTGGTATAGCAGCAGGGCACCTAAAATACGGTTGTGCATATGAGGCCACATTCTTCCATTGCTCTCATATGATGGAACAAACACTTTGATTGCCTGCAATGTAACAAGCCTCCAAAATCATCAGCTACCAAAAGACTGGACAAAACCATTAAACTTTTCTTTCTACGCGTCGATTTAATTATTGCCAAAGAAAGTAATCTAGCATTACCTGATTACGAAGGACCAGCCATCCAAGACCAAAGTAGGCAACACCAAATGGTAATATTATAGGAGCTATAACAGAGTAGCACAGGACTATAGTAAAGATCAACATGTCCCCTGGCACTCTAGTTCCATATCCAAAATCACCAGGAAACCAGGCTGCTTTCAGCTCAGCTTCAGTCTTGCAAAGATACTTCCTCTTGAGATGGAAAATAATCAGAGGAACTATCCGCGACAACTCAAGCCCGTAACCAACAAAGAACCTGCAAAAATAAGACTATCAGCTGACATCGAGGGTTAAACATACAGAAAGGAAGCATAAAATTGCAAGATGGATGTCAACAACTTACTTTAAGGCCACAAAGGTGAGAAAGAAAGTTGCATTTCCAGGTAAACTGTTTGCTAGTAAGCTCACAATTGAATTTGGATTCTTCTGGAGGTCTTTAAATGTACTGAAAAGGGTTCCACCAAGGGTAACTCCAATAAAGACATTAAGTATGGAGAAGTAGAAATATTTTCCAGATGCAGCTCTTATTGCATGGCTCTCCGAAGGAATCCCCTCTAACTTGGATAGAAACAGCAGGAACTTCGGGAGCAGAGCCAGGAACACGAGCAAGGCCAGCTGGGGAAGGTAAGCTTGCAAGACTGTTTTGATAGCTGTGATGTTTACTATGGGCTTTATAAATGGTAGCAGCTTCACCAAATTACTCAATGTTGTAAGTGCAGAAATCACACCGATCGGAATCATGTAAAACAATATGGTCACAGCTACAAGAGCATAAACCAAATATCTTCTTGTTTGCCTTGCAAAAAACCTGATTTTAAAATTCTTCCATATCAATTGGCGAGCTTCAGGTGCATCAGTGACTGTCCATTCATCAACCATTCTGGCATGTAGAGTCTGAGAAGCAGAGGCAGCAGCCACCCTTGTGGTGAAAAAGACCAGTGACGCAGGCAATTGTTTATCTTTAAGCGTAACTTTTTGTTCAGCCTCCAACTTTGGTAGGGTATCATTAATCTTCTGTGTGTAGAACTCTATACTATCAACCTTTTCTCCAAACATACCAAACCAACCGGTTTTGTTAGTAGGCCTTGTCCCTTCTGGATTGCTTGTTGTTTTTGACTGTGCATATATGGCTTCTGCACGTGCAAGTTTTTTCTTATATCCCTCGAGCTCTTGCCAGATTTTGTCAACCTGAAGAAGCTTATTGAATAAGTATAACAACACATGGAAATAATCAAACCATAAAATCCATGGTAGTATATTCAGGGATGGTACCTCCTTGTTGTCTGTCACTATCAGAGATCTGTAAAATGTATCAGGGTAAATGGTTTTGAAATAGGTGTCAACTTGTTCTTTCATAGTCTGGCCATGAGCAGGAGGCACATCTCTAACAAGAACAGCAAACTGTTCTGGTACAATTTTAGAGGACATAAGTGCCGCAGCTCTCAGATCCGATACATGTTTATAAGCCTTCCATAACAAGTAATAGCTAACAATTGAAACCCAATAGACAGCTAGCAAAAAACCCCATAGCCGAGCACTTCCTTCCTACAACAGAACAAACATGACGTTAAAAAATAATTTCTCATGATCAAGAAATGCAGTACTAGATGCTGTATAAAATGAAAATGCATTATATATTGATTTACTTACAGTAACGTTTCCAATTGACAACTTATCAAGGTCGTTAAAGGTCCCATTACTCGTGGTAGACGCCTTGTTAAGACCATTATCGGTAGCAGCAAGAGGCAGAAGAATCGGAAGCAGCAAAACACCTGCCAGTGTCAATATTCCCAACACTACACAAAACAACAACCTTCATTAGGTAATTTTGCCAAAAAGGAAAGAAACAACTTTCAACTTCATTAGTTAATCACCATATGAAGAAGCAAATTTTTTAACCATGGCCAGTAAATATCATTGACTATGTAACAGCACGAAACAACCAAAGCACAAACCAAAAGTAACTAGTGCTTCCAGATTATATAACATCACAGTCCCACCAACACTATTATATAAATTGAAGCCTGTCTATTGGATCATTCAATGATCAAGTTTCTTCATATCCACACACACATATATGTTCGGTTCCTGACAGGGACATGTAGATACTCGAAGACACAAAAATAATTGTATGCAGACTCTGAAACCAGTAAGATAGAACATAAGACCAAAACAGATCTGACTGACAGTGAAAGCCAACCAACCACAACATCAAAAAAACAATACTAATTATGAAACTATTTCTATTAGCAATTAGTCAACAAGGAAATAGTGTGCTGCAATTATAGAGCAAGACAATCAGGGTGCATAAAAGAAGGAAGTTGGCGGTGGCGGTGGTTATATAAATATTACCTGTGGTGAGGAAGACAAAGTAGACAGCGGTGTCGGCTCCAGACATAGAAACAACATCATCCTCAGTTGACGAAATGGCCTCTTTGATCCAGGCAAATGGATTGCGTGAAGCGAATCCGGCCTCGGTAGGATCCATGCCTTTGAGGATCCTGTTAGGGTAGTAGACGAGGGCGTTGCCAGGCTTACTGGATAGCCAGGTGAAGAGAAGCATCAGAATGACGAAGAGGAGAAACGAAGTCCCCAAGGACGTCAGGAACGAACTCAAATCCATTTCTGCTAACCCTAATTTGCTTCTATCGCTCTGCAGCAGAGCATTTGGATTTTGTTGAAGACATATACTTATAATTTTGTGTATTAAAATTAGATTAAATTAAATTCAACCACCATTAGTCGCATTTTCTTGTAACGTCTCATGTATGCCATCATTTGTTTAATTACAAATTGTGACGATAAAAGGTGGATGAGAGCGAAGAGCGGGCGTCTGACTGGTTGTTATTGAATTTTTAATTTAAATGGCACGCTAGCTCTGTTTTCGGCCTCTCGTTTTTTCGTATAATAAAATACCAAGGACTCAACTGAGATTCATAATGCAGGGAACTAATGAGGGAATTTGATGATAATTGAGACAGCATAACGGATAGAAATCATCGGTGGTTGGTTGTGTCATATCTGATTTTAAGAATCTACAGTGGTCCAGTATTAAATGTGACTCGATAGCTTTCCATTGATTTCTACTTTGAAGCAAAAATAAATAAATGAATAAAGGTGGCACACGGTGGGAAGGTGATTGGAGTGATGATGTGACCTTAGAGTAAAGCACGTCTTACCGCATCTTACCGATCACAAACTAACGGCATATGCAGTGCAGCGGTCACATTCTTGGGGAGGATTTGGAGTCGTTCTCGGCAACATCTTCGTGTAGCGGTAAATGCTCGATGAGGTCGTATGCTAGGCGAGGATTTCTGAACGAGATCGTCCTCAGACAAATGCTCGACGAGATCGGCTGAGCGGACGATCTCCGCGAGTGAGTCGCGTGAATTGTTAACCAATTGAACGAAATCGATTAAATTGAACATTCAAAACTCACTTGCGATGATTTTCGACATCAATGGAAGAATCAAAAACGATCGGAACGAACAATCGACAGATTTGAGAAAATGATGAACAGTACTCGACCTTTCGCGCGTTCGGCCTCTACGTTAGCGTCGCGTCCGACCGAGATATTAGGCAATAATGTCTGAAGCGGACGCGACGAGGGCATAATATGTACAGCGAACGCGTTGGGGAAGTTTCACGCGATCGCAGTTTACGTTATGACCGCGTTCGAAGCTGACATTAAGAATAATGTCTGAAGCAGGCGCGGCGGTTAACGTTGAAGCCGGACGCGGCATGTACTGATCTTTCAAAAATCTATGATCTTAACGGTATGATTTTCACCAATGGTAACATTTCACCGACGGCAACATTTCACCAACGGCAACATTTCTAAAAAAATTGATCAACAATTGCCTATAAATACATCATTCATTTCAACAACAATTCACACCAAAATTGCTTACAACAATCTTTCTTTTTCATTTCTCTCTTAACATGTCTACCAATTGGTGTATGTCCGAAGATGTGCAACTTTGCATATCTTTATTGCCGTCAATCGCTTGATCCAATTACCGGCGCCAAACAAAAAGTTGATAAGTTGTGGGAAAAAGTTGACACCGATTTTCAAGTCAATTGGGTAAGGGGAGAGGATGAAATAATGACGACCGATTTTCGGTCTAAAACTGCTCTTCAATCATGAAGGACTCTTGTATTGCGTACGCTAGAAGAAATCCGGAATCGGGATGCAATTTGCAAGATGAGGTAAATTATTCGCGTAAATTGTTAAATGCAATTTTTACTTTACAATATATTGATTATGATTTTAAATTTTGAATATTTAATTGATAGATAAGAAAAGCACAAGTACAATATGTGGCCAAAAAGAAGAAAACATTCATACATTTTGATTGTTGGGAACAAGTACAAAATCATCCAACATTTACAATTATTGAAGCAAGTACCCCCCCCATCCCCCCATCTTACACATATCAAGCAAGTCCGATAGTCGAAGAAGTGCATACACTTGACGTACCTCCAACTCCGTCCTGTGAAGTTCCGGAATTGTCTACACCCGAAAGCAATCCTGGAAGTTCCACGAGTCCGATTAGGCCGCCTGGAGTGAAAGCGGCCAAAGAAGCTAGAAGAAAAGGTAAGAAAGTAGCAAATCCTTTGACATCCGAGGCTTTGATGACCATAGCAGAAAATCAAACAAAATTTTTCGATTTGAACCAAAGGCAAATGGAGAATGACATCAAATTCCAAGAAAAAGCTTTTAACCTTGCAAAAATGGAGGAAGAAACGAAGATCATGCAAATGAATACAGATGTGATGACTCCAAAGTCTAAAAGATATTTTTCGAAGAGGAAGGCTGCCATCCTTCGAGAGTACATGGAAGCCGAACCTACCAATGACCAATATGCTCCTGGAGATTATTCAGACTGTTACCGTCCGAGCTTTTAGTTCATGTATTTTTCAATTCCTTTTACAATGTTATTTCCATTCAGTTATGTATTTTGCATTAATGTAATTTCAATTCCTTTTAAATTAATGTCATGAAAAACCAATTCAAATCTTGATCAATAATTCACATAAAAGAACAAATCGAAGGGAAAAAAATTTCAAAAATAATAATTTTTTATTCATGAATAGTAATTGAAAGTTCTCCGTATGATGACATTGGTGCACAGAATATGCAGAAATGCTATTACTATTCACTGAATAGTAATAGAAATTGCTCCGTGAGAAAGTTCTCAGGGAGATAATAAGCTCCAACGGATGCGGATGCCCTAAAAAAAACAAAGCCTTCTAGTATGAAATTTGTAATATAACTATAGAGTAAAGAGAAGGCAAAAAGTATATATTTGGCGTAAAATGTAAAGTTTGTTAAAACTGAATTAAATTCGTCGTCAAGAAACCAAAAGTACGACATCGTTCGTCACAAATAATTTATAATTCTTCACCGAGAAATTAATTATAAACGAGAATTAATATGAGATTTATTCTCATCAGTCCAAATTACCAAATCAAGGACTGTGATTGGTTTGTATTCTGAATAAATATATGTCATTTGCACTGAATCCTTTTTCTATAACTATAAAGATGGAAGTCGGTCGAACAATTCGTGGGTCAATATGATCGGGTTATGGGTCGGTTCAATCCACATGGACACAACTCGATCAACATGGCTGGCGGGTTACAATTGGCGAGCGAGTTGTATACGATTCATGAGTCGGACTGACTCCAACATTTTTTTATATATAGTTTGGCTCGTGAGCTGATTGGTGACTAAGTAAATTCAATTCTTTCCAACCCTAATCTACATGGATTGCAGATTTCCGACCCGATCGGTGGTTCAAACCCCTTTCATCTCTATAACTCTAGAATTTTTTTTGAAAAATGTCATCATGCACGTTTCTCATACATGATATACCATTGTTACAAATTTTATTTAGGTTACACCACATTTTTCAAAAATCATTATTGTCAACTTCGATTATCGTTATAAATTGATATTACCCGAACCATTCAGCACTAACGCGGCAGCTAAATTGCCGATGTGGCCAAAATCACTGTTAGCAACACGGTTTTCATCAAACTCGCTAGTTTGGTCAGCGATTTTTGAAAAATATAATAACTCAATGCGTATTTGGCCAAAAACCGCTAAGAAGAGAAGTGGTTATTAATGAAGCCGTAATTTAACTAACGGTCTTCCTCTCTCCCCTCAAAAAACTCTCTCTCGGAAAACTCGAAGTTTGCTACAGTAGTTCTTCTCTTCCTGGTTTTTTGGCCGGCCTCCCTGCTGGCCCCTCCATATCCTCCGCCATGGCCCCCCGTTTGCCTTCTCCCCTCCCTTGGATTCCTTATCCGCCTGCTGGCCGTCCTTGGAAGGATTGGCGATTGCGGTCGGGGTGGATTCCGGCTTCGGTTGGGGTTGTTTGGCCGCGGGCGTCGCGCATGGCGTCGGGTTGGGCTGGCGGGGAGCGGGTCTTTCTTTTTGGCCATCTCGATCGATCTCCAGCGCTGTTCGTCGAGCTACGACTTCCGGCGAGTGATGGCCCTGATGTGGGGCGCTTCCGATTGCTTCTAGGGTTGGGCTGGTGTCTTGAATCGGCTATGGATCCCTTGTCCTGCTGGAAGGCTTTGACAGTCGGGGCGTTGTTTGGAACGATGTCGGCTGGTGTGGCTCCGGAGGGCGTCGATTGGATGATGTGAATAGTGGTTTGGGGTTATAGGTTTTGTTTTGTAGGTTGAAAGTTGTTGTCGTTAGCTTAGATTAGTATAATAAAGGGTTGTTCTCAGCCGGTCTACGGACTGAGTTGATAGTTCTCAGCCGCTCGCGGACTGAGTTACGACCCTCCTTACTTTTAGTTGTCCCTTTCCCCGGTTCCTGACCAGGGACTTAGTGTTGGCTGAAAAGGTTGCTAGTCCATGCTCTTTGAACATGAACTCGCAACCTTTGATAAGCTTTCTGACGAGGATGGGTAGGCCGCTGTTAGGCCTGTACTTCAATTTCCGTGTATGTACTGAATTAAGTCGTCGCTTGCTCGATGGACAACTTCTGTACAACTTTTACCCATCAAAAAAAAATTTAACTAAAGACAGCTGCTCTTGCCACGTAAGTGCTGAATGTGTCAGGGGAATTTGAATTTGGATGAAAATCGCTGGTGGCAACAATAAATTTTTAAAAATATAGTATAATTTGTATAAAACTTACAGCCGTGGTATGTCCTAAATCAAAAACTTCGATGATGGCATTTCTCAAAAACATTTATAACAACTTTTTTTTGATAAGTTTTATAACTCTAACTTGGTATTGGTGCTTCTCATTCAGACGCTCCTTTTGGACACGTGGGATAGCGATTGGCGCCGACACTATCCGATTATGACTTTTTTCGTAATTGACACTTTGACAGATCCAAAATATCCAATCAAACGTTGTTGGTAGCAGTGGAACAACCTATAAACATCAATTGGCACTAAATCTTCATAATCAACAAAAAAATATAGAGGAACGTTCAAATGAAAATCACTTTAAATTCGAGAATTTGAGAATTCAAATCTCACTATTTAGACATCGGCGTTGGGCCGGGTACGGGTCGACCCTGCTCGAAAATGAAAGGGTCGGGTGGGTTTTAGGTGAATATTGGTTGTTTATTGAATAGTGTTCCGGGTACAAATTTCAAAAAAATTCAAACCCTAAGGGTACCCTTCTACCCCTTCTTAACGGGTCATATTCGGGTCAATCGGGTTTTCGGGTCCAAATTGCTTGCTAGTTTTCTAGGGGTTCTCTCTTCTTTCTCCATCTGCAGGTCTTTGTCAACGGCCGCTGTGATGACTGAGAAACAGATCGGCACTGTCAAGTGGTTCAACGACACCAATGGATTCGGTTTCATCACTCCGAATGAAGGCGGCGAGGATCTGTTCGTGCACCAGTCATGGGTCAAGTCTGATGGATTTAGGAGTCTGGCGGAGGGTGAGACGGTTGAATTTGCTGTTGAGAGCGGAAGCGATGGAAGGACGAAGGCTGTGGATGTGGCTGTACCGGATGGTGCGGCTGTGCAGGGCGAAAGAGGCGGCGGTGGTGGTGGTAGAGGTGGACGGGATGGTGACGGTGGCTACGGAGGTGGTGCATATGGTAGAGGGGGCGGTGCATCTGGTGGTAGGCTGTTCGAATAAAAAAAGAAACAGATGTCGTGGTAGGCTGTTTGAATCAAGCGGCTGCAGGATTTGGTGAGATTCAGTAGATTTGGTAATATTAGATAGGTTTTCTAATACACAAAGACTGAATTTAGTTCAATTTGGGCTGAATTGTTGGGCCTTATCAAATTCGGGTTGAAGGGTCGGGTAAACGGGCTGGGTAGATGGGTCGGGTCGGGTCTCAATTACATGACCCTTACCCTGCCTACATGTATATCGGGTCGGGTCAAAGTCGGGTCAAACTGGGTACGGGCCGGGTTGCGGGCGGGGCCAAAACCGGGTCACCCGAAGGGCTTTTCACCCGACGGGTGAGATGCCGAGGCCTATCACCATTAGATCATGATGCATCTTTGAATATGCATGTGACACATGTCCAAAAAGCAAAATCAAAAAATGTGGCTTTGACTTTGCATTAAATGCATCGTGGAAAATGCACATGGGCCACGTGTCATCACCAAAATGCATCTTAGAAAATGCATCTTGCATTTTGAAAGGTGAAGATTGGGGTCTCAAGTTCTCGAAAAAATAAGGGTTCTCATTTGAGCGCTCCTCTACTGATACATGTTTGTGATTCCACTTCGAGAGAATTAGAAAAACAAATTATACATGTATCCACTTCAAGTGATACATCTACGCGATTCCACTTCGGGGGAATCAAAGGAAGCATATATTATTTGTGTATATGATTTTACTTCGAGAAAATCAAAAGAAAACATATAATACATGTATCCACTTCAAGTGATACATGTATGTTATTCCACTTCGGGAGAATCTAATAATAATACATTATATGATTTTACTTCGGGAAAATAAAAAAAAAATATATTACATGTATCCACTTCAGGTGATATATGTATGTGATTCTACTTCGGAGAAATCAAAACAAACATACTATACATTTATAGTTTTTTTGGATAAAATATACTCTACATGTATATGATTCTACTTCAAGAAAGTCAAAACAAACATATAATATACATGTATATGATTTTACTTCCAAAAAATCAAAAAACATATAGTACATGTATCTACTTCAGGTGATACATGTATGTGATCCCACTTCGGAGGAATCTAATAATAATGCATCGATTCACATATCATAAAAAATAAAACTTACGCATTGCATAGAACCGATTACAAAAAGAAGATAAATGAGTTTTTGAATGCTAGGCTTTTTTGAGATTTTCGCCAAAGAAGAACTCAAGGTTGCCATCATCACATAATCTCAAGAATAAAAAGGAAGAGAAGGACTATGTATATTTACCTTGAGCAACTCGTGCTGATAACATGTTGTGAAATATAGGATGTTGAGGAGTGAACTCAAATGTAAGTAAAGAGGACTTGTAATGAGAGAAAAAGATAGAGAGGAATTCTTATTTCTTCTTATTCTTCTCATTCCAAAATGACACATATTTATATGATTACATAGGGCTAAAATACTAGCAATAATGACTATGACTAAATATAGAGAATCAATCTAATTAATATAATATTTATAACATATTACTATTACTCAAATAATCATAAAGGTATCCCGACTTATTCTTCTTCTTTCTTCGCGGTTCTGACACAAATCTCACTACGCGCGCCCATGTAACGATGTCTAAGATTCGGATACATCTGCTACCATCACGACTCACACCTTTGATAAGCGACACGTAACTGCCAGAAGATGCTCCCGCTAAACTGCATAGGTCACCCGCGAAGAGCTACTAGAAGCCGTATGTACACTTTCATTCTCGCTCTCTCTCATCTCGCCCATCGTCCCTAGGCGCTCCTCCGTGAATTCTCTCTTCATTTCTTTCTCACGCCCCTGCTTCCCTCTCAACCAACACTAACCTCCACCCAACATATTTCTAGGTCTAGTTTACATAGCAAGCTGCATGAAGTGGAAGCCTTCACAAGTAGTAGCCCTAGCCATTATCGTTAACAACTCAGTGGTTGTAGCGCGAAAGGAGGGATTGCTCCAAGTTTGAGGCGTTACTCCTGGCTCTGCCGACTAGCATCTTCAGCTGACTGTCCATGGAGACTCTATGTCTTTAAAACTTTCTTCTCTTGTGTGGTGTTCGAGGTGGGGTAGATTACTATCTTTCAGCATTAATGGCTCTGTTTTAGAGGTGGCAAAATTATCTATTATTTGTCCGTTATCCATCCGCGAACCCTCTTGAATGCACCGACATGAGTTTGGAGCTTGTCCATTCCTTGCTTATTATAATAGAATTTAATTATTTTTATTTAAAAAAACCATCCGCGAAAATCTATTCATTTAACTAATGGATTGAATTAATTGAAATCCATTTACAATCCATAAATAAACGGATCAAATAATTCAATCCATTAATGAAATATCTATTTATTTTTTCTAAAGAAAAACTCCAACAAATTAAACGAAGGCACAAAGCCGTAACGCCCCTCCCGATATCAAACTCATCTGTGCGACCTCGGCTCCGGCGACCTCGTCGCCAGCGACCTCGCGCACGGTCTGTGCTCTCCTCGTCTTGAAGCCCCTACTCCGAGGTAAGATTCATTTAAGGTTTTTTTGTGAGAAATCCAATTCAGTTTATTGATTGGTCAGAGGTTTAAATTGGACACGGTCACTTATGTGAGCACCTCATGAATCTGATTTTTTAAGAAGGGCCAAAGGAAGAATTTGCTTAACTTATGATCTTTGGAGCACTCACACAACTGATGGATACTTGGCACTTTCTGTTCACTTTCTCGATGGTGATTGGAATCTACAGAAGAAAATCCTAAGTTTTTGTCACATACCTCCCTCACATGTTGGGAATGCCTTGACTAAAAAAAATCAATTTCCTCATATGTGATTGGGGGATTGATAAGATTTTGTTCAACATCGTTTTGGACAATGCATCTCCAAATGATTCATTTATGGAGAAGTTAAAGACTCAGTTGAACTTTAGAGGGCTTCTCTTGCTGAATGGACAGCTTTTCTATGTAATGTGTTGTGCCCACGTTTTGAACCTCATAGTTCAGGATGAGCTAAAGACTATTTATTAACTAAAAAGTAATCTAATTTTATTTTAATTATTTCAGTTCAAGACTCATCAGTTGTGGATTCGCTCGTTGAAAATGTTTTGGATTTGACTATTGGTCGAGGAAACGAATGTGGATGATGTCCTGGACTTCACCATAACTACAATCAAATATATTTGGGAATCACATGGTTCATTTTACATGTCTTACAGTTACTTTTTGTGAGTGATTTGTATCGAAGAATTATTTACTTCATAGTTTTAATTAGTTTTTATGTTACTATTCATTACAACTTGATCTTGTACGTTTAGAAATAAATCAATTTAAATTCATTAATAACAATTCATTTGTGTTTATACATGTCAAAGAAGGACATACATGAGAATTGAGAGGATGATCTTTATCCATCACACCATTCATAAAAAGATTTGATAGACATTTAAATTAAACAAGTTAAATGAGTAAATGAACTAAATGGGTTAAATGGATAAAATGGATTAAATAGACATAATGGATTTATCCGTTATCCGTCAACCATTTTAATCCATTAACACTGATGTATTATAATGGATTGAATCCGTTTAATTCGCTATCCGTTTAATCCATCCATCCGTCCAGGGGCGGACCCAGCACTATACATACTGGTGCTATAGCCCCACCAAAAAAAGCCCAGTCCAACCTGTGTTATATACAAAACAAAATATTCAGCATAAACAATGCATGAGAATCATATGTCCATTCAAGAAGACTAATATATTATTAAATACAAAGCAACTGCAAAATGGATAACAGTAAAGCAAACCGCAAATAGCTTTACAACGCAGTATGCTTTTTTTGTCTTATCTACTCAAAGGTTATCAGTTCCAAAATTAAACAACCCAGTACAATGAACTTTATTCCATGTTCTAGTATTACTTTCAAACAAAATAAAAGGCTAGCTAGCGATTGAAGTAGATTTAGGAAACCCTAGCAACTCGATATTAGATATTATGTGAAGAGTCAACTATGTAATAAGATGGGTGATCAATGGCTAAATGATCGTCTTGTAACTTTTTTAGAGAGAGACGTTCTTTTTTTTTTTTGATAATAAGAGAGAGACGTTCTTAGAACAATTAGTGATGATGTTATTCTATCTCATTTTCAGCAAATGAGTAGTAGACGATATTTGTTGTAAATTTAATTTGTACGACTAATGACAACGTTATTTGCTATTTTCTTACAACCTTTTGAGTTGAATGTTGTTATCGGGTGCAAAAAAAAATTCAGCCCCACTAAAAATTAATTCCTGGATCCGCCCCTGCATCCGTCCACTTTGCCACCCCTACTTTGTTTATCAATGGAATCTGTAAGCCTTGAACAAAATGATTGTTCTACATTCAAAAGGACACACCAGATGGATGTTTCTCCCTGGTGCACTAATTAATTGATGAGGTTGTGATGGCATGTTAAGACGGAGTCGTGAGAATTTATAAAACATATGAAATTGGCTTACTGATATGCATGAAGTCCTTACCTACTGTCGATTGTGAGTGTGACCTGGAACTTTGATGGAGGTTATAATTTCGCGGGGAGTAGTAATGGATATATACATTGTTGGGAAGATGAATCTGCTCGTGAGAAGTTTATATATTAGCTCGTGGGTCGTGGATCTGAATTTTATATATTAGCTTTACTTTCTTTGAGGAATGGAACATTAGTAAATGCTGATATATTTGAATATGTACAATTTCTAAAGTCGCGTTATGAAGTTTTTATTGACAGTTACAATGTGCACAAAGTTGAAGCCAATGCTCCTGCTACTAGCCAGAACTTAGTGTTTTCTGAAGGCTCTGATGGTTGAGTTAGTCTATTCTTATGCTCGTATAAAGGGCGACTACTCTATCAACAAGTGGCTTAATATACAAATAAGAAGTACCCATGTGGGTATGCGCTGAATGCCTTAGCTATAGCTAATCCAATATTTCGATAAAATTTAGCTATCATTGAAAAAGGTAAAAAGCCTCGTACTGAGTTGAAGCCACAAGGTTATATGTTATAAAAAGTTACAAACATTAGTAGTCTGATCATTGTTTTTCTTTTCTTGAAGCCATAAGGTTAAAGGGTTCGATTTCCGTGAGAAGTGTTTTTTAGATGAGAAATAAAAACTAATCTCATCCCTCCATCTTAATTCATCAAGGGCTAGGGTTATATAAGATTAATTTCAAAAACACGCTAATTCCTCGACTGTGATTCGTATTAAGGGCAAAAAAGTCATCCCGCACCACATCGTCGTGAACGGCGACTCGGCACTCTGTCAACCCGGCGACTCGAACTCCGATTGCTTTTATCCATCGACCACGCGACTCCGTCAACCGGAAACCCTAAAATTGCTACGCAATCGCAATCGGAAACCCTAAAATCTCAATCGAAAACCCTAAAATTGCAATCGCAATCGAAAAACCAACCCGTCGCAATCGCAATTTTAGCCGACCATCGCAAATCGGAAACCCAACAATTGCTACGCATTTTGTACGTACCGCACGTCCAACCTTCATATTAGAGCCATGCCCAGCCTTTACATTACTTGTTAATGTCTTCTTTGGGCGCGGCTCACTTAATGCTACGCATTTTGTACGTGTCGCGCGCCCAGCCTTCACATTAACGTTGCGCCCAGCCTTTCCATTACTTGTTAATGTCTTCGTTGGGCCCGGCACACTTAATGTGAGCGTGGGCCACGCGGAACACTGTGTAAATGATACGCATTATCCTTTGAAAAGCTACGAATTTTGCATGTAATTGCTACGAATTTTGTATGTAATTACTACAAATTTTAGTCATAAAGCACCTAAACACGACTGCTACGAATTTTGTATTGAATTGCTACGCATTTTAGTCGCAAGGGGACCAAGACATGATTGCTACGAATTTTGTATGTAATTTCTATGCATTTTAGTCGTTAAGCACCAATTACTACAATTTTTGTATTAATTGCTACGCATTTTAGTCGCAAACGCATTATAATTTGTAGTAATTGCATACCAAATTCGTAGTATACTATTTGTTATAAAGGATATTAAAATGCGTTTCTTTTAAAAGGATAATTCGTAGCAGAGCTGCGCACTCCAAGCTCACATTAAGTGAGCCACGCCCAATTAAGACATTAACAAGTTAATGTTAAGGCTGGGCGCGGCGTAAATGTGAGGGATGGGCGCGCGGAAAGTATGATTACTGTCATCTTTCCCAAGAACACAAACGTCGACTGCTGTCGACTGATGCCGACAAATTGTCTGATTCCGAGCAGTACGATGCGATTTCCATGGGCGATGACGAAGGTTCTCATTCCGATCATGGCCAGCCGAACGCCGCGGGGATTGATTAACGATTAGGTTTAATCAATTACTAATTTACCCTTTAATCATAATTAAAACGCGATTGTGGGAATAAGTTAGCGTGGATTAATAGTCATGGGTGCGGTTCAGGTACAAACCTGTTTATAAATAAAAACTACAAACCGTTTATTAAGCCGACATGTGTCCCATTTTAGTCGAAATCCCGAAGAAAACACGGAGGGGTATAATAGTCATTTCACACTGATGGGTATAAAACCTAATAATGTTATTTTCAATTTAGTCCAAAAGTTGTTAATGATCAGACTTAAAAACTTAATGATCAGACCTAAAAATAGCCAATGATCAGACTAAAAATACTTAATGATCAGACTTAAAAATGGTAATGATCAGACTAAAAATACTTAATGACCAGACTTAAAATGGTAATGATCAGACTTAAAACGAAGCAATGATCAGACTTAAAAACTTAATGATCAGACTTAAAAATAGGCAATGATCAGACTAAAAATACTTAATGATCAGACTTAAAATGGTAATGATCATACTTAAAAAAGCAATGATAAGACTAAAAAGACTTAATGATCAGACTTAAAAATAGCCAATGATCAGACTAAAAATACTTAATGACCAGACTTAAAATGGTAATGATCAGACTTAAAAAGAAGCAATGATCAGACTTAAAAACTTAATGATCAGACTTAAAAATAGGCAATGATCAGACTAAAAATACTTAATGATCAGCTTAAAATGGTAATGATCATACTTAAAAAGAAGCAATGATCAGACTTAAAAACTTAATGATCAGACTTAAAAATAGCCAATAATCAGACTAAAAATACTTAATGATCATACTTAAAAATGGTAATGTTCAGACTTAAAAAGAAGCAATGATCAGACTTAAAAGACTTAATGATCAGACTTAAAAATAGCCAATGATCAGACTAAAAATACTTAATGATCAGACTTAAAAATGGTAATGTTCAGACTTAAAAAGAAACAATGATCTGACTTAAAAGACTTAATGATTAGACTTAAAAATAGCCAATGATCAGACTAAAAATACTCAATGATCAGACTTAAAAATGGTAATGTTCAGACTTAAAAAGAAGCAATGGTCAGACTTAAAAGACTTAATGATCAGACTTAAAAATAGCCAATGATCAGACTAAAAATACTTAATGATCTGACTTAAAAAATGGTAATGATCAGACTTAAAAAGAAGCAATGATCAGACTTAAAAGACTCAATGATCAGACTTAAAAATAGACAATAATCAAACTTAAAAGACTTAATGATCAGACTTAAAAGACTTAATGATCAGAATTAAAAGACTTAATTATCAGCCTTAAAAAACTTAATGATCAGACTTAAAAAAAAGCAGCAATGATCATTGTTTTTTAAGTCTGATCAATAATGGTTTAAGTCTGTTCATTATTATTTTTAGTATGTTCATTGTTTTTTTAAGCTGATCATTGTTTTTTTAAGTCTGGTCATTAATGGTTTAAGTCTGATCATTGTTTTTAAGTCTGATCGTTACTGGTTTAAGTCTCATCATTATTTTTTTAAGTCTGGTCATTATTTTTTTAAGTCTGATCATTGTTTTTTAAGTCTGGTCGTTAATGGTTTAAGTCTGATCATTGTTTTTAAGTCTGACCAGTACTGGTTTAAGTCTCATCATTATTATTTTTAAGTCTGATCATTGTTTTTTAAGTCTGATCATTGTTTTTTTAGTCTGGTCATTACTGGTTTAAGTCTGATCATTATTTTTTTAAGTCTAATCATTACTGTAACAACAGTCAAAATTGCAACATTAAAAGTCAATTTTACAGTAGCAAAAGTCAAAATTTATTCTAAATGATCAGACTTAACCATGATGATCAGACTTAAAAACGTACTGTAGCGACATTCGAATTTTACTGTAGCGAATTTTAGGACGATTATACCCCTCCTATCTTTTATATATTTATAAATAAGTCCACGTGTATTTTTATTATTTACAAAAAGAACCCCGACGTGAAGAAAGTTCGGCTGAATTTTGATTGGTTCATTTTGACACGTGTCAAATTTTTTGTGGGTTTGTAGTTTTTATTTATAATTATGGTTTGTATTTGATCCAAACCCAATAGTCATTAGATTAATAATCTAATGGTCATTAACACTTCTCATTTCTCACGAAACATGTCACTTCTCATGTGATCTTTATTCTAAAGTTATATATTATAAAAAGTTACAAACATTAGTAGTTTTTTTTTTTCTTCATAATTTTTTTTGAAGGGATGTTCTTGGTTTGGGTTCAGCCCATTCAGGCCGTTGTGTTCTTCATAAATTTTTAAATAACACTGTTTCAATAATTCAATTTAATTGATAAAATTTATGACATGATTAAGGACGAAGCCAAGAACTGAAAGTTATGGTTAAAGAAGTTTTTAGTGCTTGCCAATAAGATATATTGGTCATAAACAACTTCTGGACCCATGTTATTCGTAAGCTTAGAGGTAGAATGTGCAAGAATATTCGGTAGGTTTCATTTCCCACAAAGAGCAACATGATCCAAAAATTCATTCTGTCTAGTGCATGCTTTTCTTAATCTATCTCCATATTTTTTTTCGTAACCAAAATGTCATGAACATACTCTTAGGGTGAGTTTCATTACAAATTTCGAATTAATCTAATTACTTAATTTTTAAATTTTAATGGAAACGAGTACTTTTTCCAATACTAAAGTACTCAACCACTGGCCTCGACAAATTCAGTAGCAAGTAAAAAAACTCAAAAGTCAAAATGACCTCTAGTATGAGAATACTAACTAGCAAAAGGTGGTACGAGGCGTCTGTCTTTCATTGCAGAACTCAAGCAAGCTGCAATCTGTAAACATAATCCAGTGAATTCACTGGAATTGGTTATAGCTTATACAATCAACAATGATTGCTAATCGCAATGATTATTTAATGTAACAATAAATAGTTCTAACTGAAGAAAAGCTTGAAGAGCTAACTTGACCTGCTGCTATGAATGTCCCATCCCATGTTCCAACAAAATTGTGAGTATAATATTATGCTATGCTTCTTCACTTTGTTCTTGTAATTACTCTTTCAGTAAGATCAATGAGGGCTCTTCTTGATCTCAGCACGTCTTCATCGTCACTTTCAGGCAGTGAATCAATTGCAGCAGCTGCTAGGTTGGCGTGTTTTGATGCCAATTCTCGTGTTCTTTGTATCCCTTGACTTTTGCTTAGGAAGTCCACAGCCTGTATTTCAAATAGTATTTCAGTTCCAACTCCAGCAGCTACAAAATATTCTTTTTCCAAAACAATATATACACAAGAGAATCAATGCCCCCGCCGCTGGAAGTAAAAACTTAAACATGTCGGAGTAAGAAACTTACAATTTCCACATTGGCAGGGTCCTCAAATCCTTTGTCAACCACTGAGCGCAGTTGAGGAAACTCTTCTATGGCAAATAATATGGGAGCCGTCACAATGCCCTACAATGAGAGACAAAATCGATGAATGAATACAAGAAATTTCAAACGAGAATGGTACTTACATGTAACAAAATTATAGATGACTGAATGTCTAATACTGTTTTTGCACGGACAGCTAACCAATCTGTACAATTGAAGGGAAAAAAACAGGAATGGAAAGTAGATATTTAAGTACACCAAAGGATGAATAATTACATGGCGAATGTCCGACAATGAACCTTTTCCAAGGGAAGCAGAAGTTCCAGTAAAATCAAGGACGTCGTCTATTAATTGGAATGCCAGGCCCTGACAGATTATGAATGTAATAGATAAAGAAGTCAGGTTGTCTGTCATACAACCAATATTTAATGTGCATTTTGGCAATTCTTTGTATGTCATATCTCAGTAATAAAGAGAACTGTAAGTACTAACTATAACAGCAATACACACTGAAATAGCAAAGTGACATCAATTGTATTACCAAATTTTTGCCATAATCAAATGCTAATGTTGCAACATCTGCAGTTTGCCCAGCAAGAAGTGCAATTGCCTTGCAGCTATTTGAAATTAATGACGCAGTCTTGTAGTATGTCTTTTGCATATAGTATTCCATACTGCATTAGTAAGTACAGTTGATCATCACACATGAGTTGCAACATCTGTACAACAAATAAATGGTATATGTATACAAAAAAATGAATAGGAAATACTTTACGGCTCAAAAAGAGACCAGTATGTATCAAAAGAAAGAAAGAAAGGCAAGCAGTGTAAAGACCACATATCAGGCTATCAGATCATATTTGCATCTCACCTAACACGCTGCTCAGATGACGTCGTCATTTGCATCGTCTCACCAGTAACGAGGTGTTCAACCACCGTTGCCAGTAAGGACACAACTTCAGTGTTCTTCAAAGATGCAAGAGCCACACAAGCACGAGACAGAAGAAAATCACCAGCTAATACTGATAACTTGAACAAAAAAATAACGGGGGAAACAGTTAAGCCGTTTGTAAAAAGTCAGATATGTAATAACTATATAGGTGTGTTTGACACGAAATTTTAGATATACTTAAAAGCTAACAATCTGATCCACAAATATCCCAGTTGAGAGTTTGGATTTAAACATTTTACACAAGGAAATGCAAGGGAACAGCTGCTGACAAGTGTATAACTGGAGTAGCTAAAATGGGAGTGACGGGCAACAGTCGGCGGAAAGATCCTATTTTATAGTAGATCATACAATACCTTATTTCCCATTACAAAGTTCAGTGAGCCAACGCCTCGTCTTGTGACTGCATCATCCAAGACATCGTCATGAAGCAGACTAGCCACCTACAAAAAAGAAATTAATAAATACATATATCATACGAAAAATAAAAGTCCATTAGATAATTGCAAAACCCAATTTAGACTTATTTGTTTCCACAGAATGGTTGAGAATGAGCATTGTAACACAAGAATAAAAATTGCTGGCAAGGAACTGACATGAATCATCTCTGTTATCTCAGCAATACACTGTTGTCTTGTACGTAAGTCTGCTGACGAAGTGTCTCTTTCAGCCTGCACTGCACGGACTGATTTTGGCATTGGAACATTTAATGCAGTAGCCATCAACAACAAAATCTGCCAGGAGTGTAATCTATCACTAAATGTAAAAAAAGAGCAACGTACAACATAATACTTGCATTAGAAATGCAAAGGAGTGTCATTGATGGAATGCTGTTAAAGTAAGATATTTTTTCAGCATTTATTTTTCTTTTCTTTTCTTTTACCACACTCTTTAGGAAAAGGTTAGTTCTGAACTATTTATGATTATTCAAGCAGTCGATTAATTTCTTAGTAAGTGTGAAGAGAAAGTTATTTCCCAAACAAAGAGACAAACAGACCAACAAACCAGTAACATGTAAACAAGAATATTTGCATGATGTAGAGAATTCGCCGGTAATACCGTAGGACGGAACCTCTTTCCTTCAATACCAAACTTGAAAAAGTACTCAGCAGCTGACGCAAGCTTAGGGACCTATTATATTAAACAAACCAAAATGATTCTCATATGTTTGATGATGGAATGTAAGGATTGTATTCAGTACCCATTTTGCTTTTCTGAATTCTGATAATGCAATTTATTCGTACAATGTAAGACAAAAAATGTACGTACCTCTGCAACAACCATATCTCGTAATCTATTAGCTAGGACAGATAATTCATCAGCAACGAGGGAAAAAGGGTCAAGTCTCTCCTGAAAGATTATATGTCTAAGTGAGGTACAATGGAAAGTAAAAAGCTATAAGGAACGCAAGCCATGAACTTTCAGTCCTTGTTTCATTCTAACAATACCTGTACCGATTTGAAATGTAACTATAAAGAAGATCGTTGCTATTTGGCGGCACCCTTATTATGTATGTATTAAACGTGCACATCCGACGAATGTCAACAAGAACCGGGATGCAAAATGCAAATACTAATCGATTTGAAATGCTACGAAACAGGTGTCCAAATAGTAGACAAATTAATGCTTTCCAAGCAACGGTATAGGAAAAATAATAAAGAAATAAGATGGATTTGAGATTAAAACTAGAATGATGGTACCTCAGCAAGCTGTCTGCTGTTGTGATGCTGGTGGCGAAGGCCATAACTGTACGTCAAATCTCCATCATACAAGTGGCTGAAACTCAAGACCTACTAATCAACAGACATTATAAATGTTGAATCTGGAGAGCATATACGTGCTTAAGTACTTACACGGATTGTCATAATGAATTTTGGAAGTTTGAGTTCCCTAAACTCAATTTTGTCAACTAGAAATATTGAAATTTCAAGCTCTGAGGATTTGTGTATGATCTAAGATTGCAGCTAAATGAATACCTAACTGATTGAAATTAAATTAGTAAATCAGAAAAGTGTGAATGGGGAAAGAAAGCGGGTACCTTGGGTAGAGGGACGGCGGCGTGAGATGACGGAAGTAGACGAGGGCGGCTACTGCTGGTACCGCGAGCGAAAGCGTATCTGGAAAGCTGAAAGATCCCCCTGGAGAATCGCATATTGGGATTTTGGGAGGAGGATGAAAGATCGAAGAGGAGAAGAGCGGTGGCAGCCGAGGAAGACGAAGAAGAGAATCTAAGAGTTGTGAATGTCAAAGTAAACGACGACGTTTCATGTTACACTGAACTTGGTACTACGAGGAGGCCATGTATGTTTTGATTAGTTTGCGTGTTTGGTTGGAGGATGAATGACAGGATAATCCGTCCTCCACGTGGCTCGTTGTGCTCTGCTTGATCATGATTCATGACGAGTCCTTTATTAGGGTGACGAAATGAAATTCCAACCAGCACATTAATTTGCTGTTAAAACAAAAATTACGTAATTTTATAAGTTTTAAAATAAAACTGTTTAATTTTGAAATGGTTCAATTTTCAATTTGGGATATATTAATCAAACTACGTAGTTTTGAAATTGTTTTAACTAAACTACGTCATTTTCAAATTGCTATTTTTTGCTTGACTGCACGGGATATGAATCATAGGGTGACACACTCGAGCATAGTTGGAAAAACCGATACGATCTGATTGGTTCGATAGGTTCAATTGAAATCAGGCATTAACCGATTTGGATTGATTCACATATGTTAACCCGATAAAAACCCGGTTGAATGGATCGATTTTTCGTTAAATCGGCGACTCGATCGGGTCAACGGATTCAACATGATCTTTTTTTCTATTTTTTTAAAAATAAATTTCTAATTTTTAAAAGTATAAGAAAGTGCATTTTACAACTCACACTCATCAGAAAAAAAAAGTTGAAGTAATATGATAAAAAGAATGAATCAAATACAAACTCTATCTTTTTATATAAATTACAAACCACTAGATAATATGATTTTTTTTTTCAATTTCCGAGTTTATTGTTCAGTAATACAGCTAAATGTTCAGTAATTTAGCTAAATATTCACTGATATGGTTAAATCGTTACTTTTCGCTTCAATTCTTCAAAAAAAAACTTTTATTCACTGAACACTTTTGCCTTATCACTTAACATTTTGACTAATCACTCAACATTTTGCTTTTAACTAAATGTTCAGTGAAACTAAATGATTAGTGATACAATGCCCAGTGAATTGTACACGTATTTTGTGAATATTCAGTGATAAGGCAAAATGTTCAGTGAATAAAATTTTATTTTTCGATGAATTGAAGCGAAAAGTAACAATTTTTAGTGTTTTGATCTCAAAGACGTTTTTATATATGAATTTCGTCAAAATTTATAATGTGATTTGTAATTTATATAAATAAATGAGGGTCCATACGTGAGGCAGCAGTGGCTTCAGGCCCCAATGCCCAACTTCTATTGGTCCATACGTGAGGCAGCAGTGGCTTCAGGCCCCAATGCCCAACTTCTATTTACTTCAGGCCCATTTCATCTATTTTCGTGAGGCCCAACTTCTCTAGTTATATTGGAAAAACTGCATTTAATTAAAATGAAAGGTAGTGGGACTCGGACCTTGGATAACCCGCAATCAATTTTGTACCAACCTGCTATCGAAAAATTTCCCAATTTACTCAAAAATCAAATTTGGATTCCCTTTATATTCAATCTTCAAATTTCATTCTCAATTTACTCACGTTTTCTAAGGCACTATTGCCAACGGCGCCTTAGAGTTAAGTCGCTTTTGTGCACGACGGTTTAAGTCTCGTGGCATATATACGCTCAAAATAAAAACGATTGGACACAAATTGTCATGTAAGCTTAAACCGCTGTTATTCACAGCGTCCAACAAATTAGCCGCTGTGGACAACGGCGTTTTAATAAGAAACAAACATTGCACCAGTGCATTGCATGAGCAGGTGTAGGAATAGCACCCATTTTCGCTCCATACTTGAAGCTTGCTCCACCATGTACAACACTGTTATCATAACCTTGAGGAATAACATTCTCCTGGTTATGAGGATTATCATGTTCATCGTTCATCTCAGAACTACCGCCAGCAGCGGCCGAAGCAGCAGCAGCTCGTTCGACAACAGCAATCTCCAGCTCGTCATTCCGCTCTCGCTGCGAATAGGTTAATGAACCCTCACGTCGGACCTGAACCCCTTCCCTCACAGCTCGCATACATGCCTCTCATCCTCCGCAACCACACCTCAGCCACCGCCTGTTGATCACTTTTCCTTCGTCACGCCGCTCATCCTCCAGCTGTTGCAATATCATTGCATGTATGCGAGCTGTGGCTGAGGTCATTGAGTGTCGTTATGTTCATCTGGATGAGGCACATCTGCTCATGCAATGCACTGGAGCGAAAATGTTGGCTGTCTTTGGTGTTTTGGACCCAATGTAGTTCTACATGGACAACCTTGTGTTTCGATATAATTTCTCCGATCGTACTTGACATAGCAGTATGTAGCTGTGTGTGGTTTTATTGCTGGTAAAGTATTGTGAGATTAGATGATGGTTTTTGTCAGTTATAGTTGTTTCGTAGAGGTGATCATTCAACGAGGTTAATGTTAAAAGCTTTAGATGCTATTAGGCACAAGATTTTGAAAATGGTTTTCAGATTCTTCAGCAAGAGATACGTGTAATGAAAATATTGGAGGTCTATTTGGTTGATGGTTTGTGCTGTTAATGAATGTTAAACGCCAATCCAAACCATGCAATGCAATGGTCTTCAAGTATGGAGCGAAAATGGAGCGAAGATGAGGCACATCTTCAAGTATGGAGCGAAAATGGGTGCTATTCCTACATCTGCTCATGCAATGCACTGGTGCAATGTTTGTTTCTTATTAAAACGCTGTTGTCCACAGCGGCTAATTTGTTGGACGCGGGACAGCGGTTTACGCTTACATGGCAATTTGTGCCCAATCAGTTTTATTTTTGGGCGTATATATGCCACGAGACTTAAACCGCCGTCCACAAGAGCGGCTTAACTCTAAGGCGCCGTTGGCAACAGCGCCTTAGAAAACGTGAGTAAATTGGGAATGAAATTTGAAGATTGAGTATAAAGGGAACCCAAATTTGATTTTTGAGTAAATTGGGAAATTTTTCGCTGCTATCCAACTAAGCTAACTCAACTCCTTTACTCCAAATTGAATCAAAAAAAAAACTCCCTTACTCCAAATTCGTTGTACTTAAAATATACGTAATATCTAATGCTCCATCAAAAAAATAAAAAAATAATATCTAATGAACGGAACTACAACACTTGAAATGAGTTCAAAACCAATTTTTTTTCTCTTTTATTATTGATCCGATTTGATATTGAACTACCAACAAATTTTATAGGTTTATAATGGTAGTAAGTTCCAATCAAAAATAATAATAATGGTATTAAGTTAATTATCATTTTTATAGGTGTAATGCTTAGAAAGAAGGCCTTTAATTATACAAATTGTGTTATTCTTTTATCTACTGACTTCAAAATTTTTGCTCTGCCTATGGTTTCAATTTTCCATGTTTTCCTTTTTACTCCTTTTTATTTATTTGGAAGAAACAAAAGAAATAATCGAAAAGATGAAAATGCCCATTTTTTATGTTTCGCTTCAGGCTTCCTAGACCCTAGACACGGCCCTGATCCCTACTTATATGATAAATTTATAATGTCTTTTTGTTGAAAAGTACTTTGAATAAAAACCACTGAAAGTAACTAAATGCAGTAATACACTGTGATGTCCCTCCCAGAAAATAAAATTCAACTTATCAAACGAGCTCGTTTCTTAATCTTTTGAAACTATAAAATGTTATCAATCTCTTTTTGATAGTACCTAAACTGAACATAGTTTATTATGAATGGCGACTAAAATGCAGTCGAGATCATAGTAAGTTGGTGATATGATAGTTAAGTAGATTAGTTATCAAGATTTACATACATGATACTCACGAGATGTGGAACAAATATTCAAAATTTCGGATGTTTTATGAACATAGCGAAAAAGTGACATATACACAAAACTTGGCTACAACTCTGTAATACAGATTACAGTCTCAGCTGAACTTTTGGCCGGAACCCAAGTCCAGCGGACAAGCTTGATTTGATTATACAGGAACAAAGATTATTACTGGACCTGAATCAACAGCTTCAAAAAAACCAGTTGCACATTTCTTTATCAACAAAGTTCATTTCTCTCTTATAATTAAGTTGCAGCTTCATGCTACCATTTAGTGGCCTAAAATGGAGATGGACTTTCCAACTCCATTCAAAAACCCGCTAGAGCCAGCAATTCTTCTAGCGCTGGATGCCCCTACGGATGTGGCGGTGGTGGTCTTATTAGCATGCACTTCTTCTTCTTGAATGGTGTCCAGCATCTTGTTCGCCCTCTGCCTCATCACGCTCACAAACTGCGCTGGAGCTGCCTCGGTCGCAAACCTCGCAATTCTTGAACTTGCCATTTTTTTTTATAATATATGTAACAAGTTGTTGTTGTAACTTAGAAAAATTGAAAGAAAGAAGCTAAAAAAGCTGTGCTGTGGAGATTGTGATAAAATAAGGAACAGTTATATAAGGCCAAGGGATAAGCTTAAATTCATTCTTCAGTCCTAATCAGGTTGCCCTTATGATTAAGTCACTCCTGCATTTGAGACAAGATTTAGAGCTGCATTCTGCTTTTGATAATAAATGCCATAAGCAGGCGTGTCGAGACGATAGGTAATTTGGAATGGATTGGATTTTTGATTTTTTGCTCAGGTTCAGGCAGCAGTTGCATCAAAATTATTTTAAGGGCAAGATATATGGCCTACTGTTTCATGTCTGTCAGCATTTTATTAGTACCCTTATTTTCTCACTGGTCCCGAAACTTATCTGTTTCACTAACTTTGCGACATTAAATAAAATCTAACCTTCTTATCCATGGGACTGAATAGTTGGAAAGTCTAGCACTGGTTGAAGCTGAAGGTCATCCAATTATAGCACCAGCATTGCACGATTTCAAACCTAAAAACGGAAAAATGGCAACATATGTCAGACTTCGAAGTTAACTTTCAACTAAATATCAGTACAGCTTTGTGTTCAAGGTATGCCCAACTGTATTAACATCTTCGGTCGTAACTCACATGTATGCCGTCCCAACTGGGGAATTGTGCAAGTTGCAAGATAAGGATGTCAAGGAAGATGTTAACCAGTTGCCTGAAATATCCTCCAGAGCCTAAAAAGGACTGTAAATTCATGATGGACTTGTGTCAAGTAAAATCCCTGTCTCAAGTGAAATGAAACATGAAAATTTTAGAAAGGGCTAAAGCTGATGACAGAAGTTTACTTGACTATGAATTTTTTTATTAATGTCAGAAAGTTGAGTTCACAGAACAATTTACATTCAACATTCAGTAGACAGCTCTCATAAATCTGTCCATGTGTTCTGAGCATCTGCAATATGAGTGAACATACTGAGATGGACAAGGGGATAAGAAGCATGAACGGTTTCCAGAGCTCAATAGTAGCCGAATAATCAGGACTCTCATCATCTTCATGGATTGTGTCCAGGCTTGGAATGCGGGAGGACTTGATTCGGGACATGAGATGAGCTGGTGCGACATCTACAACCTTCCGCATCTTGACAACTTTGTCCATCGTCCACCTAATGATAATTTAGAGAGGATTAGAAAAGCGATTGAGATTCTATATATAGAGTACAGCATATGATCTAGAAGGATTTGAAACGTGTTTACTTACGCATAGGAATTAATTTAAAATCTGTCTAGTCGCAACTACAAAAATGGAGACACAGTTTAAGTCAAAGTTTGTGCAAAACATAATATAGTTTATTGTGGAGCTTTTTTCAGACATGACGATGAGATTCAAAGCTCACAGGTGTATAGTATAGTTGGCCATCCAGAAGCCAGTGATGCAATATATATAGTTGACTAAGTGATGAATTAAATATGAATCCAGTTGGTAACTCTGAATGTACATTAAATTTGAAGTAATATAGTCATTAACGGTGGATGTGAGTTTCTTCAATCATCTAGAAACCCATTCTCCAGATCATTGACAATAGACGGATGGATGAAGGAAAAAAAAGAAGCAAACTGGGATGAGTAAACAAATTTAGGCAGAATGATAAAAAAACAAAAGGAATACCTGAACCAATTGTTTGAGACCTCGCAAATTTTGGGTTCTTTCTTAACACCATCCTTGAAATTCTAGTCTGATTATGACTCTTGGCTCTCTTTTCTCCTTCGAAATTAGTTTTCGTTCTATCTAGCAAAAATCACCAATAATCTTTACATGAACAGCTGCCATCTTCGAAGCAATGGAACCTGTTTGAATCTCTCACAACTATTTGCCTCTTTGAAATTTTGGATATAAATTTCAAGGCATTATGGCAATCAACACAAGTTCTCAAATTCTTGTAAATCTTGAGGGGTGTTCCCTGGGTAGTAACAATAAGTCCAAAAGCAACTGCAAGCTTTTCGCTATGGTATCCAATATTTTGTTCCTTCTGCTCTTCCTCCACATCATGCAAAACATAATTGGTGTCAGGTACGTAACCTTCCTCTTTCAGCCTCTTTGAGAGCTCCCCTAGGTAATCAAATATTTCCTTGTACTTGGGATGTGTCGTATCACCAACCAAGAACACATGGACCTCGCGCTTTATTTTAATCCAACTTAAGCCAGGTTTCTTGATCAAGCCCCTGTCATGCATAATTTTTCTTATATTGGATACTTCGCCCCACTTACCTGCTGTAGCATAAATGTTAGCTAGAGAAATGTAGGTGGCAGGATTCTCTGGTTCTAATCCAAATAAAGCTTCAGCTGCTCTTGCTGCTAAATCAACATTTCCATAAATTCTACAACCACCGAGTAACGAAGCCCACAAAAATTTGTTGGCCTTCATTGGCATTCTGCTAATGATATCTTCAGCTTCTTTGAATCTCCCCGATCGAGCCAACAGATCAACTACACAGGCATAATGATCGGCAGTATGCGTCAATCCATAATCTTTATTGATCGATTCAAAATATTCTAGTCCTTTATCAACTAACCCAGCATGAGTGCATGCAGAAAGAACACCAACAAAAGTGATGTGATCAGGCTTGATGCCTGATTTAAGTAATAATTCAAAAGTCAACAATGCCTCTTCCGGATAGCCATTTTGTGCATAACCAGTAATCAATGAAGTCCAAGAAACTAAATCTAGACACTCTGTATTCTGGAGAACTCGTTTTGCACTTGCCATATTTCCACACTTCGAATACATATGCACTAAGGCACTAGCTGCAAAGGAAGATGGATCAAATCCAACTCTCATCATATACCCGTGTACTTGTTTGCCGAGATCTTCTGCAGCATGACCTGCACATGCATTCAAAACTCCAGCAAACGTAAACTCGTTTGGTTGGATGCCAGACTCCATTAAGGTAGAAAACAACTGATATCCCTCCTCCCTTCTGCCGTCTCCAAAGTACCTATCAATCATGCCAGTCCATGAAACGATATCTTTACCTGCTGCCTTGTCAAAAATATAGCGAGCCTGCTCAAGGCTTCCACATTTACCATACAAATCAGATAAAGCACTCCAAACAACTTCATCTGAATCCAACCCAATTCTAATAATATGGGTATGGATTTCTTTACCTGAGTTAAACCGAGAGCTAGAAGCAGCAGCTGAAAGCACACTGGAAACAGTAAACTTGTTGCTTCTGCAACCCTCAGTAGACTGCATCACTTTATACAGCTCAAGAGCATCCATAGCCCTCTCATTCCGCGTGTACCCAGAAACCATCGCAGTCCAAGAAAAGCTATCTCTATTAACCATTTCATCAAACACCTTGCGAGCTTCATCCAACATCCCAACCTTAGCATACCCAGAAACCAAAACATTCCAAGAACACAAATCCCTTTCCGGCATTTCATCAAACACCTTCCGTGCGATCTTCATGCTCCCACATTTAGTATACATTTCCAGAACCCGGTTGGACAAGAAGACACCTGGCTCCAAACCTGAAGCTCGCATGTGCCAGTGAACCACCATACCGTCTTCCAGTGCTCGTTGCTGAATACATAGCAGTAACAGCGATGAATAAAGAGAAGAACTTGACTCCTTTACGTGAGCATCCAATATCTGAACGGCTTCTTTCAAGCGTTTCTGCTCGGTTAGAATATATACAGCCTCATTGTATCTCCTGTCCCTGCATAACCGACTGACGATCGGATCCCTGGCACCATTGATGCGGTTGAAGAATGTTTTGGGCTGAAAAGTTTCGTTCTTGGGATTAGATTGAGTTGGAGAGGTTGTGCAGAAAGCTCGTCTTCTCAGGTGGTGGCGTAACATTAGGCCGGCCACATCAACAAGTGTAATTTGCGAAATTGGGCAATTTGAGGTTTTTCAGAAAATTAATTAAATGGAATTTATGGATCAGTTAATTGGCAAAAAATCTGTAACTTAATTTCATTATTTTTATCAGAATGCGAACTCGTAACATGTACAATAAAAAACGATTAGTACATTCCTTGACTTGTAATGACAAGGTCAAGGGTTCGAATCTTCCGTGATATTTTTCTTTTCACATTTATGTGTAATTTTTCTAGTTCCACCTATGGTGTGGACTTTTCCTCCATCATTTGTGGATGTTTTCCTCTTCCATTTTCTCTTCCTCTTCCTCGTCCCTTGTGGACGCTTGCTTGCTTGCAGGTGCTATGGTCTACCCTCTCGCGAAGGCGTGCCTAGACGCTAAGGTCCTACTATGGAGGGGTATGTCGACTCATGTGTTTAAGTTTAAAGTCAGAGGTGCCAAGATGGCCTATGCTTCAATGAAAGATGTCAAGTTCGATTCCGGATTGGTGTCCTTGGTGTGACTTGTGCTTCAAACGTGCTAGAAATATACATGTACCCGAGATATGCAATGTATGCGTTGTATTCCTTGATATGTTGAATGTAAACTCACAATATAAAAAAAAGAAGCCTGATGTTATCACCACTTGGAACATAACTCATTCCATGTTGAATTCCAAAGTAGGTAGTGATAAAATTTAGGAAAAGTACAAATTGATGTTCGGAATTATCAGCCATTTTGTTAGTTTTTCTAATCAAGAGCAAAATAAAAAGTTAATTGACAAACTTTTGAATACCGATCAGCGTAATTATATCGTGATTAAATTGCTAACTTAATCATATGAACTCCAATAATAATGATTCCATAAAAGATATATTGGTGTTAAAGAATTATGATGAGATCTTCCAAGTATTTTAACGATTCACATGATTGAGTAGTCACAATATTATTATTGTTCAAAAAATTAATAATTTATTTTTCTCTTGATTGAAAAAAACAATAATTTAAACCTTCAAAAAAATGCACTAATGTATAGTTGTCCGTATAATTTAGTTGTTTAATTTAGGGATTGTGAGTTGAGCTGGTTGTAGAATTTGTTTGGACAGGTCTTGGATCAGTACGATCTAAATCAACCCACTCGTGCCTGACTCGTCGGCCGAGGATAATAAATTACATTTTGGTTCAAGCTCAATTCTTGGGCTCAACTCATGAAAACAAACTTAACCCACACGAATCGGCCCATGACTCAGCCCACAAGCCAACAATTCAAGAGAGAGAGTACACCCATTAGAAATCTAAAACATCAAAAATAGTCTCATATTCAGAGTTATTCTTGGTAAGTGACAATTCCTTGATGAACTAAGGGTTATATTTGACTCTTGAAATGTGCATTTCAATGGAAAATTGGAAATAAATAAAATGATAGAACATAATATAATTGTTAAACAATTTTAATTACTTTCCTTTTCATTTGATTTTATATTACCAATTTGTTTCAAGTTTCAACAAAGGAATACTAACTGAATTGGGCCATTAGAAGATCTGTGTAGCTTAAATGGGCCAACACTTGGGCTTTACATACGCAAGCCCATTGGTGAGACATGGGAAAAATTGAGAAAGTTTCTATCCAACGCTTCTCTCGCTTGGGACCATTCACAACAAAATAGAGACCAAGTGTCACAGCCTGGTGTGAGAAATGTGTAACAATGAAATGTGTTTTTTTTAACTATAAAAAAACAAAAAAGAACATAAAAAAACACATAAACATCAACTGAACTCATAAAACAACTTTCATAATATGATTTGGAAGTGTCTATACAAAGACATTACGATCAATTTAAGGCAGCCGAATCAGAATAACACTGAACAACCTAAAGCCATAAAGCACCAGCTTCCTTTAGCAGAGGGATGAGAGTTCCATTAATATGACAAGCCATCACAGTCTCAATACCACCCAAAAACTTCCCACCCACAAACACAACAGGAACGCTCTGACGCTGTCCTCCGGCCAAACGAAAAAGCACAGACTGAATCTCGGAGCCGGACTCGTACTGATCAAGCTCGATGATAGTCGGACCAACTCCCAGGCCGAAGAGGAGACTCTTGATTACGTGACACATGCAGCAGCCACTCATGCTGAACACAACCACCGCGTTGCTACTCGCCAGCCACTTCACCTTGTCGTACGCCGCCGCAATGTTGCTGTTGCTAGCGCCTCCTTGCACCGTCGTCACGCTCGATTGAAGCATTTTTTTCAGAGAATAATGGGTGTTGAGAGCGTATGACTCTTTATGTAGCTCACAAGTAGAGAATGAGAGAGGGTTTTATAAGAGAGAAAGAAGAAGAAGAAGTCTAGAGCTTATTTCAAATTCTATGAGAAAATAATTAATTAAATAAACTTTTTTGTATGGGGAATTGTAGCATGCAAATCAGCAAGAAATAATTAAAGGGAAAAAAAAGAAAACGAGAATAACCTGGAACAATTATTATTCAAATGATAAGTACTACAGTACTTAATAATTAACCGTTTCTAGTCAAGCAAAGAAGAGATGGATAATAAATTTGTGTCCTGTACTGTACTGTGAAGATATATCATGCGTAACAACCCTCGCAGAGAGCCGGGTGGTCCTCTTCAAAGCCACGTCACGGCCGGTCAACTCATCATCATGTTTTTGAGATGCTTACTACTTACACACAAGAATATCATTTCTCATTTTATTTGACCACAACTTTTCAAGCCCGGGTCCAAAAGAGGGTTGACATGTTGTATATTATCATTGTAAAATTTTCTTATCAATTCAGAAATATTTAAAATTGATTTGTTGCTTCATTTTCGCTGCTTATGTGTTTCAAGCTGAATCATTAGTTTTGTACCCAAAATCATTATGAATTTTCATTTTTAGAGTAGAAAAAAAATGTACTTAATCAAATCGTGTAAATTTGACAATGTTATCAAATGCTCCATTGGTTTACAACTTACAAGTATAGAATATTATTTTTTTTAATGTTGTTTTTGAGATTGGGAATCATTCAATTTTAATTTTGAGATTGTCTTGTCTCTAAGAAGATTAGCACGATTAGTGAAGTTTTCGTTAAGCCTGACACTGATAATGCAGATCATCTCCCCCAAACTCCCCACGTGTCAACACCACATTCAATCATATATGACCACGAGTAGGAACTTTGCGAGAAGAATCGCACTTCCAGTGTGATCGGGCTAAGACAATCTCTTACAAATAAGACAATTACGAAACTAAAAAATAACAAGCCTAAAAATAAAATTTATTAATAAGTATTTTTTGAAATTGTTTGCGGGCTGCATTTTTATTTTATTTCTTTAAGACCCTTTACTGATCAATGTATCAAGTTTTCAGTCCACAGAAAATAATGCACCATGCATAATGCATTTCCTCATATTCTGCGGTTTTAAGTTTAATGACCATGAGTTACTTTGTTTACGTTAGTTTTTGTCCAACAAATAACAATTTAAAATTTAGACTTTACTGCACTTCACAAAATCCGAAATTTTACGTTATTTAAAATGATACTCCCTCTGTCCCTCAATGTTTGTCCACTTTCCTTTTTGAGCGTCCCCTAATGTTTGTCCATTTTCCTTTTATATACATAACTCAATAATCAAATCAATCTTCTCTTTCCTACCAAAAAAATTATTTTAATTAAGAAAATTGTACTTTTCTCCACTTTCTCTCTCTTATTATCATTTATTTACTGTACGGGACCCACATTTACATACATTCTCCTCC
Organism: Rhodiola kirilowii; assembly: GCA_033675215.1. Taxonomy (NCBI): domain Eukaryota; kingdom Viridiplantae; phylum Streptophyta; class Magnoliopsida; order Saxifragales; family Crassulaceae; genus Rhodiola; species Rhodiola kirilowii. The sequence goes on from CM066201.1 coordinate 9,346,724, forward strand.
ACTTTTTCTCTATCATTGTCCTTTATTTACTTTTCTTAATTCCCGTGTCCATTGTCCTTTTGGACAAACAAATGGGGACGGAGGGAGTAATTATTATTGTCCCATCAAAAAAAAATCATAATTATTGCATCATAGGAAATATGTTACACATCAGTCGATCTGCTTTATCAAACCGCAGCAGGTCTGATCGTTGAACGCGTGACCAAATGATGTACGGACCGAGACGAAGACGGAGACATGTTTATGAGGAAGAGGAGGGCCCTGACCAGGCTGCTCATCCATCGCACTCCTGTCGCTCCATTCTCTCATAGCATAGCAAGCAGCAGTTGCAGAAGATAGGCTGTAAAAAAGCAAAACTGTAAATAATACGTAGAGAATATGGTAATAAACTGAACCGACAAGCCGACCAGCTACGCCTGTGACGCCGTCGTTTTGACCCTAATTGCTGCAACATGCAGCACGTACGTAAGCAAAGGTAACCGGACTAAACCCCGGCCTTTACTAACTTTGGTCTCAGTTGTGTTGTGTGTTCCTCGTCGGGCTACGTGACGCCGTCAGATTCACACCGTTACGTCCCATCCATTCATTACAACGTCTTAAACAAACAAGTTTCTAATCCCTCAAGTTCATCTTAATTCCACAACCCACCCCACGCGGCCCGCTTTTTGAGTTCTTTGTCCTAATGTGCCTGTTAAGACCATTCTACATGGGCCAAAATGTTACAGAGAGTTACTGGCTCATTAGATCTGATATGAGTTAACGGAGCACGAAGCAGGTGTGCCTGGTGAAACAAAACTTGATTACTTTAAGAATTTATTAACATACTACGTACTGCTGTGTTTGTAATTTGTTTATCATCATTCATAGAAAAACTGATGCCGATTTTGACAATCAACATCAATGTTTAAAGGACTTGTCACTTTTTATTGTTGGCATTTTAGCTCAAGCTGATGATGCTGGTAAAAAATAGGCAGCAAACCATCAACTGCTGCGGTCCCAGCACCTTCTTCTCTTTTACCGTTGCACATGCTCTTGATGTAAAAACATATTAGAATAACTTAGAAGTAATAGTTTTGGATCCCAAATAAGCATGACTTATTAGATTATAGGGATAAGTACAAAAACATGACCTGAACTATCACCTCATTTCAAATCAAGTACCGAACTATCAAAAATTTCAATTCAAGTACTGAACTATCATCTCGTTTCAAATCAAGTACCAAACTACCAATCCTTTTTCAATTCAAGTACCGAAACATAAACTTATTATAATTTAACGTTTGAATATTAAAAACATACTAAAATGTAAATATAATAGTAATACAATATTACGTTATATATTTCTAAATGATGATTATTTTTAGTTCACTTGTCACTTATATAATAACCATCTAATAAATAAATATTTTAATTGATATAAATATCCTTACTAAATTAAAAATTATTTATCAGTTCAATTCAAATAATTGATTGAAACACACAATCCAAAATTAAAAGCATAAAATTTTTGATTGAAATTTGTCTACATATTTTGTCTAAGTTAGGAGAAATTTTTGTCATTTGTAAGTATTTATAATTTATATGGTCATTATGTAAGTTTTATTACTCAAATGAAGATAAATATATTCAATAAGTTTTTTTGAGATATATTCAATTAGTTATTTAATCGGGTTAAAAGTTAACATATAGTAGTTTATTAATTATTTTACTTAATAATACTAATTATTAAGAATAAATATGGGTTTTCCTTTCAAAAAAAAGAAGAAGAATAAATATGGGTTTTGATTAGTGGGTACTTGAATTGAAAAAAATTAGTAGTTCGGTACTTGAATTGAAACTTTTGATAGTTTTCTACTTGATTTGAAATGAGGAGGTAGTTCAGGTACTTAAGTCGAAACTTTTGATAGTTCGGTACTTGATTTGAAATGAAATGGTAATTCAGATAATGTTTTTATAGTTTTCCCTATATAAGACACCTTTTGTTTTATCATGAAAAGGACTTTAGAAAAACTAAATTGCAGTTAAGCCTCATGACCACATACAGTTTATCCAAGCAAGCATTGCTTAGGAGGCCACATCAGTGCTAATCCAACTACAAATCCCAATCTGGCTGCTCAACTTCAAAAGAAAGTCACGTAGAAAACATATCCTATTAGAAATGCAAAACATGTTTCACATATTCCATCAGTACATACATCAGCATCAATGTAACTGCAAACAGGGACGGATCTATTAAGGGCCGGGGGTGGCACATGTCACCCCCAAGTTTTTCGGACAAATTTTCGGGCGAGCAAGTTTGCGTTCAAGAGGGCGAGGCTTGAGCGGGTTTCTAGCGGCTTTTTCACAATCTTAATGTCCGAATTAGGTCTTGGAGTCAACTGGAGAGTTGTAGCCCTTAGAGTTAGCTTTTCAACAAGCTTTGAATCAACCAATTCGGACACCGAATGCGATCTGGGCATGCAAAATACTCCGGCAAGGTCGGTTTGCCCTGTTTCGAGCATGTTAATTTGCGTCAAGAGGACGATGCCTGAGTGAGTTTCCAGCGGCTTTTTCACAATCTTAATGTCCGAATTAGGTCTTGACGTCGACTAGAGAGTTGTAGCCTTTTGAGTTAGCTTTCCAACAAGCTTTGAATCAACCGATTCGGACGCCGTATGCGATCTGGGCATGGAAAATACGCCGGCGAGGTCGGTTTGCCCTGTTTTGCCCGAAACTCCATATTTGGCTCAAATTCACTCAACTTGTGCTCCATTTGATCTTTGAGGCTCCGAGTGAGACAAAATACATTTTGGGACCTAACAGACCAAGAAGTGTATCAAATGACATCAAAATTACTTGGAAACGAATCAAAACTACTAAGAAAAAAAGAAGAAAATTAGTCAAGTATTTGACTCATCAATCTTATATTGAGTTCATGACTCGGGCAGAGGTACGCTAGGAAGCATAACAACAAGAGGGATGAAGGATCTGCCTCTAAAGAATTGGCTGAGTTCATTGGGATATAACATGTTAGGCTCTCTCTGGTTTGATATATTCAGTTTTTTTATCAGTAGCATTTTGTCTCATGTTATTCTAGAGATACTTGTTTCATATTGACAAACCAATTCTATTAACTTTGATTTCCAAAAAAAAATCTTGGGCTTTTGGCACCAATTTTTTTATATATAGAATTTGAAGTGTATTTTTCAAGAAACTTATACAATTTTTGTAAATTACCCAAGTAATTTCAGGAAAAAAATTTAATGATGCAATTATTTTTTTGTCAGTCACCCCCTACCAAAATTCCTGGATCCGACCCTGACTACAAATGCAATATTTAGAAGCAAATGTGAGAATTTTCCAATAAGCGGATATGCAAATAATTCCACGGATCAGGTCATTGTTCCCTTGATGCAAGCTAATGTCTTCATCTTTAAAATTGCATCGGACCAGCGAACAGAGCACAATAATTACAGAGACATTTTCCAGAAGTGTTAGGCACATCTTGTTAGATTATTTTATATAATTTAATAGTAGGATTATAATGCAAATATAATATAATGGGTATGCTATCATAACTGATAAGTCATATATTAAAGTGATCTAGTATACAAGTGACTTTAGAGTATATAAATTAAGGTGATCATGGAATATTAAACATATGTGTAGATACCGGTTTGTAAATACGTTTCTTTTGAGGGGAATGATTCGTAATTATGAAAACTTATAGCAGTTATGTACACTGCTATAAATAGGTAGTGGTCCCCAGTTTCACGCACGCTCTTAGTCTTATTTTCTCTCCAATAATTTTGACATAAGGTCGTGCGAAGAAACTGGAAGTTTCCACTACGGTGTTTCTGTGAAGATTTGAAGCTTACGATCAACTATGGAATCAGGTCAGATTGTCTTACTGTTCAATTAACATGAATATGAGGTATTACGATCCTGGATACATAAAATTAATCTAACAATTGGTATCAGACGCGCCCCATTATTTCATGTTAATCAGAGTAGAAGTGCTGACTGATTAATGTTTAAATTGAATATAAATTTTTTTTTGGATTTCTGGGTTCTTCTCCTAATGTTGATGTTGGAATATGTGTAAAGAAAATCTAGTCAAAGTATGACTAAGTCTTTCACGTAGTGGGAAGGTGGAGATCATGGCATCATGGGTGGTTTGGGTGGTTCCAAACCTGCCCTATAAATTGAGGTTTGGTGATTCACTAAACACACGGAAAATTACACACATAAAACAAACCCCTGCATCTCGACTCTTTTTCCTTTTTCGATCAGTGGTGATAGTGAAAGGTCGAATAAGTTCGTACAGCAAGGCGACGGTGCTCAAGCGCTTGCTGTGATTCTTTCATCCTGGGAAGCTCATTGCCATCAGACCCAACACCTACGGGAGACAATACAGCTTTAAGGACAGCGTCATCGACGTGACTGAATCAACATCTCGGTTTGCTATCCTATTTTATGTGACTGATATGCATGCGTACCTCTGCCCTAAACATCTAGCAATGGTCATATTCATGTGACTGACATGCATGCTTGTTCTGTTTGCTTACAAACTGCATGAGTTTATATCTCAATTGTTTGTACTGTTTCATGAAATCAACATCTTGGTTCTGTTCTGTTTGTTCAGTGCATGCCTTTATATATGAATGCTCAATTTGTTTACTGTCACAAATGAATGCTTCAGAATAGTTGCTGCATGAGTTTTCATTCAGATCAGTTACTTGCTGCATGAGTTTCATTCAGAGAAGTCACTTGCTGCATGTTTTACAAGTATATTCAGATAAAATATCCAACAATCTTAAAGCTGTATTATTCTGATTATACTGTTGAAAATACTGACTAGACATGAATTCGAAAACAATCTGTTAATGTTTATAGACAGATCTGCTAGCAACGGATGGGAAGATCATATCAGAAAGTCGATGCCTTGGAAGTAGCAGAGGGAGCCAGGCAGGTCACTGACCCAGCCAGTGCATCCGTAGATGAGTCTGCATGGCCAATTTATGTGTTCACATAAAACGTTTATGTTTTGCTTTGACCATGATTCAAGCACTCTGGTTTCTCACCTCACCTGGTTGTTAGGTTTCTAACAGGATGAACTACTTGCTCAATAAAATCACTGTTCCAACAAATACGGATTTCTGCTTGAATTCCAAGCTTGAGCGCTGACTGCAGCGAAACCAGGATGGGATTTCGTTTCAGGTTTTGAAGTTGGCGAGAAAACAATGGCTCAAACTGAATTTGATTGTTTTCTTAAACTTGCAGGTTCAATGAACGATGAATCGGAAGAGGAGGCCGGAAATTGGACGGTTTCTCCGGATAAAGTTCTTCCGAGCACCACGTTCTCAGAACACGACTACGTTATGGTGGAGAAACTGAAGGCAGTTGCTTGGTCGTGGAGAGAATGGTGATAAAGTAGTTTTCGTTTGGGAACGGAGACGTGACAAGGTTGTGGTTGTGGAGATCGTGTTAAAGATCGAAGCCACCGGTTACGCGGATGCCAATTTCTCGGATAGGAGGAACCCTGAGATTGCTGAATTGGGCTCATATACTTAGTCAATTGTTTAAGTTATTTGGGCCAGCTTCAACACTTCAATTTCTAATCGCCTGTTTATTTTGGACAGCAATAGCATCAGCTTTGGTCCAAGTGTCACGGCCCAAAAGATGTCCAAATGAGCCAACGAGAAGCCGAAAGGATGGTGGTGACTGGTGAGATTGCTTGTGCAGGCGAAGCCGTAGGCCGGCGGCGGACATTGTTTGAAGCTGAAGATGAAAGGCTCGTCCTGCTGCTTCTTTGCGTCGATTTTCGCCGGCTCTCGCCTTTTCCTCAGGATTCAATGATGGTAGATCTTGTACTTGATTGACATACTTGAGGTTGGAGAAAGGTTCGACCGATTTGGGGTCAATTAACTCTCAGCAATCAAAGATATGATTGTGAGCAAGGATTTTGTTTCTGTTATGAGACAAATCGATGCAGAATAGACTCCGAGAAGCAGATCGAGAGGACTGATGATGTACGTATAGAGGACTCAGCAACTCTCATAGGTTTGATCGGAGGCAGTGTTGCTGGAGGATGGTGCATCAATAGGAGATCAAAGTTGAAATTGATTTACAATAAATTAATTTGATTCAATTGATGCAGATTGCCTAGATAAAATGGCAGGAGATGTCAGCTTCAAAGCCAAAGGAAAACAAGGTTTGTGAATAGCCGGTTGCTGTTGCGCTGAGGTGCCACCAAGATAGTGACCGGTGACGATGATGCCGAGCTCCTTACTGGCGAAGATCTACTGGAGATGTGGTGGAGCTTGATGAGCCGTATTTATACGACTTGTCGAGTCATTAAATCCCACCATTTCATTCACTTTATTATGCGAACAGTTACTTTTTAGTGTTGTTTCGTGTTTCAGGTGATTTGGAAGCTCTAGGAGGAATCACGCTTAAAAGACGGCATTTTCATGCCAGAAACATCGCAATTGAAGATCAGACCAAAGGAGGGCCGTGAACAGTGTTTTTCGGCTCGTGAACAGTAACTCCGGCGTGAATAGTGATTCCGGCGTGAATAGTAACTCCGGCGTGAATAGTGATTCCGGCGTGAACAGTGTCCGATGAACAGTAATTCCGGCCCATGAACAGTACTTCGGAAAAAAGTCCAAGTTCCAAAGTCCAGCAGCCGGCCCAATTTGTATGCGACGCTAGGGTTTCGTAGCTTTATGACCAAGTTAGGGTTTCTCAAACCCTATAAATAGAAGAGCAGTGCTGCCATCCATAAGCATCCCATCTCATATTCGAATACTATTCTCTTCACTTGGCCGTGCACCACCTGCTGCTCTCCATTCCTCCGCCGGATCTCAGCCTTGCTCAGCCGTACCCTCCTCCGTGCGCCGCCCATAGCCACCGTGCCTTGCTTTTGAAATCTCGATCTCATAGTGAAGTTCTTGTCCCTTTTATTTCCCTGCATTATTTAATTATGAATATGTGTAACTAAAACCCATATTCGGGTTAGGGTTAAATAATCGTGACTTATGTTTTTGAGATTTGAATCTTAATGCTTGTTTTATTATTCCATTAAACCTTGTGCTAATTATCTCGATTAATATTGTGAAACTGAGTTGATACCCGGAAAGGTTAGATTTAGTTGAACGATATAAATCCATTGTTTACTGTTTGTTTGATACTAGAGAGCTACAAACAAATAGAGCACTAATTTGATATATCTTGGAATGGAGTATTGAATTATTAGGTTTAAAAGAATTAGAAACATGATATTTAGAAATCAATGATAAAACCAAGTCACAATTGAATAATACCCTAACCTGAATATTTCTTTGATTGATAAATCCCTTGCAATTTTCGATTATTACACTAACCTTTACTTTCGCATTAGTTTCTTGTTTTTTCTCTATTACAGAGCGAAGTAGTAACCATCTAGCTCCCTAGGGTTCGACCCTTACTCACCACTGTACTCACCCACAGCCAAGAGCGAGGAAAAATATAAATTGTTTTTGCACAGGTACGACGACAGCCTGTTCAAAATGGCGCCGTTGCCGGGGAGCTACGCACGGTGAAATTTGTTCTTCTTTTCTTTTTAGTTTATTTTTTCTTGCTTATTTCGAAATTTGCTATTCGGTGATCTCAATAATTCAAAAACCCCAACTGTTCAATTTTTGTTTTCAATTTCTTTCGATTTCGTTTTCTAGCTCTCAGAGGGTCCTGTCACCAAGACTTACGAGTCTAAGGAAATTGGGTTTTAAGTGGGACCGCTGTGACCCCTCCAATTTCCTGGGGACCCTTTGTTGCTAGTATGTTCATGATAATCGGTGCCATGCTAGCTTGCACGTTTTTCTGATTCACTTGCAGATTCGACATGACTTCCTACTACGGAAGTGAGCCGTGTAATTATGGGGAGTACTACCCACCATCATCCTTCAGACTTGATGCCCGCGAGAAGATCATCACCCTTGAGCAATCCTGGGCCGAAAACATGGACGAATATTTGACACGCTTCAGTTCCATTTTGGCGAGCTGCCCGCACCATGGATTCACGTACCCCTATCTTCTTCAAAGGTTTCTCGATGGAATGTTGCAATATGAGTGGAACAGGCTTAATGAAGGTGCACCAGGAGGCTCGGTGAATAACTTGGACATGAACGAGCTTTGGGGTTTGATAGAAGATATGGCAGAAAGCTCAAGACAATCTCGGATCAAGCTGATCAAAGAAATAGACAATTTGGCCGAGAAATCTAAACCAGTACAAGAGCAGACCAAATCGCTAGAGGACATAGTAAGAGAGCTGGCAGCTAGCACCCAGCAGCCAAGTGCATACCTGAACCAGTATATGGCCAACACCGATAACGGCTCAGCCGAGTTAGCAGAAACAATATCCAAGTTGAGCAGAAATCAGGAAGCAGATGTCGGTACAAAAACAGGGGAGGACATGGCAGAGGATCTAATAGAGCCTATCTCGGAACCGGCAGAAGATGAGGACCAATGGTTGAAGGAAGAAGAGCTCAAGTCGGACTACCCCAAATATTTGGAAGAAGACAGGCCACTAGCACCTCTAGAAGATCCGACCGAGCCACTCGAGTCAGTCCCCATTACCGAGCTCTCCAAGATATGCACTGACCTCATTACGGATATGCCCGAGACAGAACCAGCCCTTACTATCACAGCACCAGAGGCAGAGCAAGCCCTCACTGTCGAAGCAGTCAAAGAAAGTCTAGTGCCTGACACTCCTCTGCCAGTTCCAATACAGGTGATTGCTCCTAAGGACCACATGATCGACAAGGATAAGCTTGAAGGCAGAATAGAAGCGAAGCATGAGCCAGAGAAGGCAACGATGGAGTACTCACTCATCACAGTTCGAGAAGAACCGCCTGGAAAGCATGGTAGAAACATTGTTCCTCGAACACTTATTCCTAGACAACCACTCATCTGTGCCAAGAAGAAGAAGATTGATATGGGCGCACACTTGACATCTCTTGAAGATAAAGAACTGAACGTCCATGCTAATCACTCATACATAAAGAAACGACCGAGGCTTGGCACACTTGAGTGGAAACCAGGATGGAGGAACACTAGAATACGACTCAATGGACCAGTGACTATGATAAAGGTGGCCTCGCCAGCTCAGAAGGATGTAAAGGCGAATCCGCCTGATCTTTGGAAGGTAGAGCCGAATGGACAGCTAGAGGAGCAGTATGGAAGAACAGAAGGAGAGGCCATGCAGAAGTATGACCTCACACGCCCTTGGGATCCTAACTTGTGATCCCTAAAGAGGTACCGTCGAGCCAACGACGTAAAACAAAGGCGCTCGCAGGGAGGCAGCCCTGCACTTTTCATTTTCTCATATTATTTGCTATTTATGTTTATCTGAGTCTTGAGTCTTTTCATCACATTGTACTTGGGAAAGAAGATGATCTTCATGCAGGGACAGAGGCGAACGTATCATAGATGTTAGCAAAAGACTGTATCCAGCGTGAGTAGTTCACACTTTGAATAAGTTGCGTCGAGAAACATGAGCGTTTAAAGATTCTGTCACAAAGACTTACGAGTCTAAGGAGGTTGGGTTTTAAGTGAGACCATTGTGACTCCTCCAACCTCCTGGGAATCTTTTATTCGTCTTAATGTCATCGACACAGACCTTTCATCGTATGACGAACTCACGCTGCGATACAAGCTCCAATGGTGCTCTTCGAGGACTCACAGGAGAATTATCAGTCGTCTCTGATTGTCACGCACGCACGAGGGAAGTGCCTGTCCTTACTCCTTTCTTATTTCCCTTTGTTTTATTTATGCATGCATTGTGAGTCTAGATTTGAGTCGTGTCGTGAGGACACGGCTCATTTCAAAAGTGTGGGGTGGGAGAGTCAGTTATCGAGTCAGCATGTTTGTTTCACGCCCACCACACAGAGTCAGCACGTTTCGAGTCATTTTTAAAATTTTTGTACATGATACTTCACTATTTCCTAGACTTGCAGTAGTGGATAATGATTGGGTGAAATAGATATAGCCGATTTTACATGCATGTCTTGGTGAAAATTGATTTGTGCGACTAGCATGTGATCTTAAAATTTTGCGTGCCTTTGTTAGTTGAGATAAACAGGGATGTGGAGTTGATAGCAATGCCCTAGAGAGACTTGACAGATCGTTCAAAGGCCGAACTCAGGATATGTGGTTATGTGGAGTTCGTGGAGGCTAGCACTTCGAGGCAACATAGTACGAGTCTGCTCCGCCGCTGCGGTACCCTTTGCGGTTGGTCGGGACGGGAAAACTTCACACCGTCCAAGCTCTAGTCCAAGTAGCCGAGAAAACAGGCAAGCGACCCTTGACTTGACCCGTGTCGAAAGGACGATGATGAGTAAGAGCAGGAAGGTTTCTAATCCGAGTAGCCGGGAAAATAGACGAGCGACCCTCGGCTTGACTCGCGTCAAAAGGAGGAGAAACCACGGTTCGATCAAATCACAATCCGCACTACAAAGCAACAAATTCACAACCATCGTGATAGTCCACACGTCTCATGTGACAGCATCATTGAAATTCCGAATCAGATGACACTATAGCTGACCGAAATCTCTCAACACTGTGGAGCTCGAATCAATCACGTGCAAGAAAAAGCGGCAAAGCATAACCACATAGCAGCGAGTTCGAGCCCGAGAATGAGGGTTCATGGGTCTAAACAGGGCTATCTCCAGATACATCCGAATTGATTTGCATCTCGACCCAAAGGTAACACGTATCTTTAACCCATGTTTTAGCACAAAGACATTAGTAGCGAGCATGCATAACAGGCGAGATCTAGAGTAATCGATTCATGTCCATGTAGCACGTCTAGGATGACCGAAGCTTTGTGATGTTCGTACTTCATTTTTTCCTCTTATGACCTAGTCCTTGTTCGGGACGAACAAGTTTAAGTGTGGGGTGGTTTGATGAGCCGTATTTATACGACTTGTCGAGTCATTAAATCCCACCATTTCATTCACTTTATTATGCGAACAGTTACTTTTTAGTGTTGTTTCGTGTTTCAGGTGATTTGGAAGCTCTAGGAGGAATCACGCTTAAAAGACGGCATTTTCATGCCAGAAACATCGCAATTGAAGATCAGACCAAAGGAGGGCCGTGAACAGTGTTTTTCGGCTCGTGAACAGTAACTCCGGCGTGAATAGTGATTCCGGCGTGAATAGTAACTCCGGCGTGAATAGTGATTCCGGCGTGAACAGTGTCCGATGAACAGTAATTCCGGCCCATGAACAGTACTTCGGAAAAAAGTCCAAGTTCCAAAGTCCAGCAGCCGGCCCAATTTGTATGCGACGCTAGGGTTTCGTAGCTTTATGACCAAGTTAGGGTTTCTCAAACCCTATAAATAGAAGAGCAGTGCTGCCATCCATAAGCATCCCATCTCATATTCGAATACTATTCTCTTCACTTGGCCGTGCACCACCTGCTGCTCTCCATTCCTCCGCCGGATCTCAGCCTTGCTCAGCCGTACCCTCCTCCGTGCGCCGCCCATAGCCACCGTGCCTTGCTTTTGAAATCTCGATCTCATAGTGAAGTTCTTGTCCCTTTTATTTCCCTGCATTATTTAATTATGAATATGTGTAACTAAAACCCATATTCGGGTTAGGGTTAAATAATCGTGACTTATGTTTTTGAGATTTGAATCTTAATGCTTGTTTTATTATTCCATTAAACCTTGTGCTAATTATCTCGATTAATATTGTGAAACTGAGTTGATACCCGGAAAGGTTAGATTTAGTTGAACGATATAAATCCATTGTTTACTGTTTGTTTGATACTAGAGAGCTACAAACAAATAGAGCACTAATTTGATATATCTTGGAATGGAGTATTGAATTATTAGGTTTAAAAGAATTAGAAACATGATATTTAGAAATCAATGATAAAACCAAGTCACAATTGAATAATACCCTAACCTGAATATTTCTTTGATTGATAAATCCCTTGCAATTTTCGATTATTACACTAACCTTTACTTTCGCATTAGTTTCTTGTTTTTTCTCTATTACAGAGCGAAGTAGTAACCATCTAGCTCCCTAGGGTTCGACCCTTACTCACCACTGTACTCACCCACAGCCAAGAGCGAGGAAAAATATAAATTGTTTTTGCACAGGTACGACGACAGCCTGTTCAGAGCTTCTCAGCAAGAAAGGCAATTGAGGTTGAAACTGATTGGCTGAGTCAGAGAATGACTCAATTTCATTTGATACATCATACGACCGTCCGCAGTCGGAGAATGAGATGGAGCCACGACTGTCATGGAGCAGATGATGCTCGCTGCCAGGATGATGATGGCAGGCAGTGGTGACTCAAATGGGTCTTCATGCTGAATGTGTTGAACCAAATTTGGGCTCAGATGAGCAATTGATGGGATCGAGCCGCCCTTGACAGGCACAATGGAGTTGTTGCCATCATATATGCTTCACTGAAGATGAAATCCTAAGTGGATTTTAATGGCTCCAGTGTGGAGGGCAACACTGATGTGTGTCACACCATTTGGATGGTGGCTATGACTAGAAATAGACTTGCGAGTCTAGTTTCAAGAATTTACATGCGTGTATAATTCCAAACAGTTGAGCAGTATGAGTGTCTGCCGTAGTGCTTGACGAAGTTGGATTGTGTATCCAAATGTCAAATTAAAAGCACACATGTAAATTTGCGTTGAAGCAAATGTAATAGTAAATCCTTTCATTAGTACTGAAAGTGATGTGGAATTCATTGAATAATCCATAGTGAGCTATGTGATTTGAGATAGGGTGGTAACAAGTATTTTGTGACTTTCATTGATGATAGTACAAAATATTGTTATAAATATTATCTTAATAGCAAAGCTGTGACAGTTGGGAAAAACATGTCATGTGAAGTTGAATATCAACTACAGAGGTTGAGTACCAACTTGATAAGTTGAGAAAAGTGACATTGGAAGTGAACATGATCACTCCATGATACTCTCCTCAGTCGAACAGTGTTTCAAAATGGAAAAGTTGCATTCGAAAGAGATGATGAATGTGATAATGGTAAGCTCCGGGTTAACCCACCGAATGTGGGGGGAGGCCTTCTTATCATCAAAGTATGTTTTGAGTAAAATACTCGCAATGAGTATGAGTCTCTTTATAAGTCATTTAAGGGAACAACGACTTCTTGTAAATACTTGTAAGTGTGGGGATTGCCTAGTTATGGTAATGGCCCCTGGTACTAAGAGAATGAGAAAGAATCTGATCATGAGATCGATTTGAAGAAATTGAGGCAAAATAAGCGAGAAAGGATAGATAAATCATATGGACTTGATTTTCTAACCTACATGCTTGAGGCTGAACCTCAAACGTACAAAGAGGTCGTCAGTTTAGTGAAGAGCCTCTTATGAAAGAAACCATAAGATGTGATTGACTCTATCTTTGAGAACCACACTTGAGAGTTGGATGACCTCCCTCCTGGAAGTAAACCACATGATTCAAAGTGGATCTACAAGAGGAAGATGAATGCAGATGGATCTGCATCGATATACAAGACGAGACTTGTAATAAAAGAGTATAGATAAAAGAACGGTCTATACTACTTTGATACTTATCCCTAGTGACGAGAATAACATCAAAGATGATAGTGGTCATTGCTGCTTTGCGCAATCTGAAAATTTACCAGATGGAGGTAAAGACATGCTTCCTCAATGGAAAGTTGAGGAAGAAATTTACACTGAACAACCTGAAGGTTTAGTTGTTATTGTCGGGTAAGAGAACAAAGGTTGTGAATCTCTCAATAGCTTAAAGCAAGCGCCAAAGCAGTGACAGTTGAAATTAGACAATGCAATGATGTCTATTGTCTTTAAGATCAACAAGTGTGACAAATGTGTATACATTAAGTACATTGAACACAAATACGTGGCTTCGTGTCTTAATGTTAATGACATGTTCATTGTGGGAAGCAATGAGGAAATAATAAAGTCCACCAAGTGCTTATTAAACTGGAAGTTTGATAAGAAGGTTTGAGGCTGACCAATGTAATTTTAGGAGTTAAATTACACAAAGGTTAGATGGACTTGGATTAAGTCAGTCACACTACGTTCAAACTCTTAGACAAATTTGGATAAGACAGTCTAGGACTGTCTAGTATCCTTATTGACGTGAACCAACACATGTCTAAGAATAAATGTGAATGCATCTCCCAAGTGGTATATGCTAGAGTGATAAGCAGACTAAGTACTTAAGGAATAGTACTAGCAGACATTGCTTACACTATCTATAGACGGGTGAGCTTCACGAATAATCCAGAAAGTGCACACTGGAAAATTATCGTGTAAGTACTAAAGTATCTACGATTTACTCGTAAATATGGTCTATACTATACCAAATATTCGAAGGTCATTGACGGTTTCAATGGATTCTAGTTTCGAATGGCCAAGTGTTCACTATGGAAGATGCAAACGTGTCTTGGAAATCCTTCAAACAGACTATGGTAGTCAAAACTATTTTCAGGCTGAGTTCGTCGCATTAGATAAATGTGGCGAAGATGCTAAGTGGTTAAGAAATATAGAGGAGGATATTCCTACATGGACAAACCTGTGCCATCAATGCGTTTACATTGTGAGAATCAATCATCGATTTCTAAGGCACATATTATTATGTATAATGGTTAGTCTCGACGTATACATCGAGGTCACAAAACCATTAAACAACTTCTCTTCACATGAGTCATATTGACTATATGAGGTCCAAAGAGAATATTGCGGATCCGCTAACCAGATGGTTAAGTTAAGGACCTAATAGAGAAGTTGTCCAAAGGAATGGGATTGAAGCCTTTTGATTAGTAATATCAAAACACAGGCTTAAGCTCTTTTGGAAATAAAGTCGAGGCAAAGGAAAACCCTACCATGATGACTGGAGATCCCAAGAACTTGGTTCAAAGGGACAACCGACCTGCTAAGACTGTGTGAGGTCACTGTGGGTGCCACCCACATCCTATTCCTTGATAAAATAGTGACTCCCGCACGAGGCTAAGCTCGAAGCTTTTAATGATTCTAGTAATTTGAATAGTGAGATTCAAATGGGTAACGCGGGATTACTTTGAGAAAGAATCACCTATGTGAGAGAGAAGTGGGGTCGCTTCAAAAGAGAATTCAAAGGGCTTAATTCTTTAGAAACTCTTACAGAATCAGGAAAGGGGTGTCATGACCAAAATGAGCCCACCAGTAAGAACTGAATAAGATCAGGATAATATCTGCGGGAACATGATTTCGTTTACAGTATAAGACGAACAGTTCAAAGACAATCACGTCTACTGAATAGTCAGTAAAGAGATCATGTTATCCCAAGGGAAGGTTCAAGGGGGTAACCTACCTATCCTGTGCAGATATTAACCGTAGAAGCTATCACCACATTGAGTCGAGTTTGATTATCGAGGATTATTGTTTTATCGTTTTCACCACTCGATTTTCTTCATGTGGGGGATTGTTGGAATATGTGTAAAGAAAATTTAGTCAAAGTATGACTAAGTCTTTCACGTAGTGGGAAAGTGGAGATCATGGCATCATGGGTGGTTTGGGTGGTTCCAAACCTGCCCTATAAATTGATGTTTGGTGATTCACTAAACACACGGAAAATTACACACAGAAAAAAAACCCCTGCATCTCGACTCTTTTTCCTTTTTCGATCAGTGGTGATAGTGAAAGGTCGAATAAGTTCGTACAGCAAGGCGACGGTGCTCAAGCGCTTGCTGTGATTCTTTCATCCTGGGAAGCTCATTGCCATCAGACCCAGCACCTACGGGAGGCAATACAGCTTTAAGGACAGCGTCATCGACGTGACTGAATCAACATCTCTGTTTGCTATCCTATTTTATGTGACTGATATGCATGCGTACCTCTGCCCTAAACATCTAGCAATGGTCATATTCATGTGACTGACATGCATGCTTGTTCTGTTTGCTTACAAACTGCATGAATTTATATCTCAATTGTTTGTACTGTTTCATGAAATCAACATCTTGGTTCTGTTCTGTTTGTTCAGTGCATGCCTTTATATATGAATGCTCAATTTGTTTACTGTCACAAATGAATGCTTCAGAATAGTTGCTGCATGAGTTTTCATTCAGATCAGTTACTTGCTGCATGAGTTTCATTCAGAGAAGTCACTTGCTGCATGTTTTACAAGTATATTCAGATAAAATATCCAACAGTTGACTCGTCACCGGAATCACTATTATCTGCTGCCTGAACTGATTGGAATCAACTGCGGAGATCTTCGGAATCATCGCACCTTATTGTCTTGGCATATCGCACTGACTGTTGCAGTTGTTTGTTTGTTTTTTCTGCGTCACGGAAACCATGACTCTTTTGGTTTTAGATCTCAGGCCACTGACGAATCCCAAGGTTTTTTTTGATGTGTTTTGCTCGCCAGAATCAACGTCAGTAGCGGCACTAGTTTGGGATGATATTGCGATGAAATCGCGTTGAAGATAATTGTGACTGTTGCGATTCTCTTTGGGTTCGATTGCTGTTAATGGGGATTATGCACTTAACTCACCCAACGTTTTGATTTTTTTATATTTATTTATTTAATTTGGTCAAGTTATGCGTTAATTGGGAGAAGTCATCAAACCCAAATTAATTGGACTTAATGGGA
Organism: Rhodiola kirilowii; assembly: GCA_033675215.1. NCBI lineage: Eukaryota > Viridiplantae > Streptophyta > Magnoliopsida > Saxifragales > Crassulaceae > Rhodiola > Rhodiola kirilowii. Next base: position 9,363,349 of record CM066201.1, read on the forward strand.
TATGGCGTTATGCTTTTCTTAACTGCTGCCTTACAATTAAGTTTTTTTTTAAAAATTAATTTGTTTAATTTATGGCGTCAGAGAAGACAAAACACAAAACCCTAATTCATTTTGGGCTTAATGGGCTGAATTTTTTTGTTTGTTTTTTGGGGTTTTAATTTTTCCATATATCATATAATCCAAATTATGTGATAAGTTAAAGAATTGAACCAATTGCGGTTCAATTGAGATCAAATCAGTTTGGTTCATTTAGAATTGATTTAGTTTAGTCCAATCCATGAATTTGGTTCAATGTGGTCCACTTTGGTTATTAGGTCCAATTGAATCAAGTTTCGATTAAGTGAATTAGCCCAATTTGGTTTGATGGTTTCAATTTAATGTAAATTTGAAATCGGTTGCGGTTCATTTAGGTTTGTTTCGACTGATTATGATTCGGCCTAATATGGACATTCAATTTTGGTTCAGTTCAAATCAAATCACTACGATTCAGTTAGGTTCGAACCGATTACGGTTCATTTAAGTTGAAATCGTTTGCGGTTCAGTAGGAATCTGATTTAGGTTTGATTCATTATGGGAATTTGATTGATTTGAACCAATTTGATTATGCGGCTCAAATTTAGTTCTAATAGGACTGGTTTGGTTTGATCCAGTTATGATGAAATTGGTCCAGTTCCAATCTGACTGATTTGGCTTGTCCATTAAGGGAACTGATTCAATGTGGTCCAATTTGTTTATTTGATCAAATTAAATCAAGTTCTATTAAAGTGATTGGATTTGGTTTGATTCATTTTTTGATTGAATCGGTTAAGTTAAGAGCGAATCAATATGGTTTCCTTGGACTCTGATTTGATTTTGGTTCATTATGTGAACTAATTAAATGTGGTCCATTTTTTTGGTTACTCGGTTCAATTGAATCAAGTACAAAGTAAAGTAAATAGAGTCAGTTTGGTATGTGGTTCAATTAAAGTGAATTTGACCGGTTTGGTTATACAGTCTAATTCAATTTTGGTTCAGTTACACTCATTTAATTAAATCTGATTTTTTAATTAAATTGGAGTGTATTACTGAAAACTAAAGGTGTACATACATATATGACATATGGTTCATTGTTTGGGCCACACTCAGAGTGTGTTAATTAAAGCATAATTGTCACAAAAGTGACCTCTTATGTGTAAGTTAATACATGATGGGTGTTGGATAGGATTATGTATGTAATTTACATGGATAATTAATTGGCCCTAGGGAAAATTATTATCTAATGTATTTATATACATAACTGTGGTAATGACATGTGATGATTGTCAGGATGAACTTTGTGTGAATAATTAGTACATCAAAAGATGGCTATTTATTTGACACCGTTTATCATCAATGTTTGATTACTACAACAAGAGTACCACTTACAGTTAGCAGTACTATCCCAAGATTTGTTGTTAATGTTGTGCTGGGTATCTTGATATGTCATATTTATTTATGCATTATGTGAGCATGAAAAGATGACTTATGTCTTGTTCTATTTTCAGCTTACATGTCTGCTAGTTCAGTTGCTGCCAACATAAGTGATGTTCCTATGCTTAACAGGACTAACTTTAAGGACTGGAAAGAGAATATTATGATTATCTTGGGCTGCATGGATCTTGACTTGGCATTAAGGGAGCCTAAGCCGGATGCTATCACTGAATCCGCTCAGGTCTATAAAGGAACGTGGGAGCGTTCGAACAGGCTGAGTTTGATGATCATTTATCGCGGCATTCCAGCGGTTTTCAGGGGTATAGTGCCTGATGAGATTTCCAGTGCCAAAGATTACCTTGCGGAATTTGAAAACCATTTTGTTGACAACAATAAGGCGAAAACAAGTGAGCTTTTAGCAAACTTGATTTCAATGAAGTACTCCTGCAATGCAAGGGTAATGTCAGGGAGCATATTATGGAAATGTCTCAACTTGCTTCAAAACTAAAGGCCTTAAAGCTCGAGTTATCTGAGAACTTACTCGTACATTTGGTGTTAATCTCTCTTCCTTCAGAGTACAGTCAGTTAAAGATTTCCTATAACTGTTAGAGGGAGAAGTGGACTCTCAAAGAGCTCATTTCGTTTTATGTGGAAGAAGAGGAGATGTTGAAGCATGATAAAGCTGTTAATTCTAAGGCTCCAGTTTTCAATACTTAAATTACATATCATTTCTGTGAGGAAACTGGACACGTGAAGAAGAAATGTTCCAAGTGGGATAAGTATACTGATTGTCGAGTTAAAAGGGGATTGTCTGAGCTGCCGATGACCTGTTGACGCTGAAAGATGCATCTATTTGGGAATAGGTCATGCGGTAGAGGAGGAAATGATGAATTTTAGATTATTAGCATTTGGTCATTTTGTTTGGATTTAATAGACATTCGTTTATCGTCGATCAAGCGAAACTTAAATTTATATTTCCATATTGAGCAAATTTGGTTATTCTTGTTCATTTGGTAATAGTAAATTTACTTCATCTATTAAACTCCAATTTTCTTTTGGACCAATATGCATAGTGTTTATAATAATCTGTATATGTTGGAATTTGTTCCATCATGTAATAAATCCCAACATGAGACATGAGGCTTGAGTCTTTGAACGTGTTCAAATAATTTAAGGCTAAAGTTGAGAGACGACTCAACTAAAGAATAAAGGGTGTTGTATCTCATTGTGGTGGTGAACTCACAATAGATGTGACCAATCAGGTGAACAACGTTCAGTGACTATTTTCTAGACACCTAGAAGAGTGTAAAATTAAACTCTTAAGGACTTGGCAAGGACTATAATTAGTCATTCCAACTTACTAGAAGGACTCTAGGTGAAGCACTAAAGACATCAGCTTATATCATTAATAAAGTACCAATTAAGTTGGGCGATCCCATCATTAAGTATTTTTTTTGGGTGAGAATCGCAATAACATTTTGAGGATATTGAGTTTGGGGGAGAATTCATGTTAGAAATACTGTTCAACCCAGAAGGAGAATCAGAATACTATTTCTGAAGTACAAACTCAACAACCTCTTAAAATGTATAAATAAGGAATTTCATAATGGATTATGGAAGATTCTCGTCGGTGGTACTTTCAGTTACATCAAGTGATAGTCTTGTATGATTTTGAGACAATCGTGATGGATGCATGTGTGTATCACAAGTTCAGTGGGAGTAAGGTTTAAGTTCTCACACCCCCGATTGCTAAAGTAGACAATCCAGTCTCAGTTAATACCTTGAAAATACTCTAGAAATTCAGGAATGTAGAATAATCTCTTACGCTTTGGTTATATAGAGATTTTTTATATACTAAGGTATGTACGAATTTCGTTATTGCGTACATTGTTGGTATGTCTGGCAGACATATAAGCAATCCATGGGTAGATCATTGGGTAGCAGTCAAGAAAATTGCTGGGTTCTTAAAGAGAACATGAGACTACATGCTCACATATAGGAAATTGGATCGGTAGGAGATCATTATGTATTCCGATTGTGATTTCAGAGGATGCCTATTTGGTGAGAGATCCACGCCATGTTGTGAGGCATCTATTTAGGGAATATGACTACAAATTTTTGTCACAATACTGCACTTATAGAAGGTATTGAAAGACCATTAAGGATATTGTGACAATAAGGAGGTAGTATATTCCAATAAAGCGTAGAGTGGTTGATGGACCACAATTATACGAATCAAAAACACAGATAAACCCCCCAAGTTAGACTGTTTGTCTGTCTAACATCCACTTGTTAGTCCCGATATATTTCCACAGGGCATTTTAGAGATTAAAGTGAAAACACGTTAAGGAGAGGCTTTTAGCACAGAAAAGATATAAGGAGTCGATTCAAGGTCAAGATCATATGCCGACTGAAGAAATATCAAGGATCGTGACGATGAATCACTCATCACAAATTGTGCAGAGATGGAATCAAGTCAATCCAGTGCCAAATTACACTGACAGTTTTGTGAAAAGACAGTGCAAAACTGTACAAAACTCACATATGGGCAAGATGACTTGTGACTTGGAGAAGAGGTGGCCAAAGAGGAAAACCACCCCAAAACCACCACCCACCACCGACGGCTCCTCCCTCCTCCTCCATGGATGACCGGCTCTCCTCCGCCCAATGAGCCGCCGCCATGTGGTGGCTCCTCCACCACATGTTCCTCCTCTCTCCTCCTTGGATGACTTGATGACTTGCTTGGGAGGTGGCTTCCACCACCATTTGCTCCTCCACCACCACCTCCTACCGGCGGCTGCTCCTCCACCACTCCTCCACCGCCAAGTGGCGGCGCCTCCTTGGCTCATCCATGCCTCATCCTCCACCCTTGGATCAAATCAATCCTAGCCCTCCATTTCCTCCCATTTCTCCTATAAAAGGAGGCTCACCCCTCCTCATTTCATCATCCAAAAAACCATTCCATACACAATCACTTATCTCTCTACATTTTGTAATATTTTGTAAGTTGGTTTGGATCAATAAAGTTACGATATTTGGCTAGGCGCCCTCCTCCATGGACAGGCGAGGCTAAACTCCTCATTCGGCGGAAGGTATAATCTTGTATTATTTAATGTTTAATTAGCTTAGTTTATTTTCTTAGTATTCAATACTTGTTCTATGTGCCATATAAAAGTCAGATAGTCTCTAAGGTAGAGTGAACGATTTTGGGAATGTGACCATTAGGGGTCCAACTTCGTAAGTTCTTCCTTAAGATATTCGTGATCACACCCGGATAGGGGAGGTCGTAACAGACAAAGCTATCTGAAAGAGGTCGACTATATTTAAAAAACCATTATGGGAAACCGTAACAGGAGAGCAGGTGGATGCACATAGACTAGCGTACCTAACTGGTACTGGCGCTAGTCTAAATAGAACAAGTGTGATTTAGCCGATGTTGCAAGTCTTGAGCTATCGCTAGCCTCGATTCATCGTTTGAATACTTAGAAGATTTACTAAACTAATAAACATGTGATAATACAAGAATACCTGAAACCGAATACGCTCTTTCAATTGCAAACACCCCCTGTATTTAATTTCCTAGTATAACTGCTCAATCAAACACAACCACCAACCACTCACATACCGGAGGAATCAACAATCACGCATCACCCACTGTAAGTCTTCTAACCCTCAACTCCTTTATTTTCTGTATTTAATTTCAGTATTTATTTTCTGTATTTACTTTCCGCACAAAAAACCCAAAAAACCCAAAAACAGTAGTTTAGTAATTAGCAGTAAGTCCACACTCGACCTAAAATCACGCACCGTGTAAGCCGTAACGAACAATCTATCCCCCTAATTCCCTTGGGTTCGACCCCTACTTACCCTTACTACCCAGTAGTTAAGTCGCGAGTAGTGGACATTATAAATTTATTTGTACGAGACGCATTGCACCCTAACGACAGTGCAACCGACGCTCCCGTCAGTGGTCATATTTCCATAGAGCACTTTGAGACAAAACCCCATGATTAGCACACACGGTCTTTCACTAGCGTATTGCTTATATGGGTGTAATCAAATTTGAGAATATCCGGATTTAGTAGGAGTTTGTGTTGTGATTATGTTTTGCTCTATGTTGTATATGGATCCTATACATTTAAGTTCTGCAGAAATAAAGTGTACATTGCACTCTGTTGTATTTTGGTTTAAGCATTGATCTCCGTAAAGAAAAGGTGACCAGTTGGAAATAGACATGTGTAGATCACAGTTCATGTAATTTCCATGCTACACATCCATGATTGATCTGTGTCATTTGGTTGTACTAATATACGTGACAAGTTCGGTCCCCTAACGATTAATGCTACAAGTGCTGGCTTGATCCTATGTTAGTATAATTGATGGACGAGATTGTTTTGGGTATACTCTATATGATAGCAAATTTTGAGCTCATAAGGTTACACATCTAATTGAATTGACATGTATGATCCAGTGGGAGATTGTTAGATTATTTTATATAATCTAATATTGGGATCATAATGCAAATATAATATGATGTGTATGCTATCATTATTGATAAGTCATATATTAATGTGATATAGTATACAAGTGACTTTAGAGTATATAAATTAAGGTGATCATGGAATATTAAACATATGTGTAGATACCGGTTCGTAAATATGTTTCTTTTAAGGGGAAGGATTTGTAATTATGAAAACTTATAGCAGTTATGTACACTGCTATAAATAGGTAGTGGTCCCCAGTTTCACGCACGCTCTCAATCTTATTTTCTCTCCAATAATTCTGGCATAAGGTCGTGCGAAGAAACTGGAAGTTTCCACTATGGTGTTCCTGTGAAGATTTGAAGCTTACAATCAACTATGGAATCAGGTCAGATTGTCTTACTGTTCAATTAACATGAATATGGGGTATTACGATCCTGGGGTACATGAAATTAATCTAACACATCTGACCAACCAATTGTAAGGCAAAATATATAAAATGTCCACACTAGTGAAAAGTTTATCACACAACAGGCATCCATGAAGGAGTAGCGATCGGATGTGAAGAAATTAACGTCGAGTGGATAAATTAACGAGACAAGGGAATTCAATAATAATGTTGTTTGAAGAGTAAAACATCCGCAATTAAGAAGTATGCAAGTGATGAGACGGTAATGTATGAGTTACCTTTCTCCATCTCAAATGTTCGAAATAGTCCATCTCAAAGTCGTAAGTCCCCTGCTCCTTCAACTTTCTCACAACAGTCCTATAAATGTATCATCAACCCATGTGTTGGAGTATGAGCTCCACCTATTTTGATAATGAAAAACATTCTGCTGATGTGTTACTTGAGCGTGCAGGTTGATGCATAGGTACTCTGGAAGTTTCCCTCAGTGTGTAACTGGAGGGAGAGAATATCGGTCTTGATATTCTGGAAGATCTTGCAGTTCCCAAAAATCTCGTGATCCAGCAGGATGAGGCGTGGATGAAGTTGGAATCTCGGATTTGGCACTCCTACAAGTTAGGCAACCGCCATGATGACAATATCACAAAAAGATATGGAATATCTTGGAGTATATTTGGATAAGAGATTCGGTCAATATTTAAGGAATACATATTTGACCTATCCAACTAGAATATTATGGGATGTTCTTGTTGAAGATTTGTTGACAATAGTATGGGATATTCTCAACAAATTAGGAAAGATATTCAGAGATTTTTGAAAGATATTATTCTTGAATATCTAGGGTTTCCTCGTTGAGAAGACATTTATAAATTGGAGGCTACGGCCTCCATTCCGATGCGTTCGTTCAGAGGAATTGCTAGAGCTAAAGTTTTTAACAAAACTGAAGCTGCTGATTGTTAAAAGAAGGTCGACTCGGCCGAGGCGCACCTGTGAGGGAACGGACGTAGCAATCGGACCAGTGAAAGATAGCGACTTGGATTTGCAGTGCGGACGACAATTGAGGTAACTACAACTAAGGTTCGTCTGAAAGGAAGACATTACACCTTGGATAGTGGTAGGGTTGTATTACCTCATTGTAACTAACATCTAATAATACAAGGCGCTATTCTGAAATCCTTCTGGGAAACTGGAAGGTAGTGGTTTTTCTTCAGTGCTTATTTGAGTACTGGAGTTTCCACTATAAGTCACTGTGCACTTTACATTTCATCTGTGTTTAGTTTTATTCCGCCGCTTTACGTTTACCTGGCAAGGAACGTTACCTGCCAGGTCGCTGCTAACCACGATCCAACACCATGACATATCACATGTATCTTGGTTGACGAGAAGAGATTGTTCGCAAGGCTGAGTAACAACCAATGTAACTTCCTTGTGCACAACACCATCAGGCAACTCCAAGTTAACGGCATACCAAATATGCACGTTCACAATCGTCTTCTTTAAAGCAGAAGAGGCAAGTAAATGCTGCGATCTAAATTCTTCCAGCTGACCTCTGTTCATACACAATATTCCTTTCCCATCAGCATCTGTCGAAACCAAACTCTCCGGCATGCTATGCTCAGCCACTATCGGGTGAAGTAGATAATGCCTATCAGATGCGGCAATCAAAATTCTCTTTACGAATAAACACCTCTCAAATGTATCTAATTCAATCCCAATAACATCTCCTACACTTGTAACAAAGGTTGTTCCCTTGCTAGAAAGTGGATAAGCTACTGAAGAAGCGAAAAGTATAACACCCTTTCAAGCTTAGACCCGAAATCAGCCTTCCGTTTCCACAGCATACCATCACCAAGCCTCAATTTCCATTTCAGAAAGTCAACCTTCAAACACCTTATTTCAATAAAGTTCTTCAAAACCTGAGTCAGCAATTGGCGCTCAATGTTGCGTTTTCGGAACTTCGGGGTATAGTTGTATTTTGGTATAACCTGTTCAGTATAAAAGCCATGTAAACGGAAATGAGAAGGCAACAATGAATTAAACCAATTTCCCAATCTCTGTCGTCTCCTCTCTTATCCCCTTCTTCTACTCCTCAACCCTATTTCGTTTTCTATCTTCCTCCCAAATTCTTTAGTAATTCCCGATGCGATACTCAGAATCGCATCACTCAACCTCACCATCCATATCATCATCACCAATAGGACCACATCTGAGGGCCACAAAAGCTCAAGTAAAGCGTCGACGGTATACTGAAAGATGTGTAGAGTTTATTCACTTAATCAATGTTCAATTTATCAGTTAACAGTCTCAATTGGAAGTTCAATTCACAAATCCCTAGAAAACGAATGAATGAAAGAACAATGAAATTGATACACCGATTTAAGGCCCGTGGTTCAGCACACGTGCCTAATCCACGTTGAGCTACTCAGGCTCGATATGCACTAGTCACTAAATCACGTCGGTCTTAGTCGGAGGATTACACACTCTCATCGTATAGTTTTTTTCTCCAAATATTCGTTTTTTGGTGAATTCAAATTCCACTTGGTGTATCATTAGCCACGAGCGACCTTTCCCTTCAGCAACGACCCATTACCTTTTAGCGATGAAATCCCATGTCTCGCGCAATCAGCTTCATTTCCCAAGATGCTACAAAACGTACCTCGTGGCGCTGAGAGGAAGACTTCGAAATCTGATTCACACTCTTGTTGGCACCAGATCACGAAACCGCTTGGAAACCACAGAGTAGCGTCCAAGGGCATTCACGTCTCCGATCTAGTTGAGAACCAGCAACACCACCGAATCCGGAATCCGATCGAAGTGCACATAACGCCGAAACAGATAATCAAAATCGAACATGGCCGAGTCGAGCTTTCAGCTAGCAGAGTCCTACAGCAAAATGTTCCGTTTGATCTGATCTCGTTAGTACGTAATGCAAAAACCCTAAAAACAGAAATCAGGCTTCAGGTAGCCATTGGATGTATAATGCCGTTTTGATACATCAAATAAAACTAACAAGTAGGGATTTGTGAGTCCGCGAGCTGCACGACTGAAAAAATAGTGAACTCGGTTCCATCTCGACCCATAACTATAATTCAACTTGCTACACGACTAAGGTCGATGCGATGTATAAGTTATTGGATTCACGAGATGGGTCAATAGTTTGGCTTGTAGAATAGCCCTTAAGACAGAACACATACGTTGAATATTTATGTAATCAAGAAGTTTAAGTCTTGATTAAGATGATCATTGCACATTGGATTGCTTAATATAGTAAAATCTATTTCTAATTGTTTGATGTGTGACTTAAACTTAATTATTTCCAAGTTTCGTTTCGATGAGGATTGCATCATTAGTCCTGCTCAAGTGAGCACTCTATTATTATTCCCAAGTCAAATTGACTTTCATCCCTTGTGGACGCGTAATGTTCATGATCCAACCCAGATGTCTGGAGTTATCAAGGATTCAAGCCTAAAGTATATTGCATGCCTGCTTCTAACGTGGAGTATTGACAATTGTAATTTTCGTATAGTCAAAAGAAATTTCTAATTGACCGGTAAGACCGGTATCGAACCCAAGGGAGCAAACGTGATTATACGCTAGGTGGATCAAATTTTAACTCGGCTATTCCTTCAATTCAATTATGAGAATGGTTTCAGATTTAGAACAAATGATGAAAAGGTTTAAAGGGGATTCAAATTCTATTAAAGAGAGTTTCGAGGGGTTACTCCCCTCTTTGGCAATTTCCCAACGATCATGCATACAAGAATTCAATCATTTTAGGGGTTGATAGGTTTAAAACCTAGCTTAGACTAAAAATTAGACAAACTATCATGCAAGTCTAATCATAGTCAAGCCTTCTTAATTAGAATCTCACCTATTAAAGATATTGATTCACTCTATAGCACTATTATCCTTGGAACATCTCCCAAGGTAATAAATGCTATAGGCTTTAAGTTTTAGTCAACCTCACATCCATGCATTTACTCTCATAAATACTTGATGAGTTCATTTTTACTATATCCAAACCATCACTAAGCTCTCTCGATACTTAGATCATAGTTCTAAAGCAAACATGTCACTTAGGCATTTTATCAAACACTTAGCAACATGTCTAAAATGAAAAGCATAGTAAAATGAAATCAACTCCATAAATTGCATAATGAATATGTATACATGATCATTGAGTACCAAAGAGGGTAACAACACCCTCAAAACACAAGGGGACTACTCACACATCATGTAAGACAACATGGTGTGAGTAGGGTTTTTACACAATCAAAGAGAAGAGGAATAGAAATAGGATGATTAATCCTAGTTATCTCCCTTTGATCTTCAATCCTCCTTGGTTGGATGGTGATGGATGGCCTTGATTTGATCTCTTTTTCTGGAAAAATCTCCCAAAGATGTCAAGTGTTTATGTAAAAAAACCCTCTTTCGATTTACAACCTCGGGTAAAATCATGCACTGTAACAGTCCCAGTCGACCGACTGGGGTATGCTTGTGGCCCAGCCAACCGACTGGAGGAGGAAAAAGGCAATCTTGTGTAGCAGTCTCCCAGTCGATCGACCGGCGGTTCCAGTCGACCGACTGCGCAAACGAAGTTTATGAGCCTTCTGAGGTGATCTCCCAGTCGACCGACTGGAGGTGCCAGTCCACCGACTGTGCAAATGAAGTTTTTGAGCCTTCTGCAACCTTTCTCCGGTCGACCGACTGCGGAAACGTTGAATGCAGGCCTTCTGAAGCCGTTCGTCAGTCGACCGACTGGCACAGGGGAGATGCCTAGTCGACCGACTGGAGACCCTTTTGCCCATATTTTGCTCTAGTCTTTAATTTTTTCCCGAGTTTCCGTATTTTGGCTTTGACATTGAGATATCTTGTTTTCTACCTGAAATGTAGAGAAAGAGATCAATTGACATCGAATTATCGCCAGAAACGAACTAAAGCTATAGTGAAAATGGGTACTAATAAGTCAAAAACTTGACTTATCAACACTCCACACTTAAGCTTTGTTCGTCCCGAACAAAGTATGCAAATATGTCAAGGTCGTGCAAATGGCGAAATGCTAGTGGTGCTATGTTTTTCATCTATTTGCCTCACTAGATTTCACAAGGTCTTGATCATTATTACTAAACATGTTATTGAAAAGTAAATGCAAGTCTATACAACCTAACTAGCTCCTTTTCGTAGGCGTTACAAATGCATTTAGCATATGCATTAAGCCTTTAAACCCCTAGGCTACCCTAGTGGATGAGTTTTAGTCTCGTGAGAGTTTTCAGAAAAGGGAATACTCACAAATCCCAAATGCACCTATCCCATTAGAATGAATTCAAGAGTGTTCAACCAAGGCTAGGATTTCTCAAAACAAATCCCTCACCCCAAGCTAGGACTACCATCACAATATCATCAAAAGGACTTTTGAACCACTTTGAGTACCTTTGAGGTTGTGCATTCAAGGTCATCAACACTAGAGCTATCAATCACCTCATCCAAAAGTCTACTCATTTTCAAGGTAATACAATAGGAATAGAGATTTAGTTTGCACAAAAAATATCAATCGCTCACCTATGCTAGCTAGGGCTAGTCCATGGGCTCACGACATGGAACTCATTCCCAAGTTTTAGGCGCTTAAGCCGTAATCCATAAGGGAAGAGGAGTTCGACACTAGAGTTCTTAATAAACAAGCATAGACCAAATGATAACCCCCGTGCAAGCACATGGATCGTCCAAGAGTCATTCCAACTAGCACCAAATGCAAATGAATGAATCCCACACAAATGAAAAATGAAGGAAAACATAGAGTCAAGTTTTAAGTGCTTCTTATTTTCTTTTTGGAACGGCCTTTGGCCTACAAATGCTTTTGAGGGGGAACTTTTCTTCCTAACCCCCGGCATTTGTATGTTTTGGAGCAAAACTTCTCGTGTATATTGAGAAAGTTTTTAGTCGGGGCTTTGCCCTCTTTAACCGCAAACATTTTTTTGATTGGGGCTTATTTTTTGCCCTCTTTTGACTCCACACTTAAAACTTGACAATGTGTTCAAAAAGTGTATGGAATGTGCGAGAATCAAACATGAACAAGGCACCGTGTTAGAGAACTCAAGTTACCAAGGAGCATTCAAAGGGTCTAAGTTTTCTCGCGAAGATATTGAAAAGTGCTTGCTATAACTTGATCCAAGGTATTTCAACGAAAATACTTAGAGAATTAGATAGACGAGAGATAGCAATGATATTGGTTCTCAAGAATACACATTCAATGGAGAAATAGGCTAGATGTGATTTATAGAGATTTAGAATTGATAGTCACAAGCCTATGTGGTTCAAAACACTCTCATGTAGGGATAATGTGCAAAGATGCGAGTGTCCATCTAAAAATGATATGCATGGCATGCAAACACGTGAACTATGCGCATCAAACCACTCCACACTTAATTCAAGCTTAGTCCCTAACCCTAAGCGCAAAGAATGATAAAATAAAGGCAAAGGCGCATAGAAACTCCCCTCGTTTGTAGAGCCGGTGACATAACTCTTTGGAGTAAGAAATAGCCTTTTGGTTGCAAATGTAGACAAAGAAGGTGAATTTGGACATGATAAGAATATGTAAATGTATATCCTGTAGAGTGAGCAACATAAATGGTAAACACCGTCAATATCATAGAAAATGTAGCATACAACCAAAGGCAAGTAAAGGAAATATCACCAAAATGGCATACATCATCCAAAATTGCACCAAAAGGTGACTTAACATCCAAAAACATCATCCAACGCAACAAGTCAAAGAAGAGATACATATGTGAAAAACAAAATGAAGCATGAACTCATGATGTAGCCTCATCGCCTCCTGGAGTGATCTCTCTAGCAGAATCTATCTCGTCGTCCAATGTGGCACCGGTAAGTGGTGAGCCCGCCTCTCTAAGGGAATACCTCAGCTCCATCGTGTCACCAGTGAGTCGTGAGCCCGCCTCCCTGGGTCTAGAAGCTGGCGTGGTAGGCAAGGGGGAGGTGCCACGGGGGAAAGAGAACTCTGGGTCGATCGGAGGAGGAGCTACCGGAGCGCTAGAACCTCTGATCATGGACAGCAGTGTAGCACGGAGCCACTCCAACTCCCGGCGGGCTCTCATGTCGGCCTCTCTAGCAAAATCCTCAAGGCGGGTCAAGCCACTCCTCAAATCAGCCACTCTGCTCTTCAAGTCAGCAATATCTGAGGAGATCCTCTCTCCACTCAGTCAAATCATCTGTGGCACGCGGAGGACTCTCAACAGAAGGCTCCATCGGGGGCAGCTCCTCATCAATGGGTGCCTCATGCTCATCGGCCGGAAGAGGGGAATGGATGGGAGAGGAAGGAGGGGATGGGGTGAGGTTGGCTAGGCAGTAGAGGGGGTTTTGTTGCTTGAACATCCTCTTCTTCACCATGGCATTGGTCACAAGCTCCTCCTGATGAGGCTTCTTATCGACATCCCAAGTCTTACCGTCCTTCTTGACGATGTGCATATGCTTCATGGTGTCTAAATCAAGCAGGCTCTTGGATGGCACGGGGCATCCCTCATGGCCAAAGGTGAAGTTACACCTTAAGGCAATCAGTGTGATCAATGAGCCGCCTCCTAAAGAAAGATTTCTCGCCTTCTCCTTAACAATGATCTCGAAGCGGTTGGCAAGTATAGTGATGGACCAAAATTATACGAATCATAAACACAGTATAACCCCCTTAATTAGACATTTTGTCTATTTAACTTTTGCTTGTTAGTTTAGATATATTTTTACAGGGTATTTCAGAGCTTAGAGAGAATACATGCTAAAGAGGAGCTTTTAAAGCAGAAAAGATGTTACGAGTCAATCCAAGGTCAAGATCATATGCCGACTGAAGAAATATCAAGGATCCTGACGTTGAATCACTCATAACAAATTAATCAGAAGAATCAGGAGAGGAATCAAGATAGCCCGGGATAAAACATATTGACAGTTTTGTGAAAAGACTGCACAAAATTGTACAAAACTCACACATTGGACCAAAGTGACCGGCCACTTGTTGAAGAGGTGACCAAGGGAGGAGCTCCTCCCCTTCCACCACGGCAACCGGCGGCTCCTCCTCCCTTGACCGGCGGCTTTTGGCTCCTCCACATGTCTCCTCCTCCTTGCTCCTCCTTCCTCCTCCCTTGGATCAAAAGACATGTGGTGGCTCCTCCACCCTCCATTCTCCTCCTCCATGGATGGCCTCCACATGCAACCATCTCCACCCTCCATCTCCATCCTCCCATGGCTATATAAGGAGGAGCTCCTCCTCCTCATTAGAACACACCTCAAAATCCAAAATCACTTATCTCTCTAAAGTTTTGTAAGTTGTAATATTTGTTTGGCTTTGGAAATAAAGGATAGCTCCCTTGGCGCTTCAACGGTTGTAAGTAATTCTTAGTATTTATTCAACTGTTTTTATTTCCTTAGTTATAATGTTTAGCGCGATAAATAGTAGCTAAACTAGTAGTTCGGTCTAAGGGGCGCACTTGTATTATAAAATGTTTTAGACTATTAACTTAGCGTCTCGCCTTAGTATTCAAAACTTATTCTATGTGCCATATATTAAGTCAGAACGTCCAAGGTTGAGTGGACGCTTGGAATGGCAAAACTCTTCCGCGGGGGTTCGTAAACTTGTACGGATAAGTGGATGCTTGGAATGGCAAAGCTTATCTGAGAAGTTTGACTTCCCTTAAACACCATTTGGTTGATCGGGAATGATTAATCAAATGGATGCACGTAGGCTAATATAACCGGGAATGGAGTATTAGTCTAAGTAGAATAGGTGCTCTACGTCCTTGGAATAGGCTAGACAGTTGACAGAACCGCTCGTCGTCAAAGCGATTGTGCAAATAAATTTATAATAGTCCGCTACTCGCAACTATACTACTGGGTAGTACTTGGTAAGTAGGGGTCGAACCCAAGGGAACTAGGGGAATAATTGTTCTTCGGGGGGATTACGCAGTGTGGGAGCGTGTTTAAGGTCGGTTGGTTGGTTTTAAAGCTACCAGCTATTTTGATTGATTGATTGGTTGGTTGGTTGATTTTAATACTGGAAAGTAAATTACAGTTTATAATTAAAGAGAAATGTTCGGTTTCAGGGGACTTGTATTATATCATGTTTATCATTGACCTTTAGTGAATCATCTAAGTATTCAAACGGTGAATCGAGGCTAGTTACAGCTCAAGACTTGCAACACCAGTTTAAAGCAACTCCTGTTCTATTTCAGTCTAGCGCCAATACCCTAAGGTATGCTAGCCTGGGTGCATCCACTTGATCTCACAGTTACGCTCGACCAGATGGGGTTTTGGATGAGTCGAACTCCTCAGATAGCTTTGCTTGTTACAGCTTCCACTACCTGAGTATGATCACGAATTCCCACAGAAGAGCTTTGCTTGTTACAGCATCCACTCAACCTTGGAAACTCTGACTATATATGGCACATAGAACAAGTTTTAAATACTAAGACTAGACACTGAGTTAATAGTCTTAAAACATTTTATAATACATGCGCGCCCCTTAGTCCGAACTACTAGTTTAGCTACTATTCATCGCGCTAAACATTATACTAAGGAAATAAAACAGTTGAATAAATACGAAGAATTACTTACAACCGTTGAAGCGCCAAGGGAGCTATCCTTTATTTCCAAAGCAAAATTACAACATTACAAATATTACAACTTCTAGAGAGAGAAGTGAATTTGAGATTTGGTGTGTGAAATGAGGAGGAGGAGCTCCTCCTTTTATAACCCAAAGGGGAGGAGATGGGTGGTGGAGATGGGTGGTAAGTGTTGCATTCTGATTGGAGGAGAAAATGGATGGAGGAGATGGCCACACATGGAGGAAGAAGAGTGGTGGAGGAGGAGGAAGGTGGTGGTGACATGTGGAGGAGGGGCAAAAGCCACCGGTCACCACCACCCCAAGCCGCCGGTAGGCGGTGGCCAAGGAGGAGGAGCTCGTCCCTTGGCCACCACTTCTTCAAGTGGCCGGTCATCCTTGTCCAATGTGAGATTTGTACAGTTTTGTGCAGTCTTTTCACAAAACTGTCAATGTGTTTCTTCTCCGGGCTGTCTTGACTCCACTCCTGATTCTTCTGATTAATTTGTTCTGATCAATTCAACGTCAGGATCCTTGATATTTCTTCAGTCGGCATATGATCTTGACCTTGGATTGACTCTTGTTATCTTTTCAGCATAAAATCCTCTCCTTAGCGTGTTTTCACTTCAGTCTCTAAAATGCCCTGTGGAAATATATCGGGACTAACACGTAGAAGTTAGATAGACAAACAGTCTAATTAAGGGGGTTTTACTGTGTTTCTGACTCGTATAACTTTGGTCCATCAGATTACCCCCCACTTTTAGTTGTTCATCCCGAACAATGCTATTAAAGGGCGTAAGTTCTAAGTTTGGCTTTGGAATATGAAAATTAGACTGTGGTACTCGATCTATCCTAATTCATGCATTGCTTACTTATTACCAAATTAAACTGCGTAAATAAATAGAAGAAACTTAATACTTGTACCTCCGTGCTGAGATGTAAATTATATTGGATGTCTCGGGAGATAGCCCTTTTTAGGCTCCTGGACTGCAATCTTGGGATCTTCTCTTACTATGTGGTTTTCTGGTAGCTTTCTCTAGCACGTGATTCGGTTCAGGTTTCAGTGGTTTGAGTACTTTGATTTTCTTTTGGCGAGGGACTGCTTTTGTAGTGAGTCGGCATTTGGCCTTTGTTTTGACTTTTTGAGTTCTTCACTTTTGTTCGGTTAAAACCTTCACATTTTTGGGCCTTAGGCCTCTTGATTTGCTTCTTCGAGCTTTTCGCCTTTTTGTGATTTTGCAAGTCCATTTTCTCAAGCCTTTTTTGGGAGGTCCAATCATCGCCCGCAAGCCTATGGAAATACCTCCCCGATCCTCTCGTTTTTGCCGTTTTTCGCGCGGGTCAAGGTGAGGGTCGCTCAGCTATTTTCTCGGCTACTTTGACTATCGTTTTCGCGCGGGTCAAGATGAGGGTCGCTCATCTATTTTCTCGGCTACTTTGACCGGAGATAGGACGGGCTGATTCCTGTCCTCGCCTTTTGCATTGCATGGCAGAGATGACTTCAATCTTCACTGAAACCCGAAGTGCAGCCTCCACTGACTTCGAAAACCATATAGTTTAATTCGATCCTTCGATTGCTTGCCAAGCCTCTCTAGGGCAGTTTATATCAACTCCACATCCCTAGTTATCTCAGCACAAAGGACAAATGGAAAGTTACATTCTAAGTTTTTAAACAGTTTGAATTTTCACAAGGTTAATGCATGAATTATGATTTATCTTTTTCACATTCTTAAGTTCATATTTTCAAAAAGATACTATTACTAAAAAAGAAAAAAAAACAGCTGCATGTTATTTATGTACATAGGTGGTTCTCACCCCCCACTTTTGAACGAAGGCGTGCCTTAGTTCAAAAGTCATGCAAGCTTAAAACTAAATTACTGAATTTAAATGACAGAAATTAAAGTGCGGAAAAGTAAGATAGTGTCGGGTTACCTCCCGACCAGTGCACTTGTTTAACGTCTTTGGCTCGACGATACCTCGTTGTGGATTACTGGTTTGGGTCCCATGGGTGGCTGAGGTCAAACTTTGCCACCGTTCCAGTGTTGCTTCTTCCTGACTTCTTGCTGGAGTAAGAGCTCCATGGTTTTGGTGCTTTTTCTTTCCATAGTTTCTGAGAAGGCTGAGGACCTTTTACCATAACTGCTGGTTCAATGAGCCAGGCTCTCTTGTTTTTCCTTCCGGGCTTCCATTGCACCGGGCCATGTCTTTGTCGCTTCTTAGTGTATGGCCGGTTGGTATCTTTGTAGTTTTGGAAGTTTAGTCTTTTGCCAAGCGACCTCAAGCATGTGCCCTTGCTAACCCTCTTCTTTGTGGCAGAGATGAATTGCCAACCTAGAACGAGTGAGTTTTCAGCCGGCTTTTCTTGGCTCATGACGAGAGAGTGCTCCATTGTTGGCTTTTCTTGCCTTTGTCCCGCTTCCAACTTGCCTAGCACCGTATCATTATGGACCACATCATCTTCGGAGGCCGTAATATGCTTAGAGAACAAGGGGTCAAGTTGGGGGACTTCCACCACAAGGGCCGGGTCTTTCACGGATAGGTTGGTAATGATGACCGGGTCTACCTCAGGTACTCCGAGCGCAAGGACCGGGCCTGGTTTGGGCAGTTCTTCTTCGGCCATCCGAGAGTCCTCATTCTTTGTTGGCTTGGTGGGCTCCAATGTAGGCTCCTTTAGGGCCGCCTCCACGTTTATTACTGCCCTTGTTCTGATGTCTTTTTCCGGGTTTGCTGTGGGCAAGCTTGCAATGGGTGTAGTGCCGGGCTTGTTTTGTACTGAGTCCTTTTTCACCGTTGGTACTTTATTATCAGTTAGGCGTATCGGCCCTTGTTTTGTTCTTCCTGCCAAATTATCTATGGTGTCCCAGATTTTAGTTATGGTCAACCTCATGAATGAGCCTCCCACTGAATCATTGAGCCTTTTCCGCTCATGCGGTAGCATTCCGCCAAGAAACCATTGAAGAAGGAATACGTTTGTGAATCCATGGTGTGGGCAGCTTGCTACAATGGAGTCGAAGTACGATAAGTACTCGTCCAATGTTTCATCCCGGGATTGCTTGATGTTAATGATCTTCTCGCGGAATTCAAGTTGGTAAGATAGCGGAAAAATCTCCTCATCGTCATCTTGATAGTCATGGTGACTTTCTTCGCGAGACATGGTTGTTTCAAAGCGCGTAACGATTCAAAGAACAGTTATCCGATGACTAGTTCCCCGGCAACGGCGCCAATTTGACAGAACCGCTCGTCGTCAAAGCGATTGTGCAAATAAATTTATAATAGTCCGCTACTCGCAACTATACTACTGGGTAGTACTTCGTAAGTAGGGGTCGAACCCAAGGGAACTAGGGAAATAATTGTTCTTCGGGGGGATTACGCAGTGTGGGAGCGTGTTTAAGGTCGGTTGGTTGGTTTTGAAGCTACCAGCTATTTTGATTGATTGATTGGTTGGTTGGTTGATTTTAATACTGGAAAGTAAATTACAGTTTATAATTAAAGAGAAATGTTCGGTTTCAGGGGACTTATATTATATCATGTTTATCATTGACCTTTAGTGAATCATCTAAGTATTCAAACGGTGAATCGAGGCTAGTTATAGCTCAAGACTTGCAACACCGGTTTAAAGCAACTCCTGTTCTATTTCAGTCTAGCGCCAATACCCTAAGGTATGCTAGCCTGGGTGCATCCACTTGATCTCACAGTTACGCTCGACCAGATGGGGTTTAGGATGAGTCGAACTCCTCAGATAGCTTTGCTTGTTACAGCTTCCACTACCTGAGTATGATCACGAATTCCCACAGAAGAGCTTTGCTTGTTATAGCATCCACTCAACCTTGGAAACTCTGATTATATATGGCACATAGAACAAGTTTTAAATACTAAGACTAGACACTAAGTTAATAGTCTTAAAACATTTTATAATACAAGCGCGCCCCTTAGACCGAACTACTAGTTTAGCTACTATTCATCGCGCTAAACATTATACTAAGGAAATAAAACAGTTGAATAAATACGAAGAATTACTTACAACCGTTGAAGCGCCAAGGGAGCTATCCTTTATTTCCAAAGCAAAATTACAACATTACAAATATTACAACTTCTAGAGAGAGAAGTGAATTTGAGATTTGGTGTGTGAAATGAGGAGGAGGAGCTCCTCCTTTTATAGCCCAAAGGGGAGGAGATGGGTGGTGGAGATGGGTGGTAAGTGTTGCATTTTGATTGGAGGAGAAAATTGATGGAGGAGATGGCCACACATGGAGGAAGAAGAGTGGTGGAGGAGGAGGAAGGTGGTGGTGACATGTGGAGGAGGGGCAAAAGCCGCCGGTCACCACCACCCCAAGCCGCCGATAGGCGGTGGCCAAGGAGGAGGAGCTCCTCCCTTGGCCACCACTTCTTCAAGTGGCCGGTCATCCTTGTCCAATGTGAGATTTGTACAGTTTTGTGCAGTCTTTTCACAAAACTGTCAATGTGTTTCTTCTCCGGGCTGTCTTGACTCAACTCCTGATTCTTCTGATTAATTTGTTCTGGTCAATTCAACGTCAGGATCCTTGATATTTCTTCAGTCGGCATATGATCTTGACCTTGGATTGACTCTTGTTATCTTTTCAGCATAAAATCCTCTCCTTAGCGTGTTTTCACTTAAGTCTCTAAAATTCCCTGTGGAAATATATCGGGACTAACACGTAGAAGTTAGATAGACAAACAGTCTAATTAAGGGGGTTTTACTGTGTTTCTGACTCGTATAACTTTGGTCCATCAACAGTGTACGCAAATCGAGTGCTTGGAATGGCCTTGATACACCGTTTGAATACTTAGCAGATTCACTAAGAGTCAATGATAAACAGGATATAATACAAGGCCCCTGAAACCGAACATTTCTCCTCAATTATAAACTGCAATTTACTTTCCAGTACTAAAACCAACCAACCAATCAATCAATCAATCACTTAGCTGGTAGCTTTAAAACCAACCAACCAACCTAAAACACGCGCTCTCGCTGGATAAACCCCCTCAAAGAATGACTATCCCACTGATTCCCTTGGGTTCTACTTACCAAGTACTACCCAGTAGTATAGTTGCGAGTAGCGGACTATTATAAATTTATTTGTACATTTTCCCTGACGACAAGCATCTGTCAAATTGGCGCCGTTACCGGGGAGTTGTGAATCAGAATAGTTGTTCTATTTTGTTTTTTTTGTTTTTTTTTCTTTTATCATGCAATTCACTAAGGCATACTACTACGGAATGGAACCTTGGAACAACGAGGAGTTTTCCCCACCATCCTTCGAACTTGAAATCCGTGAGAAGATCAACAACTTGGAGCAATCCCGGGACGAAACATTGGATGAGTACTTATGGTACTTCGATTCCATTGTGACGAGCTGCCCGCACCATGGATTCACCAACTTCGATCTTCAAACAAAGTTTCTCTGTGGGATGTTGCCACATGAGTGGAAAGGGCTAAATGACGCAGCAGGAGGATCGTTGATGGGCATAACCGTGGATGATCTTTGGATATTAATCCATGATTTGGCCGCAAGGTCAAGACCAAGCCAAGATCAGGCCGAGCCACTCAAGGACGGTATAACGGAGCTGGCATCTAGCATCCAGCAGTTGGAAAACACAATGCAACAAATCAGAGCTAAAACTGAATTATGGGCGGCAGAAAAGGAGCTGGCAGCTAACACCCAACAATTGGCCGCAAACATGCAGCAATTGAGGGCCGTGATGCACCAATTCACGGCCGAAACCGATTCAGAAGCAACAGAAAGGACGGCTGAACCCGAGGAACCGACTGAGGATGAGGACCCGCAAATAACCGAAGAAAAACCACCCCAATTAGACCCGGTCCTTACCACCAATCCATCCGAGGAAATCACTGTCCTAATTACCGAACCAACAGAAATCCCGAACCTCACTGCTGAAGCGGCCGAAGAAATCAAGCCAGGCCCGGTCCTTGCGCTCGGAGCACCCGAGGAAGTCCCGGACCTCATTGCCGAACTGTCCGAGAAAGACCTAGTCCTCACCGTCGGAGCACCTGAAACAGACCTAGTCCTCATGGTCGAAGTGCCTCAACTTAACCCTTCGTATTTTATGCCGATCATAGCCACCGAAGATCATATAATCAATAATGATGAGGTGCAAGGGGAGTTGGAGGCCGAGCATGAGTTAAAAAAGCCGACAAAGGAAATCTCTCTCATCACAAGCCAAGAAAAACCACCTGAAAACTCAATCGTTCCGAGACAACCATTCGTAGCTACCACAAAGAAGAGGCCTCACATGGGAACATGCCTATGGTCGCCGATGTTTGAAGGCACAAAACCAAACTTCCAAACTCGCAAAGGTGTCAACTATTCAAACATGAAAAAATGGCAAAGACATGGGCCGAAGGAATGGAAACCCGGAAGGAGTAACAAGAAAGCACGACTCAATGGACCAGCATCTATGGTCAAAGAGGCCTCACCCTCTCGGAGCAAAAGGGCAACCGAGAAGAAATTCGACCTCAAGCACCCATGGGATCCCTACTTATGATCCAGGAATGAGGTACAGTCGAGCTAACGACGTTAAACAAATGCACTGGTCGGGAGGTAACCCGACACTATCTTACTTTCAGTTATTTAATTTCAGTCATTTAGCTTTTTGCCTTCAATAATTCTCACCTCACCTGTATATATTTGCTTGCATGACTTTTGAACTAAGGCACGCCTTCGTTCAAAAGTGTGGGGTGAGAACCACCTTTGTGAATAGTTAGTAACATGTTTTTCTTTTTCCTTTTCCCTTAGTAGTATCTTTTTGAAAATATGAACTTAAGAATGTGAAAAAGATAGATCATAATTCATGCATTAACTTTGTGAAAATTCAAACTGTTTAAAAACTTAGAATGTAACTTTTCAATTGTCCTTTGTGCTGAGATAACCAGGGATGTGGAGTTGACATAAACTGCCCTAGAGAGGCTTGGCAAGCAATCAAAGGATCTGATCAAACTATATGGTTTTCGAAGTCAGTGGAGGCTGCACTTCGGGTTTCAGTGAAGAATTGAAGTCATCTCCGCCATGCAGTGTTTATGCAAAAAGAAAAGAAAAGGCGAGGACGGGAATCAGACCGTCCTCTCTCTAGTCTAAGTAGCCGAGAAAATAGATGAGCGACCCTCATCTTGACCCGCGCGAAACGACAAAGATGAGAGGAGCGGGGAGGTATTTCCATAGGCTTACGGGCGATGATTGGACCTCCCAAAAAGGCTTGAGAAAATGGACTAGCAAAGCCACAAAAAGGCGAAAAGCTCGAAGAAGCAAATCAAGAGGCCAAAGGCCCAAAATTGTGAAGGTTTTAACCAAACAAAAAGTGAAGTACTCAAAGAGTCAAATCAAAGGCCAAAGGCCAATTCACTATAAAAGCAGTCCCTCGCCAAAAAGGAAAGAAATCAAAAAGGCTCAACTCAGTGAAACCCGAACCGAATCACGTGCTAGAGAAAGCTACCAGAAAACCATATAGTGCGAGACGATCCCGAGATTGCAGTCCAGGAGCCTAAAAAGGGCTATCTCCCGAGACATCCAATATAATTTGCATCTCAGCACGGAGGTACAAGTATTAAGTTTCTTCTATTTATTTACGCAGTTTAATTTATTAATAAGTAGTAATGCATGAATTAGGATAGATCGAGTACCACAGTCTAATTTTCATATTCCAAAGCCAACTTAACATACCGCTCTTGAATAGCATTGTTCGGGACGAACAACTAAAAGTGTGGGGTGATCTGATGGACCAAAATTATACGAATCATAAACACAGTATAACCCCCTTAATTAGACATTTTGTCTATTTAACTTTTGCTTGTTAGTTCAGATATATTTTTACAGGGTATTTCAGAGCTTAGAGAGAATACATGCTAAAGAGGAGCTTTTAAAGCAGAAAAGATGTTACGAGTCAATCCAAGGTCAAGATCATATGCCGACTGAAGAAATATCAAGGATCCTGACATTGAATCACTCATAACAAATTAATCAGAAGAATAAGGAGAGGAATCAAGACAGCCCGGGACAAAACATATTGATAGTTTTGTGAAAAGACTGCACAAAATTGTACAAAACTCACACATTGGACCAAAGTGACCGGCCACTTGTTGAAGAGGTGACCAAGGGAGGAGCTCCTCCCCTTCCAACACCGGCAACCGGCGGCTCCTCCTCCCTTGATCGGCGGCTTTTGGCTCCTCCACATGTCTCCTCCTCCTTGCTCCTCCTTCCTCCTCCCTTGGATCAAAAGACATGTGGTGGCTCCTCCACCCTCCATTCTCCTCCTCCATGGATGGCCTCCACATGCAACCATCTCCACCCTCCATCTCCATCCTCCCATGGCTATATAAGGAGGAGCTCCTCCTCCTCATTAGAACACACCTCAAAATCCAAATTCACTTATCTCTCTAAAGTTTTGTAAGTTGTAATATTTGTTTGGCTTTGGAAATAAAGGATAGCTCCCTTGGCGCTTCAACGGTTGTAAGTAATTCTTAGTATTTATTCAACTGTTTTTATTTCCTTAGTTATAATGTTTAGCGCGATAAATAGTAGCTAAACTAGTAGTTCGGTCTAAGGGGCGCACTTGTTTTATAAAATGTTTTAGACTATTAACTTAGTGTCTCGCCTTAGTATTCAAAACTTATTCTATGTGCCATATATTAAGTCAGAACGTCCAAGGTTGAGTGGATGCTTGGAATGGCAAAACTCTTCCGTGGGGGTTCGTAAACTTGTACGGATAAGTGGATGCTTGGAATGGCAAGGCTTATCTGAGAAGTTTGACTTCCCTTAAACACCATTTGGTTGATCGGGAATGATCGATCAAATGGATGCACGTGGGCTAATATAACCGGGAATGGAGTATTAGTCTAAGTAGAATAAGTGCTCTACGTCCTTGGAATAGGCTAGACAGTGTACGCAAATCGAGTGCTTGGAATGGCCTTGATACACCGTTTGAATACTTAGCAGATTCACTAAGAGTCAATGATAAACAGGATATAATACAAGGCCCCTGAAACCGAACATTTCTCCTCAATTATAAACTGCAATTTACTTTCCAGTACTAAAACCAACCAACCAATCAATCAATCAATCACTTAGCTGGTAGCTTTAAAACCAACCAACCAACCTAAAACACGCTCTCTCGCTGGATAAACCCCCTCAAAGAACGACTATCCCACTGATTCCCTTGGGTTCGACCCCTACTTACCAAGTACTACCCAGTAGTATAGTTGCGAGTAGCGGACTATTATAAATTTATTTGTACATTTGCTCTGACGACAAGCATCTGTCATATAGCAAGCCAATCGATGGCCTCCCCATGATCAATGGCTAGCATGAGCTCCATATCAGGGAGGGTAAACGACCTAGCTTTCGCCATTAGAGTGTTTATCCCTATGGCAATGAGGTGGTGGATAATCTTCCAAACCGGGTCAGTTATCAGCGAAGAATTATAAGATGAAATAAACTACTCATTCCTTCCCAAAATCCTCTTCCAAAATCTGCACTGCTCATTGACGGAGCCCACCGCACTGCCGTTAAGGTGCGATGTTCTCTGTGCAAAAGCAAATTTATATCTCCGATACTCGCGACTTAACTATTTTGGGTGGTCAGTGGTAAGTACGGGTCGAACCCAAGGGAGTCAGGTGAATAGTTGTTCTTTCGAAGAGGGGGGATTTAAATAAAGTAGTTTGGGGGGTTGTTTTTGGTTTTTTGGTTACTGAAAAGTAAGGTGTTTGATGGACAAGACTTGACAGAAAGTAAGCAGTTGATAAGGTACTGAAGTAAAGGAACAGTTGATATAACAATTAAAGGAAAGATTCGGTTTCAGGGGCCTTGTATCATATTCTGTTTATCATTGACCTCTAATGATCATACTAAGTGTTCAAAAGTGTATCAAGGCCATTTCATGCACTTGATTTGCCACACTGTCTAGCCCATTTCAAGGTCATAGAGCACTTGTTCTATTTAGACTAGCACCCCATTTCAAGGTATACTAGCCTATGTGCATCCATTTGATCAATCATTTCCGATCAATCCAAATGGTGTTTTAAAGAGGTCGAACACCTCAGATAAGCTTTGCCATTTCAAGCATCCACTTACCCGAGTATGTTCATGAACCCCACGGAAGAGTTTTGCCATTTCAAGCATCCACTCAACCTTGGAAGTTCTGACCTAATATGTGGCACATAGAACAAGTTTTGAACACATAGAGGCACTAAGAGAAAGGTCTAAAATATTGTATGATACAAGTACACCCCTTCAACCGAATGAAGGGTTTAGCTACGAATACTCATGGAACAGGACATCATAACTAAGTGCGTTGAAAAGTAAAGGTTTTTGAAAGTAAAGACAGTAAAGTAAAGTTTTTGAAAGTAAATACAGGAAAGTAAAGTACTTTGAAAGACAGTAAAGTAAAAAAGAGAGTACTTACAAAAACCGTTGAGAGTGCTAAAGATCAAGCTTTGATTCCAAAGTAAAGTGATTACAAGATTGTGCTCATAAGCTAGAGAGATAAGTGATTTGTGAATTGTGCTTCTTGCACACAAAATGGGATGATGATTACATGAGGGCATGGCCTATATTTATAGGGAAATGGATACTTGGGAGCTAAGTTTTGGGGATGAAATATCTATGGGGGAACCATTGGATTGGAGCACACTTGCATTCATCCAAGCCATCCATTTCTCCTCCAACCACAAGCCGCCACACTCCACACACATGCATCTTCCTCAGCCGCCCCCCCTAGGTGGCACTTCCCAAAAGCCATCGGAAGATATTTGTTTCTCAAAAGCCATCGATTTGACCGGAATCTGACCGGAGCTTTGGCCGGAGCTTCTTGGATTTTGAAGAGTGTATTCTAAACGACAAAGTCATTCTAAGATGATCTCAAGAAGGAACCTAAGCCAAATTTTGCTTGGAACATGGTCGAAATCCCAAAACGGTCGAAATTGCCCTAGTTTGGCTTTTACCGGGCTTGGTGCCTTTGCATTGCGTTCTTGTCCAAACGCCGACTGTTCTAGAATATTTGAGTGATTCCAAGTCGGTTCCATGAAAGTTGTACAGTCGGAATCTGATTGTGGCCTCGAGTGTCTTGTAATCCATTTTCAGCTTTAAAAGTCCTTTTTAGCTCGTATCCTCTCTAGACTTCAAAATACCCTGTGGATAAATATCGGAACTAACAAACAAAAGTTAAATAGAGAAAGAGTCTAATTTGGTGGGTTTAACTGTGTTTATGATTCATACAATTATGGTCCATCAGATCACCCCACACTTTTAGTTGTTCGTCCCGAACAATGCTTTTTAAAGGGCGGCACACACAATCCAAGTAAAAACTTTAAATATGAAAGTGAGACCGTGGGACTAGATTTATCTTAATTCATGCATTACTTACTTATTACCAAATTAAACTGTGTAAATACTTAGAAGTAACTTGATACTTGTACCTTTGAGCCGAGATGCAAATTAATTCGGATGTTTCGGGAGATAGCCCTTTTCAAGCTCCTAGACTGCATTCTCGGGATCGACTTGTACTATATGGTTTCCTTGTAGCTTTTTATAGCACGTGATTTGGTTCGGGTTTCATTGAGTTGAGCCTTTTTTATTTCTTTTTGGCGAGGGATAGCTTTTTTTGTGTGTGTAGTGAATCGGCCTTTGGCCTTTGATTTGACTCTTTGAGTACTTCACTTTTGTTCGGTTAAAACCCTCACAACTTTGGCCTTTGGCCTTTGATTAGCTTCTTTGAGCTTTTGCCTTTTTGTGGCTTGCTAGTCCATTTTCTCAAGTCTTTTTGGGAGGTCCAATCATCGCCCGCGAGCATATGGAAATACCTCCCCGCTCTCTCTCATCCTCGCCGTTTCGCGCGGGTCAAAATGAGGGTCGCTCATTTGTTTTCCCGGCTACTAGGACTAGAGATAGGACGATTTGATTCCCGTCCCGCCTCTTGCATAAACGCTGCATGGCGGAGATGACTTCAATCTTCACTGAAACCCGAAGTGCAGCCTCCACTGACTTTGAAAACCATATAGTTAGATTCGATCCTTCGAGTGCTTGCCAAGCCTTTCTAGGGCATTTTCTATCAACTCTACATCCCCTGTATATCTCAGCACAAAGGGACAAATGAGAAGTTACATTCTAAGTTTTTAAACAGTTGAATTTTCACAAGGTAAATGCATGAATTTAGATCTATCCTTTTCACATTCTCAAGTTCATATTTTCAAAAAGATAATATTAAGGGAAAAGAAAAAGAAAAAGCATGTTATGTACACATGTGGTTCTCACCCCACACTTTTGAACGAAGGCGTGCCTTTCAGCAAGACTTAGTTCAAAAGTCATGCAAATATATACAAGAGAAGGAAATGACATTTAGGAAAAGAGAAGAACTGAACTCCCTTTTACTGTGTTGTCACATGTCGTGGGACGACATGGCTCAGAGCTGGATAATCGAGGGAGTTCGGCTGGGGCCTTGAACTCTCAGCGCAGGCCCGGTAATTTCTCGGAAGCTGCCTGGCTGATCTGATCTTGCTCCAAAAACCGATTCCTACAAGGGGTCATTCCTTCTATACAAAAAGTGAAGGGGCCGGTCCATCTAGATTTAAGCTTCCCTGGCATCAATTTCAATCGCGAGGAGTAGACAAGCACTTGTTGTCCTTCCTCTAATGAGCGCCGGAGGATGAATTTGTCATGATACATTTTGGTCCGTGCTTTGTAGTCCGTTTGCCCTTCATAGGCCTCAAGCCGCAACTCCTCAAGTTCACACAGATTAAGTTTCCTATCCAGTCCGGTGGCCTTCAAATCCGGATTGCAATGCTTGAGCGCCCAATAGGCTTTATGTTCTAATTCCACCGGAAGGTGGCATGCCTTCCCATAAACAAGTCGAAAGGGGGAGGTTCCAATTGGTGTCTTGTATGCTGTCCGATAAGCCCAAAGAGCTTCATCTAGCCTCTGACTCCAATCTTTTCTGCCTGGCTTCACCATTTTTTCTAGAATACCCTTGATTTCGCGGTTGGAGATCTCCGCTTGACCATTGGTTTGGGGATGATATGCCGTGGATGTCCGGTGGTGGACATGGTAGTGCTTCAAGGTGGCAGCCATCATGCGGTTGCAAAAATGAGTTCCTTGGTCGCTGATTATGGCCTTGGGGACCCCGTATCTACAAAACAGGTTAGTGCGCAAAAAATCTATGACAGTCTTTGCATCGTCGCACCTTGTGGGCTTAGCTTCTACCCATTTTGATACATAATCTACAGCAACAAGAATGTAAGTATAACCGCATGAAACTGGGAATGGTCTCATAAAATCAATACCCCAAATGTCGAAAACATCGTTGACTAATATGGGTACTTGAGGCATCTCATTTCTAGCTGACATATTTCCTACTCTTTGACACCAATCGCACTTTTTACACTTCTCATATGCATCTCTAAATAAACTCGGCCAAAAGAAGCCGCTATCTAGGATTTTTCTAGCGGTTCTCCTAGGCCCGAAGTGTCCTCCACATGCAAACTCATGGCAAAAGCTAATAACAGAAGCTATTTCATTATCGGGGATGCATCTCCTAAGTAATTGATCTGCTACTATTTTCCACAGGTAAGGATCATCCCATAAGTAATGTCTAGCATCATGCCTAAGTTTCATGCATTGTGCTTTAGTAAAAGAAGGAGGAAATGTACCTCCTACAAGGTAGTTGACGATCGAGGCATACCACGACACTTTGGTTGAGACTGCATAGAGGTGCTCGTCTGGAAATGACTCGGTTATGTGCCCTTATTCTTCCTCTCGGACAATCCTGCTTAGATGGTCGACCACAGTATTCTCAATCCCCTTTTTGTCCCTTATCTCCACATCGAACTCTTGCAGTAGTAAGATCCACCGTATGAGCCTTGGCTTGGCCTCCTTCTTCTTCATTAAGTACCGGATGGCAGCATGGTCAGAGAAGACTATCACTTTTGCTCCAAGTAAATAGGATCTGAACTTCTCTAGAGCAAACACCACAGCTAGGAGCTCCTTTTCGGTGGTGGAGTAGTTTCGTTGGGCTGAATCTAGGGTCCTTGAGGCGTAGTAGATTACGACCGCCTTCTTATCAATTTTTTGGCCGAGAACTACTCCCATAGCAAAATCGCTCGCGTCGCACATGATTTCAAATGGTTTTCCCCAATCCGGAGGTTGGATGATGGGTGTGCTAGTGAGGGCTTTCTTCAGTTTATCAAAGGCCTCCTTGCATGCATTAGTGAATTCAAAAGGGACTTCTTTTTGGTGAAGAGTGGTTAGAGGCAACGCCGTTTTGGAGAAGTCTTTGATGAATCGTCGGTAGAATACTACATGGCTAAGGAATGATTGGATGTCTCGGACTGTGGATGGATATGGTAGGGTCATGATCAGGTCGATCTTTGCTTTGTCCACTTCCATGCCTTCTTGTGAGACGATATGTCCCAAGACTATTCCGTGTGTTACCATGAAGTGGCATTTCTCGTAATTGAGCACTAAGTTCATGGACACACATCGTGCCAAACCCGTGCTCAAATTGCTTAGGCATGCGTCAAATGTGTCTCCATAGATGGTGAAGTCGTCCATGAAGACCTCGATGAATTCTCCAATCATGTCTGAGAAAATGCTGGTTACCACCCTTTGAAAAGTCCGCGGGGCATTGCATAGACCGAACGACATCTTTCTGAAGGCGAATGTGCCGAATGGGCAGGTGAAGGTAGTCTTCTCTTGGTCCTCAGGTGCTATGGGGATCTGGTTGTAGCCTGAGAATCCGTCCAGGAAGCAAAAGTATGGCCTGCCCGCTAGTCGATCTAACATTTGATCAATAAATGGCAGAGGGAAATGGTCTTTCCTTGTGACGGAGTTCAATTTTCTGTAGTCGATGCACATTCTTCAGCCGTTCTTGACCCTTGTTGTCACCATTTTTCCTTCGGAAACTTCCTCGACCGTGATTCCAGATTTCTTCGGGACTACGTGGACTGGACTCACCCACTGACTATCTGAGATTGGATAGATGACATCCGCATCCAGGAGCTTCTGTATTTCCTTCTGGACGATCTCCATCATGATTGGGTTGAGTCGTCACTGAGGTTCTCTTGACGGCTTAGCTCCATCCTCGAGTAAGATGCGATGCATGCAAACCGCCGGGCTAACTCCTCTCAAGTCGGCTAGAGTCCATCCAATAGCCAACTTGTGTTGTCTCAGCACTTTTACCAAACGATGCTCCTGGTCTGCTTCCAAGCCACTCTTGATGATCACCGGGAGTGTGTTATTATCCCCTAGGAATGCGTACTTCAGATGTCCGGGCAGGGGTTTCAATTCTATTTTGGGAGCTTGCATCACTGAGGGTAAAAAGGTATTGGATTTGAATAATTTTACCTCATTGACTTCATATCCTGGTGTGAGAGGCTCCGAGATTGTTAAGTGGGCTAGTGTTTCATGCCAGCCTTCGGCCAATTCATAGGAGCTTTTGGCTCCATTGGGTATGGCTTTTAAGGGATCTGCTCTTGGTTCTGATTGAACTTCTTGGATCAGGTCGTCCAAAGTATCGAGAGTGTGCACTTCCTCAAACTCCATAGGATTCTTCATTGTTTTGAATATGTCGAAGTTGAAGACCTCTCCTTCTACTTCCATTGAGAGCATGCCACTTCCGCAGTCTATTTTCATTTTTGATGTTTTGAGAAATGGACGGCCGAGAAGGATGGGTGCATGGTCTTTTGGTCCGCCATTCTCCATTTTTAAGACGTAGAAGTCTGCTGGAAACACCAATTTGCCTACTTGAACCAGGACGTCTTCTATTTTGCCTTCGGGTTGTTTGCATGATCGATCTGCCAGTTGAATAGTGAGGCCGGTGGGTTCGAGCGGTCCAATTCTGAGGCATGAGTAGATAGAGAAGGGAAGGACGTTGATTGATGCTCCATGATCTAGCATGCAGTTATCGATCCGGATGTTGCCAATTGTGCATGGAATGGTGTAGGTTCCCGGATCACCACATTTGGGGGGCACCTTTCGTTGTATGACACCCGACACATTTCTACTCATCTGCTCTTGATCATATCTTGTACTCCTCCTCCGGTTGGTGCAAAGCTCTTTTAAAAACTTAGCATATCGAGGAATTTGCTTGATGGCTTCCAAGAGGGGGATGTTGATTTCGACTTTGCTGAATAACTCAAACACGTCCTCATCCATGACATGTTGTTTTGGCACACGGGCTGGTACTGGAAATGGAAGTGCTGTGCTGATTTTGGAGGTCTCAGTTATGGGCACTGGGCTGGTTGCTGGTACCGGGCCTGGCCTGCGTTCCTCAGGCGTGTTTTCTTCTTCCTCTGGTGCGTCCTTGCTTTCCTCGGGCAACTCCGGGCTTTCGTCTTCCTCTCGTTCCATGGGTGTAACGATTAGCTTTTTTCCACTCCTAAGAGTCACGACATTCACATTTCCCTTCGGCTTTTTAACGGTTTGTGAAGGGAGTCTGCCGGGTTCATTAGTGAGCGCGGATACCGCTGTGGTTAGTTGAGTCAACTGCTTCTTAATTTCTGCCATTTCCCCTCTTGCCTCGGCCTGATATTGCTGTAAATTAGCGTCCGTTCGCACTTGGCCGGCGGCTAGCTCTTTCATGATGTCCTCAAGCGACCGGCTTGTACTTGGCTGACTCGATCCGGGCTGGTTATTGCTCGGCCTATTCTGATAGACTCCCGGTCCTTGGTATTGGTACTGATTTGGTCCTTTCTGTTGATATTGGCCCGTCGGGTACTGGTTTGGTCCCCTTTGTTGGTATTGGCCAGCTGGTGGGGCGTTCTGGTTGTACTGCTTGTGGGGCGGTTGGTAGAATGACTGAGCTGGTTGAGGTGCGGCTTGTTGTGTCATCCTTGGAGGGTGGTTCTCGTTTTTCCAGCTCGGGTTGGTTGCTTGACCATACTGCCGGCTTGGACCGGCGTGGTTGTTGTTGTTATTGTACCCTTGATATCCCTCTACTGCATTGGCCTCTACCGGGTCCTCTTCGATCAAAGTTGGGCATGCATCAGTTTTGTGGTCCGTAGAGCCACAAAACTCGCAAGGTCTTACTTGAACTGTCTGTTTTTGTAGGATTTGCATCATCATTTCATTCATCTGTTCCATTTGCTCGATCATTGAGTTTACCGGTGTCTCGACCTTTGCCACGTTCTTGGTTTGGGTAAACTCATCCTGCAGAGTGGTCTCCTCTCTGAATCGGGCATTTTCAGCAAATTTCGTGACTAGTCGCCTTATGCCGCTTAATGGTAGGCTCGCCAATGACCCTCTAGCCGAGGCATCCAGAAGCATTTTGTCCAAGTGGTTCAATCCGTCAAGCATGTACTCAATGATGAGTTTCTCTGGTAATCCAAGATTGCAGCAGCTTTGCTCCAATCGGTTGAATTTCTCGAGGTAGTCGAACATCGACTCGTTGGGCCCTTGCTTTATGTCCTGCAGCTGCCTCCTTACTTGCATCGCTTTTCCTGCTGGGTAGTATTTGTCTAGAAATTTCCTTTGCATCCGAGCCCATGTTCTGATGCTTCCCGAAGGCAATGAAAGGAACCAGTCGTTTGCCGAGTCAATGAGGGAAAAATAGAACGCCTTCAACTTGAAGTCGTCTATATTCACTCGATTGGGCTTTAGATTTTGGCAAATGCCATGTAAGCGTGAGAGATGAGTTGTCGCAGATTATCCATGAGCTCCTGAGAATATTGGCAAATTGTGGACCACGGACATGTCGACGGCAATGTTTTCTAGTTCAGGGCCCTCGTATATGCACCACGGCCGATTTCTAAAATCTGAGGCATTGAGTTCATCCATAGTAGGCTCGCGGTAGTTGTTATCCCCATAGTAATCATCGAAGATGGGTTCTCGTCTTGGCTTTTGTTGATATTGCGGGGGTGGGGGATATCTAGGGGGCTGTACTGGACCAGCTCCATTTCGGTCCTCAGGTGGTCCTTGGTTTCTTTGGATGGCCTCCCTATTACGAGCTCTATGGTTTCGCATGAGTTGTTTCGGATCGTCAACAAATTGAGGTGGCGCTTCATTATTTCGATCGAACAGATTCATCTCGTCATCATCCTAGTTGTCATGGTGGCTTTCTTCACGAGACATGGTTGCGTAGAAGTGATTTCGAGAAAGAAAAGAAAAAGAAAAGAACAGCAAATCGAAGGCTAACTCCCCGGCAACGGCGCCAGTTTTGACGGAGCCCACCGCATTGCCGTTAAGGTGCGATGTTCTCTGTGCAAAAGCAAATTTATATCTCCGATACTCGCGACTTAACTATTTTGGGTAGTCAGTGGTAAGTACGGGTCGAACCCAAGGGAGTCAGGTGAATAGTTGTTCTTTCGAAGAGGGGGGATTTAAATAAAGCAGTTTGGGGGTTGTTTTTGGTTTGTTGGTTACTGAAAAGTAAGGTGTTTTATGGACAAGACTTGACAGAAAGTAAGCAGTTGATAAGGTACTGAAAGTAAAGGAATAGTTGATATAACAATTAAAGGAAAGATTCGGTTTCAGGGGCCAGCTATCATATTCTGTTTATCATTGACCTCTAATGATCATACTAAGTGTTCAAAAGTGTATCAAGGCCATTTCAAGCACTTGATTTGCCACACTGTCTAGCCCATTTCAAGGTCATAGAGCACTTGTTCTATTTAGACTAGCACCCCATTTCAAGGTATACTAGCCTATGTGCATCCATTTGATCAATCATTTCCGATCAATCCAAATGGTGTTTTAAAGAGGTCGAACACCTCAGATAAGCTTTGCCATTTCAAGCATCCACTTACCCGAGTATGTTCACGAACCCCACGGAAGAGTTTTGCCATTTCAAGCATCCACTCAACCTTGGAAGTTCTGACCTAATATGTGGCACATAGAACAAGTTTTGAACACATAGAGGCACTAAGAGAAAGGTCTAAAAGATTGTATGATACAAGTACACCCCTTCAACCGAATGAAGGGTTTAGCTACGAATACTCATGGAACAGGACATCATAACTAAGTGCGTTGAAAAGTAACGGTTTTTGAAAGTAAAGACAGTAAAGTAAAGTTTTCGAAAGTAAAGACAGGAAAGTAAAGTACTTTGAAAGACAGTAAAGTAAAAAAGAGAGTACTTACAAAAACCGTTGAGAGTGCTAAAGATCAAGCTTTGATTCCAAAGTAAAGTGATTACAAGATTGTGCTCATAAGCTAGAGAGATAAGTGATTTGTGACTTGTGCTTCTTGCACACAAAATGGGATGATGATTACATGAGGGCATGGCCTCTATTTATAGGGAAATGGATACTTGGGAGCTAAGTTTTGGGGATGAAATATCTATGGGGGAACCATTGGATTGGAGCACACTTGCATTCATCCAAGCCATCCATTTCTCCTCCAACCACAAGCCTCCACACTCCTCCACACACATGCATCTTCCTCAGCCGCCCCCCCTAGGTGGCACTTCCCAAAAGCCAACGGAAGATATTTGTTTCTCAAAAGCCATCGGTTTGACCGGAATCTGACCGGAGCTTTGGCCGGAGCTTCTTGGATTTTGGAGAGTGTATTCTAAACAACAAAGTCATTCTAAGATGATCTCAAGAAGGAACCTAAGCCAAATTTTGCTTGGAACATGGTCGAAATCCCAAAACGGTCGAAATTGCCCTAGTTTGGCTTTTACCGAGCTTGGTGCCTTTGCATTGCGTTCTTGTCCAAACGCCGACTGTTCTAGATTATTTGAGTGATTCCAAGTAGGTTCCATGAAAGTTGTACAGTCGGAATCTGATTGTGGCCTCGAGTGTCTTGTAATCCATTTTCAGCTTTAAAAGTCCTTTTTAGCTCGTATCCTCTCTAGACTTCAAAATACCCTGTGGATAAATATCGGAACTAACAAGCAAAAGTTCAATAGACAAAGAGTCTAATTTGGTGGGTTTAACTGTGTTTATGATTCATACAATTATGGTCCATCACTCATGCTCATTGAATTTCCGGGCCGAAGCATTGTGATGAGGGAATCCTAGCCATTCTCGGATCACACTCTCCTTAATTTTGAAGTCCCTTCCTCCCAACACAAATTTCCAATAAAACGCACTTATCTCACCCTCCTTTTCACAAAACCATTCAAAGGAGCATAGAAACTCCTCTACAACCCTCTGGTAGGATCCCGGATCATCCATGAATAAGAAATTTAAACCGTTATGAGATAATCGGGAATGTACCTCGTTAGTGACTGCACTGTCAATCCCACGAAGGAGGCCCATGTCCGGGTAAAGAGTGGGAATGGCCGTCTTCCCCTTCTTCTTGATGGTAGCGTGATGCATCCGGTGCTTCTCATCCCTGAACACTAGAGGCACCGAGAAGGGGTACGGGGTCGGAAGGGGCAAGGGTCCCTCCAACGGTCCCTCATTCAGCACTACCGGGATGATTGCGGTGGAGGAAGGTGCTTTGGCTGGGGGTGAGGGAGCTCTAGGCAAAGGAGGTGATGGCGCTCTAAGCAAAGGAGGCACGGGGATTTTTCAATTTCTTCGGTCGATCGCTTCTCTTCCTAGGAGGAGGTGTGGGAGAAATCGGAGGGGCGTCTAATTCCTCATCAGAGGCTGAGATATCATCCGCCAATGAATTCCTCAGCAACTTCCGTTTCCGTGTGACAAGTGGCCTATCGTCCTCCTCACTTTCATGCTCCTCAACGATACGATCAACTCTTGAGGGCTCTTGGGCAACCTCCTTCCCCTTTTATTTTGAGCTGGACGAGGAACCGGCACGAGGCATGACTGGAACAGGGAGTGAAAGGCTGAGCTTCTGAACTGAACTTCCTTTCAGTCGGTCGACTGGACTCAAGCAGAAATACCAGTCGGTCGACTGGGAGGGGCGATTTAGGTCAAAATCGGTGCTTGCTTGGGAGGCTTCGGCAATCGGAATCGGGGCTAAGGTTTTGTAGGAGGGCTGAATCCGAGCAGGATGAGAGGTCGAGCGGGTGTTGGCAAAGCCGGACGGAGGAGATCGGACGACAGGGAGATTTTCGATCGGAAAACGATGGTGCGAGACTCGGGGGGATGCATGACGAGGCTGATGTGGCTAGGGATGGTCGGACGAGGGCGAGGCGAGGTAAAGAGGAGGCCGGGCGTGGAGGTTGGACGGAGGTTGGTCGGAGGGTAGTCGGGAGAGGAGGGGATTTCGAAGTCGGTCGATTCGGGGTGAAAATGAGTTTGAGAAGGGAACTGGGGAGTTCAGATAGAGGATTCCCAGTCGGTCGACTACGGAAATGAAAATGCGGCATATTTTGAGAACTGCGCCAGTCGGTCGACTGATATCCCAGTCGGTCGACTGCGGAAATGAAGAATTTGGCTGGCTCTGAGACTTGCTCCAGTCGGTCGACTGGCGCTTCTGGCCATCTACCAGTCGGTTGACTGGATAACGATTTTCAGCTTCAACGATTTTGTTACTCCTTTTCGAACTATCAACTCCTCACTTAGAAATTTTACTCCCCATAATGAATAAACACCACTCATTACTCACATAAATTCAATTCAAACTTCAATGCATGCTCTCCCAAGAATTCGCTAGCATATATACGATTTTCAACAAAGAGCAAGCTAGGATCATTCACTCCACACTTAAAACGTCACCATCGTCTAGAATTTTCATGCAAGCACAATTCCACACCAAGCACACCTAATCATGCATTTTAGAGCACCCTAGCACCATGTTCACATTCAAAGTTCAATGCACACATGCCAAACATATAAGTAATAAATTGTGCATAAATGGACAACTCACAACCGGGTGACCTCCCGTAAGGGCCTAGTTTAACGTCTTGGCAAAGACCGAGCCGAATCTTTTCTTAAGAAACACACTTGAGGAGTCCTTTGCTAGGATCCCTCCTCAAGCGGATTTGTTGATCTTTCATGGGTCGGTCAAGGAATAAGTTACATTATGCTCATCCCGAACTTGTTCACAATAGTGCTTGAGCCTTTGTACGTTTGCCTCAAAAATAGCTCCGTCATCATTGAGTAACTCTACATGGCCATCTTTATGAGGCTTGTGAACAATGAAAGGGCCGCTCCATCGGCTCCTTAGTTTTCCCGGGAAGAGCTTAAGCCTAGAATTGAAAAGTAGGACCTTGTCTCCCTTTTTGAACTCGCGACGAAAGATTCTCTTGTCGTGCCATTTCTTCGTCTTTTCCTTGTAGATTCTAGCACTCTCATAAGCTTCATTCCTTATTTCTTCTAACTCGTTGAGTTGAAGGACTCTATTTTCTCCCACCATTTGTATGTCCATGTTCAAGAATTTAATTGCCCACATTGCCTTATATTCCAATTCAACCGGCAAATGGCATGGTTTCCCATATATGAGGCGATATGGAGACATCCCAATGGGGGTCTTGTAGGCGATCCGATAAGCCCATAACGCATCATCTAGCTTTGATGACCAATCTTTCCTTGAGCTTCCCACCGTCTTTTCTAAGATAGCCTTAATTTCCCGATTTGATATCTCCACTTGCCCACTAGTTTGTGGGTGATACGGTGTTTCTACCTTGTGGCTTACCCCATACTTGCGAAGCAAGGCTTCAAAATGTTTTTCCTTAAAGTGTGAACCGCCATCACTAATGACGGTCCTTGGAACTCCAAACCTCGGGAAAATTATCTTCTTGAATAGCTTGATGACGACCTTAGCATCGCAAGTAGGGGAGGCGACGGCCTCTACCCATTTGGAGACATAATCAACCGCGACCAATATGTATTGATTTCCGTATGAGGACGGGAAAGGAACCATGTAGTCTATACCCCAAACATCAAATATTTCCACCGGTAGGATGCTTTGTTGGGGCATTTCATGTCTCTTAGAAATATTTCCCATCCTTTGGCATTGGTCACAAGCCTTGACGAATTCATAAGCGTCACCAAAGAGGATGGGCCAATAGAATCCACTTTGTAGGACTTTTGACGCCGTTTTTGCTCCACTACCATGTCCTCCATATTGAGATGAATGACAATGGTATTGGATATTCCTCATCTCTTCTTCGGCGACACAAGTCTTAGATATCCCATCCGCGCAAAGTCTATACAAGAAGGGCTCATCCCAATAGTACCTCTTTGTCTCGGAAAAGAATTTCCTCTTTTGATGGTTGTTCATGTCGTGAGGAATGATCCCGCATACCACAAAGTTTACCATATCCGCATACCATGGGAGGGCTTCCGCTTCGACTCTCCTTAATTGCTCTCCAATGAAGGCGTCATTTACAAGGCTAGTGTCTTCTTTGAGTTCGTCATTTCCTTCAAGCCTAGATAAATGATCGGCAACGAGATTTTCCACTCCCTTCTTATCCTTGATCTCAATATCAAATTCTTGGAGCAAGAGGATCCATCTTATTAACCTTGGCTTAGAGTCCTTCTTCGACAAAAGGTATTTGATTGCCGCGTGGTCGGTGAAGACTATGGTCTTTGATCCCACAAGGTATGAACGAAACTTATCGAAGGCATACACAATAGCAAGGAGTTCCTTTTCGGTTGTGGAATAATTCAATTGAGCTCCATTTAAGACCTTGCTTGTGTAGTGAATGGCGTGAAGTTTCTTGTCCACCCTTTGACCGAGAACCGCTCCAATAGCATAATCACTTGCATCACACATGAGCTCGAAGGGCAAATCCCAATTCGGAGGTTGAATAATGGGAGTCGAGACCAATGCCTTCTTTAACTTCTCAAAGGCCACCAAGCATTCTTCATCAAACCGGAATTTGGTGTCATTCCATAATAGGTTTGTTAAAGGCCTTGCAATCTTTGAGAAGTCCTTAATGAATCTTCTATAAAAACCGGCATGGCCAAGAAAGCTCCTTATCCCTTTTACATCCTTTGGAGGTGGCAATTTTTCAATAACTTCCACTTTTGCCTTATCCACCTCGATTCTGCTTTTTGAGACCAAGTGTCCAAGCACTATTCCTTCATGCACCATAAAATGACATTTTTCCCAATTTAGCACAAGATTCGTCTCAATACATCTTTTCAAAACTTTCGCCAAGTTGGCTAAACAATCATCAAATGAGGAACCATAAATAGAAAAATCATCCATAAATACTTCCATAATTTCCTCAATAAATTTGGAAAATATAGCCAGCAAGCATCTTTGAAATGTGCCCGGTGCATTACATAGCCCAAAGGGCATTCGCCGATAGGCAAATGTTCCATAGGGACAAGTAAAAGTAGTTTTTTCTTGATCTTGTGGATGAATAGGGATTTGGAAAAATCATCTATATCCATTAAGATAGCAAAAGTAATCATGCTTGGCTAGTCTTTCCAACATTTGATCAATAAAGGGAAGTGGGAAGTGATCTTTCTTAGTGGCTTTGTTAAGTTTTCGGAAATCAATGTACATTCGCCAACCGGTGACGGTTCTAGTTGGTATTAACTCATTTTTATCATTTTTAACAACCATCATGCCCCCCTTTTTGGGTACCACGTGTATGGGACTCACCCAATTAGAGTCCGCAATAGGGAAAATAATTCCCGCATCAAGCATTTTCAAAATTTCCTTTTTCACAACTTCACCAACAATGGGGTTAAGTCTCCTAGCATGCTCTCTAGATGGTAAACTATCATCCTCCAAATTAATTTTATGCATGCACAAATTAGGGATTATCCCTTTCAAATCATCAATAGAATAGCCAATAGCATCTTTGTGCTCTCTAACCACATCAAGCAATCTCAAAGTCTCATTATCATTCAAAGAAGCATTCACAATGATAGGCAAAGTAGAATTGGGGCCTAAGAATTCATACATTAGGCTTGTTGGTAGAGCTTTTAACTCTACCGAACAAGACTCCTTACCTTTGTCGCTTTGAGTATCCCCTTCATCATCCAAGATAGCCCAACAATCAACATGCTTGGGTAGCTCATTATCAAGGTCAATTTTATTCATAAGCAAGTTAGGCACATCATATACTTCATAAGCATCAACAAAGTCTAGATAATTGCAACTCATGGTAGAACTAGGACCTTTTTGTGCCTTTTCTAGATTAAATTCAACTTCCTCGTCACCTACTCTCATTGTAATTGACCCCTTAGCAGTATCAAATATAGCTCCCACGGTGTAGAGGAAAGGTCTTCCCAAAAGAATGGGAATTTCATTATCCTCTTCCATCTCCAACACAACAAAATCACCCGAAATATAGAAATTCCCTACTCTAACCGGGACGTCCTTAAGAACTCCCTTAGGGAATCTTGAGGAGCGGTCCGCGAGTCTTAAAATCATTTGTGTTGGTTTAGGCTCACCCATGTTTAATTTCTTACACAAAGAATAAGGCATCAAAGATATGCTAGCACCCAAATCACACATAGCACGTTCAATTTTAACATCATTTATATAGCATGAGATGGAGAAGCTACCGGGATCCTCAAGTTT
This sequence comes from Rhodiola kirilowii, assembly GCA_033675215.1. Classification (NCBI taxonomy): domain Eukaryota; kingdom Viridiplantae; phylum Streptophyta; class Magnoliopsida; order Saxifragales; family Crassulaceae; genus Rhodiola; species Rhodiola kirilowii. Next base: position 9,404,632 of record CM066201.1, read on the forward strand.
GGGTGGCATGCGTGGTTGGAATATGGAACTACATTCTCCATTGAGGGACACCGTGTCAACGTCCTCGATCGTCCTCCTGCAAGTAATGACATCTTTTAGAAATCTAGCATAGGATGGTGCTTGAGTGATTACCTCGGTGAAGGGCATAGTAACATAGAGCTTCCCCATCATCTCGGCAAACTTCGAGAATTGCTTGTCATTGCTCTTCTTCTTGAGCCTTTGTGGGAAGGGAATAGGAGGAGTGTAGGGTCTAGGCTCATCTTTCTCTTTTTCCACTTACTTGTCCTTTTGGGTTTGAGGATTAGGGACCTCTTCATCTAACTCTTCAATTTCGGCACTAGCTTGGCCTCCAAGGTCAAATGAAACTTTCTTCTTCTTCTTCGGTTGCTCATCCTCTAGCTCCTTGCCACTCCTTAGTGTGACCGCATTACAATGCTCTCTTTGCCCTTGCTCGGGTTGAGCCGGCAATTTTCCTTGTGCCCTTGTAGAGGATTCGGCTTGTTAAGCTATTTGGTTCTCAAGCATTTTGTTGTGGGTTTCCAACCTTTCAAATTTGGTTTGCATGTCCTCTAGTTGGGTTTGGACGTCTCTACTTGCCCTCTCTTGTTGTGCAAGGATTTTGGCCAACATTGCTTCCACACCGAAGGGTTCATTAGAAGGTTGAGGGGGGTGGTCAACTTGTTGGTAATTCCTTTGAGTTTGAGCTTGATATTGTTGCCCTTGGTTTTGATTCTTTGGCGGGAAAGCTTGATTAGACGAGGTAGGCTTAGGACCAAATCCGGGAGGTGTAGTACCAAAATCGGGACGAATGGGATTTGTAGTCATGTATGAGAAGTTTGGGTGATTCTTCCAAACCGAGGAAAACTTTGGTGTAGTACGGTTATATTGAGAATTTTGTCCTTGAGTGGCACTAGCTCCATATTCTCTACCTAGGTTTCCACCCACATAATTTGCTTCTTTATACCCCATTCTATGACCATCCCTTTGAACCAAGGGGCAAGAGTCGGTTTCATGCCCATAGACTTCACAAATATCGCAACCTTGGCTCGTTGAGTTGTCTTTCTCCGGGTGTTTCAATTTGAATACCTCATCCGAGAGGTTCTCAAAGTCTTTTCTTAGGGCATCATAGTCACTTGAGCTCACGGCTTTAACTTCATGCCTCTCGCCTTTCCTTCTTGGGTTCCCTCTTTCACTTCCCCACATGAAGTAATTATTCGTAATCTTTTCAATCACCGCATACCCTTCATGAGGTTCAAGGTCCATGATAGCTCCTCCCGCGGAGGTATCAAGTGCAAGCCGCGAGGCACCATCAACACCATGGTAGAAGGTGTGGAACACGAGGAGGTTGTCCAAGTTGTGATATGGGCAAAGCCTTTGGTACTCCTTATACCTCTCCCAAGCTTCATAGAGTGTTTCCCCGTTCATTTGTGCAAAGCTCGTGATTTGACTCCTATAGTAGGCCGTCTTGGAAGGAGGGTGACAGGCGTCGTTTGACCTGCAAATTTATATTTATATTTTCCTTGCAAGAAACTAGTGTAGTGGCAAGCAAGGGTCGAACCCAAGGGAGCTGGTGAGGTTACTTGTTGTTCTGTGGTTGAAAAGAAAGACAATTGGGGGTGAGAAGATTGTTAAAGGTGCGAGTAAATAAAAGGTTGTGATTCAATATGAGAAAACATTCGGTCTAGGGATTTTCTACTGTGACTTAGTTTATCATCGACTTCTAATGATCTGATCTTATGTTCTTAAGTGTGGTTACTCCGTTTCAGGTTATAACCTAAAGTATGGCCGTTTCAAGCACTTACACCATAATCTACTCCGTTTCAGGTTATAGACTTCTAGTTCTAGTAAACCTAACACTCCATTTCAGGTTATGCTAGATTAAGTGCAACTACTTGTCCTAACGTTTCAGTATCAAACAAGCAGCAAAATAAGGGGCTGAATTGCTCGACTAAGCTTTACCATTGCAAGTCTCCACATAGCTTCACAATTCAGTCCGGGATAAATATGCACAAGAACTAGTATAACATAAAATAGCATTACAAACCAAGTCTCAAAACATTCGTCACAATATATTTGCCCTAGCCCGAACAAGGGATTTAGCTACTCATGTCCATGGGAATACAAGACAATAAAGAAAGAAAGGAAATTCTTCTCTATCGCCGAAGGATAAAACTCCTCTCGCCCAAGGATGATGGATCTCCAAATTGATGGGATGGTCGCTGCTCTGATGGATGCCTGAAACCCTTGATATGAGGTTGTATTTATAAAGAATACTAGGGCTTCGAAGTTTCCAAGTTGAAGTCGGCCCATAAACGGTTTTTGGAAACATGTCCTAAAACCGACTTTGCTTGTTTTGCAAGCAAACTTAGCTAGTAAGTTTACTTGCCCAACAAGTCTTCTAGAACCTTCACGCCTAGATGGAATTAGGAAATTTCCTGAAAACACTGTTCACGACCCGAAGTACTGTTCACGACCCGAATTTACTATTCATGACCCGAAGTTACTGTTCATAGCCCGAAAATACTATTCATGGTGAGCCGGCCGGTTCAGGTGGTCAGACGCTCCTCTGGCTTTGATCTTCAACTGCGATGTTTTTGGCACGAAATGCCGTCTTTTAAGCGCGTTTCCTCCTAGAGCTTCCGAAACACCTAAAATGCAAAACCATACTAAAAAGTAATTGTTCGCATATAAAAGTGTCGAAATTGGTGGGATTTGTTGACTCGATGAGTCGTATAAATACGGCTCATGAAACCACCCGACACTTACACTTGTTCGTCCCGAACAAGGACCAGGTCATAAGAGGAAAATAAACTGAAACATCACAATTCCTTCGGCATCCTAGATATTGCTACATGAATATGACTCGCTAATCTAGACTTCACTTTTTCATGCATATCTCGTTACTAAAAGTCTTGTGCTCAAACATGGAAGTAATTGATACGTGTTACCTTTGGGTCGGGATGCAAATCAATTCGGATGTCTGGGAGGTAGTCCTTTTTAGACCCATGAACTGCACTCTCGGTCCTGAACTCTTGCTATATGGTTATACTTCATTGCTTTTTCTTGCACGTGATTGATTCGAGCTTCAAGGTGTTTGAGTTCTTTTGGGACAGCTTTTGTAGTGACTTGGATTTTGATGTAACAGTGGTGTACTTCACTTTTTGTTGCATGTAGAACTTCACAACTGACTGAGTTTTTCTCTTTTTGCTATTGATTGTGAACTGCTCGTCCGTGATTCTGCTTTGTCAAGTCTCTCTAGGACGTTTCTTTCAACTCCACATCCCTGTTTATCTCAACTTACAAAGGCACGTAAAGGGTTAAGTTCACATGTAATCGCACAATTCTAATTTCACAAGAGACATGCATGTAATCGGCTCTATCTATTTCACATCATCAAGATTCAATACCACAAGTCTAGGAAAATAGAGAGAAATCTGTACAAAAAATTTAAAATTTTAAGGGAAACGTGCTGACTCTTATGCAAGGTGCAGAAAGTAAACGTGGTGACACAACGACTGACTCTCCCACCCCACACTTTTGAAATAATTCGTGTCCTCACGGCACGACTTAGACTCTAGACTCACAATGCATACGAATAATATGGAAAAGAAGAGAAAAAGGGCGGAACAATACTCCCCTGATGGTGTCGGTCGGTGGCCTGGTGTGTGGCAATGTCTTGTTCCGAGCTGGTCTGGCCGAGGCTCGGCTTTGGTGTGCCGGAGGCCATGCGCTCGCATGGTGCTGTGCCGAGGTTTTGTGCATTTGCACAAAACTGTCCAGTCGCATGAAGTTATCGTGCGCTCGCACGCAGTCCAGTTCAATCTCGCCGAAACCCGGTGGCATGCGCTCGCATGGCTTCCTTTGTGCGATCGCATAATTGCAGCCAGTCGCATAAAATCTCGTGCGATCGCACTCCTGGTTCTGCGTTCTCGTATGGTGCTCGGCTGAGGCCTTGTGCGTTCGCACAGCTCTTCTTGTGCGTTCGCACAAGCCCGACCAGTCGCATGAAATCTTGTGCGTTCTCACAATGGCCTTGCGTGCTCGCATCCGATCGATTTTCTCAAGGGCATGCGCTCGCATGGTCCATCCTATGTGCTCTCACAAACCCAACCCGTCGCATGAAATGTCATGCGTTCGCACAATGGTCCCGCGCGCTCGCACGTGGTCGAACTTCTCAGCCTTCAGGAGACCATGCGATCGCATGGTAAAGGCATGCGAACGCATGGTGCGTATCTATTCCCTGCATGAAACTCACTCTCTTTCCCAAGTACAATGTGATGAATGTGACTCAAGACTCAAATAAACAGAAAATAAGTAAATAAAACTGAAAAAACTAAAAAAAATGATAAAAGTGCCGGGCTGCCTCCATGCGAGCGCCTTTGTTTTACGTCGTTGGCTCGACGTTACCTCTTTAGGGATCACAAGTTAGGATCTCATGGACGTGTGAGGTCAAATTTCGCCTCAGCTATTCCTTCAATCTGCCCATAATTGCCGTGTAATGATGTGCTCGGATCTGCTCTCCATGGATCAGGCGGGTTCGCCTTCACATCCTTCCGAGTTGGCGAGGACACCTTGATCATAGCTACTGGTCCATCGAGTCGTGCTCTAGTGTTTCTCCATCCTGGTTTCCATTCAAACATGCCATGTCTCGGTTGTTTCTTCATGTATGAACAGTTGGCATCTTCGTCAATTTGGAAGTTCAGTATCTTGCCATTAAACACAAGCGACTTCAGGCATGTTCCCATGTCAATCTTCGTCTTTCTGGTAGACAGGAATGGTCGTCCCGGAATAAGTGATCGATGATCATTATCTCTAACATCTCCTATCTGCAAAACATAAGAGTCTACAGGAACAACATGATCTCCAACATGGGGCGTTAGATTCGCAAGTAAACCAACAGAATGAACACGTGATGTATTTCCTAACTCTACCAACAGTTTAGGAATTTTTGATGGTCCCAAATTCAAAGAGCAAGATAAAGAGTATGGCATGGCATTAACATTAGCACCCAAATCGATTAAGCAGTGGTGTATGAGGGTCTTACCAACACCACGGGTGACTGTCAAGACACCTGGGTCCTTACATTTTTCAGGCGGTGCTCCTTGACTCGTAGCGAGTGAGTGCTCCATCGTTGGCTTTTCTGGCTCATGATGCGCCTCTAACTCGCCATCTAGCTCATTCTGGTCGATCACGTGCTCTTCCGGGGCTCTTACCTGCATAGATAACGAAGGAAAAGGGTCAGTTCTGGAACATGTATCAGTGGCGACCGCGTCTGCAGTAGACGTTATGGCCGCGTCTCATTCAGACGTTACAGGCGCGTCTGCTTCAGACATTGGCATCGAGCTAATGTCTATTGCAGGCGCGGTGAGCACTGAGTCCGAATCGTTTTCTTCGTTTTCTGCACCCGATTCGTCCGTCATGGTTTTTGTCGCGTCTGGAATGCATGTTAGCATGGGGGAATCAGGTGTAAACTCCTCTTCGGATGCGATGCTCACGACCTCTGACTTATTTTCTTCATTCTCTGCCCCTGCTTGGTCCATTGCGAGCATCTTGTTCACCCAATAGGCAGACTCCTTTAATGCCGTGTCCACGTCCACTTCTGCCATTGTGTTGATGTTTCCTTCCGGGTTGGGCACTGTTGTGGGCAAGATTGTGACGGAGGTGTCGCATGTGATGTCGGGCACGATCTGTACTAAATCAGCTTCTACTGTCTGCGCCTTATCATCCGTTTTGTGCATTTGACCTAGTCTTGGTCTTGATCTCTCTGCCACATCATCTATCAGGTTCCAGAACTCATGCATGCGTAAATTCATTACTGAACCTCCTGCTGAAGCATCAAGCATATTACGCTCAAGTGGCATCATCCCTTCAAGAAATCTCTGAAGAAGAAATAAATCTGGGAATCCATGGTGTGGACAGCTTCCCTGAAGGTCATTGAAGCGCACATAGTACTCATAGAATGGTTCGCCCCAAAATTGCTCGAAGGTACGAAGTTTCTCGCGGACTTCAAATCGAAGGGATGGCAGAGAAAACTTCTCTAGAAATCGGGCTCGTAGATCCCAATAACTGCTTTCATAATCTGCACCTGATGAGTAAAACCAAAAACTTGCGGAGTCAGTTAAAGAAAATTTAAAATAATTAAGCTCGAACTTCTCTAATGGCTCGTCTTCAGGCTTGATGTAGTAGCAGATGGCGTGAAATGTTTGCTCATGTCTCACGGGGTCTTCTCCGATGGCTCCTCCAAATTGGGGAAGATGCCGCATCATCCAAAACGCAACCTTGCTGCCCTCACATCCATCGTCCTCATTGTCTTCATCGTTCCAAGGTTCTCTACTATAATAAGAAGACATAGCGAACCATAAAGCAAAACTAAAACAGAAAAATAAAAAAAAATAAAAGAACAACTTCACCGTATTGCAGCTCCCCGGCAACGGCGCCAAAATTTGACAGGCGTCGTTTGACCTGCAAATTAAAATTTATATTTTCCTTGCGAGAAACTAGTGCAGTGGCAAGCAAGGGTCGAACCCAAGGGAGCTGGTTAGGTTACTTGTTGTTCTGCGGTTGAAAAGAGAGACAATTGGGGGTGAGCAGATTGTTAAAGGTGCGAGTAAATAAAAGGTTGTGATTCAATATGAGAAAACATTCGGTCTAGGGCTTTTCTACTGTGATTTAGTTTATCATCGACTTCTAATGATCTGATCTTATGTTCTTAAGTGTGGTTACTCCGTTTCAGGTTATAACTTAAAGTATGGCCGTTTCAAGCACTTACACCACAATCTACTCTGTTTCAGGTTATAGACTTCTAGTTCTAGTAAACCTGACACTCCGTTTCAGGTTATGCTAGATTAAGTGCAACTACTTGTCCTAACGTTTCAGTATCAAACAAGCAGCAAAATAAGGGGCTGAATTGCTCAGCTAAGCTTTACCATTGCAAGTCTCCACTTATCTTCACAATTCAGTCTGGGATAAATATGCACAAGAACTAGTAGAACATAAAATAGCATTACAAACCAAGTCTCAAAACATTCGTCACAATATATTTGCCCTAGCCCGAACAAGGGATTTAGCTACTCATGTCCATGGGAATACAAGACAATAATGAAAGAAAGGAAATTCTTCTCTATCGCCGAAGGAAAGAACTCGTCTCGCCCAAGGATGATGGATCTCCGAATTGATGGGATGGTCGCTGCTCTGATGGATACCTGAAACCCTTGATATGAGGTTGTATTTATAGAGAATACTAGGGCTTTGAAGTTTCCAAGTTGAAGTCGGTCCATAAACAGTTTTTGGAAACATGTCCTAAAACCGACTTTGCTTGTTTTGCAAGCAAACTTAGCTAGTAAGTTTACTTGCCCAACAAGTCTTCTAGAACCTTCACGCCTGGATGGAATTAGGAAATTTCCTGATAACACTGTTCATGACCCGAAGTTACTGTTCACGACCCAAAGTTACTGTTCACGGCCCAAAAATACTGTTCACGGTGAGCCGGCCGGTTCAAGTGGTCAGACGCTCCTCTGGCTTTGATCTTCAACTGCGATGTTTTTGGCACGAAATGCCGTCTTTTAAGCGCGTTTCCTCCTAGAGCTTCCGAAACACCTGAAATGCAAAACCATACTAAAAAGTAATTGTTCGCATATAAAAGTGTCGAAATTGGTGGGATTTGTTGACTCGATAAGTTGTATAAATACGGCTCATCAGAGGGAAATACTTGTTGAGAAATGCAACGGCGAGCTCCTCCCAAGTGGTGAAGCTATTCGGCGTTTGGCTTCTTGAGTACCAAAGAGGGTAACAACACCCTCAAAACACAAGGGGACTACTCACACATCATGTAAGACAACATGGTGTGAGTAGGGTTTTTACACAATCAAAGAGAAGAGAAAAGGAATAGAAACAGGATGATTAATCCTCGTTATCTCCCTTTGATCTTCAATCCTCCTTGGTTGGATGGTGATGGATGCCCTTGATTTGATCTCTTTTTCTGGAAAAATCTCCCAAAGATGCCAAATGTTTAGGTCAAAAAACCCTCTTTCTATTTATAGCCTCGGGTAAAATCGTGCACTGTAGCAGTCCCAGTCGACCGACTGGGGTATGCTTGCAGCCCAGTCGACCGACTGGAGGAGGAAAAAGGCAGTCTTGTGTAGCAAACTCCCAGTCGACCGGCTGGCGATTCCAGTCGACCGGCTGGCGATTCCAGTCGACCGATTGCGCAAACAAAGTTTATGAGCCTTTTGAGGTGATCTCCCAGTCGACCGACTGGAGGTGCCAGTCGACCGACTGTGCAAATGAAGTTTTTGAGCCTTCTGAAGCCTTTCTCCAATCGATCGACTGAAGGGTCCAGTCGACCGACTGCGGAAACGTTGAATGCAGTCCTTCTGAAGCCATTCGTCAGTCGACCGACTGGCGCAGGGGAGATGCCCAGTCAACCGACTGAAGACTATTTTTGCCCATATTTTGCTCTAGTCTTCGATTTTTCCCCGAGTTTCCGTATTTTGGCTTTGACACTGAGATATCTTGTTTTCTACCTGAAATGTAGAGAAAGAGATCAATTGACATCGAATTATCGCCAGAAACAAACTAAAGCTATAGTGAAAATGGGTACTAATAAGTCGAAAACTCGACTTATCAAGTATATATTTGATGAAAGACATGAATGAGTAGATGTGTCTTGACGTTCTTGTATGACATTATACTTTGATTGTCGAAGTATGTATCTTGTTATGCTTGATTTGTGTATGAAATGTAATTCATTATTTTTAAAAAATTGTTGTATTCTACTACTGCTGATACTACTTGTACAACTACAGATCGGAGAAGATATGCAATAGACGAGTACACAGTAAAACAAGAACACACAAAACAGTGAAAACACACACCGTTTTTTTCCCGTGGTTCCCCATAGAGCTCAAAGGAGACCTAGGCTTAATCAACGTTGAGCCGGCACTAGCTCGGTTGTATTATGCTGCCTGATGACGAACTGGATCCTGCTCGCCCAAAAGAATCTCCGGTTACAGCCTCCTCACGCACTCAGTGTATATAACTCACACTGTTAAGTAGCCTATTACAACCGCACAAAGCCAGGCGATAACTTCGGTCAAAACTGACCTTACAAGGCTTCAAACTACAGTTATAATACTACTGCAGCTTCTGATCTATTCACTGATGAACTCAGATCTTGAGAAAGCACCAAAAAACTCAGAAACGAACACTGAACCGAAGAGAGAAGAAGTAGACGCCGCTTGAGCTCTTTTCACCACCCAAACCCTAATCCTTTCACTCTTACATCTCACTGAAGATAAAGATGCTTATATATCCATTTGCATCAGCCGCTTGATTCAATCTTAATCTAACGACTCGCATGCTTCAAAGCCACATAACCCAAGCTTTCGGATTGGTTGAAGTGAGGTGGTAGATGCTGACTGTACTGTTGACATGGCCGATGGACTGGATTAATAACTTGGGCTGAGTAGCGGCATGCTACTTCAATGCTCCTAGATCCAACAAATCTCCACCTAGGAGCATTGGACCCAAAAGAAAAAATCTTAGAAAAGAAACATCTCCACCAGGAACATAGAAGTCCTCCAGACATTGCATCTATCTGCAAATAAAGCTCCACCAGAAACTGAGAATACCACCAGCCTTTGCATCTTCAACCATCAAAATCAGCCATTGCATCTTCAGTCTCACAACAGCCTTTACATCTTCGGTCTTCAAGCATAATACAACCAAGGTGCCTAGTGCCGTTAACGCTCAGTACCTGCAAAATAGATTACTCGACAAAGAGCAAGTCCAAGCAGTGCTTGAACTTGTGGTTAATAACAATTTTTGTACCAAAATCTGCAGGATTTTCAGCAGTGTCAACTTTCATCAATTTCACCTTCTCATTAGCAATCAGATCCCTAATATAATGAAACTTAACATCAACATGCTTAGTTCTTTCATGATATACAGGGTTCTTGCTAAGATGAATTGCAGATTATTGACTATCCGAGTAAATAACAGGCACATCAGAATACAATTTAACTTCACGCAGTAAACTAGCAAGCCAAACAGATTCTTTAGAGGTATCACATATCGCAACATACTTAGACTCAGTTGTAGACAATGCAACTAATGGTTATAACTGAGATTTCCAAGAAATGCAGTTTCTACTTAAAGTGAAATAATAGGCAGTGGTAGATGATGAGCCGTAATTATACGACTCATCGAGTCAACAAATCCCACCAATTCCGACACTTTATTATGCGAACAAGTTACTTATTAGTGTTGTTTTGCATTTCAGGTGTTTTGGAAGCTCTAGGAGGAAACGCGCATTAAAGATGGCATTTTGTGCCAAAAACATCACAAGGCATCTTTGGCCAAGCAACGCCCGAGCATCGCCCAGGCCGCGACCCAGGCTACGTTCCAGGCTCTTCTAAGCCGCGCCCCAGCATGTCTCGAGCAGCGTCCGAGGCCCCAGCCGAGCAGTCTAGCACCAAAATCAAGTCACTCGGGCAAACGAGCTGATATGACAATTCCAACTCAAGCAAGTTGATCAAAATAGCAGATAAGTCAGATGATGTCACTAAACCAAGGAGAACGCCCGAGCAGATTGGTAGTTGTCCCAATTCCAAAGGCTCAGCGCGCGCTGACAGGCACCGAAATCAAGTCGCTTGACCAGACGGGCAAATCTAGAAAATCCAGCTATACCAAGTTGTTCGAAATGCCCAATAACCCGGACGATCTCACTTCCCAGACAAAATGCCCGAGTGGAACCAGCCCATGCCCGAGAAATGCCTAGTTCCGTCCGAGGCCACCCGAGCCTGCGCCCAGCCCAGTAATTATCGGCTCGTCCCAGGCCAAGTCGGCGCGTTGTCGTGGAAGTTAAGCTAACTTGTTGGCCATGTTTACTTGCAAGCCAAGTTAGCTTGCAAACCAAGCAAAGTCGGTTTTGGACATGTTTCCTAAATTGGTTTTTGGGCTTGCCCAAAAATGGATTTAGGTCGGTTCAAATTGGAAACTTCAAAACCCTAGCTTCTCCTATAAATAAGACCTCTTGGGCAGGGCATAATCATCCATCCATCAGATCATCATCCTTCCATCCGGGCAGCAACTTTGGCCATTCTCTCGAGTTCCCTCCTTCGGCATAGAGAAGAATTCCCTTTTCCTTCTTTCATTATTATTGTATTTTGTTTCCATGGACATGAGTAGCTAAACCTGTTATTCGCTTTAGGGTTTTAATATATTGTGACGTAGTTTTGAGATTCCTTGCTTAATGCTATTTTTATGTTCTACTAGTTCTTGTGCATAATTATCCTGGATTGAATTGTGAAGCTAAGTGGATACTTGGAATGGTAAAGCTTAGCCGAGCAATTCAATTCCCTTATTTGCTGCTTGTTTGATACTAGACCGTTAGAATGAGTAGTTGCACTTAACCTGATATAACCTGGAACGGAGTATTAGGTTTGCTAGAACTAGAAGTCTATAACCTGAAACGGAGTAGATTGTGGTGTAGGTGCTTGAAACGGCCCTACCTTAGGTTATAACCTGGAACGGAGTCACCACACTTAAGAACATAGAATTAGATGTTTAGAAATCAATGATAAACGAAGTCACAATGGAAAACCCTAGACCGAATATTCTTTCTGATTGAAAACACCTTTCATTTTATTTCCTCTTGCACTTGCTTACAATTACTCACAAACCCCAATTGCTTTCTTTACAGAACAACAAGTAACCTCACTAGCTCCCTTGGGTTCGACCCTTGCTTGCCGCTATACTAGCCAAGAGTAAGGAAAATTTAAATTTAAGTTTGAGAGGTCAGACGACGCCTGTTAGTAGACTTTCTAGAATCTCTATCTAGTGCAAAATCAGCATCAACATAACCAATAATTTCAGTAGAAGGCATTCTTTTCTCATAGCACAAAATATCAATAGTACTATTAACATATGCAATCACATATTTCTGAGCAGTCCAATGTTCCAAACTAGGGTTTGACATATATCTACTCAACAGTGAAATAGCATACGATAAATCAGGCCTAGTACTAATTGCATACATCAAAGAGCCATTAGCATTTGCATACGGAACACCATCCATCAATCAATTCAGATCTTGATTTAGGGCACTGTTGTTTACTCAAGATAAAATGACCAGCAAGAGGCATGGAAATATATTTACAATTCAGATTTCCAAACTTTTTCACAACTTTTTCTAAGTATGGTCTTTGGTGTATTTTCAGCCACTGTTTCTTTCTATTCCTTTCAATAAACATGCCTAAATTTTCCTAGCAGGTCCAAAGTCTTTCATATCAAATTCAGAGTTCAGTTTCAACTTTAACTCTTTAATTTTAACCATGGACTTACTAATCAAAAGCATATCATTCACATTTAGCAGAATATAGACAGGTTCAGAATCAGTGGAAGAAAAATACATATAGCTATCATAACTGCTTCTAGTGAAGCCAATACTTAGCACAAAATCATCAAATCGTTTATACCAATTCCTAGGACTCTGCTTCAAACCATACATCGACTTTTTGAGCAAACAAAGATGATCAGGCAGTTTATCATTCACAAAACCTTTAGGATGATGCATATAAATATCTTCATTCAATTCACCATGAAGAAATGCAGTTTTAACATCTAACTGTTCAAGTTCTAGGTCAAAACATGCAACAAAAGACAACATCAATATGGTAGTTTTAAACTTAACAACAGGTGCAAATATTTCATGAAAATCTATGCCTTCTTTCTGTGTAAAACCCTTAGCTACTAATCTGGCCTTATACCTAGGTGGATCATGCTCAGATTTCCCTTATTTTAATGTATACAGCCATTTACACTGAACCAGCTTCTTACCCTCAGGTTTCTTAACCAAATCCCACGTTTTATTAGTATACAAAGAATTCATTTCATCAAGCATCGCAGCATGCCATTTATCCTTATCTTTGCAACTAATAGCATCAAGACAAGTCACAGGTTCAGAAACAGCAGATTCATGGGTAGCAATCAAGGCAGAAGATATCACACTGTTGCATAAACAGTTATCAATCACATACAAACCATGCATTTTTGTACCAAACAAAATAGGCTTATTGTTTCTATACACAGTCAATTTCCCACCCTCGGCATGGTATTCACAACCACAATCATGAAGCATACCAAGAGAAATCAGATTACGTTTCAGATTAGGCACATGTCTAACTTTAGTCAAAATAATAGTGTTACTAGCAGGCATAGATAGTTTAACATTACCTATTTCTACAACACTGCAAGCATTATTATCACTCATACACACTTTGTCATCATCAATCTTAGCATAATCAGCAAACAAATCCCTATGAGGACACATATGATAAGTGCAACCAGAATCAAGAATCCACAATTTATCACATTTAGAATTACTAACATTCAACACTTCAGCATAATCATGTGGAACAGCTGACACAATGTTAGTTTCTACCGGATTAGTTTTGGGTCTATTAAGCCAACTTATACAATTTTTCTTAATATGACCTAACTTCCCACAGTGAAAACATTTCCAAGATTCATGCGGATTCTTTTGACTCTTGTCGTTATCAAACTTAGAATTGTTTACATGCTGGACAGACTTAGATTTATTAGACCTATCATGTTTTGATTTATGCTTTACATAAAGACTAGATGCAGAATGAGACTTAGACATTTTTAGTTCAAATTCTCTAGTCCTAAGAGCAGAGCAGAACAACTCATAACTAGGAACAGTGCCAGTATATTGAAACACATCTTTCACAACTTGGTAACTATCAGGCAACGCATTCATCAATATCATAACCTTACTCACTTCATCAACATCATGCGGTGTACCAGACAATAACATAGTCATTTTCAAGAAATCATCTAGATTATCATCAACAGACTTAGCAGTAGACATTTTAAACGCAAACAATGATGATTTCAAGTAAGGCAGATTCACAGCAGTTTTATTTACAAATGCAGCATCCAAAGTGTTCATAACTTCAAGAGGAGTCTTACACTGACTTACCTTCTTGGTCACTGAATCAGCGAGATTCAGAATCAGCAGATTGAACGCCTCTTCGTTTATTGTCTCCTTTCGTGCTTTCTGTTCAGCACCCCATTTTTCTTCTTTCTCCAGTGCTATACCAATCTTGTGGTGAGACAGCAAGGCTTTGATTTTGAGTTTCCATACCAAAATTAGCCTTGCCGTCGAATGCAGTGACTTCCATCCGAGTTGCTATTTTCAAGCAAGAAAACACAAGAAATGGTCAGTAATAGTTCAATAATCGTTAAACAAAACTCAAACTCAGATCTGAATAAATACAGGCCGGATCTAAACTAGCTCTGATACCACTTGTTGTATTCTACTACTGCTGATACTACTCGCTACAACTACAGATCAGAGAAGATATGCAATAGACGAGTACACAGTAAAACAAGAACACACAAAATAGTGAAAACACACATCATTTTTTTCCCGTGGTTCTCCCTAGACCTCAAAAGAGACCTAGGCTTAATCCACTTGAGCCTGCACTAGCTCGGTTGTATTATGCTGCCTGATGACGAATTGGATCCGGCTCGCCCAAAAGAATCTCCGGTTACAGCCTCCTCACGCACTCAGTGTATAACTCACACTGTTAAGTAGCCTATTACAATCGCACAAAGCCAGGCGATAACTCCGGTCAAAACCGACCTTACAAGGCTTCAAACTACAGTTACAATACTACTGCAGCTTCTGATCTATTCACTGATGAACTCAGATCTTGAGAAATCACCGAAAAACATAGCAACAAAAACTGAACCGAAGAGAGAAGAAGGAGATGCCGCTTGAGCTCTTTTCACCACCCAAACCCTAATCCTTTCACTCTTACATCTCACTAAAGATAAAGATGCTTATATATCCATTTGCATCAGCCGCTTGATTCAATCTTCATCTAACGGCTCGCATGCTTCAAAGCCACATAACTCAAGCTTTTTGATTGGTTGGAGTGAGGTAGCAGAAGCTGACTGTACTACTGACATGGCCGATGAACTGGATTAATAACTTGGGCTGAGCAGCGGCCTGCTACATCAATGCTCCAATATCCAACAAAAACCATGTGAATAGAGATTAGATGCATTGTCAAATGTGTTAGATGCATTATCAAATGTGTTATATGCAGTGTGAAACTTATCTTTAGCATTAGATACATTGTTAAATATTTAGATGAAGCTCGTAAATTGGTTGAATTTTCGAACATGTGAGTTAGATATATTGTTGAATGTGTAGATCGAGTTCGTTGGTTGAGTTTTCGAACCCGTGAGATGAATACATTGTTGAATGTGTGTAGATCTACTTCGTTGGTTGAATTTTCGAACCTGTGAGTTGAAGGACGAACCAATATCATTAGAAGTATTACGATATCTTCAAACTCAATTGACTCTTCCTCATAGGAATTGATCTGAAATTTCTCTATCCCGAGATGGAAATTGAAGCGAACGGCTGACAATGTGAAAGAAAAAAAAATACAAATCCGCCATTTGCATTTAAAACCATTTCTTTATTTTGATTCATTCACATTCGTATTTTTTTCTAAATTATGTATTTACTGACATCCTCCTTGCAGCAGTTTTTCATTTTATTTTTTCGCAATTAAAAAGAAGAAGAAGATAAACCGCTACAAGGATATAAATAATTTAGAAAGCAAATGGTATAATGATATAAATGGGCGTGTGTATCTATGGCTATATGGGGCGCCCCCAGTCGTACGCAGTCAGTCAGTTCCCAATATCAGGATAGTATAGTGGACACTTAATGGGCCTCATCCTAGTGGGCCAGAAATACACGTGTGTAGTGTAACTTTCAAGCGTTGTCTTGTTTTCGGCGCTGTATAATTAAAGTAACTAGAAGTAAATTAAAAACAATAAATTCAGACAAGACATGTTAACAATACGAAATGACTTTGATTTGATAGTGAAATGTACTTCATTTATCTTTATCATGAATCAAATTTAGGAATCCAAATCAGTACTCTTTGTTTTAAAGTATATATGATGTCAATGTCCAAATTTCATAGTACATTCGAAGAAATTATATTTAGTGTGCATCTAAAGACTAATATCGATTTACTTTTTTTTTTATAAGATATTGATTTACATTGAAGAATGAAGATAGCTATGTAATTTAGTACATTAAATGTAATTACATTCATTAAAATTATACCTTTTTAAGAAGTCTCACTTTATATAGTAAATGAACATATAAATGGAATAGAGGGAATATTAATATATCAATAAAAGTAGGGTTACAGGACTGAACTCACAAAAAAAACAACAACGCATTAACACACACCACCAAGTTCAAAAAGTGCATGCATGGCCATGACCATGATCTCATCATGTACATAACATAATCTAAACTTGGGTGCAAAAGTTGAAATGTCGTTCAAGCCTAATATGTCTATTGAACTTCTCAATGAACTCCTCCACCCTCCTGTTAAGTTCATCATCAGTCATCTCCGCGTACTCATTTCCGATCTCATCGGTCGTGACAACGGGCTCATGCCGCGCGCTCTCCCATCGATGGATCACATATTTCTCGCTTTCATCTCTCGCCATATGCTGCGTAGCTGGCATCTTCTCCGACACCGTCCTCCTGAACTTAGTAATCACCTTTTTATCATCATCAGCAGCAGCATGATCAGCATGTTTGATGTTTGTACTCAAAGCAACGTCGTCGTTTTGTATCTTTTCATCTCCTTCCTGCTTGGAGATTGACTCCCAAATCGAATCCTGAGTCGGAACTACTACTACCGATGTATCATCATCTTCATCAACATTAGCAACTTCCTTTGTTACGTTTTCTTCTTCTGGTAATTCTAATGGTGTGAAAATCATTTTCTTTTCGACCACATCATCATCTTCTACATAATAATACGCTTTCTGATGATGAATGGAAGATACGGATCGATGAGATTTTGAAACAAACTCGTCGTAAGGATCTTGCACTCTATCCGAAGACGACGAGAAGGATCCATAATCAGCAGCGATGATGATGATCAAAGTGTTACTGAAGAAAAACCAAAACTTTGTGCTATTTAAAATCAAGGAAGGCGAGAGGTTGAATATATAGAAGACTAAACTATAAACTATAACACAAAGGATGGAGGCCCAGATGGAGGCCCCTTTAGCTTTCGACTCGTAGTTATTCTTGATCAACTTCTCGTCGTAAGCGAACGACGAGTATTGCGGTGGCGGCTGCAGCTGCAGCGACGGAGTTGTTTCCATCATATTGGCTGCCGTGTTCATGATTTTAAAGTGGTTGGGTTTAAGGAGGGGGAGGTAAATGTTTGGCTATCAGAAAATGATTGAGCTTCGGTTGGTGAAATTTCTGTTGTGTGGCATGAATTGTGGCTTTTATAGGAGAGGTTTCGAAGAACTATAGGATGATTTTATTGTGCCACTAGCTAGATAACACTGATTGATTTCAAATGATTGAATCCGTCAATGAGATGAGATATTCATGTTCTTACTTTCAATACATGATCCAACTATATATACATAAATAAAAATTCAGAAAAAGATTCGTTGCAGTCCAGCAAAACGCTGTCAGTGTTAGCGTCGTTTCGACTAATCTTTTATAACTATAACTAAACGATACCGTTTTGATAAAAAAACATCTTTGTTTTCTCACTCGCGGTATTTTATTACGTCGCACCGGATCCGAATAATTGATGTTCTTGCAATTAATCTCATTAAAGTAAAAAATATAACAAAATTAGTATCAAGACCTTGCACTAAAAATGAGGTGCAAAAATAATTCATGACGTGGTTATAAAGTCAATAATGTTGATTATCGAACAGTAAGCAATTTAGGGTTCTTACATCTCAAAAGTTTGATGGTGAAGTCCGGTCGTGTAATTTTCAGATACCGAATCATATGCGGATAGGAGGACTGTAGAGATCGATTATATGAATGTACTTAGTCGAACCTTATTCTTTATTAATATTCGGGACCAAATGTTAGGTTTACAAACAAGAGATTGACTCAATCTCAAAACCAAAACGACTAACAACATGATAAGGTCCCAATATCAACTCATATACACAACATTCACAACTGGGATTATAAACTTAACAAATGCCCTCCTAAGACTAGTTGTGTAAATGATTAAAGAAAGAAAATGAAAAAAGAGGAAGTCAGATACATCTGACCTCAAACTTCAGGTTCAACTCAGCCTGTTAAGGCTTCAAATTTGCTCAGGCCAGACTTTCATCCAACCTCATCAATATGCAAGCTTTCCCTGCAGAAAACAAACTTGTTAGCAGGTACAATTTTAGTTCCAAAGTCAGCTGGATTTTTCTCTCCAAGGATCTTGTCTACACTTATGGTTTGGGTCTCCACTAGGTCTCTAATGAAATGCATTCTAACATCAATATGCTTTGACCTCTCATGGTATACTGGATCCCTACACAAACATAAGGCACTTTGACTATCCATATAAATCCTAGGAGGCTCACTAATCCCACTAATCTCCTTCACTATCCCACTTAACCAAATGGCTTCTTTTGCTGCCTCTGTGGCAGCAATGTACTCTGCTTCTGTAGATGATAAGGCAACTATGGGTTGCAACTGACTTTTCCAAGACACACAATTTCCATTCCAAGTGAGATAGAAAGCAGTGGTGGATTTCCTATTGTCCCTATTGCTGGCATAATCTGAATCTACATACCCTACAATTCCTGCTTTTGGTTCATGGTCTTTATATACTAATCCTAACCCTTTTGTCCCTAACAGATATCTTAACAAATATTTCATGGCTTCCCAATGCTTTATGCCTGGGTTAGACATATATCTACTAAGAACACTAATAGAGAAAGCGAGATCAGGCCTTGTACATATCATACCATACATAATAGAACCAACAGCAACATCATATGGCACATTCAGCATTTGTTTCTCTTCTTGCTCAGTTTTAGGACAATCTTCCTTAGAGAAAGTAAGATGCCCTCCTAAGGGTATGGCATTAGGCTTAGCATTCACAATAGCAAATTTATCTAACACCTTAGTAAAATATTCAGATTGGGATAAACAGATTTCTCCATTTTTCCTATTTCTAGTTATCTTTACCCCTAAGATCTTTTGAGCAATTCCTAAGTCTTTCATGTCAAAATGTTTTTGCAAACCAGACTTAGTCAATTTTATATCATGCAATGAGGGACTAATCAGCAATAAATCATCCACATATAGCAGCACAAACAATGGAGCATTCTTCACTCTTTTCAGATAAAGGCATGTATCATATTTGCTTCTTAGAAATCCTAAATCAAGCATGCAACTGTCAAATTTCTTATTCCACTGTCTAGGTGATTGTTTTAACCCATAAATGGATTTTCTCAGCAAACAGACATGATCTGGTTTCATTTTATCAACAAAACCTTCAGGTTGACACATATGAATTGTTTATAACAAATCACCATGTAAAAATGCAGATTTCACATCCATTTGTTCAATATGCCAATCATAAACAGCAGTCATAGCAATAAGTAATCTCAGAGTTTTATACTTGACAACAGGAGCAAATATCTCATTAAAATCAATGCCCTCTCTTTGGTGAAACCCCTTAGCCACTAACCTAGCCTTAAACCTTGGTGGATCATTAGGTGAGTTACCTTCTTTAATTCTATATATCCATTTACATGCCAAAGGTTTCACATTTAAAGGCCTAGGTACTAGTTTCCAAGTATTGTTTTCATGCATGGATTGAATCTCTTCTATCATGGCATTTTTCCATTTTTTCAGATTCCTTACTTGACAAGGCTTGCTTATATGTATCAGGTATTACATATTTAATTTTTTCAGCAGCCATTAGAGCAAACTCAACAATATTACAACACTTTCCATCATTGTTCTCATCACACTCAGCTATGTTGGCTTTATATCTAGGATTAACCTTTCTAATTCTAGGTTCCCTGTCTCTAGTCAATTGATAATTAGCTAGCCTAGGCTCAGTTTCATGCACAAGGGACTCAGAAATAGTAGGCATAGAACCAACATTTTCATGCACATTTTCAGGCACATTCACACTATGATCAACATATAAATCATCAGGCAGATTTGGCAAATCAGATATAGCAGCACAAGAAAGGTTCATGCCTAAATCAGATGATTCAATAGCAGCATTTTGATCACTAGTGTCCATAGAATTTGAATTTAGAGCTGAGTTAGATGGACTTACAGTGCTAGCTCCCCCACCTAATTGGTGAGGTGGCTCATTACCTGAAACATCAGGGGAATTTGACCCCTCATCTGTTACCTCATGCAGTCCATTGCTTAAATCCAGTGACTGTCCCATCTCAGCTGCTTGATCTCCATTATTTCCATCATCATTTCCCTGGTTTAAGTTAAAACCTGATGGAATAAAACTGGTCACACCTTCAGGTGTGCCATGAGACTCAATAGCATGGTTTAGTTTAGATTTAAAGTGGAAATTCAGTTCATCAAAGGTAACAGAATGTGACACAATGACTTTGTACCCTCCTGGTTGTATCATTAACAATTTATAACCTTTAACTCCTTCAGGATACCCAAGCATAACACATTTAACAGCCATAGGCTGGAGTTTACCCTCAGAAACCTTGGCATAGGCTGTACAACCAAAGGGTCTAAGGTGGGATAGGTTTGGAGGTTTCCCAGTCCAAAGCTCTTGGGGAGTTTTGAAATTTATGGCTGAGGAAGGACATCTATTTATCAAATAAGCAGATGTAATCACAGCCTCTCCCCAAAGAGTTGGTTTAACTCCAGCACTAATCATCATGCATCTAGCTTTCTCTAAAAGGGTCCTGTTCATTCTCTCAGCAGTTCCATTCTGCTGAGGAGTACTGACAGATGCTTGTCGTCAGAGCAAGTGTACAAATAAATTTATAATAGTCCGCTACTCGCAACTATACTACTGGGTAGTACTTGGTAAGTAGGGGTCGAACCCAAGGGAATCAGTGGGATAGTCGTTCTTTGAGGGGGTTTATCCAGCGAGAGAGCGTGTTTTAGGTTGGTTGGTTGGTTTTAAAGCTACCAGCTAAGTGATTGATTGATTGATTGGTTGGTTTTAATACTAGGAAAGTAAATAACAATTTTTATAATTAAAGGAAAGTATTCGGTTTCAGGGGCCTTGTATTATATCCTGTTTATCATTGACCTTTAGTGACTCTACTAAGTATTCAAACGGTGTATCAAGGCCATTCCAAGCACTCGATTTGCGTACACTGTCTAGCCTATTCCAAGGACGTAGAGCACTTATTCTATTTAGACTAATACTCCATTCCCGGTTATATTAGCCTATGTGCATCCATTTGATCAATCATTCCCGATCAACCAAATGGTGTTTAAGATGAGTCAAACTTCTCAGATAAGCTTTGCCATTCCAAGCATCCACTTATCCGTACAAGTTTACGAACCCCGCTGTAGAGTTTTGCCATTCCAAGCATCCACTCTACCTTGGACGTTCTAACCGAATATATGGCACATAGAATAAGTTTTGAATACTAAGGAGAGACGCTAAGTTAATAGTCTAAAACATTTTATAATACAAGTCCACCCCCTCTACCGAATGAGGTGTTTAGCTACTATTCATCGCGCTAAACATTATAACTAAGGAAATAAAAAACAGTTGAATAAATACTAAGAATTACTTACAACCGTTGAAGCGCCAAGGGAGCTATCCTTTATTTCCAAATCCAAACAAATATTACAACTTACAAAACTTTAGAGAGATAAGTGAATTTTGATTTTGAGGTGTGTTTAAATGAGGAGGAGCTCCTCCTTATATAGCCATGGGAGGAGGAGGATGGAGGGTGGAGATGGTTGCATGTGGAGGCCATCCATGGAGGAGGAGAATGGAGGGTGGAGGAGCCACCACATGTCTTTTGATCCAAGGGAGGAGGAAGGAGGAGCAAGGAGGAGGAGACATGTGGAGGAGCCAAAAGCCGCCGGTCAAGGGAGGAGGAGCCGCCGGTTGCCGGTGATGGAAGGGGAGGAGCTCCTCCCTTGGTCACCTCTTCAACAAGTGGCCGGTCACTTTGGTCCAATGTGTGAGTTTTGTACAATTTTGTGCAGTCTTTTCACAAAACTGTCAATATGTTTTTTCCCGGGCTGTCTTGATTCCTCTCCTGATTCTTCTGATTAATTTGTTATGAGTGTTTCAACGTCAGGATCCTTGATATTTCTTCAGTCGGCATATGATCTTGACCTTGGATTGACTCGTAACATCTTTTCTGCTTTAAAAGCTCCTCTTTAGCATGTATTCTCTTTAAGCTCTGAAATACCCTGTAAAACTATATCTGAACTAACAAGCAAAAGTTAAATAGACAAAATGTCTAATTAAGGGGGTTATACTATGTTTATGATTCGTATAATTTTGGTCCATCAAGTACCAGGCACAGTCAAGTGTCTTTTTATCCCATTTTCAGTGCAAAAATCATTAAAAGCCTTGTTACAAAATTACAACCCATTATCTGTTCTTAAGCATTTAACTTTAAGTTCAGTTTGACTCTCAACCATGATCTTCCAATTCTTAAACTTTTCAAAAGCCTCATCCTTGGTTTTTAAAAGAAAGACCCAAACTTTTCTAGAGTATTGATCTATAATTGAAAGGAAATATGATCTTCCTCCAATTGTAGAGACCTGGGCAGGTCCCCACAAATCAGAGTGAACATACTCCAAAGGTTTTTTGACAACAAAAGAAGATTTGTCAAAAGGATGAGCAGATTTTTTACCAAAAACACAAGTTTCACAGAATTTCAGATCAATAGGTTTACAATCAATCAAACCAGTTTTTGACAGATAATGCAGTCCTTTATTCCCTATGTGTCCAAGCCTTGAATGCCACATTTTAGTGTCTAATAGAGTTTTACTTTCATCAGAAAGATTAATTTCAGAAGAAGAAATCAGATGATATAAACCTCCTTTTTCTATGCTTCTCATTACAACTCTATTATCCCTTATTACTTCCCTAACTCCCTTAAAGGTTGTTATCTTGTATCCAAGTTTATCCAAGGCAGATTCTGACAGTAAACTCCTCCTAAGATGGGGAACCCATCTCACATTTTGGAGAGTTCTCACAACACCATCAAACATCCTTAAGGGAACTGTACCAATTCCCTTAATTCTTAATGATGTGTGATCACCTAGCATGACCTCTCCACCTTCACAAAGCTTCATGGAACTGAAGAGATGTTTGTGTGGAGTGGCATGCATGGTGCAGCCAGAATCAAGGATCCATGAATCATTTTCATGCCCACTGGACATGAGAAATAATTCATTCTCATATTGGGGGTCATTTTCACAAATGTTGGACTGTCCAGATTGTTGGTTATCTTTTCCTTTACCCTTTGTATCTTCAATTCTTTTATAACAAGAGCTAGCATAATGGTCCAACTTGCCACAATAATTACACTTGACAGTGGTATTTTTCTGAAAGTTGTTGTTATTTTGAGAGGATTGTGAAGACTTATCAAAGGATTTCTTTTCATGTGAATCATTGTTATTCTGAGATCCATTGTGGTTCTTTTTCTTTGGTTTAAATTTATTCTTTCCCTTAAACATCATTACCTCAGATTTTGCTTCAGTTTTAACACCATTTTTAGTCTTAAAGACTTTTAGGCTGTCATTCTTAGAAGTAATAGCATCAATGATCTTGGTGACTGTTACTTCATCATTCCCATACTGAATAACATCCCTAAGGGTGTCAAACTGTGGTGGGATTGAATTTAGGAGAATGACACAAAGGTGTTCTTCCTTAACTTCATCTTTACACTTTTTCAAATCCTGAGTTATTTTTAAGAAAATGTCTAGATTTTCCTGCAGACTCATATTCACATTCATCTTGAAAGTGAACAATTTTGTTTGCAAAGAAATTCTACTGGAGAGAGTTTTAGCCAAATACATTTTATCTAATTCATCCCACAATGTTTTAGGTTCAGTGTATTGCATTACCTTCCTAGCAACATCATCTGTTAATCTCATCATGATTTCAGAATAAGCAAGTTCTTTCATGTCAGATTTCTGCTGATCAGAGGTAGGAGCAATCCATTCCTCTGTCACAGCTCTATAGCATTTTTCCTTAACTAATATAGCCTTCATCCTCATCTTCCACATAGTGAAATCAGAGGTCCCATCGTAGGGCTTGATTTTCATGGCATCAGCCATCCGAAAAGAAAATCAAGTCCAAAGGAAATTAACAAAGAAAAGGTAGGCAAGCACAAGAGATGATCAAGATGACTCAAGATCAATCAACAAGGCTCTAGATACCACTTTGTAGAGATCGATTATATGAATGTACTTAGTCGAACCTTATTCTTTATTAATATTCGGGACCAAATGTTAGGTTTACAAACAAGAGATTGACTCAATCTCAAAACCAAAACAATTAACAACATGTAAATCCAGTCCAAACAACACTGTTATCCAAGTAACAAGTTTTAGAACTTTCTTGGAGTTCGAAGCTTGAATCCTCGCTCAGAAAACGCCCCAATCCGTCAGGACTCGTTCACGAAGGTTGCCCGGAGCTTTCGTCCCTCAGCACTTGGAGACGAGCAGCAATACGGTCATACCACGATCGACAGATGCTGGAGAGCAATGCGCAAGCTTCAATTTCGTTTAGAGAATGCGTATTCAAAGAATCGCCAAAGAGAAAATTGAATTCGAACTATGCCCTAAACCCCCAAATCGAAGTTTCTTATATGCTGAGCTGAAGACGCGTCAAAACGACGCCGCTTGATGGAGTAACAGAAATAACGAACTCTCGCGCGTCCTCAGAACGACAGCGTTCAATTAAAGCGAAGATTCCCGCTTCAGCCAAAACGACGTAGCATTGCGGGAGAGGCAACCGATCGGATACACGCTCGGAGGTACGAGCGGAGGCACGAGGCACGCTCGGAGGTACGCTCGGAGGTACGAGCTCGGAGGCACGCTCGGACACACGGGCTCAAGAGCAAAAACAGAATTTTTTCCTGCAAGCTCAAATATGCATTTTGGACTGGACTAACAACATGATAAGGTCCCAATATCAACTCATATACACAACATTCACAACTGGGATTATAAACTTAACAAGGACTATCATCTTCTAGGTTTGGAGAATGATCTATATGTTCATGTTGTGTCAAGTCCTTACACTACAGTTCACGAGAGTTTCAGTTCAAAAATGCAGTATGGTCAAATTCATTGCCAAATTGGATATCTGTCGACAATGAATTTTACTTGAATTTTGTTCCATTTATTGATGGTTCCAAAGTTTTATTCTTATCAGAATAAAATGGTTGCTTGGATGAATCAGTGAACCAAACTTGAAATCGTAGCCTAGCTAGGCCTAAATCGTAGCCTAGCTAGGCCTAAATCGTAGCCTCCAACTATAGTTAGTACCATTGAATGATACATGTAGAGTCATTTTGCTAAAGAGAAAAAAAAAACAAAAATTGGAGCAAAAAGATGAACATGAATTTGTAATTTCTCTCTCTTTCTTGGTAGCAAAATGACTCTATATGTATCAATCAATATAATGGTATATGTATCATTTAATTGTGGTGTCTATGTTGATAACGTGTAACATGACAAGTAATAAAAATCAATCACTTAAGACTATCATTCAATGGTGTTGTTTATGGTAATAACGTGTAGCATTACAAGTAATAAGAATCAACACTCAAAACTATTAGTTTTCGATTTCTAATAGTGCTAAAAACTAAAACTAAAGCTGAATGGGCTATGCGACATAATAGGAAAAACCTGCTTAAAACATATATTTTTAAAAAATTCATTAAATTAATGCACTTTCTAATATAGTAATAGGCACTTAGTTAAATATTAATGTTCCAACCATTGTTCCTATTAATATATTTTTTATGTAACTGAACATTAAAACGATAAGTGACATGTTGGCACAACCATTTTTACATTTTAAAAGTACCTTCTTTCTGATTTTATTCCATCAACCAAACACATACACACTTGCATATACACTTTCCACGAGTGGATAAAATTGTTCAATGATTATATAGTGATTAGATGTGTATAGGGCTTTGATTGATCGAACATGCAAAAGAGCCCCTATATTGTCACCAATTTCATCTCAAATTGATTGCAATCATGCACATGACCTTCCATTTTATCTTCCCCTAATTTACTTCATGATTCAATTTTTGCTACCATGATTTAAGACACTACCATGTGGCAGAGCCTCTTCCAAGTTATCTACAAATTGATAAAGCACTTCTATTGAATGGAAATCGACCAAGTGTAATTTACTTATTTAATTTGTGCTTTTTATTTAATCTGAGACCATTTATTTATATGATGGAAAATAAAAATGCATGCATCTATGAATTTCACGGCCTCATTTTAATTCAACTTGACTAATGTCCCACCAGGTGGTGACAGATCATGTAACAAGCCAAATATTATTTGTACATATCCAGAAAACTACACTTACCTAGTGATCAATGATCATAATACATACTTTTAGTATAACTAATTTAATTGTGTCCCCATGTACATATTGTTAACCTCCGTGTAATTGAAAATAATTTAAATAGTATCATTGGAGAATTAAGATATAATTAATTTGGTGCAATGGAAAACAAAAAAAGAAGACAAAAATTGTAAGTTGGAGGATGCTGATTGGCTATGTTTTACTTGCGTGGCTCCGATTTCTTTAATTTATAATCCAATTAATCAAATGATTTTTTTTTACATTGATTGAGATTCGAGGTAAAATAAAATAGTTCACTAATTAATCACTACAACAATAGATAAAATAATTACAAGGGTTAATGAAACTTGAATGTGGCTGGCTTCATGTGCTAGTTGTCGACATAAATCATTAATTAATTAATATTTAAAGTATATAACTTGCCCATCAAAGCTAGGTGGCTGATGGACGTAAAAATCTATACCATCAAATATTCTCCACCTATGAAACTTATTTTCAATTTGGGACACCTTCTCTATCAATATTCAATACTGTCCCACTCTGAAAATTATCCATAGCCAATACCAGAATACAATCGCGAAAAATTAAGGTTAGGATTCGTGTTTTTAATTATTTTTTACCACACATTGTATTTTAATTATGGTCGACGTGTCTGATTTACTTAACGTGACCAAATGTATATCTTGTGGGTGCATCCAAGTTATCTATTTAAAAACCAATAAAAAAAGTTATCTATTTTAAAAATAAAAATAAAAGAAAATGACAAGATAACTCCGGACTCAATCGTTGAAATCTATTCTATCTAGGGATGCACATCCGGCTCGATCCGGACTGAATCAGACCAAAATATTACTATCCGGGTCAGATCGATGGATTGGAAGTTTTTAAAAAAGTGAACCGAGTATCGAACTCAAATTTATACGGTCCAGTTGGACCGGTGGACCGTGGATCAGATCGGGCTGTAAATTTACCTTATAATCTCTAATATTACGGTTCAGACCGTAAATTCGAACAAGACTGGAATTATATGGTCCACGTCAGAACGGTGGGCCGGAAATTTATGAAAGTGTGGACCGTGGAACATATTGGACCCGAATTTTTACAGTCCGATCCAATTTTGTGCATCCCTTATTCTACCTCTCTAATCCTAGTCATTAAAGGAAACTCATTCTGGCCAAATCTGAATTCGAACTCGTAACTTTGGTGTTGAACACTACTCTTACCACTATGTTGCGCCCCTAATGACTGGTGCATCAAAGTTATCAACTCTAACCTAATTACCTGATTTTTGTTTTCATTTTGCTCAAGTAAATTGGTTCAGTTTGTACTCAAATTCTAAAAATATATTGACAAATTCATTTTTTATTTGATTGTTGTGGTGTAATCCAAGTATAGTGAGCGATCATTGACTATATTGAAAATTATAGCATATATAATAACCAAGTTACTCAGTTCGAGTAAATTGAAAAGTTTTTCAATTTTATCTCCAGGCGAATCTCGATGACATCTCAATATATTAAGCATGTGAGTGATTAGTCTGCAGATAAATTGATTTTCCAACAGGCCCTTTTGTTGGCCCGTTTCATTCCGGCTAGGTTTTTGGCCCAACATTATCTTTAACTCAAATATGCTCAGTAAGTTATTAGGCCGGGCTCAACTGGAGACCCTGAGTCCAGAGAGATGACCTTGCAACCCGGTGATGATTATGGGCCTAAGTGGAACCGACATAAGTTTTGGTATTATTCATTGCTGACGTAACCTCATATATCATTGACTATATTGCAGCGACCAGGAGTTGATGAGATTGATGCAATAATCATGTTATCCCTCCGACAACCTAGGTGAATTTGTGCTACTTGTCGGCCCGCAGCAGCAGCAACACAATGCTTGCTGTAGGGCTGTCAGTCGAGTGAGTATTAGTTTGTTCAACGTTCATTCGTTTAAAATTGACGAGTTTGAGTTCAAGTCGAGTATTATCGAGTTTTGAAAACATGTGTTCGAGATTGGCTCATTTAATTTTCACAAGTTTCGAGCGAAGCTCGAGCTTTATACGAGTAATAAAAATAATTTAAATTAATGTGACTATTTACTATTAACGAGCTTTAGTCGAGCTTTTCACGAGCTTTATTCGAGTTTGTCATGAGTTGAAATGAGAGCTTTCATTGAGAAGTGTGCATAATTACTTCAATGGAGCTCATTAACGAGTTTTCAAACAATATAATAGATTTTTAATTAAGTATATAAACAAATTTTAATCGAGTATGTTAACGAGCACATAAACGAGCTGTTCGCGACATAAACGAGTCGAGCACCCTCTTGACTCATTTATTTAACGAAAAAACAAAAACCCTAGCTGTACTGCATTCTTTCAGCTTATCGGATCACATGGCACGTGCGAAAAACTCCAACACAAAGTGTCAGTATAACAGAGGCTTGTTAACATGTGAATTTAATTTAGACCTAGAGAGAGTTGCTAGATGTTTATATGGTTACGTCTCCTTGCATGAGAGTTTATCTATTCTAGATCGGAACAGTTCAAGCAAGCACACAAAACCAGGCCGAGACACGCGTATTATGATCACTATTGTCGAGAAGCGTATGTGTTTGCATGCAAGCTCGGAGCAGTGTTTGCACGTAAAACTACAAGATAGGCTGTGTTAGATAATGTTGCAGAGATGATGGGATATCGGGTGATGAGGGCGTGAGGTGCAGGAGCAGCTCAGCCCAATAAACTGCGTGAGAATGAACATCTTCACGTGGCTAAAGAGATCAGTAAATTGTTGCGAAATCTAGCAGCTAGTTGATACGTTGTACTCTCTGCAAAGTCCCAAAAATTTGATCCTAAATATCAGTGCTTGATCCACATGAATCAGAAACGGGTGCATCAGAAAACACACAGCTGATACAGAATCCTAGCTACCTTGTTGCTGCTCATGGTTTGTGCGGATGAGTGACAAGCGTATTTTTAATCATTTATAGTCGTCAAAGTATGAGTTTTAAGGGTCTAATTGCAGTCAAACAAAATTTATAAACCTTGGTAAGCCAAAGGTCGAGTTAAGGAACAGGTGTGTGAGTATCAGAGAAAGAATTACAGGACCATACTTCACCCGTGCCAACTCCACTAATCATGCAATCAGGTCACGTAAATTATTCATGCTATCGAATAAACCAAAATAACACTAAACAAGCCGCCCATCCACGGATCATTGTTTAGGTCAATCTCAATCGTTGAACGCCGTCCATCCACGGATTATCAACGATCTTGATTTATTAGACTTAAGGTTTTCATACAATTTCATACAATCCGATTAATACCTAGGACCCATCCATCTTTCGGTAATTAACCTAAATACGTTCTAGCGTGTAAACATCCCATTCAATGTAAAACTTGCAAGAACGATAAATTAAGCACAATGAAATTGAATATTCGTATCGCATAAATAAGAACGTTAATTGATCACATGAGAGTTGGGTACTGATGGACCATAATTGTATGAATCATAAACACAGTTAAACCCACCAAATTAGACTCTTTGTCTATTTAACTTTTGCTTGTTAGTTCCGATATTTATCTACAGGGTATTTTGAAGTCTAGAGAGAATACAGGCTAAGGAGGAGTTTTTAAGCTGAAAATGAATTACGAGTCATTCCAAGTCACGACCAGACTCCGACTATACAAATCTCATGAACCTGACATGGAATCACTCAAAACAAGTCCAACCGAAGAGCAACCAGAGTCAGTCCGGAGCTGAAAGGACCCGATGGCTTTTGGAAAAAGTCACAAAATCACACAAACTCTCTTCTCTCCTCCACCTAGCCGGCGGCTCTTCCTCCTTGGTGACTCACCACCGGCGGCTTTGGGGAGAAAAGCCACATGGGCCGGCGGCTTTGAGAGCTTATCCTCCCATTTTGTGCCATGTGTTGTGATCTAGATCCTTCCCTTGGCTATAAATAGAGCTCATCCCTTCCCTTTGTAAATCATCCCACAATCCTCATTTCAAAACATCATCCATCACAAAGCTCTAGCTTCTCTCTAGATTTTGGGCACTACTCTTGTAAACACTTGTTTTAAATCTATAATACTCCTGTTGGTTCTTGAGTATTCTAGTAGTTCTTGAGTTTACTCATGTTGGTTCTTGAGTATTCTCCTTTTACTTTACTGTCTTTCGAAAACCTTCAAGTATTTAGCTATGATGTCCTGTTCCATGGATATTCGTAGCTAAACCCTTCATTTGGTTGAAGGGGTGTACTTGTGTCATAAAATGTTTTAGGCCCTACTCTTAATGCCTCTATGTGTTCAAAACTTGTTCTATGTGCCACATATTAGGTTAGAACTTCCAAGGTTGAGTGGATGCTTGGAATGGCAAAACTCTTCCGTGGGGTTCGTAAACATACTCGGATAAGTGGATGCTTGGAATGGCAAAACTTATCTGAGGAGTTTGACCTCTTTAAAACACCATTTGGTTGATCGGGAATGATTGATCAAATGGATGCACATAAGGCTAATATACCTTGGAATGGGGTATTAGTCTAAATAAAACAAGTGCTCTATGTCTTGGAATGGACTAGACAGTGTGGCAAATCAGTGCTTGGAATGGCCTTGATACACTTTTGAATACATAGTATGATCATTAGAGGTCAATGATAAACAGACTATGATACAAGGCCCCTAAAACCGAATACTTTCCTTAACTTAAAACATCACCTGCACTTTACATTCAATCTAAATATCAACTGCTTACTTTTCGTAAGACTTGCCCTTCAAGCAACCCACTCTCTGTAAGTCTTCTTTTTCAAGCAATTACTTTCAGTACTTTACTTTCTGCACTAAAATCACGACCAACCCACTTACTTTTCTGTACTAAAACTAAAACCAACAACCAACCACTCACTTTTCATCGCTAAAACCTCAATCCACCTAAAATCACGCTCCCTTTCAGTACATTCCTCAAAGAACAACTATCCCCCTAATTCCCTTGGGTTCGACCCCTACTTACCACTTGCTACCCAGTAGTGAAGTCGCGAGTAGCAGACTTATAAATATATTCTTGACTTTTGCACACGACGACTGTGCATCCGTCAGGTACATAGCACGGGATCCGTAGGATCCCAGAATAAAGAGGACTACTCACTATTCATGGTAAGTTAACCACAAATAGTGTAATGCTAGAAATTAAGGACGAGTTAACCTTAGACGATGTAGCTCGATGATCCTCAATCTCTCGCAATATTTGTCTTCTCTCCCAAGTTAGGGTTCTTTAATCTCAAATTAAGCACACCCGATTCAGTCTGGTCGAATTTCCTTTTATAGTTCGCCCAAAAACGATTTTTTGGAAATATCTTGATAATTCTGCTTCCGAAGGTGTCGTGACTAGCGTGATCTTTGGTGGATGTCAAGGCAGTCGCAGCAGGGCTGAAATGCACTGAGCTGTATGGGCGCCGTGACTACCGTGACGCTTGGACATGTTACGGCAGTCACGACCCTATCTCGAATTGCCGATTTC
The DNA here is from genome assembly GCA_033675215.1 of Rhodiola kirilowii. Taxonomy (NCBI): domain Eukaryota; kingdom Viridiplantae; phylum Streptophyta; class Magnoliopsida; order Saxifragales; family Crassulaceae; genus Rhodiola; species Rhodiola kirilowii. Next base: position 9,436,574 of record CM066201.1, read on the forward strand.
CTTCTGTGCGAAAGTCCTACCGTGACTACCGTGACACTAATGTGATGTCACGGCGGGTCACGGCCCATTGCTGGTGCGGAGGTCTTTTTCAGCCTTTTTCGTTAATCTTTTTCGTTCTTTCGACACTCCGAGTCTAAGGGGCGATGATATGTCTTTTTAACCTGAAACACTGGAGAAAAACATCAAATAAAGACGATTTGCCGGGAGAACGAGTGTTATCCTTCATCGAATGTAGTGGGTAATTAGTCAAAATATTGACTGATCAAAACACTCCACACTTAGGATTTGTTCATCCCGAACAAATGTCGAACGAATGGTAGAATAAATATGTAAGCTCAACAACCATACGTTCCTAAGCTACCCACTCAAGTGTCATGTGATCAAACCTAACTAAAATTAAAACAAAAAGATAACTCACTGTCGTAGAGGACACGAATGCATTTATCGTATGCATCAAGCCTTTAAACCCCTAGGCCGCCCTAGTAAGACAAGTATAGTCTCGTGAAGGTTTTCAGGAATGGGACTACCTACAAATCCCCTGTACAAAAAACTAACGTGTATGCATGAAATGATGCTCAACGAGTCACAGTAAAGTCATGTCATACCTCGGATTCATTGTGTTACCGCGACTTCAAGTCAAACATCTTCATCAAAGTTGTCAGACAATCATAGATTAAATGAGTTGTGCATTCAAACGGTCAGTACACACGGCTAGCAATCGACTTATCACATGTTTTAAATAGTTCTACATCAATGTAATAAGAACACGAATAGTTACACAAAACATGCTCGCCATTCACCTATGCTATCTAGGGATAGTCCATGGGCTCTTGGCGCAAAGCTCATTCTCGAGTGCCAAGGACTGGGCAATGACCCGTAAGAGAAGAGGAGCCTGGCTTAAGGATTTTTCTGAAAAAGAGTACAAAAATTTGCATTAAAATTTTAATGCAAGCACGAGGATCGTCCCTTAGACTCTAGTACATGAATTCTCAAGACAAGTCATGATTGCATGCAATGAAAAGGTGGAATTACACTACATCAAGCAAAAGGGGGCAGACAATATTTTTTTTCGTACACAAGGGGTGACTTTTCTCACTTTACCCTTGGTATTTTTCTGATTTGTTTGTACACAAGAGGTGACTTTTCTCACTTTGCCCTTGGTATTTTCTTTCTCTAAAAATCTACTGCGCTCGGGGAATGATTTTTCACCCTGTTTTGAAAATTCAGAACTTCGTTCTTGATTGAAACTATATTGCTCTCCTTTTTTGGTTTTTTTTTCTAACTACACACTTAAAACTTGACATAGTGTATGTATGAAGGCGGGTGCATGCAAATCACAACAAGTACAGAGAAACGCATACTAATACTAAGGTCACCTAGAAAAAGAGATGTATATTTAAGTTTTTGACATTTTTGAACCGGTGCCTACTAATATCAAGTCTCAAACATGCTTCCAGAAATACGTAAAACACGTGATAGGCAAAGGCTAGCAATGATACAGACTCAAGAGAATACACGCACGATTAAAACTATTTCAAGTCTTAGACTTCGATTCCAAAAGAGTGACAATCAGTCTAGGAGTATCGTAGAAAATGAGGATTTCAATCGCAATACATAGACTGTTGAGCATATGCAAGAGTGAATGTGATATGCAATGCGTGTGACTATGCGCTACCCACTCCACACTTAAAAAGGAGCTTAATCCCTAAGCGAAGAAATAAAAGATAAGAAAAGGTGCATAGGAACTTCCCTCGTGTGTGATAGCTCGATATCCAAGAGATCAAACGATGACCGGTGAGTGAAACACGACTTGTGAGCTGGTAGATATACAAATGAACACAAAAAGCGTCACAAGTGATAGGTTAGCATCGATAATCGCAAAGAAACTTGAATAAGTGATGCCAAAAAATAAGATGGTAAACGATGTGAGCAGAGATGAAGAACATAGACAAAGTGACTCAAGCATCGAATAACATGTAAATAGTAAATAGCATCCAAAGGTCAGCGTACAATGAGAAATATCATGAAAGTGCAATAGCTGACAAAAACAACAAAAATCAGGAGGAGAATGATAGCATGAAGAGCTAAATAGCATCATCGTCCTCGGCGTCGTCTGCTAGACCAAATAATTCCCCCTGTATCATTGGAGTCTCTAGGATCGACGGGGTGAGAAGGACCAGCCCCAGTGTCATTACGAGGTGGAGGTGCAGAGGCTGAGGGACTGAGGTTTACGACTATAGTAAATTCCACTTCGAAAGGATCCAGGGCAGAGGGCATGGCGGGAGGAGGATAGTCAGAGTGCCCCTACCCCCGAAGTAATGTCAGCAAGGCATCCTGTGTCCACTGCTGAGCCCTGCTGGTATGGTCATGAAAAGCTGTAAAGTCGGCAGTGTGCTGGGCATGGGTTCGGGCAAGGTGGCTCTGTGCTCCCATAACCACACCATGAGTGGTCAATAGCCGGAGCTGGTACTCCAAAATCTGACTCTGGTTCACTAAAATCTGGCGATGCTGCGCGAAGAGCTGATTCTGGGCATCGTCCAAGCACGGTCTCGGGAGCTGGGCATCGGTAGGAGGCTGCGGTGGAGGGACTGGTGCGGCTGGTAGAGGTACCTGGACCTCGTCCATGACATCATCCTCGGGTGGAGGCAAGTCCTCCTGAACCTGCCCGAGCGTCCTGTGTTTTCGCTCGACTCGGTTGCGCTTCTTCCCGCTGGGGAGCTCGTCTCTATGCTGCCACTCGCGGTCCTGGTTAATCATTTTAATGTCAACCATCTTCACAGCATTCAGTTCTGATTTCTTTGGTGTAGTGAGCCTACTGAACTCCCATCCTTGCAACTTTGCGAGAATGGTGACAAAAAGACTGCCGCCTAAAGCAAAGTTCTTGTCAATGACCAAGCCCCAAAATACCATCTGGTTGGTCAGAATCTGGAAGAAATCAACTGGTCGGTGCCAATGCATTGATATCATAACATCTAACTCGGGTTTACCAATAGTCGTGGCGCCCTCGCCCCGTGGAAATATACTCATGGCGACAAGACGGTGGGCAATCTTCCATAAACGATCCTTGATACAGGAAGAAGGCCAACTGGACACAAAATAGCAATCGAAACCTGATATGGCTTTCCAGAACACATATCGATCCGTATCAGAATACTGCCTACAAAATCCTTCCAAAGGAAATCTGAATAATTCACACACCTCGGCCTTGGTCATGGTGTAATTCCGACCTCCCAATTGGAACACCCAATGAGTAGGTTGGTCAGATTCACCCAAATAAGAAAATGTAGCCAAGAATTCATGCAAAACCAGATAATAAGTCTGAGCCGGTCTAGAAAACAGTATATCAAGGCCAGAAGCCACAAATAATTCACGACAACTGTCCAATAATCCAAACGAGCGCAATGTCTCATGGTCAGGGACTATAGTGGGTTTTACCTTCTTGGCAGGGATGATGGTGTCATACCGGTGGGCGTGGTTGTCTTGACCGAATAAAGGGTGCCCGCTCAGGTAGGGCCTCCGGCGAGGGGGTTGGTCAGCTGGTGGTGTTGAGGTGCTCCGAGCATTGCGGGGTGCGGTTGCTATGTTTCGGGTTCGCTGTCGAGCCATGCCGAATTGTAGGTCGGGGAGTTCAAAATTGGGATTTGGGACTTTTAGGGTTAGGTGGATGGGGAGAGGCGGCCGAGCTGTGCAGTGCGAACGGCTGGATATTGAGCGAACGGTGAGTGGTGGGAGGTCGAACGGTAGGGAGTACAGGTGCGGCAAGCCTGGGTGGAGTATGGGTGCGGCGGACAAAAATTAGAGATTTGAAGTTGAGAAGTCCGAATGACCTAATTTTGTATCTTTATATTCGAACCAGCCGTGACTACCGTGACGTTCCAGAGGGTCACGGCAGTCACGGCACCCTGAAAACTCTCGGTCAAATAAACTTGTCGTGACTACCATGACGTTCCACAAGGTCACGGCAGTCACGACACCCTAAAAATTCTCGGTCAAATAAACCTGTCGTGACTACCGTGACGTTCCAGAGGGTCACGGCAGTCACGACATAGCTAAAGGTTTCGGCTGTTTTAACACGCCGTGACTACCGTGACATTTCCATTGTGTCACGGCGGCCACGACACCTGTATTCCCCAGCTTGATTTTCTTGTCTCAAAACCGTTCTGGATGAAAATAGCGCACTCCACAGTGAAATTCCTGCAATGAACACACGCAAAGCACAAAAAAAAACAAAATGAAACTAACTAATACTTACAACGCGGGTTACTCCCCAAAGAGGCCTAGTTTAACGTCTTGGCGAGACATAGCTAGGGAGGCAGGATTAGAAGCATTCTCGGGAAGTCCCTTGTTGAGATCCCTTCCCGAGAAGTAGATTATCGTCAATGCCTTCAGGAGGTGCAAGGTGCTTTAAGACGTGGTAGTGCTTGAGGCGTTGCCCGTTCACTACCATAGATTTTCCTCCTTCAATGCTCAGCTCTACGTCCCCATCTGGATATGCGCGTTACACTGTGTATGGGCCACTCCACTTGGTACGCAGTTTTCCAGAAAATAATCTAAGGCAAGAGTTGTAGAGAAGAACTCGCTCGCCTTCATTGAATTCTCTGTGTACTATTCATTTGTCGTGCCATTTCTTTGTCCTCTCCTTATAGATGCGAGCGTTCTCATAAGAGTCTAATCTGATTTCGTCAATGATGGATGCACAGTCGTTATGTGCAAACGTCAAGAATAAATTTATAATAGTCCGCTACTCGCAATTATACTACTGGGTAGTACTTGGTAAGTAGGGGTCGAACCCAAGGGAATCAGGGGAATAGATGTTCTTTGAGGGGGTTGTCCAGCGAGAGAGCGTGTTTTAGGTCGGTTGGTTGGTTTTAAAGCTACCAGCTAAGTGATTGATTGATTGATTGGTTGGTTGGTTGGTTTTAATACTGGAAAGTAAATTACAGTTTATAATTAAAGAGAAATGTTCGGTTTCAGGGGCCTTGTATTATATCCTGTTTATCATTGACCTTTAGTGAATTATCTAAGTATTCAAAGATGAATCGAGGCCCTTTCGTAGCGCAAGACTTGCAACATCGTTTAAAGCAACACTTGTTCTAAGCAAAACTAATTCCTCCTTTCGAAGTATCTTAGCTGTAAGTGCATCCACTTGATCTTCCAGTTACGTTATTGACCAAGTGGTGTTTTAGATAAGTCGAACTCCTCGATAAGTTTTGCTTGTGACAGCTTCCACTTACCGAGTATGATCACGAATTTCCACGGAAGAGCTTTGCTTGTGACAGCTTCCACTCAACCTTGGAAACTCTGACTTGATATATGGCACATAGAACAAGTTTTGAATACTAAGACTGGACACTAAGTTAATAGTCTTAAAACATTTTATAATACAAGTGCGCCCCTTCTACCGAACTACTAGTTTAGCTACTATTCATCGCGCTAAACATTATAACTAAGGAAATAAAACAGTTGAATAAATACTAAGAATTACTTACAACCGTTGAAGCGCCAAGGGAGCTATCCTTTATTTCCAAAGCCAAACTTTACAAATACATAACTTAGAGAGAGAAGTGTTTTTTTACAAGTGAGGGATGATTGAAATGAGGGGAGGAGCTCCTCCTTATATAGCCATGGGAGGAGGAGGAGATGGAGGCAAGTGTTGCATGGTGATTGGAGGAAAAAATGGATGGAGGAGATGGCCACACATGGAGGAAGAAGAGGAGGAGGAAGGAGGAGGAGACATGTGGAGGAGGAGCAAAAGCCGCCAGTCAAGGGAGGAGGAGCCGCCGGTTGCCGGTGGTGGAAGGGGAGGAGCTCCTCCCTTGGTCACCTCTTGCCCAAGTGGCTGGTCACCTTGCCCAATGTGTGATTTTATACAGTTTTGTGCAGTCTTTTCACAAAACTGTCAATGTGTTTCTTCCCCGGGCTGTCTTGATTCCTCTCCTGATTCTTCTGATTAATTTATTACGAGTGCTTCAACGTCAGGATCCTTGATATTTCTTCAGTCGGCATATGATCTTGACCTTGGATTGACTCGTAACATCTTTTCTGCTTAAAAAGCTCCTCTTTAGAGTGTATTCTCTCTAAGCTCTAAATTACCCTGTAAAAATATATCTGAACTAACAAGCAAAAGTTAAATAGACAAAATGTCTAAATAAGGGGGTTATACTGTGTTTCTGATTCGTATAATTTTGGTCCATCAGATTACCCCACACTTTTAGTTGTTCGTCCCGAACAATGCTATTCAAGGGCTGTACTCTAAGTTGGCTTTGAAATATGAAAATTAGACTGTGGTACTCGATCTATCCTAATTCACGCATTGCTTACTTATTACCAAATTAAACTGCGTAAATAAATAGAAGAAACTTAATACTTGTACCTCCGTGCTGAGATGCAAATTATATTGGATGTCTCGGGAGATAGCCCTTTTTAGGCTCCTGGACTGCAATCTTAGGATCGTCTCGCACTATATGGTTTTCTGGTAGCTTTCTCTAGCACGTGATTCGGTTCGGGTTTCAATGGTTTGAGTACTTTGATTTTCTTTTGGCGAGGGACTGCTTTTGTAGTGAATCGGCATTTGGCCTTTGTTTTGACTTTTTGAGTTCTTCACTTTTTGTTCGGTTAAAACCTTCACAATTTTGGGCCTTTGGCCTCTTGATTTGCTTCATTGAGCTTTTCGCCTTTTTGTGACTGCTAGTCCATTTTCTCAAGCCTTTTTGGGAGGTCCAATCATCGCCCGCAAGCCTATGGAAATACCTCCCCGCTCCTCTCTTTTTTTGCCGTTTTCACGCGGGTCAAGGTGAGGGTCGCTCATCTATTTTCTCGGCTACTTTGACTGTCGTTTTCGCGCGGGTCAAGATGAGGGTCGCTCATCTATTTTCTCGGCTACTTTGACCGGAGATAGGACGGTCTGATTCCCGTCCTCGCCTTTTGCATTGCATGGCGGAGATGACTTCAATTTTCACTAAAACCCGAAGTGCAGCCTCCACTGACTTCGAAAACCATATAGTTTGATCTGATCCTTCGATTGCTTGCCAAGCCTCTCTAGGGCAGTTTATGTCAACTCCACATCCCTAGTTATCTCAGCACAAAGGACAAATGGAAAGTTACATTCTAAGTTTTTAAACAGTTGAATTTTCACAAGGTTAATGCATGAATTACGATTTATCTTTTTCACATTCTTAAGTTCATATTTTCAAAAAGATACTATTACTAAAAAAAAGGAAAAAGAAAAAATAGCAAGCATGTTATTTATGTACAAAGGTGGTTCTCACCCCCCACTTTTGAACGAAGGCGTGCCTTAGTTCAAAAGTCATGCAAGCTTAAAACTAAATACTGAATTTAAATGACAGAAATTAAAGTGCGGAAAAGTAAGATAGTGTCGGGTTACCTCCCGACCAGTGCACTTGTTTAACGTCGTTGGCTCGACAGTACCTCGTTGTGGATTACTGGTTTGGGTCCCATGGGTGGCTGAGGTCAAACTTCGCCACCGTTCCAGTGTTGCTTCTTCCTGACTTCTTGCTGGATGTTGTGTTCGGGTCAGGACTCCTTTGTTTCGGGATTTTTTCCTTCCAATACCCCGGAGAGGGTGATGGACCTTTCACTACCAGCCTTTCGAAGTTTTTGTATTTGGGACTGCCTAGTCCGGTTGCGGCATAGCAATGCTCCATCGAGGGGTCATTCTGCAGAGGTGCTTTTCCCATTCTCCTTTGAGCTTCTTCTTGGATTGCATAGTTCGCGGTGACTTGCTCATTAATTAAGGGGAAAAGTCGGGAAGGCCTCATGAGGCTTGGTTCTGCCTCGTTATGTTGGTTCGTGAAGAACTGATCGTAGATAGTTTCAGCTGCCTGGGTAATGATAGTCGGGTATGGCTTGGGCAGTTCGTCAGTGGTGTTCTGGACTCCTACTTCGTTGCTTCCGGTGCTTTCCATGTCTGATTCTTCAGACGGTTCGGTGGTTTCTTCTTCATCAGCCTCAAGATCAGCTTCTTCTGTCTGCATTTCCTCGTCAGTTTGGGGTACTCGTCTTGTGGCAGCGGCCAGGCCGATTATAAGGCACCACATGTCTGCAACGGTGAAGTTTGTTGCAGACCTTCTCATAGCTTCGTTAACTCTTCCCAGCTCTTCGGCCCTCATCCCACGAAGAAATTTTTTGAGAAGAACTTTCTTCGTAAATCCATGGTGCGGGCAGCTTGAGACGATGGCATCGTAGTTCATGTAGTATTCGTCCAAAGTCTCATCCCGGGATTGATGAAGGCTCATGATCTTTTCACGGGTTTCTTGGCGTAAAGATGGTGGGGAGAATTCTTTCAGGAACGGAACGCATAGGTCTACAAAATGTTCTGCACTGCAAGCGGTGGAAGTGTAGTACCATATCGTGGCGAAGTCAGTTAGATAGAATTTAAAGCATTTCAGCTTAAATTCCTCTAATACTTCGTTCTCCGGTTTGATGTGGTGGCAGACGTGGTGGAAGTTTCGGCAGTACTGTACAGGGTCTTCTCCCTCCGTTCCTTCGAACAGGGGCAGAAATCGCGTTGTCCATGCATGCGTAATGGGTAATGACATAGGGAAAAGAAAGAAAAAAGAAAGGGAAGGGAAAGAACAACTATCCGATAACTGATTCCCCGGCAACAGTGCCAATTTTGATGGATGCACAGTCGTTATGTGCAAACGTCAAGAATAAATTTATAATAGTCCACTACTCGCAACTATACTACTGGGTAGTACTTGGTAAGTAGGGGTCGAACCCAAGGGAATCAGGGGAATAGATGTTCTTTGAGGGGGTTGTCCAGCGAGAGAGCGTGTTTTAGGTCGGTTGGTTGGTTTTAAAGCTACCAGCTAAGTGATTGATTGATTGATTGGTTGGTTGGTTGGTTGGTTTTAATACTGGAAAGTAAATTACAGTTTATAATTAAAGAGAAATGTTCGGTTTCAGGGGCCTTGTATTATATCCTGTTTATCATTGACCTTTAGTGAATTATCTAAGTATTCAAAGATGAATCGAGGCCCTTTCGTAGCGCAAGACTTGCAACATCGTTTAAAGCAACACTTGTTCTAAGCAAAACTAATTCCTCCTTTCGAAGTATCTTAGCTGTAAGTGCATCCACTTGATCTCCCAGTTACGTTATTGACCAAGTGGTGTTTTAGATAAGTCGAACTCCTCGATAAGTTTTGCTTGTGACAGCTTCCACTTACCGAGTATGATCACGAATTTCCACGGCAGAGCTTTGCTTGTGACAGCTTCCACTCAACCTTGGAAACTCTGACTTGATATATGGCACATAGAACAAGTTTTGAATACTAAGACTAGACACTAAGTTAATAGTCTTAAACATTTTATAATACAAGTGCGCCCCTTCTACCGAACTACTAGTTTAGCTACTATTCATCGCGCTAAACATTATAACTAAGGAAATAAAACAGTTGAATAAATACTAAGAATTACTTACAACCGTTGAAGCACCAAGAGAGCTATCCTTTATTTCCAAAGCCAAACTTTACAAATACATAACTTAGAGAGAGAAGTGTTTTTTTACAAGTGAGGGATGATTGAAATGAGGGGAGGAGCTCCTCCTTATATAGCCATGGGAGGAGGAGGAGATGGAGGCAAGTGTTGCATGGTGATTGGAGGAAAAAATGGATGGAGGAGATGGCCACACATGGAGGAAGGAGAGGAGGAGGAAGGAGGAGGAGACATGTGGAGGAGGAGCAAAAGCCGCCGGTCAAGTTAGGAGGAGCCGTCGGTTGCCGGTGGTGGAAGGGGAGGAGCTCCTCCCTTGGTCACCTCTTGCCCAAGTGGCCGGTCACCTTGCCCAATGTGTGATTTTATACAGTTTTGTGCAGTCTTTTCACAAAACTGTCAATGTGTTTCTTCCCCGGGCTGTCTTGATTCCTCTCCTGATTCTTCTGATTAATTTATTACGAGTGCTTCAACGTCAGGATCCTTGATATTTCTTCAGTCGGCATATGATCTTGACCTTGGATTGACTCGTAACATCTTTTCTGCTTAAAAAGCTCCTCTTTAGAGTGTATTCTCTCTAAGCTCTGAATTACCCTGTAAAAATATATCTGAACTAACAAGCAAAAGTTAAATAGACAAAATGTCTAAATAATGGGGTTATACTGTGTTTCTGATTCGTATAATTTTGGTCCATCAGTCAAGCTCGTGGAGTTGCAGCAATCTCTTTTCCCTAGCTGCTTTCATATCCATGTTCAGCTCTCTAATAGCCCACAGAGCCTTGTACTCAAGCTCGACTGGCAAATGGCAGGTTTTTCCATAGACAAGTCTGAACGGACTCATTCTGATAGGAGTTTTAAATGCAGTCCTATATGCCCACAGAGCGTCATCTAGCTTGGACGCCCAGTCTTTCCTGTGGCTCGAGACTGTCTTTCCGATGATGCTCTTGATCTCTCTGTTAGAGATTTCTACTTGCCCAGTGGTCTGAGGGTGATAAGGAGTGCCAACCTTGTGATAAACACCATACTTCTTCAACAACGTCTCAAAATTTCTTTCTTTGAAGTGAGAGCCTCCATCGCTGATAACTATTCTAGGTACTCTGAACCGAGGGAAAATAACCTTTTGAAACATTTTGATAACCACCTTGGCGTCGCAAGTAGGAGTAGCCACTGCTTCAACCCACTTGGAAACATAATCGACTGCTACCAAGATATACTGATTTCCATAAGAAGGTGGGAATGGTCCCATGAAATCAATCCCCCAAACATCGAATAAGTCCGATGCGAGAATGCTCTGCTGGGGCATCTCCTGCTGTTTTGAAATATTTCCAGTCCTCTGGCACTGATCACAAGCTTTAACGAATTCGTGGGAGTCCTTACACAGAGATGGCCAAAAGAATCCGGACTGCAGAACCTTTGTAGCTGTTTTCAAACCAGCCCCATGTCCACCGTATGGTGATGAATGGCAGCGATCCAGGATCCATTTGATCTGGTCCTCATCGACACAAGTCTTGTAAAAGACCGTAAGCACATAATCGGTATTGGAAAGGGTCATCCCAGAAGTACCTTTTTACGTCGGAATTTTCCTCTTATGGTTGTGCGAGAGGTCAGGAGGGATGATTCCGCAGGCCAAGTAATTAACAAAATTTGTGTACCATGGGACGGCGTCTACATCGACACTCATAAGCTGCTCACCTGCTAGAGAGTCAGTCATCGGGAGTTTATCCTCTTCGCGGTCGAGCTCTCCTAACTCGAGGCGTGACAGGTGATCTGCAATCAGATTTTCAGCTCCCCTCTTGTCTCTAATCTTGATGTCGAATTCTTGAAGGAGGAGGACCCATCGAATTAGGCGAGACTTCGAGTCCTTCTTGGACATCAAATATTTGATCGCAGCATGGTCTGTGTACACCATGGTCTTCAAACCTATTAGATACTGCCTGAATTTATCAAAAGCATAAATAATGGCCAGTATCTCTTCCTCAGTTGTAGTGTAATTTGCTGCTGCTTCGGCGAGGACCTTGCTGGCGTAGTAAACTACGTGTAGCTTCTTATCGACGCGCTGCCCCAGAACTGCTCCTACTGTAAAATCACTTGCATCACACATTAGTTCAAACGGCAGCTCCCAATCGGGAGGCTGCACTACGGGAGCAGAAGTAAGAGCAGATTTCAGATGTTAGAAAGCATTAAAACATGAATCATTGAAATGAAACTCAGCTTCCTGACAAAGAAGATCAGTGAGTGGCTTGGCTATCTTTGAGAAATCCTTTATAAAGCGCCTATAAAATCCAGCGTGCCCAAGAAAACTTCTGATTCTTTTCGCATCTTTTGGTGGGGGCAGCTTTTCAATCACCTCCACCTTCGCGCGATCGACCTCGATGCCTCGGTTAGAGACCATGTGCCCCAACACAATACCTTCCAGTACCATTAAGTGACACTTCTCCCAGTTCAAAACCAGGTTAGTGTCAACACAACGATGAAGAACATCAGTAAGGTTAGAAAGGCACGAATCAAACGAAGGGCCATACACCAAAAAATCATCCATAAATACTTCCATGGTGTTTTCCAAAAAATCAAAAAAATGGCCATCATACAACGTTGAAAAGTGGCTGGTGCATTGCAAAGACCGAAAGGCATGCGTTGATCGATAAAAGGCAAAGGAAAATGATCTTTACGAGTAGCCTTATTCAACTTTCTATAATCAATGCACATACGCCAATCAATCACAGTACGAGTGGGAATCAAATCATTATGCTCATTTCATACAACAGTTAAACCCCCCTTCGTAGGGACCACGTGCACATGACTCACCCACTTACTATCAGCAATAGAATAAATGATGTTGGCATCTAATAATTTCAGAATTTCCTTCTTAACCACATCATTCAGTTTAGGGTTCAAACGTCTCAAAGCCTCTCCACTTGGTCTAGCATCGCCCTCTAGGTTGATTCTATGCATGCACAAATCTGGGCTAATTCCCTTGAGGTCGTCTATCAAATAACCTAGGGCTGGTCTATGTTCTCGCAGGACTGATGAGTCGAATTCGTGACTCGATTACATACCCATTTACAAAGAGTTTTGGTCCATTCTCGGTGCTAATTTAATGTTCATTGACCCTTATTCTTACGTTTCAAGTTAAAAGCAACTATCCCTTGATGACAAGGCTCAAAGATCAAAATCTCAAGAAAAACCGAGCTTTTGGAGCAAAAAGCACCCAGGATGGAGATCCAACCGGCCGGCTCAAATATTGGCCTTCAGATGAACCGGCCGGTTGAAGTTGAAATTAGGAAGATCAAATGTTCTGAGGTACTGAGCCGGCCGGCTCAAATATGCCTACCAATCCAACCGACCGGCTCCCAAGCTCAGAGAATTTGAGCAAAGCCTCCCCTGCTCGAGCCGGCCGGCTGGAATTCCTTCCTCCCAGTTGAGCCGACCGGTTGGATCATCAAGACTGGTTTTTTACTGTATTGCTATAAATAGAAACTTAGGGTTTCTGAACAAGGGGGACTTTTTGGGGGATTTTCAAGGCAGCTTTTCTGGGATTTTGGAGCATTTTTCTTGAAGAAGAAGCCAATGATTTTGGGAGTCATCAACAACACGAAGATAGGATCATCTAGTGTTATTGGATCTCCATATTGGTTCTAGATTTCTAAACTCACTTTTCCATATGGGGTTTTGCACTTTTATTGTTGATTCTGCTTGTAAACTCACCATGAGTGAGTAGTGACCTTGGTTGGGGATCTATGAATCCCCTAGACATGTTTGTGACATTGTAAATACTATGGTTGCTATTGATGAATTATTTGCACATGATTCTTCTTCATTTGAACTTATTGTTTAAAGTTGCCCATAAGGTGTTTGTGACATGTCCTCATTGGGAACTTGCTTGATCTCATGTTTGATGTAACTTGCTTTGAAAAGAATGATTTCAAATGAACTAAATGAAGAAGCATTAGGACTTGGTGTTAGTTGGATGACACTTTTAACCTAATGAGAATGGCTTGAACCTAACAAGAGTATGATTATCTAGTCAATAGAGCGTGAGTGTGAGGCTAGATACTCATACTCTATAGTGCCAATAGAGCGTGAGTGTGAGGCATTATGCGAGATGCAACCTCTTTATACTAAGTTGGAGCGTGAGTTGAACTAGCATTAATGTTGCATGGCTAGATTCTAAGTATGTGCATGTGATTTCATCAATAGCGTCCCATTTTACCGTCACAATAATTCTTTAGGTGGAAAAATAGATCCCTAGTCATCTTTTAATTGATTGATCACCAATTTTAGTATTTCAAACCTCTCTTTTGGATTGAAAATCCCCCCCCCCCACCTTAGACATTCTAATCGCATTGTTAGCACTATTAGTTTAATCACCTATCTTTTGGGTTCGACCTCGGATCTCCCGAGTCAATATAAATGTTTTGATTAATCGTGACTTAGCAATAGTGTTCGAATTCTATTTGAATATTTCCGCTATATCCACAAGTGATCAAATGGCGCCGTTGCCGGGGAATAGTTAATTAACTAGGTGCTAATAGATTGTTTAGTTTGTCTACTTTCCCTTGCTTGATAGTTATTGCTTGTTTTGAGCTTAATTGTGTTAATTTCTATTGCCTTTCATTGCTAAGAATTTCTTTTATTCTCGCAGGCACTTGAATGAACACAAGATTTAAGGGGCAAAAGCACGTAGTGATTGGATCAACTTCAAGCACTTCTCACCCTTCTCAACCAACCGCTAAGAGAGGAAGAGGTAGACCTCGCGAGAATCCTTCTCCTCTCGCTCCTATTATTGTTCCTCCGGCTTTCCAAGGCCCAAGACCTCGACCACCTCCACTCCTAAACCCACTACATTATTTGCCACCGGGATTTGGAATGGAAGATGAGTGATGGACCATAATTATACGAATCAAAAACACAGTTAAACCCACTAAATTAGACTGTTTGTCTATTTAACTTTTGCTTGTTAGTTTCGATATTTATCTACAGGGCATTTTAGAGACTAGAGAGAATACACGCTAAGGAGGAGTTCTTACGCAGAAAAGATGTTACGAGTCATTCCGAGGTCAAGATCAGACGCCGACTGAAGAAATCTCAAGATCCTGACATGAAATCACTCAAAACAAATCAAACCGAAGAGCAATCAAAGTCAGTCCGGGGCCAAAATACACCGATAGTTTTGTGAAAACATCACAAAACTCACACAAAACCTCCTCCTTCCCCTCCATGACCGGCGGCTTTTGGAGAAGGTGAGCCATGGAGGAAGCTCTCCTCCTCCCCTTACCTCCAACCGGCGGCTATGACCTTCCATGGAGATGTTGCCATGTGCTTTCATCCTCACCACCCATCTCCTCCCCTTTTGGCTATAAATACAAGCCTCTCTTCACTTGTAAATCATCCAAAAATCCATAAAACACTTCTCTCTCTAGAAAGTTTGGCATTTGTAAGTTTGGTTTTCAATATATAATACTCCTGTTGGTTCTTGAGTATTATAGTTCGGTCTTGAGTACTCTTGTCGGTTATTGAGTACTCAAGCTTGTCTTTACTATTCTTGAGTACTCTTGTCGGTTCTTGAAGTACTCACCCCTTTCCCTTACTTACTGTCTTTCAAAAACTGTAAGTACTTAGCTATGGTATCCACCTCTATGGATATTCGTAGCTAAACTCTTCATTCGGTTTAAGGGGTGTACTTGTATTATAAAATGTTTTAGACTATACTTTAGTGCTTTTTCTTTGTATTCAAAACTTGTTCTATGTGCCATATATTAGGTCAGAACTTCCAAGGTTGAGTGGATGCTTGGAATGGCAAAGCTCTTCCGTGGAAGTTCGTAAACATACTCGGGTAAGTGGATGCTTGGAATGGCAAAGCTTATCTGAGGAGTTTGACCTCTCTCAAACACCATTTGGTTGCTCGGGAATGACTGACCAAATGGATGCACATAGGCTAATATACCTTGGAATGGGGTATTAGTCTAAATAGAACAAGTGCTCTACGGCTTTGAAATGGGCTAGACAGTGTGTGCAAATCGAGTGCTTGGAATGGCCTTGATACACTTTTGAATACTTAGTAGGATCCCTAAAAGTCAATGATAAATAGGCTATGATACAAGGCCCCCGAAACCGAATGCTTTCCTTAAATTTACACACCACCTGCATTTACTTTCTTAGTATAAACTGCTCTATCAACTGCTCACCTTCCAGAGGACTTGCCAATCATGCATCACCCGCTGTAAGTCTTCGCTTTTATTTTCAGTATTTACATTTTCTGTCATTTACTTTACCGCACTAAAAACCAAAACCAACCAACCAATCACTTACTTTTCCGCACTAAAACCTCAATCAACCTAAAACACGCTCCCTCGCTGTACAAATCCCTCAAAGAACGACTATCCCCCTAATTCCTTTAGGTTCGACCCCTACTTACCACTTGCTACCCAGTAGTAAGGTCACGAGTAGCGGAATATAAATTTGATTTTGCACAGAGAACACCGCACCTTAACGACAGTGCGGTGGGCTCCGTCAATGAGATAGAGAACCCTCCCGTTCCTCAAGGAAATAACAGAAATTATAGAATGGAAGATGGGGAGGAGAATCCTCCCGCTAGACGGAACAATGTTGATGATCAAAATCCTATACGGAATCCTCCCGCTCCTCAAAGGAATCTCAGAAATTATAGATATGATGACGAGGATGATGAGAGACCCGTTGGGGATTATATGACTCCTACTCTTGAAGGGAATGGCTCGGCTATTGTGCCTCCGGATGAAGATGCATTTGATTTTGATGTGAAGTCCTCCTTAGTCCATATGGTGACCCATGATCAATACCACGGAGTTGGGAATCCTTCTACCCATTTGGCTAACTTCCAAGAATATTGCCGTACGTACAAGCCGAGAGATGTGCCCGTGGAATATGTGTACTTAAAGCTCTTTCTGTCCTCACTATACGGAGATGCAAAAGAATGGTTGCAAAACCAAGAGCCGGGATCTTTTAGGACGTGGAACGAGCTAGCAAACGCCTTTCTCTCTAAATTCTTTCCACCATCAAGGACAAAGAAATTCACTGACTTTATATTGACGTTCTCTCAAAGGGACAATGATCTATTCCATCAAGCCTATGATCGGTTCAAGCACTATTTGAGGGAATGCCCTCACCATAACTTTCGAAGAGCGGACCTTATGAGATACTTCTATCTAGGCATGAGCAAGGAAGCCAAAGGCAAAATGGACACGGCTAGTGGCGGCACAATCATGGATTTACCGGCAAGCCAAGGATTTAAAGTCATAGAGAAGATCGCCACAAATTCCGATAGATATCAAGGAGTCGATCACAAGAAAATGGCTAAGTCTAGAGAGGATTCTTCCAATTATGCAGCTAAAGATCAATTTAGTGATTTGGCAAAGAAGATGGAAACCATGATAAGCATGGTAAATGCTTTGGAGGTGTCTAAACCGAAGAATGAAAGAGAGAAGAATCCGGTCCAACAACCTTGTTTCATATGCTCTAGTACGAGGCATTCTACGAAAGCTTGTCCCGATGGGAGATATGAAGATGATGATGACGGGTATGAAGAAGCCCACTATGTAAATCAACAAAGAAATTATGCTCAAAATTCTAATCCCATCACAAGAAATTATGAGCCTCCGCAAAGAAGAATGGTCAATGACTCCAATTTTACTCCTAAGCCTCAAGGGCAAAACAACTATCAAGGGAATTACCAAAGACAAGGATATGTCTCCAACCAAAATCAAGGGCAGAATTCTTATTCTGCTCAAGGTCAAGGTTCCACCCAAAACTCTCAATACTGTCAAGGGAACTCTCAAAGGCCTTATCAAGCCAAATCTCCTATGAATGATCAAGGGAATTCTAATCAACAAGGGCAAGCTTCTTCCAATGCTCAAGATAATCCTATGATGGCTATGATGGCACAAATGCTTGAAAGTGAAAAAGTGACCAACAAGAAGATGGAGGAATTAGTGGCCGAAAATAAAAGGCTTGCTAAAGAAAATGCTCATATGAAGCAAATTGGGAGGCTCCCTTCTCAACCGGATGTGAATTCCCTAGAACATATCGATGTCATCACATTGAAAAGTGGAAAGGTTTTGCCTACCCCTCAAGGAAAATCGAATCTTAATGACAAGGAGATGGAAGAAGGAGTTGCCAACGAAAATTCTAAAGTTGAACTTCAAACTCCCACGGAGGAAGATGAAAAAAGAAGAAGAGCCGGTTTTAATGAGGAAATATGTGCCAATGGTCCCCTTTCCTCAAAGGCTCAACAAGAGCAAGCTAGATGCTCACTTCCAACGATTTGTGGAAATGCTAAAAAAGTTGTACGTCACTCTTCCATTCCATGGGGTAATCACTCAAAACCCTACATATGCAAAATTCTTAAAAGATATTATGACTAATGACAGAACCGCTTGTCGTCAAAGCGATTGTGCAAATAAATTTATAATAGTCCGCTACTCGCAACTATACTACTGGGTAGTACTTGGTAAGTAGGGGTCGAACCCAAGGGAACTAGGGGAATAATTGTTCTTCGGGGGGATTACGCAGCGTGGGAGCGTGTTTAAGGTCGGTTGGTTGGTTTTAAAGCTACCAGCTATTTTGATTGATTGATTGGTTGGTTGGTTGATTTTAATACTGTAAAGTAAATTACTATTTAAATGATTAAGAGAAATGTTCGGTTTCAGGGGACTTGTATTATATCCTGTTTATCATTGACCTTTAGTGACTCTCCTAAGTATTCAAATGGTGTATCAAGGCCATTCCAAGCACTCGATTTGCGTACACTGTCTAGCCTATTCCAAGGACGTAGAACACTTATTCTATTTAGACTAATACTCCATTCCCGGTTATATTAGCCTATGTGCATCCATTTGATCAATCATTCCCGATTAACCAAATGGTGTTTAGGATGAGTCAAACTTCTCAGATAAGCTTTGCCATTCCAAGCATCCACTTATCCGTACAAGTTTACGAACCCCCATGGTGAGCTTTGCCATTCCAAGCGTCCCCTCAACCATGGACGTTCTGACTTAATATATGGCACATAGAATAAGTTTTGAATACTTAGACTAAACACTAAGTTTAACAGTCTTAAAACATTTTATAATACAAGTGCGCCCCTTAGACCGAACTACTAGTTTAGCTACTATTCATCGCGCTAAACATTATACTAAGGAAATTAAAGACAACAGTTAAATTAATTAATACTAAGAGAAACTTACAACCGTTGAAGCGCCAAGGGAGCTTTCCTTTATTTCCAAAGCAAGATTACAACTTACAAATGTTACAACTTCTAGAGAGAGAAGTGAAATATGGAAATTGGTGTGTGAAATGAGGAGGAGGAGCTCCTCCTTTTATAGCCCAAAGGGGAGGAGATGGGTGGTGGAGATGGATGCACATGTCTTTTGATCCAAGGGAGGAGAAGAGGAGGAAGGAGGAGGAGACAAGTGGCGCAAGGAGGAGGAGCCGGCGGCTTTTGGTGGAGGAGGGAGGAGCCACCGGTTGCCGGTCACCCAAGGGGGAGGAGCTCCTCCCTTGGCCACCTCCTTGAGTGGTGGCCGGTCATCCTTGCCCAATGTGTGATTTGTACAGTTTTGTGCAGTCTTTTCACAAAACTGTCAATGTGTTCCTTCCCCGGTCTGTCTTGACTTCACTCCTGATTCTTCTGATTAATTTATTCTGGTCAATTCAACGTCAGGATCCTTGATATTTCTTCAGTCGGCATATGATCTTGACCTTGGATTGACTCTTGTTATCTTTTCAGCTTAAAATCCTCTCCTTAGCATGTTTTCACTTTAGTCTCTAAAATGCCCTGTGGAAATATATCGGGACTAACACACAGCAGTTAGATAGACAAACAGTCTAATTTGGGGGGTTTTACTGTGTTTCTGACTCGTCTAACTTTGGTCCATCAACTAATCATAGGGTTATTGAGGAATCTAGCATGGTAGCCTTGAATATTGAGTGTAGTGCTATTGTTCAAAGTCGAATGCCTAAAAAGATGCAAGATAATGGGTCATTTTCTATTCCTATCTCTTTAGGAAAGATTGAAATCGATAGAGCATTGTGTGACTTGGGAGCTAGCATTTCTTTAATTCCCTATTCTTTGTTTGAGCAAATTGATGTGGGTGAACTCCATCCTACTACTATTTCATTGAAACTAGCCGATAGAAGTTCTAGAATCCCTAGGGGAGTTCTTAGGGATGTGCCTATTAAAGTTGGTAAATTCTTTATTCCCGTAGACTTCTATGTGCTAGAAATGGATGTTGAGCGAAAAATGCCCGTTATTCTTGGTAGACCTTTTCTTAACACCGTTGAGGCGGTCATTAGATGTGGAGAAGGGTCTATTGAATTGAAGATAGGGGATGAAAAGTTGAAATTTTTTCTGAAAAATGCCATGAAAGCTCCCACTTCATCTTTTGAATGCAATTTGCTTGATATATCTTGTGAAAATCTTGAGCTAACATCTTTTGAAAGCGAAGTCATGGAGTTAGATGATTCTAGTATGCTTTTTACCTCACTAATGGATATAGAAGATGAGGAAATGTGTGACTTGACTTTGGCCGAAGAAGAACAATTATTGGATGCTCACGAAGATGAAGGAGACCAAATGCCGAGAGGTAAGGAATTCGAAGGAGAGTTAAAACCTCTACCTTCGAATCTCAGGTATGAGTTTCTTGGGTCTAATTCTACGCATCCGGTTATAGTTGGTGCAACCTTGAATGAGCATGACACGTCCAAACTTTTGCATGTCTTGAAAAATAATAGAAAAGCTTTGGGGTACTCTATTGATGATCTTAAGGGAATTAGCCCTTCATTATGCATGCATAGGATAAATGTTGACGAGAATGCAAAACCTTCTAGGGAGTTTCTAAGGAGATTGAACCCTAACCTTAGTGAAGTTGTCTTTAAAGAAATTACTAAGCTAAGAGATGCGGGAATTATTTATTCGGTCCCGGATTCGGAATGGGTAAGCCCCATCCATGTCGTCCCCAAAAAGGGAGGACTTACGGTTGTGCAAAACGATAAGGGAGAGTTAGTCCCTACAAGAACCGTAAATGGATGGAGGATATGCATCGATTATAGAAAATTGAACAAAGCAACTAAGAAAGATCATTTCCCCATTCCTTTTATTGATCAAATGCTTGAGAGACTTGCCGGACATGAATATTTTTGTTTCCTAGATGGTTATAGCGGATTTCATCAAATTCCCATTTTGCTGAATGACCAAGGAAAAACTACATTTATATGTCCATATGGAACTTTTGCATTTAGACGCATGCCCTTTGGGCTATGCAATGCACCGGGAACTTTTCAAAGATGCATGATGTCTATCTTTAGTGATTACATTGAGAAATGCATGGAAGTTTTCATGGATGATTTCTCTATCCATGGAACTTCATTTGATGATTGTTTAACTAACCTTTCTCATGTTCTTGCTAGGTGCATTGAAACCGGTTTAGTGCTAAATTGGGAGAAATGCCATTTCATGGTTCAAGAAGGAATCGTGCTAGTACATTTGGTGTCTAGAAGAGGTGTGGAAGTTGATAAAGCAAAAGTTCAAGTTATTGAGCAACTACCACCACCAAAAGATCAAAAGGAAGTTAGAAGTTTTCTAGGGCATGCCGGTTTTTACCGGAGATTTATTAAGGACTTCTCGAAGATTACCAAGCCGCTAACCCACCTCCTATGCAATGATGTGCAATTCCACTTCGATAAAGATTGCTTAGAAGCATTTGAAAAGCTCAAGAAAGCTCTTGTATCGGCACCCATAGTGCAACCACCGAATTGGAACCTTCCATTCGAGCTTATGTGCGATGCGAGCGACTATGCTATTGGAGCTGTTTTGGGGCAAAGAGTGGATAAGAGACTCCATGTAGTCTACTATGTGAGCAAGGTGCTAGATAGTTCTCAATTGAATTACACCACCACCGAGAAAGAGTTGCTAGCCGTGGTGTATGCCTTTGAAAAATTCAGACCATATCTTGTTGGGTCTAAGACGATTGTCTACACTGATCACGCCGCTATTAAGTATTTGATGGCGAAGAAAGATGCAAAACCAAGACTTATTTGCTGGATTCTTCTTTTGCAAGAGTTCAATATTGAGATCAAAGACAAGAAAGGGGTCGAAAATGTAGTAACAGATCATCTCTCGAGAATTGAGCTTTACGATACAAAATGGTTCTCAACGCCTATACGAGACTCTTTTATCGGAGAATATTTGCTAAGTGTCAAAGATGATTCCCCATGGTACGCGGATTATGTGAACTACTTGACGTGCAGAATTCTTCCGGGTGACTTCAATCATAATCAAAAGAGGAAGTTCTTGCACGACATTTCGAGGTACTATTGGGATGACCCGTTCTTGTACAAGCTATGCGCAGATGGAATTTATAGAAAGTGTGTGACCAAAGAAGACACAAAAGGAATTATAGCTTGTTGCCACTCTTCTTCTTATGGTGGGAACGGTTCTGCTTCGAAGACCACAGCTAAGGTTCTTCAATCGGGGTTTTATTGGCCCAATATGTTCAAGGATACGTATGAGTCCGTTAAGGCTTGTAATGAATGTCAACGAATGGGCAATATTGCTAGAAGGGGTGAAATGCCTCAAAAAGGCATATTAGAGGTTGAGGTATTCGATGTATGGGGCGTAGATTTCATGGGACCTCTACCATCGTCACAAGGGAACAGCTTTATTCTAGTAGCGGTGGACTACGTTTCTAAATGGGTTGAAGCCATAACTTCCCCGTCTTGTGATGCTAAGGTAGTGATGAAAATGTTTAAGAAAATTATCTTCCCAAGATTTGGAGTGCCAAGAGTGGTGATAAGTGACAATGGTTCTCATTTCAAGGTGAAATGATTCGGATCTATGCTTAAGAAGAACGGGATATTCCATAGATGTTCTACTCCTTATCATCCTGATGGACCATAATTGTATGAATCATAAACACAGTTAAACCCACCAAATTAGACACTTTGTCTATTTAACTTTTGCTTGTTAGTTCCGATATTTATCTACAGGGTATTTTGAAGTCTAGAGAGAATACAGGCTAAGGAGGAGTTTTTAAGCTGAAAACGAATTACGAGTCATTCCAAGTCACGACCAGACTCCGACTATACAAATCTCATGAACCTGACATGGAATCACTCAAAACAAGTCCAACCAAAGAGCAACCAGAGTCAGTCCAGAGCTGAAAGGACCCGATGGCTTTTGGAAAAAGTCACAAAATCACACAAACTCTCTTCTCTCCTCAACCTAGCCGGCGGCTCTTCCTCCTTGGTGACTCACCACCGGCGGCTTTGGGGAGAAAAGCCACATGGGCCGGCGGCTTTGAGAGCTTCTCCTCCCATTTTGTGCCATGTGTTGTGATCTAGATCCTTCCCTTGGCTATAAATAGAGCTCATCCCTTCCCTTTGTAAATCATCCCACAATCCTCATTTCAAAACATCATCCAACACAAAGCTCTAGCTCTCTAGATTTTGGGCACTACTCTTGTAAACACTTGTTTTAAATCTATAATACTCCTGTTGGTTCTTGAGTATTCTAGTTGTTCTTGAGTTTACTCCTGTTGGTTCTTGAGTATTCTCCCTTTACTTTACTGTCTTTCGAAAACCTTCAAGTACTTAGCTATGATATCCACCTCTATGGATATTCGTAGCTAAACCCTTCATTCGGTTGAAGGGGTGTACTTGTGTCATAAAATGTTTTAGGCCCTACTCTTAATGCCTCTATGTGTTCAAAACTTGTTCTATGTGCCACATATTAGGTTAGAACTTCCAAGGTTGAGTGGATGCTTGGAATGGCAAAACTCTTCCGTGGGGTTCGTAAACATACTCGGATAAGTGGATGCTTGGAATGGCAAAGCTTATCTGAGAAGTTTGACCTCTTCAAAACACCATTTGGTTGATCGGGAATGATTGATCAAATGAATGCACACAAGGCTAATATACCTTGGAATGGGGTGTTAGTCTAAATAGAACAAGTGCTCTATGTCTTGGAATGGACTAGACAGTGTGGCAAATCAAGTGCTTGGAATGGCCTTGATACACTTTTGAATACTTAGTATGATCATTAGAGGTCAATGATAAACAGACTATGATACAAGGCCCCTAAAACCGAATACTTTCCTTAACTTAAAACATCACCTGCACTTTACATTCAGTCTAAATATCAACTGCTTACTTTTCGCAAGACTTGCCCTTCAAGCAACCCACTCTCTGTAAGCCTTCTTTTTCAAGCAATTACTTTCAGTACTTTACTTTCAGTATTTTACTTTCTGCACTAAAATCACGACCAACCCACTTACTTTTCTGTACTAAAACTAAAACCAACAACCAACCACTCACTTTTCATCGCTAAAACCTCAATCCACCTAAAATCACGCTCCCTTTCAGTACATTCCTCAAAGAACAACTATCCCCCTAATTCCCTTGGGTTCGACCCCTACTTACCACTTGCTACCCAGTAGTGAAGTCGCGAGTAGCGGACTTATAAATATATTCTTGACTTTTGCACACGACGACTGTGCATCCGTCACATCCCCAAGCGAATGGGCAAGTCGAAGTGTCAAACCGAGAAATAAAGAATATTCTGACAAAGATAGTTGGGAAATCCGGGAAGGATTGGGCGTTGAAGCTTGATGATGCTTTATGGGCTTATAGAACCGCTTTCAAGGCGCCAATTGGAATGTCCCCATACCGGTTAGTATATGGCAAACCTTGCCATCTCCCAGTAGAGCTCGAGTACAAAGCCATGTGGGCTATCAAAGAGCTGAATTTCGATACGAAAGCTTCGGGAGAAAAGAGAATCCTTCAACTGAATGAGCTAGAAGAAATCAGGCTGGACTCCTACGAAAGTTCAAAGATTTATAAGGAGAAAACTCGGAGATGGCACGATAAACTTATTATAAAGAAGGAGTTCTCGGAAGGAGATAATGTCTTGCTGTTCAACTCAAGGTACAAATTGTTTCCCGGGAAGTTCAAGTCTAAGTGGTCTGGACCGTACAAAATTCATAAAGTTTTCGATGATGGCCACCTAGAGCTAATTGGCAACGAAGGGAATGTATTCAAAGCAAATGGGCAAAGAGTCAAAATCTATCATGCTGACCATGGAAACCAAAACTTGTTGGAAGCACCCTCTTGAATGCTATGTGCAAATGCCGCTAGAGAAGGGATCCCGCTCGGGACTTCTCTTAGTATGCTTCTCTACATATCAAGCTTCGGCTCGGTCTTTGCCAAGACGTTAAACTAGGCCCTCTCGGGAGGTAACCCGTTGTAAGTGTTCATTTTCGTGCCACTATTCTGCTTGCTTGGTGTATTTTGAAAGCCAGCCTTTTCTGAGCATTTGAGACAGCCGGCTCGTTCCCTGCCTCGTAATCCAACCGGCCGGCTCAGTCCCATTTTCATTCTCTCACAATCTCTGACCTCCTGAGCCGGCCAGCTCAAACGTGCCTTATAATTCCAATCGACCGGCTCAAAACTTCCGTTTTGACAACCAGATTTCTCTGACCATTTGAGACGGTCGACTCGAAATTGCCATACAAATCCAACCGGCCGGCTCAATTTTGGTTTTGATCGCCTAAAAATCACTGAGCCTTTGAGCCGGCCAGCTCAACTTTTTGCCTTTGAATCCAACCGACCGACTCAAATGTCATTTTTCATCACTTGAATCTTCTGAGCATTTGAGCCGGCCATCTCAATTTTTGCCTCTAACCCCCAACCGGTCGGCTCAATTCCCATCTGATTGGCTCAATTCTAGTCGGTTTAAAAAAATCTAATTGGCTCAATTATAATTGGCTTGGTTCAAATTTTCCAATCTAATCGGCTCAATGAAAACTTCTCAACTCTAATTGGCTAAATTCTAATTTTGCCCTACATCTCAAACCCAATTGCAATTTTGCCCTAAATCACAACACACATCTCACCCCCTCCTTCACTCCCCTTCTCTCCCCAAACCGCCGCACACCCTCCCCAGCCGTCCGCCGCTCCTCTCTCCCGACGAAGCCAGCTCCTCCGGCCAGCCACCCACGCATCCCATCTGCTCGTTACTCTCCCCTACCCGCATCTCAAAACCTCCGCCGCTCGCCACCCCTCTTCCCCAAAAATCCACATCTCATCTCATCCCTCGATTCGATCGGTTTTCTTCAATTCCGAGCATCTATCGATTTCTTCCACAGCAAAACCATGGGTAGAGACGGTGATTGAGCCGCCCCCAAGTCCAAGGCTCCATCCAAGACGAATCCATTTGAAGATTCATTTGAGGATGATAGGGATGGTTTGAGG
The DNA here is from genome assembly GCA_033675215.1 of Rhodiola kirilowii. NCBI lineage: Eukaryota > Viridiplantae > Streptophyta > Magnoliopsida > Saxifragales > Crassulaceae > Rhodiola > Rhodiola kirilowii. Next base: position 9,462,307 of record CM066201.1, read on the forward strand.
AGCAATCCTCCGCGAAAAGCTGCCAGACGTCTTGTGCTTAGGGAGGATACCCCTACTCCGCCCCGGGAATCTCCTACTCTACCTCCACCAAAAAAGCACAAAGCTTCAACAGGAGGATCATCTTCAAGGGCTTCCAAGAGCAAGGGTCCATCTACCGAAACCGTGCTTCAAATTGAGTCTCCTCCGGCAGCTCAGGCCAATGAAGAATTGGCATTGGCATTGCCTCCAAGGCCGTATCCATTCTCGGAGCCACTTCATTTTGAAAATGAGGAGCATCAAGCGAGGCTAGAGCGCATTGAAAATGCCAAGAAGATTTTCATTCTGACCTCTTACCCCGATTGGGCATTGCTCGACAACCTCCAAATAGGAGACGAGGTACGACGTAAATTATCTGGTTGCGGTTTATTTTCTTTCTTATGAATGATCCGGGATGTTATGAAAGATTAGTAAAGGAATTCCTTTGCTCATTTGAAGCGGAGAGGAGGGGGAAGGTTGTAACAAAATGGAGGTTTACTATTGGAGGAGAGGGATTTGAGGCGTCCCATGGCGAGTTGTCGGAAAGGCTGCAATTGTCGCCTTCGCTACCAGGGCAACCAGTTTATGATGGTCTTCATAGAACTAAATTCTGGAAGAGAATCTCGGGGAGGAATGAGTGGTTCGATTCGTCTTACAACTCCTCAGAAATCAAAGATCCAATTTGGAAGGTGATTCACCATCTCATTGCCATTGGCATAAACACCCGAGGGGGGCTAGCTCAAGTGGTGACAACTCCAGATATCAAATTATTGATGCTTGTAGACTATAGGGATAGGCATGATTGGATTACAGTCCTCGCCGAGAGTTTTGAGGGCTTTATGAGGAAAGGTTCAAGAACCGCCGCACTTGGAGGAGGCTCGTTGATCACATTGATAGCAATGAACTGTAACTTCAGTTTTACCTATCTGGGATGCCCTGAGCCCTCAAGGAAGATTCTTGATCTAGATATTATGAGGCGCGGCCGTTTCCTGAAGCCCGGAACAATGCTTTGGGATCATGATGACAAACCACACTTGGAGGAGGTCCAAAAGAAGGCTAGAAGGAGTAAGGCCGCCTATTTATCAAGGCACCGAGACTGCACCCCCACTCCATCACCACCACCATCATCCCCCGGTCCATCCGACCCTCCTCCATCCGAGAGCATACCGCCTTCTAGTGCGGATTGGACTTCACAGTTTGAGAGGCTTTCTGCGGATGTTGCCGAAATGAGGATTGGGATGAGTCGCTTAGAGGAGTTTACTCATCGGGAATCCCAGTTTCATCGTCAGGAGGCTCAGTGGGTGCGCACTACTCTCACTTCCATCGTCCAGAACATGAGTGCTCTATCCAGCAGTGCTAGTGCTCCTCCACCTCCACCATTCGACTACACTCATCCTTCATATGCCCCTGCTCGGTCCCGTGCTCGCCCACCTCAACCAATCGGCTATGCTCATTCCTATACCCCTGCACCATATCATGCCCATCCACCTCCCTATGCCCCTGCCACTTACCAGGATCAGTTTGCAAGCCCAGACGACGATGACGATGATGCTCCATTTTGAGGCTTGCCCGGTGATATTATTTACATTTTGTGGCTATTTGAATTTGCACCTCTATTCCTAGGAACTTTGTGATGTTGTTTGACTTGCTATATTTTGATGTTTTGGATGTTAAAGTCGCCGTGGTGGGCATTTTGGTTGTATGACTTCTAACTGCACCCTTGTTTGGATGCTTTTATGATATGAGGAAGTTGATTGTCACTTGTATCATCGTAATGCTATTGTGAAAATATTTATACTAGTGCACGTTGACTTTCCTTGTTTTCTATTGCGATCAAGGGAAAGTTCTACTCAAAAGGAGGAAAGTTGATTGAGATGAACTACATTCTTCAAACGAGGGGAGTTTCCTTTACGCCTTTGCCTCTATTTCATCATTTCTTGCGCTTAGGGACTAAGCTTCGTTTAGGTGTGGAGTGTTTATTGTTTTGATTAGGCGCATAATTCACATGTTTATACCATGCTTGTCTCTTGAAAATGAACACTTACATCATGCTTTATTATAACTTCTCTTGAGTGTTAAACTACTAAAGGCTTGTGACTATCAATTCCCAACTTCTATAAGTCACATCTAGCTTACAATTCCCCTTTACATGATTTAGAGCCTAAAACAAAGCTAGTTCTATTGAATGCTCATTCTTGTGAATCAAGATTCATTGCTATCTTGTGCCTATCTAGCAATCTAAGTATTTTTCACGCATGCTTTGAAAAGTTTTTAGCAAGCACACTTTTAACCCTCTATGAAAAACTTAAATCTCTCGATTGCTTTTAGGTGACTTTAGTTCTCTTGCCTCGTGCCTTGTTCGTGGTTGTTTCTCACACATTCCGTATTCACATTGGGCATATTGTCAAGTTATAAGTGTGGAGTCAAAAGAGGGCAAAGCCCCATTCAAAAAAAAAGAAAGAGGAATAATATTTTGGTCAAAGAGGGCAAAGCCCCGACTAAAAACTTTCTCGAGTACTAGAGAAGTTTTGTTGCAAAAAGATACAAATGCCGGGGGTTAGGAAGAAAAGTCCCCCCTCGAAAGCATTTGTAGGCCAAAGGCCAAATAGAAACCCTTAAACTTGACTTTATACCCTTCCATCATCTCTTACATGTGTGAGTTCACCACGTGCATTGTGTGCTAGCAAGTTGAGCTTTAGGACAACCCTTGTGATTTCACGTAAGCTATTGATTGGTTTATGCTTGTTTTAAGAACTCTTGTTGTCAAACTCCTCTTTCCTTATGGATTACGAGTTTAGCTTTTAATACTTGGAAATGAGTTATATCGTGAGCCCGTGGACTAGCCCTAGCTAGCACAAGTGATCGAACGACGTTTTTCTGCAAAAAGCTTTAACCATTTTTCAAAAACCTTGCTTCAAAAATAAATAGACTTCTAGGTTAGGCACTTGATAGCGCTAGTATTGACCTCCTTGAATGCGCACCCTCATGTGAACTTAAACGGATTGAAAACTCTTTTGAAATGCATAGTGATTGTGATGTTAGCTTGGGATGTGAAGTAAGTTTTGAGAAATCCATGCCTTAATTGTTAAACACTCTTGCTTTTCACTCTTATGTGATAAATGCATGTGGGATTTGTGAGTATTTCCGGTTCTGAAAACTCTCACGAGACTATAACTCGTCCACTAGGGTAGCTGATGGACCAAAATTATACGAGTCAGAAACACAGTTAAACCCACCAAATTAGACTGTTTGTCTATCTAACTTCTACGTGTTAGTCCCGATATATTTTTGCAGGGCATTTTAGAGACTGAAGTGAAAACACGCTAAGGAGAGGATTTTATGCTGAAAAGATAACAAGAGTCAATCCAAGGTCAAGATCATATGCCGACTGAAGAAATATCAAGGATCCTGACGTTGAATTGACCAGAACAAATTAATCAGAAGAATCAGGAGTGGAGTCAAGACAGCCCGGGGAAGAAACACATTGACAGTTTTGTGAAAAGACTGCACAAAACTGTACAAAACTCACATTTGGGCAAGATGACCGACCACTTGAAGAAGTGGTGGCCAAAGGAGGAGCTCCTCCCCTTCCACCACCGCCTACCGGCGGCTTTTGCTCCTCCTCCACATGTCACCACCACCTTCCTCCTCCTCCACCACTCCTCTTCCTCCATGTGTGGCCATCTCCTCCCTTGATTTTCTCCTCCAATCAAAATGCAACACTTGCCACCCATCTCCACCACCCATCTCCTCCCCTTTGGGCTATAAAAGGAGGAGCCCCTCCTCCTCATTTCACACACCAAAAATCTAAAATTCACTTCTCTCTCTAGAAGTTGTAATATTGTAACGTTGTAATTTTGCTTTGGAAATAAAGGATAGCTCCCTTGGCGCTTCAACGGTTGTAAGTAATTCTTCGTATTTATTCAACTGTTTTATTTCCTTAGTATAATGTTTAGCGCGATGAATAGTAGCTAAACTTGTAGTTCGGTCTAAGGGGCGCACTTGTATTATAAAATGTTTTAGACTATTAACTTAGTGTCTAGTCTAAGTATTCAAAACTTATTCTATGTGCCATATATTAAGTCAGAACGTCCAAGGTAGAGTGGATGCTTGGAATGGCAAAACTCTACAGCGGGGTTCGTAAACTTGTACGGATAAGTGGATGCTTGGAATGGCAAAGCTTATCTGAGAAGTTTGACTCATCTTAAACACCATTTGGTTGATCGGGAATGATTGATCAAATGGATGCACATAGGCTAATATAACCGGGAATGGAGTATTAGTCTAAATAGAATAAGTGTTCTACATCCTTGGAATAGGCTAGACAGTGTACGCAAATCGAGTGCTTGGAATGGCCTTGATACACCATTTGAATACTTAGGAGAGTCACTAAAGGTCAATGATAAACATGATATAATACAAGTCCCCTGAAACCGAACATTTCTCTTTAATTATAAACTGTAATTTACTTTCCAGTATTAAAATCAACCAACCAACCAATCAATCAATCAAAATAGCTGGTAGCTTTAAAACCAACCAACCGACCTTAAACACGCTCCCACGCTGCGTAATCCCCCCGAAGAACAATTATTCCCCTAGTTCCCTTGGGTTCGACCCCTACTTACCAAGTACTACCCAGTAGTATAGTTGCGAGTAGCGGACTATTATAAATTTATTTGCACAATCGCTTTGACGACGAGCGGTTCTGTCAAATTGGCGCCGTTGCCGGGGAATTAGCAAATGGATAGTTGTTCTTTTTTCTATTATACATAATTCGCCATGTCTTCATACTACGACATAGAACCTTGGGAAAATGGGGGTAGCAACCTTATGTTTGAAATGATTAGACGTCTCCCCCAATTCGGAGGTGCTCTTGGAGAAGATCCCGTAAGGCATACACAAACGTTCCACTCCATATGCAACCACATGAGGCCTAAAAATGAATCGCTAGAGGAATTTAAACTCACATGTTTTAAATTTTCTTTAACTGACTCGGCATTAAAATGGTATTACTCATGTGCTGAGTATGAAAGTGATTATGGGGGTCTACAAGCCAAATTCCTTGAGAAGTTTTGCCCTCCATCTCTCCGACTTGAAACCCGCGAGAAGATTCTCAATCTTGAGCAATTCCGAGACGAAACATTGGACGAGTACTTGGCGTACTTTGACTCCATTGTGGTGAGCTGCCCGCACCATGGATTCTCCAGAATCAATCTTATCCAAAGGTTTCTCGATGGAATGATGCCACTTGAGCGGAAAAGACTTAACGATGCAGCGGGAGGCTCGATCATGAAGTTAACCATGTCTCAAACCTGGCGACTCATAGACAATTTGGCAGAGAGCACAAAACAAGGGCCAATGCACCAAACTGAAGATAAGGCACCAACGATGGAAGTGGACTCAGTGCAAAACGAGCCTGACACCACACCCATTACGAGCTTGCCCGCAACAAAGCCGAGAGAAGACATCAGTACAAGGGCAGTAATGGACATGGAGGTGGCTCTAAAGGAGCCAATATTGGAGCCCACAGAACCAACTGAGGATGAGGACTCGCAAATAACCGAAGAGGAACCAGCCAAATCAGACCCAGTCCTCATTACCAAACCAGCCGAGCTACTTGAACCGGTCCTTATCACCAATCCATCCGAGGAAAGCACGGCAGGCCCGGTCCTGGCGCTTGAAGCACCCGAAACATGCCCAATCCTCACTATCGAAGCACCTAAGGCAGGCTTGGTCCTCATTATCAAACTATCCAAGAAAGACCTGGCCCTTATGGTGGAAGTTCCCCAACTTTTCCCTTCGGTTTGTATGCGGATCACAGCCCCTGAAGATAAAGTGATCAATGAGGAGGTGCAAGGCGAGTTGGAAGCGGGACAAAGGCAAGAAAAGCCAAAGATGGAGCACTCACTCGTCATGAGCCAAGAAAAGCCGGCTGAAAACTCACTCGTTCTAGGATGGCCAATCATCTCTGCCACAAAGAAGCGACAAAGACATGGCCCGGTGCAATGGAAGCCCGGAAGGAGGAACAAGAGAGCTCGACTTGATGAACCAGCTAATATGGTCAAGGAATCCTCGCCCTCTCGAGGATATGTAAAGAAGAAACCTCCGGATCAAGGGAGAGCAAAACTGAGCCCGCTGCCATATGTGTTCTTTGGGCAAATCAAAAGGGCAGCTGTGAATAAGTTCGACCTCAAGCAACCATGGGATCCAAACACATCTGCTCGCAAGAAATCGGGAAAAGGCAAGGCAAAAACCAACACAGGAACGGTGGCAAAGTTCGACTTGAGCCACCCATGGGACCCAAACCAATGAACCACAAACGAGGTATCGTCGAGCCAACGACGTTAAACAAGTGCACTGGTCGGGAGGTAACCCGACACTATCTTACTTTTCCGCACTTTAATTTCTGTCATTTAAATTCAGTATTTAGTTTTAAGCTTGCATGACTTTTAAACTAAGGCACGCCTTCGTTCAAAAGTGGGGGGTGAGAACCACCTATGTACATAAATAACATGCGGCTGTTTTTCTTTTTTAATAAATACCTTTTTGAAAATATGAACTTAAGAATGTGAAAAAGACAAATCGTAATTCATGCATTAACCTTGTGAAAATTCAAACTGTTTAAAAACTTAGAATGTAACTTTTCATTTGTCCTTTGTGCTGAGATAACTAGGGGTGTGGAGTTGACATAAACTGCCCTAGAGAGGCTTGGCAAGCAATCAAAGGATCAGATCAAACTATATGGTTTTCGAAGTCAGTAGAGGCTGCACTTCGGGTTTCAGTGAAGATTGAAGTCATCTCCGCCATGCAATGCAAAAGGCGACGACGGGAATCAGACCGTCCTATCTCCGGTCAAAGTAGCCGAGAAAATAGATGAGCGACCCTCATCTTGACCCGCGCGAAAATGACAGTCAAAGTAGCCGAGAAAATAGATGAGCGACCCTCACCTTGACCCGCGCGAAAACGGCAAAAACGAGAGGAGCGGAGAGGTATTTCCATAGGCTTGCGGGCGATGATTGGACCTCCCAAAAAGGCTCGAGAAAATGGACTAGCAGTCACAAAAAGGCGAAAAGCTCAATGAAGCAAATCAAGAGGCCAAAGGCCCAAAATTGTGAATGTTTTAACCGAACAAAAGTGAAGAACTCAAAGCATCAAATCAAAGGCCAAATGCCGACTCACTACAAAAGCAGTCCCTCGCCAAAAGAAAATCAAAGTACTCAAACCACTGAAACCTGAACCGAATCACGTGCTAGAGAAAGCTACCAGAAAACCATATAGTACGAGACGATCCCAAGATTGCAGTCCAGGAGCCTAAAAAGGGCTATCTCCCGAGACATCCAATATAATTTGCATCTCAGCACGGAGGTACAAGTATTAAGTTTCTTCTATTTATTTACGCAGTTTAATTTGGTAATAAGTAAGCAATGCATGAATTAGGATAGATCGAGTACCATAGTCTAATTTTCATATTCCAAAGCCAAACTTAGAACTTACGCCCTTTAATAGCATTGTTCGGGACGAACAACTAAAAGTGTGGGGTAATCTGATGGACCAAAATTATACGAGTCAGAAACACAGTTAAACCCACCAAATTAGACTGTTTGTCTATCTAACTTCTACGTGTTAGTCCCGATATATTTTTGCAGGGCATTTTAGAGACTGAAGTGAAAACACGCTAAGGAGAGGATTTTATGCTGAAAAGATAACAAGAGTCAATCCAAGGTCAAGATCATATGCCGACTGAAGAAATATCAAGGATCCTGACGTTGAATTAACCAGAACAAATTAATCAGAAGAATCAGGAGTGGAGTCAAGACAGTCCGGGGAAGAAACACATTGACAGTTTTGTGAAAAGACTGCACAAAACTGTACAAAACTCACATTTGGGCAAGATGACCGACCACTTGAAGAAGTGGTGGCCAAAGGAGGAGCTCCTCCCCTTCCACCACCGCCTACCGGCGGCTTTGGGTGGTGGTGACCGGCGGCTTTTGCTCCTCCTCCACATGTCACCACCACCTTCCTCCTCCTCCACCACTCCTCTTCCTCCATGTGTGGCCATCTCCTCCCTTGATTTTCTCCTCCAATCAAAATGCAACACTTGCCACCCATCTCCACCACCCATCTCCTCCCCTTTGGGATATAAAAGGAGGAGCCCCTCCTCCTCATTTCACACACCAAAAATCTAAAATTCACTTCTCTCTCTAGAAGTTGTAATATTGTAACGTTGTAATTTTGCTTTGGAAATAAAGGATAGCTCCCTTGGCGCTTCAACGGTTGTAAGTAATTCTTCGTATTTATTCAACTGTTTTATTTCCTTAGTATAATGTTTAGCGCGATGAATAGTAGCTAAACTTGTAGTTCGGTCTAAGGGGCGCACTTGTATTATAAAATGTTTTAGACTATTAACTTAGTGTCTAGTCTAAGTATTCAAAACTTATTCTATGTGCCATATATTAAGTCAGAACGTCCAAGGTAGAGTGGATGCTTGGAATGGCAAAACTCTACAGCGGGGTTCGTAAACTTGTACGGATAAGTGGATGCTTGGAATGGCAAAGCTTATCTGAGAAGTTTGACTCATCTTAAACACCATTTGGTTGATCGGGAATGATTGATCAAATGGATGCACATAGGCTAATATAACCGGGAATGGAGTATTAGTCTAAATAGAATAAGTGTTCTACGTCCTTGGAATAGGCTAGACAGTGTACGCAAATCGAGTGCTTGGAATGGCCTTGATACACCATTTGAATACTTAGGAGAGTCACTAAAGGTCAATGATAAACATGATATAATACAAGTCCCCTGAAACCGAACATTTCTCTTTAATTATAAACTGTAATTTACTTTCCAGTATTAAAATCAACCAACCAACCAATCAATCAATCAAAATAGCTGGTAGCTTTAAAACCAACCAACCGACCTTAAACACGCTCCCACGCTGCGTAATCCCCCCGAAGAACAATTATTCCCCTAGTTCCCTTGGGTTCGACCCCTACTTACCAAGTACTACCCAGTAGTATAGTTGCGAGTAGCGGACTATTATAAATTTATTTGCACAATCGCTTTAACGACAAGCGGTTCTGTCAGTAGCCTAGGAGTTTAAAGGCTTGGTGCATACGCTAAAGGCACCCGTAACACCTACGAAAAGGAGTTCGGTTACTAATAATGAGAGTTGCTTAGGGACAACGCTATAACTCACCCTTGTCCCTCTTGGCTTGTTTTTATTATTTGCTCGGGACGATCAAACTCTAAGTGTGGAGTGTTTTGATGAGTCGAATTCTCGACTCATTTACATACCCATTTACAAAGAGTTTTGGTCCATTCCCGGTGCTAATTTAATGTTCATTGACCCTTATTCTTACGTTTCAGGTTAAAAGCAACTATCCCTTGATGACAAGGCTCAAAGATCAGAACCTCAAGAAAAACCGAGCTTTTGGAGCAAAAAGCACCCAGAATGGAGATCCAACCGGCCGGCTCAAATATTGGCCTTCAGATGAACTAGCCGGTGAAGTTGAAATTAGGAAGATCAAATGTTCAGAGGTACTGAGCCGGTCGGCTCAAATATGCCTACCAATCCAACCGGCCGGCTCCCAAGCTCAGAGAATTTGAGCAAAGCCTCCCCTGCTCGAGCCGGCCGGCTGGAATTCCTTCCTCCCAGTTGAGCCGGGCGGTTGGATCATCAAGACTGGATTTTTACTATTTTGCTATAAATAGAAACTTAGGGTTTCTGAACAAGGGGGACTTTTTGGGGGATTTTCAAGGCAGCTTTTCTGGGATTTTGGAGCATTTTTCTTGAAGAAGAAGCCAAGGATTTTGGGAGTCATCAACAACACGAAGATAGGATCATCTAGTGTTATTGGATCTCCATATTGGTTCTAGATTTCTAAACTCACTTTTCCATATGGGTTTTTGCACTTTTATTGTAGATTTTGCTTGTAAACTCACCATGAGTGAGTAGTGACCTTGGTTGGGGATCTATGAATCCACTAGACATGTTTGTGACATTGTAAATACTATGGTTGCTATTGATGAATGATTTGCACATGATTCTTCTTCATTTGAACTTATTGTTTAAAGTTGCCCATAAGGTGTTTGTGACATGTCCTCATTGGGAACTTGCTTGATCTCATGTTTGATGTAACTTGCTTTGAAAAGCATGATTTCAAATGAACTAAATGAAGAAGCATTAGGACTTGGTGTTAGTTGGATGACACTTTTAACCTAATGAGAATGGCTTGAACCTAACAAGAGTATGATATTCTAGTCAATAGAGCGTGAGTGTGAGGCTAGATACTCATACTCTATAGTGCCAATAGAGCGTGAGTGTGAGGCATTATGCGAGATGCAACCTCTTTATACTAAGTTGGAGCGTGAGTTGAACTAGCATTAATGTTGCATGGCTAGATTCTAAGTATGTGCATGTGATTTCATCAATAGCGTCCCATTTTACCGTCACAATAATTGTTTAGGTGGAAAAATAGATCCCTAGTCATCTTTTAATTGATTGATCACCATTTTTAGTATTTCAAACCTCTCTTTTGGATTGAAAATCCCCCCCCCCCCAACCTTAGACATTCTAATCGCATTGTTAGCACTATTAGTTTAATCACCTATCTTTTGGATTCGACCTCGGATCTCCCGAGTCAATATAAATGTTTTGATTAATCGTGACTTAGCAATAGTGTTCGAATTCTATTTGAATATTTCCGCTATATCCACAAGTGATCAAGGACATCTAGCAATTTATGGTTCTCTACATCAGTCAATAATGCATTCACAATCACCGGGTAGATTGAGTTAGGGCCCAGAAATTCATACCTGAGACTTACAGGTAGAGGTTTCAGCTCAACCTTGCAAGGCACCTTACCTGAGTCGGTGTTTTGATCGGCTTCAGCTGTAGCTGCTCCCTCTATGCTCACTGTGCATATATCCATCGGTATTGGCCAGCCTGGTATAACTTTGTAGGACTCAATAGAGGTCAGTGTAATAGGGTCATCGACATCAGCAGAGTCCAACACATCACAGTCAGCTAAAAGACTAGGACTCTTGCACATATTAGGCAAATAAAAGACAACACGTTCAATACCCACTTGCAAAGTAGACCTGCACAAATACGGGTCAGCCCGACCGGCCCGACCCGTTCGCCCGGTCGTTTTGACGGGCTTGGACATATATTATAGCCCAATGGACCAGCCCGACCCGGACCGTATTTCTATTAGGGCCGGGCCTGGACACCTATTTTAGCCCGCCCGGGCTAAAAAGCCCGCCCGTTAACCCGCAATGATTAATATATATTTATATATTGTAACTTAAAATAAAAAGAACAGCGGCCAAAAAATAAAATAAAAAGAACAAAAAATAAAAATTTAGGACTCTATGGGTGTTGCCTGTTTCATAAGCTAATGTCGCCTCCAGCATTCCATTTTGGCACACAGTTGCAGGAGTTTTTATTCATGGACATTATTTTGTCTATCAAATTTTGATACATCAAAATGTCTATCAAATTTTGATTCATGGACATTATTTTGTTTTGTTAATGTTTTGGTTAATCTATTATGATACATCATTATTCATTAGACATAAAAATGTATTGTTTTTGTACAGGGAATTGTTTATTTTTGTTCAACTTATACAGGAAATTTAAATATGTATTTACACATATTTGTACCGGGCTGGCCCGATGGGCTACCCGGTCCAGTAAATGGGCGGGCTTGGACATAATTTTGAGCCCGAATTGAACGGGCGGGTTTAGCCCGGCCCGGTTACATGGACTATAAAATGGCAAATAGCCCGGCCCGAACCCGCATTTGTGCAGGTCTATTGCAAAGCTATAGACCCTCTATCCATGTCAATAACTATCTTAGCCGTGTAAAGAAATGGTCTACCAAGTATAATCGGGATATCAATGTCCTCTGAGATCTCTAGCACGATAAAATCAGCAGGGATGTAAATGTTCTTCACCCTGACATGTACATCCTTCAGAATCCCTTTCGGGAGTCTACAAGAATGATCCGCAAGGGGAATAGAGATGTTAGTAGGATAGAGATCACCCAGATTCAGTTTAGAATACAAAGAATAAGGCATGATAGACACACTAGCACCGAGATCACATAAAGCACGGCGAATAATAATACCGCAAATATCACAAGGGATAGAAAAACTCCCTGAGTCCTTAAGCTTAGGAGGTATGGGCTGGTGCATGGCAGCACTACACTCCTCACTCAGAGCTACTGTCTTGGTCCCGTCCATCTTCCGTTTCCCAATCAGAATCTCCTTCATGAATTTTGCATAGGTGGGGATCTGGGTGATTGCATCGGTGAAGGGCATTGTGATGTAAAGAGTACGAATTTTATCAACAAACTGCATGAACTCTTTGTCTCTTCTTGTAGCTTTGAGCCACTGAGGGAATGGGACTAGGGAGCTGGCTCCACTATCTGCGTAGAATTTTCAGCTCGGGATTCAGCTTCGTTTGATGTTTCCTCTTCCAGAAGTGTAGGATTAGGCACTGAATTTGTAGCTCGAGGTCAGTCATCTGAGATGGTTGCATCTCAAGCTGTTTTCCTCCCCGGAGTGTGATGGCATTCACTGATTCCCTAGGATTCGGATCTGGTTTCGATGGGAGTTTCCCATGTTCTCTAGTTGCCGAGTCTGCTTGCTGAGCTACCTGATTTTCTAGCATCCTGTTCTGAATGACCAGCTACTCGATTGTCTTTTCAAGTCCTTTCACTCGCCTATCCTGCTCAGCCATAAAACTGGCCATCATGGATTCCATGCTAGATGAGCTGCCAGACTCTTGTTGCTTGGGCTGTTGCGGATGGTAAGTATAACTCCATGTATTCTGATTTTGCTACCCCTGTGACTGGTTGTTATACTGAGCATTGGCTGGTAGGAATTATTATTCTGCGTTTGCTGAGCTTGATTGTTGTATTGGCCTCGTGGCTGGTACGGTGCATTCCCTTGCTGCTGTTTGTAAGGAAAACTAGGAGGCACCAGATTCTGAGGCTTGTAAGAGTGGTTAGGATGATTCCGGTTCGGATTGTCCCACCTGTTCGTGGCTGATCCATAGCCGGGACCAGCCTTTTGATTATTCTGCCCGACGTAATTTGCATCCTCCTGATTTCCACTGTTATCATCTTGTCCCATCACAGGACAGCCATCTGCAAAGTGAGAAGGAGAGCCACATATCTGACAATAGACACTTATATTAGCAACGTCAAAAGACTTCATAGAGGAGCCTATCTTCAGATTTTTGATCTCGGTCGCAAGCATCTTTACGGTGTTGGTCAATTCACAATGTCATTAGAGCTATCAGCGAGGTAGAGATCTTGCACGCCCTTTTTATCCTTCGAATTACCTCGATCACTGGTCCAAAGGTGGTAGTCTTGAGCTGCCTTTTCCTCAATAGCATAGGTCTCCTCCAGAGGAACTCCAGTAAATCCTCCACCCGCAGTCTGATTTATCAAGGTGCGCATCCCCTGATCGATTCCTTGATAGAAAGTGTCCATGATCTGCCACAGTTCTAGATTGTGATGGGGGCACATCCTCATTAACTCTTTGTACCTCTCCCAGGCGTCGTACAGAGTCTCACCATCTATAGAACGGAATGAGATGATTTTGTTCCTAAAATGAGCTGTCTTTGATGGCGGGAAGTAGTGTTGGAGAAAAGCTTCGGCCAACTTATCCCAGGTAGTAAAAGTACCCTCAGCATGGCTATCCAGCCATCTACCAGCCTTGTCGGATAATGAGAATGGAAATAGCCTGAGGTAGTAGGACTCTGCAAGGACACCATTGGTCTTCACCGTGTTGCACATTTGAATGAAACGCTTGAGGTGCTCGTGAGGGTCTTCATTCATTCTCCCAGAAAATTGGCTATTCTGCACCATTTGAATGAGCCCTGTTTTGAGTTCCCAGGTGTTGTTGGCTATGCCCGGTGGTGCTATGGCGAACTGAAATCCCGAGACACGTGGGGTAGTGTAGTCTCCAAGGGTCCTACGCACTGGTGGCTGCACTGGGAGCTGCTGGTTGTCTTCGACCACCTCATTCAAAGCTCGATTCTGATTCATGGCCATTGCTGCGAAGTTGCGATTCAGCGCTCGAAGTTGTCGAGCTTCGTTGGTCCGGTGTGTCCTCGTCTGAAATCTGAACTTGCTTCTTCCGTCTGGGTGTTTTCTTTGGCATGAACTAGCTAGTACTTGCAAGAGCCAAATATCACCGTGAGCGAAGAAATTGAGGCAGAAAAATTCAAGTAACAAACGAGGTGGAATAGTCTAAACTACACACGTTAAATCTAATATCACACTAAACGCTGCTCCCCGGCAACGGCGCCATTTTGACAAGCGTATTTTTAACACTTTATAGTCGTCAAATTATGAGTTTTAGGGGTCTAATTACAGTCAAACAAAATTTATAAACCTTGGTAAGCCAAGGGTCGATCCAAGGAACAAGTGTGTGAGAACTAGTTAACTAGTGACCTATTTAGCTACTCCGATTGATGAAAGGTTTTGTTGTGGTGAAAGTAACAGAAATTAAATAGCAAAAAAAATAAAGGTTTGTACTTGATCAGAGAAAGAATTCCAGGACCATAATTCACCCGTGCCAACCCCACTAATCATGCAATCATGTCACGTAAATTATTCATGCTATCGAATAAACCAAATAACACTAAACAAGCCGCCCATCCACGGATCATTGTTTAGATCAATCTCAATCGTTGAACGCCGCCCATCCATGGATTATCAACGATCTCGATTTATTAGACTTAAGGTTTTCATACAATTTCATACAATCCGATTAATACCTAGGACCCATCCATCTTTCGGTAATTAACCTAAATATGTTCTAGCGTGTAAACATCTCATTCAATGTAAAACTTGCAAGAACGATAAATTAAGCACAATGAAATTGAATATTCGAATCGCATAAATAAGAACGTTAATTGATCACATGAGAGTTGGGTACATAGCACGGGATCCGTAGAATCCCAGAATAAAGAGGACTACTCACTATTCATGGTAAGTTAACCACAAATAGTGTAATGATAGAAATTAAGGACGAGTTAACCGTAGACGATGTGGCTCGATGATCCTCAATCTCTTGCGATGTTTGTCTTCTCTCCCAAGTTAGGGTTCTTCAATCTCAAATTAAGCACACCCGGTTCAGTCTGGTCGAATTTCCTTTTATAGCTCGCCCAAAAAGGCCAAAAGCCCAAAAACAATTTTTTGGAAATATCTTGATAATTCTGCTTCCGAAGGTGCCGTGACTACTGTGACCTTTGGTGGATGTCACGGCAGTCGCAGCTGGGCTGAAATGCACTGAGCTGTATGGGCGTCGTGACTACCGTGACGCTTAGACATGTTACGGCAGTCACGACCCTATCTCAAATTGTCGATTTCCTTCTGTGCTAAAATCCTACCGTGACACTAATGTGATGTCACGGGGGTCACGGCCCATTGCTGGTGCGGAGGTCTTTTTCATTGATCTTTTTCATTCTTTCGACACTCCGAGTCCAAGGGGCGATGATATGTCTTTTTAACCTGAAACACTGGAGAAAAACATCAAATAGAGACGATTTGCCAGGAGAACGAGTGTTATTCTTCATCGAATGTAGTGGGTAATTAGTCAAAATATTGACTGATCAATAAGGATGACGTGTGTTGTGCTTAAACAGACACATAGATCACGCCACTCATATAGGGCTGTAAACGAGTCGAGTCGAGATTAGGTTGCTTAACCTTGGTTCGTTTAAAATTTGACGAGTTCTGATCAATCTTGGTTCGTTTAAAATTTGAGTTTGAGCCGAGTATTATCAAGTTTTGAAAACATGTGTTCGAGCTCTGTTCGTTTAAATTTCACGAGTTTCGAGCCGAGCTCGAGCATTATACGAGTAATTAAAGTAATTTAAATTAATATGGTTATTTACTATTAACGAGCTTTAGTCGAACTTTTCATGAGTTGGAACAAGCTTTAATCACTAGCTAGCTTTGTCTTCTGTGATGCCGCCTGCGCACGAGTGGAGGTACAACACTTGTCTCGGCTCAGAGTTTATTAAGACATGTTCTCATGTTTCTCTAAGTAAGCGGTTCTCATGTTTCTCTAAGTAAGCGGGAGTATTCCAATGATGACTGCTGCATCAGTTTGAGGAGGGTACTCGTTGAACCTGTAGCCTTTTCAAGTATGCTATTAAGCATTGTCTTAGTCTGTTCGGCGTTATTAAGGGGCTGGGCCTAAAACCAAGCTCCAGGCGCGGGAGGACTCTTTTTTATTATACTCGCCACGATCCAGGCAGTTTGGATCCAATCAATAAAATTTCTGGCCGCGACCAGTTAAAAAAAGAATAAGCTTTAATCGAACTTTTCACGAGTTTTAGTCAAGCTTTTCACGAGTTGAAACGAGCTTTCACTGAAAAAGTATTTTAAAGTGTGCAAAATTACTTTAATCGAGCTCATTAACGAGTTTGAAACAATATAATAGTGTTTTAATCGAGTATGTTAACTAGCACGTAAATGAGTTGTTCGCGAACATAAACGAGTCGAGCACCTCTTGCTCGTACTTGACTCATTTATTTAACGAGCTTCAAGTTTGTGTTCGAACTTGACTCGTTTAAAATCGAATCAAGTTTTGACCGAGCTCGTGAATGTATCGTCTTGTTTACACCCCTACACTCGTATCAACTGCTTTTTGCCATTTGTCAATATGGCGTATTAATCACCAGGGTTAATAATTTGTGCCACTAGAGTCATTCTTTCTTGCATGACATGAAGCACTGTGTCATCAATAATGCATAAGCAATTAATTTATGATGACTCATATCATATGAGCTCCATTATATGGATTATGGAGTGTATCGTTTTCATGAAGTGCCTTGTTAGTCGACAGTTAGGTAATTAGGGTTTTCATCCACATCATAATCTCTCCTAGATATGGATACGAGTTTGTTGGCTACTATAACAATTGTTGTGGTTCATCGAGAATGTGTTGACTTAAAAATTAAAAAATAAAATAATATATATGTTTAACGTGGTTCACCAAGAATGTGTTGACTAGTTTTTCACGTACAATAGTATACTGCTTTTTATTTCCAATCATAGTGAGAGGTCCAAAAATAACTCCAAATTCCTTAGGCTAAAACAAATTGCACTCTAATAACAATAATAATGTGCGCGCATTGCGAAAATGGCTTCTTTTTCAAACTTATAAGACGTGCTACATGAGTCTAAGATCCCACCTAAATTAAGCAAAACAAAACAAAAGTCATCAAAACTCTGATTAGGGTTAATAACAAAAACTTGCTTGCGTATCGAATTTGAAGCTAGGGTTAGTTTTCATACATGTGACTGATCAATCAAAATCACTAAAAAGCTGCAGCACCGCTGCTTCATTCAGAAGAGATAACATTACTGTGGGTGGGGGGCTAGCTACTTACACATTATCTCCTGTGCATACTTTTATCAGACACCAATCCTTGACCAGAATATATATTAATTTCTTTATGGGATTATGCCAACACCAGAAGATGAGATCGAGTACACATCTATCACAAGCTTAATATTAATCCCCAGTTGCAGACCTTAACTATTGACATGTGACTTTAAAACATGTTAAAAAGACGGTCGCTGTGACTTTAAAAAATGCAAAAAAGAAGTGTTAGTGCCTGGTGGTCGATGTCTTGGTTCAAACTCCCTGAATTAATATATTTTTAATTCTCGAAAGTCTGTTAGCATGTGTAGCGGTTGCTGAAAGAAGTATGTGCTGTTGTTACTATTATTTTGAGTGTACTTTTGAGTAACTTCTCTCTCACACGTTGCTTCAGCAAACGAGAGAGGAGAAACTACTCAAAAGTAAGCTTAAATTGGATGTAACATCATCACTTCCCTCTTGCAACATCTTCTGATTATAGCAACGGCTGCGCATGCTCTTATCTTTATCGTTTTCTTTTTTCTTAACAAACAAATGTAAAGGAGAAAGAGAGAGCGCCACTTATTAAATTGGCCGCATTAACGTGTGTTATTGCTGTGGTCTGGTCTCTTAACCTAGAAAGTCCTTCACGTGACTGCTTAGCAAATCCTGAATGCAACTAATAGGAAAGATATTGGAGATATTGAATGGAGTAATGCTGTTCTGGGGTCCATCCAAGAGTATGATACATCAAGAGAACAATGTGTGCATGTTCATAGAAGGTTGCTTTTGTAGTATGAATACATGATATTGTGCTTTTGAATATTCTTTGGTCTTCTTCTTCTTCAAATAATTGTCCAGTCAAGTCAAACCCTTTTGTTAATGCTTGTGGGGGTCGCTTCATGAAAAGGTTAGCCTCCTTTTCTTTCTTGCATTATGAGGATGTATGTTATTATTGCCACATCTTGAACACGCTATATAGACGGCCGGTGCTTCTATTTGGTCTTATGTTCCAAGTTTAATTATCCTACTTGAAAATATTACACAATATTGTTTTTATTAATTTAAAAGGTTCATGTTAATAGGATGAAATAAATTAATGTACATTTCCATTATCCCAATAGACCGTATATTTAGTACAACCTGAAGTATGAACAGACATACAAATGAATAGACTGAAGGTGGTGAAAAGACTCTAACCGTTTAATTTAACGCTTTTTCAGCTAATAGTTTAAAAGTTCTATTTAAACGGATTGATTATGCGAATATTCATGATTTTAATCCTATAGGTAAAATGATATGGATAATGTTGAGCCGTACGACCTGCCATACCAAAGTAGAATATATTTGTGACAAAACCATA
Organism: Rhodiola kirilowii; assembly: GCA_033675215.1. Taxonomy (NCBI): domain Eukaryota; kingdom Viridiplantae; phylum Streptophyta; class Magnoliopsida; order Saxifragales; family Crassulaceae; genus Rhodiola; species Rhodiola kirilowii. The sequence goes on from CM066201.1 coordinate 9,481,079, forward strand.
CTTCATGGGACTCAAAATTTGGTTGATGAAAATGGAAAATGTCTTAATACCTAATTTCCAACACATTCTTGGTAATTTGGGCTCCTCCCTATCTGGTTTACCACTTTGATGAGGACCTCATTCATTCACGTTCATGCATTACTCAGAATTAATTTTTTTAGCACACGACAGTCGACATAAATATGCAGCCAACATATTATCTAATATATTTGCGTGTACATTATTGAATTCAACGTGTAGTTTTTTATACTTGCAGTTTTTCTAAATCAAGAAATTATAGGATTTAAATATGATTTGTCGACCAATATTGTTCTACCATAATAATGTATGTGCACACGGACACATACTTAAATGTTTAGAATGTACTTTTGGGTGGATAGTTTTTTTTCTGGAGGAAAGTGATTGCAATGAAAAATCGAGTGGATGTCAATTAAATAATTCCCAAAGAAAAACACACAACACTGAAATAGTGATAAAATAAGCATTTGAACAAGTCGATTGTTTAAAATCGGAAGCAACTGACTTTTTTTCTTAGCCTAAGATGACAAGTAATCCATTTTTGCAATCTATGGTCTCCACGGAAACAATTCCGTTATTGCGCAATCAAAACAAAATTAGTAACAAACTTTTTCGTAGTTTGATATTTATATTTGACAGTACGGTGTAGTTATGCTTTTTGAAAATTGACATTGCACAAAATAATATCATGTTAAACTAAAAAATAACTACATCATAATACAATGAATATATTTTATTAATTTGTCTGCACCGGATCTTATTCCAAACCTCCTCCGCGTCTTTAATGTTTGCAAACGTCAAGTAACCCACACACCTTATAAAGATGGTCAAAATGGAATAACCATAGATTGACGTTGCGTCATCAAATTTATATCAATAGCATTATTTAGGTCTTTGTCATTAGTCACGTCCACCTAGAAAGATACTATTGCGATTTAGCAAATGTGACTAATTAATTGAGAAGTGTTTTACAATGAGAGTTTTGGTATATGTAAAATCAATCTTAAACGTTGAACTCTATTGCAAACACAATCATAATTAACTAATTAAGTAGCTCCATGTCCCATCAACATATTTAAACTTCAAAACCAACATAAAACATTATCTTAATTTAGTAGTCTAGGTGCCAACAGGGTGGTGGCCTATTGGTTACAAAGTTAGACATGTGATTTCTTACACCCCGGGTTCGAGTCTTTGGGTCATCAATTTTCTCACAATTTTGTGATTCTTCTTCCTTTTCATCCCTCTTTTCCTCGTCCCGCTCGCGCGTGGATGCTTCCTAGATGTTATGTCTTGCAATGGTAAATGTATCCGATGATGCGGCCTGTGCTCCAAATGTTGAAGAATGTATCAATATTGACGTAGTCGAAATCTCAGAAGGAATAGAAAACGCTAAACCTAGGATAGATAATCGAATTCACAAGCGATGAATTCGATTGATAACTCTGGAATCCACCAGAAAAGATAACTGTGGAATCCACCAGAAAAAATAGCAAAGCTAGGCTTTTTATTCAAATAAAAATGTGTTTCTGAAACCCTAAATAGGGTTTAAATAGAAAAATACAAAAAATAAATTTGGAAATATAATTTAAATAAAAACTAAAATAAGAAACTTGCTAAAACTAAAATAAGAAAGTTGGTAAAATAATATGAAAATTTCTATAAAAGATTTAATTCCTAATTTTTTCTCGACCTCCTACATCATTCTCCTCCACTTCCAAAGAACTCGACCCCGAGTTCTCTTCTGGATATATGACCTCATCCGCCTTGAATATCATCATCTTCCTTTAAAGCTTTTACCCTCCCGCGCATGTCAACATCAACCTTGTTCTTCTTTCCCATAGTCTTCAATTTAGCCTTAATAGCTTTCTTGACAACTATACTCTCATCCTCTTTCACAACACTAACATCGCCCTTAATCACCACTGGATATAAACGATCAGTCTGTCTAACGGCCTCATCCAACTCATTATCACTCTGAGTCATGACCAATAAGTTGGACCTTTTACTCCCAGCACTCTCTTTCTTGTAGTGCTTTCCAATGGAAATAGGAACCCTACGGGTCGGCGACACTCGAAGTTGTGAACTGTTACTCACCCAAACGAGTGCATATGGCTTCTCATGAGGCTCCGTGGTCAATTTCAGTTGACAAACCAATTTATGAGAAACCAGAATTTTGGTACTCGACCCTGGGATCAAGCTAATCTGATACTGAATACCTTGCACATGGGGTAAATTATTTGGCAGCTCAACTAAAATCAACTCGTCAAAATCCTGCACGTTCTCGCGCACCTCATCTAGAATTGTTTCCTCTTTCAGAATACTCATCAAATTACCTAAATTCACTAACCACGAATCATGCTGAATTCTAGTTATCACATCCTCCTCTTAATCAGAAGATATAATCCTCAGCATTGCCAGCTCAACAATCTTCTCTAATGCCTCATCTGTCACAATAACATCTTTCTTATTCCGCTCAATCTCCTCACCTTCCTCCTCAAAATTAGCAGATAGAATCCTCAGCATCGCTAGCTCATCAATGTCCTCCAACACCTCCTCAGTTACAATAATCTCTTCCGTCTCCGTATCCGACTTCAGGAGCTCTTGCTTCACAAACTCATTCATGTACTCCATCATAGTCATTTTTCCTTGAACGCATTCCACGTAATTAATATATGAGATCTGTTCGTAATCTTTTGGCAGAAACCACTGATTCATCAATTGTTTCATTCACCTCCACGTTCTAATAGGCTCCTTTCTTTGTCGTTGCCTCTGAGTAAGGAGCTTGTCCCACCATAAGGAAGATACACTCTTCAACCTCATCGCAGCCATCTTAACTTGTATATTTTTTGGGACACCAATGACCTCAAAAAACTTATCAACGTCGACCTGCCAATTCAGAAACTTTTCCACTCCCATGTTTCCATAGAACAATGGAATATCAGACACTCGACAATCATACTTATTCAGTTGATCACCATGGTCAACTTCCTCTCCCAAACTCTAATTAGCAAAGATAGTTGAATAATTGTTCTCACCTCGTGAAACCCTATTCATTTCCTCTCTCCCGTGTCTACGACGACTCTTGTGGTTGTCCACTCTTGTCGTCAAAGCTACAATCTGATTGGTCAAAGCAGTAAGGGTCGTGGTAAAAGCCGCCAAAATCCCTTTAAATTCTGCTCTGGTCAACGGTTGATCTTCCATGGCTGTTCAAGCTTCGAAAAGAATAGGAAAAAGCCTACCCTGATGCAACATGACGCAGTCGGAATCTCAGAAATAATAGCAAACGCTAAACCTAAGATAGATAATCGAATTCATAAGCGATGAATTCGATTGATAACTCTAGAATCCACAAGAAAAAATAGCAAAGCTAGGGTTTTTTTTTATAAAAGATGTGTTTCTGAAACCCTAAAGAGGGTTTAAATACAAAAACTAAATTTGGAAATATAATCTAAATAAAAACTAAAATAAGAATGCTAAAACTAAAATAAGAAAGTTGCTAAAATAATATGGAAATTTATAAAAGATTTAATTCCTAAATCTTTCTCAACCTCCTACATCAAATATTCAGGGTAGATATGCGCGGATCCATTGTAAAAAGTGTCGGATATGGCCTGTGTTTAAAGATACTGATATATGTACCAATGACTGCGGGATCTGTCGAGAGATAAAGCTTCAAAGATCTTATATATATGTACTATGCATTGAAATGTTATGAATCGTTGTATTGTGATGTAGGAGCGTTTAGGGCTCCGAATTAATATTTCAGCTTTAATTCGTTGTTTTAGTTTTTAAGGCAGCATTATCTTTTTTAGGCATCCTTATCTTTTAGGAAGCATTATCTTTTTAGGCAGCCTATCATTATCTTTTAGTTTTCCTTTCCTAATTAGGTTTAGTTTTCCTTTCCTAGTTAGGTTTTATATTTTCCTATTTAAACCCACCTTAGGGTTTCAGTTATGTATCTTATTTTCTTTCAATAAAACCTTTGGTTTTTTCGTTTTTGGTGGATTCCAAAACTTCGTGGATTCCGAGCTTTCTTGGTGGATTCCTAGTTTTCCTGGTGGATTCCAGGCTATCACGAATTCATTGCTGGTGAATTCGTTTATCCGATTTTCCCGCTGCGTCAGTTGGTATCAGAAGCAGGTCTTTCCCTGTTCTCTTCTAACTTGATCAGGTGGAAGACGAAGCCGTAACTAGAGCAGATTTGGAGAGGGTGACTGCGGACATGACCGCTGCCCTGGCTGCTATAAACGCACAGTTGACAGAATTGAGGGTGGCGAGAGACGCCCCGAATGGTGGAGAGGAGAGAGCATAGAGGGAAGCACCAATTAGAGTTCCTCGTGTAGAGCGTGCGCGTGCAGTAGTCGCTGGGGACTCAAGTTCAAGTGAAGAGGATCCTGTGAACAATGGTCGAGATGAAGAGGAGGATAGGTATGAAAGTGATTATCGGATGAAAGCTGATATTCCCCTGTTTCATGGAACCATGGCGGTGGAAGAGTTTCTTGATTGGCATATTGAGGTGGACCGATTTTTAGAAGTCATGGGTGTCCCAGAAAACAAACAAGTAAAGATGGTGGTGATCCGATTGAAGGGTACCGCTGCCGTATGGTGGGATAGGCTCGTGGTCCAAAGGAGGCGGCAAGGTAAGGCGCCTATCCGAACGTGGAGATGACTGAAGCAACTGATGTTAGATCGTTTCTTGCCTGAGGATTATGAGTAGATCCTGTACAGGTTATACCTTGATTGTGTTCAAGGTAGGCATTTGGTGACAGAATACACTACTGAGTTCCTTCGTCTATCCGAGCGTAATGAGCTGAAAGAGACGGAGAATCAGAAGGTGGCTAGGTACATCAGCGGTTTAAAGGTTTCAATTCAAGAAAAGATGGGGTTGCAGACTGTTTGGTCAGTGGCAGCCGCGTCTAGCCTAGCGCTGAAGGCAGAAGCGATGGAGAGAGCCCCTCGGAATTTCCAGCCTTTTCATAGATTTCCCCCTCAGAGAGCTGCGGAAATCGGTGATGATAAAGGGAAGAATGTGATGGTGAAGGAGCCATGCGCAGGGAATAAGAGTATTGTTGGCCCTAGCAATGGCAATTCCGCAGGCCCCCAGCCAAATCGGGGAGCGGCTCAGAAAGCACCCAACCCATACACCAAACCAAGTGGAGACAAGTGTTATCGATGTGGTGGGCTAGGACACAAGTCGAATGTGTGCCCGACCCGGAGAACAGTAGCCATCCTAGAGGAGGGAGAGTCTTATGAACCAGATGAGGAGGATGAATATGAAGGCGTTGAGTTCGCGGAGGAAGAGTCAACGGAGGTAGTGAATATTATGCTGTAGAGGGTTCTTTTGACCATGCCGGATGAGGGGCAGCGTAAGAATCTTTTCAAATCTCATTGTTCCATTCTGAATAAGGTTTGCAATCTGATTGTAGACAATGGGAGCGCGGAGAATCTGATATCTCAGAAGCTGGTGGATCACTTGAAGCTGCCAATGGAGTCGCACGAGAAGCCCTATGCACTTGGTTGGGTCAGCAAAGGCTCCCAAGTTCGTGTCACGCGGACCTGCAAAGTTCCTATCTCTATTGGGAAGCATTATCGAGAAGAGGTGCCATGTGATGTTCTTGATATGGATGTTTGCCATGTATTACTGGGGCGTCCTTGGCAGTATGATCTTGACGTCACTTATAGAGGATGGGACAATGTGATGATGTTTACGTGGGAAAAGCATAAGATCGTGATGACTCCTATTTTGAGTTTTGACAGGCAGCCAAGTAAACAGTCCAATTTCCTAGTGATGAAGCACAGTGAGCAGGAGTTTAGTGCTGATGTGGAGAAGATTGTTGATGTTAAGGAGGCAGTTTGAGCAAAGTTAGGGGCTTTATGTCCTCAAAAGAACCCGGGGTCGAGTTCTTCAGAGGTGGAGGAGACTGATGCAGTGACTTACAAGTGCAGGATGATCAAAGTTTTAAAGATAGGTGATGATGTGATACAGCCTCGCAAGCATGGTCCATTCAAAGTGGATGAGGTCCTATATTTAGAAGAGAACTCGGGGTCGAGTTCTTTTGAAGTGGAGGAAACTGATGTAGGAGCGTTTAGGGCTCCGAATTAATATTTCAGCTTTAATTCGTTGTTTTAGTTTTTAAGGCAGCATTATCTTTTTTAGGCATCCTTATCTTTTAGGAAGCATTATTGATAAGTCGTAATTGTACGACTATTTTATATGTTAAAACCCCGTCTCTTAGTGTTTGCCTGTATATTATTTCACTACCTGTGTGTAGTTTTCATTCTCAGGTGCATTCGGAGACCATGGAAGGAATATCGGCTAAAGGAGCCCATTAGAAGATATTTGGCGTCGAAAGAAATGAAGTTCGAAGTGCTAAAATTTGAGTCAGTGCAGTACACTTACGTCTGAAGAATTAAAGCACTTGCGTCTATAGAATTACGGTAATTGTAGAGACGTCCGCGGGGATTAAATGCAGGAGACGTAAGTGGGGAAAGCTGGCAAACAAATTTCCGAAATTCTGATTTGTTTTCTCGGGAAGAAATATAGCTGGAATCGAGGAGCCTCATGGGGGAAGAAAAAAATCTTATTTCGAAGAGTCAATTGGAGAAGATAAAAATACAAAGAAAGGGAAAATCAAAGTGTCTTTTGGTTGGCCGTGTGATTTTGGGTGTGTTGGTGACACACACTGCTTCTTCTTGGTTTCCTTTTGGCCGTGGGTTTGGAGGATTGAAAGAAGACAGCAAGGTCTTCTTTTTGGTTCCCTTTTGGTCGTGAGTTTTGTGGAGGTTTGGGAGCACGTTTTTTTGGGATTGAAGAAGACACACGGTTGGAAGCTTGGAGGAGGATTTCTCTCTTCTTTTGACACAACATCACACACGGTTGGAGAAGAAAACTTAGAGAAGGATTCCGAATTGAGGAAAGCTTGGAGGAGTTATTCAACATCAGTACTTTCTTTTTCATTCCATTTCATTACAAACTTGATTATGTATTATATTATCATGAGTAGCTAAGCTCACTTGTGTAGGCTAGAACTCAAAAATTGTGATGCTTTGATTTGAGACTCATATTGAATTTCTATGTTTTGCGCTATATTACTATGCATTGCTTATGGATTTGATATGCTAGCATGAGTGGAACCCTAGCGGGGGAGCTTTTGTCAGTTTGTTGATTCCGATTGTCACAGTTTACTAGCAACCTAGCGGGGATAGTAAACTAGGATACGAGTAATATACCACTAGGATTGACACCCTAGGACAACGTGTAGTGCAACCTAGCGGGGAGCTATAAGTTGTAAAACATAAGAAATCAAAACGGTTGGGTTAATGATTTAGTCTTGCATCACAATCAAAAGTTCTAGCTTGCACTGTTCTTTGACATTTGATACCTGAATTTGTGTGACAATTGCTCATCTTGACAAGTGATCATTGTTGCTTAATTGTGTTTATTTTTACTTGATCGAAACCCCCCCTTGTTACTTTCATACTTAGTGAAACAGATTCTCAATCGATCTCTGTGGATTCGACCCGACTTACCACTTGATAGTCGGAATTATAAATGTTTTTGCACAGGTACAACGATACCTGTCAAAATGGCGCCGTTGCCGGGGATCGGTAACGAAGAATCTCACTAAGTATTTATTTCTTTTAGTTTTATTTTATTTTATTTTTGTTTTTGTTCTATTTTATGGTTCGCTATGTATTCCTATCACAGGGAACCAATTTATGACGACGTTGATAATCGAAGACTACCAACCCAAAGAAATCAGTGATATGTCAATGAGTATGCTAGACCTCGTGTAGCTAGATACGAGGATTACAATGATGAGTTGGATCGAGAATACCTCGGTGGAGGAAACCAATATGGACAGTTACCTAGGCGTCGGGATCCGAGACGCACTATGAGAGGCCTTTATGCGCCGTATAGTGATGAGGAACCTTGGTGCGTTAGGATGGACGAGGACCCAATGAAGGAATTTAGAGATGAAATGAGAGGAATGTTCAAGGAACTCACTCAAAAGATTTACCACCAAGCTGAAGTCATTGACGAGCTAAAGAAGCAAGCGTCTCAAATTGCCAGCGACTTTTACGAAATGCAGGAAGAAGAGCTGAACGAAGATTCTACCTCAGTGCAGGACGCGGACGGCTCTACAATTAATGCGCGGACGGCTGAAGAATTTCCGATAAATCAAGAGACGTCTGCGGAGGATAAACAGGAGACGTCCGCGGGCTCCAATAATTCAGGTAAGGAAATTCTTCTTTCTAACACTCCTCTACCATTCCCAATGCAGGTAAGAGCTCCTGAGGATCACACGATCGGCAAAGATGAGCTAGAAGGCATATTGGAGGCGAGGAATGAGCAAAACGATCCAACGATGGAGAGTCCGCTCACTATTCATCATGAAGCACCACCCAAAAAGTGTAAGGACACAGGTACTCTCACAATCACTCGTGATGTTGACTCTTACATTTTGCAGATGGGAGATGCCAGCGATAACGGTCCTCTTGCACTGAATTTGGGACAATCACTCCTTTTTGCCACAAGCACCAAGAATGACATGGGAACACGCTGGTTGTCACTTGCGTTTGGTGGCAAGAGATCGGATTTTTATACTTATGAGGATGATGACCGTCCATACACGAGGAAGCGACCGAGACATAGCACGATTGGATGGAAATCAGGATGGAAAGACACGAGAGCACCATTCGATGAGGGCTATGAGTATCATAGAGGAGTAAGGAAATTTAACCTCACACGCCCATGGGATCCTAACTTGTGATCCCTAAAGAGGTAATGTCTAGCCAAGGACGTAAAACAAAGGCGCTTACCGGGAGGCAACCCGGTGTATTCTTTTTACTTTTCACATGTTGGGAGTAGGTTAATTAGCCGAATTGGGAAGCTGATAATGCGCCTCGAGTGCATTTCTTTTTATTTTTGGTGTTTTCAGGTGATTAAACGAAGGAAAAAAATTCTAAGTCAGTGCATTCCGCGCACGTGTGAACATTTATATGCGCGGATGTCTAAACACTTATTGTTAAATCAAGAGACGTCCGCGGGAGGAAAAGAACAAGACGTCCGCGGGAGGAAAAGAACGAGACGTCCGCGGTGCATTTCAAAAGGGAAAAAATAGCAGAGCACACCACCACCACCAGATTATTAGGGGAGTACCAGTTCACTTCTTTTTATTTATTTTTATTTGAGTCTGTCTTGTTGTCCGTCTTATCTCTTGAGTTGTACCGTGAGGACACGGATGAATTTAAGTGTGGGGTAGGGTGTTATAGAGTCAGTTGTGTGTCGTGTCTATTTTTAATTTTTTATGTCGCATGTTGTGTGTCGTGATGAACTGATGATGCACTGCTATGCTTTTCTCATATGTCAAAAATCTCATTTCCAGCTTTTTATGACTATTGTGCTCATTTGACTAAAAATGCGAAATTTAAAAAAATTTCGATGCTTTGTTCTTGTGAGTTGTGATATGCAGGGATGTGGAGTTGACAGAAATGTCCTAGAAGGGTACGGCAAATTGCAGGAAGTTCTGAGTTTTGGGTCTGATGATTGAGAAAAGCGGTGGTGGTTGACGCTTCACTAGCCTAGTCCTGAGAGTAGCTCCGTCACCAAGTAATTCAAGTATATTCATGCGTTCGCAGTGGTGGCGGGACAGCGAAAATGAACTGTCTATCTCTAGTCGGAGTAGCTGGGAATGGGTGGGTAACCCCTACCTTGCCTCATGCAGAAACGACGAGGATGAGAAAAGAGCGGGACGCACTCCTATGCTGTTATTCGGAGGCTGTGATTGGAGTGGTTCAAGGGCGCAAATGATTATGTGGACAAGAAACAAATTCAAAAGCCGAAGGCAAACCATCAAGTAAGAAGAAAATCAAAATTTGATTGATTCAAGCAAAGATGTGTCGTTTATCAAAGTCCATACAAGTTAAAGAATTCAAGGCTCAGCGGAACGAAAGCAGTGAATTAATCACGTGTCAGAGAAAGCTGCCGACTCAATCAAAAGACCAAAACTCAGAAAAGAATGCAGTGGTCGTGGTACCTATAGGGGACTATCTCCCAAACATCCAAGGTCGTTTGAATTGCAACTCGCGAGGTAACAAGTATCGAAAAATCTATCTTTACTCGCATTGTTAGAGTTTTAAGTATGATAAGATTAATTGCTGTATTTGGGATTGAGATGTAAGGATTAGCACGACTAGTACGTTGTAAATTCTTTCTATGGCTTTGTTCTTGTTCGAGACGAACAAGTTCAAGTGTGGGGTAGTTTGATAAGTCGTAATTGTACGACTATTTTATATGTTAAAACCCCGTCTCTTAGTGTTTGCCTGTATATTATTTCACTACCTGTGTGTAGTTTTCATTCTCAGGTGCATTCGGAGACCATGGAAGGAATATCGGCTAAAAGAGCCCATTAGAGGATATTTGGCGTCGAAAGAAATGAAGTTCGAAGTGCTGAAATTTGAGTCAGTGCAGTACACTTACGTCTGAAGAATTAAAGCACTTACGTCTATAGAATTACGGTAATTGTAGAGACGTCCGCGGGGATTAAATGCAGGAGACGTAAGTGGGGAAAGCTGGCAAACAAATTTTCGAAATTCTGATTTGTTTTCTCGGGAAGAAATATAGCTGGAATCGAGGAGCCTCATGGGGGAAGAAAAAAATCTGATTTCGATGAGTCAATTGGAGAAGATAAAAATACAAAGAAAGGGAAAATCAAAGTGTCTTTTGGTTTGCCGTGTGATTTTGGGTGTGTTGGTGACACACACGGCTTCTTCTTGGTTTCTTTTTGGCCGTGGGTTTGGAGGATTGAAAGAAGACAGCAAGGTCTTCTTTTTGGTTCCCTTTTGGCCGTGAGTTTTGTGGAGGTTTGGGAGCACGTTTTTTTGGGATTGAAGAAGACACACGGTTGGAAGCTTGGAGGAGGATTTCTCTCTTCTTTTGACACAACACCACACACGCTTGGAGAAGAAAACTTAGAGGAGGATTCCGAATTGAGGAAAGCTTGGAGGAGTTATTCAACATCAGTACTTTTTTTTTCATTCCATTTCATTACAAACTTGATTATGTATTCTATTATCATGAGTAGCTAAGCTCACTTGTGTAGGCTAGAACTCAAAAATTGTGATGCTTTGATTTGAGACTCATATTGAATTTCTATGTTTTGCGCTATATTACTATGCATTGCTTATGGATTTGATATGCTAGCATGAGTGGAACCCTAGCGGGGGAGCTTTTGTCAGTTTGTTGATTCCGATTGTCACAGTTTACTAGCAACCTAGCGGGGATAGTAAACTAGGATATGAGTAATATACCACTAGGATTGACACCCTAGGACAACGTGTAGTGCAACCTAGCGGGGAGCTATAAGTTGTAAAACATAAGAAATCAAAACGGTTGGGTTAATGATTTAGTCTTGCATCACAATCAAAAGTTCTAGCTTGCACTGTTCTTTGACATTTGATACCTGAATTTGTGTGACAATTGCTCATCTTGACAAGTGATCATTGTTGCATGCTTTTATTTTTATTTACTTGTTCTTGATTGAAAATCCCCCCAAATGTTACTCTAATACTTAGTGAACAGCTTCTCAACCGATCTCTGTGGATACGACCCGACTTACCACTTGCTAGTCGGAATTATAAATGTTTTTGCACAGGTACAACGACACCTGCAATTATCTTTTTAGGCAGCCTATCATTATCTTTTAGTTTTCCTTTCCTAATTAGGTTTAGTTTTCCTTTCCTGGTTAGGTTTTATATTTTCCTATTTAAACCCACCTTAGGGTTTCAGTTATGTATCTTATTTTCTTTCAATAAAACCTTTGGTTTTTTCGTTTTTGGTGGATTCCAAAACTTTTTCGGTGGATTTCGAGCTTTCTTGGTGGATTCCAAGTTTTCCTGGTGGATTCCAGGCTATCATGAATTCATTGTTGGTGAATTCGTTTATCCGATTTTCCCGCTGCGTCATATTGTACCTGTTAATCAAAAAAATAGTAGTCTAGTTGTTCTGAGTTAGGCAAATTTTACTTGGAGGATTTGTAGTTCCTAACTTCATTTTCAGCGAATATATATTGATACTTTTTTGTGCAATTTAGTTTGATTTTTCAGATGATAAATTGTCTTTATCAATATGACATAATATGCATCCACATTTTCAATGCAAGATTCTCAGAAAGTGTTAGGACCAAATCAAGTGAATTGATGTTCAAGTTATTGATCATGTCCCAAATAAAAAAAAGTTAAGTACTTATTTATTTTATTGGGTATAATATTTAATTTATTTGTTTAACATGGTGATTGTACCATGATTAACGGTTGATGTGATTGGTGCAGATTTATTACGCACCAAAGATATTTTATTTATTAAATTAACAACACTGTAGAAGATATTGTTAGTGAAAAGGGAGACATCTTGTATGAAATTTAAAAATATACAAATTAATAAATTATGATAAGTAAGACATAATTAAATACAATAACAAGATTATTTTTGGCCGTATTTAATCTTAAGCTAAGAATATGTGTGATGCAATCCGCTTAATCAAATGATTCTAGCAAAATAATATTTTTAAGGAAAGGTTTTTACTAGCTTGTCACTGAAAAAAGTCTACAATTATATAATATAAAATTATTCTCTACTTTTCATGCAAAGTATTAGCCCGTATTCAGACTTCAGATCATCAATAGTCAAAATATACCTTCGAAAAATATACATGGAAAGTAATTAACAATTTCCTGAGCATCCCTTCTACTGACAGCCTGTAATTAGAAGTCAATAAATAATAACTAATTGTAATTGGAAGCGCCTTTTTTGTTTTGAAGAGCCAATTTATGTCTGTCTGTGAAGTCCAATTATATGAGCACAAAAGTCAGATAAATTAAATTATTAATTATGAGCAAGCAGTTGTATTGTATGGCTTGAGGATTAATTAACCTAGAACTCCTGATTGGTCATTAGATTTTATAAGTGATCTGCAGATCTATACATTAAAATTAAGTTATCCGTAAATGGAGAGATTTTAATATTTTATGACCTAATTCATGCACCGGAAGGGATTGAATTGATTATTTTTCAAAAAAAGAGGTCAGTTGATGGATGAGTTTGGAAGGGATAACCCGCATTCGTTCGCCAATTGGGAATGATGGCATAAAAGGGAGAAATCAGAGTCCCAAAAGGAAGAGATATACATAAACAAAAATGGAATGAGCTATGAGCTATCCGTTTCTAATGTTTTACTCTTCATTTATCCTTCATTTCTTTGGATTTTCAAATTTGATCCAAATGATGTGATTTTAAATTTATATAAAATCATTTCATATTTAGGAATACAAGTATTAAAAAAAGGTGCTGACTGAGACGATAGAATATTTATTCTGTTATCATAACATAAGTGTACACAATTTTTTTGATGGACTGGTTAGTGGGTTAGTGAGTTAGTAGGGACTTGAGTCCTGGTGGCTTTGCACCGAAGGGGGAGTCCTCTCCACTGAGGTACTCCTCTTCGCCCTTAAGTGTACACATTTTAAAAAATGAGAAACATTAGAAAAAGATGGTGGAAGCACTCAAATCGTCAATATACAGTACAAAGGCTACCACAAGGGCTCAAAGCATAGTTATTAAAACCGGACCGGCCTGTTTGACCGGTTGGACCGGGAATTGGTCACCGAACCGGTTTGTTTTTGAAGTTGAACCGTTTACAATTGACCCGGTCAAAACCCAGTTGACTTGGTGGGTTGACTTGGTGGGTTGACACGGTTGGTTGAACCGGTCGATTGACCCAATTTTATATTAAAACGGTGATTTGATCGGTTCAATCAGTTCGATTTGGTCTGAAAAAATATTTATTTATTTTGACTTGGACAAGACTCGAACCTAGTCTTCCTCTATAATTATCCTATCTCCTCCTTCCACCAAGCTAAACATGATTCTTTTTTTATTATTTGTTTCAATAATGTATATTCATGTATCAAATCTATAAAATTTATTACTTATTATCAATTTAGCTAGAAATTCAATCAGTCTTAGAAATCCCTTATTGCTGTGACTTGCAAATTAAGACTAAAATTGTTATTGTTGTTCTATTATTGTTGTATTATTGATTTGTACTTTATTAAATTCTAAATTTGTTATGGTATGTTGTTGTAATCAGAGCATAAACATGTAATAGTTATTCAAGTCATAAATATGTTAAATTATAATATTATATATAAGTATTTTATTTTTATTTTTCAATATGTGTTGGTCAAACCGGTTTAATGTGATTGAACCATTAACCCAGTGACTTGACCGATTCGATCCACGGTTCGATTTTAATAACACTGGCTCAAAGTCAATTAGATTCCTTCATTCTCGGTTGACTATGTGTTTTAACAACAAGCATGCTAAGAAAAATATTTATATATATTAAATTTTCAGATATTTATGGATGTAGTATGATTTAATTGTAATTTTTAAATTAAATTAATTACTTATTACTTTGAAAACATCCATGCATCCCAACCTTTACAATTTTTTACTTAAAAGAGCATCTACTAGGAACAAAGTCTTATGGGATCAATAATTGGTAGAAAGTTGAAATACTAGTACTTATTAGGTATCAATTATGTTCGATTAAAACGGAAACTTTAATAGATACATATGGGAATAAACAAACGGCGCCAAACCTCCGGAAATCAATCAATAAAGCCAGTTTCCGCATTCACAACTTGGGGAACTTTTCTTCTACCCTTTTTCACTCAATCAAAGTGGTAGAAAGTACATTCTAGAACAAATTATGTCCCTAAATCAAAATTAATTATGGTCCATCAGGATTAGGATCAGGTGCAAAGTGATAATTATTGTAAAAAATACAAACTAATCTCAACCCTTCATTATATATTTGAATGGATATGATTAACTGAAAATAAACCTCTTTTAATTTAAATTGATATGTAAATAGGGGCAAATATGGTATATCACATCCTTAATAACCACCCATCTCTCTCCTCTCCCCGATAAAAAAAATCAGATCTCCATGGATGAATGAATCGGAGGATAAACTATCTCCATGGATTCGTCGATCAGATCTCCATGGATTCCGTCGATCTCGATCGCGTCCTCAGCCCCGTTAAGCATAGGAATGAAACATCCTCCACCTCCAACCCCTCCAACACTGCCAAAAGCTGCTCCGATAAATCCAATCAGCGAGGACAACTATCCTCCAACCGAATTTCATCTCTTGCAATTCCACCCACCAAACATGTTCTGAAACAAATCAAATGACGAAGCTAAAGATTTTGTATCGTACCGGCCAAACATGTTTGTACTCGGCTCCTTGCTCTTTAGAAGCCTTAACTCCATCATTCACATTACCATCCCCATCTAGGGCTTCAGCGATGATCAGAATCAACACAAGAACTGCGACTGATAATCCACATCTACCTCCTCCCATGGCAGCAGTTGAGGGCTGCCTAATGTATCAAAAGGCACTATATAATACCAAACGATTTCTTAACGAATTATAGTTCACTTTTGACGAAATATGTCATAGTTCGTCAAATTTGGACTATAATCCATCAAGAATTCGACGAATTGTAGTGCACTTCGACGAATTATGCAATAATTCGTCAAAAATAAACTAAAATTCCACAGTATTATTTATAGTTCGTCATAATCTGTTATGACGAACTATGTCATAGTTCATCAAATTTGGGCTATAATTCATCAGGATTTCAACGAATTGTAGTGCACTTCGACGAATTATGCAATAATTCGTCAAAAATAAACTAAAATTTGACACGAATTCGACAGTATTATTTATAGTTCGTCATATCATTTTCTAGTTCGTCATGAACATTTTATAGTTCGTTATGACCAGGAAACGAATTATGCCCACCGCTTGCCGCAATCCACAATCCGCCACCGGACTCCTTCATCTCAAAGATCAATATGCCCACTGCCTTCATATTCTTCCCTTGGACCTCACTGATAAATCCACAATTCAGTTCATTCCTCATATCAACAAATGTTTACAAATGGAACTCAGTTACCATAGTTCTGACACTCAGTTACAAATGACCTAGTTCTGAAACTCAGTTTCCATTTGCTTCCAGGAATCTACTGAGTTCGTGAAGGACGGATTGTGGATTGCGGCAAGTAAACATCTGGGCTGAGTGCAATCGACAGAGTTTCGTTTAACGACAAGCAATTTCGTCGACTGGATTGCGGCAAGTAAACATTTGAGTTTCAATCGACAGAGTTTCGTTCGACAAAGGAAACTGAGTTTCGTTCGTCGACTGAGTTCAATCGACAAGCAATTTCTGGTTTCCTAAATCGTCGTGTTTCGTTCGGGGAGGAGAAATACGGGACTGTTTTTCTAATTTTTTGTCGATTATACCCTTCTTAAGGAGAGAGGAATTATATTCAGTTATTAATTAATTTAATTCAATTATCTGCGGCCTTTGGATTAACGAAATGAAGGGACAAGATGAGTTTGTATTTTACACAGGATCTGGACTTTGCACTAGATCCGGACTCCATCATACCAAAAAGTTATCACTTTCTTCAACAACGCTCAAATGAAATCCCCATTTCTAAAAGTTTGAGGCTCACATCCAATTATATTTTATCAAAACGTCTAAACATCATCACTTTGTTGCAAATGTTCAAAATTTAGAATTTGCACTCTTTGTTAAACTGATGACGTGGGGCAATTTGGACGCTCCGATAAAATACAATCTGAAAAAAAAACATGATTAAATGGATAAGAAACAGGAAGGTCTCCCGAAAAAGGATCCAATATCATCTTCATAATCTAAAATAAATAAACTTTACCAATTAAAATAAAATTCACCAATAATTTAGAATGTGGGAAAAATCAAAGCAAAGTAATGGCATGGAGCCTTAGCCTAGAGAAGAAAATGGAACTAGAACAAAGCTGATGAGCAAGGTGAATTTTTCTTAATTGTTTAATTTAAAATTTTGACACTGCATAGGCAGAAGGACATAGCCCCATAGGTGATTGTTTGCCAGGTGGCATCACCTTAATTAGTAACGCCCCTGAGCTGCTGCTGTCCCCCCTCCGTCCTCCCATCACCCATTTCCTCAATTCTCACTATAAAAACCCACCCAAAATCTCTCAATTCTCATTCTCTTCTCCTTCTTCCATCTTTCTCAGCTTAGAAACAATCATAAAAAATGGTTGTGCTTTCTCAGCCACCATTAGACAACACCTTCATCAAAACATGCAAGCCTATTGCAAATACCTTAACCGGGATTCCGGTAATCGACATGGCGAGCCCTTCGGCCCGAACCCATTTGGTTGAGGCGTGTGAGGAGTTTGGATTCTTTAAGGTCACAAACCATGGAGTGTCCACTGAGCTCATGGCTAGGTTGGAAGCTTATGCTCTTAAGTTTTTTAACATGTCTCAGACCGATAAAAACAGAGCCGGTCCGCCTAGTCCTTTCGGCTACGGTAACAAGAAAATTGGTCCGAATGGGGATGTCGGGTGGGTTGAGTATCTCCTCTTCGCTGCCCACTCAGATTGTATCGCTCAGGGATTCAACTCCATTGTACATGATGAAGCAGAGTTGTTCAGGTAAATAACAAGAAACAGAGAGCATCCTCTGTTTTTTTATTATTATTAACCATGTTTTGATTTTGACGAGGTTTATTGATGCAGGAATACGTTGGATGAGTATGTGAGGGAGATGAAGAGGGTGGCGAAGGAGGTGCTTGAGATGGTAGCTTTGGGGTTGAAACTGGAGAGAAATGCATTAAGCAAGCTTGTTCATAACGAAGAAAGTGACTCATGTTTCAGATTAAACCACTATCCACCATGTCAGGAGATGTTCCAAGCGCTAAGTGGGAGGAATTTAATTGGGTTTGGAGAGCACACTGACCCACAGATAATATCCGTTTTGAGATCCAACAACACATCAGGACTTCAAATCGCCCTTAAAGATGGGACTTGGGCTATTGTCCCACCTGATCAACACTCCTTTTTCATCAATGTCGGTGACTCTCTCCAGGTACTCAAAAATTCAATCCTCATCTCAAATGGGTCAATCCTTTTTCTTTTTTCAAAATTAAACATTTTTTATTAACAAATTCAGGTTCTGACAAATGGGAGGTTTAAGAGCGTGAAGCACAGAGTGTTGACAGACAGCATGAGATCGAGAGTATCAATGATATACTTTGGTGGTCCAGCTCTGAACCAGAAAATAGCACCAATAGATTCATTAATGGAGGATGGAGAAGAAAGTCTGTACAAGGAATTCACATGGTGTGAATACAAAAACTCAGTCTACAAGTCGAGGTTGGCTGATAACAGGCTTCAACCATTTGAGAACAAGTCGGCAGCAGTTGCAGAAACAGGAGCATGAGCTGGAAAAAAGGAGTAGAGATTATTAGGTTGTTGTGTATGTGTGTGTACCTTTTTAGTCAAACCATCCTTAACTATATATATAAATATATAAAGTAGTACTAGTAGCATTAGTGTTTCTTCTTTTTCTTTTAATTCCACTTTTTTTATATATTAAATACAGTATATTTTTAGGATTTTCTTCTGTGAAACCTAGGCTGTTCCTCCAAAACTAGGTTAACTCCTAATGTTGTCATAGATCAAATCTGAGCACAAAACTACTGTATGTGTTTTCTAGGATTCAGGTTGATTTTGGTCTTGTAGATATGTAACTATTTCCCATCAATCAATGAAAAATGCACTTATATATCCATTATTTTTTAAGAATTGAAATTATTTTAAGAATTAAATTTCACTATGAAACAATCCTCCATCAGAGTCAAAAGATGCAGTTAGAAAAGTTAGAACAGTTAGTCTTCTAGTAATTTAAATAAAATTATGACCGTTAAAACACTATATTTTCTGAAGAATTGAAATGACAAAAAGAGTAAAAAAAAATTTCGTTTTCTGATTGAACATTGAATTATGCTTCATAAACTTAAACTTTTCGAAAATAACGAGTACTCCATTTATAAGTTTCACTAATTAAATTGGTAAAGAGAACGTGCGCCGAACCAAGTAATTTCTAATTATTTGAAATTTCTTGGTGACGATTGTAGTTTAATTTAATTTTTGGGTAGAGAAAGTCAAATGCACCCACCTGCAAATTTTTATGGTTACCAAGTGAAATGTGCTTTATTGGGTAATGAGAAAGCTTTGATACATTAATGGAGGGTCAAATAAGTGTTGATAAAGAATGATCAAATTGATGTGGAAATTTGAGAGGTGGGTTGGAGTGGACCAGCCAGAATTTGGGGCACATCAAGTCAATTACCATGTTGGAGGCGACAGACAGCTAGGTTGAATATGATCATGGGCTAGCCATTTTATAGTAGTTATTAATTATTGAAAGAATCACCCATCACCCTCTCCCACTCACTTTCTGCCTCCATCCGTTCACATTATAAATTCAATGAAAATTCCAATCCAAAAAAAAAATCAATGAAAATTATATTGTTGCATATCCCATGTTTAATTAATATCATAATAATTGAAGTCGGGGGACCAATGCGGCTGCTATGGTTGATGAACACAAGACGGGTATGCTGAATTATTCTAGTTTATATGTGATTATAATCTTATTGTGATTGAAAGAGAAGTGTTTAAATGAGAATTCTTTTAAATTTTAAGAATTTGAGACCTTAATCTTCACCATCCAAAATGCAAGATACATTTTCCAAGATGTATTTTGGTGGTGACACGTGTCCCATGTGCATTTTCCAAGATACATTTAATGCAAAATCAAAGCCACATTTTTTTACTTTACTTTTTGGACATGTATCACATGCAGATTCAAAGATGGATCATGATCTCCCCGTGACTCAAAATCTTAAATAAATTAATAAACTATAGTTCCGTATTTGTATATATTACCTGACTCCTTTATAAAATATTTTCTCAGTTATTTACTATTGAACAAGAAAGACTTGTTTAATTAATTCGAACATGAGTAAAGATCAGGTGCAAACTATAAAATTGTCAAAAATAGATTTTAACGTCGTCGAAAACCCAAAAATACGTCATAGTTCGTCAAAAGTGATTATAATACGTCGCCGAAAAATCATCCATACGACGAGATTTAATCTAGTGTTATTAAACTCGGACCAAGCAGGCCAGTTCGACCGGTTCGACCCGGAACCAGTCATCGGACCGGTTCGGTTCTGTTATCCGATCGGTTTACAAACAACCCGGTCAAAACCCGGTTGACCCAATTTTTCATTAAAACGTGATTTGATCGGTTCGATTTGGTATGAAAAAATATTTATTTTGACTTGGACAAAACTCGAACCTAGTCTTCCTCTATAATTATCCCCTCTCCTTCCACCAAGCTAAACATGATTTTTGTTTTAATATTTGTTTCAATAATGTATATTCAGTTATCAAATCTATAAAATTTATTACTTATTATCAATTTAGCTAGAAATTCAATTAGTCTTAGAAATCCCTTATTGTTGTGACTTGCAAATTAAGACTAAAATTGTTATTGTTGTTCTATTATTTCTGTATTATTGATTTTTACTTTATCAAATTCTAAATTTGTTATGGTATGTTGTTATATCAGATCATAATCATGTAATATTTATTCAAATCATATATATGTTAAATTATAATATCATATATAAGTATTTTATTTTTATTTTTTAATATGTGCGGGTCAAACCGGTTCAACCCGGTTGAACCACTGACCCATTGACCCAGTGACTTGACCGGTTCGATCCACGGTTCGGTTTTAATAACACTGATTTAGTCTCATCCGTCCAAATGAAAAAATCAATGACTGTCATTGATTTGTATTTTTTTATTCGCACCGAATTTTCATTCGAACAGTTTGCATAAATATACATTATCACAATAAATTTCTTTGGGAAACAAAGAGATTCCTAAGTGGTGCACATATAAGATTCCATTTGCCAGGTTGGCATTTTAATAAGAGATTCCATCTAAAGTTGCACTTGCATGCACCGAATGTAGTAGTGATCCAAATGGGTCATCTGCATTTCAAGTTTATGTAAAGTAACAAAAGAAACAACATATGGGAGAGGGCTACAAAAGCAAGAGATTTTGTTACATTACAAATGTTGCAGAAATAAATCTAAAATACTTTGCCGACGGAATATATGCCATTTATGATGCAAACTCTAACTGTTAACTTCCCATATTTTCTAGTCTACTTGATTTTTATTTGAAGATTTGTGAATAATATATTATTATATGAGGAGCCAGAACAACCCTGTGAAAACATTTGGAGTTTTTGTGGAAGTTAGGACTCACACACGATGATGTTTTCCTTTTCCACAGCCAATCTGTATATGTAAATGTTAATGTTATACAATTGAAGAAAGATGCACTCATATTGCCTATTGTCTTCGCCAGCTGCAAATATGCCCTCTATAAGGATTATCTCGTCTATTATGCCCATATTCTCAATCTGAAGACTTTTAATTTTTTTTGATTGTGGATTTATATCGAACATTACAAGAAATACATTACATTTCTCGAGTACACATATATTTCTAGTCTATTTAAAACGCAAGCCACACAAAGGCCGGCACCACCCCGAAAAGTAGGTTTCAATATTTGACCCCGGAGCGTTATTCTGTCTAATAAGTAGTAACTCATTGTGTATACTGTATATATTTACCGGTAGGCAAGGTAAGAGCCAAAATAAAAAGCTTAACTTTCCCTCCCTGCCATCTTTAGTCATATTTTAAAATTCTATTTCAAATCATTGATTAAACGTCTCTTTTATACATCTATGTACTGGGGTATATATACCCGATCCAACCCTTACCAATCCGAGTGTGTGATTCTGCGCTCGTGGGTCACTTATTTGATTCTTAAAAATTTTAAGATCACAACTGACCCTCTGTCCATTCACTATTCAATGGGCATCATCAAACACTTGATTAAATCCATCCACCCCTCTTTAGGGCATAAGCTTATCCCCATCCGGTCTATTGCCGCGACCCTTAATGAAAAGCATAGATCTGATAAATGAAAATGAAAAGTTGTGGGATAGGTTTTAAAGGTGGAAAGCTGCGAATTGGCCGGCTAAGAAGTTAGGACGCAGTGGGATTTAAGTTGAGAAGAAAGGCATTTGCAATGCTGGTGAGGCATCTATCTACTAGTTGGGACAGTAAATGATAAGGATAGATTGATGCTAACACTTTTTAGGCCCATATCGTGGCCCCGCCCAACCCTAGCATAAAAATCATATATGTACTAACTTAGCATGGTCGGGGGAGCGTTCTATTAAGATTCGCTTTTCATTCAAAATTTGAGAATTTTATCTGCACATGTAAATATCAGCTAACAATACGTGTCTAATTAGTAAAATCAAATTTTGATGACTTTGACTTTTTATTAGATACAAGTATTAAAATATAAGTAGTACACATATCAGCAAAACAGAATGATATTAATGCCGGATTTCTTATCGAAAGGTTATCGTGTTTCTTAAAATATTTGGGGGAGACAGTGTGCAATTGCATGTCACTTCTGTTTACCGGGTATTAATCCAACAAAATGATCGATGAACACATATCAGAAAAAGGTGTGTTCTTACTTGTAAACCTAGTCGAAACACGTAGAGGATCATCAACCCCTCAAAAGTGCTACGATATATAACTGGGGATTGGATTCTGTATGACCTACACTTGCTAGTTGCCATAGTACATAACATTAGTTAGAGCATTCGCACATGATACTTCATGATTCTATCACTATAAATTTTGTAATATTTTCCGGCCACATATTCCGACAGATGTCCGCCGGCTTCAAATTGGCCGGAATAATTTTGGTGAAGTTCCGAAGAATATTCGATGATTTTTATCCGACGGACATTAATTCCAGTGAAATTCCGGGGAGGAAAAAATAATAGCTGGATTTGTCCCGGAACGCCGCTGAAGTAATCCAAAGAATTTCGGTGCAATTCCAGCGCACTAATCAAGTTTTCGGAATTTTGCCAAACTTCCTTTAGAATAACTCCCGCGGCATTTCGGGGCAATTCCTGCACACTTATTAAATTCCTGGAAAATCACCAGAAGTTCATCGGAAAACCACCATAAGAATTCCCATGACATTAGTTACTTAAAGATTTTCTATATTTGGAGTTGACCAACTTTTACATATAATTCTATACTTTATATGTAAAGATTTAATGATTTTCTATATCCAACTTCTGCGCATATATTCTAAATTTTAAAGATTTTCTATATTTAAAAATTTTCTATATTTTATATCAATTATATTTATTAACTATTCACCAACAAGGAATTTTGTCAATTTACCCCCGAATAATTAGAAAACTCGCCGGAAATCCGCTTCATTCACGCCAGATTGCTTAATGTGTGTGTCGGAACAGCGCCACAAAATTACCGAAATCAAAGAATTAGAAATCTTCAAACCATCGCCAAAATTTCGCTACAAATCTCTCGGATTGACAAAATTAAAAACCAGATCTTGGATTATTTCCTTGTTTCTTCTCCGATTTCACTCCTCATAAACTCTCAAGTCTAGCGATTTCGGGAACTCCTATTAAAGCTTCATATTCGAATCCAATTCCGGTGTGTCATCCACCCAATGTTTGTATTTATTTTGATTTCAATTGCGCAGAAGGTAAAATGAGTTGGGTGTGAGTAAGGTTACAGCTTTATCACACTGTTTGTAGCTTTGATGATCTGTGACTTTTTTGGTTTACTGGGTTTTATGTTTTAGGATGGAGATCTGATAAACAGTCATTCAGAGCTTGATGATCGACTCCATAGAAACAAAAGTCCCAGCTTCTAGAAATCGGCGAGCCCTGCCAAGAAGGATCCTACGCCACACAATGCCTCAATTTCTTGCAAACCTGTGTGGTTGCGTCCAGTTTTTGGAAAGATCACATGTACCTAAAGTGAAATTCCAACCTGTTTATACCAGACCAAATGAAAATGAGTATGCTCCTAAAGTGAAATTCCAACCTGTTTATACCAGACCAAATGCAAATGAGTCTGCTCCTAAAGTGAAATTCCAACCTGCTTCGAATGTGGTTTTAGGACGATGACTAGTTTTGTACTAAGTTATATATATATATATAGGGGACGTTCAAATGTTATATGTCCTTAGAGTGTTATGTTTTTAAAGTATTATATCGATTTTGATTGGTTGATGAAAAGAAGGAACCAATCAGAAGCGAGGAACACGGGGCTTACGGTGCACCTCCAAAGCATGGGGGTTGTGTGGGTGAGGGTGCACCGTAGTTACGGTGTTCCTCGCTTCTGATTGGTTCCTTGTTTTTCATTAACCAATCAGAATCAACATAACACATAACACAATTAGAAGCACATAACATTTGAACGTCCATCTATATATATAGGGGGGTGTTCAAGTGTTATACCTTCTTATTGTGTTACATGTTACATGATTTTGAGCCTTTAGATCATTTGATCTAATGGTGGAGATTTCATTTTGCACTTTCGTCTTTTAGGTAAAAGATAAAAGTGCAAGGTAGAAGACAAAAGTGCAAAATGACAAATAACTTTGTCTATTTTTGACTTTTTGACTTTCATTTTGCACCTTTAGATCATTTGATCTAAAGGTGCAAAATGATGTAACATGTAACACAATAAAATGGGTGTAACATTTGAACACTCCTCTATATATATATATTTATAATGAATATTAACTTATTATATCAAATGTTCCATTTAATTAATTGAATTAGCTGAAGAAAATAAGTAATTTTTTGTTAATATTGATAATTGAATTATGTGTTTTTTAACGAGTAATCGTAAAAAATTCATATTTTTAAGTTTTGTTTAAAATATATAGTAGGGAAAAGTACAGTTTGGGTACCGGAACTATCATTATTTTCCAATTTGTGGGCTAAACTATCACCATTTTTCAATGTGTGGGCTAAGCTATAAAAATTTTCAGATAGGGGGCGAACTATCAAATAATTTTCCAGACAGTGGGCGAACTATCAAATAATTTCCAAAAAAGGTGTACCTATTTGTAATAAATTAATATAAAATTTTAAAAAACTCAAAAAATTTATAAAAATACAATTTTTAATAAAAAGGAATATAAATTATTTGATAAATAAAAATTAGAAACTTTACGAAAAATTAAACACAAAATGAAAAATATTTTTAAATTTTTTTGCAACTTTCCCCTACAATTTAATAATTGTCAAGTTTGGTTTGGTTTGGTTAAATAATTGTCAATTCTAAAATTTTTTTGCAAATTTCCCCTACAGACTTAACTCTATTTGGTTTCACTATTACATAAAATAAAGTTTTTTCTTCAATTATTAGGTAGAATTAACAATGAATTGAATGTTTGAAAATATTTCAATTTAATAATTTTTAAATATTTAATTTGATACAGAACTTTTTAAAAAATTCAAAACATATTTTTCAATTTGTGTTTAATATTTTTCTAAAGTTTCTAATTTTTTAAAAAAAATTGTAGGGGAAATTGACAACAACAAAAAATTAATTTTTTTTTCATTTTGTGTTTAATTTTTTGTAAAGTTTCCAATTTTTATTTATCAAATAATTTATATTCCTTTTTATTAAAAATTGTATTTTTATAAATTTTTTGAGTTTTTTGAATTTTTATATTAATTTTTGATAAATAGGTATACCTTTTTTGGCAAATTATTTGATAGTTCGCCCACTGTCTGGAAAATTATTTGATAGTTCGCCCCCTGTCTGGAAATTTTTATAGTTGAGTCCACACGTTGGAAAATGGTGATAATTCAGCCACAAATTGGAAAATGGTGATAGTTCCGGTACCATAACTGTACTTTTCCCTATATAATATCGCCGAAATTTCACCGGAATAATGTCCCCGGAATTTCATCGGAAAATGTTAGTTTTTCTGTCCCGAGAATTTCGTGGGAATTTCCCCGGAATGCTGCGGGAAATTCTCCGACGTGGATGGTCGTCGGAATTCCGCCGGTGCTCATCGGAATTTGTCATGGGAAAATCCCTGATTTAATAATTCAGGGGACCTTTTAGCGGCGACATCTTTTTTGCTAGAATTTACCGGATTTCTTCAAATTTCAGGGTGAAGTCCGACCGACTTCCGACCAATTATAGCTGCCGGAATTTCTTGCAAAAATTGTAGTGTATAACTATCGTACCACTATTGTAACGATGATAAGGATATAAAACTTGACAGAGCGTCGAGGGTTAATCACATAAAATTATTAAGAGAGTGAAGGTAGGAGTTGTTACAATTTCACATTGGTTAGATGGACGATTAACTGGTGATACTTAAATAAGTATAAAAAGTTCGCTCATTTATCGGAATAGTCTTTTGTGGTTAATTCTTCGTTCAGCCTAAATTCCTAACATTTGATGCTCTTGTTGATAGATAACAAGAAGGGGTGACTTGAGAAAGAACTATATGATAGAAAGCCATGTTTTCTTTGAAAGCCAACATAATAGCCCTCTTGAAAAGAATACTATCCAACTGAAAGTCGTCCAGAGTAAGACGTTGGGCATCACTTGAAAATGATGATCAATCGTAATTACTCGAATTAGCATACTGGCGGCAATGCCATAAGCTGCCGCTGGCTATGGACCTATTGGACCATTTAGTCACTTCCAAGTAGAAGCTAGGACCAATTTGATTCTCATCAAGATACACACACAATAACTTCGAAAAGTAGGCTCACTGATGATATAGATGAAAGGTACACGTGTATGAGTGTAAATCTGACAAGTGTCAGAAAGATAACCGGGACAACAGTCATCATCAGCTGTCAGAGAGAGACATGATAGAGCCACTGCAATTATTAGCTAATTATAAAGTGGGGCTCGTAGTCAACATTGGTTATGACAGTGACACCTCAAGGTCATGGCTTCACCCATATTCTGTTATTTTCGTACGCTTGCATCTACCACAAAGGTGCAATATCATCAGCTTCAGCTACATATGCATTTGGGATTTTAGGGTGTAATGGTGTGTCATATCAGCTAGGGTTTGTTGCTAATTGCTTGCTTCTGTGGTCTCTCTGATAAGAGGATCGTTTAACCATAGCACGAGTAAGAAAAATTGAACAATTTTTCTCCCAACCCTTTTTCTTTCGTGGCAGAAGTTTTTACCGGTTCTCCGAGAAAATATGTTGGTTTAGCAGAAACAATTAGAGAGTTTAAATTAATCCTTTCGGGGGAATTAGATGATACTCCTGAGCAGGCTTTTTATTTGTAAATCTAATAAATGACCTTAATCTCTAGTGTGAAAGATTGTAGTTAGAAATGTGCAATGACGAGAAGGGATTTTGGGCCCAAAGACGGTGCAAAAAGACCAGTCATTATATATCAGATGGTCCCATTTGATATCCTGTCTGTTCCAGTCCCAGTGACAACTCAAACCAGTGAGATTTACAACTTGGTCGTTGCTGGTGTGTGGGTTTCTCTGAGTCATTCAAAAGACTGTTGTTCATGTTCAAAGATAGGCCGTGTATGATGTTTACGAGCACCACGGTCATCATCTACTCACCACAATTCATCAATCCTTATTAAAGATCAGGGCACACTTTCATGAACTTAAGGTCGGTATGGCCGTATGCATGTGTGTTCACTGTTCAACCGTTAGCCTTGTTGGCTGGTAGATATCCCACATTGTCAATCACGTCGAAACAGAAGAAGCCCATTCACACATTTTGATTTTTGACCCCAGCTTAGTTCAAGTCTTCGACTTTTAAATGTTGAGATCCAACCATACTTCCATCATAAGTTGGTAGGTGTTGCAAACGCAGACGCAAATGCTTGACCGTGGCACGGATAAATTATTTAGACCAAATGCCAGCTTGAGTGAATATGACCTGATAAAACAATTGGCCAAAACAGCAACCAGAACTAAGAAGCTGTTTCTAGAGGGCCGCCGCGGCCTCATTTTAAGTGCCTGCCTTTACGGTTCTTGCATCAGTCCACGGTTTCGCGAAAGTTTCTTCACGTCTTCAGTCCTTGTACATGTTCTGTAATTCGAATTTAGAAGGTAAAGTGAAAATATTGGTAACTAGTAACTTTTATTATTAATGCTGTACGTATTAAGCTTAATGTCTTTTTACCTTCATCAAATCCATAATTCCTGACAATGGATGTTTCTCTTTACCAATAATGGGCTTCAACTTGGGAAAGACAATACACACCGGTTTATGATCATCAAGTTGGGCTGCAAAGCACATGTGTTTCAGTCACCTTGACTCTTTTGTAATGCAGATCCAAGCCAGTTATACTTGCAGGCTTAGATCAATGAGATTAATGACCCTCGTGGGCTTGACGATAACCTTACATTTCTCGGGCACATTTCCGTAGTTTTTCCCTTAAACCACTTTTCCTCGTATATACCGACATTTGTTTGAAGACAGCATCTAGTTTCTCTTGGTCAACCCCTGCAACGATAGGCATATCTGAGAAATACATGAAAGATGGAGAGATCTTGGGTCAGGCAAACAGTATTAAGCATGAATAAGACAATTAAAAGAAACTACACAAAGGGTGAAGATGAAAACCATGGACACACAAGATCTACCAAAATGAAATTGGGTATATTTACAGAACATGGGAAAAACTGATGTGTCGCAAAGCAAACATCTTCGTAGATATTTTCCCGAAAATTGCTTTCTAAATTACTTTGCACTTGCACGCTTGATGATGTTGGCACAAATGATGCCATTATGCTTCCAAGTGTTCCCTTTCTCAACAAGTAACCTATTAAAGGAAGGTGAAAGCAAGCACACAGATCAATGTTTAAACATGACAACGCACAAGTGTCCATCTCAGGTAACTTTCTACTAGACGGCAGGTAGATATGTGAAAGCAACTATACAGCATTCTCTGAATAGCATGTTGATAATCCCTCCCATGAACTCCATACCAGCTAATATAACAAGTACAACTTGATAATGTTACGGAGCAGCATAGTATGCATATCACCATTTTGCATTACTCTGAATTTTAAGTGCTCACAAACTAGGACAATAGCATTTGACAATAGGAGTCCATTTCTCTAAACATATAAACTAGCAAAGAACAAAAATGCATGAAACGTACCTTAACCTTGGCACTATCCTGATGACGAGGTTAATGTGCTAAGTGGAGAATAAGTAACTGCTGCAAGCACAGCAGGTGCATTTCAAGACTTGGGATAGGGCTGGGAGTCTATGATGGTAATGCTGTGGCATGTGCGGCAGCTTCACTAGACAGCTTGAAGAGGCAGTCTTGGAAGACTTGAGTATATCAAGTCAAAGCAACTTGTGGTAAAATTTTCATCTGCAATCATTGATGTAAGAGAAGACTAAGAGCACATCAATTGGAAAACTCTTCTTGAAACACACAGACGAAATACATTGACTTGTAAATGTTTCTCTATTGTTCTCAAAGGAGTCAACAAGTGGGAATGAGTGAAAGAATCAGAAAAGTAAAGACTAATGAGTCTAGGTTTATGTATAAGCAAACAGAAGCGTTGATAAGACTAAGAAGGTGTTCTTTTGAGTTGAACTGAAACTGAACTAAACTGGAATAAAAAATTTAACTCGATTTAAATAGGACAATTGTATCGGCGAACTTGACTTTGTGACTTAATTCAAGTACTTGACTATAGTACTTAACTTTTGAGCTAATAAAATGAAACATTTAACTGAAATTAAGTGCTTAAATAGAGTAGAGGTGTTGAATTGAAAAAAAAAATTGAAATTTAAGTTCAACATAACAGACTCTTACTCAATGCTAAAATAGAAAAACAAACCAAAAGGATCTCAGTTGTAAAGCGTCAAAGATAGCACAAACACGACTATGGGGGGACTTGTGGGTGGGTATCAGTAAGGTACCAACATGTCTTATGGCATTACAAGTACTTCAAGAGCATACCTTAGCCAGCCACATTAGGCTTCAACTAATTGATGTAGATGGTAACCAATCAACCCGGTCACAGCGTCAGTCATCTTCAAACCCTATGAAAAAGAAAAAATAGCAATAAACTCTAAACTCACAGAACAATGAATTGGCGTATAGCTAAATTTCATCAAGTCTCCAATGAGTAAGTAACAGCTTCAACAACAACATAGCAGCATCAAGTGAGCGGCCAGAATCCCAGCCCTTATTTTCCAAGCTAGTCCAGCTGTTCAATGTATATTTCAGATATGCTTCATATAAGGTTTCTTGAAACATTAATTGGCATCAAATCAAACCAGTTGAGTCCTTCGTCTTGATCCCCCGATCGTAAACGCAGTGTTTTGGTAGAATTGCCTTGCAAGCTGAATTGGGCTTTGTCCTCATTGGGCTACCAAGTTGCATGGTCCAACAAAAGCCAAACGATCATAAATTTTCTACAGCCTCTCCTCAGCTTTCCCGGCTTTCCTAATGTAATAAATTATTAAAAAAATATTTTACACTTTTTAATTTTGAAAAGGTCCACAAAATAAAGCCTAAAAACAGATGTTGTAAGCGAGATGGAGGTAGATGAATTAGAGATTAATACCTAATTACCAAATCTTTCTGGTAGGCGGATTAGGGTTTAAAAATGTGTTAATGCATCAACATCAAGATTTGCGTAAACGCGTAGGTCGATCATAAAGCACCGACAAGTGAGGAAGGAAATGAAGACAAATTTTCCTTGGATAAACAAGTTTATAGTAAGTAGTTTGGTTAGATTAGTCGTCGAATCTAATCTCTTTTTGATCATCTTCAATCAACCCCTAAAAATTATCTTATAGTTCCTCATTTGAAAACTAGATGCAAACGAAAGGCATTATCCATAAGAACTTACCGAGAAATTTCCTATTTATTGACTAGAGCTAGGGGAAAAGATTAGGCGGTTCAAATCTTATTTTTTATGCAAACGGTAAAATTCTTAAAAGTGAATTATAATTCTTCGCCGAAAAATTAAAAGTACGACATAGTTCGTCAAAAGTCACCTATAATTCGTCACTGAGAAACCAGTTATCATTCCAACAAGATTTAATCTCATCCGTCTAAATGATCAAATCAATGACTGTCATTGGATTTGTATTTTTTTTCTCCAAAATATGTTATTTGCACCGTATCCTCTTTTATTCACTAATCGATGAGAATACTCGAATAATTAGTTATTGAAAGCCAATTTTAACATGTGTGGAAGAAAAACCCTTGGGGGGCAAGATACAGATTTAAGTCAGCAGCCACGTTATTCAACATATCCTACCAGCTAGGTAACATCTGATCTGATGAGAGATTTAAAGAGTTCGAAAAGGACTTATTGAAGGTAGTCCTCGTTTGGTGGGGTATGATGTCATTGCTTGCATATGTTTGTTCAAACGTAAGCAGTGTTGCATGCAATGGATCAACCTTGTCTTGTTGTCTCACTTTGTGCTTTAGTCAACATGCCTTCTAATTATTCTTTGTGTGTGGCAACCAAAAGATTGCACTTTGATGAATTCAAATCAAAATCTTCCGAGTAGTGGTAGTAATCTGTTCTCGTTCCCAAATGTACACGTCAATGTCTTTCTCCTCTCGATCAACTTTGAGTCTATTTGATCAAATAATAACACAATGTGTGTATAAAAATACTATGTATATTAACATGTGCATGAAAATGATGTCATGGAAAAGCAACAAAACATAGTCGTCTGTCTCACCATTTATACAAAAACAAATGTTTTCAATAGGATCAAAAGTATCAAATTTGATCATCAGGATTCAAACTTCGTACATGATTTGAGTATTTTGATTTTTATGACATTTCTTATGTCACGTCCTTCTAAATTATAATCTTTAATAGCTTAAACTTGAATTTATTATTACTGAGAATTGTATCTTCACAATAATTCCTAATTGGATGTACATGCCTTTGAACACCATATATTTGCTTACGCATCATAATATTAAACGCACTTAACTTTGAGATTATACACTTTGGTTGTGTTTATTTCCTTTCTTCCATATATTAAGCTAGACTTGTTGACAAGGAAGATATTCTAGTCAAAACTGGTAAGAACCCTTATTATCTAATCATTTATCTTTGTACCTTTTATAAGATAAACGACGTACATAGATTAAAGGTTATCCAAGATTATAAACTGGGCATCCGGACAGAGAAGTAAAAGAAAAGAAAATCTGATGGAGTTTGTTCGTAGGAGAATTCTTATGTATATTACAATGCATAAATGAGCCCTCAAACTGAAGCACTTTATATTTTGAGAGAACTTGAAATCTTAATCTACATCTTTTAAAATGCATCATTAAATCATGTTGGTATGTGTTCAAACTCCCAGTTGTATTTTCAAAGATGCAAAAAGTCAAAAAATCTAAGTCAAAAAGTTTAAATATGCAAATGGAACATGTGTAAACACACAAACATATTAATGATGCATATTTAAGGGTGCGAATTGAGTTCTCATGATCTCAAAATACATAGGAACTTTTAAACCGACCACTCCCGACAATGCATATATGCACATCGACTAGTGTAAAAACTTGGCCACTCGACTCATTCAAGTCATTACTTTTTTGATGTAGGTATTATCAGATTCTATCTACTTAGTTTTAATATGTAGAACTATGATAGGATTAAGCTTACGTGACGCCTTAGTTTATTTATGTTAGTATTTAATTTAAAAGTGGCAATCTTTAAGCTCTTTAATTTGGTTTATCTTTTCCACTCGAATATGTAAAGTTTTCTCCTATAGCCATATATTTGCTTAACTTATCAATGCTGTAAAGCTACTTACATCTTTACTACGTGTGTGAATTTGAGCTTAAATAAATACATTTTTGATTGTCAAATGGGAATGTAATCTCTGTAAATGGTATGGTATAATTACAGGATCACAAAACGAATCTCTTTATACCTAATTCACTATAACTAGGAATTAGTCTTGTAGAAGCTATTGACTACAATTGGGAAAAAATAGGGGTGGGCAAAAACCGCTCCGAATTTAAAAATTGCTCGCATTGTACCGCACCGCAAAAGTGTGTTCGGTTAACCGCACCGCTTTTGGAAAAAACTAGTTTGTTAAAAACCGCACCACAACCAAATAAAGCGGTGCGGAAACGATTCTTTATCTCAAACCAATCGTTGTAAACCGCACCGCACCGTATATAATTAAATATTTCAAAATTATTACATATAAAAAAAATTCCAAGCCCAAACCCAAAAAAACAAAAACAAAACGTGCAAATTTGATTTCTTCATTCCGTCGTCGGTTGTTCGTTCTTCACTTCTTCCGTATAGCATATCTTCTTTTTCTCCATTTTTTTATATGTCAACTTTGAAAATCGGTTTTTAAACCAAACCGCATCGCACCACACCAAATAAAGTGATGTGGTGCATATTTGGTTTTAACTTTTCTAATGCGGTTTGAAAAATTTACAAACCAGTTATTGCGATGTGGTTGCGGATTTACCCTTAAACCGCACCAAACCGCACCGCGCCCTCCCCTAGCAAAAAGGTCACGAATCTGGAAATGTGAGATTAATTACGATAAAAATTCTCAATCAATATATTTATGTACAAACCCTAAATGCTTAACACCGTCAAGTGGGATCAAATAAAGGTCCAACAATTTCAAACATGTCTTATTTTGCTGACCGTTTATCTCCTAGTGCAACAAGGCTCACATGATTTTGCATCCCAACTTGTCTCAAACTATCAATAATAATACCATTCTTAATCTCAAATCGAAGTAATTTAAGGGTCGCGGCGGTCCATTCCAATTATTACTATATCCCATTCCTTGATATCTCGAATAAAATCTCTTGAACATAAATAATTAAAAAAATTCAATTTTTTTAAATGATACAGGTCGATTTATAAATACAAGTGGGAACCAAATTCAATCATATATCATCAATATACGTGGGATTACCTCGGTTTTCTTAGGCCTGGGCGTCCAGACCCGAAAAACCGAAAACCGAACCGAACCGAACCGAAAAAGCCCGAACGAGTCGGTTCTCATCGGCCCGAAAACCGAACCGAAAAAAAACCGACCCGAATATTGAAATTCGGTTCGGTCTCGGGTTTTCAATTCTCTCGGCCCGAAAGCTCGAACCGACCCGATTGGAAAATGAAGTGGACATGTGGCAGCATATGATTGGTTAATTAAAAAAACCCTAATTCCTTTTCGCATTCTCGCTCGTCGCTCTCGCCTCAGACTCAGACCTCACTTCATTTCGCAATTCGCAACAGCGGCACCGACTGTCCGAGCTTCGAGCGTCGCATCCCGCCAACCACCGTCGCGTCCGACTGACTGGTCCGACTGTCCCGCATCTCGCAATTTGCATATTCGACTGTCCGATTGTCCGACTGTCCAGGCGTATCCGGTCGTTTCCCGATCTAAGTTCAAGGCTTCAAGCCTTTAAGGTAATTCGAAATTGCGAATCGAAATTTGGTTAATTCCATTTATTAAACTCCGGTCTCAGTCAGATTCGGATTCAGTGAATTCACTGAATTCGAACCATTTTGATTGTTTTGAATCCATTTGTTCATTTGTTCATTCGATGATTTGTATATTGTGCAGAGATGGATGCATCACAATTTTCGAGCTCCAATTCAGATTCAGATTCAAATTTGGGTGCGGATGTTTCAAAAAATGTTCTGACAGTCGATAGTACCGCAACCGGAGGCTCTGGAATTAAAAGGAAGCGTTCTTCTTCAGTAGCATTGCATAACATTGGTGAAGCTGAACAATTTGAAGAAGCTGAACAACTTGGTGAACCTGCTGAAGCGCCAGAAGCTGCTGAAAAGCCTGCTGGAAGATCGTGGGTTTGGGCGCACTTCAAGAAGATAAAAAACCCAGTATATGAGATGAAGAATGGTAAGAAGCTGCAAACTCATGAAGTCGTTAGAGCTAAGTGTAACTACTGTGATACGGATTTCGCTTGCAATACGTATGGGAATGGGATGAGTTCTCTACTTCGACATATCGATAATGTTCGCAAGAAGTATCCAGGGAGAGTGAAGATAAATGATGGGCAGCAAAAACTCACTTCTACTGGCCGTAGTGGGGCTAAAGAGTTGGTGACTGTTAAGTGGAGTGAACAAGGGTGTAGAGAAGCAGCTGTGAAGATGATAGTCATGGATGAACTTCCGTTTAGCTTCATCGAGAAAGAAGGGTTTAGATATTTTTGCAGGTATATTGTCACATTGATGAAGTGTGAGCTTGTATGAATTGTTTTTAACTTTTTATGCTTGGACTGAACATGTTTATAATTTATATGTTGTTTTTCAGGTATGCTGTGCCTGATTGGCATGTACCTTCGAGGAGGGTGATTTGCAAGCAGTTTTTGAAGATGTATGCTGCTGAAAAGGCGAAGCTGACGAAAGAGCTTAAGGGTCATTGCTTGTGCTTGACCACCGATACTTGGACATCGGTGCAGAACATCAACTACATGGTGGTGACTGCCCATTTTGTTGATTCAACTTGGAAAATGCAGAAGAGGATTCTTAGTTTTAAGGTGATTCCTAACCATCGGGGAGAAAGCATAGGGTGTTTGTTGGAGGATTGTTTGCTAGAATGGGGAGTGGATAGAGTGTTGACCATTTCAGTTGATAATGCTAGCACCAACAAAGTGGCGATTGATTACATCAGGGAGAGGATGTTAGGGTGGGAGATATCACCTTTGGTTGGTGGGATGTATTTTCATATCAAGTGCTTTGCACACACTCTGAATCTCATTGTCCGAGCTGGTCTTTTGATAATGGGAAATTCAGTTGGTTCAATTAGGAATGCCGTGAGATATGTGAGGAGTAGTGGGGCTAGACTTCAGCAGTTCAAAAAGTGTATGGAGAAAGAGAAGGTGGAGTGTAAGAAGGTGTGCATCCTCGATGTGCCAACAAGGTGGAACTCCACCTATCTAATGCTATCAACTGCATTAGAACTCAGAAAGGCTTTTGATAGATTGGCAAGGGAAGAAGGCACGAAGTACAGGGGTTATTTTGAGGAAGATGAAGACCTTGAATTCGAAGAAGACTTGGTGCTTGGGTTGGGAGATGTGAATTTGACTGGTGATGCAAGTAAAAGTAATGCAGCAGAGGGAACTCAGGCAAGGAAGAAAGGGAAAGGGAAAAGAGTAGGACCACCGGTTACACATGATTGGGAGAAGGATGAAACTTTTGTGAGGTTTCTGAAGATATTCTACGATGTGACAATGAGGATCAGTGCCTCAACCAAACCAACATCGTGGAAAGCTTTTCATGATATTGTGTGTATCAGAGCTGAGATTGATGGACTATTTCCTCAAGAGGGAATGAGCACCGGGTCGGAGACTGAAATGATTTTAATGGATATGGCAGTAAGTATGAAGAGAAAGTATGAGAAATACTTTGCCACCTTAGAGGACTGCAATCAGCTTTTGTTGATTGCCTTGGTGTTAAACCCAAGGTACAAGCTCAGAAACTTCGAATCTACATGCAAGAAATGGCTGAAGATGGAGATTGATGATATTAAAAAGAAGTCAGCTGAGCTTAAAGATCTTCTGATTCAGCTTTGTGATGCTTACAACTCCATGATTGTTGAGGCATCCTCCAAGGTAACAAAATCTCGGAGTGGAGATAGCCAAGAGAACAAATCCTCATCTAAGAAGAGGACTATAGAGCCTACTGGAATTATGAAGGACATGGAAGAAGATTGGGAGAGAGAATTGGAAGACTCTGATGAGGGAGTTGTAGGACATGAAGTGGACAGGTATCTTCTAGACCCGATTGTGAAGGCTGTAAACCCTTTAGATTATGACATATTGGAATGGTGGAAGACAAATGGTGACAAGTATCCTAGCCTTGCTGCTCTTACCAAAGATATTATGGCAATTCAAGTGAGTACAGTAGCAAGCGAGTCTTCATTTAGCACCAGCAGAAGGGTCATTGATCCATTTCGGAGCTCTCTATCTCCCAAAACTGTGGAAGCATTAATCTGCTACCAAAACTGGATACGGTCTGAAAGTATCCATAGCCTTCAATACATTCCAACTGTTGAGGACATTGGGTTTTATGAAGCTTTGGAGGAAGGTAATTAACTTCTTATCTGAATTTTTTTTATATTTGAGTTTGATTTTGGTTGTTAACTTGTTATCTTGTTTAATGATAGAACAAGCAAGGGAAGAAGATAATGCTACAGTTGATCAACAGGAGAATGAAGAGAATCCAGAGATGCCTTCTACCTCAAAATCAACTAAAGTGTCTCAAGTTGATAAGGGAAAAGGTAAAGTTACCAGTTCCACAACCTTGAAGAAGGGGAATCAAGGGAGCAAAAAATTGATCATAAGGGGTTAAGGACCTAAGGTACTTATTTCTAAATTTGGCTAACTTGATAATTGAATCCTTGTTGATATTTGATAGTTGATATTTGATAATTGAATCCTTCCAAATGAATGATATGCTTGAGATATGCACTGTGATATGTGGTTATGCTATATGGCATATGCTATGTGAACTTGTGAAGTGTGAACTGTGAAGAATGAGAATTTGAATCCTTGTTCTTTCCAAATGAATGAAATGATGATATGCATTATACACTTTCGTATGCACTGTGAATCTGTGATATATGAATTGAATCCATATCTTTCCAAATGATGATATATTGATATCCATATCTGTGATATACACTTTCATATTGTGCACTATGACTGTGATATGCATATTATGCACTGTGAGTTGTGACTGTGATATGAGATGTTTGTGTTTAGTGTTTACTCTTATCCATTCTTTTTAGCATCTTCTATTTGGTTTTCTTCTTAGGTTTGATCATGATGTACTAATTTTTTCAGGAGCTTTTCGCGTAATGAGCAGTCCAACTCCAACTTCAATGACCACTTTCATTGTTGCGCAAACTTGAGAAGAGATAGCCAACCACCGTCGCGTCCACCATAAGTCCAAACTTTAGTATTTGAGTTGAGTTGTAACTTGTAATCTGTGTTTGTGACTTTGTGTTTGATATTGTATCATGGACTGTAGAAGCTAGCAGGTACCAAAACGTAGACAAAATATGTGTTTTCTGTTGAGTTACAGACCCGAACCGACCCGACCCGAACTGAAATACCCGAAAAACCGAACCGAAAAAGACCGAAAGGACCGAAAAAACCGAACCGAACCGAAGCCTGAATTTTCGGGCTTTGGTCGGTTTTCATTTTGAGAAGGACCGAACCCGAACCGAACCGAATTTTCTGGTTTTGGTTCAGTTTTGACAAAAAACCGGCCCGAACTGACCCGAGCCCAGCCCTAGGTTTTCTGGTTCAGTTAGTCTCTATGTCTATACATGTTGAATATCGTAATCGCATCACAAATAAAAAACATAATGAAGAATCCATAATTTAGACAGATTTAGGGTGCGTCCACTTTGACTGAAATTTGACTTAACTTAATTGATCTTAACTGATCTTAACTTATAGTGACTGATTTTAACTGATCTTAACTTATATTAACTTAACTGAAACTTATGTTAACTTATAAAGGTAAGTTAAGTTATATTTCTTCCGCAACCGGACCTCCTCCTACCGCCGGCCATTACTACGCCGGAACCGCCGTTGACCGGCCGACCAACGCCGTTGACCGCCGATGATCGTCGCCGCTGACCGCCGTTGACCGACGCCGTTGACCGACGTTGACCGGTGGCAGTGGCGGCCTTGACCGGCGTTGACCGGCGTCGACCGGTGGCAGTGGCGGCCTTGACCGGCGGCGACCAGTGGAGGCTGGCGGCCGTGGACGGTGGAGAGTGGCGGTGGCAGGTTGCGCATGGTTGTGGTGGAACAATCGAATTTAACTTAACTGAAACTTAACTTAACTGATCTTAACTGATAGTAACTTAACTTAACTTATCTTAATTGATCTTAACTGATAGTAATTGATATTAACTTATCTAAACTTACAAGTCAAAAAATCAAGTCAAAGTGGACATGGCCTTAGTCTCATAAATACCGTAGTCACAATTCATGCTTCGTTTCTCTCATCATTCTATGTTTAATACTAACAATATATAGTTGTTGACATATATTTATGAAATGAAGTTTGAATGACACTACAAATTTTTGGATTTTTTTCGTCAAAAACTTTCGTCTCTAAAACGTCACCGAAACCGGAGCTGGAAAACAATCCGTTCTCTTTCCGGCACAATTCCGTCATTTGTTTTCGTAAAAAAATATGCAATTTTAAATTGACGGAGAAACGACGTAATTTTGACGGAAAATAAATTGTTGACGGAATTAGGCTGGAATATAGAAGGAAATTAATTTCGACGGAACACAGCTGGACTTTTGACGGAAAATAGTCTTTGACGGAAAATTGTTGGAATACCGACGGAAAGGATGATGATGGGTAAGTGAAGTAATTGTGAAAAATTGTCATCCAGACCACTAAACATCGCATTTTAATTATGCGCAGTCTATTGTTTACATAAGACTGCACTTACAACATACGCGCTGTTTAATGTCGACTTTAATATTTATATTTCTAAACAAATATTCAATTTTACAGTTAACT
The DNA here is from genome assembly GCA_033675215.1 of Rhodiola kirilowii. Taxonomy (NCBI): domain Eukaryota; kingdom Viridiplantae; phylum Streptophyta; class Magnoliopsida; order Saxifragales; family Crassulaceae; genus Rhodiola; species Rhodiola kirilowii. Next base: position 9,520,544 of record CM066201.1, read on the forward strand.
AACGGTTTATTGACGGATTAATGACGTATTTGATAGCTGATTATGTTGTAATAATGACGGAATTTTGATGGAATACTGTTATTTATTTTGAGCGGGATTACGGTCGTTGTCTATTTGAGAAGTTTCCGTTACTCGTGACGAAAAGGCGAAGGAAAATAGACGGAAAAAATATTTCCCGTCACATTACCGTCAGTGTTCAGTCACTTTTAGTATCCATTATCAATTGACCGTTGCTAGTTCAAAATTTCCGTCTAATTTCCATGGTTTTTCTGTCGTTGTCGACGGAAACGTGATGAAATTGCGACGGACACATTGGCAACATTTTACACCAAAATGCTCTATATATATGACAAATCTTTTAAATCATTCAAATTCCCAACATACACCTTTAAAATTGAATTTGTTCAACATGTCTCCTTCATTTGATCGTGTTGGTTTCAATGTCAATCCACGCGACGTTGTCCGTAGAGTGCAAGTTATACCCATCAGAAGACATTCGTAAGAACTCATTGTACTGTTCATAATGATTGTACGTATTTATAAATCCTCAAATTATGTGATCACACAATTTTGTAACAGTTTCTGGCCATTCGACGTTCATCAAAGGATTGCACGAGAATGCATATCGAAATGTTGGGATGAAACATGGACATCGTGGACCATGATCTCAGAAAGCGCTAAGGAAGTTTGGTACGAGGAGTTTCTGGTACTAAGCGTTAACTCAACATTTGTAAATATTATTATTTAATGACAAACGTTAATGGTTATTAAAAATCCTTTGCTTGTAGAGTATTGCGACTTGGGATGCGCAATATGAGAGTCAAATTCGGGGTATTTTTATGAGGCGATGCAATATGATCGTCAAGGACGCATTGAGGATGCAAAGGAGGAATAGCCGTTTCACATATAGAACCAACCCGTAAAATGTCAGATTAGTGACCGGTGGATGATGTTTTTAATAACTTAGTGACAACTTTATATTCCATTAATAAAATTGTTAGTTTGAATTGCAAACGGCTTATTTGAGTATTTCCTAAAATTTATATTACATTCACATATATGTATTTCGATTTAATTTGTCCTGCAAATCGACATCGAAGCACTTGAAAACTTTGTTTGCTCTAAATCTGTAGTGGTTGAATAGAATACTTCAGTTGAAATGCCATTCGTATTTAACCGAAAAGCGAACCGCCTGATAAATTAGGTTTATATCTCATTATATTAAAATGATCTTCGATCAACATGTCCGGGAATAACGTTTCTCAATGCACTAAATATTTGTAAGAAACTCATCTCATTCAATAGCCATGAAATTATTTAGAATCATCTTCATCCCATTTCCAGTATATGTTTCATATTTCCGTCATTACTCCGTTACAAAGTACCCGTTGAGACATCACTTAACTAATTAAGCCCTGTCTTATAGTTTATTCTAACAGCGCTTCACCCATTAAGCACTGCACATTTTTAGTTCAATAGCGCTTTTTTCGTTAGGCGCCGTGTAAAGTCTGAATATAAATTGCTTACATATACGTGTAATTATTTATACAATTTGTTTGCTTCATCTACATTTATTTGGTTGACACGTCTATGTCACAAAAATCCGTCTAACAATAATGCATGACTTAACTAACTGTTGTAATATCCTAATAAAACACGATTTCGAAAAATAAACAACAACATAAATACGTGACATAACTGAAATGTCGACCAATAATGTACACTTTATAATCCTTCAATTTTATACATTATGATACACTTGTCGTATGTAAGTAATCAAACCATCGGCAAAGTGCTCCCTCATATCATCAAGCAATGCGTCATCATATGGTCGTAGTCTTGTAGGGAAACACTATAACAAACATAATTACAAAGATTAAGGACACCCCAATTAATTGTTAATGCCTAATTAAATGTCGCTATACACCTACTTGTCTGATGTCATCCTCAAACATTCCATTTGTGTCTTGGACGAACTTGATTATGTCCAGAATATATTGCATGACATAGTAGGCACACAGTTCAGTGTCCGGGGGCTGATGCGGGCACTAAAATAAGAATGAATTTATAATCAACGAAAGTTATTAATTAATATTTTCATTTGTATAACAATTGTTATATGTTAAGCAAATACCGTCACAGTCTTCCATTCTACTTCGTCACCTGAAGGGATGTTGAAGCACATACTCATGCTCCTACAACAATAAGGTAATTTTTACATAACGGAATTTGTAGGTCATGTTATAATGGTAATTAAAGTGCACTACCATAGTACTTACGTGTTAACAAAAGTCACTGCATCAGGCCGCGGTGCCTTGTCCAGCGGATCGAGCCAAAGGGCCACTCGCTTCTTTGGGAATAAAACAACTAACATCCAATGATACCTAACATATATTTAACGTAACCATTGTAGATTAGTGAAATAGCCACCACATTGAAAATAGACAAAATATTTATATAATAGCAACTCACTCTTTCACATCTATGTAGGGAAGGAAGTAGCAAAATTATGCTCGTAGTCGGGCATTCTCAATCTCTTCTGGAAGAACTCCACCCTGCCATTGAATTCCTCGGACGGAGTCATATCACTCGGTCTGAAGAATCCAAACCGTATGCCCGATGGTATCGTATCGTGGATGAATCTGTTGGCATTTGATTTAATTAGTATAATTCTTATAAACTTAAGAAATCATTTTATAATGAAATCAATACTTACCTCATGTAAACTTCTGCTGATTGGGCACCCAACGCTTTTAAGAGTGTGAACTCAGTAATGCAATCGTCATTCAAAATGATGAAGCAATCATCACCAAACACTTTGCAACTAATGTAAACCGAATATGTGGTTGACTTGCCCATCGTGTTAGCGTGTTCGTGAAGAAAGCGGCATTGCATTTTCATTCTGCTAATCACTTCGTCGTCAAAACTGGTGCTTAGCATTTTGAAAAATCTGAATTCGTCATATCCCTGTTGAAAATGAATAATGTCGTTCAGATGAGTATATAGGACAAAGTGATATGTGTTTAGTGTGGAACACATGTATATACGTAGTTACCTTTTCATCAATGCGTACTAGAGATTTTGGCCATCCCACAAAACCACCCACTGCATCCGATACTTTCTCCATATTCCCAAACTTCTTTGGCAGCTCCCTCCATCCTTCAAGTGCCTCGTCTACCATCACCTTCACCATATCATCATCCAACTCTTGATATTGCACGATGCGTCCTTCCATCACTTTGCCAAGTGCCACGATTACCAATCTCGTATCCAAACCGTCGTCCACGTGTATTAAACATTTCTTCCCAACCTGATAATTGACAAAAAATCAAACGTGAACATTATGAATGAACACCATACACCTTAAACCGTTTCTCGTTAAACTACTGCATAATACCTCAGGTATATCTCCGAAGGGGTCTGGATTGGTACCACCATCATGGGTCTGAAGCATCGGCGCTTGCGATGTAACTGTGGATCGTGTTGATGAATATGAAGACGACTGCTTTCCAAATACCTCCTTCCAACCTACAAAACTACCGACTCCACGTGTGCGTCCAGGGTACTCATCCTTCCCTGTGGCCTCCGTCAAAATGTCTCTTCGACCCTGGGACATAAATAACTCCTGACGTGCCTGCTCTTTTAGTTGATCCTGTTAACAAATATTTTGGGATCAGACTGATGACACAAATTTACATGTACGGGTAACATGTGTTGCGTATAGTAAAACATAACTTACAATTTTTTCCGCAACTTCCCTCATAGAATCATTCACGTATTCCTTATTCTTTCAGATATGACCCCTCAGCCATACTTTATGCCTCTCAATCTCGATTACAGGGTCATCTCCAGGTGATATTAACCCGTCGGCCTCCATCTCTGCTTTCTTTGCTGCCAGGAGATCCTCCCTTGCTTTCTTGTATCCACTACGAGACAATGTATGCTGGAACTTGTTTGATTTAGCTCGATCAATGTTCACCTCCCTAATTTGCAGTGCACCCTGATTCGACCGCTATTCCACAAACCTCACCCATTGTTCCGGTTGGATGAAAGAATATTTCTATTTGGGGTCCTGTCCTTGTTTGTCACCAAAGATGTATTTGGTCACGAGTTTGCTCTTGAAGTTTCTCCACATAACACCGGCAGCTCGCATCTCTTTACGCTTTAAATGACTAGTCATTTCATTTCGTGGCACATCAAATAATCTCTGCATACTTAAATAATGTTAGCAATTGTATAGATGCATAAATTTTCCATCTTGTTCACATTAGAACACATACCAACATCTCCTCCCACACCGTCTCCTTAAGTTCATCAGGTACCAACTTCCAGTTTTCGTATGTAATAGGGATTCGAGATTTAGCAACAGTTCCTGTGTACATATACAAGATATTTGTTTATTGCATTGTGGCTAAAAATTGTTATTCTTTATGTAATGTATTTGAAAATCAGAAATTACCAATGACAAATCTGAAGGATGTCCTTACTGGACGGGCAATTGTTCCATCTGCCTCGATCGTCACCTGCTCCTTATTACCATCATTATGCTCCTCGATAAACTTTTTCATCGTCGTGGCCCCCCTTTTCTTACGGTTAGATGAAGAGCCGGACTCCATGTTACCTTTGCTAACCATTTTACAATGATTAAAAAACATTCAATTGAGACAAAAGTATACAACACTACAAATATGTAACAAATGCATAATGCTGAACAATATTGTACAGCACTGAACAACACACCGGTACAATATGTGCTGTAAATTTTTAACAAAGAATAATAACCAATGCAGTGCACATGCGTCGTGTAGTGAAATCAGGACAATTGAAACTCAACAATTGGATGGCGTAACATATTAAATGGAAACTGAAGTTCAAATGAACAATATTCCGTAAACAATGCTCAGGGACGACAATAAGTGACCGTATTAGGCCGGAACCATATACAACCCTACCACATACGGCTTATCGGAATCATTCACGCAGATGAGATAACGTATATATACATACCTTCCAGAGCGTCGCAAATGAGTCAACGAGTATGATGCGCAGTCGGGGGTAATTAGTTGGCAGTAAGAAATCGAGCGAGATGAAAACCTAACTGTGTAATTTCTGAAAGTTTAACCTGATGGTGCATACGGCAGCGCTTGTTAACAAGCGATGTTGTATATTACCTTTCTACGGCGTTTAAACATATGCGCCGTTGTACATTACGGTACCACATCGGTTATTTAAACACCGCTGTTGTATGCACAAATATAATAGCGCGTATTGTAAAAGGCGCTTTGTTACGTAAGGAAACATACAACAACGCCTATTTAAGAATCGATATCATTTGGACAACTACAACGACGCTTACTGAATATGCGCTTTTATATGGTTAAAATTAAATATTCACTTTTTAAATTTACAAATGGGAAACGGACTACCATCGGAAACGCGACATAGATTCTTTGTCTGCACTATATAAAAGCACGTACACATTACTATCTAAAATTGAAGCCCATAGATTTGTAAGAATGAGCAAGAATTCTGAAGCTGAATGTATATTTGCTTCGTCGTCCGGAGATGAATCCGAAGGCGGTTCTGAAGGATATATTTGCTCCGCTCAAGATTTTATATATCCTTGCGACAATGGCTCGGGCGGTTTAGGAGATCATAGCTTCAGTCGGGAAAAATACAAACATGACGAAGATAATAGTATACAAAGTACGTCTTCAAAGCCAACCCAGTGTGAAGGTGAGCAAGAAGTTGATCAGCCATCACCCCGTGGGTAACCTGAAAATCAAGGATCGCACCCGCGTTGAATTTATGAAATTATCATTGCTTATATCTTAACTAATTAAGCCGTACGTCGTTGTTGATGTTCAACGTATCTATTGAAGTTAACTTTCCTTTAAGTTGGTATATTTTTTAATGCACTTCGAATAACGTTAATGAAGTTAACTTGAGTTTAAACTTGGTCCAATATAAATATGTGCACATATGTATAAATCACACAACGCTGAAGAAATCTATGTATCAAAAATTTTTCAACACGATGTGACTATCATTATTGAGCGATGTCGGGGGACTTCATGAATCACAATTTTTTTTATTCATCTTCTGTAATAATTGTTGACATATATATATATATATATATATATATATATATGTAACATTAGGAAGATTGAACAAAAAATTGGTAAACATAATTTATACGTCTTTATTCCTTTTGATTTTCGTCACCAGAAACGGAAAAGCAACGCAACTTTTACGGAAAACGTTTCATCATTGGTCCTCTACTATTTCATCAATTCATATTTAATATACTGTGCAGCAACAATGTTAGCGTCACTATTTAGTCGATGCAAAAAAATACGTCGACAATTCAACGTGTTTCCGTCAATGTCTGACGGAATAGAGCCTCTGTGTTGACCAAACATGTATCGTATTTATTACCTTCTTATCCACATAATCTTCAACCTATGCTATAAATAGGGACATTTGCAAAGAGAAATGTATTCTATTCATCTTTCCATATCAAGTGTTCTATTTTTTCCAATTCAGTTGTTTGTTATGCTGCGATTTTTTTTCTTTTAAAGATCTTTTTTGATTTGCAGTACATGTCAGTCAACTGTATTATATATAGAGCTATTTCATGATCAGTTCCATTCTATTCTCCTTTGTATTATTCTAAATTTGTCGTTCATATTGATAGATAAATTCGGAAGAAGACATGAGAACGGAGTGGAGCTTGTCATGAACAGAATTGCATACAATGTAGTTGACTTACTTGTAAAAGCAATCCAAGAAGATTTATAAAAGAAAAAAAGTCGGAGCATATGGTTTTGTTATGCGTCTAGTTTCCGCAAATTTACCGTCACCCGTTAACGAAGACCACATCGCTTTTCCACGAACGCGCTGTTGTTAGTAGACATACAACGGCCCTTACTAACTAAGTGCTATCTTGTTTGACTTACAACATTGCTTCATATAAACGCGCTGTCTTGTTTGTGAACCGTTATTATCGTCATTACTTCGTTGTAATGCCGGCACTGTTTGACAAAAAATTTCCAAAGTGTTGATGGAATAATTAGCATATTCATTCCACTATCATTTTGGAATTTAAAACGAAATTTCCTATAAGTGTATATGGAATCTTTCTATATTCACGCGTACGACCAATTGTTCCAATTTGATTCAATGACTTGTTTACAATAATGCTTTGTGAATTATTACCAACCGCCTGAGCTGATATTTGCTTCAACCCAGCCACGGCATGAGGTACTCTCTTTTACTCATACTGCATATATTAGTTTCCATGGCATACTTATATCACGAAAGGAGATGGATGTACGAAGCTCGTGCTCATGGAGAGTCATACACCAATGATGTTTTCATCGCCGGAGTCAATAATTTCATTGAATCCACTGTGTCAAAAGGTTTTCTTGCAAGCAACAACACAATCCAATGTCCATGTAAGAAATGCAAAAACCGGCGATTCATAAATATAAGAATGATGGAGGAGCATTTGTACAAATACGGTTTCACACCAGACTACGTCAATTGGACCCTTCACGGCGAAGACCTGGTGGAAATACAATACAAAAATTCTAGCGCAATCATGCCTAACCCGAGCACAGCTGACCAAATTCATTATTCTGGGGAGGAAATATGGAGTCATTCGGACTTCACAGAGATGGATACAGATTTTGCCAGTCATGCTGATATTCCTGAGTCGTCTAACTATGGTGAACATCAAACAGAGAATGTCGAAGCTAATAGATTCTTCAATCTCTTAAATTCAAGTTCAGAGCCAACTTACGAAGGTTGCACGACAGAGACGGAGCTTTCGATTAACATGAAAATGCTGGCAACAAAAGCTAACTACGGATTATCCAAAGGCGCTTTTAACGCAGTATGTGGAACGATGAAAAATCTAATGGGGGGAGAATAAAATCCCATCTTCTTTCAAACAATCCAAAAACTTGTAGCTGATCTCGGAATGGGGTACCAATGAATTGACGTTTGTGTTGGCGGGTGTATGATTTACTATGGCTGTGACGAAAGTATGACAGTATGTCGTTTTTGCTTGGAACCAAGATATCATCGTCCAAGACCCGCAGAAAGTTCGTCATCGTACCAGTGAAATGCACGAAGACAAATGTTTTACTTACCGATTATAACCAGAATACAGAGACTATTTTTATCGGCAAGTCTGGAATCTGAAATGTCCTGGCACGCTTCACCCAGAGCAGACATGCATCGCATGGTTCACCCGTCGGACGGGGAATCCTGGAAGCATTTTGATCGGTGCCATCCAAGTTTTGCATCCGAGCCACGGAATGTAAGATTGGGATTATGCACAGATGGATTTAATCCATGGGGTATGTCAACTAAACAGTACTCCATTTGGCCTGTGATGGTAACACCCTACAACTTACCACCGTGGTTATGTATGAAAACGAGATTCATTTGGTTAACTATACTAATTCCTTGGCCGTCTAATCCAAAGAAGCTTTTGGACATATATCTTAGGCCTCTTATTGACGACCTGGTACATTGTTGGATTGTTGGGGTCGACATATACGATGCCAGTCGCATGTAGAGTTTTACCATGAGGGCAGCCCTCATGTGGACTGTGTCTGATTTCCCCGCGTATGCAATGTTATCTGGATTGTCAACACAAGGAAAACTCGAATGCCCCTACTGTATGGATGACACAAAGACATTCGTGTTGAAGAACGGAAGGAAAGTGTCATATTTTGGATGTCACAGATGATTTTCACCAAAAAATCATCTATATCGGGGTAATACTCATAATTTTACAGAGAGCGAGCGGACTTTGACATTCCAATCCCATTTCGATCAAGTCACGAAGTTTATGACAGGTTTAGAAACTTAAAATATATATGGGAACAATGTATCAATGAGGTTTTTGATGGGTTCGGTGTGGAGCACAAGTGGACTAAGAAATCAATTTTCTGGGAACTGCCTTACTGGATGGACGTGAAGCTTAGACACAACCTCTACGTCATGCACATTGAAAAAAATGTATTTGATGATTTATTCAACACCATCATGGATATAAAGGGGAAAACAAAGGACGATGGAGTGAAGATTAGGTTGTACTGTCGAAGACCAGAATTGGAGGTAAAAACCTACCGCGGTCATTTTATAGCAAACAAGGGTAAGTATCAGCTTACAAGAGAACAACAAAAGCTTGTGCTTGTTTGGGTGAAGTCTCTGAAGTTTCCTGATGGATTTTCATCTAATTTGGGCAATAAAGTAGATTTTAGTACACTAAAACTAGTAGGCTACAAGTCACACGACGCACATGTTTTCATCAAGCGACTCATGCCGATTGCGTTCAAGGGTTTTTACCAAAACAGATATGGGAAGCTGTATCCGAGTTGTATATATTTTTCCGAGATATCTGTGCATCTTCCCTTCAAATTAAGCGAATAAAACAGTGGCAGGCGAACATAGCCACAACACTGTGTAAGCTAGAGACAATATTTCCACCTTCATTTTTCGACTCGATGGAACACCTCCCAATTCATTTGGCCAATAAGGTATTGCTTGGCGGACCAGTACACTACCGATGGATGTATCCGTTTGAGCGTTTCATCTGCCGTCTTAAACAGTTGAGTCAAAAGGGAAACAGGGCTGAGGTGGAAGCCAGTATTGTGAATGCATACATACAGCTTGAGACTTCGTATTTGGGATCCGACTACCTAGATCCTGAGTTAACAAGTAATGACATACGCTTAAAACAAAATGAAGTTGCGACATCAGATTGTGAAGATTCTCAGATTTCCATTTACAATTACCCAGGAGTTGGTGGCAGCAAAATTAAATGGAGGGTATTAGAAAGCCGAGAATTTAAAAAAGCAACTCATTACATCTTTAGCAATACGCCCGAGCTTGAACAATATTTGACGTTATTTGAGACCGGCTTAAGACAAAGACGCCCGCGATTCACTGATCAGCAAATATACAATGCTATATTAATAGAATTTCCAGAATGGCTGTGCACCCATGTAAGTGTCATCATTCCTTAAAATTTTTGTATCAAGGTTTATCTGTTTAAAATGTGTACTTACACTTTCATTTCATGTTCATACATACTATTATGTTCAGGTATGGGAGCTTGGAGAAACATTAGCACTACCACAATGGATTCACTATTTGTCCTCTGGATTTCAAGATGACGTTGCGTGTTTGGCCACATACAAAGTGAACAACTACAAATTTCACATTGAAAGTCATGGTGAAGGGAGGAACACGGTGAATAGTCATGTCTACGTTCAAGGAACAGAGGGTACACACTACTACGGAGTCATTGAAGAGATAATACATATGAGATGTAGAACCAACCATCGCCTAAAGGTTGTCTTGTTCAAGTGCCGTTGGTACGACCCTCAGTTTAATAGATCATACCCGTCTAACGGGATTGTTATCGTGAACACTCAGAGACCCTACCCCCATTACGACCCTCACATTCTTGCACAGCAAGCGGTGCAGGTGTACTATGTGACATTTCTGAGTTTAGCTGGACAAAACAATCAAGGTTGGGTTGCAATTTGTCCTGTGAAACCTACAAACGCTATCGACATGGAAGTAGCAAATGTCTCGTTCCAAGATGACGGTCAAATAGGGGCTGAAATGCCTGTATTGGTAAATGAAATCGGATACGTGAACCTCGCTGATGATGAAGTATACGAGTACAGCGAAGAAGAAGGTAACGACGACCACGTAGCTGATAATCCAGATACAGAAGATGAGTCTGACGAATCGTAGTTTTACATAATTTATGTATGTTTTACATGTACGTTTGCCTGTAAATTATAATATTCAATACAAAAAATAATGTCTCCTTTTAATACTGCCGTCTTGGTATAATTAAATGCAAAGCGCTGGAGCGTTGTTATTAATGTAAATTAATAAGAAAATGATAAGTAAACAGCGCTTATCCTATAAACACGCCGTGTGCAGGACGTTAATGACAGCGCTCTTCCCATACACGCTTTTTTATACTAAACAAAATACAGCGCAGAAATGGTAAGGCGCTTTAATATGTGACACATAATACAACGTGTCGGAAACGGCGCCGTCTTAAAGCATCAATAATACGCCGCTTAAAAAACTTACCACCGTATAATGGGTAACATACAACAGCGCATAAGAAGAAAGCGCTATTATAGGTCACTATATAAGGCGCTTAGGTAATAAAGCGATGTCGAATGACAATCTAAAAACGCCCGCGGTATTCGCCCGCCTAAACAAGTAAAAACTTGTTGGTAAATGTCTATTTACATTAATTACATGCGCTGTTTTCATTATCTCATTTTGTACTCCGCCGATTTTCTCCGTTATTCTCTCTAAAATATTCAACCCATTTGAGCCGATTACTGAAGCAAGCTTCGTCGTCAGGTATGGAAACTGGTTGTCTTCCTCACGTCTGAGAGATTTCTGTACGTTAGGGTTTTTTGTGTAGCCGCGTGTTGTAAATTGGTTTAAACCTATTCATCGTCGATTACGTGATTTTTGGACTTGATTACTGTTCATCAACATGAATATTAATGAAATTATTGTGCGTCACTCTTAAATTTCATCCCAATGAAGCGTGAGTATTTTCATGTATTTGTTTGGTTGCTGCCACATATATTATAGGGAATTGGTATCTACGGTCAGTACAATTTAATGAGTATTTCGTGACTTGTTTATTGTACTAGTATGATTGCAGCAACCGATGACTGAATTTGGACGCTTTAATTTGTTGGTACATATGTCATTAGTTTTCATGCTTATGGTTTACTTGCTACTGTGATTGATTTTTTTGAGATTAACATGAATGCTTTTAATTGTGTGGTAGGGATATGGGACCACGCAAGCAAAATGTACCCGGTAAAAGGAATGCTGGGCCTGGCAGTGGTGCTGGGACTACATCACAAACGCGGCTAACTGACATACGCCAACCGAGGCAGTCGAATCAGGACATTCCTTCACCTCGGGACAACTGGCAAAATCGAGATATGTACAGACCTTCTATTCTGGTACAGGAACATGCCCCAGCGAGATGAAGGGATGAGGACAGGCAACATACACCGTCAATCGGGGACGAACACCCAAGTACAGATGGGTACAAGCCTTCGATGCATGTGGAGGAGCCCGCCCATAACCCTGTTGCTGACGGCGTACCCTTACCAGAAGCGGTTGAATTCGACTTAGACAAACTGATGAATTTGGTGGGGGCGTCAGCGGGGAACATGGAAGCGAATGAGGAAGCTGAAGGGAGGGAATCACATTCGGCGAGCGATGACGATCAGGATGATGCAGCTAGGCCAAAATTTGTTAGGAGAGGGAATTCGGCCGGAGGTGGCCTCGGTGAGGAGACACTGTTGGGATCGATGTCACATGATACTCGTCCATGGATCACTCCAGCTGGGGATGACAAGTGAGTACTTTTACAAGTACATATATTTCTGCAACTTATTGTAGTAACCATATTGTAAAGGTCACAACTTGTATTTTCTATTCAGCTTTGACCCCCCTACGGTTGTTAACAAAATCGGGCTCCAATGTATTGGACCTGGTTTTAAGGTTGGATGGACTACGATGGGGACGTGTGATCCACAAGCTCCGGTGTAGTGGTTTCGACACTTTAAGGTAAAACGTATTAAAACTGAATTAGTTGCATAATAATTTGTCATTTATTTTCCACATCGGAATGCCTTGTTTTGTCTAATTACATAGTTTGTGTTTCTATTTAATGGTTCATAACACAACTATGTAATGTGCATGTAGAGCTTATACCGGTGGGATCCGATCCATAACGACCAAATTGAGGCTAACTTCAGGAAGAAGGCGGCTAAGATACTACAAGATACCTGGAGGGGATTGCAAACCGGGTCGACTAAAGACCCGAAATGGTTGACCGAAGATCACAAAGCTGCGGGAAAAGCTCTATTTAACACGGACACAACATTCATAGCCCGCAGCAAAAGAAACAAACAGACTTATTCAGCCAGAAACGGACCAGCATTGCATGCCTTTGGGTCTAGACCAGCACACTTCCACTTTGCAAAGCTGGTAACTAATAATGACTAATTGAAACATATTTCAATTTTCAATATCATTTATTATAAGACATTTAACATTTAATTTGCAGGAAAAGGATAATCGAAGACAAGTGTTGCCAACTGATATATTTGACAAGAAATACAAACGGAAGGATGTGACGTATTTGATACCCGCCGAGGAGAACAAAAGGGTATTACACTTACCAATTAATTATATATATATGTTTATCTTATTATATTATCAGTTTTGCTCAGTATTTCTTATTGCATTTGTTTCCTATATTCAAATTTTTTTTGTGTTCAGAAAGAACTTGCTGATGCTGAAAATCTGGTCCTGAATGATCGCGTCGGGGATGAAAAGGTACCGGAAGAAAAGCTGGTAGAGGTCGCTGCAACTGTTATGGGGGTTAACCCGAGAACGGGGATACCGTACATGTATGGCCCTGCAGCGACATTGTTGTCGGACATGTTTTCTTCAACGGGGAGCCAGTCATGTGCCAGCTCCAAAAATTGAGGGCTCAATCGGACGAAGTCACTCAGGAGCTGGTGCCGTGTTAGAGCGCATGGAATCCCGACAGGAGGTTTAGCTGAGGCGCATGAAATCCCGACAGGAGGTTGAACTGAGGCGCATGGAGTCCCGGCAGCAGGCTGAGTTGATAAGCATGAAGGACAGCATGGATCAAATGATGCAAATGCAGGCTGCAATGATGAGGATGCTCGCTGCTACTGGATACCAATCGTCCTCTAGTCAAAGCCTGAATGGAAACAACCGTGGTCCGCTTGATGGATTCCATGATGAAGATAACAATGGCAGAGAGTAGACGTGATAATTTTATTTGACTCGACGTTTCTGTTATAAATTTTATTCGACTATTTTTGTTAATTAAATATGGAAATTTCAAATTTAATATTTGAAATAATTTTTAATTGAAAATAAATAAATTGAATAAATAAAAAATAGTAATTCAATTGTGCCAGTAGACGGAAATAAACGATGATGGAATTCCGATGAAATATCCCCTGCAAAAATATGTGTCATAATTGTGACAGAAAAAAGACGGAGAGCTAAGCAACGCAAAGATAATGGAAAACTGACGGTACCCGTATAGGCGGCTTGTCGATGGAATATTGACGGAGACTTTAGATGACGGAATACCGATGAAATATCACCGGTACAAATTTGATGGGTAATTGTGACGGAAAAACGACGGACAACTAAGTAGCGCAAAGATGACGGAAAACTGACGGTACCCATGTATACGGCGTGTCGATGGAATATTGACGGTAACTTTGTTGATGGTAATAAGACGGAAAATTGACGGAAAAAATACTGATGAAAAAGGGACGGAATGTAGACGGACAATATTGATGACGGTATTTCGAATGAAGATAGACGGCAAATACTATTGACGAAATTAAGATGGTATTTTAACGGAGAATTTCAACGGATACATGTCAGATTGACGACGCATTCTTTATTAGCGGAAATGCGACGGAATCGCAACGGCACAGCGACGGAATAGAACGACGAAATGTCGACGAAAAATATTTACCGTCGGGAATATTTCCGTCATCTTTCTCGTTGAAGGAAAATTGACGGAAATTGACTTTATTCCGTCACATTTCCGTCGACACTCCGACGGTTTCCTGTCGTCGGAAATATTACAAAAATTAGTAGTGTGATAAGATGATTAGTGAGAGATTCTTAGAGGTTTGTTTGGGTTAAATACATGTGTGGCCATGTGTACCCTACACGTTGGGAACGTAGAGAACGACAAGAGAGGAGGCGGTCCATGCCCTTGAACGTGGGACACATGGAGTTGCATGCATTGCAATTTGACTACTTATAATCTTGGTCAACATACAAAGACTTCGCCACTAGAGTGAACGAATAATTAGTGATGAACAAACAAACCCACTAGGTAGGGTTTTGGGTCGCATTCAATTCAATGCATATTTAGCAAAACGCATTTATTTATTTTCAGATATGTACTTACTATTTACTAGCAATGGGATAGCGAGTTGACATGAACGTGATTGTGTTTATTTCATGGCCTCATAACATGTATCGATCAGCTTATTATTGCCATGTTAAATAATCCCATGTGCCAACTGCCGTCAACTACCCGATAACCGACTGTTTAGATCTTATGTTTTTTCCAATAATGTATCTGATCAACCACATATATATTGATATATATACCTTCAGGCTTCAATCATAGAATATCTCGCTTTGAACCCAAGTCTGACGCGCAGATTTGAACACGGAATTATTTATCTGCAAATTGTGATTAAAAAAAATGTCTCAATAATTAACATAAAATTAGTTCCGAAATAACTTACTAAATTATCAAACCATGTTATTTAAATGATTCATATCCGGTGCAGCCAAACTAAAAAGAACCATTTGAAAACAACGCAGTTTTGATAAAACAATATCAAAATTACGATGTTCAGTAATATAATCCCTATATTAAGATGGATGTGTGCGGATTCATGGTAAAGGTGCCGAACGTGGCATGCGCTTCAGAAGTGGAGAGATGTACCAAATGCTTCCGGATCCGATCGACATGTCTTGCTAAGAGCTCCGGAGATCAATATATATATATGTACTAGTAAAACTCATATGCATTGTAATGTTTCTAGTTGTTGTATCCACCCACTATCAAAAAAACAAGGTAATATAATCCCTATAATGATTATTGAACTTTTTTCCAAAACTACACAATTATAACTCAAAAATATGCAGTTTTCTTGTAAAACACAAAATTAAAAAACGACTATTATTGGTTTGGTTGCATGTGATATTTAATAGGCGCATCAAATAAAAGTAAAACAACAATTTAATTTTTTATACCTTGGAATGAGGGATTAGTTTAACATTAACATGTCCCGAACTTTAATTAACGTTAATTGTCACACAAGCTATTAACCTGGATTAATAGTCGTCTCCTATCATGCGTGCATGCATGCAAGTAGCTGGTAAAAAAACAACACCAGCTATAGCCAACCACGGTTTTTAAGTAATCTCAAGTTGCAGTAAGTTATGTTATTTGACATTTGTAAACCATGTGCAAACTGCCTAAAGCTAAACTGACATATCGATCTGGTTAATATCCCCAGTCCAATGCGAAATCTATGTGGAAAGATATGCGCTCCTAATGATCCATTAATCACGCTGATGAACGGGGCGGTTAACTCAACCGACATTTTGGAATTTAGATTATAATGATAGTCCACACTAGCTACAAGAAAAAAATGGTTAACCAAGATGCCAAGTTAAATTGGACCCCTTACCTTTTTTTTTGAAGCTCAGTTTTAATTTCATCAACCACTCTCAATTCTCAACTCCACTCTTGCCATTAGACCGCGTCCTAATGGATAAATTTGAACAGTATATGAGTATACATAGTGATCATAATTATTTCAACAGTTAAAAATATGACTTTTAATTATTAGGGCATGTGTGAGCATCAAAATGATTTGATCATATATATATTTTTAAAAGTGCAGATAATAATCTTAAGTTCTCAAATTACAAGAACATTTTGAATCGTACAATCTCCCCATTTATAAATTAGGCACATCCTACTTGTTATCCTCTTGGTTAAGGAGTCCACCCTAAGATGGTTGGATCCTTATGCCATGGGTTCGAATCACGGGGTCACCAATTTTCTTATAAATTTCTCTTTTCTTTTTCCTCTTTTTCTTCCTTGTCCCGCCTTGCGCGTGGATGCTTTCCTCTTCACGCCTCGCGCGTGATGCTTCCTATTCACGCCTCGCGCGTGATGCTTCCTATTCACGCCTCACGGCTGTCAAGAAGGACGTGTCGAGTGCAACAGTAAAGGTGTCCAAGGTGGTCTGAGCTTCAACTGTTGAAGAATGTATCGATGATTTTGGGTGGATGCAGGGATCCAGCATGGTAAAGGTGTCGAATCAAGACTTGCGCTTCAGAAGTGGACAAAAATGTTGATTTCAGATCCGATCAAGATGTCTTGATAGCTGCAGAGATCAATACATAAATGTAGTAGATAATAAAGTGTCATTGCATTGTAATGTTATGATTGTTTTACCCACCCATTATAAATAAATAAAAAGATTAGTATGTACTAATCCCAAAATATATACGATCTACAATTTTCGTGTTTGAAAGTAGACGCCCAATTTTCCGTGTACACATTCTCCATTTAGCAGAAAAATAAAATACACCACGTTAATTATCTCTCTTTTTCCAAGTGGGTGGACGTTCTCCTGAGCTGGAACTCTTCCCCTCTCCCGAACTCTCTATTTATACCCATCGTTCGCTCCTCCTCTTTTAAACCCTAAACCAATTCAAACAAAACAACCTCTCTCTCTCTCTCTCTTAGTTTCCTCTGCAAAACATCAATCATCATCTCTTTCAAAACTACCCATTTTGTGATTTGAAACACAGAAACTTCATCAAAGTTCCTTTTTTTATTCAAGAAAATGGCATCTACTTCTACTGCCACAAATATGCACATTCACTCGGTAAGACCACAAATACACCGCTCAGCTCTTCCATTCTCCGACATCTCACCATCAAAGTCTGTATCTCTATCATCAAGACATCAGAAGACAATTAAGTTGACGAAGAAGAAGGCCATCAGCTGCGCACTTCACTCTCCAACAATTTCCCATTTCGGAAATCAGCCCGAAAGCAGCTTATTAGGTAGTTATAACCTTAAAGCCCATCCATGGAACTTCCTACAGCGCGCGGCGGCAACGGCTCTTGACACACTTGAGCAAGCTTTGATCACTTCGGAGAAGCGAAAACCGCTTTCGAAAACAACCGACCCTTTAGTCCAAATCGGTGGCAACTTCTCTCCCGTACCCGAGCAGCCGGTGCGACAAGCTCTTCCCGTTACGGGAGAGATTCCGGCCTGCATTAATGGTGTGTACCTTCGTAACGGCGCGAATCCTTTATTCGCGCCAGTTGCCGGGCACCACTTTTTCGACGGTGATGGGATGATCCACGCCGTCAAAATTGAAAACGGGGAAGCAAGTTACGCTTGTAGGTTCACCGAGACGCACCGCCTGATGCAGGAGCGTGAAATGGGACGACCGATTTTCCCGAAAGCAATCGGGGAGCTGCACGGACATTCTGGGATTGGGCGGCTTATGTTGTTCTACGCACGTGGCTCTTGCGGCTTGCTTGATCAAAACCAAGGCATGGGCGTCGCCAACGCTGGATTAGTTTATTTCAATGATCGGCTGCTCGCCATGTCGGAAGACGACTTGCCCTATCAAGTCAGAATCAGTCCCTCAGGTGACTTAGAAACTGTCAGGAGATTCGACTTCGACGGGCAGATTAGGTCCAGCATGATCGCTCACCCGAAGCTCGATCCATACACTAACGAAATGTTTGCATTAAGTTACGATATGTTACAGAAGCCGCACTTGAAGTTCTTCAAATTCTCTCCGGACGGGAAGAAATCCGAAGACGTTGATATTAATTTACCGGCCGCTACGATGATGCACGACTTCGCGATCACGGAGAATTTCGTAGTGATTCCTGATCAGCAAGTGGTGTTTAAGTTTCAGGAAATGGTGATGGACGGGTCACCAGTGATTTACGACAAGGACAAGAAATCGAGATTTGGCGTCATGTCGAAGAATGCCAAGTCTGGGGACGAAATTGTGTGGATTGAATCACCAGACACGTTCTGTTTTCACCTGTGGAATGCTTGGGAGGAGGCAGAGACGGACGAGGTTGTCGTGATCGGGTCCTGCATGACCCCACCCGACTCCATTTTCAACGAATGCGACGAGAATTTAAAAAGCGTCCTCTCCGAAATCAGACTCGATCTCAAAACAGGCAAATCCACTCGAAAACCGATCATTTCCAACCCATCCGAACAAGTCAATTTGGAAGCTGGGATGGTGAACAGACATAAGCTGGGTCGAAAGACCCGATTCGCTTACTTGGCAATCTCCGAGCCGTGGCCTAAGGTGTCGGGTTTCGCGAAAGTGGACTTGTTTACAGGGGAAGTGAAGAAGTATATGTACGGCGATCAGAGGTACGGCGGCGAGCCGTATTTTCTACCAAAGGGGGCGGATTCGGAGAACGAAGACGACGGGTATATAATGGGGTTCGTGACAGATGAGGCGAGTTTAAAATCGGAGCTGCGGATTGTGAATGCCATGACATTGGAGCTTGAGGCTTCGGTCAAGTTGCCTTCGAGAGTGCCCTATGGGTTTCATGGGACGTTTGTGAAGTCCGAGGATATGGTAAATCAAGCGTAGCTTGATGGTTGGTTAGTTAGTTTTGTTAGTTAAAACTGGGTGTAAAAAGTAGATAAAGTGAAGCAGTTAAAGAAAAGTGACAGATGGAAAAGTCTGCCAGAGGGATGTATGTTTTTGATCCCCGGAGATGGACATTGTTTTCAGTGCTTTCACACAATTTGGAGATGATGATATATTGGTTGTGCTCTGTTTGTAGCTCTCATGGAGCTCAGCTGGTACTTCCAATTCTATTTCTTTACACATTGGTATACTTACATGTACACAGTTCTACATTTAAATAAGACACTTTTTTTCAGTATCATTTCTTTTATAGTGTTTTTTCAGTATCATTTAGTGCATATCTTGAGATGGTACAATATTGTTAGTTTTTTTTGATAATGAGTACAATAATTCAGAATATTACAATGCAATGACGGCTTGATTTGTTAGATTTTCAATTATTAAATCCGCGTTCATTTGTTCTTTTAAAAAAACTGACTTGTGAAAACAAAATCACTCAAAGAATGAAAATTTTAAATTATAGTATTGTTTTACATAATTGACATCAAGGTATTGCGATGTACCACTTCTGAATTTTATACACGTTTTCAACAAGGCAACGAAAGAATCATCACTAAAGCGAGACTAATGATGGTGTTGGAGTATACCAATGAATTTGACAAACTGATTCACCATTTCTTCTAAAATTTGATTATAAAATACTTTGTTGATTATATTAAGATGGGGTGACTTAATCTACTTAAAATTATAATGAAACAATAAGATTCACATACAATTATAAGTAAAAATTTGGTTGTTTATTAACTTTAAGTTCCACTTCCCTTCCATCACTCTTAATTAGCTTATTTAATTCAGCACTTAACATTCTAATAAATTAAAAAATGACATCTTGGCTTAATTAGTGATCATTTGTAGTTTATTCATTGTGGGTCGGTTTGTAGATTGGGTAGATGTTGCTACAGTCACATTTCAACCTGGACAAAATAAGTGTAAGATAAATAAAAAATATACCTACTATTTAGGTCAAAAGGAAGAGTTCATCACAAAAAACTAGTCTGACGGACGATAAAATCCATTGTACTTGGATCAGGGACGTAGCCAGAATGAAAATTCATCTTGGGCAGTTTTTTTTTGAGGATTGGAATCCAATTGGAGGCTCATTCTCGCGCCTTTTAACTATACTCTATCAAAGTTCACTCTTGACCCACTAAGATAAAGTAATCTAAACATTTTACTATAATGCTACGCGCTTATATATAGATTTTTAGACATTTCGATGTGAAATTAAACAATCACACATCATACCTATCAATAAAAAAAGATGACTTATATTTGCGATGAGAACTACTCGAATTAAATATAAACAAATAATAAATAAATAAAAAAAACACAATGAATTTTAAAATGACAAAATCAAATATTTTTTTTGAATTTTGTAAATCATAGATGTTCTATACATAACATTCGTTTGTCTTTATATAAATACTGCTGGCTGTGGCGTGTCAAAATTGTTTAGCTAGCTCGTTCGGTAAATAAGTAAATTGCACTCTCATTAGTTGTATTGTCCATGGTTCGAATAGACCCTCACCAAGTGCCCAATATGCCCTCCACGTGACTAGTCACTGCTTAGGTATTACTAGGTGCACTACTACAAAGAAGAGCTTATGCAACGGTTCAAATTTCTTATTACGCAACGGTTATAGCTTATGCAACGGTTTGTGTAAAGAACCGTTGCATAAAGTCTACATTATGCAACGGTTCTTTACACAAACCGTTGCATAAGGATGACTATTAAGCAACGGTTTTGTGTTAACCGTTGCATATACTAAAACCTAAAATTAAAACACAGTGTTTCTTCGCCAGCCTCCGCGCTTCACTCTCATCGGTTTGGAGTTGTGAGATACTTCGCTCTCATCCGCTCTTCACTCTCATCGCCAGCCTCCGTCGTCATCGTCGCCCACCTGCTCGCTGCAGTCTTTCTCTGACGAAATCCAGATCTGATGCCCTCCCTCTCTCCGACGAAATCGAGATCTGTGAAACACATATCCGATAATCTAAACGTCGATTTCTTTGTTTGTGAATGGAGCGACGGACGTGAACCGATTTGGTAAGGCAAGTTGTTTGAATCACTGCTGTTTAAATTTCTGCTAAACGTCGATTTCTTTTGTTGTATTTTATTAGAATGAAATCGTTCAATCGTGTCTACCTGTTTGTGAAAAATTCAGTACATGAAATTGTTCAACTATCGACTATTGTTGTGCAAATTTAGTTGGTGTTTTTTGTTGTTGATTTTGTGACCAAAGTGTGTATAGGCTCTTACGAGTATTAGTGTTACGAAGTCTCTGATGTATTATACTATTGTTGGTAAGATTTGGTAAATTTGTGCTCCTGGATGGTAAAGTTTCTGACTTCTTCAGCATAGGCTTTTGCAGGCGGCAGATTCAGCTTCTGTACAGCCTTGAATCCTTAACAACATCGATTCACCATTTGCGGTCAATCACATTCTATACTGTTTTCAGATATCGTCGCCTCATTTATCTCTTTCTTTTGAATCCAGATATGCTTGTCGAAAGGGTTAGGCGCTCCTATCGGATCTGTGATAGTGGGATCCAAAAGCTTCATCACCAAGGTAATGGCACTACATGTACCGAATTATTCACACACAAAACACACCTTTCTTTTCCGCGTTAAGTGCTTGAACTGTTTTATTTCAGGCTAGGACACAAAAAACACACCTTCGTAACAATCGGTTTTGATTTGCAGTCTGAAGCATGTGCCTGGATTCATCGAGAAGGCTGAGGAGTTCAAATCCAAGGGCATTGATGACCTTATTTGCATCAGCGGTACTTATATTTATCTTCCATCGCTCCTTTCTCAGTTTGATTCACATTAGAGCACTGTGATATGAAATTCTAGTTTTAATCTACTCAACTCCTATTTTGGTATACCAATGGCTGTGTTGTGAAGATTATTTTGTTTGACTTAGACGCAATTTAAAACTTGATGTAGGTGATGCTCAAGGAAAAAAGGTGCTTCCCTCAGTATTGACTTCTTTGGTTTTTGCTGCAAGTATCGGAGTCGCACAAGCCGTTGCACTCTGCAAGTATCGACTTCTTTGGTTCTTGTTATGGGTATACCTGTTGTACGTAAGCTAGTAAAGGCTTCGAGATTAATTTTTTTATGTGATATCAGTGATTCCCCCATGCATTTGATTGTTATGTAAAGTTGTATGAATGATGTAATGAATAGTTGTCTTTTGAATGAAATGAAAGTATTTTGATGTTTGGAAAATGAGTAACAGGAAATTACATTTATTTGTAATTTGTGTTTAATTTTACAAGTGGATTTGAGCAATAAAACAGCCAAAATTTGCCAGATTTTTTTTGTACTTTATGCAACGGTTATATGCTCAAAACCGTTGCATAAGGTCATGACCTTATGCAACGGTTCTATACTCAAAACCGTTGCATAATGTCATGGTCTTATGCAACGGTTTTCCTTGAAGCGTTGCATAAGGTCATGACCTTATGCAACGGTAGCTTATGCAACGGATCCAGAACCGTTGCATAAGGGTGTTCAGAACCGTTGCATAAAGTCCCTTTTGTAGTAGTGGTGATTTCACATCGGATTACTATGTGATTTCACAGAAGTTAAGTATTTATTTATTTTTTAAACCAACAAGTTGGATCATTAATTATTCAAGTGATTTATTTGGGTTTGTGGTGTTGAACTAAACGACCAAAACTTTTGACTAAAAAAGGGTATATATATACCATAAAAAACAATGAACACTTGTCTTTCAAAAAAAAAAAACAATGAACACTTGAAAGCTATAATATATCATTTGGTTAGTGCATCATTAATGCCTTTTGGGTATGTAGCATTATGGTGATTAACATTGCATAGTCGGCACACCACAAATCATCGACCATATATTAGTAGTATTACAAATATATAATACAACTACTAATTATTATAGCAAACACGAAGTGGAAGATTAAGACAACCATTATATTGTTTCAGTGTAGATCAGTGGAGTGATGAATTATAATTTTATTATGAGCAGTTGCTGTTGTGAGTTAATTTTATGCTTATTTTTCACAAGTCACTCTAAAATCTGAAAATTACACATAAATTGACCCGTATGTGATAAAAAAAAGTACGAATTCATCACTTAAAGACGGTGCAAATGCTCTGATAATTTCTAAAGTAATGTTTTTCTATTTTATTTATATGATTTGCCGCATACTGAATTCAGTCCATAACATTTAGTGGCTGTGATAGTGTTGCTTGCTATCCCACACACTTGCTAGTTGGAACAACAACAAAAAGCAGCCAGTTCAAGGACCCCCAAGAAAGCATTGTAACACGCGACAAGGACCAAAACAAAGATGATCCAATCCATTCTTGTCGCCACTATTTCTTGATAACATGGGAAGTAGCTCATATTAAAGTATTAAAAGAGTCTGCTCTTTTCCATCGAAAAAAAAGAGGAGTCAGCTCTTAATATCAGTTGCTAGTTAATATACTTCATTTAGAACTTTTTACTTAAATAATTATATATAAAGTTAAATGTCCGATTTCATTAACTTAAAATCAAGTATTAATTAGATATTAAATCATTGTGTAGCGTTCAAATAAAAATCTTTTTTTGGTCAAACTTTGAGAATTCTTTCGTTATGCATTTTTGTTTTTGGTATGCACTTTTGAAAATGCACACTCTAAGTGTACTTTTCGAAAATTAAAAATGCATTTAGACAAAAGGCATGCTCGAAATTGCATAATGAAGAAAAAAAAGTGAATGAAACATGTGTCACCTCCATTTTTTTTGTCACTTCCATATTAAAAGATACAACAAACTTGATCAAATTGTGAGATTTGAATTCTCAAGTTCTCGAATTGATAGATATTCTCAAGCAAGCGCTCCCGTTAAATCACTACTTGACAACTATATATAACTCACATCTACTATTTAAGTGAAGTAGAAGTTAATCACTCATTTTCAATTCAGTTCAGTTAAAAATAACACGGTAACACATTGTTTTGGCAATCAGTCGACCTCAAGATTTTAGTGGAGTATTTTTATATGCGTGGATGTGAATGAAGATGAAAAGAATAACAACGCAAACATAATTGGAAGGATTCACATGAAGATCACGTGGCAGTATCCAAACTGAACGCAGAAAATAAGTAAAAAAGTAGTACTGTAGGACATAAAAAAACATGATCAGTACGTTGCTGGTCATTTCGAGTGCCAATTACCAACCGCCGGCTATCAATGGCTGGACGAAAATGGAGTCTCTGCAGTAAAGAGGGGCTTGTGAGCTCGTGTGTGCCGCCATTGTTGTCATATTTCAAATCTTGTGATTGCTGGAAATTGAGAAGTCAATAGAAACTTTGACCCTTAATTTTATAAATTCCTTAAAGTGAATCCTACTCCCGTATAGGTATATATGTTGTCAGTATTGTGCTAGCCAAGAATAGTGACGCGTAGTATAATGCTGAAAGCATCAGCAAAGATGGAGCTGGACGCTATCGATCTGGCGCATGCATTAATTGGACTGATCAGTAAGTAACCAGGTCGCGTGAGACTATTATATGCTGTTATTTTTGTGAACGCATATACTCCGTACGTTGTAGTAAAAGCAGTAAGCACCAGCACATGATGCAACCTAAATGTACGCTTTTAATTAGCAAATGTGCTTGTTCATTGTTGTGTCCACGTATGTGCTTACCTGCCCTATATGATGATCATCATGCATGCATGGCCAAAACTAAATATTGCTAAATCAAATATTGAATATTTGATGGCCGAAATGAATAAGAATAATTAGCTAGCGTCAGGGGCGAATCCAGGAATTGAAAGTTACCAGGGCTTGACGCAAAATTTTTTTTGGACGTGAACCTGTTACCAAGTCCATCAACTGTATAACTGGACGTGAACATATTAACAAGAAGATGAAGCACATTAAAAAGGCTTAGGATGGCCTAGCCCCTAACTTTGCAGAATATATATCCAAGTGAAAAAATACTTTGCATTATAAATTTTACAAATAAGCAAATCAGGAAATAGCCTAGTAGCTTGTTTGACTAAACTGGGCATCATTTGTGCAGTTGAAAACTTGAAACTTAATCTCCCTTCTAACTTTGATTCACATAGTCCAGTCTTGCTTATCCAGGTAATATTCCTTTTATTTTTGGCATCGTTCCACCAATATATGGAGACAATGGAAAATAAGTTATCACAAGAGGTAAGAGGCAGTTTAAAACAAGTCATGTCATAAATAAGTATAGACTGAAAAACTGATTTTATTAAAATCTCCTTACCTGCTGATGACAAGAGTTTCTCTCCTTCCAGTCATTAACTTTCTTCCATATCCTGTTTTTAATAAAGCTGAACAGTTTTATTTTGATCTTGCTAAAACAGATAGGAAGCCCCAAAAATTGATAACATTACAAAACTTAATTCACTTCCCTAAAATCCAAAACAAAATCCACGCTCATTGCTTATCAAACTCAAGTGCAGGATAGCTCAATATCCATACCAAAAAGACAACACAATAAAACTCAATAATCCAAATTATCACTTGATGGAAATCAATACCAGCAAAAAGTCAAACAACAACAAAAACATCACAAAGCAAAGCAGACGAAACTTATCAAACTCAGCTCCTCAACTCTCCAACGCCACCACCTCCTCTGCCGCAGCTGCCTCATCTTCCACCGCTGCCGCCTCCACCAGCGTCCACTCCCCCGGCAACGCAGGCAGCTTCGGATACACAGTCGGCTTAAGCTGCATCATTTATCAATACCCAAAAGTATAAATACTATCTTCAACAACTCATTCAACCATATAACAAACATCAAACTAAATTTAAACTTCACCATCCAAATGCTCACATAACATTGATAACATTACAAAAAAATAGCAACAGATAGCGGAAAACAACTCAACAAATAAAGGCTTTCTTTTTTTCTTGGAACACAAAGGTTACAAACAAACCAAAGAAACAGACAGTGGAAAACAACTGAACAAACAACAACACCAAAAAACAAACCAGCAAAAATTCTACCTCAGCTTGTCCCATCGGCCACCAGTACTCATCATTCATCAATCATCAATTCATCATCGAAGGCAAGGCAATCAAGTAAAACCATTACAAAAACACAACATACACACTAACACACTAATAGTCTGATACACAAGTATCGTCAGTCGTCACTCACCTCCAGGCTCCAACTCCTTCAATCATTCAACATTTGAATTTCAATTTCGAGTTCTGCGCTGCGCCTCTACCGGAATCTGGAACTGGAAGACTGGACAAACGGCCAGATGATGTTCTCCAGCGACTGTGGCGGTGAAGATTGGGAGTTGGGAGTTGGGACGGCTCTCGCACGGTCGCTCGGACGTCGTCGCTACTCGCTCGCGGCTTCTCCCCAAATTGCAATGGCATTCCTCCGCAGTCCCACTCCGCAGTGAAAACTTAAAAAAATAATATTGGGCAAAATTCTACCCGGGCTGCAACCCGTGCAGCCCACCTACTGCATTTGCCCCTGGCTAGCGTATACAAGCTTGACAAACGTATTTTTAACCATTTATAGTTGTCAAGTTAAAAGTTGTAGGGGTCAAGTTGCAGTCAAAAATAATTTATAAACCTTGGTAAGTATGCAAGTAATGTGTTCAGCTACTCCTATAGGAAAAAGGTTTGGTTATTACTAAATCCTATGTTACACTGAAATTAGGAAATGTTTGATTCAATCAGAGAAATAATTTCAAGATCAAACTTCACCCGTGCATACCATAAAATTCATGTGATAATGTCATGCAATCCAAATATGCCATCAAATATGGAAATAAACCAAAACAACATTAGACAAGCCGCCCATCCACGGATCATTGTCTAAATTAACCTAGATTGTTGAACGCCGCCCATCCACGAATTATCAACAATTTTGATTTATTAAGCCTAGGGTTCTTCAGACAATAAAGTCAACTTTCCTATTTATTCATGTACTACCGGCGTAGATACCTGACTTTCAATTTCATGCAATCTGGTTAATACCTAGGACCCATTCATCTTTTGGTAATTAACCTAAATATGTTCTAGCATACATACATCTCATTCAATGTAAAACTTGCAAGAACAATAAAATTAAGCACAATGAAATTGAATACTCGAATTGCATTAATGAAAAATATTCCATTGATCACATGAAGAGTTGGATACAAGCACGGGATCCGTAGGATCCCGAAATAACACGACTACTCACTATTCATGGCTATCAACCACAAATACATGATGTGAAAATCAAAGACTAGAAACAAGGAAATCGTGTTTTGATGAAACGCTGCCTCGAATCTTGGTCTTTCTTGAGCTCTAAGTCGTCCTCCTTCTCCAATTTAGGTCAAAATCGATCCCCAAAGTCAGCGTACTTGATGGACCATAATTATACGAATCAAAAACACAGTTAAACCCACCAAATTAGACTGTTTGTCTATTTAACTTCTGCTTGTTAGTCCCGATATATTTCTACAGGGTATTTTGGCGCTTAGAGAGAAAACATGCTAAGGAGAGGATTTTACGCTGAAAAGATATTACGAGTCAATCCAAGGTCACGATCAGACGCTGAATGCAGAAATCTCAGGATCATGACTTGGAATCACTCAAACATGCTAAATCCATCGGCATTTGGACAAGAACGCAAGGCAAAAGCACCGAGCCCGGTAAAGGCCAAACAAGGGCAATTTCATCGGATTTGAGATTTCGACCATGTTCCAAGCGGAATTTGGCTTAGGTTCCTTCTTGAGATCATCTTATAATGACATTTTCATTCAAAATACACTCTCCAAAATCCAAGAAGCTCTGGCCAAAGCTCCGGTCAGATCCGGTCAAACCGATGGCTTTTGTGAAGAAGTCACAAGCTTCTAGAAGGGTGGCTCCTCCACTCTCCTCCCTCCAAGTGGCGGCTCCTCCTCCTCTCCTCCCAAAGCCGCCGGCGGATTTTGCTCCTCCATGGAGAAGTTGCCATGTGGTGGCTCCTCCACCACATCTTCATCTCCTCCTCCTCCACCCTTGGATGCTCCTCCACATGCCACCATCTCCACCACCCATCCTCCTCCTCCTTGGCTATAAATATGAGGCTTCTCCTCCTCATTTGTAACACACCATCCCATACTTGTACACACTTTAGAGAGAGAGAGGGCTTAACCCTCCTCTCTTCATTTTCAATAAAATTGTTCTTCGCTTTGGAAATAAAGGATAGCTCCCTTGGCGCTTCAACGGTTGTAAGTATTTCTTCGTATTTATTTACTGCTTTTATTTCCTTAGTAATAATGTTTAGCGCGATGAATAGTAGCTAAACTAGTAGTTCGGTAGAAGGGGCGTACTTGTATTATAAATGTTTTAGAGTTTACTCTTAGTATACCTTTGTATTCGATACTTGTTCTATGTGCCATATACTAAGTCAGAACGTCCATGGTTGAGGGGACGCTTGGAATGGCAAAGCTCACCATGGGGGTTCGTAAACTTGTACTGATAAGTGGATGCTTGGAATGGCTAAGCTTATTTGAGAAGTTTGACTCATCTTAAACACCATCTGGTTTGATCGGAAATGACGGACCAGATGGATGCACTTACGACTAAGATACTTCGAAAGGAGGAATTAGTTTTGCTTAGAACAAGTGTTTTAAATGGTGTTGCAAGTCTTGCGCTAGAAATAGCCTCGATTCATCTTTGAATACTTAGCATGATCATGTCTTGCGCTAGAAATAGCCTCAATTCATCTTTGAACACTTGGTATGATCATTAGCGGTCAATGATAAACAAATATAATACAAGGCCCCTAAAACCGAATCATTTCCTTATAATCTATTATCCACTGCTGTAATTTACTTTCAGTTCTCAAAACACACTCAAACTCAAACCCAATCACATTTAAATTCTGCATAAGCTTCATTAAAGAACAATTAATCCACACTGACTCCCTTGGGTTCGACCCCTACTTACCAAGTACTACCCAGTAGTATAGTTGCGAGTAGCGGACTATTATAAATTTATTTGCACAAATCGCTTTGACGACGAGCGGTCTGTCAAATTGGCACCGTTGCCGGGGAGTTGTGCATCGGAATAGTTGTTCTTTTTTCTTTTTTCTTTTATCATGCAATTCACTAAGTCCTACTACTACGGAATGGAACCTTGGAACACTGAGGAAATTTCCCCACCACCCTTCGAACTTGAAATCCGCGAGAAGATCAACAAAATAACGCAATCCCGGGACGAAACATTGGATGAGTACTTATGGTACTTCGATTCCATTGTGACGAGCTGCCCGCACCATGGATTCACCAACTTCGATCTTCAAACAAAGTTTCTCTGTGGAATGTTGCCACATGAGTGGGACCAGCTAAATAATGCAGCAGGAGGATCAATGTGGGACTTAACCGAGGATGATCTTTGGAAATTAATAAACGATTTGGCCGCGAGGTCAAGACCAAGCCAAGATCAGGCCAAGCCAATCAAGGACGGTATAACGGAGCTGGCATCTAGCATCCAGCAATTGGACAACATGATGCAACAAATCAGGGCCAAAACTGAACTATGGGCGGCAGAAAAGGAGCTGGCAGCTAGCACCCAGCAATTGGCCACAGACATGCAGCAATTGAGTGCATTGATGCACCAATTCACGGCTGAACCCGAGGAGCCGACTGAGGATGAGGACTCGCAAATGACCGAAGAAGAACTGCCCCAATCAGACCCGGTCCTTATCACCAATCCATCCGAGGAAATCACTGTCCTAACTGCCGAGCCTACAGAAGTCCCGAACCTCACTGCTGAAGCGGCCGAAGAAATCAAGCCAGGCCCGGTACTTGCGCTCGAAGCACCCAAGGAAGTCCCGGACCTCATTGCCGAACTGTCCGAGAAAGACCTAATCCTCACTGTCGGAGCACCTGAAACAGACCTAGTCCTCATGGTCGAAGTGCCTCAACTTAACCCTTCGCGTTTCATGCCGATCATAACCACCGAAGATCATATAATCAATGATGATGCGGTACAAGGGGAGTTGGAGGCAGAGCATGAGTCAAAAAAGCCGACAAAGGAAATCTCTCTCGTCACAAGCCAAGAAAAACCACCTGGGAACTCAATCATTCCAAGACAACCATTCGTAGCTACCACCAAGAAGAGGCCTCACATGGGAACATGCCTGTGGTCGCCGATGTTTGAAGGCACAAAACCTAACTTCCAAACTCGCGAAAGTGCAAACTATTCCAACATGAAGAGGCGGCAAAAACATGGGCCGAAAGAATGGAAACCCGGAAGAAGTAACAAGCAAGCACGACGCATTGGGCCATCAGCTATGGTCAAGGAAACCTCACCCTCTCGGAGCAAAAGGGCTGCCGAGAAAAAGTTTGACCTCACTCACCCTTGGGATCCGACCTTATGATCCATGATTGAGGTACTGTCGAGCCAATGACGTTAAACAAGTGCACTGGTTGGAAGGTAACCCGACACTATCTTACTTTCTGCACTTTATTTTCTGTCTTTTTATTTTCTGTGTTTTAGTTTTTATCAATAAGTCGCTCTCACCCACTTGGTGCATAGAAGATTTGACTATTCAGGAATCGGACTTGGGTGCAACATTAAGCCAGTTTGACTGACTGGCTCGTTTCTTTCCTTCATTATACACTATTTTTGGTTTAATCACCATGAATAGTGAGTAGTCCTCTTATTCTGGGATCCTACGGATCCCGTGCTATGTAACCCTAACTCTTCATGTGATTAATTAAAGTTGTTGTTTATGCGATTCGATTATTCAATTTAATTGTGTGCTTAATATTATCCTTCTATTCAAGTATTTACATCAAAGGGTATGTTTGCATTGCTAGAATGTATTTAGGTTATATGTCAAAAGGTGGATGAGCCCTAGGGATTAACCGGATTACATGAAATTGATATTAGGTCATGTTTACATGAGTTAATAGGAAAACCTTTAGTTTAATAAATCGAGATCGTTGATAATCCGTGGATGGGTGGCGTTCAACGATTGAGATTAATCTAGACAATGATCCGTGGATGGGCGGCTTGTCTAGTGTTATTTTGATTATATTCCATATTCGATAGCATGAATAATTAACGTAGGATGATTGCATGATCAGCGGGGTTAGCACGGGTGAAGTATGGATTCTGGAATTCTCCCTCTGATAAAAACACAACCTTTATTTTCTGCACGTTTAATTTCTGTCATTTAATTGCTACGATTCAAATCACAACAAAAACCTTTTTCAATCGGAATAGCTAAATAGGTCACATTGTTTGCTAGTAATCACACACCTGTTCCTTGGATCGACCCTTGGCTTACCAAGGTTTATAAATATTGTTTGACTGCAATTTGACCCTTAAAACTCATACATTTGACAACTATAAAGGGTTAAAAATACGCTTGTCAATAGGAAATGAAATCTTTGCTAAGGCTTGGTACTGTGACACCTGAATTGTCACGGGCTATCACGGGATGTCACAGGACTAAAAAATGACGTTGCTTCGGACATGTCCCGTGACAGCTCCATTGTCCCGTGACGGTTCTATCGTCACGGGCTGTCACGGGACTGGGCTATTTCTGCTTTTCCTTATGCTGGCACTCCACACTTAAAACTGCTGCACACACATGAAAACACATAATGCAAATGCAGATGAAAACTAGCTAAATACTTACAGCGCGGGTTACTCCCCGAAGAGGCCTAGTTTAACATCTTGGCGAGACAGAGCTAGGGAGGTAGAACTAGAAGCATTCTCGAGAAGTCCCTTGCTGAGATCCCTTCTCGAGAAGTAGGTTATCGTCTATGCCGTCTGGAGGTGCAAGATGTTTTAGTACGTGGTAGTGTTTGAGGCGTTGCCCGTTCACTACCATAGATTTACCTCCCTCAACGCTAAGCTCCACGTGCCCATCTGGATGTGCTCGTTCCACTGTATAAGGGCCACTCCATTTAGTGCACAGCTTTCCAGGAAATAATCTAAGGTGGAAGTTGTAGAGGAGGACTCGCTCGCCTTCGTTGAATTCTCTGCGCACTATTCTCTTGTCATGCCACTTTTTCGTCCTCTCCTTATAAATATGAGCATTCTCGTAGGAGTCCAATCTGATCTCATCGAGCTCGTGTAGCTGTAGTAGTCACTTTTCCCTAGCTGCCTTCATGTCCATGTTCAGCTCTCTAATAGCCCACAAAGCCTTATACTCGAGTTCGACTGGGA
The DNA here is from genome assembly GCA_033675215.1 of Rhodiola kirilowii. Taxonomy (NCBI): domain Eukaryota; kingdom Viridiplantae; phylum Streptophyta; class Magnoliopsida; order Saxifragales; family Crassulaceae; genus Rhodiola; species Rhodiola kirilowii. The sequence continues at coordinate 9,553,116 of CM066201.1, forward strand.
GATGGCAGGTCTTTCCATAAACAAGTCTGAACGGACTCATCGCAATAGGTGTTTTGAATGCAGTCCTATATGCCTATAGAGTGTCATCTAGCTTGGATGCACAGTCTTTCCTGTGGCTCGAGACTGTCTTTCCGAGGATGCTCTTGATCTCTCTGTTAGAGATTTCTACTTGCTCACTGGTCTGAGGGTGATAAGGAGTGCCAAACTTGTGATAAACACCATACTTCTTCAACAATGTCTCAAAGTTTCTTTCTTTAAAGTCAGAGCCTCCATCGCTGATAACTGTTCTGGGTACTCCGAACCGAGGGAAAATTACCTTCTGAAACATTTTAATAACCACCTTGGCGTCGTAAGTAGGAGTACCCACTGCTTCAACCCACTTGGAAACATAGTCGACTGCTACCAAGATGTACTGATTTCCATAAGGTGGGAATGGTCCCATGAAGTCAATCCCCCAAACATCGAATAAGTCCACTACGAGAATGCTCTACTGGGGCATCTCCTGCTGTTTTGAAATATTTCCAGTCCTCTAGCACTGATCACAAGCTTTAACGAATTCGTGGGGGGTCCTTAAACAGAGATGGCCAAAAGAATCCAAACTGCAGAACCTTCGTAGCTGTTTTCGAACCGGCCCCGTGTCCACCGTATTGTGATGAATGGCAATGCTCTAGGATCCATTTGATATGGTCTTCGTCGACACAAGTCCTGTAGAGACCGTCAGCACATAATCTGTATAGGAAAGGGTCATCCCAGAAGTACCTTTTTACGTCGGATAGAAATTTCCTCTTCTGGTTGTGCGAGAGGTCAGGAGGCATGAATCCGCAGGCCAAGTAATTAACAAAAGCTGCGTACCACAGGACGTCGCCTACATCGACACTCAAAAGCTGCTCACCTGCTAGAGAGTCAGTCATCAGGAGCTTGTCCTCTTCGCGGTCGAGCTCTCCTAACTCGAGGCGTGACAGGTGATCTGCAACCAGATTTTCAGCTCCCTTCTTGTCTCTAATCTCGATGTCGAATTCTTGAAGGAGGAGGACCCATCGAATTAGATTAGGCTTTGAGTCCTTCTTAGACAGTAGATATTTGATCGCAGCATGGTCTGTGTACACTATGGTCTTCGAACCTATGAGATACTGCCTAAATTTCTCAAAAGCGTAAACAATGGCCATCATCTCTTTCTCGGTGGCAGTGTAATTTGTTGCTACTCCGGCGAGGACCTTGCTGGCGTAGTAAACTACGTGCAGCTTCTTGTCGATGCGCTGCCCCAGAACTGCTCCTACTGCAAAATCACTTGGATCGCACATTAGTTCAAATGGCAGCTCCCAATTGGGAGGCTGCACTACCGGAGTAGAAGTAAGAGCAGTTTTTAGATGGTGGAAAGCATTAAAACATGAATCATTAAAATTAAACACAGCTTCCTGACAAAGTAGATCAATGAGTGGCTTGGCTATCTTCAAGAAATCCTTTATAAAGCGCCTATAAAATCCAGCGTGCCCAAGAAAACTCCTGATTCCTTTCACATCTTTTGGTGAGGGCAGCTTTTCAATCACCTCCACCTTCGCGCGATCGACCTCGATGCCTCGGTTAGAGACCATGTGCCCCAACACAATACCTTCCTGCACCATAAAGTGACACTTTTCCCAGTTCAAAACCAGGTTAGTGTCAACACAACGACGAAGAACATCAATAAGGTTAGAAAGGCACGAATCAAACGAAGAGCCATACACCGAAAAATCATCCATAAATAATTCCATGGTGTTTTCTAAAAAATCAGAAAAAATGGCCATCATACAACGCTGAAAAGTGGCTGGTGCATTGCAAAGATTGAAAGGCATGCGTCTATAAGCGAATGTGCCAAAAGGGCAAGTGAAAATGGTCTTCTACTGGTCCTCTGGGTGTATAGGGATCTAAAAGAAACCGCTATAACCGTCGATGTAGCAGAAAAACTTATGCTTCATAAGACGCTCTAACATTTGATCGATAAAAGGCAAAGGAAAATGATCTTTACGAGTAGCCTTATTCAACTTCCTATAATCAATGCACATACGCCAACCAGTCACAGTACGAGTAGGAATCAAATCATTATGCTCATTTCGTACAACAGTTAAACCCCCCTTCTTAGGGACCACGTGCACAGGACTCACCCACTTACTATCTGCAATAGAATAAATGATGTCGGCATCTAATAATTTCATAATTTCTTTCTTAACCACATCATTCAGTTTAGGGTTCAAACGTCGCAAAGCATCTCTACTGGGTCTAGCATCGCCCTCTAGGTTGATTCTATGCATGCACAAATCTGGGCTAATTCCCTTGAGATCATCTATCGAATAACCTAGGGCTGGTCTATGTTCTCGCAGGACATCTAGCAATTTCTGGGTCTCTATATCAGTCAAATATGCATTCACAATCACCGGGTAGGTTGAGTTAGGGCCCAGAAATTCATACTTGAGACTTTGACAGATGCTTGTCGTCACAGCAAATGTGCAAATAAATTTATAGTCCGCTACTCGCGACTACACTACTGGGTAGCAAGTGGTAAGTAGGGGTCGAACCCAAAGGAGTCAGTGTGGATTAGTTGTTTTTACGGGATTGTCACGAAAGTAAATACAGTTGGGGTTGGTTTTGAGTGTGTTTTGGGAACTGAAAGTAAATTACAACAATTGATAATGGACTGTAAAGAAAGTATTCGATTTTAGGGGCCTTGTATTATAATTGTTTATCATCGACCGCTAATGATCATACCAAGTGGTCAAAGATGAATTGAGGCTATTTCTAGCGCAAGACATGATCATGCTAAATGTTCAAAGATGAATCGAGGCTATTCCTAGCACAAGACTTGCAACATCATTTAAAACACTTGTTCTAAGCAAAACTAATTCCTCCTTTCGAAGTATCTTAGCCGTAAGTGCGTCCATTTAATCCCTTTGGCCCAGTTTTTAAATGGTTTTTATAATAGTCGACCTCTTCAGATAAGTTTATCCATTTGGTCCCTTTGGTCCAGTTTCCAAATGGTCCACTTACCCGAGTGTGATCACGAATATCTAAGGAAGAGTTTACGAATTTGGACCCCTATGGTCACATTTCCAAATGGTTTACTTTACCTTAGACATTCTAAATTTTATATATGGCACATAGAACAAGTATCGAACATAAAGGTATACTAAGAGTAAAGTCTAAAACATTTATAATACAAGTACACACCCTTAAACCGAATAATTAATTTAGCTACTAATCATGGCAGTGGTTATCATAACTATGAACTTGGAAATAAACAACAGTTTAGCAAGACAATTAAATAAATAAAAGAAGACTTACAAAACCGTTGAAGCGCCAAGGATCAAGCTTTGATTCCCAAAGTAATATTACATGATTAATATTACATGATTAGTGCCCAAAATTCTAGAGAGATAAGTGAATTGTTGTGGTAGTGATGATACAAATGAGGAGGGGTGAGCCTCTATTTATAGCTAAAGGAGGAGACAATGGAGGGCCAAGATGGTTGCACATGTCTTTGCATCCAATGGAGGAGGAGGAAGGGAGGAGGATGTGGTGGAGGAGCCACCACATGTCATCTTCTCATGGTGGCACAAGGAGCAGCCGGCTGCTTTTGGTGTGGAGGAGACACATGGAGGAGCCACCCATGTGAGGAGGAGCATCCCTTCTAGAAGCTTGTGACCTTTCACAAAAGCCATCGGTTTGACCGGATCTGACCGGAGCTTTGGCCGGAGCTTCTTGGATTTTGGAGAGTGTATTCTGAATGAAAATGTCATTCTAAGATGATCTCAAGAAGGAACCTAAGCCAAATTCCGCTTGGAACATGGTCGAAATCTCAAATCCGATGAAATTGCCCTTGTTTGGCCTTTACCGGGCTCGGTGCTTTTGCCTTGCGTTCTTGTCCATTTGCCGACGGTTCTAGAATATTTGAGTGATTCCAAGTCGGTTCCATGAAGGATGTTAAGGCTGATTTTGAGTGTAGCATGGTCGTGACCTGGAATGACTCGTTCTTCATTTTCCGCTTAAAAACTCCTCCTTAGCGTGTTTTCTCTCTAGAGTCCAAAATACCCTGTAGAAATAAATCGGGACTAACAAGTAGAAGTTAAATAGACCAACAGTCTAATTTGGTGGGTTTTACTGTGTTTTTGATTCGTATAATTATGGTCCATCAGACTTACAGGTAGAGGTTTCAGCTCTACCTTGCAAGGTTCCTTACCTGAGTCGGTGTTCCGTTCGGCTTCAGCTGCAACTGCTCCCTCTATGCTCACTGCGCATATATCCATCGGTATTATGCAGCCTGGTATAACTCTATAAGACTCAATAGAGGTCATCGACATCAGTGGAGTCTAACACATCACAGTCAGCTAAAAGACTAGGAGTCTTACACATGTCAGGCAAATAAAAAACAACACGTTCACTGCCCACTCGCACAGCTATAGATCCTCTATCCATGTCAATGACTACCTTAGCCGTGTAAAGAAAGGTCTACTAAGTATAATCGGGATATCAATGTCCTCTGAGATCTCTAGCACAATAAAATCAGTAGGGATGTAAATATTCTTCACCTTGACAGATACATCCTTCAGAATCCCTTTCGGGAGTCTACAAGAATGATCCGCAAGGCGAATAGAGATGTTAGTAGGACAGAGATCACCCAGATTCAGTTTAGAATACAAAGAATAAGGCATGATAGACACACTAGCACCGAGATCACATAAAGCACGATGAGTAGTAATACCACCAATATCACAAGGGATAGAAAAACTCCCTGAGTCCTTAAGCTTAGGCGGCATGGGCTGGTGCATGGCAGCACTACAGTCCTCACTCAGAGCCACTATCTCAGTTCCATCCATCTTCCATTTCCCAGTTAGAATCTCCTTCATGAATTTTGCATAGGTGGGGATCTGGGTGATTGCATCGGTGAAGGGCATCGTGATGTAAAGAGTACGAATTTTATCAATGAACTGCATGAACACTTTATCTCTTCTTGTAGCTTTGATCCGCTGAGGGAATGGGACAAGTGGTATATAAGAAGCCAGATCCACTGCCTGCGCAGAATTTTCAGCTCGGGATTCAGCTTCTTTTGATGTTTCCTCTTCCAGAAGTGTAGGATTAGGCGCTGAATTTGTAGCTCGAGGTCGGGTGATCTAAGCTGGTAGCATCTCAAGCTGTTTTCCTCCCCGGAGTGTGATGTCGTTCACTGATTCCCTAGGATTCGGATCTGGTTTCGATGGGAGTTTCCCATGTTCTCTAGTCGCCGAGTCTGCTTGCTGAGCTACCTGATTTTCTAGCATCCTGTTCTGAATGACCAGCTGCTCGATTGTCTTCTCAAGTCCTTTCACTCGCCTATCATGCTCAGCCATAAAACTGGCCATCATGGATTCCATGCTAGATGAGCTACCAGACTCCCGTTGCTTGGGCTGCTGCGGCTGGTAAGTATAACTCCCTGTATTCTGATTTTGCTGCCCTTGTGATTGGTTGTTATACTGAGCCCTTGGCTGGTAGGAATTATTATTCTGTGTTTGCTGAGTTTGATTGTTGTATTGGCCTTGTGGCTGGTACGGTGCATTCCCTTGTTGCTGTTTGTAAGGGAAACTAGGAGGCGCCGGATTCTGAGGCTTGTAAGAGAGGTAAGGATTATTCCGGTTTGAATTGTCGTACTTGTTCGTGGCTGGTCCATAGCCGGGACCAACCCCTTGATTATTCTGCCCGACGTAATTTGCATCCTCCTGATTTCCACTAATATCATCTTGTCCCATCACCGGACAGCCATCTGCAAAGTGAGAAGGAGAGCCACATATCTGACAATAGACACCTATATTAGCAACGTCAGAAGACTTTATAGAGGAGTCTATCTTCAGATTTTTGATCTCGGTCGCAAGCATCTTTATGGTGTTGGTCAATTCAGCAATGTCATTAGATCTATCAGCGAGGTAGAGATCTTGCACGCCCTTTTTATCCTTCGGATTACCTCGATCACTGGTCCAAAGGTGGTAGTCTTGAGCTGCCTTTTCTATAATAGCATAGGTCTCCTCCAGAGGAACTCCAGTAAGTCCTCCACCAGCAGTCTGATTTATCAAGGTGCGCATCCCCTGATCGATTCCCTGATAGAAAGTGTCCATGATCTGCCACAGCTCTAGATTGTGATGGGGGCACATCCTCATCAACTCCTTGTACCTCTCCCAGGCGTCGTACAGAGTCTCACCATCTATAGAATGGAACGAGATGATTTTGTTCCTGAAATGAGCTGTCTTTGATGGTGGGAAGTACTGTTGGAGAAAAGCTACGGCCAACTTATCCCAGGTAGTAAAAGTACCCTCAGCATGGCTGTCTAGCCATCTACTAGCCTTGTCGGATAATGAGAATAGAAATAGCAAGAGGTAGTAGGACTCTGGAGGGACAACATTGGTCTTCACCGTGTTGCACATTTGAATGAAATGCTTGAGGTGTTGGTGAGGGTCTTCATTCATTCTCCCAGAAAATTGGCTGTTCTGCACCATTTCAATGAGCCCTGTTTTAAGTTCCCAGGTGTTGTTGGCTATGGCCGGTGGTGCTATGGCGGACTGAAATCCCGAGACACGTGGAGTAGTGTAATCTCTAAGAGTCTTGCACACTGGTTGCTGCACTGGATGCTGCTGGTCATCTGCGACCACTTCATTCAATGCTTGATTTTGATTCATGGCCATTGCTGCGAAGTTGCGATTCAGCGCTCAAAGTTGTCGAGCTTCGTTTTGGACCCTGCAAAAATTGCTTCGTTGGTCCGGTGTGTCCTCATCTGAAATCTGAACCTGCTTCTTTCCTCTGGGTGTTTTCTTTAGCATGAACTAGCTAGTACCTGAAAGAGCCAAATATCACCGTGAGCAAAGGAATTGATGCAGAAAAATTCAAGCAACAAACGAGGTGGAATAGTCTAAAATACACAGGTTAAATCTAATATCACACTAAACGCTGCTCCCTGGCAACGGTGCCATTTCGACAAGCATATTTTTAACCCTTTATAGTTGTCAAATTATATGTTTTAGGGGTCAAGTTGCAGTCAAACAAAATTTATAACCTTGGTAAGCCAAGGGTCGATCCAAAGAACAGTGTGTGTGAATACTAGCTAACAAGAGACCTATTTAGCTATCCCAAACGATTCAAGGTTTTGATTTGAAACAAGCAGCAGAAATTGAATGCAGAAAAATAAAGGTTTGTACTTATCAGAGATAGAATTCCAGGACCGTACTTCACCCGTGCTAACCCCAACAATCATGCAATCATGTTACGTAAATTATTCGTGCTATCGAATATCAAGACAAACCAAAATAACACTAGACAAGCCACCCATCCACGGATCATTGTCGAGATGAATCTCAATCGTTGAACGCTGCCCATCCACGGATTATCAACGATCTCGATTTATTAAACTAAGGATTTTCATACAATTTCATACAATCCGGTTAATACCTAGGACCCATCCATCTTTCAGTAAATAACCTAAATACGTTCTAGAATGTAAACATCTCATTCAATGTAAAACTTGCAAGAACGATAAAATTAAGCGCAATGAAATTGAATATTTGAATCGCATAAATAAAAACGTTTAATCGACCACACGAGAGTTGGGTACATAGCACGAGATCCGTAGGATCTCAGAATAAAGAAGACTACTCACTATTCATGGTAAGTTAACCATGAATAGTGTAATGATAGAAATTAAGGACGAGTTAACCGTAGACAATGTAGCTCAATGATCCTCAATCTCTCGTGATTTTCTCCGTCTTCTCTCCCAAGTTAGGGTTCTTCAATCTCAAAATAAGCACACGTTTAATCTGGCCGAGTCCTTTCTTTTATAGCCGACTTGCCAAAATTATCCAAAATCGGGATTAGAAAAGTCCCGTGACACCGACTTCATCACGGGCTGTCACGGGGCATCACAGGATCTTCAGAATGCATTGCTACGGCCAGGTCCCATGACGGCTTGACTGACACGGGCTGTCACAAGATGTCACAGGGTCCTCAAATGTCATCACCATGGCAAGGTCCCGTGACACCTGCTTTGTCCCATGACAGACCCTGTGTCACGGGGTCTTCGATTTGCACAGCCACGGCCAAGTCCCGTTACGTGGCTATTGTCCCGTGACACATGGAGGAGTCACGGGGTCTTGACCCATAATTGCTTTATTTGGTCATTTTCATCACCTTTTCACGTACTGAGGTCCATATCAAGTCATCGGGTAATTCAAGCCTGAAGCAATAAGAAAAGAGATTAAATGATAACAAAATGTCCGGAAAACAAACCTAATCCATCATCGAATGAAGTGAATAATAGGTCAAGAACTCGACCGATCAAAACACTCCACACTTAGGATTTGTTCGTCCCGAACAAATGTAGAACGAAGGGCCGAATAAATGCAAGTCCATATGAGGCTCGGTCAACCATATGTTCCTAAGCTACCCACTCAAGTGTCATGTGATCAATTCTAACTAAAATAAAAACCAAAAGATAACTCACTGTCGTAGAGGACACGAATGCATTTAGCATATGCATCAAGCCTTTAAACCCCTAGGCTACCCTACTAGGACGAGTATAGTCTCATGAAGGATTTCAGGAATGGGACTACCTACAAATTTCCTGTACAACTAACTACCGTGTATGCATGAAATGATGCTCAATGAGTCACAGTAAAGTCATGTCATACCTTGGATTCATCGTGTTACCTCAACTTCATGTCAAACATCTTCATCAAAGTTTTCAGACAATCATAGATTAAACGAGTTATGCATTCAAACGGTCAATACACACGGCTAGCAATCGACTAATCACATGTTCTAAATAGTTCTATGGCAATGTATAAAGAACACGAATAGTTACACAAAACATGCTCGCCATTCACCTATGCTATCTAGGGATAGTCCACGGGTTCTTGGCGCAAAGCTCATTCTCAAGTATAGGAAAAGAGATTAAATGATAACAAAATGTCCGCAAAACAAACCTAATCCATCATCGAATGAAGTGAATAATAGGTCAAGAACTCGACCGATCATATGGTCACTGAAATTATAATCCAGGAGAATGAATCTCTTAAGGTGTTTAAGACTAAGTATGGACCTAAGACTGAGCCTAAAAATGAAGTGACGATGTTCAAGGGTAAGAAGAAGTTTTCTCTAAGCAAAATAGGTGTGATAAACCTAATAACACCTCTCAAAATGTCCCTAGGCAACCTGATAGAAATTGTACTTCTCAGGGCACCAAGGTTAATTGTTTTTACTGTAATAACATAGGACATTATGCTAATCACTGCCAAAAGAAGACGGATGACATTAAGAGTGGTAAATATGTGTGGGGAAACCAACAAACTGGTCAGTCCAATGTATGTGAGTTTGGTTCTGGTTTTCACAATGAATTGCTTGTTGTTTCTAGTGCTATGAATGATTTATCATGGATTCTTGACTCTGGTTGTACAATGCATGCTACTCCTCATAGACACTTGTTTGAAAAACTTGATTTGTATGATGGAGGTGAGGTTAAACTTGGTAATAAAACATGTTTGAAAATAAAAGGAATAGGATCAGTCCCCATTAAGATGTTTGATGGAAAGGTTAGAACCCTGCAAAAGGTAAGTTAGGTTCCTCATCTTAGAAGGAGTTTGATATCTGAATCTGCCTTGGAAGACTTAGGCTATGATATTAACTCTACTAATGGTATAAGACAAATATCTAGAAATGAGACTGTTCTAATTAAGGCTGCTAAAACTGGTGGTCTTTATTATGTTGTTTCATCACCTGAGATTAATGCTGCTAAATCAGTAGATAAGTGATCAGTCAATATTTTAACTAGTTAATTGCTCCATACGATGAAGGATATCACTTGTTCTCCCGGCAAATTGTCATTATTTGATGTCTTTTCTTGAGCGTTTTAGGTAAAAAGCAGCTATCCATCAAAACCATGGCCTAAGACCAAGACTCGAAGAAAAACTATGATTTAGGGGTAAAATGCGCACAAAGGAAGTCCAGCCGACCAGTTGGACAAATTGGCCCAAAACCAGCCGACCGGCTGGATTGAGATCAAAGCGAGAGAGAGTCTTTGAGGGCTAGAACCGGCCGGCTCAAAGGGTTAGAGAGTTTGAGTCTTTTGGAGCCTTTCTGAACCGACCGGCTCACACTAGGCCAAAACTCTCAACCGGCCGGTTGAGATACTCAATTTGGAGCAGCCTCGAGACGCCATGATCCAGCCGACTGGCAGAGATTGCCTTGCCCAGCCAGCCAACATGCTGGTCGTCGGGGCAGATTTTTGGACTTGTTTCCTAATTTCGTTGAAATCATTGATAATCCATGGGTAATACATGGATGGGCGACGTTCAACGATTAAGATTAGTCTAGACAATGATCTGTGGATGGGCGGCTTGTCTAGTGTTATTTTGGTTTATTTCCATATTCGATAGCATGATGAATTTACGTCATATGATTGTTGACAAGCATATTTTTAACCCTTTATAGTTGTCAAGTTATATGTTTTAGGGGTCTAATTGTAGTCAAACAAAATTTCTTGGTAAGCCAAGGGTCGATCCAAGGAACAACGTGTGTGACTACTAGCTAACAGGTGACCTATTCAGCTATTCCAAATAATGAAGTGGTTTTGGTTATTACTAAATCCTAAGTGACATCGAAATTAGGAAAGGTTTGATTCAATCAGAGAAATAATTCCAAGATCAAACTTCACCCGTGCTTGCCATCCAATTCATGTGATAATATCATGCAATCCAAATATGCCATCAAATATGGAAATAAACCAAAATAACATTAGACAAGCCGCCCATCCACGGATCATTATCTAAATTAATCTCAATCATTGAACTCCCATCCACGGATTAGCAACGATTTCAATTATTAAGCCTAGGGTTTTTCAGACGATAATGTCAACTTTCCTATTATTCATGTACTACCAGCGTCGCTACCATGACCTAATATCAATTTCATACAATCTGGTTAATACCTAGGACCCATTCATCTTTTGGTAACTAACCTAAATACGTTCTAGCATGCAAACATCCCATTCAAAGTAAACTTGCAAGAACGATAAAATTAAGCACAATGAAATTGAATACTTGAATTGAAATAATGAAAGTGTTTCTATAAATCACATGAAGAGTTGGGTACAAGCACGAGATCCGTAGGATCCCGGAATAAAATGACTACTCACGATTCATGGCTATCAACCACAAATATATATATGAAAAGATTAGAAATGAGGAAACCGTGTTTGATGAAGCGTAGCCTCGAATCTTTATCTTTCTAGAGCTCTTAATCGTCCTCCTTCTTCAATATAGGTCAAAATCGATCCCCAAAGTCAGTGTACTCAAAATCTAGCCTGAAACTACTATTTATAGCTCAAAATTAACGACGGGCCAGTGACAGTAAGGAGTGTCACGGGCTATCACGTGCTGTCACGGGCTCCTCAACTTTGTACATGCACGGGCAAGTCCCGTGACACTACTGACATCACGTGACACACAGGAGTGTAACAGGATCTGACGTCCGTTGCCTTTTGGAGGTCTAAACCTTCGATTCTGATCTTGGTGTCAACTACAAAGTTGTAGGCCTTCGAGTTAGCTTTCCAACAAGCTAAATTTCGACCCAGGTGGACACGATATGCGCTATGGGCATGCAAAATACGTCGCAAAGGTACGTCTGCCCTGTTTAGTCCTGTTTTTGCTCAAATCTTCACCAGTTTCTTTGCTTTGCTTCGGATCAATCTAAAAGTATTAGGTATGTGATATATGACCCGAAACACTAGAAACGAGGTTAAATGATAACAAAATTTCCAGAAAACAAACCTAATCCATCATTGAATGAATTGAATAATTAGTCAAGAATTCGACCGATCAATTGCATGATTAGTGGGGTTGGCACGGGTAAAGTTTGATCCTGGAATTCTTTCTCTGATCAAGCCAAAACCTTTTTATTTACTGCATTTAATTTATGCTATTTATTTCACATTCACAAACCTTTAATTGTTCGGGATAACTAAATAAGTCACTTGTTAGCTAGTACTCACACACGTTGTTCCTTGGTTCAACCCTTGGCTTACCAAGGTTTATAAATTTTGTTTGACTGCAACTTGACCACTAAACATATAACTTGACAACTATAAAGGGTTAAAATACACTTTTCAATAAGTACCATGAATGCACTAAACTCTGGCATGCTAGACTAGGACATATTGGAAATAAAGGCGTGCATCATTTGTATGTACATGTGATCGTTTGTAATTCAGTGTAAATATTCGATAAGACAATCAAATACTTATGCCAAACACGGTTAATCAAAACAATTTATATTTTGACTCGGGGAATCCGAGGTCGTACCCAGAGGATAGGTGATCAAACTAATTGGTGCTAACGATTAAACCTAGAGTGTCTAATGGTTTGGGGGGGGGGGGTTTGGTCCTCGTAAGAGGTTAATAGCAAATAATTCACTATCCGAACAAAGAGATTTAGTCAAATGGAATAAGTAAACAATCAATCAAGGATGACTAGGGTTCTAATCCCTCCTAGACAATTATTGTGACTGCGAATTAGAACACCATTAATGAATTCGAACATACACATATAGAATTTAGCCATGTAACATTAATACTAGGTTCCACTCGCGCTACAACCTAGCATTAAGAGGTTACACCTCGCATAGCACCTCACACTCGCGCTCTATTGGTGCTATAGTGCATTATTTATCTAGCCTCACACTCGCGCTTTATTGGCTAAATAAATCATGCACTTGTTAAATTCAAGCCATTCTCATTAAGATTAAAGCATCGCCATGTAACACTGAAATCCTAATGTTCCTTCATTTCTATCATTTGATAACATACTTTTCAGGGGTTAGCTACATCAAGTATGGAATCAACTAGAACTTCTATTTCGGACTTGTCAAAAACATGTCATAGGTAATTTAAATAGCATTAAGTTCAAATGAAGAAAAGTCATGTGTAAAATCATTCATCAATGGTATTCATGGTATTCATATGGTCACAAACATGTCTAGGGGTTCATAGAACCCCAACCAATATCACTACTCACTCATGGTGAGGTGATGGACCATAATTGTACGAATCAGAAACACAGTTAAACCCACCAAATTAGACTGTTTGTCTAGTTAACTTTTGTCTGTTAGTCCCGATATATTTCCACAGGGCATTTTAGAGACTGAAGTGAAAACACGCTAAGGAGAGGATTTTATGCTGAAAAGATAACAAGAGTCAATCCAAGGTCAAGATCATATGCCGACTGAAGAAACATCAAGGATCCTGACGTGAAATTGACCATAACAAATTAATCAGAAGAATCAGGAGAGGAATCAAGACAGCCCGGGAAAGGAACACACTGACAGTTTTGTGAAAAGACTGCACAAAACTGTACAAAACTCACATATGGGCAAGATGACTTGGTGACTTGATGAAGAGGTGACCAAAGGAGGCAAAACCACCCCATTCTCCACCCACAACCGGCGGCGCCACCCTCCTCCTCCTTGGGCAACCGGTTGACTTGCCTTGGAGGTGGCTTCCTCCACCACTCCTCCTCCATGGTGACCGGCTACCGGCGGCTGAGCTCCTCCACTCCTCCTCCGCCAAGTGGTGGCTCCTCCTTGGCTCCTCCTTGCCTCCTCCTCCTCCCTTGGATCAAACCAATCTCCACCACCCATCTCCACCCATTTTTCCTATAAAAGGAGGTGCTCCTCCTCCTCACAAATCATCCCAAAATTGTAAATCACTTCTCTCTCTAAGTTTGTTACTTGTAAGTTTGGTTCGGTTTTGAAATAATACTCCTGTTTGTTCTTGAGTATTATACTGGAAATTATAATACTCTTGTCGGTTCTCGAGTATTATAATACTGTAGAGAATACTCCTGTTGGTTCTTGAGTATTCAGTAGGAAATTAGGAATACTCCTGTTGGTTCTTGAGTATTCCACCCCTTTCCCTCTTACTGTTTTCAAAAACCCCCGAGTATTTAGCTATGGTATCCATCTCTATGGATATTCGTAGCTAAACTCTTTATTCGGTGGAAGGTATTTTCTTGTATTATATAATGTTGTAATATCTTTTAGTTTCATTTCTTTGTATTCAAAACTTGTTCTATGTGCCATTTATAGTCAGAATTTCCAAGGTTGAGTGGATGCTACGAAAGGGCAAAACTCTTCCGTGGGGATTCGTGAACATACTCGGGTAAGTGGATGCTACGAAAGGGCAAAGCTTATCTGAGAAGTTCGACTCATCTAAAACACCACTTGGTCAATCGTAACTGTGAGATCAAGTGGATGCACAAAAGGCTAAGATACTTCGAAAGGAGGAATTAGTCTGAAATAGAACAAGGGTTGCTTTAAACGATGTTGCAAGTCTTGCGCTACGAAAGGGCCTCGATTCATCTTTGAATACTTAGAAAAGTTACTAACAGTTTATTATATACATGTTATAATACAAGAGTACCTGAAACCGAATGCTTCTCTTAACTGTTAAACCGCAATCACCAACTGCTGATCTACCGGAGGAATTACAATCACGCATCACCCACTGTAAGTCTTCTTTGTATTTACAGCATTTAATTTCTGTATTTACTTTTCCGCTATCAAAACCAAAAACCCCCAATAAATCACGTAGTTAATCAGAGCGCTAAAACCTCAATCAACCATAAAACACGCTCCCCCAGTTCAATCACCCTAAAAGAATAGCCTATTCCCCTAATTCCCTTGGGTTCGACCCCTACTTACCACTTACTACCCAGTAGTGTAGTCACAAGTAGCGGATATTATAAATTTATTTTGTACAGAGAACACTGCACCTTAACGACAGTGCAGTGGGCTCCGTCATGAGGTTACAACCCATATCAATAGTAGATGAGTAGAAAAACATAAACAAAGTTGGGTTTAGGATTCTAGAACCAATATGGAGAAATAATGATGAAGGACGATCCACGATCCAAGTAGTTGATGATGATGTAAAATTCCGGCTTCTTCTCCAAGCTTTCTTCTCTTCCAATGCTCAGAAAAATCCCAGAAAATCAACAACCTGGGCCAAAAAACCCTAATTTCCTTTTATAGTAAGTCAGAAAAACTGCTGCTTTACGACGTCATGCGTTCGCATGGTGTAAATTCATGCGATCGCATGATGTCTAAAGGTTGAAACTTTATGCAATCTTGGCCTAAAACGTGCGCTCGCATGATAATGTCATGCGACTGGTCTGAAGTGTGCGAACGCATGGTTCGGGCTTGTGCGGTCGCATGGCCTTGGGAAGTTGATCTTCAGTTGAGCTCGCATGAAATGTCATGCGATCGCACCATAATGTCACGCGTCTGTTCTGATGCATGCGACCGCATGGTTAATTTCATGCTTTCGCATGGTTATGAGGTTGTGCGGTCGCATGCCATTCTGATGCGTCTGGTCGGGGTCATGCGAGCGCAAGACATGATATCATGCGGTCGCATGATTTTGAGTGGAATTCGTTCCGACCTCTGTTTTGCTCACTTATCGCTCGAGAAAGCTCGTTTTGCTCCGAAATCACTCTTCACTTGTGTTCTCAGCTAAATCTCTGAAATAGACCTGAAATGAACCACAAAGCATCAAATAGCAAGTGAAATCGTAAAGGAATGATTGAAACAATAAGTGTAAAGGTTGCCTAAAATGCATGTATTCTAACATGTCTGTATCTGCTCCTCTTGAATATGTTCATAGTGATCTTTGGGGCCCTGCCCAAATGTCCGCAGTTGGTGGTAGATTGTATTTTTTTGTCATTGGTTGATCATTACTCTAGAAAGGTTTGGTTGTATTTGTGTAAATCTAAAACTGAAGTGTTTGAACATTTTCAGAACTGGAAAACTCTTGTTGAAAATCAAACTAGTTTGAAACTTAAATGTTTAAAAACTGATAATGGTTTAGAGTTTTGCAACAATGAGTTTAATGATTTCTGTAAAAACCATGGCATTAGGAGACACTTAACAGTTCCAGGTACCCCTCAGCAAAATAGTTTAGCTGAGAGGATGAATAGAACCTTATTAGAAAGAGCTAGATGCATGCTTCTAAGTTCTGGGCTTAAGAATTCTTTGTGGGGGTGAGGCTGTTATGACTGCTGCATATCTTGTGAATAGATCTCCATGTTTAGCCATTGATTTTAAAATTCCCCAAGAGCTATGGTCTGGTAGAAAAGTTTCTTTAAGTCATTTGAAGCCTTTTGGTTGTACTTGTTATGCACATTTTGTGCAGGGCAAGCGCAATCCCAGGGCTGAGAAGTATGTTATGCTTGGATATCCATTAGGTGTTAAAGGATATAAATTGCTGTTAGTTAAGCCTAGAGGATATAAAGTTATAACCTCTAGTTCTGTGACTTTTAATGAGGATGATTATCATTTTAAGTCTCAACTAACTGGTCAATCTTCTATTGCAGGTACTTCTAGTTCTAACCAAGAGCAGGATTCAGACCATCAGAGTTTTGTCCCTGGAGGACAACTCGGGTGGACTCCAGATGCTCAGGAAGAAAATGAAGATGATGGTGGACATAACCATCAAGGAAATGAGGGGTTTCCTCCTGTTGAGGAGTTCCAAACTCCCTCTCAATCTCAAGCTCATCACCCTCAGCATTGTATGGATGATGTTGCGGAAAACTCTCCAGTTGCAGAAAACTCTCCATTTGCGGCAAATTCTCAACCTCAGACTGAGGACCCGCTAAGTGCCTCTTTCCCTACCCCTGATAATGTAGGTCACATGGTTGACAATGCTATACTTTCTGGTAGTGAAAATATGTTTGAAGATGTTCATGTCGATGCCCCTGATTTGTCTGATTATCAGTTAGCAAGAGATAAGGCTCCCTGAGCTAGAAAACCAAATAGGAGATATGTGAATGTGGCTGAGTCTGTGAATTTATTTGAGTATGCTTTACTTGTTGCTAGTGATGTGAAGTATGTCACACCTGATACACTTCAATCTGCATTGTCTAGTAAAGAATCAGATAAATGGAAATTGGCCATGTGTGAAGAAATTGAATCTATGCTTAATACTGGAACCTGGAAACTACTCTCTAAACCTGAAAATGCAAAGATTATTGGTAGTAAATGGATATTTAGGATCAAGGAGGGAAGTACACCTACTGATCCTCCAATATTCAAAGCCAGACTAGTAGCTAAGGGTTATAACCAAAGAGAAGGCATAGATTACAATGAAATATTTGCTCATGTGGTTAAGTATAAGACATTGAGAATGTTGCTTGCTATGACAACTGTGTATGATTGGCAATTGCATCAAATGGATGTTAAAACTACTTTTTTGCATGGTAGTTTGAATGAGACTATTTATATGAGTCAACCTCCTGGTTTTATTGATAAAACTCACCCTGATCATGTATGCTTACTTATGAAATCGATATATGGGTTAAAATAGTCACCAAGGCAGTGGAACATAAAATTTAACTCATGCACGTTAGCTTTATGCTTTATGAGAAGTAAGTTCGATGCTTGCTTGTATTTGAAAAGGCCAAAACCTGATTTGAATGTCTATCTGCTTCTATATGTTGATGATATACTTATTATGAGTAACTCTAAAACTGAAGTAGAAAAGATTAAGAGGGAACTAAAAGGTAACTTTGGCATGAAACACTTGGGACTTGCTAAGAACATTCTGGGCATTAGTATAATCAGAAATAGGCAGAACAGGAAAATGTATTTGGTACAGCATGATTATATTGTTAAGGTGCTTGATAAGTTTGACATGAATTGTTCTAGGCTTACTGCAGTACCCTTAGGAGGGCACTTGATATTAATCAAAGATGACTGTCCTAAGACTAAAACTGAACAAGAAAATATGTCTAATGTTCCTTATGATGTGGCTGCGGGATCAGTCATGTATTGTATGTTATGCACAAGGCCTGACTTGGCCTTTGGCATATCAGTCCTGAGCATATTTATGTCCAACCCTGGTGATTCTCACTGGCAGGCCATAAAGTATTTGCTCAGATACTTGTGTGGAACTAAGTCTATTGGTTTGGTTTATTCTGGTTATGGATTGAAGTTTGAATTATTTGGTTATGTTGATTTTGATTATGCTAGTAATAGGAATAATTGGAAGTCCACTAGTAGTTTGTTCTTCACTTGGTGTGGTAATTGTATATCATGGGAGGCTCAACTTTAGTCAGTTGTGGCACTCTCCTCAACTGAGGTAGAGTACATAACTGCTACTGAAGCTGCCTAGTAAGCCTTATGGCTTAAGGGTTTGTTGTATGAACTTGAAAATGAATGCTATGTACCTATTGTCTTTACTGATAGTCAAAGTGCTTTGCATTTGTGTCATGACCCTGTTTACCATTAGAGGAGTAAGCATATAGATGTGAGGTTGCATTTCATAAGAGATAAGATTGAAATGAGAGAGTTTGAGATGAAGAAAATCTTGGGTGATTTGAATCCTGCAGATTTTGGAACCAAAGTTGTGCCTCTATTAAATTTGAATTTTGTAGGAACTTCCTACATATTTAAGACTCAATGTGACCCTTGATGAAGGGTTGGATCAATGATACATGGGTGATGATCCTTCTCAATATCCACAACAAAATGCAATCTAGTATGTATTTAGATACTCAGCACAACTAGATTAGAAGGGCAATTGTTAGGATAGGTAATCTAGTCTTAGCTTAGGCTTAGTCCTTTCCATAGTTTTCCCAGCCCCATGTCAGGTTGAAGTGCTGAAGAAGTGCTAAAGAAGATCTGAAGAAGGAATCAACATTGGAGACCAAAGCTACGACGTTTTGCTCAAGCGGCAAAAGGTAAGTTCGAAGTTTAATGGAGCGACGGTGTTTGAAGATGGAGTCGTTACAAGACGTGACACGGGTCCGTGACATCCGTTACACTTCAGAGCTGTGTCATTTTGAAGCCAGAGCTCAAGTAAGTGGAGCGGAGTCATGTTTGGTCGAGGCGCGAGTTCGGTATTTCCGTTACGATTGGAACGCATCGTTTCGTCTACGCTTCAGCTGGGATATAAGGCATATGCAATTGGGGATTAGGGTTCTAACAAGCTCCAGGGGATTTCGAGAAATTGAGCGATTGGATTCCAATTCAAACTTTGGAGAAGATCAAACTTCGCTTGCCGGACGTAGACAAACTTCGCGGCTCAACAAATTTGTCTACTGGCTCGCTCTGCTGGTGGATACAACTGGTGGTGCATCGGAGCGTGTAGGATTGATTCGTCGGAGTTGTTCGAGCGCTGGTCAAGCGGTGGAAGCAGAGGGCTTTCATCGTCTGCAACGTCGACAGTCGTCCAGGGGCTTCAGAGGGAGCTTATAACCCTCCAATCCTTCCTAATTTAAGTTCTTGCCGATTAGGTTTAGGATTAGCCCTAGATTGATATTGCCCAATTTTGGATTGTGCTGTTTGTATTTGAAATGCTTGATTGCATAGTGGATGTTGGGTAGGATTTCCCTGTGTTGAAATCCCTTGGAGTAGGGCTTGCCGAACCAAGTAAAAACTCTTGTGTGCTGCCTCTTTTCTTGTTTTGTTTAAAGAACAATTACTGCATGAGTTGATTAATTAAAATCTACAAGCTGGGTGGAGGAATGCCTTAGTCGGCTGAGGCTATCTTATGATTGGAAGCTGGAGCACACATTGAGAGAGACTAATGCCGATGCGGACCTTTTAGCTCAGAAGGCAAAGGAGGACGGTTGGAGCTGGAAATCGACATATGTCATTCCTAGATTCATCAATTCTGTCATTCTGAAGGATAAGGCCGCTTTAGCAGGCACTTTGCAATTGATTGTGTATGTTAGTTTTATTGTTCAATGCAAAATAGCTTTTCATTAAATAATGCATTATTTTGGATGCTTTTAATTTTAAATAAATTGAATGATGCATTGTGATACGTGAAAAAGTAAAAATTGAATGTAATAGTCGTTAAATCTGTGAATATTTTATTAAAAAATACTCCACATTAGACAACACTTTTTAAAAAGTGTTGTCTAATGTCAAGACAATAGACATCGTTTAAAAAAAGAAGTGATGTCTATTGTCCTGACATTAGACAACGGTCGAATAGACAGTGCTTGGAGAAGCGCTCTCTAATGTCCAAAATAAGCGATGTCTAAAGTCTTCTCTATACTAGTGCTCCTTGACTTGTAATGACAAGATCAAGGATTCGAACCTCACCGTGACACTTTTTTTCCACATTTCATGTGAAATTGTCCTAGTCCCACCTATGGTGTGGACCTTTCCTCCATCATTTATGGATGTTTTCCTCTTCCCTTTTCTCGTCCTCTTCCTCGCCCCTTGTGGACGCTTGGTTGCTTGCATGTGCTATGGTCTACCCTCTCGCAAAAGCGTGCTTAGATGCTAAGGTCCTACTATGGAAGGGTATGTCGACTCGTGGGTTTTAAGTCAGAGGTGCCAAGATGCCCTTTGCTTCAATGAAAGATGTCAAGTTCGATTCCGGGTTGGTGTCCTTGGTGTGACTTGTGCTTCAAACGTGCTAAAAATATATATGTACCCGAGATATGCAATGTATGCATTGTATTCCTTGATATGTTGAATGTAAACCCACAATCTAAAAAATATATATATATAGATGGACGTTCAAATGTTATGTGCTTCTTATTGTGTTATGTGTTATGTCGATTCTGATTGGTTAATGAAAAACAAGGAACCAATCAGAAGCGAGGAACACCGTAACTACGGTGCACCCTCACCCACACAACCCCCATGCTTTGGAGGTGCACCGTAAGCTCCGTGTTCCTCGCTTCTGATTGGTTCTTTCTTTTCATCAACCAATCAAAATCGATATAACACTTTAAAAACATAACACTCTAAGGACATATAACATTTTATATATATAGATGGGCGTTCAAATGTTACACCTCCAGCCAATCAAAACGCGCCACGTAAGCCACTATTCATGGCACATGCAAGGCACATGTCCACTACCCCCATGCTTTTGAGGTGGCGCAATATGAGCCAATCATTTTGCCACGTGTCGCGCCCACAATCATGTAACACATAACACAATAAGAACACATAACATTTGAACGCCCCCTATATATATATACATACAAAATTTAATTTATCATTCGATAAAACCACAATGTATTATGATCTAAACTGCATCGTTTGATTGTATTTAATTTGACTCCACTTCATCTTCATATCAGCTTCTAAACTGACCAGGATGCAATTGCAAACCTATGATTGCATGCGGTACAGATCAGCATATATATTTACCGTACTAAATAATGATGTTTAATTAGCTAAATGATCTTGCATATATAGACGATGGGGAGTGCTCGGTTGAGATCCTTCAAAAATTCGAGAACTTGAGACCCCAAATCTCACCATTAGATGATCGATGCATCTTTGAATCTGCGACACATGTCCAAAAAGTAAAATCAAAGTTGATGGCTTTGACTTTACATAAATGAAAGTTTGAATATACACATGAGACCACTCACCAACCAGAATAACTTGATGATGCATTTTGGAATGTGAAGACTGGAGTCTAAGTTCTCGAGAAAAAAAAAGTTCTCATTTGAACCCTCTTCTATATAGACTAATTATCAGAAAGTTGTTGATGCCGGCAAACAAAGAATATAATCTGGTGGGTGACCACAAGCAAAGGATGTAATGAAAACACGTCCGAGTATCTTCAGTCTTGATTGGTGAAACATTAAATATAAGCTGCAGGCAGAAGTTTAGTAAGATATTGTTCTGATATTGTTGTAGTTCAGTTGAGTTTGACACTAAATAAATATAAGCTGAATCCTTATCAACAAAAATATATCTTCATATGTAGAAATATCATTGGAGCCTCAACTGGGCGGCGACGGAAGTCCATAAAATTACTGATTGGGCCACACATCTATCTTACACGCTATTAATTAATAGGCCTCAATGGTTAAAGCCGACCTAATTATAATTGTGCTTTGAGGCTTCGACACACCGGACAAGTCAAGAATGGAAATTATTTCCAATTTGCTCATAATCATATTCCCAGTCTACTAAAGTTATGAAAACGATTCCTCGTTTGATATTTTTTTTTTGAGCGACGTTGGTAAGGCCATCCTTACTGATGAACTTATTTTAAGATCATCAATCCTTTTTTTTGTTAAAGATTATCTCATAATCTTTTCTCAGATTTCTCTCTTACTAATGATCCACCAACAAAAGATCATCACAATTTCTTTCTAAATTTATATCATCTACCCAGAATATGTTATCTTACATCATTTTTTTCTTACTATTCTTGTAGTTTAATTTACCAATATTATACTTATTCAATATGGATCTCTATAAATAGAGTCTGAAAAAACAAAAATATTAATATATTTTATAATTATTTTCATTTTATATTTTATCAATTTTTGGTAGTTAATAATTATATGATTTTCCATATTTATTACATTAATTGTGACCAATCATGCTATTCTTATTTGGCCAATCAAAAAGTGCCACGTGAGGAGCACAAGTTCCATGATCGATCGTCATTTGGGTCGTCCCATACAAACTTTGTTTGGACAATCTTTAAACTTTGAGCTATTAAGAAGAATTTGTAAGAGATTGTATCTGCAATCTTTTAAAAAGTTAACTATTAAAGATGCCCTAAGCGCCTAACCATTAGGAGCTATAATGAACGACGCCTTAAATATTATCACCACCTATTTTGAACAAATCAAATTCTGACACACTTATCCCAATAATATGGTGGTTGAGTTGACTAAACACTTGACAAGCAAGGTCAAATGTAAAATCCCACCGTGACATTTTCCTTTCATAATTTTTTAAATTTTCCTAGTTCCACATTAGGTGTGGACCTTTCCTCTATCCTTCATGGATGTTTTTCCTCTTTCTCTTCCCTTGTGGAGGCTTGCAGGTGTAATGCTATATCCTTTCGTAGAGATATGCTTAGGCGCTGCTATGATCTGACCATGGAGGTGTATGTCAACGAGTGAGTTTCAAAATTAGAGGTGACAGATGGATGTGCTTTAACAAATGATTCGCATTCGCCTGTGCTTCAAACAGACTAGCTAAAAATATATGTATACCCAAAATACACTATGTATGTGATGTTTTTCTACATATGTTCCATATAAACCCACAATCAAAAAAAGATTGTGACACATATATGCATTATTGGGCTTCAAGTGGTCCAACATTGAAAACTTGTTACTTGCAACATCTGAATGGGCGGCGTTATTGATCGTTAACAATTCTTAATGAAAAGTGAATAAATTAGGAATCAATTTCAGAAATTGAACAAAAAAGGGAATCAGATTAGTAATTGAGCAAGTTGATAAAGTTTTCTCATGTTCAAAATGATATATTCAATTTTGTGCTTCTCACCTTCTAAATCACATTTACTATTGAACTTATACAATTTTGACCAAATTGTAGATGGCTATAAAGTTTACAACAGTTATTTAATTAGTTTTGTTGCATGAACTAACCACCAATTAATAAACTCACGTGTTTATTATTAGAAAACAGGTGATATATGTATGACAGAATAGGGCTGGGTTTTTGTACCGAAACCGAACCGACCGAAACCGAACCGATCTCAAATCGAACCGAATTTCAATTTATCATACCGAACCGATTTATATCGGTTCGGTTTCGGTTTTCATTTTGAGAACCGACAAAACCGAACCGAAACCGATAAAAACCGACAAAACCGACAAAACCGAACCGAAACCGACAAAACCGACAAACACCGACAAAAACCGACAAAACCGACAAACCGAACCGACAACCGACAAAACCGAACCGAAACCGATAAAAACCGACAATGTCGGTAAAACCGAACCGAAACCGAAACCGAATGTCGGTTTACCGAAAAGTCGGTTCGGTTTTCGGTTTCATTTTCCTCTAAACCGAAATATCGGTTCGGTTCGGTAATTTTCGATTCGGTTCGATTTTTGAACCGAACCCAGCACTATGACAGAATGCCTAATTCATTAAATGGTTATTAAATGAAATTTTATTAAATGTGTAATTGAATTTCATCACATTATAAATTTGGCTAAATAGAGTAATAAATAACAGTCAGACAGCTGTACTTTATCGTACCGGTAAGTACGTGGTACGGAACTTCAAAATTTCTTCATTAATTACATAATTAAATTGTTTGAGAACTTCAAAATTTAAAAATTAATTGCTGATCTCTCAACATATTATACACTAAAAAAAATCAAAATGTGTATATAAACGCCTCTTGCTCTGTACATGCATGTAAAATGTGCGAAATAGCATAATTAAATCATTCTAAAATGAATTACACACGTGCATGGATAGGGAAAAGAAAAAGAGAGAATAAAAAAAAGATAAACATTGTAAAACAGCTGTTATTTTTGCGCATGAGAAAATCGGTTGTGTCGACAATGGATACAACACGTGCCGTTTGGGAAGAAATAATGTAAACCGTTTTCCACGTGCCATAAATCAAATTCTAGTTGCTAGGTTTATAAAAGCCAAAGGTGCAGTGTTCAGCCGTTTTTAGAAACAGAAACTTTGCTGCGTGCTTTACGTGTCTATTTCAGACAATAAAAATAAAAATAAAGCAAACGTTGTTTTCACAAGTTGTGTGATATAAATTCCATCTGCTGCTGTCCCCCCAGATTTTCATTGTATAAGAGACAGCCGTGCGCTTATAATTGAGATGAAGAAGAAGAATTGCGACGCGGAGGTTGTTGAGATTTCGTCGAAGAAGAGTTCGAGTTACAACACTACTGATCTGATGGAGGAGGGGTTTGGAGAGAGTCCGAGTAACTCCCAGCAAATGACAATTTATGATGACAAGATTGGAGCTTATGATGTTATTGAGCTTCAGGCTAGAGCCATTTTGCTGTTGGCCAGTCATGAGACTGAAAGAAGGATGTGTAAGGATGCTCGCCGGGTGGACGAAGCATCGAACGTGCAGCGGTTGTGCAGCCCCATGACTGGTGGTCTGTCGATGAAGAGATCGCTGCAGAGGTTTCTACAGAAGAGGAAGCTAAGGGGTCAGGCTAGGTTGCCCTATTAGAGTCTTGTGTTACCATATTGAGCTTATGCAATTTTGACCACATTGTGTAGATGGCTAGCTATATATTTCACAGAAAATTTATGGAAATTGCCACCAGCACGTGAGTTTTTTTGTTCAGGATGTACTATCGTTGTATGCTTCATTTGGTCTCTACCACATTTTTCAAAACCCGCAAATGCCAACGACTATTTTCACTCAATATCAAATTCATCCGAGCCAGCCTGCACAGACAGATTGTGATCCTGTGCAGCAAAGTGAAAAACAGTTATTTGTGGAAACAGTGTAATTTTGTGTGTTTTTAATTCAAATCTATGTAGTTTCATGTAAAAATTGCATAGTTTTAAAAAATGTTATGTACCAACGACGTAGTTTTAATATTGTTTTATCTAAAGTGCGTCATTTTCAAATGACTATTTTTCACTTTTACTGTACCGAGTCCAGATATGAATCCCAACATAGACATGGTGAAACAACTACTGATGTGACAAAATTTACTGATAACGTTTTTGTGTAACCCACTGCTCTATGATGAACCTCTCGTCTGATGCGCTACTTTCAAATATCTACGCCATATGATCCCAAATTCCAGAAACCTCTCAAATTCGAATCGCACAAATCAATCGAAACTCTAGCATCATCAGAAAGTGGAAAAGCTCGACCTATTAATGGCAGACGAAGCCAAAGCCAACAGGAACGCAGCCTTCTCCTCTGGTTACCATCCCGTCGCAATCAAGCACACACTACACCATTTTATATGCTATGGGACAAACTTTGAAAAGTGTCGCAAAAGATTTGTCACATAAGCATGTTTATACTACATGACTTGAAACGTTTGTCGCAATTACATGTATATGCGACCAAATTTTATCCACACGGCGCATAATGTCTCATTAACCTTTTCTTGTGACAAATCTTTTAGCAATACCAGGTTAATGTCCGGTTAATATGATAACGCGACATTGTTATACGCGACGTTACATTTACGTCTCTTTTAACTCTTTACGTGACTTTACGCAAGCGACAATTCAGAATAATGTCTCGTAATATTGTTAACGCGACATTTATAAATGGGACACGTAATTTATGTCCCGTAATAAGATTCATGCGACATATCTTTAAGCGACCCGTAATTTATGTCACGTTAAACATTTCATGCGACTTAAATTTAGCGACAATTGAAAGGATGTCACTTAATAATGAAAATTAGATAACCAAAGCAGGTGCTGGCATTGATCAACCCATTGAAGTTTGAAATTGTCTCGGCTTTAAAGAGGGCGATCTACAGTTTGGGGATTAAGCGACGTTGGTATCCCAAGTAAGTCGCGTAAACATAAAAATTTTTAAATGCAGAACAGAACACATAAGTGTGTTCAACATTCAATTTTGTTTTGGAGGGAAAGATATTTTCGGGCGGGGGAGTTTTGAAAATTTAAAGTACTTTAAGCGACTTACGTAGTGAATGTATGTTTAAACTAAAGTATTGGGCCAAAAATAAAAGCCCATAAACACAATCCATGGCCAAATTCCAAAATTTCTCTTAGTGTTTTGCGAGAGAGACTAAACCGCTTCTTCGTCTTCTTTTTATTTCACCCTCAGTCGATCCATCGATCTGACAATCGAGATGGCGAGACAGAGGAGAGCAAAGAAGCTGGATCAGTTCGGGAAGGGAAAGGTGACGGCGGTACAAATTGCGTACATAGTCGACCAGTACCTGTCGGAGAATCTCTTCACACAAATTTGCTCATCTTTCAGATCTGAAGCTTCATCTCTCATCTCCAAAACTCCACTTCAAGAGGTATCAATCTCATCTTCACATTTTTGTTTAAATTTGTAAATTTTTTCATTTTTTATTAAATTAATTTTTGGGGAATTTTTCAAGGGCCGAAGGGGTTGATGAGTTTGGAAGCGATTATTAACGAGTATGTGAGTATGAAGGAGCAGAAGCTGGCGGTTGAAATGGAGAAGCGGCGGCTGGAGCAGGAGAGTTTTAGGGTTCAGTCGCTTTTGCAACTTGCAAGGTATGCAGAATGTCATGAATAATGCTTACAATGCTTCTTCTGCTCCTCTGACCGCCAAATCAAGCGTTCCTGACCGCCACATCAAGCGTTCCTGTGATACCTGGAAGCATTCCTTTCATCAAACCCCATTCCTTTCGGAATCTTCATCAGCCTCCATGAATTGACAGCCTCATCATTTCAGTGTTTTCACTCACTTCTAGCTATTTAGATTACACAGAAGAAGCAGGAAATCAGAAATTCCAGAATTGTGTTTTCAAGTTTGTTATGTAAGAGTGTTTATACAACAATAATGTATTTTATATTATACGCGTATGTTCCCTAAAGCGACAAATATATATTTTCACGTTTGTGACGTAAGGGTGTTTATACAACAACAATATATTTAAAGTTCTAAGCGTATGTAGTTTTATACGACAATAAGATGTAACTGTTTGAAGCGTATAAACGTGTTACGAGACGAATTGGGAACCTACCATCTGTAAATTCGATCACGTAGGTCAGTTAACCCGACCCAATTTGGATTGCAAATGTAGCGTATGTCTTGCAAAGAGTCGAACTCGTTCCATTATTTTTGGGACAAATAGAAAATAATGCCGCATAAGAGTTACAGTTAACACGACGTTTCGTTATTTTTTTGGTCGCACGGACATTACGCTACTTCGATTCCGGGACCTCTTCTACGTGACTTTACTGTAGTCGCATAAACTATATGCGACTTATTTAGGGGTTTATGCGACGGAAAAAAAATGTCTCCTAATCTGAAAAATGGTATAGTGACATTACGGACGCCATCTCTCTCTCGCCTCGGAAAACCACGTCCTCTGCTCTAACCAATATGCCACACCCGCATCGCTTAACCAGTACTCTGAATGCCCTAGCTGATGCGAAGAGGATTGCAAAGCAGTGATTTTGGTTAAATTTCAGTTTGTGTCGATAAAGTTATTCTTCTCAGCTGTTTTAGGCCAACCTGTCAAATTCACAGCGACGATTTTAATATATTCATGTACAGAGGTAATTTTCATGTAAAAACCGTTAATTAGGCCAGACGGTTTCATGAAAATCGATGTTGGCATCAACGGTTTTTGCTACATCAACAGTCGTTCCAACACGTCACTTTTGACTGGGTTGGGTAAAAAAATTTAAAGTGAAAACCGTTGTTGGCATCAGCAATTTTTAGAAAACATGGAATAAACCAAATAAAACTTGCTCCCATGATATATCCTAAACAAAAACCTGCATGGTTGCAGTTTTAAAAAAATCTCTAGTTCACAACAGTTTATTTAATTAATTAGTTTTGTTCGCAATCAAAAAAAAATTCGTCTGTTGCATGAACTTAATTTACGGTTCGGAAATGTGGTCAGTATTAGAAAACATGTGACAAATATTGTACATGACTAAATGCCCAATCTAAAGTAATAATATGTTTTTTTTGATGAACTAAAGTAATAATATGTTGATTAAATGAAAACTTATTAAATGCGTAATAGAATTTCATCCTATTATAAATCTGGCGCTAAATAAAGTAATAATTCTCGTATCATTTACCGACACTTAAGTACTCATAAGTATTACTTCTTACTGAATATTAAAATTTCTTCATAGACTTCGACTATTTACACTACATGTAGAGAATACAACTTTCGAGAAAGGCCAACATATTTGGTAGCAGAGCGAGTGACCGGATAATTGGAATGGGCAAAGTCTCAGGTTCAATTTTTGCTAAACCCTTTCAAGTGGAATAAATCCTTGGTAACTCGGTTTAACGCATTTGGGGCACACAAG
Source organism: Rhodiola kirilowii (assembly GCA_033675215.1). Classification (NCBI taxonomy): domain Eukaryota; kingdom Viridiplantae; phylum Streptophyta; class Magnoliopsida; order Saxifragales; family Crassulaceae; genus Rhodiola; species Rhodiola kirilowii. The sequence goes on from CM066201.1 coordinate 9,581,913, forward strand.
AAGCTTTAAAAGATGAGAGACTGAGTCTCGACTAAGTCATTGCTTAGTTGCCCTTTTTCGTTATTTCTTTACAGCACGTTAAGTTGTTAGTTCGATTTCATTGATGTGGTTGAAGCAAGTTCATTGATGGAGGAGGAGGTGGAGATTTTGTCCAACAAAGTCCAAGGAGAACTAGTGGTGTCGGTCAAGAAGGAAGTTCGAAGAAGAGCGGAGGAAAACTTCAGGTGGGCGGTTGTTCTCAAGCTAAGCAATGGAAGTCTTTTTAATGCCCCAGCTTTAGTCGCAGTGATGAAAAAAGCATGGAACATAAACGAGGACCTAAGTTACCAAGAGATGGCTGAGAAAAAGTTGGTGGTGAAGCTTCGTAGCGAAGAGGAACATCAGAGAGTGCTTGAAGGTGGACCCTAGACCTTTGCGAATTGGGTGGTGATTGCGGAAAGATGGAGGAACGGTGTTGCTCTTGCGGATTATAAATCTACCAAAATAAGAATATGGCTACAAGTCCACAATGTGCCTGTGGAATTAAGGGAAGGTACAGCTCCTTCGGAACTGGCAAGTCTGGTAGGTCGAGTGATTAAGGACGAGTTGGAGGATGGGAAAAAGGACTTTCAAAGGCAAAAATGGGACCGGTTCAGAATTGAGATTGATGTTAACACTCCTATTCGGCATGGCGTCTATATGTTGGATGAGGATGAGGATCCTTTATGGATCGAGTTTAAATATGAGAGGTGACGCGCGTCATCTGACGCGTCAAACTTAATATTTATAATTCTCCTGCTAAAAGCTAGTAAAGCAGCAAGCAGAGTCGAACCCAAGAGAGCTGGTTGTTGAAGTTGTATCTGAAAACAATAAGAAAGGGGGTTTTGAGCAATTAAGAGTGCAAAGGAGAAAAATAACCGAAGACTTTCAATCAGGGAGAATATTCAGCTTAGGGTTTCTATTGTGACATGTTTATCATCGACTGCTAAATATCTAATTTCATGTTTCTAAGCGTGGAATTCCGACAAAGGTAATATCCTAAAGTATCCCGACAAAGTTGATACACCACAATCTATCTCGACAAAGGTGTTAGACTTCTAGTTCTTTCCTAAGCTTAATAATCCGACAAATGTATTATTGAGCCTAGGTGTTAGGATCTACCTTTACGACAAAGTTTCTAGTAGATATTTACGGTAAGAATTAATTGCTCAATTAAACTTTGCGACAAAGCTTCCACTTAATCTAACAAGTTAATTCATGTGATGAAGCAAGAACTAGTAAAATATAAAATAGCATTAAGAATGAAGTCTGAAAACATGTGTCACAATGAACGAAACCCTAAACTGAATAAAGAGTTTAGCTACTCATGATGGAAATAAAACACATAATGAAAGGTAGAAAAATCTCTTCTCTCGTCGAAAGCTTCGCCTTCTCCTCCAGAGCCGTCTTCTGAATGATTATGTGATGAGATGATGGAAATCCTAACCCAAAGATCTTATTTATAGCAAAAACTAGGGTTTCCAAGTCTGTTTTTGGGCTCAATTTCCAAGTTTCGGGCTTGCTGACATCATCAAAATGCTTGCAGACAGTAGCCAAAGGTCTTTGTGTGAACTAGAGAGTTGTGGGGAATCGAGTCATCTACGCAACGGCATGTGGCTCATATTTTTCTGATCAGCGGTCCATTCCCAGCGCTCTATCGAGCGTCCAAAGGTCTGATCTGCCATTGTGGTGTTTTTGGCATGAAAAGCCATCTTTTATGCGCGTTTCCTCTTAGAGCTTCCGAAACACCTGGAATGCAAAACCGTACTAGAAAGTAACTGTTCGCATATAAAAGTGTCGAAATAAATAGGATTAGTTGATTGGACGAGTCGTATAAATACGACTCATCAAACCACCCCACACTTAAACTTGTTCGTCCCGAACAAGAACTAAGTCATAGAAGGAAAATAAATTAAACACCACAATTTTTTCGACGTCCTGAATAGATGGACATGAATATGAGTTGCTAGTCTAGATTTCGCTTTTTTATGCATAACTCAATTGTTACTCAAATCATCATGCTTCACATAGAAATAACTTGATACATGTTACCTTTGAGCTGAAATTCAAACCAATTCGGATGAATGGGAGATAGTCCTCTTTAGACCCATGATCTGCATTTGCTGTTCCAAACTCTAGCTATATGGTTACACTTCATTGCTTTTTCTTGCACGTGATTCATTCGAACTTCAAGGTTTTTTTTTGAGTTTTTTTTGTTGGACAGCTTTTGTAGTGACTTTCTTTGGCCTTTGGCTCTTGATGTATGAATGATGCACTTCACTTTTTTCTTGTATAAACTTCACAACGTGGCTGATTTTTCTTGAGCTTTGCTCCTTTATTGTGAATAGCTTGTTCTTTTCTTCTTTCTTTTGAAGGAGGTCCAATCATCGCCCGCAAGCATATGAAAATACCTCCTCGCTCTTTCTCATCCTCGACCTTTTTGACGTGAGTCAAGATGGGGGCCCACCACCTATTTTCCCGGTTACTTCGGACTAGAGATAGGACGGTCTATTTTTTCGTTACGCCTACCTACATAAACGCTGCAGCGGCGGAGCTAACTCTGAACCAATAACTCTCGAAGTGATAGCCTCCGCGAAATCCACATAATCATATAACTCGTGATTCGGTCCTTTGAATGCTTCGTCAAGTCTCTCTAGGACATTTCTATCAACTCCACATCCATGTTTATCTCAACTCAAAAGGACACGTAATGGGTTAAATTCACATGTAAAAGCACAATTCAGATTTCACGAGAGGAATACATCTAATCAGCATCGTCTGTTTCACATCATCAAAATTCAATACTGCATATCCAGGAAATAGAGAGAAATTCATACTTTCAATTTTTTTAAAGGGAAACGTGCAGACACTATGCAGGTGCAAGAAAAATAAATATGCTGACACAACTGACCGACTGACTCTCCCACCCCACACATTTCAACTAAGCCGTGTCCTCATGGTACGACTTCAATTCAAAGACACAACAATGCAAGACACACAAACGTAGGGAAAAACAAATAGAGAATAAAAGTGAACAGGCACTCCCCTCGTATCGTCGCGTGATGATGACAATTCTGGTCAAACGAGTCGGTCAATGGTCAACCGCGCCCATTGCAGACTTTACCCACCGCGTCTGCTAGAGACGTTACATTAATGTTGAGGCGAGGCGCGGCCAGCTAATGTTCATGCCTGGCGCGGTCCGCACTGAGTTGCACCTATTTCCTGCATGAAAAACATCTCTTTTCCCAAAAGACAATGTGAAAAACATGACTCAAGACTCAAACAAACATGAATGACATAAAATAAATGAAAAAACACAAAAATTTGCCAGGCTACCTCCCTGCGAGCGCCTTTGTTTTACGTCGTTGGCTCGACGATACCTCTTTAGGGATCACAAGTTAGGATCGCATGGATGTGTGAGGTCAAATTTCACCTCAGCTATTCCTTCAATCTACCCAAAATTATCGTGTAATGGTGTGCTCGTGTCTGCTCTCCATCGATCAGGCGGGTTTGCCTTCATATCATCTCGAGTCTGCGAGGACACTCTGCTCAGAGCTACTGGTCTAGCTGCACAACAAATCTCATCTGGTAGGTCAGAAGATAGGGCACCAAGATATGGTGTGTGCACAATGTCCGATGGTTTCTTTGCGCATGGACGGTTGATAGACAAAAATTATACGAATCAGAAACACAGTATAACCCCCTTATTTAGACATTTTGTCTATTTAACTTTTGCTTGTTAGTTCAGATATATTTTTACAGGGTAATTCAGAGCTTAGAGAGAATACACACTAAAGAGGAGCTTTTAAAGCAGAAAAGATGTTATGAGTCAATCTAAGGTCAAGATCATATGCCGACTGAAGAAATATCAAGGATCCTGACGTTGAAGCACTCGTATCAAATTAATCAGAAGAATCAGGAGAGGAATCAAGACAGTCCGGGGAAGGAACACATTGATAGTTTTGTGAAAAGACTGCACAAAACTGTACAAAACTCACACATGGGCAAGGTGACCGGCCACTTGGGCAAGAGGTGGCCAAAGCCACCCCTCCTCCTCCTCCACCACCGGCTACCGGCGGCTTTTGAGCTCCTCCACATGTCTCCTCCTCCTTCCTCCTCTTCTCCTCCCTTGGATCAAAAGACATGTGGTGGCTCCTCCACCCTCCATTCTCCACCTCCATGGATGGCCTCCACATGCATCCATCTCCACCATCCATCTCCTCCTCCCATGGCTATATAAGGAGGAGCTCCTCCCCTCATTTGTATCATCCAAAAAATCAATATTCACTTCTCTCTCTAAGTTATGTATATGTAAGTTTGGCTTTGGAAATAAAGGATAGCTCCCTTGGCGCTTCAACGGTTGTAAGTATTATTTCTAGTATTTATTCAACTGTTTATTTCCTTAGTTATAATGTTTAGCGCGATGAATAGTAGCTAAACTAGTAGTTCGGTAGAAGGGGCGCACTTGTATTATAAAATGTTTTAAGACTATTAACTTAGTGTCTAGTCTTAGTATTCAAAACTTGTTCTATGTGCCATATATCAAGTCAGAGTTTCCAAGGTTGAGTGGAAGCTATCACAAGCAAAGCTCTTCCGTGGAAATTCGTGATCATACTCGGTAAGTGGAAGCTGTCACAAGCAAAACTTATCGAGGAGTTCGACTTATCTAAAACACCACTTGGTCAATAACGTAACTGGGAGATCAGGTGGATGCACTTACAACTAAGATACTTCGAAAGGAGGAATTAGTTTTGCTTAGAACAAGTGTTGCTTTAAACGATGTTGCAAGTCTTGCGCTACGAAAGGGCCTCGATTCATCTTTGAATACTTAGATAATTTACTAAAGGTCAATGATAAACAGGATATAATACAAGGCCCCCGAAACCGAACATTTCTCTTAAATTATAAACTGTAATTTACTTTCCAGTACTAAAATCAACCAACCAACCAATCAATCAATCAATCACTTAGCTGGTAGCTTTAAAACCAACCAACCGACCTAAAACACGCTCTCTCGCTGGATAACCCCCTCAAAGAACATCTATTCCCCTGATTCCCTTGGGTTCGACCCCTACTTACCAAGTACTACCCAGTAGTATAGTTGCAAGTAGCGGACTATAAATTTATTCTTGACGTTTGCACATAACGACTGTGCATCCATCAAAATTGGCGTCGTTGCCGGGGAATCAGTCGTCGGATAGTTGTTCTTTCCCTCCCCTTTCTTTTTTCTTTCTTTTCCCTATGTCATTACCCATTACGCATGCATGGACAACGCGATTTCTGCCCCTGTTCGGAGGAACGGAGGGAGAAGACCCAGTACAGCACTGCCGAAACTTCCACCACGTCTGCCACCACATCAAACCTGAGAACGAAGCATTAGAGGAATTTAAGCTGAAATGCTTTAAATTCTCTCTAACCGACTTCGCCACGATATGGTATTACACATCCACCGCTTACAGTGCAGAACGTTTCGTAGACCTCTGCGTTCCGTTCCTGAAAGAATTCTCCCCACCATCTTTACGCCAAGAAACCCGTGAGAAGATCATGAGCCTTCATCAATCCCGGGATGAGACTTTGGACGAATACTACATGAACTACGATGTCATCGTCTCAAGCTGCCCGCACCATGGATTTACGAAGAAAGTTCTTCTCCAAAAATTTCTTCGTGGGATGAGGGCCGAAGACCTGGGAAGAGTTAACGAAGCTATGAGAAGGTCTGCCACAAACTTCACCATTCCAGACATGTGGTACCTTATAATCGGCCTGGCCGCTGCCACAAGACGAGCACCCCAAACTGACGAGGAAATGCAGACAGAAGAAGCTGACCCTGAGGCTGATGAAGAAGAAACCACCGAACCGTCGGAAGAGACTCCTGAACCGTCTGAAGAATCAGACATGGAAAGCACCGGAAGCAACGAAGTAGGAGTCCAGAACACCACTGACGAGCTGCCCAAGCCATACCAGACTATCATTACCCAGGCAGCTGAAACTACCTACGATCAGTTCCTCACGAACCGACCAAACGAGGCAGAACCAAGCCTCATGAGGCCTTCCCGACTTTTCCCCTTAATCAATGAGCAAGTCGCAGCAAACTGTGCGATCAATGAAGAAGCTCATAGGAGAATGGGAAAAGGACCTATGCAGAATGACCCCCCGATGGAGCATTGCTATGCGGCAACTGGACTAGGCAGTCCCAAATACAAAAACTTCAAAAGGCTAGCAGTGAAAGGTCCCTCACCCCCTCCGGGGTATTGGAAGGAAAAAATCCCGAAACAAAGGAGTCCTGACCCGAACACAACATCCAGCAAGAAGTCAGGAAGAAACAACACAGGAACGGTGGCGAAGTTCGGCTTGAGCCACCCATGGGACCCAAACCAGTAATCCACAACGAGGTATCGTCGAGCCAACGACGTAAAACAAGTGCACTGGTCGGGAGGTAACCCGACACTATCTTACTTTTCCGCACTTTAATTTCTGTCATTTAAATTCAGTATTTAGTTTTAAGCTTGCATGACTTTTGAACTAAGGCACGCCTTCGTTCAAAAGTGGGGGGTGAGAACCACCTATGTACATAAATAGCATGCAGCTGTTTTTTTTCTTTTTTAGTAATAGTATCTTTTTGAAAATATGAACTTAAGAATGTGAAAAAGATAAATCATAATTCATGCATTAACCTTGTGAAAATTCAAACTGTTTAAAAACTTAGAATGTAACTTTCCATTTGTCCTTTGTGCTGAGATAACTAGGGATGTGGAGTTGATATAAACTGCCCTAGAGAGGCTTGGCAAGTGAACAGGCTGTCGTCGTACCTGTGCAAAAACAATTTATAATTTCCTTGTCCTGAACTGTGGGTTAGCACAATGGCAAGCAAGGGTCGAACCCAAGGGAGCTAGATAGCTACTACTTTGTTCTGTAATGGAGAAAAACAAGAAACTAGAATGAGAGTAACGGTTAGTGAAATAATCGAAAATTGCAAGGTTGTAAATATCAGAGAGAAGTATTCAGATTAGGGTTTGATTGTGACTTGTTTTATCATAGACTTCTAAATATTCAATTCGTGTTTTACGTGTGGTTGTCCCGACAAAGGTGATTTCCCAAGTAACCCGACAAAGGTGTTACGCCACGACCTAATTCCCCTAGGTTTAATTAACCCGACAAAGGTGTTAATTGCCCTAGTCGTACTATCTATCTAAACGACAAAGTATTAGATAGATGATTAATGTAGAAATATGCGCAACTAGATTTCACGACAAAGTATACGTCCAGTCTAACAATATTTCATGGAATTCATGTACGAGAATTAGTAAAACATAGAATATAGCATTAAAGATCCAAGTCTCAAAAACATAGTCACAATATATTAACCCTAACCCGAATAGAAGGTTTAGTTACACATGATCATAATGAAACAATGCAAATAATAAAAGGGGATGAAATACTTCACAAAACCGAGGCAAGCAAGGGCTGGCCGTGTAGGGCTGATGGGCGGCCGTGCAAGGCTGAGAAGCGGCGGAATTGTGGCTGAGCAAGGAGGCACGGCTGGATTGTGAGGAGAGTAGCACACGGCTGAATTTTAGAATGAGGGATGATGAGATGATTGTGGACTCCTCCTTATATAGGGTTTGAGAAACCCTTTGATCTTCTTGGAAACCCTTTGATCTTCTTGGAACCTTCCGAAACCCTAGCATTTGAATGTTGCCCTAATATCACAATGTAGAATGGGCCGGCTGCTGGATTTAGGGCTTGGACTTTCTTTTTCCGAAGTTACTGTTCACGGCCCCGAAATCACTATTCACGCCGGAGTACTGTTCACGACCCTCCTTTGGCTCCGTTCTTCCACTGCGATGTTTCTGGCATGAAAATGCCGTCTTTTAAGCGTGTTTCCTCCTAGAGCTTCCAAATCACCTGAAATACGAAACAACACTAAAAAGTAACTGTTCGCATAATAAAGTGAATGAAATGGTGGGAATTAACGACTCGATGAGTCGTATAAATACAGCTCATCAAACCACCCCACACTTAAACTTGTTCGTCCCGAACAAGAACAAGGTCATAAGAGGAACGACTAATGTAAACATCACAATGCTTCGGTCATCCTAGACGAGCTACATGGACATGACTTGGCTACTATAGATCCTACCTGTTATGCATGCTTGCTACTAATATCATTGTGCGAAAACAAGGGCTAAAGTTACGTATTACCTTTGAAGTCGAAATGCAAATCAATTCGGATGTATCTGGAGATAGCCCTGTTTAGACCCATGAACCCTCATTCTCGGACTCGAACTCGCTGCTATATGGTTATGCTTTGCCGCTTTTTCTTGCACGTGATTGATTCGAGCTTCAAAGTGTTGAGTGTAATTCGGCCAGCTATAGTGTCATCTGATTTGGGATTTCAATGATGCTGTCACATGAGACGTGTGGACTATCACGATGGTTTGTGGATTTGTTGCTTTGTAGTGCGGATTGTGATTTGCTCGAACCGTGGTTCCTTCTCCTTTTGACGCGAGTCAAGCCGAGGGTCGCTCGTCTATTTTCCCGGTTACTCGGATTGGAAACCTTCCTGCTCTTACTCATCCTCGTCCTTTCGACACGGGTCAAGTCAAGGGTCGCTTGCCTATTTTCTCGGCTACTTGGACTAGAGCTTGGACGGTGTGAAGTATTCCCGTCCCAACCAACCGCAAAGGTACCGCAGTGGCGGAGCAGACTCGTACTATGTTGCCTCGAAGTGCTAGCCTCCACGAGCTCCACATAACCATATATCCTGAGTCCGGTCTCTGAATGATCTGTCAAGTCTCTCTAGGGCATTGCTATCAACTCCACATCCCTATTTATCTCAACTAACAAAGGCACGCAATGATTTAAAGATCACATGTTAGTCGCACAAATCAAGTTTCACCAAAGACATGCATGTAATCGGCTCTATCTATTTCACCTAATCATGATCCAATACTGCAAGTCTAGGAAATAGTGAAGTATCATGTACAAAAATTTTAAAAAATGACTCGAAACGTGCTGACTCCGTGTGGTGGGCATGCTGACTCGATAACTGACTCATAACTGACTTTCCCATCCCACACTTTTGAAATGAGCCGTGTCCTCACGGCACGACTCAAATCTAGACACAAATGCATGCAATAAATAGATAAGGAAAGGAGAAGGGTAGAGCAAGACTCCCCTGGGGTGTAGACGTGGTCGGCTGAACTCGGGCCAAGTCCGGTCTCAATAGGACGCGACCCGGACTCGTCTGGTGCTAAAATGCGTAGCGTAGAGTGCAAAATGCGTAGCTCGCAAGTGAATTTTCCGGCCGACTAAGTCCAATCCCTACAAAATGAAACCAAATCCTTTCCAAGGTACAATGTGACAAATAAGACTCATAAATAAACATGGTAACTAAATAAAATGCAGTGCAAACTGTGCAGGGCTGCCTCCCTACGAGCGCCTTTGTTTAACGTCGTTGGCTCGACAGTACCTCTTTAGGGATCACAAGTTAGGATCCCATGGGCGTGTGAGGTCATACTTCTTCTCAGCAACTCCTTCAATTCGCCCAACGTGCTCAAATTGCTGTTCACTTGGTCCTGCTCTCCAATGATCAGGCGGTTTCTTCTTCACATATCCCCGAGAAGGTGAGGATGTCTTGGCCATAGCTGCTGGCCTGGTAGTCTGTATAGCCTGCTCTGGTGGGTCTGGAACTAGGGTGTCATACTCTGATGTGTGCACAATGTCTGGCGGTTTCCTTGTGTATGGGCGGTTCGCATCCTTATAGACGTAGAAGTCAGCTTCCTTTCCACCGAATGATAGTGACAATAAGCCTATGCCCATGTCAATCTGGGTCTGGGTGGTGTGGAGGAATGGACGTCCCAAAATGAGCCCTGGTGGTTCGCCTTTCCTGGATTCCTCCATCTGCAAGACATAGAAATCTGCAGGCACAGCAAGATCTCCTACACGGAGGGTTAGATCTTCAAGTAAACCAGTGGGGCGAACACAGGACCTATCCCCTAATTCAATAGACAGCCTGGGCGGCTTCAATGGTCCAAGATCAAGCGAGCAATATAACGAGTAAGGCATAACATTGATAGCGGCACCCAAATCTATTAAACAGTGAGGTATTTGGGTCTTACCGATACCACAGGTAACCGTGAAGGCCCCTGGGTCCTTACTCTTTCCTGAAGGTGTCTCCTGGCTCGCAGTGGGTGAGTGCATCGTTATTTGGTCGTTCTGTGTAGGCTTGACCACCATTCTCAGCTCTGGTTCAGCTTTCTCAGTCATCTGGCTTTCTGGAGCAACTACCTGCATAGCATAAGAGAAACCGTGAATGTCGGTGTCCTTGGCTGTAAGGGCCGGTTCTTCCTTTGTTGGTTCGGTGGTCTCCTCGAATGCTGCATCCACAGCTACTACTTCTACTTGGTTGACGTTCCCCTTCGGATTCTGAACTGTCTGTGAGGGGAGTCGTCCTGTGCTGTCGTCAAGCCTGGAGAGAGTTGTGGACATCTGCCTTAATTGCCTCTGAATGTCAGCTAGCGCTCCGTCGGTTTTAGCCATGTACTGGTTCAGGTTTGTATTTGTCTGCTGGGCGCTAACTGCCAGATCTCTTACCATGTCCTCTAGCGACTTGCTGGGGCCTTGGTTGCTCGGACCTGCCTGATAAGTGTTCGGTCCTTTCTGCTGGTACTGCCCTGGTGCATTCTGCTGGTACTGACTGTTAGGATGTCTGTACGGCTGCTGAGTCTGCTGATTCTGCTGAGGCACATTCGGTTGTGCTTGCTGAGTCTGATTTTGCTGATAGTTATTCCTCCAGGCGCCTTGATTAGGTGCTGCTGCGCCATACTGCTTGACTGGGCCTGGTTGGTTTCCATAACTCTGATAATTGCCCACTGCATTCACATCAGCTTGGATGTCTGTCTGTAAGGTAGGGCACTCGTCCGTCTTGTGTTCTGTGGATGTACAGAACTCACATGGCTTGGCCTGGACTGGTGTCCTTCGGACTACATGCTTCATCAGCTCTCTCATCTCCTTGAGTTCGGCGAATACAGCACTGATAGAAGGCTCAACTGTTGACACATTCTTTGTTCGGGCATACTCGTCCTCCTTCATGGTCTCATCCTGGAATCGCTCACCCTCTGCCACTGATATGATCTTCTGCTTCACTATGGCTGGCATCATGTTCATGAGTTGGCCTCCAGCTGAGGCCTCTAGTAACTTCCTGTCCATCTTGCGAAGTCCATCCAGCATATATTCTACGACTAATTTCTCCGGGAGCTCCAGATTGCAGCAACTCTTCTCCAAGGCTAGAAATTTCTCCACGTACTCGTACATGGTCTCGTGAGGGGCTTGCTTTAGCTCTTGCAACTGTCTCCGGACTTGCGCTGCACGCCCTGCTGGATAGTACTTGCTGATGAAGTGCTTCTGCATCTGTTCCCATGTGTGAACACTGCCTGAGGGTAAAGCTAGGAACCAGTCTGTAGCTGCTTCTTGCAGTGAGAAGTAGAATGCCTTCAGTTTGAAGTCATCCACCTCTACTCCGTGTGGCCTGAGGTTCAAGCATATCCCGTGGAAACGCGTCAAGTGAGACTGAGCCGACTCTCCTTTGGATCCTGAGAACTTGGGCAGATTGTGAATGACCGCTGTACTGACCGTGATGGCTGCCATGTCTGGTCCTTCATAAATTGGCCATGACTGGTCTCTGAAGCTAGGAACCAAGAGCTCGCCCATAGTGGGTCCTTCATATTCGTCCTCATCATCCACAACTGCTTGTCTACGTGGAGCTTGTGGTGGGTGTTGTAGTGGTGGTTGTGGAAGGCATTGTAGTGGTGAATATGGTTGTGGATACTGAGGGTAGAGCGGTTGTGGGTACTGTGGATATGGTGGTGGAGGATATTGTTGATATGGTGGGTACTGAGGGTATTGTGGGTACTGAGGGTATTGTGGGTACTGTGGTTGGGGTTGTTGTTGGTTTTGACGTTGTTGTTGGTTTTGAGGTTGTTGTTGTTGTTGGAACTGTTGAAACTGATCAGGGATAGCCCCCCTGATTTAGCCATGTTGTACTTGAACATTCTGGTTAACTTCTTCGTTTACGTGACTGTTGTGACTGCTGTGACTGTTGTGACCAACACTACTATCTGTGTGAGACATGTTACGAGAGTAACAGACACCGAGATAGCAAACACCGAAATAACAAAGACAGACTAGCAACAAAGGGTCCCCAGGAGATTGGAGGGGTCACAGCGGTCCCACTTAAAACCCAAAATCCTTAGACTCGTAAGTCTTGGTGACAGAACCCTCTGAGAGCTAGAAAACGGAAATCGAATAGAATGGAAAACAAAATCTCGAACAGTTGAATATGAATTCACCGAGTAACAAATTTCGAAATAGCAAGAAGAAAAATAAACGAAAAATAAAAGAAGAACAAAAGTTTCACCGTGCTTAGCTCCCCGGCAACGGCGCCATTTTGAACAGGCTGTCGTCGTACCTGTGCAAAAACAATTTATAATTTCCTTGTCCTGAACTGTGGGTTAGCACAATGGCAAGCAAGGGTCGAACCCAAGGGAGCTAGATAGCTACTACTTTGTTCTGTAATGGAGAAAAACAAGAAACTAGAATGAGAGTAACGGTTAGTGAAATAATTGAAAATTGCAAGGTTGTAAATATCAGAGAGAAGTATTCAGATTAGGGTTTGATTGTGACTTGTTTTATCATAGACTTCTAAATATTCAATTCGTGTTTTACGTGTGGTTGTTCCGACAAAGGTGATTTCTCAAGTAACCCGACAAAGGTGTTACGCCACGACCTAATTCCCCTAGGTTTAATTAACCCGACAAAGGTGTTAATTGCCCTAGTCGTACTATCTATCTAAACGACAAGGCTGAGAAGCGGCGGAATTGTGGCTGAGCAAGGAGGCACGGCTGGATTGTGAGGAGAGTAGCACACAGCTGAATTGTAGAATGAGGGATGATGAGATGATTGTGGACTCCTCCTTATATAGGGTTTGAGAAACCCTTTGATCTTCTTGGAAACCCTTTGATCTTCTTGGAACCTTCCGAAACCCTAGCATTTGAATGTTGCCCTAATATCACAATGTAGAATGGGCCGGCTGCTGGATTTAGGGATTGGACTTTCTTTTTCCGAAGTACTGTTCACGGCCCCGAAATCACTATTCACACCAGAATTACTATTCACGTGGGAATTACTATTCACGCCGGAGTACTGTTCACGACCCTCCTTTGGCTCCGTTCTTCCACTGCGATGTTTCTGGCATGAAAATGCCGTCTTTTAAGCGTGTTTCCTCCTAGAGCTTCCAAATCACCTAAAATACGAAACAACACTAAAAAGTAACTGTTCGCATAATAAAGTGAATGAAATGGTGGGAATTAACGACTCGATGAGTCGTATAAATACGGCTCATCAGCAAGCAATCAAAAGATCAGATCAAACTATATGGTTTTCGAAGTCAGTGGAGGCTGCACTTCGGGTTTTCAGTGAAGAATTGAAGTCATCTCCGCCATGCAGTGTTTATGCAAAAAGAAAAGAAAAGGCGAGGACGGGAATCAGACCGTCCTCTCTCTAGTCAAAGTAGCCGAGAAAATAGAGGAGCGACCCTCTTCTTGACCCGTGCAAAACGACAACGATGAGAGGAGCGGGGAGGTATTTCCATAGGCTTACGGGCGATGATTGGACCTCCCAAAAGAAAGGCTTGAGAAAATGGAATAGCAGCCACAAAAAGGCGAAAAGCTCGAAGAAGCAAATCAAGAGGCCAAAGGCCCAAAATTGTGAAGGTTTTAACCGAACAAAAAAGTGAAGTACTCAAAGAGTCAAATCAAAGGCCAAAGGCCAATTCACTACAAAAAAAGCAGTCCCTCGCCAAAAAGAAAAAAAATCAAAAAGGCTCAACTCAGTGAAACCCGAACCGAATCATGTGCCAGAGAAAGCTACCAGAAAACCATATAGTACGAGACGATCCCAAGATTACAGTCCAGGAACCTAAACAGGGCTATCTCCCGAGACATCCAATATGATTTGCATCTCAGCACGGAGGTACAAGTATTAAGTTTCTTCTATTTATTTATGCAGATTAATTTGGTAATAGGTAAGCAATGCATGAATTAGGATAGATCGAGTACCACAGTCTCATTTTCATATTTCAAAGCCAACTTAGAGTACAGCCCTTGAATAGCATTGTTCGGTACGAACAACTAAAAGTGTGGGGTAATCTGATGGACCAAAATTATACGAATCAGAAACACAGTATAACCCCCTTATTTAGACATTTTGTCTATTTAACTTTTGCTTGTTAGTTCAGATATATTTTTACAGGGTAATTCAGAGCTTAGAGAGAATACACACTAAAGAGGAGCTTTTAAAGCAGAAACGATGTTACGAGTCAATCCAAGGTCAAGATCATATGCCGACTGAAGAAATATCAAGGATCCTGACGTTGAAGCACTCGTATCAAATTAATCAGAAGAATCAGGAGAGGAATCAAGACAGTCCGGGGAAGGAACACATTGATAGTTTTGTGAAAAGACTGCACAAAACTGTACAAAACTCACACATGGGCAAGGTGACCGGCCACTTGGGCAAGAGGTGGCCAAAGCCACCCCTCCTCCTCCTCCACCACCGGCTACCGGCGGCTCCTCCTCCCTTGACCGGCGGCTTTTGAGCTCCTCCACATGTCTCCTCCTCCTTCCTCCTCTTCTCCTCCCTTGGATCAAAAGACATGTGGTGGCTCCTCCACCCTCCATTCTCCACCTCCATGGATGGCCTCCACATGCATCCATCTCCACCATCCATCTCCTCCTCCCATGGCTATATAAGGAGGAGCTCCTCCCCTCATTTGTATCATCCAAAAAATCAATATTCACTTCTCTCTCTAAGTTATGTATATGTAAGTTTGGCTTTGGAAATAAAGGATAGCTCCCTTGGCGCTTCAACGGTTGTAAGTATTATTTCTAGTATTTATTCAACTGTTTATTTCCTTAGTTATAATGTTTAGCGCGATGAATAGTAGCTAAACTAGTAGTTCGGTAGAAGGGGCGCACTTGTATTATAAAATGTTTTAAGACTATTAACTTAGTGTCTAGTCTTAGTATTCAAAACTTGTTCTATGTGCCATATATCAAGTCAGAGTTTCCAAGGTTGAGTGGAAGCTGTCACAAGCAAAGCTCTTCCGTGGAAATTCGTGATCATACTCGGTAAGTGGAAGCTGTCACAAGCAAAACTTATCGAGGAGTTCGACTTATCTAAAACACCACTTGGTCAATAACGTAACTGGGAGATCAGGTGGATGCACTTACAGCTAAGATACTTTGAAAGGAGGAATTAGTTTTGCTTAGAACAAGTGTTGCTTTAAACGATGTTGCAAGTCTTGCGCTACGAAAGGGCCTCGATTCATCTTTGAATACTTAGATAATTCACTAAAGGTCAATGATAAACAGGATATAATACAAGGCCCCCGAAACCGAACATTTCTCTTAAATTATAAACTGTAATTTACTTTCCAGTACTAAAATCAACCAACCAACCAATCAATCAATCAATCAATCACTTAGCTGGTAGCTTTAAAACCAACCAACCGACCTAAAACACGCTCTCTCGCTGGATAACCCCCTCAAAGAACATCTATTCTCCTGATTCCCTTGGGTTCGACCCCTACTTACCAAGTACTACCCAGTAGTATAGTTGCAAGTAGCGGACTATAAATTTATTCTTGACGTTTGCACATAACGACAATGCATCCATCAACGGTCATCATCCTCATAAATATAAAAATCTGATGTCTTGCCACCAAATGCAAGTGACAACAAGCCTATGTCCATGTCAATCTAGGTTTTAGTGGCAAAGAGGAATGGACGTCCCAAAATAAGTGCTGCAGGATCGTCGTTTCTAGCATCTCCCATCTGCAAAACATAAAAGTCTGCAGGAACAACGAGGTCACCTACATGTAGGGTTAGATCCTCTAGCAAACCAACTAGACGAATACAAGATTTGTCTCCTAACTCTACCAACAGTTTAGGAGGTTTTAACGGTCCCAACTTCAAAGAACAATATAAAGACTATGGCATAGCGTTAATGGCAGCCCCCAAATCAATTAAACAGTGATGTATTTGAGTCTCACCGATACCTCGTTTATACATTATCGGCGCGTCTATAGTAGACGTTATGGCCGCGCCTCGTTTATACATTATCGGCGCGTCTACTTCAGACATTAGCGTCGAGCTAATATCTATTACAGGCGCGGTAAGCACTGTTTCCGACTTGTTTTCTTCATTTTCTGTACCCGATTCATCTACCTCTGCCAATGTATTGATGTTCCCTCTCGGATTAGGCACTGTCTGTGATGGTAGCCTTCCTAGATCTCTCTTCAGTTCAGAAACAGTCTGGGCTAAGTTGGACATCTGCTTAGATAGCTGATCAGTCAAGTTTTTGACTGATTAATAGCCATCTTTCACTATAGATTTGATTCGTTTCCGACAATATTTCGATGTCATTTGACCTCTTACCCTACGTTTCAAGTAGAAAATAAGACCCTCGCATTGTCAAAGCCTAAATATGAAAACTTGGGGGAAAAACCAAAGATTTGGAGCAAAAAGTGGATAAAGGCATTCCAACCGACCGGCTGGGAATTTCCCCTGAACCAGCCGACCGGATGGATGAATGATCTAGACATCAGTGCAATCGGCCATTCTCTGCCGCCCGAATGAGGACCTAGTCGATTGGCTGGCTAGAGGATGAGAGATGGATGCAATCGGCCACTTCCAGCCGACCGGCCAGATCATGCGCTTCATCTTCAATGAAATCGGCCACTTTCAGTCGACCGGCTGAAGATCCAGCCGCCCCGCTGGTCTCTGCCATGCACAATCTATTCAATCGGCCAAGTTCAGCCGACCGGCTGGATTTGACCTCCAGCTCAGCCGGTCGGCTGAGATCTGCTATAATGCATTTTTCACCTGATGCTATAAATAGAAAGAGGGGTTTTTGACCTAGGCATCTGGCATTTAGGGGGAAAATTTCTAGAAAAAGAGGTCAAATCAAGGTCATCCATCACCATTCAACCAAGGAGAAGTGAAGATCAAAAGGGAGACATTAGGATTAACCATCCTATTTCTATTCCTCTTCTCTTCTCATTTGTTGTGCTAAAACCCTACTCGCACCATGTTGTCTTACATGATGTGTGAGTAGTCCCCTTGTGTTTTGAGGGTGTTGTTACCCTCTTTGGTACTCAATGATCATGTACACATATTCAATATGCAATCTATGGAGTTGATTTCATTTTCACTAAGTGCTCTATTTATGACATGTTGCCAAGTATTTGATAAAATGCCTAAGTGACATGTTTACCTTAGAACTATGATCTAAGTATTGAAAATGCTTAGTGATGGTTTGGATATAGTGGAAATGAACTCATCATGTGTTTATGAGAGTAAATGCATGGATGTGAGGTTAACTAGAGCTTAATGCCTATAGCATTTATTATCTTGGGAGATGTTCCAAGGATAATAGTGCTATAGAGTGAATCAATATCTCGATAAGGTGAGGTTCTAATTAGGATGGCTTGACTAAGATTAAACTCACATGATAGTTTGTTTATCTTAGCCTAAGCTAGGTTTAAAAACAATCAACCCCTACGAATGATTTAACTCTTGTGTGCATGATCGTTGGGAAATGCCAAGGAGGGGAGTAACTCCTCGAAACTCTCTTTTAATTGAACAAAACCCCCTTGAAACCATTTCCTTGTTTATTTTAAATTGGAAACCATCTCATAATCGATTTGAAGAAATAGCTAAGTTGAAAATTTTATTCCCCTAGCGTATAATCAGATTGCTCCCTCGGGTTCGACACCGGTCTTACCGGTCTATTATAAATTTCTTTTGACTATACAAAAATTGCAATTGTCAAAATGGCGCCGTTGCCGGGGAGAAATGGCTAGATTGTCCCTAGGACGAATCATTTAGTACTTCGACTATTCCATGTTTTTCTTTTATTGTTTCACTACTTGTGATTCTTGAGCTCATTCCACTATCCTCACTTGTCTTATTTGTTTTCCCCTTGTAGGTGCATCTCGTTTATGCCACCTAAGATAAAGAATCTTACCCAAATTGTGGATAGAGACTTGAACCAACCGATAAGAGATATCGTGAATCCCCACCTCACAAGGAGTAAGACAATCAAGGCTAAAGCAACCACATCGAATGCTCAAGAAACCGTTACTCAGGACATGGGAGATAGACTTCCTCCCCCTCCTCCTCCTCCTCGTCAACTACCTCAAGGCCCTCGATCTAGAAGTGTCCTTAAAGACTACGCCGCTCCTAATGCTTATGGATATCGTTCCCCAATCCTTGTCCCGGCAGTGGATAACCGAGACCTCGACTTGAAGACCTCAATAATCCAAATGGTCCAATCAAATCAATTCTCGGGGAGAGACCACAAAGACCCGAACTCTCATTTGACTACGTTTCTTGAAGTTTGTGCCACTTTCAAGATCAATGGGTTCTCCGAGGACGCTAAACTCTTGAGCTTATTCCCTTTCTCCCTCACGTGAAGGGTAAGGGATTGGTTAAGAAGCCAAACGCCGGATAGTTTCACCACTTGGGAGGAGCTCGCCGTTGCATTTCTCAAAAAGTATTTCCCTCCTTCCAAGACGGCCTACTATAGGAGTCAAATCATGAACTTTGCACAAATGGATGGGGAAACACTCTATGAAGCTTGGGAGAGATATAAAGAGTATCAAAGGCTTTGCCCACATCACATTGTGGACAATCTCCTCGTGTTCCATACCTTCTATCATGGTGTAGACGGTCCCTCGCGGCTTGCACTTGATACCACCGCGGGAGGAGCTATCATGGAGCTTGAACCTCATGAGGGATATGCGGTGATTGAAAAGATTACGAATAACTACTTCATGTGGGGAAGTGAAAGAAGAAACCCAAGAAGGAAAGGGGAAAGGCACGAAGTAAAGGCCGTGAGCACAAGTGACTATGATGCCCTAAGGAAAGATTTTGAGAACCTCTCGGATGAAGTATTCAAATTGAAACACCCGGAGAAAGACCACTCAACGAGCCAAGGTTGTGATAATTGTGAGGTCTATGAGCATGAAACCAACTCTTTCCCTTTGGTTCAAAAGGATGGACATAGAATTGGGTATGAAGAAGCGAATTATGTGGGTGGAAACCAAGGTAGAGAGTATGGAGCTAGTGCCACTCAAGGCCAAAATTCCCAATCTAATTATACTACACCAAGGTTTTTCTCGGGATGTAAGAATCACCCTAATTTCTCCTACAAGACTATGAATCCTACTCGTCCCGACTTTGGAGATACACCTCCCAGATTTGGTCCTAAGCCTACTTCAACCAATCAAGCCTTCCCACCAAAGAATCAATTCCAACCTAGGAACCAATATCAAGGCCAAGGACCGACTTTGCTTCAAAGGGACCAAAACCAAGGGCAACAATATCAAGCTCAAGCTCAAAGGCCCTACCAACAAGTTGACCCCCCTCAACAAACTTCAAATGAACTCTCCGGTGTTGAAGCAATGTTTGCTAAACTCCTTGCTAACCAAGATAAGATGCAAGCCCAAATAGAAAGGATGGAGACTCACAACAAGATGCTTGAGAACCAAATAGCTCAACAAGCCGAATCATCCACAAGGGCACAAGGAAAATTGCCGGCTCGACCCGAGGAAGGGCAAATAGAGCATTGTAATGCGGTTACATTAAGGAGTGGCAAAGAGGTAGAGGATGAGAAACCAAAAAGGAAGAAAGTTTCTTTTGATCTTGGAGGCCAAGCTAGTGCCGAAATTGAAGAGTTGGATGAAGAGGTCCCTAATCCTCAAAATCAAAGGGAGAAAGAAGTGGAAAGGGAGAAAGATGAGCTTAAACCATACACCCCTCCCATCCCCTTCCCGTAAAGGCTAAAGAATAAGAGCAATGACAAGCAATTCTCGAAGTTTGCCGAGATGATGAGGAAACTCTATGTTACTATGCCTTTCACCGAGGTAATCACTCAAGCCCCATCTTATGCGAGGTTTCTAAAAGATGTTATTACTTGCAGGAGGACCATCGAGAACGTTGACACGGTGTCCCTCAATGGAAAATATAGTGCCATACTCCAACCACGCATGCCACCTAAACTTGAGGATCCCGGTAGTTTCTCCATTTCATGCTATATAAATGATGTTAAAATTGAACGTGCTATGTGTGACTTGGGTGCTAGCATATCTTTGATGCCTTATTTTTTTTGGTAAGAAATTGAACATGGGTGAGCCTAAACCAACACAAATGATTTTAAGACTCGCGGACCGCTCCTCAAGATTCCCTAAGGGAGTTCTTAAAGATGTCCCGGTTAGAGTAGGGAATTTCTATATTTCGGGTGATTTTGTTGTGTTGGAGATGGAAGAGGACAATGAAATTCTGACGGACGCACAGTCATCGTGTGCAAACGTCAAGAATAAATTTATAAGTCCGCTACTCACGACTTCACTACTGGGTAGCAAGTGGTAAGTAGGGGTCGAACCCAAGGGAATTAGGGGGATAAGTTGTTCTTTGAGAGATCGTATATGCTGGGAACGTGATTTTAGGTTGATTGAGGTTTTAGCGCTTATAACTAAGTGATTTTTTTGGTTGGTTTTGGTTTTTAGTGTGGAAAAGTAATTGACATAAAATTAAATACTAAAAATAAAGGAGAAGACTTACAGCGATTGATGCATGATTGGCAAGTCTTCCGGAACGTCCAGCAGTTGATAAAGCAGTTTAAACTAAGAAAGTAAATGCAGGTGGTGTTTTAATCTAAGGAAAGCATTCGGTTTCGGGGGCCTTGTATCATAGCCTGTTTATCATTGACCCTTAGTGATCCTACTAAGTATTCAAACGTGTATCAAGGCCATTTCAAGCGCTCGATTTGCCACACTGTCTAGCCCATTTCAAGGTCGTAGAGCACTTGTTCTATTTAGACTAGCACCCCATTTCAAGGTATACTAGCCTATGTGCATCCATTAGATCAATCATTTCCGATCAAACCAAATGGTGTTTTAGAGAGGTCGAACTCCTCAGATAAGCTTTGCCATTTCAAGCATCCACTTACCCGAGTATGTTCACGAACCCCACGGAAGAGCTTTGCCATTTCAAGCATCCACTCAACCTTGGAAGTTCTGTCCTAATATATGGCACATAGAACAAGTTTTGAATACAAAGAAGAGGCACTAAGAGTATAGCCTAAACCATTTTATGATACAAGTACACCCCTTCAACCGAATGAAGAGTTTAGCTACGAATATCCATAGAGGTGGATACCATAGCTAAGTACTCGAGGGTTTTTTAAAGACAGTAAGTAAAGGAGAATACTCAAGAACCAACAGGAGAAAACTCAAAAACTACTAGAATACTCAAGAACCAACAGGAGTATTATAGATTTCAAACAAAAGCGTACAAAAGTGCCCAAAATTCTAGAGAGATAAGTGAAGTGTTTGTAATGAAGATGGGATTGTGGATTACAAAGGAGGGGAGGTTGTATTTATAGGCCAAGGAGGAGGAGGAGATGTGGTGGAGAGCAAAGACACTTGGCACAAGGTTGTGGAGAGGCCCTTAGCCGCCCATGTGAGGAGGAGCTCCTCCCATTTAGCCGCCCCCCCATGTGAGGAGGAGCCTCCTCCCCTTAGCCGCCCATGTGTGAGGAAGAGAAGAGGTTTTGTGATCTTTTCCAAAAGCCATCGGCTCCTTTCAGCTCCGGTCTGACTCTGGTTGCTCTTCGGTTGGACTTGTTTTGAGTGATTCCATGTCAGGTTCATGATATTTCTTCAGTCGGCATCTGGTCGTGACCTTGGAATGACTCGTAATATATTTTCAGCTTAAAAACTCCTCCTTAGCCTATATTCTCTCTAGACTCCAAAATACCCTGTAGATAAATATCGGAACTAACAAGCAAATGTTAAATAGATAAACAGTCTAATTTGGTGGGTTTAACTGTGTTTATGATTCATACAATTATGGTCCATCAGATTACCCCACACTTTTAGTTGTTCGTCCCGAACAATGCTATTAAAGGGCGGCACACACTATCTAAGTAAACTTTTAAAATATGAAAGTGAGACTGTGGGACTAGATTTATCCTAATTCATGCATTACTTACTTATTACCAAATTAAACTGTGTAAATAAATAGAAGAAACTTGATACTTGTACCTTCGTGCCGAGATGAAAATTAATTCGGATGTTTCGGGAGATAGCCCTTTTCAGGCTCCTGGACTGCATTCTCGGGACCGTCTCGCACTATATGGTTTCCTTGTAGCTTTCTCTAGCACGTGATTCGGTTCGGGTTTCACACATGAGTTGAGCCTTTTTGATTTTCTTTTTGGCGAGGGACAGCTTTTTTGTAGTGAATCGGCCTTTGGCCTTTGATTTGACTCTTTGAGTACTTCACTTTTGTTCGGTTAAAACCTTCACAATTTTGGGCCTTTGGCCTCTTGATTTGCTTCTTTGAGCTTTTGCCTTTTTGTGGCTTGCTAGTCCATTTTCTCAAGACTTTTTTGGGAGGTCCAATCGTCGCCCGCAAGCATATGGAAATACCTCCCCGCTCTCTCTCATCCTTGCCATTTCGCGCGAGTCAAAATGAGGGTCACTCATTTATTTTCCCGGCTACTCTGACTAGAGATAGGATGGTTTGATTCCCGTCCCGCCTTTTTTTCTTTTTGCATAAACACTGCATGGCGGAGATGACTTCTGACTCAACTAAAACCCGAAGTGCAGCCTCCACTGACTTCGTAAACCATATAGCAAAATTCAGTCCTTTGATTGCTTGCCAAGCCTCTCTAGGGCATTTTTTTATCAACTCCACATCCCTAGTTTATCTCAGCACAAAGGGACAAATGAGAAGTTACATTCTAAGTTTTTAAACAGTTGAATTTTCATAAGGTTATTGCATGAATTATGATCTATCTTTTATACATTCTCAAGTTCATATTTTCAAAAAGATAATATTAAGGGAAAAGGAAAATAAAAACATGTTATGTACACAGGCGGTTCTCACCCCACACTTTTGAACGAAGGCATGCCTTTCAGCACGACTTAGTTCAAAAGCCATGCAAGCAGACAATTATGAGAAGGAAATGACATTAAGGAAAAGGGAAGAACAGAACTCCCTTTAAAGTGTCGAGTGAACGACATGGCATGAGGCTGGATAATCGAGGGAGTTCGGCTGGGGCCTTAAACTTTTGGCATAGGCCTGGCTGGCTTGATGTTGCACCCATAACCGACTCCTGAATAGTCATTTCATTCTATGCACCAAGTGGGTGAGAGCGATTTATTGGTAAAAACTAAATGACAGAAAATAAATGACTGAAAGTAAGATAGGTGTCGGGTTACCTCCCGACCAGTGCCTTTGTTTAACGTCGTTGGCTCGACAGTACCTCATTCCTGGATCACTGGTTTGGATCCCATGGGTGGCTCAGGTCGAATTTCTTTATTGCGCCAACCTTGATTCTTGCTTTGACTCTTCCTGTGTTTTTGGGGGATGATGGGCTTGGGTCCAGTTCCCATGGTTCTGGTGGTTTCTCCTTCCAACGTCTCTGAGAAGGCGAGGGACCTTTTACTACTAGTTTCTTGAACTGGGTTTTCTGGTGTTTAGGGCTGCCTTGTGCAGTTATGGCGAAAACATGCTCCATCGAGGAGTCGTTCTGCTCAGGCCCTTTTCCCATCCTCCTTTTAGCCTCTTCATGGATCACATAGTTCTATGCTATTTGCTTATTGATCAAGAGGAAAAGTTAGGAAGCTTGCATCTTAAGGCTTGGTTCTGCCTCGTCACGTCCATCTGTGAGGATTTGGTCGTAGATGGTCTCTGCTGCTCTGGTAATTATAGTTGGGTATGACTCAGGTAGCTTGCCAGTGGTGTTTTGAACTTCTTCTTTTGTTGGCACCGCCTTGAGTTCCCATGAGGGTTTTTCCTCGTTGCTTCCGATGCTTTCCATGTCTGATTCTTCAGATGGCTCGGGAGTATCTTCTTCATCTCTTTCTGGACCAGCCTCTTCTATCTGCATTCCTCTATCAGCTTGGGGTATTCGTTTTGTGGCTGCGGCCAGGTCATCTATGAGGTTCCACATGTCTGCCATGGATAAGTTCCCGGCTGATCTTCTCATTGCTTCGTTAATCCTTGTCAGCTCATCGGCCCTCATCCCACGAAGAAATTTTTGAAGAAGAACTTTCTTCATGAATCCATGGTGCGGGCAGCTTGAGACGATGGTGTCATAGTTCGTGTAGTATTCATCCAAAGTCTCATCCCAGGATTGTTGCAGGCACATGATCTTCTCACGGGTTTTTTGGCGTAAGGATGGGGGGAGAATTCCTTCAGGAATGGGACGCAAAGGTCCACAAAATATTCTGCACGACTAGCGGTTGATGTGTAATACCAAATCGTCGCAAAATCAGTTAAAAAGAATTTGAAGCATTTAAGCTTAAATTCCTCTAACATTTCATTTTCAAGTTTTATGTGGCGGCAAATGTGGTGAAAGTTTCGGCAATGTTGTACTGGGTCTTCTCCATCCGTACCTCCGAACAGAGGAAGATGTCGCGTTGTCCATGCATACATAGTGTGTAGCGTGATGAAGAAACGAGAAGGGAAAGGAAAGAACAACTAATCTGACGGTTAATTCCCCGGCAACGACGCCAATTTTTGATGGACGCACAGTCGTCGTGTTCAAACGTCAAGAATAAATTTATAAGTCCGCTACTCGCGACTTCACTACTGGGTAGCAAGTGGTAAGTAGGGGTCGAACCCAAGGTAATTAGGGGGATAAGTTGTTCTTTGAGAGATCGTATAGGCGGGGAACGTGATTTTAGGTTGATTGAGGTTTTAGCGCTTATAACTAAGTGATTTTTTGGTTGGTTTTGGTTTTTAGTGTGGAAAAGTAATTGACATAAAAGTAAATACTGAAAATAAAGGAGAAGACTTACAGCAATTGATGCGTGATTGGCAAGTCTTCCGGAACGTCAGCAGTTGATAAAGCAGTTTAAACTAAGAAAGTAAATGCAGGTGGTGTTTTAATCTAAGGAAAGCATTCGGTTTCGGGGGCCTTGTATCATAGCCTGTTTATCATTGACCCTTAGTGATCATACTAAGTATTCAAACGTGTATCAAGGCCATTTCAAGCGCTCGATTTACCACACTGTCTAGCCCATTTCAAGGTCGTAGAGCACTTGTTCTAGTTAGACTAGCACCCCATTTCAAGGTATACTAGCCTATGTGCATCCATTTGATCAATCATTTCCGATCAAACCAAATGGTGTTTTAGAGAGGTCGAACTCCTCAGATAAGCTTTGCCATTTCAAGCATCCACTTACCCGAGTATGTTCACGAACCCCACGGAAGAGCTTTGCCATTTCAAGCATCCACTCAACCTTGGAAGTTCGGACCTAATATATGGCACATAGAAAAAGTTTTGAATACAAAGAAGAGGCACTAAGAGTATAGCCTAAAACATTTTATGATACAAGTACACCCCTTCAACCGAATGAAGAGTTTAGCTACGAATATCCATAGAGGTGGATACCATAGCTAAGTACTCGAGGGTTTTTTAAAGACAGTAAGTAAAGGAGAATACTCAAGAACCAACAGGAGTAAACTCAAAAACTACTAGAATACTCAAGAACCAACAGGAGTATTATAGATTTCAAACAAAAGCGTACAAAAGTGTCCAAAAGTCTAGATAGATAAGTGAAGTGTTTGTAATGAAGATGGGATTGTGGATTACAAAGGAGGGGAGGTTGTATTTATAGGCCAAGGAGGAGGAGAAGATGTGGTGGAGAGCAAAGACACTTGGCACAAGGTTGTGGAGAGGCCCTTAGCCGCCCATGTGAGGAGGAGCCTCCTCCCATTTAGCCGCCCCCCCCCATGTGAGGAGGAGCCTCCTCCCCTTTGCCGCCCATGTGTGAGGAAGAGAAGAGGTTTTGTGATCTTTTCCAAAAGCCATCGGCTCCTTTCAGCTCCGGTCTGACTCTGGTTGCTCTTCGGTTGGACTTGTTTTGAGTGATTCCATGTCAGGTTCATGATATTTCTTCAGTCGGCATCTGGTCGTGACCTTGGAATGACTCGTAATATATTTTCAGCTTAAAAACTCCTCCTTAGCCTATATTCTCTCTAGACTCCAAAATACCCTGTAGATAAATATCGGAACTAACAAGCAAAAGTTAAATAGATAAACAGTCTAATTTGGTGGGTTTAACTGTGTTTATGATTCGTACAATTATGGTCCATCAGATTACCCCACACTTTTAGTTGTTCGTCCCGAACAATGCTATTAAAGGGCGGCACACACTATCTAAGTAAACTTTTAAAATATGAAAGTGAGACTGTGGGACTAGATTTATCCTAATTCATGCATTACTTACTTATTACCAAATTAAACTGTGTAAATAAATAGAAGAAACTTGATACTTGTACCTTCGTGCCGAGATGCAAATTAATTCGGATGTTTCGGGAGATAGCCCTTTTCAGGCTCCTGGACTGCATTCTCGGGACCGTCTCGCACTATATGGTTTCCTTGTAGCTTTCTCTAGCACGTGATTCGGTTCGGGTTTCACACATGAGTTGAGCCTTTTTGATTTTCTTTTTTGCGAGGGACATCTTTTTTGTAGTGAATCGGCCTTTGGCCTTTGATTTGACTCTTTGAGTACTTCACTTTTGTTCGGTTAAAACCTTCACAATTTTGGGCCTTTGGCCTCTTGATTTGCTTCTTTGAGCTTTTGCCTTTTTGTGGCTTGCTATTCCATTTTCTCAAGCCTTTTTTGGGAGGTCCAATCGTCGCCCGCAAGCATATGGAAATACCTCCCGGCTCTCTCTCATCCTAGCCGTTTCGCGCGAGTCAAAATGAGGGTCTTTCATTTATTTTCCCGGCTACTCTGACTAGAGATAGGATGGTTTGATTCCTGTCCCGCCTTTTTTTCTTTTTGCATAAACACTGCATGGCGGAGATGACTTCTGACTCAACTGAAACCCGAAGTGCAGCCTCCACTGACTTCGTAAACCATATAGCAAAATTCAGTCCTTTGATTGCTTGCCAAGCCTCTTGATGGACCATAATTATACGAGTCAGAAACACAGTTAAACCCACCAAATTAGACTGTTTGTCTATCTAACTTCTACGTGTTAGTCCCGATATATTTCCACAGGGCATTTTAGAGACTGAAGTGAAAACACGCTAAGGAGAGGATTTTATGCTGAAAAGATAACAAGAGTCAATCCAAGGTCAAGATCATATGCCGACTGAAGAAATATCAAGGATCCTGACGTTGAATTGACCAGAACAAATTAATCAGAAGAATCAGGAGTGGAGTCAAGACAGCCCGGGGAAGAAACACATTGACAGTTTTGTGAAAAGACTACACAAAACTGTATAAAACTCACATTTGGGCAAGATGACCGACCACTTGAAGAAGTGGTGGCCAAAGGAGGCGGCTCCTCCACCCATGGTGACCGGTGGCTTTTTGCTCCTCCACATGGCACCTCCTCCTTCCTCCTCTTCTCCTCCCTTGGATCAAAAGACATGTGCATCCATCTCCACCACCCATCTCCTCCCATTTTGGCTATAAAAGGAGGAGCTCCTCCCCTCATTTCAACACACCTCAATCTCAAATTCACTTCTCTCTCTAGAAGTTGTAATATTTGTAATGTTGTAATCTTGGCTTTGGAAATAAAGGATAGCTCCCTTGGCGCTTCAACGGTTGTAAGTAATTCTTAGTATTTATTCAACTGTTTTATTTCCTTAGTTATAATGTTTAGCGCGATAAATAGTAGCTAAACTTGTAGTTCGGTCTAAGGGGCGCACTTGTATTATAAAATGTTTTAGACTATTAACTTAGTGTCTAGTCTAAGTATTCAAAACTTATTCTATGTGCCATATATTAAGTCAGAACGTCCAAGGTAGAGTGGATGCTTGGAATGGCAAAACTCTACAGCGGGGTTCGTAAACTTGTACGGATAAGTGGATGCTTGGAATGGCAAAGCTTATCTGAGAAGTTTGACTCATCTTAAACACCATTTGGTTGATCGGGAATGATTGATCAAATGGATGCACATAGGCTAATATAACCGGGAATGGAGTATTAGTCTAAATAGAATAAGTGTTCTACGTCCTTGGAATAGGCTAGACAGTGTACGCAAATCGAGTGCTTGGAATGGCCTTGATACACCGTTTGAATACTTAGGAGAGTCACTAAAGGTCAATGATAAACAGGATATAATACAAGTCCCCTAAAACCGAACATTTCTCTTTAATTATAAACTGCAATTTACTTTCCAGTATTAAAATCAACCAACCAACCAATCAATCAATCAAAATAGCTGGTAGCTTTAAAACCAACCAACCGACCTTAAACACGCTCCCACGCTGCGTAATCCCCCCGAAGAATAATTATTCCCCTAGTTCCCTTGGGTTCGACCCCTACTTACCAAGTACTACCCAGTAGTATAGTTGCGAGTAGCGGACTATTATAAATTTATTTGCACAATCGCTTTGACGACGAGCGGTTCTGTCAAATTGGCGCCGTTGCCGGGGAATTAGCAAATGGATAGTTGTTCTTTTTTCTGTTGTACATAATTCACCATGTCATCTTACTACGGCAAAAAGCCTTGGTACGATGAGAAATGTCCCCCACCATCCTTCCAACATGAAATCCGCGAAAAGATCAACTACATTGAGCAATCCCGGGATGAAACATTGGATGAGTACTTACGGTACTTTGATTCCCTTGTGACAAGCTGCCCGCACCATGGATTCACTAACTACGATCTTATTCAAAGATTTCTCGGTGGAATGATACCACACGAGTGGGATAGGCTCAATGAGGCGGCAGGAGGCTCGATCTATAAGTTAACGATGAGTGCTCTTTGGGGCTTGATATATGATTTGGCCGAGGACTCAAGGCTCAGGCAAGAACAACACAATGCGCTTGAGGACATAATAAAAGAGTTGGCAGCTAGCAACCAACGGATAGACGAAAACCAAAGCCGGTCCTTGGAGGACGTAATGGAAGAGTTGGCCGCGAGTTATGCGCAAATAGATGCAAGAATTCTGCAGAATCAAGCCGAGATGGCAAGGGCAGTAATGGATGTAGAGGCGGCTCTAAAGGAACCAACATTGGAGCCCACAAAGCTGACAGAGGATGAGGACGCATGGATAACTGAGGAAGAGCCTACATGGGATATCACTCCCGAGCCATCAGAAGACTTAGAGCCAGAAATCGATACATTGTGGGACAAGGAAGAGCCTACATGGGATCTCACTCCCGAGCCATCCGAAGTGATGGACGAATCAGATACAGAAAGCATCGAGGAGGAATCTTCATGGGAACTCACTACCGAAGCGGACGAGGAAATCAAGCCCGGCCCGTTCCTCACTATCAAAGCACCCGAGGCAGACCCGGTCCTCATTATCAATCTGTCCGAGAAAAACCTGGCCCTTGGGGTGGAAGTCCCCCAACTTGTCCCCTCGGGTTGTATAAGGATCACAGCCCCTGAAGATGAAGTGATCATTGAAGAGGTGCAAGGTGAGTTGGAGGCAAGGCATGAGCCAAGAAACCAAACAATGAAGCACTCCCTCGCCACAAGCCAACCAAGCAGCCCTGAAAACTCACTCGTACTGAAACGACCATTCACCTCTGCCGCAAAAAAGAGGGCTTGCAAGGAGCATAACCCGGATGCCAACAGTTCATATACAAAGAAGCGACCAAGATATGGGCCAAAGGAATGGAAGCCCGGATGGAAAAACAAGAAAGCTCGGCTCAAGAAACCTGCGACTGTGGTAAAAGGTCCCTCGCCTTCTCAGAGACAATGGAAAGAGAAACCACCAGATCAATGGGAACAGAACCCGAGTACAACATCCGGCAAGACGTCAGGAAGAGTGAAAGCAAGAAGCAACACCAGAACAGTGGCAAAGTTTGACCTAAGCCACCCATGGGACCCGAACCAATGAACCACAAACGAGGTACCATCGAGCCAACGACGTTAAACAAGTGCACTGGTCGGGAGGTAACCCGACACTATCTTACTTTTCCGCACTTTAATTTCTGTCATTTAAATTCAGTATTTAGTTTTAAGCTTGCATGACTTTTGAACTAAGGCACGCCTTCGTTCAAAAGTGTGGGGTGAGATCCACCTCTGTACATAAATAACATGCGGCTGTTTTTCTTTTTTAATAAGTACCTTTTTGAAAATATGAACTTAAGAATGTGAAAAAGATAAATCATAATTCATGCATTAACCTTGTGAAAATTCAAACTGTTTAAAAACTTAGAATGTAACTTTCCATTTGTCCTTTGTGCTGAGATAACTAGGGATGTGGAGTTGATATAAACTGCCCTAGAGAGGCTTGGCAAGCAATCAAAGGATCAGATCAAACTATATGGTTTTCGAAGTCAGTGGAGGTTGCACTTCGGGTTTCAGTGAAGATTGAAGTCATCTCCGCCATGCAATGCAAAAGGCAAGGACGGGAATCAAACCGTCCTATCTCCGGTCAAAGTAGCCGAGAAAATAGATGAGCGACCCTCATCTTGACCCGCGTGAAAACGACAGTCAAAGTAGCCGAGAAAATAGCTGAGCGACCCTCACCTTGACCCGCGTGAAAACGGCAAAAAAGAGAGGAGCGGGAAGGTATTTCCATAGGCTTGCGGGCGATGATTGGACCTCCCAAAAAGGCGAAAAAGAAAATGGACTAGCAGTCACAAAAAGGTGAAAAGCTCAATGAAGCAAATCAAGAGGCCAAAGGCCCAAAATTGTGAAGGTTTTAACCGAACAAAAAGTGAAGAACTCAAAAAGACAAATCAAAGGCCAAAAGCCGATTCACTACACAAAAGCAGTCCCTCGCCAAAAGAAAATCAAAGTACTCAAACCACTGAAACCTGAACCGAATCACGTGCTAGAGAAAGCTACCAGAAAACCATATAGTACGAGACGATCCCAAGATTGCAGTCCAGGAGCCTAAAAAGGGCTATCTCCCGAGACATCCAATATAATTTGCATCTCAGCACCTAGGTACAAGTATTAAGTTTCTTCTATTTATTTACGCAGTTTAATTTGGTAATAAGTAAGCAATGCATGAATTAGAATAGATCGAGTACCACAATCTAATTTTCATATTCCAAAGCCAAACTTAGAACTTACGCCCTTTAATAGCATTGTTCGGGACGAACAACTAAAAGTGTCGGGTAATCTGATGGACCATAATTATACGAGTCAGAAACACAGTTAAACCCACCAAATTAGACTGTTTGTCTATCTAACTTCTACGTGTTAGTCCCGATATATTTCCACAGGGCATTTTAGAGACTGAAGTGAAAACACGCTAAGGAGAGGATTTTATGCTGAAAAGATAACAAGAGTCAATCCAAGGTCAAGATCATATGCCGACTGAAGAAATATCAAGGATCCTGACTTTGAATTGACCAGAACAAATTAATCAGAAGAATCAGGAGTGGAGTCAAGACAGCCCGGGGAAGAAACACATTGACAGTTTTGTGAAAAGACTGCACAAAACTGTACAAAACTCACATTTGGGCAAGATGACCGACCACTTGAAGAAGTGGTGGCCAAAGGAGGAGCTCCTCCTCCTTCCACCACCGGCAACCGGCGGCTCCTCCACCCATGGTGACCGGCGGCTTTTTGCTCCTCCACATGGCATCTCCTCCTTCCTCCTCTTCTCCTCCCTTGGATCAAAAGACATGTGCATCCATCTCCACCACCCATCTCCTCCCATTTTGGCTATAAAAGGAGGAGCTCCTCCCCTCATTTCAACACACCTCAATCTCAAATTCACTTCTCTCTAGAAGTTGTAATATTTGTAATGTTGTAATCTTGGCTTTGGAAATAAAGGATAGCTCCCTTGGCGCTTCAACGGTTGTAAGTAATTCTTAGTATTTATTCAACTGTTTTATTTCCTTAGTTATAATGTTTAGCGCGATAAATAGTAGCTAAACTTGTAGTTCGGTCTAAGGGGCGCACTTGTATTATAAAATGTTTTAGACTATTAACTTAGTGTCTAGTCTAAGTATTCAAAACTTATTCTATGTGCCATATATTAAGTCAGAACGTCCAAGGTAGAGTGGATGCTTGGAATGGCAAAACTCTACAGCGGGGTTCGTAAACTTGTACGGATAAGTGGATGCTTGGAATGGCAAAGCTTATCTGAGAAGTTTGACTCTACTTAAACACCATTTGGTTGATCGGGAATGATTGATCAAATGGATGCACATAGGCTAATATATCCGGGAATGGAGTATTAGTCTAAATAGAATAAGTGTTCTACGTCCTTGGAATAGGCTAGACAGTGTACGCAAATCGAGTGCTTGGAATGGCCTTGATACACCGTTTGAATACTTAGGAGAGTCACTAAAGGTCAATGATAAATAGGATATAATACAAGTCCCCTAAAACCGAACATTTCTCTTTAATTATAAACTGCAATTTACTTTCCAGTATTAAAATCAACCAACCAAACAATCAATCAATCAAAATAGCTGGTAGCATTAAAACCAACCAACCGACCTTAAACACGCTCCCACGCTGGGTAATCCCCCCGAAGAACAATTATTCCCCTAGTTCCCTTGGGTTCGACCCCTACTTACCAAGTACTACCCAGTAGTATAGTTGCGAGTAGCGGACTATTATAAATTTATTTGCACAATCGCTTTGACGACGAGTGATGAGTCGAGTTTTCGACTCATTAATGCCCGCTCTTCACTATAGCTTTAGTTCGATTCCGACTACTATTTGATGTCATTTGATCCTCTTTTCATGCGTTTCAGGCACAAATCAAGATATCTCAGTGTCAAGAACCATTTGAAGAAAACTCGGGAAACACCGGTGCTTAGAGCAAAAGTTGGCAGATATTCCACTCCAGTCGATCGACTGGGAAGCTCCCCTGCTCCAGTCGATCGACTCGCCAGAAAAAACAGGAGCTGTTACAAATCAGCCTTTCTCAGTCGATCGACTCACCTTCAGTCGATCAACTCGATCACCTCTCAGGAGACACTGCAATTTGGCCCTTACCAGTCGATCGACTGGGATCCTTCTTTGTGCCAGTCGATCGACTGGGACATCAGGCCAGCGCCAGTCGATCGACTGGCCTGCTACAGTGCCGAATCCCTAATTTTTGCTATAAATAGAGATGTTGAGATCCGATTTTGGGGGCCTGGGGGGATGACGACTTGGGGGACTTTTGGAGGACTTTTGCTAGGATTTTGGAGCAATCAACACCAAGGAGATTGGATCATCTAGTTCTATTGAAGCTCCATATTGGATTTGAATTCTAAACTCTACCCTTTTCATGATTGTTAGCATTTTTATGATGGATTTTGTTTGTAACCTCACCATGAGTGAGTAGTGACCTTGATTGGGGATCTATGAATCCCCTAGACATGTTTGTGGCTATGTAAACACTATGGATGCTATTGATGAATGTTTTGCACATGTTTCTTCTTCATTTGAACTTAATGTTTAGAGTTGCCTATTAGGTGTTTGTGAAAATGCCTCAATGGGAACTTTGCTTGATTTTGTGTTTGAAGTAACTTGCGTTGAAGAGCATGATTTCAAATGACCTAAATGAAGAAGCGTTAGCTTTTGTGTTAGTTGGATGACACTTTAACCTAATGAGAATGGCTTGAGCTTAACAAGAATATGATTATCTAGTCAATAGAGCGTGAGTGTGAGACTAGATGATTATATTCTATAGTGCCAATAGAGCGTGAGTGTGAGGCATTATGCGAGATGTAACCTCTTATTACTAAGTTGGAGCGTGAGTTGAACTTGGTAGTAATGTTGCATGGCTAAATTCTAAGTATGTGCATGTGATTTCATCAGTGGTGTCCTAGTTTACCGTCACAATGATTGTTTAGGTGGAGGATTAGATCCCTAGTCTTCTTTTATTGATTGTTAATCTTTTTTGTGGATCAAACCTCCCTTTGGATAGTTAAATTTGGCTATCATCCTTTTTAAAGGAACAATTCCCCCCCCCCCAAAAACCATAGACAATCTAGCTTTAATCTATAGCAATATTAGTTTAATCACCTATCCTTTGGGTTCGACCTTGGGTTTCCCGAGTCAAATATAAATGTTTTGATCACCGTGGCTAGCCTAAGTATTTGAATTCTTATTTGAATATTTTCGCTATATTTACAACCGATCAAATGGCGCCGTTGCCGGGGATAGGTTAATTAACTAGGTGCTATTAGATTGTTTAGTTTGTCTACTCTTTCTTCGCTTGTAGTTATTGCTTGTCTTGTGCCTAAATTGTGGATTATTTCTCTTGCCTTTCATTGCTAAGAACTCTCTTTGTTCTTGCAGGCTTGTGAATGAACACGAGATTTCAAGGGCGAAAACACGTAGCTACCGGTTCTTCTTCTCACATTCCTCACCCAACCGTCAAGAAACCAAGGGGTAGACCTCGCAAGAACCCTCTACCCCTTATTCCACCTCTTGGTCCTATTATTCCTCCTATTATCGAAGACCAAGGACAAGAAATCATTATGGAAGAAGAAAATGGAAACCGCCCCGTTCTACAAAGGGATGCTCGGAATCGTAGAATTGATGGGGATGAGATAGATGATCCTCCCGCTAGAAATGACAACCTTGATGATCAAAACCCTTTTGGGAATCCTCTCCCTCCTCAAAGGAACTACAGAAATTATAGATACGATGATGAGGATGATGAGAGACCGGTCGGGGATTACATGACCCCTTCACATGAGGGAAATGGCTCGGCTATTGTGCCTCCAGATGAGGATGCGTTCGATTTTGATGTGAAGTCCTCTTTAGTCTACATGGTGACCCACGACCAATACCAAGGAGTTGGGAATCCTTCTACACATTTGGCTAACTTTCAAGAGTATTGTCGCACTTATAAGCCGAGAAATGTGCCCGTGGAGCATGTCTACTTGAAGCTTTTTCCCTCCTCGCTATATGGAGATGCTAAGGAATGGTTGCAAAACCAAGAACCTGGATCTTTTAGGACGTGGAACGAGCTAGCAAATGCCTTTCTCTCCAAATTCTTTCCACCGTCAAGGACGAAGAAATTTATAGATTTTATATTGACGTTCTCGCAAAGGGATAATGAGCTATTTCATCAAGCCTATGACCGATTCAAGCATTATTTGAAGGAGTGCCCACACCATAATTTCAGAAAAGCGGATCTATTGAGATACTTTTACCTCGGCATGAGCAAAGAGGCCAAGGGCCAAATGGACATGGCTAGCGGTGGTGCTATCATGGATTTACCGGCAAACCAAGGATTTAAAGTCATAGAGAAGATTGCTACAAATTCCGATAGATACCAAGGGGTTGATCACAAGAAGATATCAAAGTCAAGAGATGACTCCTCGAGTTCCGAAATGAAGAAGGAAATGGTTGAATTAACTAAGAAAGTGGATGGTTTGATAAACATGGTAAGTGCTTTGGAGGTGTCTAAACCGAAGAATGAAAAGGAGAAGAATCCAATCCAACAACCTTGCTTCTTGTGTGCTAGCACAAGACACTCTACCAAGAATTGCCCCGAGGGGAAATATGAAGAAGAAGATGATGGCTATGAAGAGGCACACTTTGTGAATCAGCAAAGGAGTTACACTCAAAATGCTAGTCCCATTACTAGAAATTATGAGCCTCATCAAAGAAGAATGTCTAATGATTTATACGTCCCTCCAAGACCTCAAGGGCAAAGTAATTATCAAGGGAACTACCAAAGGCAAGGGTATGGCTCTAACCAAAATCAAGGGCAAAATTCCTATTCAACTCAAGGCCAAAATTCAAACCAAAGTTCTCAATATTCCCAAGGAAACTATCAAAGACCTTATCAAGCCAAACCTCCTATGAATGAGCAAAGGAATTCTTCCTCTAGCACTCAAGATAACACTATGTTGTCTATGATGGCTCAAATGCTAGAAAATCAAAAAGAGACCAATAAGAGAATGGAGCAATTAGAAGCCCATAACAAGATGCTTGATAATCAAGTGGCTCAACAAGCCGTAGCATTGAAGCAAATTGGGAAACTTCCTTCTCAACCGGACGTTAATTTCACCGAGCATTGCAACACCATCTCTCTTGAAGATGAAGAGCCATCTCTCATGAATGTCAATGCCATCACGTTGAAAAGTGGAAAGGTTTTGCCCACTCCTCAAGGAAAGTTGAGCCATAACGAGAAGAAAATAGAAGCGGAAGTTGCCCACAAAAATCTCGAAGTTGAACTTCACGCTCCTCCGGAAGAGAAGAAAAAGGAGGAAGAACCGGCTTTGATGAGGTATTATGTGCCGGTGGTTCCTTTCCCTCAAAGACTAAAAAGGAGCAAGCTAGATGCCCACTTCCAACGATTTGTGGAGATGTTGAGGAAGTTATATGTTACTCTTCCATTCCACGAAGTAATTGCTCAAAATCCCATCTACGCAAAGTTCTTAAAAGATATTGCATCCGGGCGTAGAGTCATGGAAGAATCTAGCATGGTAGCCTTGAACCATGAATGTAGCGCCCTTTTCTCCAAACAAATTCCTCTCAAAGTGAAGGACCCCGGGCGATTCACCATCCCATGCTCTATTGGCGCCATGAATTTTGAGGACCCATTAGCCGACCTTGGTGCTAGTGTAAGTGTCATGCCTCTCGCGACATATTATAAGCTTGGGCTAGAGGAAATGAAAGCTACCAAGATGACGTTGCAACTTGCCGATGGAACCAAAAGGCAACCCAAAGGAGTTATCGAAAATGTCCCAATCAAGGTAGACAAGTTCTACATACCTTGTGATTTCGTAGTGATGGACACGGGGAATAATGGAAACACCTCTCTTATTCTTGGACGTCCTTTCTTGGCCACCGCCGGTTTTAAAGCCGATTTGGGGAAAGGGAAGTTGACCTTGAAGATTGGAGGAGAAAAGATTAGGATAGAGAGGCCTACAACTGACCAAGTGGCTATGCCCGAGCCTTGTGATTTGGAAGAGCAAGCGAGTGCTAAGGCCGAGAATGTTGAGGTCAAGAAGGTGACTAAGAAGGATTTGTACAGGATGGTTGATCCCGATGAAGACCCTTTCGTTGATCATTATGAACCACCATCCGGTGATGAGTTGAAAAAGAATGGAAAAGCAAATATATCGAAGGGTGAAAAGCTACCACGTTGGAAAAAGGCTATTAAGCAAGTTGCTTGCAACTCTTCAAAGAACCCGGATTGAGTCACCAATAATCTACAAGTCCGCTTGAGGAGGGATCCTAGCAAAGGACTCCTCAAGTGTGTTTCTTAACAAAGAGAGATTCGGCTCGGTCTTTGCCAAGACGTTAAACTAGGCCCTAACGGGAGGTAGCCCGGATTGTGAGTTGTCCACTTATGCACAATAATTTCTATATATATGTTTGGCATGTATTCATTGAACTATGTTTGAGAACATGATGCTTGGAAGGTGAAATGCATGATTTGAGGTGTTTGGTGTGGAATTGTGCTCGCATGAAAATTCTTGGTGATGGTGATCTCTTAAGTGTGGAGTTTGATTGGTGTTATTAGTTGGTAAAGTTTTAAGTGTGGAGTGAGGTCTACTCACTCCAATTCTATTTCACATCTCCACACCCCTCACATCTCCCTTGATTTATCAATGCTTAATGATGTTGTCCCTAGTGCTCTTGTGCATGTTTTAGAGGATGTGGGTTACTTTCCTTGTTTGAATTCTATTAATCGTATGCCATGATGTTATTATGTAACTAGTGAAGCTAACTTGCTCATACTTGCGTTGAATGACCTTGTATGTCACTTGTTACTTTTAACCTTTCATGTCTTCTTGTCATCAAGGGAGTATTTACATCATGTTCAATCACGCTTTGCATAATGGCATCTTTTTCTCTTGGTGGGGTACATCTACAAACAGGGGGGAGTTCCGTTGCGCCTTCATCTCATCTTCATTATTGTTTGCGGTTTTATGCGCATTGTTCACATGTTTGCATGCCATGCATATCGTTTTTGATGGACACTTGCATCTTTTGCACCCTATCCCTAACATGAGAGAGTGTTAACCACATATGCTTGTGACTATCAATTCCGATTCCTATAAATCACATCTAGCCTATTTGTCTCATTTATTGGATCTTGAACCTAGAACCGACCTAGTCCTACGAATGTGCATTCTTGGGAATCAATATCATTGCTATCTCTTGTCTATCTAATTCTCTAAGTATTTTCGTTGAAATACCTTGGAACAAGTTTTAGCAAGCATTTTTAAAAATTCCCACGAAAAACTTAGACCTTTTGTTTGCTCCTTGGTGACTTAAGTTCTCTAATCGAGTGCCATGCTTATGTTTGACTCCCGCGCATTCCATACACTTTTTGAACATATTGTCAAGTTTTAAGTGTGGAGTCAAAAGAGGGCGAAGCCCCGTTCAAAAAAAAAGAAAAGAAAAGAAAAGAAAAGAAAAATTGTTTGCGGTCAAAGAAGGCAAAGCCCCGACTAAAAACTTTCTCGATGCGCAAGAGAAGTTTTGCTCCAAATTATACAAATGCCGGGGGTTAGGCAGGTAAGTCCCCCCTCGAAAGCATTTGTAGACCAAAGGCCGTTCCCAAAAAAAAAAGGAAAATAAGAAGCACTTAAAACTTGACTCAATGTTTTTCCACCATTCTTCATTTGTGCGGGATTCATCATTTGCATGTGTGCTAGTTGGAATGACTTTTGGACGACCCATGTGCTTGCACGGGAGTATACATTTGGTTTATGCTTGTTTTTAAGAACTCTTGGTGTCGAGCTCCTCTTCCCTTATGGATTACGGCTTAAGCGCCTAAAACTTGGGAATGAGTTCTATGTCGCAAACCCGTGGACTAGCCCTAGCTAGCATAGGCGAGCGATTGACGTTTTTTTATGCAAACTAAAACCTTCACTTCTATTGTATTGCCTTGAAAATGAGTAGACTTTTGGGTGAGGCGATTGATGGCTCTAGTATTGATGATCTTGAATGCACAACCTCATAGGTACTCAAAATGGTTCGAAAGTTCTTTTGATGGTATTGTGATGATAGTCCTAGCGTGGGGTGAGGAGTTTGTTTTGAGAAATCATGACCTTGGTTAAAACACTCTTAAATTCAAGTCTCATGGGATAAGTGCACTTGGGATTTGTGAGTATTCCCTTTTCTGAAAACTCTCACGAGACTATAACTCGTCCACTAGGGTAGCCTAGGGGTTTAAAGGCTTAATGCATATGCTAAATGCATTTGTCACGCCTACGAAAAGGAGCTAGTTAGGTTGTATATACTTATGTTCACTTTTCTATAGCATGCTTAGGAATAATGATCGAGACCATGACGTATTTTCATACTTTGTTCGGGACGAACAAAGCTTAAGTGTGGAGTGTTTGATGAGTCGAGTTTTCGACTCATTAATGCCCGCTCTTCACTATAGCTTTAGTTCGATTCCGACTACTATTTGATGTCATTTGATCCTCTTTTCATGCGTTTCAGGCACAAATCAAGATATCTCAGTGTCAAGAGCCATTTGAAGAAAACTCGGGAAAAACCGGTGCTTAGAGCAAAAGTTGGCAGATATTCCACTCCAGTCGATCGACTGGGAAGCTCCCCTGCTCCAGTCGATCGACTCGCCAGAAGAAACAGGAGCTGTTACAAATCAGCCTTTCTCAGTCGATCGACTCACCTTCAGTCGATCGACTCGATCACCTCTCAGGAGACACTACAATTTGGCCCTTACCAGTCGATCGACTGGGATCCTTCTTT
Source organism: Rhodiola kirilowii (assembly GCA_033675215.1). NCBI lineage: Eukaryota > Viridiplantae > Streptophyta > Magnoliopsida > Saxifragales > Crassulaceae > Rhodiola > Rhodiola kirilowii. Next base: position 9,621,632 of record CM066201.1, read on the forward strand.
GTGCCAGTCGATCGACTGGGACATCAGGCCAGCGCCAGTCGATCGACTGGCCTGCTACAGTGCCGAATCCCTAATTTTTGCTATAAATAGAGATGTTGAGATCCGATTTTGGGGGCCTGGGGGGAGGACGACTTGGGGGACTTTTGGAGGACTTTTGCTAGGATTTTGGAGCAATCAACACCAAGGAGATTGGATCATCTAGTTCTATTGAAGCTCCATATTGGATTTGAATTCTAAACTCTACCCTTTTCATGATTGTTAGCATTTTTATGATGGATTTTGTTTGTAACCTCACCATGAGTGAGTAGTGACCTTGATTGGGGATCTATGAATCCCCTAGACATGTTTGTGGCTATGGAAACACTATGGATGCTATTGATGAATGTTTTGCACATGTTTCTTCTTCATTTGAACTTAATGTTTAGAGTTGCCTATTAGGTGTTTGTGAAAATGCCTCAATGGGAACTTCGCTTGATTTTGTGTTTGAAGTAACTTGCGTTGAAGAGCATGATTTCAAATGACCTAAATGAAGAAGCGTTAGCTTTTGTGTTAGTTGGATGACACTTTAACCTAATGAGAATGGCTTGAGCTTAACAAGAATATGATTATCTAGTCAATAGAGCGTGAGTGTGAGACTAGATGATTATATTCTATAGTGCCAATAGAGCGTGAGTGTGAGGCATTATGCGAGATGTAACCTCTTATTACTAAGTTGGAGCGTGAGTTGAACTTGGTAGTAATGTTGCATGGCTAAATTCTAAGTATGTGCATGTGATTTCATCAGTGGTGTCCTAGTTTACCGTCACAATGATTGTTTAGGTGGAGGATTAGATCCCTAGTCTTCTTTTATTGATTGTTAATCTTTTTTGTGGATCAAACCTCCCTTTGGATAGTTAAATTTGGCTATCATCCTTTTTAAAGGAACAATTCCCCCCCCCCAAAACCATAGACAATCTAGCTTTAATCTATAGCAATATTAGTTTAATCACCTATCCTTTGGGTTCGACCTTGGGTTTCCCGAGTCAAATATAAATGTTTTGATCACCGTGGCTAGCCTAAGTATTTGAATTCTTATTTGAATATTTTCGCTATATTTACAACCGATCAACGAGCGGTTCTGTCACCTCTCTAGGGCATTTTTTATCAACTCCACATCCCTAGTTTATCTCAGCACAAAGGGACAAATGAGAAGTTACATTCCAAGTTTTTAAACAGTTGAATTTTCACAAGGTTATTGCATGAATTATGATCTATCTTTTTCACATTCTCAAGTTCATATTTTCAAAAAGATAATATTAAGGGAAAAGGAAAATAAAAACATGTTATGTACACAGGCGGTTCTCACCCCACACTTTTGAACGAAGGCATGCCTTTCAGCAAGACTTAGTTCAAAAGCCATGCAAGCAGACAATTATGAGAAGGAAATGACATTAAGGAAAAGGGAAGAACAGAACTCCCTTTAAAGTGTCGAGTGAACGACATGGCATGAGGCTGGATAATCGAGAGAGTTCGGCTGGGGCCTTGAACTTTTGGCATAGGCCTGGCTGGCTTGATGTTGCACCCATAACCGATTCCTGAATAGTCATTTCATTCTATGCACCAAGTGGGTGAGAGCGATTTATTGGTAAAAACTAAATGACAAAAAATAAATGACTGAAAGTAAGATAGGTGTCGGGTTACCTCCCGACCAGTGCCTTTGTTTAACGTCGTTGGCTCGACAGTACCTCATTCCTGGATCACTGGTTTGGATCCCATGGGTGGCTCAGGTCGAATTTCTTTATTGCGCCAACCTTGATTCTTGCTTTGACTCTTCCTATGTTTTTGGGGGATGATGGGCTTGGGTCCAGTTCCCATGGTTCTGGTGGTTTCTCCTTCCAACGTCTCTGAGAAGGCGAGGGACCTTTGATGGACCAAAGTTAGACGAGTCAGAAACACAGTAAAACCCCCCAAATTAGACTGTTTGTCTATCTAACTGCTGTGTGTTAGTCCCGATATATTTCCGCAGGGCATTTTAGAGACTGAAGTGAAAACACGCTAAGGAGAGGATTTTAAGCTGAAAAGATAACAAGAGTCAATCCAAGGTCAAGATCATATGCCGACTCAAGAAATATCAAGGATCCTGACGTTAAATTGACCAGAACAAATTAATCAGAAGAATCAGGAGTGGAGTCAAGACAGCCCGGGGAAGAAACACATTGACAGTTTTGTGAAAAGACTGCACAAAACTGTACAAAACTCACATTTGGGCAAGATGACCAACCACTTGGAGAAGTGGTGGCCAAGGGAGGAGCTCCTCCCCCTTGGGCCACCGCCTACCGTCGGCTCTTGGTGGTGGTGAACGGCGGCTTTGCTCCTCCTCCACATGTCACCACCACCTTCCTCCTCCTCTCCTCCCTCCACATGTGGCCATCTCCTCCATCCATTTTCTCCTCCAATCAAAATGCAACACTTGCCTCCATCTCCTCCTCCTCCCATGGCTATAAAAGGAGAGCTTCTCCTCCTCATTTCACACACCTCAATCCATAATTCACTTCTCTCTCTAGAAGTTGTAACATTTGTAATGTTGTAATCTTGCTTTGGAAATAAAGGATAGCTCCCTTGGCGCTTCAACGGTTGTAAGTATTATTTTTAGTATTTATTTAACTGTTGTCTTTAATTCCTTAGTATAATGTTTAGCGCGATGAATAGTAACTAAACTTGTAGTTCGGTCTAAGGGGCGCACTTATATTATAAAATGTTTTAAGACTATTAACTTAGTGTCTAGTCTTAGTATTCAAAACTTGTTCTATGTGCCATATATAGTCAGAGTTTCCAAGGTTGAGTGGATGCTGTAACAAGCAAAGCTCTTCTGTGGGAATTCGTGATCATACTCAGGTAGTGGAAGCTGTAACAAGCAAAGCTATCTGAGGAGTTCGACTCATCCTAAATCCCATCTGGTCGAGCGTAACTGTGAGATCAGGTGGATGCACCCAGACTAGCATACCTTAGGGTATTGGCACTAGACTGAAATAGAACAGGAGTTGCTTTAAACCGGTGTTGCAAGTCTTGAGCAGTAACTAGCCTCGATTCACCGTTTGAATACTTAGATGATTCACTAAAGGTCAATGATAAACAGGATATAATACAAGTCCCCTGAAACCGAACAATTCTCTTAATCATTAAAATAGTAATTTACTTTCAGTATTAAAACCAACCAACCAATCAATCAATCAAAATAGCTGGTAGCCTTAAAACCAACCAACCAACCTTAAACACGTTACCACGCTGCGTAAATCCCCCCCGAAGAACAATTATTCCCCTGGTTCCCTTGGGTTCGACCCCTACTTACCAAGTACTACCCAGTAGTATAGTTGCGAGTAGCGGACTATAAATTTATTTGCACAATCGCTTTGACGACGAGCGGTTCAGTCAAATTGGTGCCGTTGCCGGGGAACTAGTCATCGGATAACTGTTCTTCCCTCACCTTTTTCTTTTCTGTTCATCTTTCTATGACACTACCCGTTACGCATGCATGGACAACGCGATTTCTGCCCCTGTTCGGAGGAACGGAGGGAGAAGACCCTGTACAGCACTGCCGAAACTTCCACCAAGTCTGCCACAACATCAAACCGGAGAACGAAGTATTAGAGGAGTTTAAGCTGAAATGCTTCAAAATCTCTCTAACTGACTTCGCCACGATATGGTACTACACATCCACCGCATGCAGTGCAAAACATTTCGTAGACCTCTGCGTACCGTTCCTGAAAGAATTCTCCCCACCATCTTTACGCCAAGAAACCCGCGAGAAGATCCTGAACCTTCAACAATCCTGGGATGAGACTTTGGACGAATACTACATGAAATACGATGCCATCGTCTCAAGCTGCCCGCACCATGGATTCACGAAGAAAATTATTCTCCAAAAATTTCTCCGTGGCATGAGTTCCGAAGAGCTGGGAAGAGTCAATGAAGCTATGAGAAGGTCTGCCGCAAACCTCACCATTGCAGACATGTGGTACCTGATAACTGGCCTAGCCGCTGCCACAAGACGAGTTTCCCACACTGACGAGGAAATGCAGACAGAAGAAGCTGACCCTGAGGCTGACAAAGAAGAAACCACCGAGCCATCAGAAGAGACTCCTGCACCATCCGAGGAATCAGACATGGAAAGCACCGAAAGCAACGAAGTAGAAGTCCAGAATACCACCGACGAACTGCCTATTCCATACCCGACTATCATTACCCAGGCAGCTGAAACTATCTACGATCAGTTCTTCACGAACCAACATTACGAGGCAGAACCAAGCCTCATGAGGCCTTCCCGACTTTTCCCTTTAATTAATGAGCAAGTCGCCGCAAACTATGCGATCCAAGAAGAAGCTCAAAGGAGAATGGGAAAAGGGCCTGAGCAGAATGACTCCTACATGGAGCACGCTTTCGCCATGACTGGACAAGGCAGCCCTAAACAGGAGAACACCCAGTTCAAAAAGCTGATAGTGAAAGGTCCCTCGCCTTCTCAGAGACGTTGGAAGGAGATACCATCAGGACTGGACCCAAACCCGTCATCTGCTAAAAAATCAGGAAGACTGACCGCAAGAATCAAAGTCGGTGGAATCAAGAAGTTTGACCTCAGCCACCCATGGGACCCAAACCAGTAATCCACAACGAGGTATCGTCGAGCCAACGACGTTAAACAAGTGCACTGGTCGGGAGGTAACCCGACACTATCTTACTTTTCCGCACTTTAATTTCTGTCATTTAAATTCAGTACTTAGTTTTAAGCTTGCATGACTTTTGAACTAAGGCACGCCTTCGTTCAAAAGTGGGGGGTGAGAACCACCTGTGTACATAAATAACATGTAGCTGTGTTTTTTTTCTTTTTTAATAAGTACTGATCGGGTGCAAATATAGTGTAAATATTCAATAAGGATATCGAATACTTATGCTAAGTCACGTTAAATCAAAACATTTGTAAAGACTCGGGAAACCCAAGGTCGTACCCAATAGATAGGTGATTAAACTAGTTGTGCTAAGGATTAAATTTAGAATGTTTATGGTTTTGGGGGAGGGTTGTTCCTCAAAAGAGGTTGATAGCCAAGTTTTGACTATCCAAAAGAGATTTCAAGCAAAAAAACGAATAAACGATCAATCAAAGAAGACTAGGGATTACTTCCCCACCTAGACAATTATAGTGATGATGATATTAGATGTCAATTATGAATTTGCATGCACTTGAATAGAATTTAGCCATGTAACATTTCCCCTAAGTTCCACTCGCGCTACAACCTAGGATAAAGAGGTTACACCTCGCATAGGACCTCACACTCGCGCTCTATTGGCCCTATAGAACATGCATTTCTAATCTCACACTCGCGCTCTATTGACTAGATAAACATGTTCTTGTTAAACTCAAGCCAATCTCATTAGGTTCTAAGTGTCGCCATGTAACACAAAAGTCCTAATGCCTCTTCATTCATTTCATTAAATTCATATTGATCAACGTGAGCTACATCAAATATGAAATTAAACTAAGTTTCTCATTGAGGCATTTTCACAAACACCTTATGGGCAACTCTAGGCATGTAGTTCAAATGAAGAAGATTCATGTGCAAACTCATTCAATATGACATTAATGGTATTTACATCATCACAATATGTCTAAGGGATCCATAATCCTCAATCTAGGTCACTACTCACTCATGGTGAGATTACAATCAAAAACAAAGTATAGAGATGGAGTTTAGGAGTCTAAAACCAAATTGAGATTGAGAAATAGGAGGATCCTTATTGTCGATCTTCTTCTTCACTCCAATCAACCTTGAATTCAGTGCTAGATGCTCCTCGAAATTCGTGCCAAAAGTCCTCCAAAAAGCCCTCCTCGAAAACCCCAAAAAGTTTCTATTTATAGACAAAGTTAGGGTTTTCCGGAACTGTAGCTCCAGTCGGTCGACTGGCGTGGGCTGGTTTTCCCAGTCGGTCGACTGGCGTAGAAAGTGTGGTCGATGAAGGGAACGCCCAGTCGGTCGACTGGGAGGCGAGTCGACCGACTCGATAGAGTCGTTTTGCAGGCCCATCTGGAAGTTCAGCGACTTGACCGACTGGCGCAGGGGAGGCTTCCCAGTCGGTCGACTGGAGGTCCTTTTCGCCAAAACTTGCTCAAATCTTCGGATTTTCCCCGACTTTTCGCGCTAAGGCCCTGAGCTCAAAGGATGGCTGCTCCAAGCCTGAAATGCAAGGAAAAGAGTCAAATGGCATCGAAATAGCATCGGGAATGGATCAAATCTCATCGTAAATGGGTATGTAAATGAGTCAAGAATTCGACTCATCAAAACACTCCACACTTAGAGTTTGATCGTCCCGAGCAAACAATAAGAACAAGCCAAAGAGAAATAACGGGCAACTTTATTGCTAACTAATCTAACACATATTTACAATCTAACTCCTTTTCGTAGGTGTGACGAATGCATTTAGCATATGCATTAAGCCTTTAAACCCCTAGGCTACCCTAGTGGACGAGTTGTAGTCTCGTGAGAGTTTTCAGAAAAGGGAATACTCACAAATCCCATATGCACCTATCCCATGAGAATTGAATTCAAGAGCGTTTAACCAAGGCCATGATTTCTCAAAACAAATTCCTCACCCCACGCTAGGACTATCATCACAATACCGTCAAAAGAACTTTCGAACCACTTTGAGTACCATCAAGGTTGTGCATTCAAGATCATCAATACTAGAACCATCAATCGCCTCACCCAAAAGTCTACTCATTTTCAAGGTAATACAATAGAAATTGAGCTTTTAGTTTGCACAAAAAGTGTCAATCGCTTGCCTATGCTAGCTAGGGCTAGTCCACGGGCTTGCGACATGGAACTCGTTCCCAAGTTTTAGGCGATTAAGCCGTAATCCATAAGGGAAGAGGAGTTCGATACAATGAGTTCTTATAAAACAAGCATAAACCAAGTGTATAACTCCCGTGCAAGCACATGGGTCGTCCAAAAGTCATTCCAACTAGCACACGTGCAAATGATAAATCCCGTACAAATGAAGAATGGAGGAAAACATAGAGTCAAGTTTTAAGTGCTTCTTATTTTCTTTTTTTTCTTTTTCTGAAACGGCCTTTGGCCTACAAATGCTTTCGAGGGGGGACTTACCTCCCTAACCCCCGGCATTTGTATAGTTTGGAGCAAAACTTCTCGAGCTCTTGAGAAAGTTTTTAGTCGGGGCTTTGCCCTCTTTGACCGCAAAAATCTTTTCTCTTTTTTTTTCTTTTTTTGTGAATGGGGCTTCGCCCTCTTTTATTTTTGACTCCACACTTAAAACTTGACAATATGTTCAAAAAGAAGTGTATGGAATGTACGAGAATCAAACATAAGCATGGCACTAAGTTAGAAAACTCAAGTCACCAAGGAGGAAACAAATAGTCTAAGTTTTTCGTGGAAATTTTAAAATGCTTGCTAAAACTTGTTCCAAGGTATTTCAACGAAAATACTTAGAGATTTAGATAGACAAGAGATAGCAATGATATTGATTCCCAAGAATGCACATTCGTAGGACTAGGTCGGTTCTAGGTTCTAGATCCAACAAATGCGACGAATAGGCTAGATGTGATTTATAGGAATCGGGATCGATAGTCACAAGCCTATGTGGTTTTACACTCTCATATTAGGGATAGGGTGCAAAAGATGCAAGTGTCCATCAAAAATGATATGCATGGCATGCAAACATGTGAACAATGCGCATAAAGCTATAAAGAAAATGAGAAAAGGGCGCAAAGGAAGTCCCCTCGTTTGTAGATGTACCCCACCAAGAGAAAAAGACGCCATTATGCAAAGCTGATTGAACATGATGTAAATACTCCCTTGATGACAAGAAGACATGAAAGGTTAAAAGTAACAAGTGACATACAAGGTCATTCAACGCAAGTATGAGCAAGTTAACTTCACTAGTTACATAATAACATCATGGCATACTATTAATAGAATTCAAACAAGGAAAGTAATCTGCATCCTTCAAAATATGCACATGAGCACTAGGGGCAACATCATCATGCATAGAAACATCAAGGGAAAATGGAGGGGCTTGGTGATGTGAAGTGGGGTTGGAGTGAGAAGGCCTCACTCCACACTTAAAATCTTACCAACTAATAACACCAATCAAACTCCACACTAAAGAGATCACCATCACCAAGAATTTTCATGCAAGCACAATTCCACACCAAACACATCAAATCATGCATTTCACCTTCCAAGCATCATGTTCACATTCAACATTCAAGGCCAAGCATATATATGAAATCAAATTAAGCATAGATGGACAACTCACAAACCGGGCTACCTCCCGTTAGGGCCTAGTTTAACGTCTTGGCAAAGACCGAGCCGAATCTCTTTTTGTGAAAGAAACACACTTGAGGAGTCCTTTGCTAGGATCCCTCCTCAAGCGGACTTGTAGATTATTGGTGACTCAATCCGGGTTCTTTGAAGAGTTGCAAGCAACTTGCTTAATAGCCTTTTTCCAAAGTGATGGTAGCTTCTCGCTCTTCGATAAATTTGCTTTTCCATTCTTTTTCAACTCGTCACCGGATGGTGATTCATAATGATCAACGGAAGGGTCTTCATTGGGATCAATCATCTTGTGCAAGACCTTCTTAGTCACCTTCTTGACCTCAACATTCTCGGCCTTAGCACTCTCTTGCTCTTCCAAATCACAAGATTTGGGCATAGCCACTTGTTCACTCGTAGGCCTCTCTATCTTAATCTTCTCTCCTCCAATTTTCAAGGTCAACTTCCCCTTCCCCAAATCGGCTTTAAAACCGGCGGTGGCCAAGAAAGGCCGTCCAAGAATAAGAGAGGTGTTTCCATTATTCCCCGTGTCCATCACTACAAAATCACAAGGTATGTAGAACTTGTCTACCTTGATTGGGACATTTTCGATAACTCCCTTGGGTTGCCTTTTGGTGCCATCGGCGAGTTGCAAGGTCATCTTGGTAGCTTTCATTCCCTCTAACCCAAGCTTGTAATAGGTCGCTAGAGGCATGACACTTACACTAGCACCAAGGTCGGCTAATGGGTCCTCAAAATTCATGGCGCCAATAGAGCATGGAATGGTGAATCGCCCGGGGTCCTTCACTTTAAGAGGAATTTGTTTGGAGAAAAGGGCGCTACACTCATGGTTCAAGGCTACCATGCTAGATTCTTCCATGACTCTACGCCCGGATGCAATATCTTTTAAGAACTTTGCGTAGATGGGATTTTGAGCAATTACTTCCTGGAATGGAAGAGTAACATATAACTTCCTCAACATCTCCACAAATCGTTGGAAGTGGGCATCTAGCTTGCTCCTTTTTAGTCTTTGAGGGAAAGGAACCACCGGCACATAATACCTCATCAAAGCCGGTTCTTCCTCCTTTTTCTTTTCTTCCGGAGGAGCTTCAAGTTCAACTTCGGGATTTTTATTAGCAACTTCCCCTTCTACCACCTTATCCTTAATATTTGATTTTCCTTGAGGGGTAGGCAAGACCTTTCCACTTTTCAACGTGATAGCATTGACATTCATGTGAGATGGCTCTTCATCTTCAAGAGAGATGGCATTGCAATGCTCGGTGAAATTAACGTCCGGTTGAGAAGGAAGCTTCCCAATTTGCTTTATATGAGCAACTTCTCTAGCAAGCCTTTTATTTTCGGCCACTACTTCATCCATCTTTGCTTCCATTATTCGGTTGCTCTCTTTATTGCTCTCAAGTATTTGCGCCATCATAGCCATCATAGGGTTATCTTGAACGTTGGAAGAAGAATTCCCTTGGTCATTCACATTGGACTTGGCTTGATAGGGCTTTTGATAATTCCCTTGAGAGTATTGTGAATTTTGATTCGAACTTTGGCCTTGATTAGAATAGGAATTTTGCCCTTGATTTTGGTTAGAGCCGTACCCTTGCCTTTGATAATTCCCTTGATAATTACTTTGCCCTTGAGGTTTTGGAGGGAAATTTGAGTCGTTGGTCATTCTTCTTTGTGGAGGCTCATAATTCCTTGCAACGGGGCTACGACTTTGAGCATAGTTTCTTTGTTGGTTGACGTAACGAACTTCTTCATAAACATCATCATCTTCTTCATACCTCCCATCGGGACAATTCTTAGTTGAATGCCTCGTACTAGCACATAGAAAACAGGGTTGTTGGACCGGATTCTTCTCCCTTTCATTCTTCGATTTAGACACCTCCAAAGCATTAACCATACTTATCATGGTCTCCATTCTCTTCGACAACTCATCAATTTGATCCTTCGTTGCATAACTAGAAGAATCTTCTCTAGATTTGGCCATTTTCTTGTGGTCAACCCCTTGGTATCTATCGGAATTTGTAGCGATCTTCTCTACGACTTTAAATCCTTGGTTTGCCGGTAAATCCATGATAGCACCACCACTAGCCATGTCCATTTGGCCCTTGGCCTCTTTGCTCATGCCGAGGTAAAAGTATCTCAATAGATCCGCTTTTCTGAAATTATGGTGTGGGCACTCCTTCAAATAATGCTTGAATCGGTCATAAGCTTGATGGAATAGCTCATTATCCCTTTGAGAGAACGTCAATATGAAATCAATGAACTTCTTCGTCCTTGACGGTGGAAAGAATTTGGAGAGGAAAGCATTAGCAAGCTCGTTCCACGTCCTAAAAGATCTCGGTTCTTGGTTTTGCAACCATTCCTTAGCATCTCCATATAACGAGGAGGGAAAAAGCTTCATGTAGACATATTCCACGGGGATGTTCCTTGGCTTATAAGTGCGGCAATATTCTTGAAAGTTGGCCAAATGTGTGGAAGGATTCCCAACTCCTTGGTATTGATCGTGGGTCACCATATGGACTAAAGAGGACTTCACATCAAAATCGAACGCATCCTCATCCGGAGGCACAATAGCCGAGCCATTTCCCTCATGTGAAGGGGTCATGTAATCCTCGACCGGTCTCTCATCATCCTCATCATCGTATCTATAATTTCTGTAGTTCCTTTGAGGAGGGGGAGGGTTCTCTAAAGGGTGTTGGTCATCAAGGTCGTCTTGTCGAACGGGGAGATTCTCTACTTCATTCTCCATTCTAAATCCCGGTGGTTGAGGTCTCGGGTCTTGGATAACCGGAGGAATAATAGGACCAAGAGGAGGAGGATTCTTTCGAGGTCTACCTCTTCCTCTCTTGGCGGTTGGGTGAGAAGTACTTGAAGTTGATCCAATCGCTACGTGCTTTTGTCCCTTAAATCTCGTGGTCATTCAAATGCCTACAAGAACAAAGGAAATTCTTAGCAAAGAAAGGCAAGAGAAGTAACACAATCAAGCACAAAACAAGCAATGATTATCAAGCAAAGAAGAGTAGACAACTAACAATCTAATAGCACCTAGTTAATTAACCTATCCCCGGCAACGGCGCCATTTGATCGATCGATAATATAGTGTAAATATTCAATAAGGATATCGAATACTTATGCTAAGTCACGTTAAATCAAAACATTTGTAAAGACTCGGGAAACCCAAGGTCGTACCCAAGAGATAGGTGATTAAACTAGTTGTGCTAAGGATTAAATTTAGAATGTTTATGGTTTGGGGGAGGGTTGTTCCTCAAAAGAGGTTGATAGCCAAGTTTTGACTATCCAAAAGAGATTTCAAGCAAAGAAACGAATAAACGATCAATCAAAGAAGACTAGGGATTACTTCCCCACCTAGACAATTATAGTGATGATGATATTAGATGTCAATTATGAATTTGCATGCACTTGAATAGAATTTAGCCATGTAACATTTCCCCTAAGTTCCACTCGCGCTACAACCTAGGATAAAGAGGTTACACCTCGCATAGGACCTCACACTCACGCTCTATTGGCCCTATAGAACATGCATTTCTAATCTCACACTCGCGCTCTATTGACTAGATAAACATGTTCTTGTTAAACTCAAGCCAATCTCATTAGGTTCTAAGTGTCGCCATGTAACACAAAAGTCCTAATGCCTCTTCATTCATTTCATTAAATTCATATTGATCAACGTGAGCTACATCAAATATGAAATTAAACTAAGTTTCTCATTGAGGCATTTTCACAAACACCTTATGGGCAACTCTAGGCATGTAGTTCAAATGAAGAAGATTCATGTGCAAACTCATTCAATATGACATTAATGGTATTTACATCATCACAATATGTCTAAGGGATCCATAATCCCCAATCTAGGTCACTACTCACTCATGGTGAGATTACAATCAAAAACAAAGTATAGAGATGGAGTTTAGGAGTCTAAAACCAAATTGAGATTGAGAAATAGGAGGATCCTTGTTGTCGATCTTCTTCTTCACTCCAATCAACCTTGAATTCAGTGCTAGATGCTCCTCGAAATTCATGCCAAAAGTCCTCCAAAAAGCCCTCCTCGAAAACCCCAAAAAGTTTCTATTTATAGACAAAGTTAGGGTTTTCCGGAACTGTAGCTCCAGTCGGTCGACTGGCGTGGGCTGGTTTTCCCAGTCGGTCGACTGGCGTAGAAAGTGTGGTCGATGAAGGGAACGCCCAGTCGGTCAACTGGGAGGCGAGTCGACCGACTCGATAGAGTCGTTTTGCAGGCCCATCTGGAAGTTCAGCGACTCGACCGACTGGCGCAGGGGAGGCTTCCCAGTCGGTCGACTGGAGGTCCTTTTCGCCAAAACTTGCTCAAATCTTCGGATTTTCCCCGACTTTTCGCGCTAAGGCCCTGAGCTCAACGGATGGCTGCTCCAAGCCTGAAATGCAAGGAAAAGAGTCAAATGGCATCGAAATAGCATCGGGAATTGATCAAATCTCTTCGTAAATGGGTATGTAAATGAGTCAAGAATTCGACTCATCAAGTACCTTTTTGAAAATATGAACTTAAGAATGTGAAAAAGATAAATCATAATTCATGCATTAACCTTGTGAAAATTCAACTGTTTAAAAACTTAGAATGTAACTTTTCATTTGTCCTTTGTGCTGAGATAACTAGGGATGTGGAGTTGATATAAACTGCCCTAGAGAGGCTTGGCAAGCAATCGAAGGATCAGATCAAACTATATGGTTTTCGAAGTCAGTGGAGGCTGCACTTCGGGTTTTCAGTGAATAATTGAAGTCAACTCCGCCAAGAAGCATCTATGCAAAGGCGAGGACGGGAATCAGACCGTCCTCTCTCTAGTCAAAATAGCCGAGAAAATAGATGGGCGACCCTCATCTTGACCCGCGCAAAACGACAAAGACGAGAGGAGCGGGGAGGTATTTCCATAGGCTTGCGGGCGATGATTGGACCTCCCAAAAAGGCTTGAGAAAATGGACTAGCAGTCACAAAAAGGCGAAAAGCTCAATGAAGCAAATCAAAAGAGGCCAAAGGCCCAAAATTGTGAAGGTTTTAACCGAGCAAAAGTGAAGCAATCAAAAAAGTCAAATCAAAGGCCAAAGGCCGATTCACTACAACAAAAAAGCAGTCCCTCGCCAAAGAAGAAAATCAAGAAGGCTCAACTCACTGAAACCCGAATCGAATCACGTGCATGAGAAAGCTACAAGAAAACCATATAGTAAGAGACGATCCCAAGATTGCAGTCCAGGAACCTAAAAAGGGCTATCTCCCGAGACATCCAATATAATTTGCATCTCAGCACGGAGGTACAAGTATTAAGTTTCTTCTATTTATTTACGCAGTTTAATTTGGTAATAAGTAAGCAATGCATGAATTAGGATAGATCGAGTACCACAGTCTAATTTTCACATTCCAAAGCAAAACTTAGAACTTACGCCCTTTAATAGCATTGTTCGGGACGAACAACTAAAAGTGGGGGGTAATCTGATGGACCAAAGTTAGACGAGTCAGAAACACAGTAAAACCCCCCAAATTAGACTGTTTGTCTATCTAACTGCTGTGTGTTAGTCCCGATATATTTCCACAGGGCATTTTAGAGACTGAAGTGAAAACACGCTAAGGAGAGGATTTTATGCTGAAAAGATAACAAGAGTCAATCCAAGGTCAAGATCATATGCCGACTGAAGAAATATCAAGGATCCTGATGTTAAATTGACCAGAACAAATTAATCAGAAGAATCAGGAGTGGAGTCAAGACAGCCCGGGGAAGAAACACATTGACAGTTTTGTGAAAAGACTGCACAAAACTGTACAAAACTCACATTTGGGCAAGATGACCAACCACTTGGAGAAGTGGTGGCCAAGGGAGGAGCTCCTCCCCCTTGGGCCACCGCCTACCGGCGGCTCTTGGTGGTGGTGACCGGCGGCTTTGCTCCTCCTCCACATGTCACCACCACCTTCCTCCTCCTCTCCTCCCTCCACATGTGGCCATCTCCTCCATCCATTTTCTCCTCCAATCAAAATGCAACACTTGCCTCCATCTCCTCCTCCTCCCATGGCTATAAAAGGAGAGCTCCTCCTCCTCATTTCACACACCTCAATCCATAATTCACTTCTCTCTAGAAGCTGTAACATTTGTAATGTTGTAATCTTGCTTTGGAAATAAAGGATAGCTCCCTTGGCGCTTCAACGGTTGTAAGTATTATTTTTAGTATTTATTTAACTGTTGTCTTTAATTCCTTAGTATAATGTTTAGCGCGATGAATAGTAGCTAAACTTGTAGTTTGGTCTAAGGGGCGCACTTATATTATAAAATGTTTTAAGACTATTAACTTAGTGTCTAGTCTTAGTATTCAAAACTTGTTCTATGTGCCATATATAGTCAGAGTTTCCAAGGTTGAGTGGATGCTGTAACAAGCAAAGCTCTTCTGTGGGAATTCGTGATCATACTCAGGTAGTGGAAGCTGTAACAAGCAAAGCTATCTGAGGAGTTCGACTCATCCTAAATCCCATCTGGTCGAGCGTAACTGTGAGATCAGGTGGATGCACCCATGCTAGCATACCTTAGGGTATTGGCGCTAGACTGAAATAGAACAGGAGTTGCTTTAAACCGGTGTTGCAAGTCTTGAGCAGTAACTAGCCTCGATTCACCGTTTGAATACTTAGATGATTCACTAAAGGTCAATGATAAACAGGATATAATACAAGTCCCCTGAAACCGAACAATTCTCTTAATCATTAAAATAGTAATTTACTTTCAGTATTAAAACCAACCAACCAATCAATCAATCAAAATAGCTGGTAGCTTTAAAACCAACCAACCGACCTTAAACACGTTACCACGCTGCGTAAATCCCCCCTGAAGAACAATTATTCCCCTGGTTCCCTTGGGTTCGACCCCTACTTACCAAGTACTACCCAGTAGTATAGTTGCGAGTAGCGGACTATAAATTTATTTGCACAATCGCTTTGACGACGAGCGGTTCTCTCAACCTTTTACTACTAGTTTCTTGAACTGGGTTTTCTGGTGTTTAGGGCTGCCTTGTCCAGTTATGGCGAAAACATGCTCCATCGAGGAGTCGTTCTGCTCAGGCCCTTTTCCCATCCTCCTTTTAACCTCTTCATGGATCATATAGTTCTCTGCTATTTGCTTATTGATCAAGAGGAAAAGTTGGGAAGCTTGCATCTTAAGGCTTGGTTCTGCCTCGTCACGTCCATCTGTGAGGATTTGGTCGTAGATGGTCTCTGCTGCTCTGGTAATGATAGTTGGGTATGACTCAGGTAGCTTGCCAGTGGTGTTTTGGACTTCTTCTTTTGTTGGCACCGCCTTGAGTTCCCATGAGGGTTTTTCCTCGTTGCTTCCGATGCTTTCCATGTCTGATTCTTCAGATGGCTCGGGAGTATCTTCTTCATCTGTTTCTGGACCAGCCTCTTCTATCTGCATTCCTCTGTCAGCTTGGGGTATTCGTTTTGTGGCTACGGCCAAGTCATCTATGAGGTTCCACATGTCTGCCATGGATAAGTTCCCGGCTGATCTTCTCATTGCTTCGTTAATCCTTGTCAGCTCATCGGCCCTCATCCCACGAAGAAATTTTTGAAGAAGAACTTTCTTCGTGAATCCATGGTGCGGGCAGCTTGAGACGATGGTGTCATAGTTCGTGTAGTATTCGTCCAAAGTCTCATCCCGGGATTGTTGCAGGCACATGATCTTCTCACGGGTTTTTTGGCGTAAGGATGGGGGGAGAATTCCTTCAGGAATGGGACGCAAAGGTCCACAAAATATTCTGCACGACTAGCGGTTGATGTGTAATACCAAATCATCGCAAAATCAGTTAAAAGAATTTGAAGCATTTAAGCTTAAATTCCTCTAACATTTCATTTTCAGGTTTTATGTGGCGGCAAATGTGGTGAAAGTTTCGGTAATGTTGTACTGGGTCTTCTCCATCCGTACCTCCGAACAGAGGAAGATGTCGCGTTGTCCATGCATACATAGTGTGTAGCGTGATGAAGAAACGAGAAGGGAAAGGAAAGAACAACTAATCTGACGGCTAATTCCCCGGCAACGGCGCTAAGTTTTGACGGACGCACAGTCGTCGTGTGCAAACGTCAAGAATAAATTTATAAGTCCGCTACTCGTGACTTCACTACTGGGTAGCAAGTGGTAAGTAGGGGTCGAACCCAAGGTAATTAGGGGGATAAGTTGTTCTTTGAGAGATCGTATAGGCGGGGAACGTGATTTTAGATTGATTGAGGTTTTAGCGCTTATAACTAAGTGATTTTTTGGTTGGTTTTGGTTTTTAGTGTGGAAAAGTAATTGACATAAAAGTAAATACTGAAAATAAAGGAGAAGACTTACAGCGATTGATGCGTGATTGGCAAGTCTTCCGGAACGTCAGCAGTTGATAAAGCAGTTTAAACTAAGAAAGTAAATGCAGGTGGTGTTTTAATCTAAGGAAAGCATTCGGTTTCGGGAGCCTTGTATCATAGCCTGTTTATCATTGACCCTTAGTGATCCTACTAGGTATTCAAACGTGTATCAAGGCCATTTCAAGCGCTCGATTTACCACACTGTCTAGCCCATTTCAAGGTCGTAGAGCACTTGTTCTATTTAGACTAGCACCCCATTTCAAGGTATACTAGCCTATGTGCATCCATTTGATCAATCATTTCCGATCAAACCAAATGGTGTTTTAGAGAGGTCGAACTCCTCAGATAAGCTTTGCCATTTCAAGCATCCACTTACCCGAGTATGTTCACGAACCCCACGGAAGAGCTTTGCCATTTCAAGCATCCACTCAACCTTGGAAGTTCTGACCTAATATATGGCACATAGAACAAGTTTTGAATACAAAGAAGAGGCACTAAGAGTATAGCCTAAAACATTTTATGATACAAGTACACCCCTTCAACCGAATGAAGAGTTTAGCTACGAATATCCATAGAGGTGGATACCATAGCTAAGTACTCGAGGGTTTTTTAAAGACAGTGAGTAAAGGAGAATACTCAAGTACCAACAGGAGTAAACTCAAAAACTACTAGAATACTCAAGAACCAACAGGAGTATTATAGATTTCAAACAAAAGCGTATAAAAGTGCCCAAAAGTCTAGATAGATAAGTGAAGTGTTTGTAATGAAGATGGGATTGTGGATTACAAAGGAGGGGAGGTTGTATTTATAGGCCAAGGAGGAGGAGAAGATGTGGTGGAGAGCAAAGACACTTGGCACAAGGTTGTGGAGAGGCCCTTAGCCGCCCATGTGAGGAGGAGCCTCCTCCCATTTAGCCGCCCCCCCATGTGAGGAGGAGCCTCCTCCCCTTAGCCGCCCATGTTTGAGGAAGAGAAGAGGTTTTGTGATCTTTTCCAAAAGCCATCGGCTCCTTTCAGCTCCGGTCTGACTCTGGTTGCTCTTCGGTTGGACTTGTTTTGAGTGATTCCATGTCAGGTTCATGATATTTCTTCAGTCGGCATCTGGTCGTGACCTTGGAATGACTCGTAATATATTTTCAGCTTAAAAACTCCTCCTTAGCCTGTATTCTCTCTAGACTCCAAAATACCATGTAGATAAATATCGGAACTAACAAGCAAAAGTTAAATAGACAAACAGTCTAATTTGGTGGGTTTAACTGTGTTTATGATTCATATAATTATGGTCCATCAAATTCCCATTCTTTTGGGAAGACCTTTCCTCTACACCGCGGGAGCTATATTTGATACTACTACGGGGTCAATTACTATGAGAGTAGGTGATGAGGAAGTTGAATTTAATCTAGAAAAGGCACAAAAAGGTCCTAGTTCTACCACGAGTTGCAATTATCTAGACCTTGTTGATACTTATGAAGTATATGATGTGCCTAACTTGCTTATGAATGAAATTGACCTTGATTATGAGCTCCTTAAGCGTGTTGATTGTTGGGCCATCTTGGATGACGAAGGTGAAGGGCATACTCAAAGCGACAAAAGTAAGGAGTCTTGTTCGGTAGAGTTAAAAACTCTACCAACAAGCCTAAGGTATGAGTTCTTAGGCCCCAATTCTACTTTGCCTATCATTGTGAATGCCTCCTTGAATGATAATGAGACTTCTAAATTGCTTGATGTGATTAGAGAGCACAAAGATGCTATTGGCTATTCTATTGATGATTTGAAGGGGATAAGTTCTAATTTGTGCATGCATAGAATTAATTTGGAGGATGATAGTTAACTAGCAAGAGAGCATGCTAGGACACTTAATCCCATTGTTGGTGAAGTAGTTAAAAAGGAAATCTTAAAAATGCTTGATGCGGGAATCATCTTCCCTGTTGCGGACTCTGATTGGGTGAGTCCCATTCATGTGGTACCAAAAAAAGGAGGCATGGCGGTTGTGAAAAATGATAAAAATGAGTTAATACCAACTAGAACCGTCACGGGTTGGCGTATGTGCATAGATTTTTGAAAACTTAACAAAGCCACTAAGAAAGATCACTTCCCACTTCCCTTTATTGATCAAATGTTAGAAAGACTAGCCAAGCTTGATTATTTTTGCTATCTTGATGGATATAGTGGGTTTTTCCAAATCCCTATTCATCCACAAGATCAAGAAAAAACTACTTTTACTTGTCCCTAAGGAACATTTGCCTATCGGCGAATGCCCTTTGGGCTTTGTAATGCACCAGGCACATTTCAAAGATGCATGATGGCTATATTTTCAGAATTTATTGAGGAAATTATGGAAGTGTTTATGGATGCTTTTTCTATTTATGATTCCTCATTTGATGATTGTTTGGCCAATTTGGCAAAAGTCTTGAAAAGATGTATTGAGCAAATCTTGTGCTAAATTGGGAAAAATGTCATTTTATGGTGCAGGAAGGCATAGTGCTTGGACACTTGGTCTCAAAAAGAGGAATCGAGGTGGATAAGGCTAAAGTGGAAGTTATTGAAAAATTGCCACCTCCAAAGGATGTTACAGGGATAAGAAGCTTTCTAGGCCATGCCGGCTTTTATAGAAGATTTATTAAGGACTTCTCAAAGATTGCAAGGCCTTTAACGAACTTATTATGCAATGACACCCAATTCCGGGTTGATGAAGAATGCTTGGTGGCCTTTGAGAAGTTAAAGAAAGCATTGGTCTCGGCTCCCATTATTCAACCTCCGAATTGGGATTTGCCCTTTGAGCTCATGTGTGATGCAAGTGATTATGCTATTGGAGCGATTCTCGGAAGGGTGGACAAGAAACTTCACGCCATTCACTACACTAGCAAGGTCTTAAATGGAGCTCAATTGAATTATTCCACAATCGAAAAGGAACTCCTTGCCATTGTGTATGCCTTCGACAAGTTTCATCCATATCTTGTGGGATCAAAGACCATAGTCTTCACCGACCACGCGGCGATCAAGTATCTCTTGTCAAAGAAGGACTCCAAGCTGAGGCTAATAAGGTGGATCCTCTTGCTCCACGAATTTGATATTGAGATCAAGGATAAGAAGGGAGTGGAAAATCTCATCGCCGATCATCTATCTAGGCTTGAAGGAAATGAGGAACTCAAAGAAGACACTAGCCTTGTAGATGACGCTTTCATTGGGGAGCAACTAATGAGAGTGGAAGCGGAAGCCCTCCCATGGTACTCAGATATGGTAAACTTTGTAGTGTGTGGGATCATACCTCACGACATGAATCACCATCAAAAGAAGAAATTCTTATCCGAGACGAAGAGGTATTATTGGGATGAACCATTCTTATATAGGCTTTGCGCGGACGGAATATATAGGACTTATGTCGCCGAAGAAGAGATGAGGAATATACTATACCATTGTCATTCATCTCAATATGGAGGACATGGTAGTGGAGCAAAAACGGCGTCAAAGGTCCTACAAAGTGGGTTCTATTGGCCTACCCTTTTTAGTGACGCTTATGAATTCGTCAAAGCTTGTGACCAATGCCAAAGGTCGGTAAATATTTCTAAGAAGCATGAAATGCCCCAACAAAGCATTCTTCCAGTTGAAATATTTGATGTTTGGGGTATAGACTACATGGGTCCTTTCCCGTCTTCATATGGAAATCAATATATATTGGTCGTGGTAGACTATGTTTCTAAATGGGTAGAGGCCATCGCCTCCCCTACTTGTGATGCCAAGGTTGTCACAAGGCTTTTCAAGAAGATAATCTTCCCAAGATTTGGAGTTCCAAGAACAGTCATTAGTGATGGCGGTTCACACTTTAAGGAAAAACATTTTGAAGCCTTGCTTTGCAAGTATGGGGTAAGCCACAAGGTAGCAACGCCATATCATCCACAAACAAGTGGGCAAGTGGAGATCTCAAATCGAGAAATTAAGGCAATTCTAGAAAAGACGGTGGGAAGCTCAAGGAAAGATTGGTCATCGAAGCTAGATGATGCATTATGGGCCTATCGAACCGCCTACAAAACCCCCATTGGGATGTCTCCATATCGCCTAAAAAATGGGAAACCATGCCATTTGCCGATTGAATTGGAATATAAGGCAATGTGGGCAATTAAATTCTTGAATATGGACTTACAAACGGCGGAAGAAAATAGAGTCCTTAAACTTCCTGAGTTAGAAGAAATAAGGAATGAAGCTTACGAGAGTGCTAGAATCTACAAGGAAAGACGAAGAAATGACATGATAAGAGAATTTTCCGCCGTGAATTCAAAAAGGGAGACAAGGTCCTACTTTTCAATACTAGGCTCAAGCTCTTTCCGAGAAAACTAAGGAGCCAATGGAGTGATCCTTTCATTGTTCACAAGCCTCATAAAGATGGCCATGTAGAGTTACTCAATGATGAAGGAGCTATTTTTAAGGCAAACGGACAAAGGCGCTCAAGCACTATTGTGAACAAACTCGGGATGAGCATAACGCAACTTACTCTTTGACCGACCCTTGAAAGAGTAGCAAATCCGCTTGAGGAGGGATCCTAACAAAGGACTCCTCAAGTGTGTTTCTTGAGAAGAGATTCGGCTCGATCTTTGCCAAGAAGTTAAACTAGGCCCTTACGGGAGGTCACCCGGTTTGTGAGTTGTCCATCTATGCACAATTAATTTCATATATGTTTGGCATGCGTACATTGAACTTTGAATGTGAACTTGGTGCTAAGATGATCCAAAATGCATGATTAGATGTGCTAGGTGTGGTATTGTGCTTGCATGAAATTCCTAGATGATGGTGATGTCTTAAGTGTGGAGTGTGTGATCCTAGCTTGGTCTTTTGTCAAAAATCGTATGAATGCTAGTGATTTCTTGGTGAAGCGTGCGTGGATTTATATTAATTTGCAGAGTTGGGTTTGATTTAAGTGTGGAGTAAGATTCAAGCTAGAATGGAGGGATCTTTGAAATCAATATTCAGGAAATTATTGAAGTCCAGATTCCAGCCGACCGGCTGAGAAATCCCCTGTATCCAGCCGACCGGCTGACAGCAACCCTTGGAAATCGATTGAATCGGCCGTTTTTAGCCGGCCGGCTGACCCTTGACCCGACCGGCTGAGAAGTTCCCATTGAAAACCATTCGACTCGGCCAGATTCAACCGGTCGGCTGATAATTAACCCGATCGGCTGAAAGTTTTTCATCCAAACATTTCCATTTCATTTGCACTCAGCTGGTTTCAGCCGGTCGGCTGACATTTGACCCTACCGACTGAGAAATGCTTATCTAACCCCTTCTCTTCCTTTTTTGAAATAATTCCAAACACCCTCTCAAGTTTGACTACCGACCACCCAAACCACCTTTGCCTGGCCTCAGCCAAGCCATCCGATTGCCTCATCCTCCCCTCTCCATTGCCTCGCCTTCATCCAGCCATCACCTAGCATCCTCCATCGCCTGCTGCTCCCGCAACTCAGTTTGATCGAAAAAGCCAACCACGCCTGATCTCTTCCGTCCGGCCTCAAATCAGCTTACCCAACCCACCAATCCCCTCTCCATCCTCCCGATTGCAAACCCCAGGCCCCGATCTCGCCGCCAAGCCTTCTGGAAAAACCCCAATTTCTGCCCTAGAAATCGACAGTCCAGTCGACCGGCTGAACCACAGGCTCAACCCAACCGACCGGCTGAACTCGGTGCTCAACAATCTCAATTTTTCCATTGCATTTCAATCATGCCTCAAGCCGATTCTTCATCCAAAACCAAGTCTAAGGGCAAAGGAATTGCCCAAGAGCCATCGAGGGACGTTCAGATCAAATAGCCGTACGATAGCGATGAGGATGACATGCCTCTCCTCACTCGCAAAAGGAAGCCATTTAGGGCTTCGCTGAGGGATCCTAGCTCGGACGAGGAAATGTAATCTCCTCCACCTTCACCTCGCCCACCACCTAAGAAGAGCAAGTTTTCGAAAGGAACCTCCTCCACTACCAAGAAACCAAAGAAGAAGGCCTCGACCCCTCCCATTCATCGAGTGCCATCACCACCTATGCCTCGAGTGCCCTCGCCCGCACCGGCTGCTGCTCCCATTACTGCACTTGTGCCCGTTGTGGCGAGAGATGGGCCATTGGAAGGTCCATTGCCGTCTCCCACTCCTTATCCCTTTTCCGAGCCCCTCACATTCACAAACGCCAAACACACGGAGAATTATGAGCGCATCAAGGAGACGGGAAAGGTAGCCATAGCGACTCTCTACCCGGATATGGGTATACATGGAGATGAGGTGGCAAACGAGGTACGTATTAAATTGAATCGTGCTGGACTTGATTATGTATTTTTTTTGTGCTCATTTGAGAGAGGTAGAGATGTGGAGGACCACCACATTTGGAAGTTTATATTGGGGGGTAAGGAATTTCAAATCAGGAAGGATACGATTCGGTATTGGCTCCATTTCCTGGTTGCTTTTCATGAAAACCATCGGTTCACCGAGAACCAGCAAAGTAGGTTCACGGCAAGAGTGGTTTGCCCCTTCCTATAACTCTTCATCGATCACTACTCCAGTTTGGAAGGTGATCCACCACATTATCGCCATCGGGATCAATACCCATACGGAGCTAGCTCGCTCCGTGTCCTATCCCGACCTTAACATGATGATGGAAATTGAGTATGAATACACTCTTGAATGGCTTGACATCCTCGCCTCCCGATTTGAGAGCTGTGTTAGCAAGACCTCGCAAAATCATACTCTAGGAGGAGGTTCCTTGATTACTTTGATTGCCATGGGGTGTAACTTCACCTTTGACCATGAGGGATGCCCCAAGCCATCCAAGAGGATCCTTGATTTACAGACTATGAAGACTATGCACCTTCTCAAGGCAGATGGAGTCACTTGGGAGGAGGACAAGAGGCCTCACAAGGAGGAGCTTTGACTTGCTGCGAAGAGGAAGAGAGAGGCCTACAAATTGAAGAACAGCCGCTACTGCGACTCAACCTCACACCATCCCCTCCTCCCTCTCCTATCTCTAAACCTCCACTGGCCACCGAGCATGAGGCACCCGCTGATGACTAGTTACCCCCCGAGAGCCTACTGTTGAGAGTCCTCCTCCCGCCACTGATGATTGGGCTGAGTGGCGAGAGCGAGTCTCCTCTGATATATCTGATTTGAGGAGCGGGTTGGCCAGTCTTAAAGCCTTTTCTAGAGCTGAGGCGCAGAGAGCTCACCAGGAGTCGGATTGGCTCCGGTCTACGCTGCTATCCATGATCAGAGGTCCCAGTGGTCCAGTAGCCTCTCCTTCAGTTGATCTAGGGTTCTCTGTCCCTCGTGCTACCCTTTGCCTACCACGCCAGCTTCTAGACCCGGAGCGGCAGGCACACCACTCACTGGTGGCACGGTGGAGCGGGATAGTTCCATTAGAGAGGAGAGCGCACCACTCACTGGTGCCACAGTGAAGGAGGTTGAAGATTCTACTAGGGAGACCACTCCGGGAGCGGACGAGGCTACGTCTTGAGTTTTTATTGCATCTGCCTATGTTTTGGTGCCTTATTGTTTAGATCATGTTTTTGGATGTTAAGTCGCCTTTTGGCGTAATTTTGGATGATGTATGCCATTTTGACTGATATACTCTTGACTTGTCTTTGGTTGTATATTACATTTCCTATGATATTGAAGGTGTTTACCATTTATGTTGTTCACTCTACAGGATATACCCCTACTTATTATTCTCATGTCCAAAATTCACCTTCTTTGTCTACGTTTGCAACCAAAAGGCTATTTCTCACTCACAAGAGTTATGTCACCGGTTCTACAAACGAGGGAGAGTTCCTATGCGCCTTTGCCTTTATTTTATCATTCTTTGCGCTTAGGGACTAAGATTGAATTAAGTGTGGAGTGGTTTAATGCGCATATCACATGATTTCATGCCTTACATATCAGTTTTAGAGGGACGCTTGCATCTTTTGCACCTTATCCTTAACATGAGAGTGTTTTTAACCACATAGGCTTGTGACTATCGATTAAATTCCTATAAATCACATCTAGCCTATTTGTCACATTTATTGGATCTTTAATGTAGAACCGACCTAGTCCATTGAATGTGTATTCTTGAGAACCAATATCATTCCTATCTTTCTTCTATCTAATTCTCTAAGTATTTTCGTTGAAATACCGTGGATCAAGTTATAGCAAGCACTTTTTAAAATCTTCGTGAAAAACTTAGACCCTTTGAATGCTCCTTGGTGACTTGAGTTCTCTAACACGGTGCCTTGCTCATGTTTGTTCTCGCACATTCCATACACTTTTTGAACATATTGTCAAGTTTTAAGTGTGGAGTCAAAAGAGGGCAAAAAATAGGCCCCACTTACAAAAAAAATGTTTGTGGTCAAAGAGGGCAAAGCCCCGACTAAGAACTTTCTCAAGTGACGAGAAGTTTTGCTCCAAAACGATACAAATGACGGGGGTTAGGAAGAACAGTTCCCCCTCGAAAGCATTTGTAGGCCAAAGGCCGTTTCAAAAAAAGAAAATAAGAAACACTTAAAACTTGACTCTATGTTTTCCTCCATTCTTCATTTGTGCGGGATTCATCATTTGCATTGTGCGCTACTTGGAATGATTCTTGGACGATCCATGTGCTTTCACGGGAGTTATCAATTGGTCTATGCTTGTTTATTAAGAACTCTAGTGTCAAACTCCTCTTCCCTTATGGATTACGGCTTAAGCGCCTAAAACTTGGGAATGAGTTCCATGTCGCAAACCCATGGACTAGCCATAGCTAGCATAGGTGAGCGATTGACATTTTTTGTGCAAACTAAAAGCTTTACTTCTATTGTATTGCCTTGAAAATGAGTAGACTTTTGGATGAGACGACCGATAGCTCTAGTATTGATGACCTTGAATGCATAACCGCAAGGGTACTCAAATGGGTCAAAAGTTCTTTTGATGATAATGTGATGATAGTCCTAGCTTGGGGTGAGGAATTTGTTTTGAGAAATCCTAGCCTAGGTTGAACACTCTTGAATTCATTCTCATGGGATAGGTGCATTTGAGATTTGTGAGTATTCCCTTTTCTGAAAACTCTCACGAGACTATAACTCGTCCACTAGCCGTAGCCTAGGGGTTTAAAGGCTTAATGCATACGCTAAATGCATTCGTAACGCCTACGAAAAGGAGCTAGTTAGATTGTACGTACTTGTCATTTACTTTTCAATAACATGTTTAGCAATAATGATCGAGACCTTATGAAAGCTAGTGAGGCAAATAGACGAAAAACATAGCACCACTAGAATTTCGCCATTTGCATGACCATGAAATATTTGCATACTTTATTCGGGACGAACAAAGCTTAAGTGTGGAGTGAAGATCAATAGAGTTTTTGATTGATTAATAGCCATCTTTCACTATAGCTTTGATTCATTTTCGACGATATTTCGATGTCATTTGACCTCTTACCCTACGTTTCAAGTAGAAAACAAGACCCTCGCAATGTCAAAGCCTAAATACGAAAACTCGGGGGGAAAACCAAAGATTTGGAGCAAAAACTGGATAAAGGCATTCCAGCCGACCGGATGGGAATTTCCCCTGAACCAGCCGACCGGCTGGATGAATGATCAAGACATCAGTGCAATCGGCCATTCTCAGCCACCCGGCTGAGCACCCAGCCAACTAGCTGGCTAGAGGATGAGAGATGGATGCAATCGGCCACTTCCAGCTGACCAGCTGAACATCGAGCCGACCGGCTGGATCCTGCGCTTCATCTTCAATGCAACCGGCCACTTTTACCTGACCGGCTGGATCCATTCAATCGGCCAAGTTCAGCCGACCGGCTGGATTTGACCTCCAGCTCAGCCGGTCGGCTGAGATCTGCTACAGTGCATTTTTCAGCCGAGGCTATAAATAGAAAGAGCAGTTTTTGACCTAGGCATCTGGCATCTTGGGGGAAAATTTCTAGAAAAAGAGGTCAAATCAAGGTCATCCATCACCATTCAACCAGGAGAAGTGAATATCAAAAGGGAGACATTATGATTAACCATCCTATTTCTATTCCTCTTCTCTTCTCAATTGTTGTGCTAAAATCCTACTCGCACCATGTTGTCTTACATGATGTGTGAGTAGTCCCCTTGTGTTTTGAGGGTGTTGTTACCCTCTTTGGTACTCAATGATCATGTACACATATTCAATATGCAATCTATGGAGTTGATTTCATTTTCACTAAGTGCTCTATTTATGACATGTTCCAAGTGTTTGATAAAATGCCTAAATGACATGTTTACCTTAGAACTACTATCTAAGTATTGAAAAAGCCTAGTGATGGTTTGGATATAGTGGAAATGAACTCATCAAGTGTTTATGAGAGTAAATGCATGGATGTGAGGTTAACTGGAGCATAATGCCTATAGCATTTATTATCTTGGGAGATGTTCCAAGGATAATAGTGCTATAGAGTGAATCAATATCTCGATAATGTGAGGTTCTAATTAGGATGGCTTGACTAGGATTAAACTCACATGATAGTTTATTTATCTTATCCTAAGCTAGGTTTAAAACCAATCAACCCCTACGAATGATTTAACTCGTGTGTGCATGATCGTTGGGAAATGCCAAGGAGGGGAGTAACCCCTCGAAACTCTCTTTTAATTGAACAAAACCCCCTTGAAACCATTTCCTTGTTTGTTTTAAATTGGAAACCATCTCATAATCGATTTGAAGGAATAGCTAAGTTGAAAATTTGATTCCCCTAGCGTATAATCGGATTGCTCCCTCGGGTTTGACACCGGTCTTACTGGTCAATTATAAATTTCTTTTGACTATTCAAAAATTATTATTGTCAAAAGCTCTGCTAGAGTCTCATCGGTCTTCACCTGATTTTGTTGCACAGTGGTGGCTATCTATTGGGTGCTAGCTGCCAGCTCCTTCCCTATATGCTACCTGAAGGAAGAGACAGAAACCAAGCGTGAGCTGCATCAGTTAACGGAAAGTGAAAAGCCTTAAGTTTGAAATTCTCTATTGTAGCTCCATAGGGTCGGAGAGTCAGGCAGATGCCATGAAGGCTCTGAAGATGCTTGGTGGCTGACTCTCCTTGCCGAACTGAAAACTTCGGTAGAAAGTGCACTACCGCAGTCTTGATCTCAATTTCCTGCATGTCTGGCCCCTCATGGATGCACCAAGGAATATTCTGAAAATAAGAGGCAGACAGCTCCTTCATCGTGGGCTGATACGGCTCTATATGCTCATCGTCACCTTCGTCGATCTGGTTATCTGCGCGAGACATTGCGAACAAGTAGCAAAGCACAAAAAATAACTAAATAAAATAAACAGAAAATAAAAAAAGAAACAACTTCACCGAAGCGCAGCTCCCCGGCAACGGCGCCAAAAATTGATGCGCGTCGTCTGACGCGTCAAACTTAATATTTATAATTCTCTTGCTAAAAGCTAGTAAATCGGCAAGCAGGGTCGAACCCAAGAGAGCTCGTTGTTGAAGTTGTATCTGAAAACAATAAGAAAGGGGGTTTTGAGCAATTAAGAGTGCAAAGGAGAAAAACAACCGAAGACTTTCAATCAGGGAGAATATTCAGCTTAGGGTTTTGACTACTAAATATCTAATTTCATGTTTCTAAGCGTGGAATTTTGACAAAGGTAATATCATAAAGTATCCCGACAAAGCTGATACACCACAATCTAACCCAACAAATGTGTTAGACTTCTTGTTCTTTCCTAAGCTTAATAATCCGACAAAGGTATTATTTAGCCTAGGTGTTACGATCTACTGTTACGACAAAGTTTCTAGTAGATATTAACGGTAAGAATTAATTGCTCAATTAAGCTTTGCGACAAAGCATCCACTTAATGTAACAAGTTAACTCATGTGATGAAGCAAGAACTAGTAAAACATAAAATTGCATTAAGAACGAAGTCTCAAAACATGTATCACAATGAACGAAACCCTAAACTGAATAAAGAGTTTAGCTACTCATGATGGAAATAAAACACATAATGAAAGATAGAAAAATCTCTTCTCTCGTCGAAAGCTTCGCCTTCTCCTCCAGAGCCGTCTTCTGAATGATTATGTGATGAGATTATGGAAACCCTAACCCAAAGATCTTATTTATAGCAAAAACTAGTGTTTCCAAGTCTGTTTTTGGGCTCAATTTCAAAGTTTCGGGCTTGCTGATGACATCAAAACGCATGCTGACAGTAGCTATCACGTTTCGCCTTAACATTATGGCCGCGTTTCCTTTAGACATTAGCGTCGAGCTAATGTCTCTACGAAACGCGGTCTCAACTGAGTCACGACTTCGGCTATTGATTTGATCATCCAAATGACCTTGGATGCTCTCGTAACGGCATGTGGCTCATATTTTTTGATCAGCGGTCCATTCCCAGTGCTCCATCGAGCGTCCAAAGGTCTGATCTACCATTGTGGTGTTTTTGGCATGAAAAGCCATCTTTTATGCATGTTTCCTCCTAGAGCTTCCGAAACACCTGGAATGCAAAACCGTACTAGAAAGTAACTGTTTGCATATAAAAGTATCGAAATAAATAGGATTAGTTGATTCGACGAGTCTTGTAAATACGACTCATCAAGAGGCTCCCTACCATTTGTTAGAGGTGTGGGCGATTGAGTCATGAACTTGAACAGTGTACATTTGAAGTAGAAGATCCGTCTAACAGAAGGAAATTTGGCCCTCATTTAAGAGCGGAGCATAAGCAAACCAGTGGGACGAATCAAGAAGTGTTGAGGAAAAGAGGCATTACCAATATGGAAGTTAACAATGACTCACCGGTAGCAAGGAACAGAGAGGAGATGGGGCGGAACCCTACCTTGCTGGAGAGTGATAAGAGGTGGGAGACAAAAAGTCAGATGTAAACGAAAAGTCAGGAAAGGAGCGTGGAGAAGTGTGACAAACCTAGACCGATGCAGACATTGGAGATTGGGAACATGGTAACAGATGCCGAGGAACGGGAGGTTGGGGAAGATGTTTCTAGATGTGAGTCACTTGCCCTATGTTGGAGAGTGATAAGAGGTGTGACAGAACCGCTCGTCGTCAAAGCGATTGTGCAAATAAATTTATAGTCCGCTACTCGCAACTATACTACTGGGTAGTACTTGGTAAGTAGGGGTCGAACCCAAGGGAACCAGGGGAATAATTGTTCTTCGGGGGGGATTTACGCAGCGTGGTAACGTGTTTAAGGTCGGTTGGTTGGTTTTAAAGCTACCAGCTATTTTGATTGATTGATTGGTTGGTTGGTTTTAATACTGAAAGTAAATTACTATTTTAATGATTAAGAGAATTGTTCGGTTTCAGGGGACTTGTATTATATCCTGTTTATCATTGACCTTTAGTGAATCATCTAAGTATTCAAACAGTGAATCGAGGCTAGTTACTGCTCAAGACTTGCAACACCGGTTTAAAGCAACTCCTGTTCTATTTCAGTCTAGCGCCAATACCCTAAGGTATGCTAGCCTGATCTCACAGTTACGCTCAACCAGATGGGATTTAGGATGAGTCGAACTCCTCAGATAGCTTTGCTTGTTACAGCTTCCACTACCTGAGTATGATCACGAATTCCCACAGAAGAGCTTTGCTTGTTACAGCATCCACTCAACCTTAGAAACTCTGACTATATATGGCACATAGAACAAGTTTTGAATACTAAGACTAGACAATAAGTTAATAGTCTTAAAACATTTTATAATATAAGTGCGCCCCTTAGACCGAACTACAAGTTTAGCTACTATTCATCGCGCTAAACATTATACTAAGGAATTAAAGACAACAGTTAAATAAATACTAAAAATAATACTTACAACCGTTGAAGCGTCAAGGGAGCTATCCTTTATTTCCAAAGCAAGATTACAACATTACAAATGTTACAACTTCTAGAGAGAGAAGTGAATTATGATTTTGGCGTGTGAAATGAGGAGGAGGAGCTCTCCTTTTATAGCCATGGGAGGAGGAGGAGGAGGAGATGGAGGCAACTGTTGCATTTTGATTGGAGGAGAAAATGGATGGAGGAGATGGCCACATGTGGAGGGAGGAGAGGAGGAGGAAGGTGGTGGTGACATGTGGAGGAGGAGCAAAGCCGCCGGTCACCACCACCAAGAGCCGCCGGTAGGCGATGGCCCAAGGGGGAGGAGCTCCTCCCTTGGCCACCACTTCTCCAAGTGGTTGGTCATCTTGCCCAAATGTGAGTTTTGTACAGTTTTGTGCAGTCTTTTCACAAAACTGTCAATGTGTTTCTTCCCCGGGCTGTCTTGACTCCACTCCTGATTCTTCTGATTAATTTGTTCTGGTCAATTTAACGTCAGGATCCTTGATATTTCTTCTGTCGACATATGATCTTGACCTTGGATTGACTCTTGTTATCTTTTCAGCTTAAAATCCTCTCCTTAGCGTGTTTTCACTTCAGTCTCTAAAATGCCCTGTGGAAATATATCGGGACTAACACACAGCAGTTAGATAGACAAACAGTCTAATTTGGGGGGTTTTACTGTGTTTCTGACTCGTCTAACTTTGGTCCATGAAGGTGGGAGACAAAAAGTCAGATGTAAACGAAAAGTCAGGAAAGGAGCGTGGAGAAGTGTGACAAACCTAGACCGATGCAGACATTGGAGATTGGGAACATGGTAACAGATGCCGAGGAACGGGAGGTTGGGGAAGATGTTTCTAGATGTGAGTCGCTTGCTGTGGGCTCAAATAATATGGATTTTCTTAAGTCTATTAATCAATCAGCAAAACAACAAAATGGGACTGGCTCCAGTTTAGTTGGGCCGAGTGAATTTGGCGTAGTTCAAGGAGGACTGAGTCAAACAGTTGACCTCGAAAGCTGTTCAGCAGGAGGAGCAAGAGATCTGCGACTTTACCAAGCAAAGTGGATACCCTGACTAAGAATAGATACCATTCGTACATCATCCATAGCAAATTCAGCCCAATTCAGCTCGATGCAGTGGAGAGTAATCTCGTGTCTTTTAATGGGAGATCGGCGGAGGCTGCACTACAGCCCTGCCGGGAGCAATGAAGGCCTTTGGTTGGAACTATCGAGGTATGGGGAGGCCTCGGACAGTTCGGGCGCTTAGGGAGGCTGTTAAATCCCTTTCTCCATAAGTTGTTGGCTTGTTAGAGATGAAGATGAAAGCGATGGTGGTTAAAGGTTTGAAATTTAGGTTAGAGTTTTGAAAGCGATTGTTGAGGTCGGTCAGGTGGTCTTGCGTTGTTTTGGGATGACTCAGTAAGTGTTGAAATTAAGAACTACTCTCACTGGCACATTGGCGCGGTGGTTAGGGAGAAAGACAATTTCAGATTGACGTTGTTTTATGGAGATCCAGTAGCTAGTAACAGAAAGGAGGGAGACATCTACGCAGTATGTCGAATTTACAATGGGTCATCTTGGGTGACTTCAATGAGATCTTGTGTGCTAATGAAACTCAAGGAGGGAGACAGAGGAATAATTGGCAGATGGACAACTTCAGAAGAGTTCTAAATGACTGCAATCTCTCAGATCTTGGCTTCTCAGGAGACCCGTTCACTTTCTCAAATCATAGAGAGGGAGGAGCAGAATGTCGTGCAAGGCTAGACAGAGTTCTTGCAGACGACGAATGGAGGAAGAAGTTTCCGAGAGCGGCAGTGACACATGTCCATCTCCACGCGTCAGATCACCAGCTCATTGTATTAGAGACGGATAGAAGATACAGAATAAAAAGAAAGAAGCTGTTTTGATTTGAAGCGATGTGGTTGGATCACCCGGATTATGGCAAGAAGATGGAAGATTTTTAGCTGAGAATGACTCTGGGAGGGGAGGATGGTCAGACAAGTTAAAACTGTGTAAAGATATACTGAAAACTTGGAACCAATCAGCCTTTGGGGACGTGCGTCAAAAAATTTAGAAGCTTAAGCAGGAACTGAATGATATCAAGAGAGAATCACAATCAGTTGAGATGATGGAAAAGGAAAGGAAAATATCGGAGGAGCTGGATATGTGGTTGGCAAGGGAAGAAACATTGTGGATGTAGAGGTCGAGAATTCTATGGATGAGCCAAGGTGACAAAAACACAAAATTTTTTCATGCGAGGGCCAGCCAAGAAGGAAAAGGAATATGATTGACAAATAGCATGATAACCAGGGAATTATTCATGAAGAGCAAAGTAAAATCCTGGAAATAGTCACTTCTTATTTCAATAATATGTTCCAGTCATCGATAAGTGGTAACAGCTGGGAAACTGAAGCTCAGCTTAGCTTTATTGCCCAGGTGGTTAGCGAGGAGATGAACTCTTGGCTCCTAAGGGATATTTCGGAGGAAGAAGTTAGAGCTGCAGTATTTTCAATGGGGCCTCTTAAAGCTCTAGGAGTGGACGAATTTCCGGCTATTTTCTATCAAAAGCACTGGAACAGTATTAAGGATAACATTATGAAAGAAGTGAAGGATTTCTGGGCAGAGGGATTGCTGGATAAAGAGATAAATAAGACTCTGATAGTGCTTATTCCAAAGAAGGAGGCTGTCCGCATGGAGGATTGGAGGCCAATTAGTCTTTGCACGGTGGCGATGAAGATTATTCAAAGATTATATCTCACAGCTTGCAACCCATCTTAAATTAGGTAATATCTATATTCCAAAGCGTGTTTATTAAAGGTCGTGTTATAACAGACAATATTGTTGTGGCGCATGAAATAGCAAACTTTCTCAAGAACTGCAAGGAGGGGGGAATTATTATGCTTCAGTGAAAATTGATATGAGTAAGGCTTATGATCGTGTTGAATGGGCTTTCTTAGAAAACGTATTGTTGAGGATGGGTTTTGCGGCTAGATGGGTTGAAAGAGTTATGCAGTGTGTTTGCTCAGTATCGTATCAAATTAGAGTTAATGGGAATATTTCAGAGGTCTCAGACAAGGTGACCCCTTGTCTCTCTATTTGTTCCTATTCTGCACGGAGCTGTTGAATGCAAAGTTATTAACGAGTGTTGAAAGAGGTCTGATCAGTGGAATTAAAGTCTGCAGAAAGGCTCCAGTAGTCTCCCACTTGTTCTTTGCGGATGATGCAATTTTTTTTCATTAAAGCGGAGTGCAGGGAAGCCAACAATCTGAAGGAGGTGTTACAACAATATGGAAAAGTTTCTGGGCAGTTAGTAAATTTCGACAAATCTGAAATTTGCTTTAGCAGGAACACCCTAGCTGATGTTCGGTTGTGTATATGCGAGGCTCTTAGAGTTCCGCAAGTCAGGAGTCACTCTAGATACCTTGGCCTTCCCTTAATGGTAGGACAAAGAAAATCCGAAACTTTTAGGGATATAGTGGAGAAGATCTGGAGAAGAGTCAAAGACTGGAAATGTAAGTTGTTATCTTCAGGTGGTAGGGAGATCTTGATTAAAGCCGTTCTACAAGTCATCCCAACATATATGATGTCAGTTTACTATTTCTCGCGTAGAATAATCTCTGAGATACATAAGTTGATGCTTCAGTTTTGGTGGGATAAAAAAAGAGGGAAATAGGGGCATTAGCTGGATTAGACAAGAGATTCTTCAACGAAAGAAATGTGATGGTGGTATGGGTTTCAAGGATCTGGCCGTATTTAACGAGGCTATGTTGCTGAAGATTGGTTGGAGGATTGTTAAGTTTCCGCGATTACTAATGTCTCGCTTGTTGCTGGCTAAACATTGTAAGGGAGAGACCATCTATGAGGCAAGATTGGGAGGTAGGCCTTCACATAAATGGCGTGGGGTGATGAAATCCATGAAGTTTCTTCTGGAAGGTTTGTGGTTTAATGAACGGCTGGCAACGTATAGATGAAAATATTCAAGCACTGGAGATTACACAGTAAAATCAGGATATGAGGTTATAAAAGCGCACGAGGATTGCATCAAGCTGGACTCTGGTGAACAGTCGGATAAAAGTGCATTGGTGAAATGTTGGAAGAGGATTTGGTCAGCTAATATTCCAAATAAGGTTAAAGTTTTTTGCTGGAGATTATACTATAACAGTTTACCTGATGCAGTTAATTTGTGGAAAAGGGGAATAGATATAAACATGGAATGCAGAATCTGTGGGTTCTCGTGTGAAACAGCCCTTCATTTGGTAAAGGATTGTTGGTGGTCTAGAGTTCTTTTCTCGAATTTGGAGTTGCTTGTTCCTGGATTGGAGGCTGAATCAGAAAATCCAGCGGACTGGATGTGGTGGTGTTCACTGAACCTGAACAACGAAGAATTTAAGAAGTACTTAATTGCTATATGGCTATGCTGGAGAAATCGTAACAATATTTGGCATGAGAAGGAGGGCTGGAATATCAGGAGGGCGACTATTATTGCTAAAAGTACTCTGAATCTGATGCAAGGCTTGCATTGGCCGAGTTCAGCGTTAGCTGACTGCCATGCGACGGATGGAGACCTCCAGCGGAAGGGGAGATCAAGATAAATATTGATGGCTCTTGGGAAGCATCTATGAAGAAGGCAGGTCTTGGCATTATTGCAAGGGATCATCAGGGTACTTTTTTGTGGTGCTGGGCGGCTCATTGGAAGAAAGGGATGTGCTCCAGCGAAGTGGAAGGGCAAGCGCTGCTATTGGGAATGAGACTGGCAAGCTCAATGGAAGTTAAAGTGGCCACTTTCGAGACTGATTCATTAGAGGTCTTCCGAGTGGTCTATTCGGGGGCAGGAGTAGAGGAGTGGTGTGATTCTTGGCTGGAGGACGCAGTCGACTTCATTCGCTCGAGACCAAGCTGGAAGGTGAAGCTTATCAATAGGGAGGCGAATGAAGCGGCGGACTGGTTGGCTTCCAGAGCGAGATCGCAAGCTTGGAGCTGGAATAGATTCAATGCTGTTCCTTTATTCTCTGCTTCCAATGTGTAGTTGGGTTTGTCGCAGAGTGCTTCAGCCTGGAGCTTTTTTGGCGTTTTGTTGAGCTTGGCGTTGGGCGTTTAGCGGCTAACAGGAGTTTTGAGAGGAGAGCTTTCTATTTTTGTTGTAGTTTCCCTGTCTTTTTGAACTGAAGTTTGTAGTTGTGTTTAGGTTGTTGGCTGTGTCTATACAGAGTTGTTGTTTCGGGGTTTTTTTCGTCAGGGTCGTTTTCTTTTTTATGGTGGACTGGGTTGTGGTGTGGTCTGAGTCTGTAGTTGGGTGTCGCTCTCGTGTTGTTGTCCCCTGTTAGTTGGCTCCAGACCGTTTTTCTCTATCAAGAAAAAAAAAAGAAGCTTTAAAAGAAGAAGAGTGAAGTGTGATTTGGAAGGAGAGCCGATGCAAATCAGACGTAACATATTTTGGTTTGAATGTTTCAGGAAGTGACTGGAAAGGGACTCATTGACTCTTTCAATATCTATTAAATCCTATTTCTAATATTTATCCGGCATATTTGTCTGTGCCTCAAGAATCTAGATATTCATATATATATATATATATGGGTTACGTTCTGGTGAGAAGTGACATTAAGGTGAGAAATAAGAATTTATCTTGTCTATTGATATTATTAGTTAATCAACAGCCACGATCAGACCAAAATATTTATCAAAATCAACCTAATATACGGTTACAGGGGTAATTTAGTCACACAAAAATCTCCAAAACTGCTTATCCCGTTGATTTCGAAACAAAAACCTAACCCTGCGAAAGCTACGGACGACTCGACTCCTCCGCCATGACGACGACCATTAACTTTCGAATCGGAAGACGACGACAATTAACAACAAATCGGAATACAATGGCCATGGCTCGCAAGACGGCGGCCGTAGACGACCATTCGACTCCTCCGCCGAAGAGGCCGATTCAAACATCGGGTGTGTTTTCTATCTATGTTTTAGGGTTTGTTAAATTCATCCTCAACTTGTCGGAAATAACAGTACGATTTTTAGGGTTAAATGTTATTCAGATTCTACATATGCGTATCATAATCCGTAGCACAATTCAGCAAGATGCGTAGCATATTGTGGGTTTTGGGAGAAGATAAACTACGTAGCCCTGTGGGTTGTGTATAATGATTCGTAGCATACAATCTCAAGCTGTGGTAG
Source organism: Rhodiola kirilowii (assembly GCA_033675215.1). Lineage (NCBI taxonomy): Eukaryota > Viridiplantae > Streptophyta > Magnoliopsida > Saxifragales > Crassulaceae > Rhodiola > Rhodiola kirilowii. The sequence continues at coordinate 9,658,259 of CM066201.1, forward strand.
TAGAGGATCATCTTTCGTAGTAGTCATTTGGGTGGAGTGATAAAAATACGTAACATCATTTATCAAGTGCTAGCATATTGTATCAAAATCCGTAGTATCAGTTATCAAGATGTGAAGTAGTCATGTATCATACCATATCATGAAGCGTAAAAGTAGTTTAGTGGTAGTTAAGTATCTCAAAAATGATAATAATGTGGGTTATGTGTCATAATTCGTAGCGTCATTCAGCAGAATACATAGCATGAAGCGTAAAAGAAGTTTAATTTTGTATGAAGGGATAAAATACGTAGCCAAGTAGGTTATGAATCATGGTGTCAAAATACGTAGCTGCCTGTATCATAATTCGTAGCTGCCCAGCGACAACATCACCATCTCAGCGGTATGGTCATATAAGGAAGGAACTGTATATTAGATTCTATGGTTTAATCTTTGTGTTATGCTTTTATTATCTAAAATTATTACAATAGGAAATAAGTGCATTGCACACTGGAAGATGTTTTCTCTATTAGACTTGATCTTGCAATCTCACTTACAGGAGGACCACTGGACCTATAAGGCATGCCAGGGGAGGATGGACACAGTAGGAGGTCAGACTCTGATCATTTAATAGTTATCTTGCCATATCCCCATGGCTATAATTCCACGCAGATGTTTCGAGCTTGCTAGAGCCTAATTTGTACTAGAGAAGTGATGCATCAGTTTCTTCTCCAGCAGGATCAGGATGAGACTTTAAAAAATGATGTTGCAGCTTATAAGGGGAGATCTTGGAAGAAAATAGGTATCAATTGCATCTTTCTCTGTTATGTTCTATGCTGCCTCTCGACTGTACCAGCACCTGGTTCTCATGTAGACTTGGAATTAGTTTCTGTCTTTCTGATACCTCTGAGATAGAGTGTTGAATGATTGTTAATTTTTCATACTTGTACCGAGAAGTGATCTGACTATTGTTCTGTGATGCATTTACAACAGCTGAATTTTTTCCTGATCGTTCTGAAGTCCAGTGCCTTCACCGTTGGCAGAAAGTTCTTAACCCCGAACTAATTAAAGGAATAAGATTTGTGGTAGTTCGCTAATGGAAGGGAGGAGCACGCTCCACTGAGGCCAAAGTAGAGTAGCGAGTGGAGGCCAAGGTCAGCGAGACAAGGAGACCAACTTCTGTGCTATGGAGAGCCTCAGACTAAAGGGGGTGCAATGTTGGTACTTCGGCACTTAGAGCATTTTATAAGTGTAGTGGTTTTTAGAAGCATTACAGTAAGTGTTGTAGAAGCAGATGTCAATTAGACATACATGGAATCTGTTAGTTTTTTGGTGGCTTTAGACCCCTTATGAATCAAAAAAAAGATTTGTTGTAGTTTGGTTTTATGCTTACAGCTTTGTTCAACTGCTCCAATTCAAAATGAAGATGAGCCTGAAACCATATTTTATTCATGTGCATTATAATCCGTTGCATTGTAATCGTATTCCGTAGCACTGTAACTATAATCTGTAACATTGTAATCATAATCCGTAGTATTGAAATCATAATCCGTAACATTGTAATCATAATCCGTAGCATTGAAATCATAATCCGTAGCATTGAAATCATTATCCGTAAGTTATAATAGTTAAGTTAATGTGTATCACAGAGGGTAAACATAATCCGTATGTATAATTCGTAACATTGTAATCATAATCCGTAATACGGTAATGGTAATCATTATCCGTAGCATTATAAGCATAATCCGTAGCACAGTTAACAATTGACATGACTAAGTATATTTACTTCGATAAAAATAATAACCAAACCGAGCTTTTATATACAATTGTAAAAGGGGCAAAGGGGCTACTTTTTACCCCTTGAATCAAAGGAAACAACTAAATAAATAAATGCCAAAGAAACAAGGATACGATCAATTGCAAACTGAACATTTCAGTAAGCTTGAGTAAAAATATTGTAGAAGTTAAAGCTTACAGCCTTTAAAGTATTACAATTTCATATTTATACTAAAATCGAGAGTTGATCAGGCCAGAGGAAAGTTCCAATCGCATATTCCCTGAACTGATCCAAGCTGCCTTCAAATTTCAATCTATACTCACCCAGCAACAACTTCAGTCTCATCTCATCCATCTTCTCATAATCTTCTTTCTTGAAACGAGGATAATGCATCTGAAAGTCTGATATCTTTGGATCAATCCACACACAGCACCCTTCACACTTTTTTGTTTAGGAGACTTCTTGCAATGTCAATTTCTGTGGTTGAAAACTATTTATATAGAAGGACATGGCATGTCTTGCTTGGCAAGAAAATCTATGAATGAATCAGGACTGCCACTGGTCAATTGAGCTCAAACAGAACTTAGCAACGGACAGGACAAGCAGTTAGAAAGGGTTATCATAGATCTTCGCCATCACATGCCATTACTTCACATCCAAATTATATTAACAGTTCATACAAAATTAGCTTGCTGAAAATAATTCAACAAACAGCAAGCATTAATCAATCATTATTTACATAACATCTTTACTTGTCCTTTAATGTATAACAACTGAGAAATACAACAAGCTAATTCTAAAACTAGCAAATCTTACTTGTTAAACAGTTCAACTCTGTACTCCATCTCCTTCTCCGCCATACCAAATATCTGCAAGTGGTCATCAAACTTCGATCAAATTCTGATTACATTTCATCAATCAACTTTTTCACACAAAAAATTTCGGAAAACAATATCCACACAATTAAAAGTACATGTTCTTTGTCCATACTACCAGGCGCTGCCATCTCACCTGAAACACATACGACATTCAGCCAGCTCATGTTTTAACATGAAACTAAACATATTATCAAACCTGATTCACTCTAGATGAAAGATATCACAAATTCAAACATTAAGTTAGCAGGCTTTCATTTACGAATATGAAATCTAGATTGCATATTACAAATCATCGCTCCATCTTTAGCTACCACAACCACCAACAAACAACACAAAAACATCAAATCACAAAAATCTGGATCCAGCATCAAATTGAAACAAACATTTATCCAACAGTATCATCAAAGCTCATACACAAATCCATAGTATCATCACTACATAGAAACGAATCTGGAAAAAATATATATCAAAATCCAGATAATACTAACAACAACAAAAACTCCATAGAAACGAATCTGAGACGGAAAAACTCACCATTCCGAGCGTGTAGGAGGCCTCGACGTTTCCAGATTCGGCTGCCAGCTTCAAAAACCTATGATCCGAGTCGGACCAGTTACTCGCTTTGATCGCGAACATCTTCCGAGACGCCTTGGACAAAACCAACGAATTCAAACCTAATCCGTTCAATCTCTTGCAACTGCATTAATCCAAACAAAATCCAAATCAATTTCCATCTCCGAAGAAATTCAAACAGAAATGGAGAAAAAATTGCAATTCGATAGTCCATCAGCACGTTGACAGAACATTGGAAGCTCGGCCGACTCAACATCCTCCGCACGCACTTTGATTCGTTGATGGAATCGCAGTGTAGCTTTCCAGTTATGCGACTGACAGAACTGCTCGTCGTCAAAGCGATTTGTGCAAATAAATTTATAATAGTCCGCTACTCGCAACTATACTACTGGGTAGTACTTGGTAAGTAGGGGTCGAACCCAAGGGAACCAGGGAAATAATTGTTCTTCGGGGGGATTACGCAGCGTGGGAGCGTGTTTAAGGTCGGTTGGTTGGTTTTAAAGCTACCAGCTATTTTGATTGATTGATTGGTTGGTTGGTTGATTTTAATACTGGAAAGTAAATTACAGTTTATAATTAAAGAGAAATGTTCGGTTTCAGGGGACTTGTATTATATCCTGTTTATCATTGACCTTTAGTGACTCTCCTAAGTATTCAAACGGTGTATCAAGGCCATTCCAAGCACTCGATTTGCGTACACTATCTAGCCTATTCCAAGGACGTAGAACACTTATTCTATTTAGACTAATACTCCATTCCCAGTTATATTAGCCTATGTGCATCCATTTGATCAATCATTCCCGATCAACCAAATGGTGTTTAAGATGAGTCAAACTTCTCAGGTAAGCTTTGCCATTCCAAACATCCACTTATCCGTACAAGTTTACGAACCCCGCTGTAGAGTTTTGCCATTCCAAGCATCCACTCTACCTTGGACGTTCTGACTTAATATATGGCACATAGAATAAGTTTTGAATACTTAGACTAGACACTAAGTTAATAGTCTAAAACATTTTATAATACAAGTGCGCCCCTTAGACCGAACTACAAGTTTAGCTACTATTTATCGCGCTAAACATTATAACTAAGGAAATAAAACAGTTGAATAAATACTAAGAATTACTTACAACCGTTGAAGCGCCAAGGGAGCTATCCTTTATTTCCAAAGCCAAGATTATAACATTACAAATATTACAACTTCTAGAGAGAGAAGTGAAATGAGATTGAGGTGTGTTGAAATGAGGAGGAGGAGGCCTCCTTTTATAGCCAAAAAGGGAGGAGATGGGTGGTGGAGATGGTGGACATGTGCATTTGATCCAAGGGAGGAGAAGGGAGGAGGAGGAGGAGGTGACATGTGGAGGAATAGTGAAGCCGCCGGTCCCTCCTCCCATATCCGCCGGTTGCCGGTGGCCCAAGGGGGAGGAGCTCCTCCCTTGGCCACCACTTCTTTAAGTGGCCGGTCATCCTTGCCCATATGTGAGTTTTGTACAGTTTTGTGCAGTCTTTTCACAAAACTGTCAATGTGTTTCTTCCCCGGGCTGTCTTGACTCCACTCCTGATTCTTCTGATTAATTTGTTATGGTCAATTCAACGTCAGGATCCTTGATATTTCTTCAGTCGGCATATGATCTTGACCTTGGATTGACTCTTGTTATCTTTTCAGCATAAAATCCTCTCCTTAGCGTGTTTTCACTTCAGTCTCTAAAATGCCCTGTGGAAATGTATCGGGACTAACACGTAGATGTTAGATAGACAAACAGTCTAATTTGGTGGGTTTAACTGTGTTTCTGACTCGTATAATTATGGTCCATCAGATTACCCCACACTTTTAGTTGTTCGTCCCGAACAATGCTATTCAAGGGCTTAAGTTCTAAGTTTGGCTTTGGAATATGAAAATTAGACTGTGGTACTCGATCTATCCTAATTCATGCATTGCTTACTTATTACCAAATTAAACTGCATAAATAAATAGAAGAAACTTAATACTTGTACCTCCGTGCTGAGATGCAAATTATATTGGATGTCTCGGGAGATAGCCCTGTTGAGGCTTCTGGACTGCAATCTTGGGATCGTCTCACACTATATGGTTTTCTGGTAGCTTTCTCTAGCACGTGATTCGGTTCAGGTTTCAGTGGTTTGAGTACTTTGATTTTCTTTTGGCGAGGGACTGCTTTTTGTAGTGAATTGGCCTTTGGCCTTTGATTTGACGCTTTGAGTTCTTCACTTTTGTTCGGTTAAAACCTTCACAATTTTGGGCCTTAGGCCTCTTGATTTGCTTCATTGAGCTTTTCGCCTTTTTGTGACTGCTAGTCCATTTTCTTTTTCACCTTTTTGGGAGGTCCAATCATCGCCCGCAAGCCTATGGAAATACCTCTCCGCTCCTCTCGTTTTTGCCGTTTTCGCGCGGGTCAAGGTGAGGGTCGCTCATCTATTTTCTCGGCTACTTTGACTGTCATTTTCGCGCGGGTCAAGATGAGGGTCGCTCATCTTATTTCTCGGCTACTTTGACCGGAGATAGGACGGTCTGATTCCCGTCCTCGCCTTTTGCATTGCATGGCGGAGATGACTTCAATCTTCACTGAAACCCGAAGTGCAGCCTCCACTGACTTCGAAAACCATATAGTTTGATCTGATCCTTTAATTGCTTGCCAAGCCTCTCTAGGGCAGTTTATATCAACTCCACATCCCTAGTTATCTCAGCACAAAGGACAAATGGAAAGTTACATTCTAAGTTTTTAAACAGTTGAATTTTCACAAGGTTAATGCATGAATTACGATTTATCTTTTTCACATTCTTAAGTTCATATTTTCAAAAAGGTACTTATTAAAAAAGAAAAACCAGCCGCATGTTATTTATGTACAGAGGTGGATCTCACCCCACACTTTTGAACGAAGGCGTGCCTTAGTTCAAAAGTCATGCAAGCTTAAAACTAAATACTGAATTTAAAAGACAGAAATTAAAGTGCGGAAAAGTAAGATAGTGTCGGGTTACCTCCCAACCAGGGCACTTGTTTAACGTCGTTGGCTCGACAGTACCTCGTTGTGGATTACTGGTTTGGGTCCCATGGGTGGCTGAGGTCAAACTTTGCCACCGTTCCAGTGTTGCTTCTTCCTGACTTCTTGCTGGAGTAAGAGCTCCATGGTTTTGGTGTTTTCTCTTTCCATTGTTTCTGAGAAGGCGGGTGACCTTTGACCATAGCTGCTGGTCTTGATACTTTTCTGGTCCCTAATGACAGGTCAGAAAACTGTGCACCGTGATCTGAGATAGGTGTTATGTCTGGCGGTTTCTTCATGTCCGGGCGGCTCTTATTAATGTAGAAGTGTGCAATTTTGCCGCCGAACTTAAGTGATAATGACCCCTTGCCCACATCGATTCTTGCTTTAGTGGCGTAGAGGAATGGTCGTCCCAATATTATTGTTGGTGGGTCGTCTTCGCAGGTTTCTTCTGTTGGTATTACATAGAAGTCTGCAGCAACGACAAGTTCTCCCACATGGAGTATTACATCTTCCAGTTCTCCAACCGGGCGGATGCATGATTTATCTCCCAACCAGATGCTGGTATGTCAAAGTGTGTGATCGGCGGCGGTGTTATGCAAACAGTAAACGCGTACCGTCCATTGTCAGCATGCGTAACCCATGTTTTGCCATCATTGGGTCGGTCTTCTTCTTGATTCCAATCAGGTCGACTCCTACGGTTGAAATGATTGTTTGTAAGTCTGTAGGTTGGGGACCGTGCTACTTCTCCTAGAGTAACCTTCATGTTTGACCTCCTTATCATGCTTATGTTCGCCTTAGGATTTTGGATGGTCTGTGAAGGAAGTCTGCCAGGTTCAGTAGTGAGTGTTGACATTGCGGTGGCGAGCTGGGACATTTGTTTGGTCAATTCTGAAATTGCACCGTCAGTTTTTGCCTGGTACTGGTGTAGTGAAGTACCCAATTGATTAATGTTTCCCGTGAGCTCCTTCATCGTGTCATTGAGTGACTTGCTTGGTTCCTGCTGATTGCTCGGTCTGGCTTGGTACTGATTTGGCCCTTTTTGGTGATATTGGCCTGCCGATGGAGTGTTCTGGTGATATTGTCGGTGGGGTGGTTGGTAGAATGACTGCGCTAGTTGAGGGACAGCTGGTTGTGTCTCCGTCTGAAGATAGCTATGTTGTTACGCCAGCCTGGGTTGGATGTTTGACCATACTATCTATTTTGTCCAGCTCTGTCGTTGTTGTATCCTTAATATCCTCCCACTGTATTTACATCAGCCGGTTCTTCTTCTATCAATGTTGGGCATGCGTCCGTTTTGTGGTCTGTAGAACCACAGAACTCGCAAGGTTTTACCGTAACTGGCTGTCTACGTATGATATCAGTCATCATCTCCTTTAACTGTTTCATCTCTTCAGTTATGGAGTTTACTGATGCCTCGGTTTGTGCTACCCTTTTTGATCGAGAGAATTCATCTTGGCAAGTGGTCTCTTCTCTAAATCGAGCATTTTCAGCAACGTTGGCGATGAGATTTCTGATGCCACTTAATGATAGATTCATCATGGACCCTCCCGCTGAGGCATCCAAGAGCATTTTGTCTAATGGTCTTAATCCCTCAATGAGGTACTCGATGACGAGTTTCTCGGGCAGTCCAAGGGTACAGCAGCTCCTTTCTAGGTGATTGAACTTTTCCAGGTAATCGTACATGGTTTCATTGGGACCTTGTTTGATTTCCTGTAGTTGCTTCCTTACTTGCATTGCTCTTCCAGCCGGATAGTATTTGTCTAAGAATTTCTTCTGCATCTGAGCCCATGTTCTGATGCTTCCGGAAGGCAATGAAAGGAACCAGTCGCTTGCCGAGTCTATGAGGGAAAAATAGAACGCCTTTAACTTGAAGTCGTCCATATTCACTCGATTGGGCTTTAGATTCTGGCAAATGCCATGTAGGCGTTGGAGGTGAGTTGCGGCAGATTCTCCTTGAGATCCTGAGAATTTTGGCAGGCTGTGTGCCACTGATGCGTTGATGGTTATATTTTCTAATTCAGGGCTCTCATAGATGCACCACGGCTGTGTCTCGAAATTAGGGGCATTTAACTCGCCCATAGTTGGTTCACGGTAGTAGTTGTCCCCGTAGTAGTCGTCGAAAGCGGGTTCTCTTCTTGGCATGTATCGAGGTTGAGCTTGTGGTCGTGGGGGATGGATAGGAGGTTGTACTGGACCAGCTGCATTTCGGTCCTCGGGTAATTCTTGGTTTCTTCTGACTGCTTCCCTATCACGAGCTCTTCTGTTTCTGATGAGTTGTTTCGGATCGTCGACGAATGGAAACGGTACCTCATCATTCTGATCGTACAGGTTTATTTCTTCGTCATCCTGGTAGTCATGATGAGTTGTTCTCAGATAAGCTTTGCCATTCCAAGCATCCACTTATCCGTACAAGTTTACGAACCCCGCTGTAGAGTTTTGCCATTCCAAGCATTCACTCTACCTTGGACGTTCTGACTTAATATATGGCACATAAGTAAGTTTTGAATACTTAGACTAGACACTAAGTTAATAGTCTAAAACATTTTATAATACAAGTGCGCCCCTTAGACCGAACAACAAGTTTAGCTACTATTTATCGCGCTAAACATTATAACTAAGGAAATAAAACAGTTGAATAAATACTAAGAATTACTTACAACCGTTGAAGCGCCAAGGGAGCTATCCTTTATTTCCAAAGCCAAGATTATAACATTACAAATATTACAACTTCTAGAGAGAGAAGTGAAATGAGATTGAGGTGTGTTGAAATGAGGAGGAGGAGGCCTCCTTTTATAGCCAAAAGGGGAGGAGATGGGTGGTGGAGATGGTGGACATGTGCATTTGATCAAAGGGAGGAGAAGGGAGGAGGAGGAGGTGACATGTGGAGGAATAGTGAAGCCGCCGGTCCCTCCTCCCATAGCCGCCGGTTGCCGGTGGCCCAAGGGGGAGGAGCTCCTCCCTTGGCCACCACTTCTTTAAGTGGCCGGTCATCCTTGCCCATATGTGAGTTTTGTACAGTTTTGTGCAGTCTTTTCACAAAACTGTCAATGTGTTTCTTCCCCGGGCTGTCTTGACTCCACTCTTGATTCTTCTGATTAATTTGTTATGGTCAATTCAACGTCAGGATCCTTGATATTTCTTCAGTCGGAATATGATCTTGACCTTGGATTGACTCTTGTTATCTTTTCAGCATAAAATCCTCTCCTTAGCGTGTTTTCACTTCAGTCTCTAAAATGCCCTGTGGAAATGTATCGGGACTAACACGTAGAAGTTAGATAGACAAACAGTCTAATTTGGTGGGTTTAACTGTGTTTCTGACTCGTATAATTATGGTCCATCAGCGACGGAAGGCGTCGAGGTGTGGATAGGAGGAGCCTGTTCTGGTCCTTATGGAGAGACTGACTGGCCGACTCGACATCCTCCGCTTTGACGTCGTGGTGAGATGAAATCCAGAGACGAAGTGACGATTGTTTTAGGGTTTAGTTGAGTTCATCCGATAATACCCTTTAAATCATAATTAGCGATTAATTAAATGTTAAAAATAATGATTATTAACAACCATCAGATCTTAGATGTAATAGTCAATTTAAATTTGAAATAGCTACGCGTTAGATGAGCTCAACTGTATCAGCAAGGTGTAGCACAGATTGTGATACAGTTGCCTGCACAGACTAAGATAAACGAAATAAAATGCAGAATAGTAAAGACGACGCAAAGCACTTGGTGACCCAGTTCGGCTCAATGTAGCCTACGTCTGGGGGACTTCTCCCAAGTCCAAGAAACAATTCACTATCACAGTATATAGTACAGATTAACGTTTGAACAGCCTTCCACACTACTGATACACCTATACTACTTTTCGAGTGAATTGTGTGATCTAAGCTTTCCTTAGATCCAGAGACTCCCGTCTGTTCAACCAGACCTCCTCCCGAGACTGATCTAATCGAATCTATCTTGTAGACTCCTCTGATGTGGTTGGTCGTCTTTCGTGTAAGTCGATCTGCAAGTCCAGCGTGGTACAATGCAGCGACGACACCTTCTTGAACTCTGGAAGTAGTTGAGTGTAGCAACAATGTAAAAGTTCAAGTAACAAGAGCAAGTGGCTTACCAGCTTGCGGCTTCAATCCTTATATTATGGCTTGACGACTTGAAGCGAATTCAGCTCGCAGATTGAAGCTCCTCCACACGGCGTCTCTCAAGTATTGCTTGCTGAAAAGGAAGACCTGGCCTCCTTTATATAGCCGTGTGGTTTGAAGATCAAAACAAACCCTAGATTTGATCTCCTAATCCGAATCTGAGATATGGATAATTGTTGTTGCGTATTTAAACTGAATCCACATCTCTTTATCTCTTAGGAGATGGTTTGATGATGTGGCGGTCGAGCTGATCGAATGGAATCTATTAGTCTGAAAATCTAGGAGTAATGCAGATTTTTCAGAACTGAAAAATATGTCTTGAACAGATGCTAGCACAGATTATCTTTGTGTTCTTGCACAGATTTTGTTTTGCCTAGATGGCACTTTATACTCCAACAATCTCCCCCTTGACATTTGAGGCAAAATACTTCTTCTGCATGACCTGTTTTTAGCCAGTAGTTGCATCTTGCACAGACACTCAAGATAAGTTCTAAGCTAGCATAGATAGATGATAGTAGCTAGTACAGTCTCGCCCGAATACTTCTCAACACAAATCATTCATTTGCAGCACACATCATCACAGCCCAGCGTCCCATCCACAGCCACGCATCTCTACTCATGCAGATTCTCCCCCTTTTTTGTCGCAAGTGGCAAGGGACCATTGCACAGACTACTCCTCTTCACATTTAGTATCCTGGAGCACGTTGAATTTTTCATTCGTTTGATCTCGCGTTCGAGGAACAGATACTGGCAGCTGGATTATTTCCGGGGGTTTCACAGATGCACCGCTTGGCCTCTTTCCTCCTGCCCCAATGTGTGTCACGCACTTCTTCAGATGCACTCTGCATCTGTATCTTTGCTTGCCTTTTGAGACTCCACATGACTCAACTGAATCACTTTCTACTTGCTCGTCTTTCACCAAGTTAGCCATCATTTCTGCTTGAATTTGCGTCACCAAATCTGCAACAGAAATCGAGCCACTTCTGACCACTACTTGGTCCCCAACAATACTGTCTGCCACTCTCTTCTTCACCAATCGGCATCCCACCGGGACATCATCAACACTAGATTGTTTAGCAACAGACTCAGAAGACGCACCTTTAGGTGTCACTGAAGAAACCCCTTTGACTGGAGTCTTGGACTGTTCAGACTTCTTCTCCGGCGATGTGTCGATCTGTTCAGTCTCCCCCTCGATCGTAGACGCCTTCACCAACAATTGTCGGTAGTCGCCTTGGTGTAATCGATGGCCTTGTCAACCGCCTCCTTTGAATCTCTGTCAGAAAGACAGTCTCAGGTGGCGTCGGGATGACCTCCTGTTTCTTCAAGGACTCACCTTTCACGTCAGCACTGAAGATAAGGAATACTGCTCTGGCTAACTTTTCAAGGAGCTTGCACAGTTTGATTTAAACACATAGCTCCCCCTTACTACCTGGCACGTCAGCAACACTTATAAGAGTTCTGCTCAGCTGACTGCCCCTGGTGTCAAAGCCTTCTAGTTTTTCATGACACAAAGGCCAAGTGCAGACCTTAGTGTCTCAAACCTCTCAGCATCCAAAGGCTTTGTCAGAATATCCGCTAGTTGTTTCTATATTGGCATGTGGAATAGACTGATGATTTTATCTTCAACTAGCTCTCTAATGAGATGGTGTCAGATGTCAATGTGCTTTGTCCGCGAATGCTGTACTGGATCCTTAGAAATGTGGATTGCACTCATGTTGTCACAGTATAACATCATAGTGTTCTGATCCAGTCCCACTTCCTTGAGCATCTGCTTCATCCAAATCATTTGAGCACAACAGCTCCCTGCAGCCATGTATTCTGCTTCAGTAGATGACAGTGAAATACTATTCTGCTTCTTACTGAACTAGGATACTAGGTTATTGCCCACGAAGAAGCATCCACCAGAAGTACTCTTTCTGTCCTCAATATTGCCAGCCCAGTCTGCATCTGAGTATCCAACAATACAACCACTTGTATCTCTAGTGTACCACAGACCATAATCAGCAGTACCACTTACATATTTGATGATCCTCTTCACCTGTAACAAGTGACTTTCCTTCGGATCAGCCTGATACCTGGCACAGACTCCCACAGCTTGACAGATATCTGGTCTGGTCGCAGTCAGGTATAGCAAGCTCCCAATCATGCTTCTGTACAGGGTCTGGTCCACTGAAGCTCCTGCATCATCCTTAGTGATCTTCACATGTGTAGCAGCTGGAGTTCTCTTGTGGGTAGCCTTGTCCAGTCCAAACTTCTTCACTAGATTTCTAGCATACTTGGCCTGAGTCAAGAAAATCCCTTCCTTCGACTGTACAACCTGTAGCCCCAAGAAGTAGTTCATTTCACCCACCATGCTCATTTTAAACTCGCTTTGCATCTGGGCCATGAAATCATCCACCATCTTCTGAGAGTTTGAACCAAACACAATGTCATCGACGTAGATCTGAGCAATGATAAAGTGTTTGTTATCCTTTTTCACGAACATAGTCTTGTCTATTCCTCCTCGAGTGTACCCCATGCTCATGAGGAATTGTGTCAACCTTTCATACCAAGCTCTAGGGGCTTGCTTTAGTTCGTACAACGCATTCTTCAATTTGTAAACATGATCTGGATAATGAGGGTCCTCAAATCCTTTAGGCTGTGCCACATACACTTCCTCGCAAAGCAGATCGTTCAAGAAGGCACTCTTCACGTCCATCTGGAACAGTTTGAACTTTAGGTAGCATGCCACTGCAAGTAGAAGACGAATAGCTTCCAAGCGTGCTACTGGGGCGAATGTCTCGTCGAAGTCGATCCCCTCTATCTGAGTGTACCCTTGAGCAACCAGCCTGGCTTTATTTCTCGTAATGTTGCCACTTTCATCAGTCTTGTTTTTGAATATCCACTTTGTTCCAATGATATTGACTCCACTTGGACGAGGAACAAGATTCCATACATTGTTACGAGTGAATTCTCCCAACTCCTATTGCATAGCCGTGATCCAGTGGTCATCTTGCAAGGCTTCCTTCACATTCTTTGGTTCCACCTTTGATAGATAGCAGCTATGGTTAATCATATCTCTGTAATTAACATGAGGTTTACCTCTAGTTCTGATTTTGTCGTGAGGGTTGTCAATGATACTGGACAGAGGATGATTCTTCTGGATTCTGCTAGAAGGTTGCAAGCTGGTTTCACCACCTCCTGATTGAGTTTGATTCACCTCACTTTCATCAGCATCTTGCATGTGTACGTCATTATCCTCCTGCGCCGAGTCTAACACAGTTTCAGGCACCACTTCAGAATTTGCATCTGGTATAGATCCTTGCGCAGGCTTAGGACGAGTATCATGAGTTTCCATATCATCATATGGCTCCTTCCTCAGAAGAGAATCCTTGGCATCGTCGATCACCACATTGATTGACTCAATCACTGTTCTAGTTCTCTTATTGTACACACGATAGGCTCTACTGTTTGGAGAATAACCCAGGAACAGTGCTTCATCACACTTCCAGTCCAGCTTCTGCCTTTGTTCCCTATCAGTCAGAATATAGCAAGTACTTCCAAAGACATGAAAGTGCTTAACAGTAGGCTTTCTTCCTTTCCAAAGCTCATAGCTAGTCTTGTCCATCCCTGGTCGAATCAGGACTCTGTTCATGACGTAGGTAGCAGTTAACATAGCCTCAGCCTACAAATTCAAGGGGACGTTCTTCGCATGCAACATAACTCTCGTCATCTCTTATACAGTTCGATTTCTCCGCTCTACTACTCCGTTCTGTTGTGGTGTGATAGGAGAAGAGAATTGGTGAACAACTCTTTGCTCATCACAGAACTGTGCAAACTTCTCATTCTCAAACTCCCTTCCATGGTCACTTCGTATGGACAAAAGATTTTCTCCTCGATCTCTCCTTTCATTAATCCGGCAGGTAGCAAGCTGTACAAAGGCGTGCACAGCTTCAGACTTCTCGCGCAAGAACATGATCTAAGAGTATCTGGTGTAGTCATCTATACATACGAACGCATACCTCTTACCCAATACTCTCCACCTGCATTGGTCCCATCAGATCCATATGCAGTAGCTCAAGAGGACACTTGGTGTAGATTATGTCCACTTTCTTGTGCGTTGCTCGAGTCTGCTTTCCTGCTTGACAATCACCACAAATAATTTGCATATCTCCTCTAATATTAGGAATACCTTCAAGCAACCTCTCGTTGGCCAAAAATTTCAAAGATCTGAAATTTATGTGTCCCAGGCGTTGATGCCATAGATGCACTTCATCGGACCTGCTCAACATACAGGTAATTGCTGCTGGGGTTGCAGCACGGCTGAGGAGATAGCAGTTGTTACTTGCACGATCTCCTTCCATCACGCATACTCCATGCTTGTCATAGACTTGGCAGGAATTTCTTGTGAATTGAACCTGATTACGACCATCACACAGCTGGCTAATGCTGAGTAGATTGGCCTTTAATCCGTCAACCCAGTAGACATCATCTAGATGGGTGATGGACCAAAATTATACGAATAAAAAACACAGTAAAACCCACCAAATTAGACTGTTGGTCTATTTAACTTCTGCTTGTTAGTCCCGATTTATTTCTACAGGGTATTTTGGCGCTTAGAGAGAAAACACGCTAAGGAGAGGATTTTACGCTGAAAAGATGATAAGAGTCAATCCAAGGTCAAGATCAGACGCTGAACGAAGAAATATCAAGATCCTGGCGTAGGAATTACTCAAATTAAATTCAACCGAGGAACAATCAAAGTCAGACGGAGCGAAATTGGACTGATAGTTTTGTGAAAAGACTACACAAAACTGTCAAAACACACACATGGACCAAGGTGACCGGCCACCTTGCTTGGAGGTGGCCAAAGCCACTCCTCTCCTCCTTGGATGACCGGCCAACCGGTGGCTTCTCCTCCCCCAACCGGCGGCTTTTGGCCTCCTCCACATGTCACCTCCTCCTCCTCCTCCTCCTCCTTCCTCCTCCCTTGATGCAAAACCACATGGAGCCATCTCCACCCTCCATTCCTTCTCCTTCTGGCTATAAATACAAGCCTCCTCCTCCTCATTTCAACATCCACAAAATTGTAAAACACTTATCTCTCTAAGTTTTGGTTACTTGTAAGTTTGGTTTTGGAAATAATACTCCTGTTTGTTCTTGAGTATTATACGCTTTGAAATTATAATACTCCTGTCGGTTTTTGAGTATTATAATACTGTAGAGAATACTCCTGTTGGTTCTTGAGTATTCAGTAGGAAATTGGGAATACTCCTGTTGGTTCTTGAGTATTCCACCCCTTTCCCTCTTACTGTTTTCAAAAACCCCTGAGTATTTAGTTATGATGTCCTTTTCCATGGATAGTCGTAGCTAAACTCCTCATTCGGTCGAAGGTACTTTCTTGTATTATATAATGTTTTAATTTCTTTTAGTTTCATTTCTCTGTATTCAAAACTTGTTCTATGTGCCATTTATAGTCAGAGTTTCTAAGGTTGAGTGGAAGCTGTAACAAGCAAAGCTCTTCCGTGGGAATTCGTGATCATACTCGGTAAGTGGAAGCTGTAACAAGCAAAACTTATCGAGGAGTTCGGCTTATCATAAAAATCATTTGGAAACTAGACCAAAGAATTCAAATGGATGCACAAAAAGCTAAGATACTTCGAAAGAAGGAATTAGTCTGAAGTAGAACAAGTGTTGCTTTAAACGATGTTGCAAGTCTTGCGCTACGAAAGGGCCTCGATTCATCTTTGAATACTTAGAAAGGTTACTAACAGTTATTAATAAACATGTTATAATACAAGGTACCTGAAACCGAATACTTTCTCTTGAATTACAAAAAACCCCCCTGTACTTACTTTTATAAATTGCTCGATCAACTACAACCATCAACCACTCATCTACCGGAGGAATCGCAAATACGCATCACCCACTGTAAGTCTTCTTTCCTTAACTCTTTTATTTTCAGTCATTTAATTTCTGTATTTATTTTCTGTAATTTACTTTTCTGCACTCAAAACCAAAAAAACCAAAAACAGTAGGTTAGTTAATCGCGCTAAAATCTCAATTAACCTAAAACACGCTCCCTCGCTGTACAAATCCCCTAAAGAACAATTATCCCTCTAATTCCCTTGGGTTCGACCCCTACTTACCACTTACTACCCAGTAGTGTAGTCGAGAGTAGCGGAAAATATAAATTTATTTGTACAGAGAACATTGCACCTTAACGACAGTGCAGTGGGCTCCGTCAATGGGGCATGCCTGGTACATTCAGTGTTCCTTTTGCTAGAACTCTTGCTCGTATCCCGTCACCGAATGTCACATGTTGGCCGTCAATGGGTCTCAAATTAGTCAGGTTTTCTCGGACTCTGGTCATGTGCCTTGAACAGCCGCTGTCAAAGAACCAGCCATCTTCATCTTCCTTGTCAGTTGAACTGTACGAGACACAGCAGTGTTGGTCACTCTTTGGTCTCCACACCTGACAGAACCGCTCGTCATCAAAGCGATTGTGCAAATAAATTTATAGTCCGCTACTCGCAACTATACTACTGGGTAGTACTTGGTAAGTAGGGGTTGAACCCAATGGAACCAGGGGAATAATTGTTCTTCGGGGGGGATTTACGCAGCGTGGTAACGTGTTTAAGGTCGGTTGGTTGGTTTTAAAGCTACCAGCTATTTTGATTGATTGATTGGTTGGTTTTAATACTGAAAGTAAATTACTATTTTAATGATTAAGAGAATTGTTCGGTTTCAGTGGACTTGTATTATATCCTGTTTATCATTGACCTTTAGTGAATCATCTAAGTATTCAAACGGTGAATCGAGGCTAGTTACTGCTCAAGACTTGCAACACCGGTTTAAAGCAACTCCTGTTCTATTTCAGTCTAGCGCCAATACCCTAAGGTATGCTAGCCTGGGTGCATCCACCTGATCTCACAGTTACGCTCGACCAGATGGGATTTAGGATGAGTCGAACTCCTCAGATAGCTTTGCTTGTTACAGATTCCACTACCTGAGTATGATCACGAATTCCCACAGAAGAGCTTTGTTTGTTACAGCATCCACTCAACCTTGGAAACTCTGACTATATATGGCACATAGAACAAGTTTTGAATACTAAGACTAAACACTAAGTTAATAGTCTTAAAACATTTTATAATATAAGTGCGCCCCTTAGACCGAACTACAAGTTTAGCTACTATTCATTGCGCTAAACATTATACTAAGGAATTAAAGACAACAGTTAAATAAATACTAAAAATAATACTTACAACCGTTGAAGCGCCAAGGGAGCTATCCTTTATTTCCAAAGCAAGATTACAACATTACAAATGTTACAACTTCTAGAGAGAAGTGAATTATGGATTGAGGTGTGTGAAATGAGGAGGAGGAGCTCTCCTTTTATAGCCATGGGAGGAGGAGGAGATGGAGGCAAGTGTTGCATTTTGATTGGAGGAGAAAATGGATGGAGGAGATGGCCACATGTGGAGGGAGGAGAGGAGGAGGAAGGTGGTGGTGACATGTGGAGGAGGAGCAAAGCCGCCGGTCACCACCACCAAGAGCCGCCGGTAGGCGGTGGCCCAAGGGGGAGGAGCTCCTCCCTTGGCCACCACTTCTCCAAGTGGTTGGTCATCTTGCCCAAATGTGAGTTTTGTACAGTTTTGTGCAGTCTTTTCACAAAACTGTCAATGTGTTTCTTCCCCGGGCTGTCTTGACTCCACTCCTGATTCTTCTGATTAATTTGTTCTGGTCAATTTAATGTCAGGATCCTTGATATTTCTTCAGTCGGCATATGATCTTGACCTTGGATTGACTCTTGTTATCTTTTCAGCTTAAAATCCTCTCCTTAGCGTGTTTTCACTTCAGTCTCTAAAATGCCCTGTGGAAATATATCGGGACTAACACACAGCAGTTAGATAGACAAACAGTCTAATTTGGGGGGTTTTACTGTGTTTCTGACTCGTCTAACTTTGGTCCATCAGATTACCCCCCACTTTTAGTTGTTCGTCCCGAACAATGCTATTAAAGGGCGTAAGTTCTAAGTTTTGCTTTGGAATATGAAAATTAGACTGTGGTACTCGATCTATCCTAATTCATGCATTGCTTACTTATTACCAAATTAAACTGCGTAAATAAATAGAAGAAACTTAATACTTGTACCTCCGTGCTGAGATGCAAAATATATTGGATGTCTCGGGAGATAGCCCTGTTGAGGCTTCTGGACAGCAATCTTGGGATCGTCTCTTACTATATGGTTTTCTTGTAGCTTTCTCTTACACGTGATTCGATTCAGGTTTCAGTGAGTTGAGCCTTCTTGATTTTCTTCTTTGGCGAGGGACTGCTTTTTTGTTGTAGTGAATCGGCCTTTGGCCTTTGATTTGACTTTTTTGAGTGCTTCACTTTTGCTCGGTTAAAACCTTCACAATTTTGGACCTTTGGCCTCTTTTGATTTGCTTCATTGAGCTTTTCGCCTTTTTGTGACTGCTAGTCCATTTTCTCAAGCCTTTTTGGGAGGTCCAATCATCGCCCGCAAGCCTATGGAAATACCTCCCCGCTCCTCTCGTCTTTGTCGTTTTGCGCGGGTCAAGATGAGGGTCGCTCATCTATTTTCTCGGCTATTTTGACTAGAGAGAGGACGGTCTGATTCCCGTCCTCGCCTTTGCATAGATGCTTCTTGGCGGAGTTGACTTCAATTATTCACTGAAAACCCGAAGTGCAGCCTCCACTGACTTCGAAAACCATATAGTTTGATCTGATCCTTCGATTGCTTGCCAAGCCTCTCTAGGGCAGTTTATATCAACTCCACATCCCTAGTTATCTCAGCACAAAGGACAAATGAAAAGTTACATTCTAAGTTTTTAAACAGTTGAATTTTCACAAGGTTAATGCATGAATTATGATTTATCTTTTTCACATTCTTAAGTTCATATTTTCAAAAAGGTACTTATTAAAAAAGAAAAAAAAACAGCTGCATGTTATTTATGTACACAGGTGGTTCTCACCCCCCACTTTTGAACGAAGGCGTGCCTTAGTTCAAAAGTCATGCAAGCTTAAAACTAAATACTGAATTTAAATGACAGAAATTAAAGTGCGGAAAAGTAAGATAGTGTCGGGTTACCTCCCGACCAGTGCACTTGTTTAACGTCGTTGGCTCGACGATACCTCGTTTGTGGTTCATTGGTTTGGGTCCCATGGGTGGCTGAGGTCAAACTTTGCCACCGTTCTGGTGTTGCTTCTTGCTTTCACTCTTCCTGACGTCTTGCCGGATGTTGTACTCGGGTTCTGTTCCCATTGATCTGGTGGTTTCTCTTTCCATCGTCTCTGAGAAGGCGAGGGACCTTTTACCACAGTCGCAGGTTTCTTGAGCCGAGCTTTCTTGTTTTTCCATCCGGGCTTCCATTCCTTTGGCCCATATCTTGGTCGCTTCTTTGTATATGAACTGTTGGCATCCGGGTTATGCTCCTTGCAAGCCCTCTTTTTTGTGGCAGAGGTGAATAGTCATTTCAGTACGAGTGAGTTTTCAGGGCTGCTTGGTTGGCTTGTGGCGAGGGAGTGCTTCATTGATTGGTTTCTTGGCTCATGCCTTGCCTCCAACTCACCTTGCACCTCTTCAATGATCACTTCATCTTCAGGGGCTGTGATCCTTATACAACCCGAGGGGACAAGTTGGGGGACTTCCACCACAAGGGCCAGGTTTTTCTCGGACAGATTGATAATGAGGACCGGGTCTGCCTCGGGTGCTTTGATAGTGAGGGACGGGCCGGGCTTGATTTCCTCGTCCGCTTCGGTAGTGAGTTCCCATGAAGACTCCTCCTCGATGCTTTCTGTATCTGATTCGTCCATCACTTCGGATGGCTCGAGAGTGAGATCCCATGTAGGCTCTTCCTCAGTTATCCATGCGTCCTCATCCTCTGTCAGCTTTGTGGGCTCCAATGTTGGTTCCTTTAGAGCCGCCTCTACATCCATTACTGCCCTTGCCATCTCGGCTTGATTCTGTAGAATTCTTGCATCTATTTGCGCATAACTCGCGGCCAACTCTTCCATTACGTCCTCCAAGGACCGGCTTTGGTTTTCGTCTATCCGTTGGTTGCTAGCTGCCAACTCTTTTATTATGTCCTCAAGCGCATTGTGTTGTTCTTGCCTGAGCCTTGAGTCCTCGGCCAAATCATATATCAAGCCCCAAAGAGCACTCATCGTCAACTTATAGATCGAGCCTCCTGCCGCCTCATTGAGCCTATCCCACTCGTGTGGTATCATTCCACCGAGAAATCTTTGAACAAGATCGTAGTTAGTGAATATGGTGTGGGCAGCTTGTCACAAGGGAATCAAAGTACCGTAAGTACTCATCCAATGTTTCATCCCGGGATTGCTCAATGTAGTTGATCTTTTCACGGGTTTCATGTTGGAAGGATGGTGGGGAACATTTCTCATCGTACCAAGGCTTTTTGCCGTAGTAAGATGACATGGTGAATTATGTACAACAGAAAAAAGAACAACTATCCATTTGCTAATTCCCCGGCAACGGCTCCAATTTGACAGAACCGCTCGTCGTCAAAGCGATTGTGCAAATAAATTTATAGTCCGCTACTCGCAACTATACTACTGGGTAGTACTTGGTAAGTAGGGGTCGAACCCAAGGGAACCAGGGTAATAATTGTTCTTCGAGGGGGATTTACGCAGCGTGGTAACGTGTTTAAGGTCGGTTGGTTGGTTTTAAAGCTACCAGCTATTTTGATTGATTGATTGGTTGGTTTTAATACTGAAAGTAAATTACTATTTTAATGATTAAGAGAATTGTTCGGTTTCAGGGGACTTGTATTATATCCTGTTTATCATTGACCTTTAGTGAATCATCTAAGTATTCAAACGGTGAATCGAGGCTAGTTACTGCTCAAGACTTGCAACACCGGTTTAAAGCAACTCCTGTTCTATTTCAGTCTAGCGCCAATACCCTAAGGTATGCTAGCCTGGGTGCATCCACCTGATCTCACAGTTACGCTCGACCAGATGGGATTTAGGATGAGTCGAACTCCTCAGATAGCTTTGCTTGTTACAGCTTCCACTACCTGAGTATGATCACGAATTCCCACAGAAGAGCTTTGCTTGTTACAGCATCCACTCAACCTTGGAAACTCTGACTATATATGGCACATAGAACAAGTTTTGAATACTAAGACTAAACACTAAGTTAATAGTCTTAAAACATTTTATAATATAAGTGCGCCCCTTAGACCGAACTACAAGTTTAGCTACTATTCATTGCGCTAAACATTATACTAAGGAATTAAAGACAACAGTTAAATAAATACTAAAAATAATACTTACAACCGTTGAAGCGCCAAGGGAGCTATCCTTTATTTCCAAAGCAAGATTACAACATTACAAATGTTACAACTTCTAGAGAGAGAAGTGAATTATGGATTGAGGTGTGTGAAATGAGGAGGAGGAGCTCTCCTTTTATAGCCATGGGAGGAGGAGAAGATGGAGGCAAGTGTTGCATTTTGATTGGAGGAGAAAATGGATGGAGGAGATGGCCACATGTGGAGGGAGGAGAGGAGGAGGAAGGTGGTGGTGACATGTGGAGGAGGAGCAAAGCCGCCGGTCACCACCACCAAGAGCCGCCGGTAGGCGGTGGCCCAAGGGGGAGGAGCTCCTCCCTTGGCCACCACTTCTCCAAGTGGTTGGTCATCTTGCCCAAATGTGAGTTTTGTACAGTTTTGTGCAGTCTTTTCACAAAACTGTCAATGTGTTTCTTCCCCGGGCTGTCTTGACTCCACTCCTGATTCTTCTGATTAATTTGTTCTGGTCAATTTAACGTCAGGATCCTTGATATTTCTTCAGTCGGCATATGATCTTGACCTTGGATTGACTCTTGTTATCTTTTCAGCTTAAAATCCTCTCCTTAGCGTGTTTTCACTTCAGTCTCTAAAATGCCCTGTGGAAATATATCGGGACTAACACACAGCAGTTAGATAGACAAACAATCTAATTTGGGGGGTTTTACTGTGTTTCTGACTCGTCTAACTTTGGTCCATCAACACCATTCTGTCTTATCTCCTTGCTGGTACTTTGGACTGGTTGTTGCGTCTATAACGATAGCAATGACGTTTGATGTGCCCAGGTTTGCCGCAGTAATAACACACCCTAGCACGTGGCCCTCCTGCATCTCCCGTGACACGGTGCTGGCTGTCACGATCTCTGACATCAATCCACTTGTGCTTGTTGTCTTTAGGAACTGTGACACTAGATTGTCCCTCGGTCAAAGCCTACAAGCAACAATGCTGGTATTATTGGTATTGTCCCTCAGTCAAAGCCCAAGGAGGTTTACAAGCAACAATGCTGGTATTGTTGGTATTGTCCCTCGGTCAAAGCCCAAGGAGGTTTGTAGCCTGCTCCCTAACTTGTGGCATGAGGTGATGTCCACATCAAAGGACGATGAGTCCCTTCAAACAGCCTCTAGTGTTGTCAGCACCTACATGGCCTTCCATCTTTGACTATCCTTAGGCATACTAGGGACATGCACATTGGAAACAACAAGATCAGCGCAAGCACTGTCTCCAAATAGCCTTTTAGCCTCTCTCCCAACCAGCCCCTCCCCATCTTTAGCCCAAGAAGCACCAGTAGGAGATCGCCAGCTCCGGCCTTCTTGCTCCCTCTTTTAAACAATTTACTCATTAGGGATGTTCAGCCCCCTCTATGTAATCTTGTATGAGCCTTGATCCTGGCATTTGGATCCTTATCAAATAAATTGCACCGGCTACAACCGGTTAAAAAAATGTGCCACTAGATTTCACAAACTTTGTATCATTACTTTTCTTCTCACCTGTGAATCCAAGCCCTGTAGTATCTCTCATTCTCTTCTGTAAAGACAAGATCTGGTTCAAGTCTTTGGATCCGGGGTTCAGCATATTCAGGAGTTTTTTGATTGAACTCATCTCCTCCAAGAGCTTCTTTGATTCTTGTTTATCTCCTTCAGCCTTTTGTTTCAGCTCTTTTACTTCTTTCTCCAGATTCTCGTTTTTCTGTGCAAGGATACTGGCTTTGGATTCCAGTTCATGTTTTTCCAGCTTCAATGTGATAACACCTGCATTCAGCCTTCTGTTAATGTCTACCAGCTCAGTCCACTTCGAGAGTAATAATGCATATTTCTCAGTGATGCACTCAGCAGTAATTTCTTCTTCATCACTTTCTTCGGCATCACTCTCATCCACCTCGACTTCTTTGTTCTTGGCATAGTCTGTGTCACCGGTGCTGGTACAGTTTGTGGCACAGTGTATCATACTTGTCAGAGCAATAAAGTTGCTTGTTTCGTCCTCCTCTGTGCTGTCTTCAGTCTCATCATCACTCCAGCTGACATTCAGGGACTTACCATTCTTCTTTTTCAGGGTGTTGGCACACTCCGCTTGTATGTGGCCAAATCCTCCGCATTCCCTACACTTGATTCCTCTGGTTCGTCCACCTTTGCCATTTTCCTTCTGGTCAGACTGTTTCTCTCGTGGCTGGAAATCCACTTTCCTGGTGTCTTGATTCTTAAACTGATTCAGACTGTTCTGGCCAGGGCTCTTACGGTTGATCTTTTTCAGCAGTTTATTGAAGTTATTTGTGAGTAACGCCAGTTCCTCATTCACTCCATCAGTGGATTCATCATCTGCCACAGTCTCAGTCTTTAAGTACAGATTTGACTTTGGGTTCTGGTACAGTCAAATGTTGCAGTTCATAGGTACACAAATTTCCAATCAGTTCTTTCCATCCCATGGTCTTCACATTGTTTGCTTCTTCTATCGCGGTCAACTTCATGGCAAATTGTTTAGGCAAGGACCTAAGGATCTTCCGCACAACCTTCTCTTCGGGTAGAGCTTCTCCAAGGGTGGATGCCTCATTCACGAGGTCACAAACTCTAGCATTAAAATCTTTGATGGTTTCATCCTCATGCATCTTTAGCTCCTCAAATCTGGACGTCAGCATTTGAATCCTGGACTGTTTCACCTTGTCACTTCATTCAAAGTGGGTGGACAGGGTGTCCCATGCCTCCTTTGCGCTTTCACAGTTCAGGATGAGTTTGAAAATCTGCTCGTCTATCGCAGAGAAGATGGCATTTAGAGCTTTAGCATTCCCCATGGCGAGACGCTCTTCTGGTTTGGTCCATTCTGTCTCTGGTTTAGGTACAATCCTTCCTTCATTTGTTGCCAACATGGGAGGATTCCACCCAGTTAGCACAGACCTCCATGCTTTCTCATCCACGTTCTTGATAAACGCCTTCATCGTGACCTTCCAGTAGCCATAATTGTGCCCTTGTAATAGCACAGGGCGAGTAGTGCTTTGTCCTTCTTTGATGCTCATCTCAGAACAGTAGCTAGCTTCCCAAGATTCTACTCCGTATGTTGAGAACCAGCTCTTGATACCAATTGAAATAGCTACGCGTTAGATGAGCTCAACTGTATCAGCAAGGTGTAGCACAGATTGTGATATAGTTGCCTGCACAGACTAAGATAAACGAAATAAAATGCAGAACAGTAAAGACGACGCAAAGCACTTGGTGACCCAGTTCGGCTCAATGTAGCCTACGTCTGGGGGACTTCTCCCAAGTCCAAGAAATAATTCACTATCACAGTATATAGTACAGATTGATGTTTGAACAGCCTTCCAAACTACTGATACACATATACTACTTTTCGAGTGAATTGTGTGATCTAAGCTTTCCTTAGATCCAGAGACTCCCGTCTGTTCAACCAGACCTCCTCTCGAGACTGATCTAATCGAATCTATCTCGTAGACTCCTCTGATGTGGTTGGTCGTCTTTCGTGTAAGTCGATCTGCAAGTTCAGCGTGGTACAATGCAGCGACGACACCTTCTTGAACTCTGGAAGTAGTTGAGTGTAGCAACAATGTATGAGTTCAAGTAACAAGAGCAAGTGGCTTACCAGCTTGCGGCTTCAATCCTTCTATTATGACTTGACGACTTGAAGCGAATTCAGCTCGCAGATTGAAGCTCCTCCACACGGCGTCTCTCAAGTGTTGCTTGCTGAAAAGGAAGACCCAGACTCCTTTATATAGCCGTGTGGTTTGAAGATCAAAACAAACCCTAGATTTGATCTCCTAATCCGAATCTGAGATATGGATAATTGTTGTTGCGTATTTAAACTGAATCCACATCTCTTTATCTCTTAAGAGGCGGTTTGATGATGTGGCGGTCGAGCAGATTCGAATGGAATCTATCAGTCCGAAAATCTAGGAGTAATGCAGATTTTTCGGAACTGAAAGATATGTCTTGAACAGATGCTAGCACAGATTATCTTTGTGTTCTTGCACAGATTTTTGTTTTGCCTAGATGGCACTTTATACTCCAACAAAATTCCTATTTCTTACCAAAACACTTACTTCCTACCTGATCTTTTCCCATATATGTATACGATAAATTTCTTATGCAATATGTATATGAATAATTTTTTATATATATGATATGTAAAAATCCACGATCAAAAAAAATTACCAAGCATATTTGGTGTTCCAAATTGGACCGTATATGCCTGTTTGTTCTCTTTAAAGTTGGCGTGATTGGAATCCGTGAGTAGACTGCCAATTTTGCAACTGAACGTAGATGGTAAAACGGATTCGGATCTCCTGATTCCTAAAGTTTTCCGCACAATAAATAATAATATCTATTTAAATTAAATATGAAATAATAAAAAATATCCGATATAAATATACTATTTATTATCACAAATCAACAAATAGAATGTGTTAAGATAAAATTAAATGAGAAAGACAATGACATCAACTCCTCCTCCCCTGTTCCAATCGAAGCTCCTCTGTCTCTCCCTATTCTATCTCGCCTCTTCAATCCTCCTCGTACTCTACAATTCTCTCTCCCCGACCAAATGCCTCTTCCGCTATTCTCCCTTCGACCCTCTCCAGTCCCCTCTCTTCCTCTATCCCTCCTCCTACGGCGAGCACAAGTACGCCATCCCCACCTCTCGCTCCTCATGCAAATCCCCTGTTTTCTTCTCCGGTCCGTTTTACATTTTTTTAATCAGTTTTCCGTCTGTTTAATTTTATATATTGTTGGTTGTTGATGGGGGGTTTGATTTGTCGATGTTAGATTACTGGGACGTGTTGAAACAGTTTGAGGAGTTGGTTGCGAAGAACTCGACCGACGTACGAGGTTTGCGATATTTGGAGATCAGTAGTAGTGCGCGACATCAGATGATCAGTTTCGGTGGGAATTTCAGTTTTGAGAAAAGGGTTTCGTATTTCGATCATGGAGATGATGAAGTCAACGTCTTCTTCCGTTGCGGATTTCTCAAAGATCTCCCCATCGCCAAATCAGGCAATTTCAAGTCCATCCAATAATTTACAAAAACTAGGGTTTCGATTTGTTTAAGGTTTGATGTTTTTCTTTCTTATATGATGATTGATTGCAGACAGGACAGAGATGGACAGGTGCAGAGGATTGGTGGTCGTGTCAGCGATCTTCAACGACCATGACAAGATCAGGCAGCCCAAAGGCCTCGGATCCAAAACGTTAGACACAGTCTGTTTCTTCATGTTTGTAGACGACGTCACTTTAAAAGGTCTAGCCTTCAACAAACTGATCCCCAGGAAGACTCAGCAGCTGACTCAAATCGGTGTCTGGAGATTAATCAGAATCCCAACCGAAACGCTGTACGCAAACCCAGCGATGAACGGGGTGATATTCAAGTATTTGATCCACAGATTGTTTCCGAACGCCAAGTTTAGTATTTGGGTTGATGCGAAAATGCAGCTGGTGGTTGATCCTTTGTTGCTGATTCATGCACTTGTGGTGGAGAAAAATGTGGACATGGCTATTTCGAATCATCCGTTTTATGTGAATACGATGGAGGAGGCGATGGCGACCGCCAGATGGAAGAAGTGGTCGGATGTCGACGTGTTGAGGTTGCAAATGGAGAGTTACTGCACGAATGGGCTCCAGCCGTGGAGTCCGAAGAAGCTCCCCTACACCTCAGGTATGCACAAATCTGCCATGCACAATAAACAGAAATTGTATTAAACTTCCCATTGTTCGTTTATCAGGAATTACTGTCGGAGATTAGCGCTTAAATGGTGATGAGCGCTTAATTGAGAACTCCATTATATTTCGAGAAACTAAGAATTCAATCTGCATTTTTAAATGCATCAACAAGTTGTTGTAGTACTGATACATGTCTCACTTGCATGTTTAAAGATGCGGGAAATCAAAAAAGTTATCAAGTTTAACTCTGCTGGATATAGATTCGAAAATGTTTCTTGATAAAATGGTCGAATTCTCAAATTATAAAATGTTACCAACCGAGCACTCCCCTAGCATTGGTGATTACAAGTTGCATGGTATTTGTCTTATGGTATAAAGGCTCATTTGAGGTCCAATATTTATGTTTTGAGTAATTTGGAAGATTAATTGAATGTGAATTTCCTTTAACATCGAGTAAAGGGGGGTTTTCTTGAAGCTCACTTAAAGTCCAGCCTTCTCCTTCTTCTTTTTTCGTCACTTTAAGGAATTGAAACTGACAATTGACTTTTTTTTTTCTTCTTCTAGATAACCCACTTCTTGAATCAGTAATTCAGTATGTTAACTGATTTTAGGTTTTGGGAACTGAATGCAGATGTGCCGGACACCGCTATAATTCTAAGGAAACATGGACTAGGTAGCAACCTCTTCTCATGCTTGATGTTCAATGAGTTGGAAGCGTTTAACCCAAGAGACCAACTGGCATTTGCATTTGTGAGGGACAAGATGAACCCCAAGGTGAAAATAAACATGTTTGATGTTGAAGTTTTCGAACAGATTGCGGTTGAATACAGACATAACCTGAAACATGTTGGTCCGGTAAGTAGGACAAAAACCCGTCGAGCAAAATTCGGTTCTTCCGTGAATGGCAGCTGTAGTTTATACCTGTCTGAAATGTGGGGTGAATCTCATGACCATGTTTGATTTTGATAGCTGCTAGTAGCTGATAATTGCTTAGTTGCTTTGTTTTGTCTTTGCAGCCCCACTTGTTATCATATCACATGTATAAGTATATATAGGAAGTTCTTGTCCCTAGTCCATGCATGCTGTTTTTGTCTTCAAGGAATATCACAAGTTGAAATCAACCACAACCAACAGCCAACTTTCATTCATGCTAGAGAAGCTTGCCACAACCAATTTTTTATCAAGTCATCATTAGTTGCCGTCATTTAGTAGTATGGTAGGAATGGTTCTAAATTCATGTTATAAGCATTTCGGGGTTGTAACATTGACCTCGTAGTCATTTGACCAATAATATGATCGCTAGACCTTTTCCCTTTGTTATTCTTTAAATACTTCATGCATGGACTTATCTTGCTTGAAGCTGTATGATAAAAATATGAGTCAAACGTCGCAATCTTCTAAAATTCATTAGATTTAAAGAAGTTTGATGGATAAGAATTGGAACCTTTTTTATGATGGGCACATACAATGACTCTTCTTTTTTTTTTTGATATGAATGACTCGTAACATTTCAATACATATCTCGATGACTTTTGTAATCTAATACATATATAGATCTTCAAAACTGTATCAAGATATCTTGATCAAATCCCAAAGTCATTGGTATATACATCCACATTTGAAGCACATTCCATGGCTGGTGCCTTTACCATGGATCCATATCTACCCTGGAAATTGGAATCAATGGTGTGTTTCTCGACATTTAAAGAACGGAGCACATTAGGCACCTTTATGTAAGATACAACATGTCCATAAGAAGACATATGAGAAATAACGCATCAGGCAAAAATAAGAAGACATTCACCCGCAAGACGGGACGAGCAAAAAAAGAAAAGAAGAGGAAGTAAGAATTCTCATAAAATTTAAACAAAGATGGAGACCCAGAATTCGAATCCATAGTCAAAATAGAACTTTGATTGATGGAAATAATGCAGAATTAGAAGAATGAAGGAAACAGACTAGTTTCCGAGTTTTTTTTAAATGATCCAAATGAGTGTGAGGATTTCTCAAATAACCTAAATGAGTTTGGAATATCCCGAATGACTCTTTTTTTATAAAATTGGTTCTTAGGGAACCGGTAAGCTAGGTTTTTTTTAATAAAATCGGTTCCCTGAGATCCGATGTTATTAAAAAAATGACACGCGAACGACACCTGAACTATAACCACACGTGGAGGATAGATGAAAAAAAAGTAGTTTTTTTAAAACACCAATTCTCCACATCCGGTGTGTTAGCAAAATTGATTTTTTAAAATCATAAATATAAATTTTTTTTGATGAACATAAATATAAATTTGGAAATCCAAGATATCGAGGATCTCACCCGATTCGTTAAAAAGTTTGGATTTTCTTAAATCAAAAGAGCATCCACACTCATTCAGCACTTCCTCAAATGGAGAAGGCGCTCAATCAACACCTCCTAAGCAAGTAGTACCTCCTTGATCTGCAATTTATGCACCAGTTCAAAAGTTTAACAACTCCTTGCACTATTCATCAAATAAAATATTATTATTATTTATTTTAAAAATAAATTATAACTTGATAAATTAATCGAGATTTTCGATCACATTTTTACCTAATAAGCGTGTGACACATGTATGCATTTCAATTTCGGTTATATGCTTCAATTTCTTTATGTATTTCAATTTCATATTTATTTGAGTTTCCTTTTTGTTTTTATTTCTATTTCAATTTGTATGCATTTCAATTTAAATTTGTTTTCATAATTAAAACCTTAGTCAAACTAATCAACTACATATACATAATTGAGAAAATTAATATTTAATATAATTAAGTTAGTGGGCCAAAATCAGCCCACCAGCCACTTAAGCCCACAATCAAAACCATATTTTCAAGCCGTGTCTCCCACCTCCGTACATGCTTCAGCAGCTGCTGTCGCACCTCCTCTTCTCCCAGCAATCGCACTTCTTCGCTGCACAACTTCAACCACTCGCACCTGCTCCAAATCTCTACCGGTGCAGATGCTCTAATGCAAACTTGAAATCAAAATATCCGGAATCAACCGATTTTGTTCTCTAAATTTAATTGTATGTAGGACCCATCCATTATTGCTTGGACCATACAAGTCATCCACACCCGACAACACTATATGATCTAAAAAAATTAATTTTTTTTAAACAAACAAGTTCCTGGAAACCGGTGTTGTAAAAAATTAAATTTGTTTTCATCTATCCTCCTCGTAAATATGTTTATAGTCTAGGTATCATCTACGTGTCATTTTTTAAATAATCAGATCTCCGGAATCCGATTGTATTAAAAATCTCAAAAAATTAATGTTCCAGAAACTGATTTTATAAAAAAAGGTCATTCTGGATATCCGAAACTCATATGAATTATTTGAGAAATCCACAAGTCATTTGGATCATTTTGAAGAAAAAAACTCGTAGTTTAGAGCTTGCTAAGTTCACAACCAAACTGGGCCTTTGATGGGCTCCAAAATCAAACTCTCATCAGTCTGACTGTAATCCTCCGAATATGCAGTCCACTGTTTGACCCAACCTTAAACTGAACTTGAATCTACTCAAGCTCAATCTAAGAAGCTCAAATATGAGAATCGGGATAAGGCATCTGTGTCAACTCTCAACTGTATCCATTCATAGCGATTTGTTCACTGATTAAATGTACACCAGGCTTCTATCAAAAAAAAAAATGTGCACCAGGCTCAGCACAGTGCTCCACCGCTATTATTTATGACGCTTGTTAAAATAAACATGAAATCTCAACTACTTTCACTACCTACCTATTTCCACATTCATGTTCAATCTGATCCAGACTCATTTATTGCCTCATTTGTCCCCTTTTGAAACTCAATTCACCCGTTTGTCCCCTTTTAAACTCAAATAACTGGATTGTCCATTTTGTTAAGTTCTTGGCTTACTATAAACTGGTAATATCAATTTTGCACATTCTCGGTTTATTATTAACCGGTAATAATATTCTTGGTTTTTCCGGAACCGATAATCTGTCGAAACAGACAACGTGGCTAGGTCTGGGACCGACGTGGACCATTTGAACCAGCGTGGAAGCCACGTATAGTCTCGGTTTATGATAAACCGATAACATAAAGATCTCGGCTTATGATAAGCCGAGAACAATCGAACAGGCTTTTTCAGATCTGGTCGGACAATTGGGATGTGACTAAACTAAAAAGATACTGATTTTTCCAAAACCGGTATCTTTTTCAACAAACCGGACAGGCTTTTCAGAGACGACGGACCCGATTGAGATATGACTAGACAAATTACCGGTTACTGGTTCACCGGTATTACAAGATTCTCGGTTTATTATAAACCAAGAATTTTGTAATACTGGTGAATCAGGAACCGGTAATATTCGACTATAAATTAAGCTTCGGTTTCTTCAATTTCAATACACAATCAAAGCCGCTTCATTTCAAGCCTCTTTAACATCTCCTTCAATCCACCTTTCTTGTGCCATACCCTAACATGAATTCTGATTCTGATGATTCTTCTGACGTGTGTATGACGACATTGGCAACATTGGATAATCCAATTAGAGATGAGTATGACCGCGATGTGATGGAGCAATTGGATGATGTTGCGGATGAAAATCCCGATCATGAATTAGTCCAAGATCGTATCGTTTGGAATCATCCGGATTTCAGTGATATCTCGGCGTGTGAAATATATCGACCATTCGATGAGAATGTGAGGGTCCACCATCCTCACTCCCTGGATCTTCGCAAGTGTACTACTTTTGCGGAAAAAGAGGATGTCATACTTGCAGTGCAGAAATACTCAATTCTTAATCGGGTTGAGTATAGGGTAATGAAGTCGGACAGTAAAAGATTGGTTTTAGAATGTGGAAAGGGTGAAGATGTATGTCCGTGGCGGCTTAGAGTTTGTGTGATGCAACATACAAGTTACTGGATGGTCCGCACGCACGGAGGTGACCACATATGCCATAACAACAACATCCTACAAAATAACATCCACTTGAACGCGCATTTCATAGCGAGGGAGATGAGGAATGCGATGGATGCAAACACGAGGTTCTCAGTCGGACAGATTCGGAATATAATGCAGCGTGATTATGGGTATGAAATAAGTTACTGGAAGGCATGGAAAGCACAACAGAAAGCGTTGGTCTACTTATTCGGCAAATGGGATGAATCATTGAACAGACTGCCACATTTGATGCAGGCACTACAGGATTGCAGTAACAACAACAACTTTGTTAAGTGGGATGTCACAACACCGGAGAATGAGACAGTCCAGGTAAATCACATTTTTTGGTGTTTTTCGGAAAGAATCCTTGCATTCAATCATTGTCGTCCATTAATATATATTTTTGGTCTAATTTCGACTGCAGGAAAATCGTATTTTTTGGTCTTTTGCAGAATGCATCCTTGCATTCAATCATTGTCGTCCAATAATATCTATTGACGGCACGCACATGTATGGAAAGTACAATGCAAAATTATTGGTTGCAATCGGGTTGGATGCGAACAACCACATACTGCCCTTAGCATTTGCGCTTGTGGAGAGCGAGAACAATTCCAGTTGGAAGTGGTTCATGTCCTGTATCCGAGAAGGAGTGACTAAACGGGAGGGCTTGTGTGTTGTTTCTGACAGGCACAATGGAATACTGGCTGCCATGCGCGAACCTGAATGGCAGGAGCCTAAGGCATTCCATCGTGTATGTGTTCGTCACCTGCAAGGAAATTTCATGACCAATGTTAAAGATGAGGTTTTGAAAGCTAAACTTGGAGAAGTGGCATATGCCAAGTAGGAGTTGAAGTTCAAGAAAAAGTTTGCAGAGCTCTTAGAACTGTTGAAAGATAAGCCAATTGTTCGCAAATGGTTGGTAGATATGGATGTGGAACGATGGACACAGGCGTTCGACAACGGTGGATATCGCTGGGGCAACATGACTACGAATGCTTCAGAATGTCTGAACAAAATTTTGAAGAATGGTCATGATTTGCCAGTTTCTTCACTGGTTATGTACACTTTCAGGCAGACAGCTGCTTATTTCGTGAAGCGTAGCCAGAGTCAGTATAACATTGACGGAGCAATATGTCCTCCGAAAATCAGTGACAGATTGGCAGAACTACGGGCTAGGGCTCAGTTCCACATAGTGACGCTGTACAATCCAGTAAGCCATGTTTTTGATGTATTGACCAGAAAGAACCATGTCACGTACCAGGTTTGCCTAGACACACGAACTTGTTCATGTGCAAAGTGGACATTATTCAAGTATCCTTGTTCTCACGCCATGGCAGCTTGCAGATATGCCCGGATTGATGACACAGTTTATGTCCCCAAAGAATATACGCTCGAAGCGTACTACAGGACATGAAGTTATTTTTTCAACCCCTTACTTCACGAGGATTTGTGGCGTGAATATAACGGACCTGTTTATGTTCCTAATCCAAGATTCAGACGTAACAAAGCTGGAAGACCCCCGACCAGAAGAAGGCGTACCAATATGGACCAGCAATGTCCTCATTTAGGGGAATCCAGCAGCCAAGCAGCGTCTTCATCTACTCCGACCCCGCGAATTCAGCGATGCACACACTGTCAACTAGTGGGTCACAACAAACGTGCATGTCCGACTCGATACCAGAATTAAACTATCCATCAATGTTTGTAACTCATGTATCTTTAATGTGACGTGTTCAAGTTGTAGTCTTATCTATAGAATAAAAATTCCAACTAATATTAAACTAATACAAATACAAAACATGACGACAAAAAGAACATTCATACAAACAACCAATATTATACTAATATAGTGACAAAACATGACGACAACAGCTCAACTACCACCTCGACCTCTCCGTGGCCTCATCCGAGGAAAGTTCATGTGCATGAACGACCATCTTGACTCTCCACGCTCCCTCTCGGAAACGCGCAGTGGTTGTGAAGAGCTAGATGGTCGGTTCTGAGCATCCATCTGCTCTTCAATATGTGTATCATCCACATCCATCTGATCTTCATCTTCATAAGCCTCGTCTCCTCCTCCATAATCATCCACTGCATCGCCTGAATTAACATAATAAATTACGAATTGTTCATATCATATGTCAACAAAATACTGATAATACAATGTACCTGCATCGAGAATAATAGTCTTCGGATCAACACCCACAATACTAGGATCCGTAAGCTTTCCAATTTCCGTGTAAGCGGTGTGGAAAATTCTATGAAATCCCCTTCGTGAATAATCATCCGTGCAGTTGAGGAAAAAATCGCTGGCATCACGTGCATTCATGACGAGTGCACGTATCTGCAATTTACATTTTTTTAGTCAGTGAACCGATATATCTTAAATATATCCATTAATAATAAAAGCAGAAAAAAAACATACATTCTCAGGTATGATATGAGAATCTGGACGATAAGCATGACTAGGTCGTGTCTGATGCGCATCGTCCTCCCCAACCTCCTCCACCTCATCGTCAATCATCGGCTGAATTAATCGACGCGTGTGGGTGGCATACCACTCATAATACTGTGAAGTGGGTATGTCGATCTGGTTACCCGGGTGCGCCATGTCTCCATCGATCAATCGCTCCTGTCAAGTAACCCACATGGCAATGTACCTCGCATGAAAGACACCCCCAATCTCTATTCTTCTTCCTATCCATACCGTGACATTCGTCTAAACATCCAATTGCATTTACAGGGACACCCTGAAGGAAACCGTACTGTTTTGCAACACGTCCTGGATGATGCCACTCGATAATATTGAAGCAAATAAGAGGGACATCGGCTCTCCAAGTAGTTTCACGACCCTCGCGACAAGTCGGGATCAGCCAATGAAACATGCTCTCATCGTACGGTCTCCATATGAAATCTCACGCGCGCATCTTCTGTAACGCTTCACGATATTGCAACAAACTCCCATAGGGTACCCCTACATATTTTTTAGGCGCCAACCAGTTCCTGCACATATAAATAAATTATTCTGTAAAATAACATGAAAACTTAAATAATTTATAAAATAAAAATATCAAATATAAACACTTACAACAACGACCAGGCTCCTCGCAAATCAGGATCAAATTCTGCTTCCGGGGGCGGTACCACAAATGGAACTGTGATCGTAGGCACACCGATCCGAGATAGTCTCTCCCAGCACCAAAACTGAATAATCAATGGTGCCCCAGCCAAACCTCTGTGTCCGATCTGAGATGCACTGCACATATTACTATACAGACACGCCAATATAGCACTTCCCCAACTATAATCGCGAATCCTATCAAGATCCTCTAGCAAGGGAAGAAAGCAAAGCGGAATCATGTTACCGCTCTTGTCAGAGAACAAAGTGGTTCCTATCAGATTGAGCAGATACGCCCTAGCGTATTTCTTCAACGTCTCCTCATCCACATCAGCAGGAATCACCTTCAAATGGTCCTTAAACCAACTTCGCTTCGCAATAGCAGGCGATTTACTGTCGCGTTCAGGGTCTGCCCCCAGCAATCTCTGACAAACCTCTTCAAAATTGATCTGCGACCTGCTTGTCACGGGCATTCCTTCTACAGGCAGCCTGGTAAGAAGTGACACGTCCTGTAATGTGATTGTCGCTTCACCTTCATTAAAATGAAAGGTGTGAGTTTCTGGCCTCCACCTCTCGATCGCAGCTGTCAATAATGACGGGTCAACCCTCACACTTGCCACCTGAGTCCACGGATAAAAACCAGCAGCTACCACATAAGGGCGTATGCAAGCATCAAGTTTCAATTTACCCCCTTTATGAATCTTAAGGGGTATATTGGCAATCCCTTTCGTATCCAACTGTGAAACAACAATGTAATCCAACATTAGTAACATATTAATTTATGAATGATAATTAACATAATTTAACATACTAACTTCTAGGTTCCAAATCGCCTCGGTACGATGAGTCTTCTGCCGACTTAGGACTGAGTTGTCAATTGGACCTGGCTGAATTATGTCATCCGCATCCATATTCGGATGCAATATAGCTTGTGATGGTCTTTGTGACATTGAGGGTCTGTGTGAGTCCATAGCTACATCACATAAATCAAAATACCATAAGTATTTCAACAATTCAATATTATAACAAATTCAATATGAACACAACCTCAACAATTACACAATTTCATCACAAATTTCATCGTTTCTTCTCCAATTACATCATTTCTCCATCAACAATCAAAATCGACTATTAAAAGCAACAATTCAATCAATTTCAACAATTGAAATCGACAATTAACAATCAATCACCCCTATTATTCTAGAAATTAACAATTAACACTCAAATTAACATAAACTAATATATTTCAACTTAATACCGGTCAATTGAGAACCTGAATCAACGAAGGCGGGGACGACGGTGGTGGTCGGCGGTGGTCGGCTCGGGGAGGAACAGATCGGCGGGGAGGAGGAAAATGGAGAGAGATCGGCGGGGAGAAGAAAAGAACGAACCCTCGTTTTTAATTCGATTGTTCTCGGTTTATCATAAGCCGAGATCTTTAAACCGAGACTATACGTGGCTTCCACGCTGGCTCAAATGGTCCACGTCGGTCCCAGACCTAGCCACGTTGTCTGTTTCGACAGATTATCGGTTCCGGAAAAACCAAGAATATTATTACCGGTTAATAATAAACCGAGAATGTGCAAAATTGATATTACCGGTTTATAGTAAGCCGAGAACTTAACAAAAAGGGGCAATCCAGTTATTTGAGTTTGAAAGGGGCAAACGGATGAATTGAGTTTGAAAAAGGGGCAAACGAGGCAATAACCCGACTACGGCGCACTTGCCTGCTTAGATAGACTTTAATGCTCCTCAAATTGAACCGAAATTAAACCTCAGATTCTCTGGTTAATTCTTCTATTTGAACCGGTCAATTTGGTTTTTCAGACTAGTAATACGTAGCTTAATTGAAATCCAAAAGAATTTGAACTGGATCAATTCAATTCATTTTAATTGGGACTATATATAGCACTTGACTATTAAATTACAAAAAAATTAAATAAAAAAAACTTAAATAAGACACTGAATTGAAATTCAATTTTAAATTTAACAGAAACAGACTTAGACCTGGGTTTGACAAACGGCTGGTTCATCGTCGGTTAATATACACGGCCCAATCAAGAAACAAACCGAGTTAATAATAATACGTGAAAGTGAGACCAACCAATGTTAACTGTTAAGCAGCAATAACTACGAGGTCAATTTCGTAATTTCA
Organism: Rhodiola kirilowii; assembly: GCA_033675215.1. Taxonomy (NCBI): domain Eukaryota; kingdom Viridiplantae; phylum Streptophyta; class Magnoliopsida; order Saxifragales; family Crassulaceae; genus Rhodiola; species Rhodiola kirilowii. The sequence goes on from CM066201.1 coordinate 9,695,762, forward strand.
CACAACCTCAAAAATCCCTATAAACCGGTCTCACCATCTCCATCAAATTCCGCTCACACCAAAATCCCTTCCCTCATATCGCCGAATTCGAATCTCTCTCTCACAGATCAGAAATTCCAAAACCGAAAACCATGTCGGCTCAGCTAGTCGCAACTCACCGCGAAGGCGCCGAGGTCTACACCGGCGAGGAGCTGTGCAAGCAGAAATCAATCGAGCTACTGGAAGAGCTTCACTTCCCAAAAGGTCTACTGCCGCTGGACGACTTCGTCGAAGTGGGGTACAACAGATCCACTGGATTCGTCTGGATGACACAGAAGAAGGCGAAGGAGCACACGTTCAAAAAGATCAGCAAGAAGGTGTCGTATGCGACCGAAGTGACGGCGTTTGTTGAGGATCGGAAGATGAAGAAGCTGACTGGTGTTAAGAGCAAGGAGCTGCTGATCTGGATCGCGATTACTGATATTTATATAGCTGAACCGAGTTCTGGGAAGATCAGTTTTGGAAACTCGACTACTGGGATTGCTAGGACTTTCCCAGTTTCGGCTTTTGAGCTGGAAGATGAGAGCAAGTGAAGATCTGCAGAGACTTGAAGGCTGTGATGATTATTAATTAGAGTAATCTTTTTAAGGAAGTTGCTTACCTTGTTGTTCCATCAAGAGAGATGGATTATTATCAACAACAACAAAAAATCAAATCAAGAGAGATGGATTTAATCAATATAAGTATTTTGTATTTGAGAAATAAGATTGAGACTTTGTTGATGTAAAGGGAATCTAGGGGTCGGCAAACGCCGAGCCGGTAAAGCTCAAGTCTTATTGGACTAGGGGTCTGTTCTTTAGAGGTTGGGGTTTGAGTGTTGGGAGTTTAGGTTAGTTTAGATTGTGTTGGGTGAGTTTAGATTAATTTAGATTGTGTTTGATGAGTTTAGATTGTGTTGGGTGAGTGTAGATTAGATTGTATTAGGTTAGGTTGTGTTAAGTGAGTGGAGAATAGTTTAGGTGAGTGGACCCTACTTTAGTTTATGTGAGTGTAGTTTATAATAAATATAATAGAAATAATAGGTGAGTGGAGAGTAATTTATATGAGTGAGACCTATTTTAATTTATGTGAGTGTAGTTTATAATAAATATAATAGAAATAATAGGTGAGTGAAGAGTAGTTTAAGTGAGTGGAGATTAGATTGTGTTGGATGAATTTGAGTGAGTTTAGATTGTGTTGGGTGAGCTTAGATTAGTTTAGATTGTGTTGGATGAGCTTAGATTGTGTTAGGTGAAATTGGATGAGCATATATTAGTTCAGATTGGTTTAATGGAGATTGAGTCAAGCTCAAAAGAACAGGCTCTAGGTTAATTAGGGCTTTTGGTACGCGCAAGCTCTATCCCTTTTCACATTAGGATCGGGCCGGGTTCTGAGAAAATTCATTAATCCTCAAATTGTTATCGAGCTCATTTCTTAGAGCTTTCAGGATAGGGTCGGGCTCGTGCTAACTTCCGTCCTAAATGTGATGGGGATCACCATGGACATGCAGGTGCACGAGACAATGCAGTGCATGGCGAGGGCGCACACGATTCTCCTGGAGTGCTGCGTAGAGGATTGAGGTACATGGAACCTTCCATAATAATACCAGCTGGCATATACGAGCTGCAGAATTAGTTAGAGCTCTGACGAGCTACAAAATAATTTGTTAGGGCTTTGACATGCAGGAGGATTTGAGTATAAATGTTGCAGTGGGTGTAATCAGTCTGGCAAGAAAATAATAACAATCTACTCTCTCATCTACATTCCTTTCTCTCCTCATCCTTTCCCCTATTCGTCTTCCATCAATTGGTGCTTTCATTGCACCATGCCCACCCACGCAGAGGCCATAGCCAGCCTCACCGCCGACATGGAAGCCATGGATAGCCGAATCGCAACCATAGAGGAACAACGTGCCGCCGACATGCAACAAGTCATGGCTGTTATCAAATGCCTCACCAAGACAGTCGAGACAACCAGTCTGCTGTGCACGACCCAACTGACCACCACCCTGGAAAGTAACCCATGTTCACCAACCTCGCCCCACCACTCCTTGGCACCCACTAGCAGTTGCTTACGGCCAAGTCAGCATCAACAATGACCCAGCTGAAGACCCATACCTTCACCCCACAAGCGACCATCACTCAAGACAACTCCGTACGCCGCGCATGGAAGTTCTCATCTTCCACGGCGAAGGTGTTTTCGGCTGGTTGTTCCAACTCAACAGCTACTTCACACTGAACAACACTCCACCAGACCAGATGCTTGAGGCAGCTCTGCTCTTCTTAGCCGGCGACGCCCTCCTTTGGTTCTAGTGGAAGGCCACTGACGGATGCATAGTCGTCGTGTGCAAAAGTCAAGAATAAATTTATAGTTCGCTACTCGCGAATCTACTATTAGATAGTAGAGTGGTAAGTAGGGGTCGAACCCAAGGGAATTAGGGGGATAGTAGTTCTTTGAGAAATGTACTGAAAGGGAGCGTGATTTTAGGTTGATTGAGGTTTTAGCGCAGAAAAGTAAGTGTGTTTTTGGTTGGTTTTTGGTTTTAGTGCAGAAAGTAAAGTGCAGAAAATAAAGTGCAGAAAGTAAAGTGCAGAAAGTAATTGCTTGAAGGATGACGGATGCACAATCGTCGTGTGCAAAAGTCAAGAATAAATTTATAAGTCCGCTACTCGCGACTTCACTACTGGGTAGCAAGTGGTAAGTAGGGGTCGAACCCAAGGGAATTAGGGGGATAGTTGTTCTTAGTACAGAAAGGGAGCGTGATTTTAGGTTGATTGAGGTTTTAGTGCTGAAAAGTAAGTGTCTTCTTGGTTGGTTTTGGTTTTTAATGCAGAAAAGTAAGTGGGTTGGTTGTAATTTTAGTGCAGAAAGTAAAGTACTGAAAATAAAAGGAGAAGACTTACAGCAAGTGGGATGCTTGAAGGATAAGTCTTGGGGAGAGTAAGCGGTTGATATTGCAGTTGATATTGAGACTGAAAGTAAAGTGCAGGTGATGTTTTAAGTTAAGGAAAGTATTCGGTTTTAGGGGCCTTGTATCATAGTCTGTTTATCATTGACCTCTAATGATCATACTATGTATTCAAAAGTGTATCACGGCCATTCCAAGCACTTGATTTGCCACACTGTCTAGTCTATTCCAAGACATAGAGCACTTGTTCTATTTAGACTAATACCCCATTCCAAGGTATATTAGCCTTATGTGCATCCATTTGATCAATCATTCTCGATCAACCAAATGGTGTTTTAAAGAGGTCAAACTCCTCAGATAAGTTTTGCCATTCCAAGCATCCACTTATCCGAGTATGTTTACGAACCCCACGGAAGAGTTTTCCCATTCCAAGCATCCACTCAACCTTGGAAGTTCTAACCTAATATGTGGCACATAGAACAAGTTTTGAACACATAGAGGCATTAAGAGTAGGGCCTAAACATTTTATGACACAAGTACACCCCTTCAACCGAATGAAGGGTTTAGCTACGAATATCCATAGAACAGGACATCATAGCTAAATACTTGAAGGTTTTCATAAGACAGTAAAGTAAAAGGAGAATACTCAAGAACCAACAGGAGTAAACTCAAGAACTACTAGAATACTCAAGAACCAACAGGAGTATTATAGATTTAAAACAAGTGTTTACAAGAGTAGTGCCCAAAATCTAGAGAGAAGCTAGAGCTTTGTGATGGATGATGTTTTGAAATGAGGATGAGGATACAAGGGAAGAGTATGTGCTATTTATAAGCCAAGAGATGAGTAAAATGTGGAGGAGAGCTAGCCACTTGTCACAAAATGGAAGGAGCTCACAAAAGCCATCGGATGAGGTCATCATCCCTTCTAGCCACCGGCCACATGGAGGAAGAGGAGAGGAGGAGAAGCTTGTGGAAGAGAGGAGAAGGGATGAGAAGAGGGGAGAAAGCCGCCGGCCATGTGGCAAGAGGGGAGTGAGTGTGAGTTTTGTGATCTCATCCACAAAAGTCATCGGTCCATTTCAGCTCCGGACTGACTCTGGTTGCACTTCGGTTGGATTTGTTTTGAGTGATTCCACGTCAGGATCATGAAAGTTGTACAGTCGGAATCTGGTTGTGTCTTGGAGTGACTTGCAATCCATTTTCAGCTTAAAAAATCCTCCTTAGCCTGTATTCTTTCTAGACTTCAAAATACCCTGTAGATAAATATGGGAACTAACAAGCAAAAGTTAAATAGACAAAGAGTCTAATTTGGTGGGTTTAACTGTGTTTATGATTCATACAATTATGGTCTATCAGATCACCCCACACTTTTAGTTGTTCGTCCCGAACAATGCTATTTAAGGGCGGCACACACTCTAAGTAAAATATGAAAGTGAGACTGTGGGACTTGATTTATCTTAATTCATGCATTACTTACTTATTACCAAACTAAACCGTGTAAATACTTAGAAGAAACTTGATATTTGTACCTTCGTGCCAAAATGCAAATTAATTCGGATGTTTCGGGAGATAGCCCTTTTCAGGCTCCTGGACTGTATTCTCGGGATCGACTCGTACTATATGGTTTTCTTGTAGCTTTCTCTAGCACGTGATTCGGTTCGGGTTTCACTGAGTTGAGCACTTTGATTTCTTTTTGGCGAGGGACAGCTTCTGTAGTGAATCGGCCTTTGGCCTTTGATGTTGAATTGGAGTTTCTTCACTTTTGTTCGGTTAAAACCTTCACAATTTTGGCCTTTGGCCTTTGATTAGCTTCTTTGAGCTTTTGCTTCTTTGTGACTTGCTAGTCCATTTTCTCAGCCTTTTTTGGGAGGTCCAATCGTCGCCCGCAAGCATATGGAAATACCTCCCCGCTCTTTCTCATCCTCGCCGTTTCGCGCTGGTCAATATTAGGATCGCTCATCTATTTTCCCGGCTACTAGGACTAGAGATAGGACGGTTTGATTCCCATCCCGCCTCTTGCATAAACACTGCATGACGGAGATGACTTCAATCTTCACTGAAACCCAAAGTCCAGCCTCCACTGACTTCAAAACCATATAGTTAGATTCGATCCTTCGAGTGCTTGCCAAGCCTCTCTAGGGCAGTTTATGTCAACTCCACATCCCCTGTATATCTCAGCACAAAGGGACAAATGAGAAGTTACATTCTAAGTTTTTAAACAGTTGAATTTTCACAAGGTAAATGCATGAATTTAAATCTATCTTTTTCACATTCTCAAGTTCATATTTTCAAAAAGATAATATTAAGGGAAAAAGAAAAGGAAAAAGCATGTTAACTATGTACACAGGCGGTTCTCACCCCACACTTTTGAACGAAAGCGTGCCTTTCAGCACGACTTAGTTCAAAAGTCATGCAAATATATACAAGAGAAGGAAATGACATTAAGGAAAAGAGAAGAACTGTACTCCCTTTTACTGTGTCGTGTCGTGGAATGACATGCCTCGGAGCTGGATAATCGAGGGATTTCGGCTGGGGCCTTGAACTCTCAGCGCAGGCCCGGTAATTTCTCAGAAGCTGCCTGGCTGATCTGATCTTGCTCCAAAAATCGATTCCTACAAGGGGTCATTCCTTCTATACAAAAAGTGGGTGAGAGCAACTTACGGTAAAAACTAAATGACAGAAAAGAAAATTACTGAAAGTAAGATAGGTGTCGGGTTACCTCCCGACCAGTGCCTTTGTTTAACGTCGTTGGCTCGACAGATGGGATCACCAGTTGGGATCCCATGGGCGGCTTAAGTCAAATTTTACCGTGGCTCCTGCATTGATTCTAGCCTTGTCTTTTCCTGGGTTTTTGGGGGATGATGGGCTTGGGTCCAGTTCCCATGGTTCTGGTGGTTTCTCCTTCCATCGTCTCTGAGAAGGCGAGGGACCTTTCACTACTAGTCTCTTGAATTGGGTTCTCTTCTGTTCAGGGCTGCCTTGTCTAGTTGTGGCAAAAAATTGCTCCATCAAGGGGTCGTTCTGATTAGGCCCTTCTTCCATCCTCCTTTTAGCCTCTTCATTGATCACATAGTTTTCTACAATTTGTTTATTGATCAAGGGAAAAAGTTGGGAAGCTTGCATATTAAGGCTTGGTCCTGTCCCGTCCTGTCTGTCTGTGAGGATCCGATCTCGGATGGTCTCGGCTGCTTTGGTGATGATAGTTGGGTATGACTCGGGCAGCTCGCCAGTGGTATTATGGACTTCTTCCTCGTTGCTTCCGGTGCTTTCTGTAACTAATTCTTCTGATGGCTCGGGAGTTTCTTCTGATGGCTCGGGTGTGATCTCCAATGTAGGCTCTCCTTCAGAGCTTTCTGCATCTGATTCGTCCATCTCATCCTCTGTACTGTCTTATTCATTCCTTTCTGGACTAGCCTCTATCCTCTGTATTCCTCTATTAGGTCGGGGCATTGGCCTTCGTTTTGTGGCTTCGGCCAAGTCGTCTATAACATCCCACATTTGAGTCAGAGATAAGTGCATGGCTGATCCTCCCACTACGTCATTGATCCTTGAGAACTCATCGGCCCTCATCCCATAAAGAAATTTTTGAAGAAGAAACACCTCCGTGAATCCATGGTGCGGGCAGCGTGAGACGATGGTGTCATAGTACGTGTAGTATTCATCTAACGTCTCATCCCGGGATTGTTGAAGGCAGATGATCTTCTCGCGGGTGTCATGTCGTAAGGATGGGGGGGGGGGAGAATTCCTTCAGGAATTGAGTGCGAAGGTCCACATAATATTCAGCATGCATAGCGGTTGATGTGTAATACCAAATTGTCGCGAAGTCAGTTAAAGAAAATTTGAAGCATTTTAACTTAAATTCCTCAAACATTTCGTTTTCAGGTTTTATGTGGTGGCAAATATGGTGGAAGTTTTGGCAATGTATTACGGGGTCTTCTCCATCCGTTCCTCCGAACAGAGGAAGATGTCGCGCTGTCCATGCATACATAGTGTGATGAAGAGATGAGAAGGAAAAGAACAACTAATCCGATGGCTAATTCCCCGGCAACGGCGCCAATTTTGACGGATGCACAGTCGTCGTGTGCAAAAGTCAAGAATAAATTTATAAGTCCGCTACTCGCGACTTCACTACTGGGTAGCAAGTGGTAAGTAGGGGTAGAACCCAAGGGAATTAGGGGGATAGTTGTTCTTTGTACAGAAAGGGAGCGTGATTTTAGGTTGATTGAGGTTTTAGTGCTGAAAAGTAAGTGTCTTTTTGGTTGGTTTTGGTTTTTAATGCAGAAAAGTAAGTGGGTTGGTTGTGATTTTAGTGCAGAAAGTAAAGTACTGAAAATAAAAGGAGAAGACTTACAGCAAGTGGGATGCTTAAAGGATAAGTCTTGCGGAGAGTAAGCGGTTGATATTGCAGTTGATACTGAGACTGAAAGTAAAGTGTAGGTGATGTTTTAAGTTAAGGAAAGTATTCGGTTTTAGGGGCCTTGTATCATAGTCTGTTTATCATTGACCTCTAATGATCATACTATGTATTCAAAAGTGTATCAAGGCCATTCCAAGCACTTGATTTGCCACACTGTCTAGTCCATTCCAAGACATAGAGCACTTGTTCTATTTAGACTAATACCCCATTCCAAGGTATATTAGCCTTATGTGCATCCATTTGATCAATCATTCCCGATCAACCAAATGGTGTTTTAAAGAGGTCAAACTCCTCAGATAAGTTTTGCCATTCCAAGCATCCACTTATCCGAGTATGTTTACGAACTCCCTGGAAGAGTTTTGCCATTCCAAGCATCCACTCAACCTTGGAAGTTCTAACCTAATATGTGGCACATAGAACAAGTTTTGAACACATAGAGGCATTAAGAGTAGGGCCTAAAACATTTTATGACACAAGTACACCCCTTCAACCGAATGAAGGGTTTAGCTACGAATATCCATGGAACAGGACATCATAGCTAAATACTTGAAGGTTTTCGAAACACAGTAAAGTAAAAGGAGAATACTCAAGAACCAACAGGAGTAAACTCAAGAACTACTAGAATACTCAAGAACCAACATGAGTATTATAGATTTAAAACAAGTGTTTACAAGAGTAGTGCCCAAAATCTAGAGAGAAGCTAGAGCTTTGTGATGGATGATGTTTTGAAATGAGGATGAGGATACAAGGGAAGAGTATGTGCTATTTATAGGCCAAGAGATGAGTAAAATGTGGAGGAGAGCTAGCCACTTGTCACAAAATGGAAGGAGCTCACAAAAGCCATCGGATGAGGTCATCATCCCTTCTAGCCGCCGGCCACATGGAGGAAGAGGAGAGGAGGAGAAGCTTGTGGAAGAGAGGAGAAGGGAGGAGAAGAGGGGAGAAAGCCGCCGGCCATGTGGCAAGAGGGGAGTGAGTGTGAGTTTTGTGATCTCATCCACAAAAGCCATCGGTCCATTTCAGCTCCGGACTGACTCTGGTTGCACTTCGGTTGGATTTGTTTTGAGTGATTCCACGTCAGGATCGTGAAAGTTGTACAGTCGGAATCTGGTTGTGTCCTGGAGTGACTTGCAATCCATTTTCAGCTTAAAAACTCCTCCTTAGCCTGTATTCTTTCTAGACTTCAAAATACCCTGTAGATAAATATCGGAACTAACAAGCAAAAGTTAAATAGACAAAGAGTCTAATTTGGTGGGTTTAACTGTGTTTATGATTCATACAATTATGGTCCATCAAAGGACAACACTTACGGAAAGTCTCGGCTAGCTCGCCAGTGAGGACCGGGACTTCTGTTGGCTCGGAAGTGAGGATTGGCTTTGTCTCGGCCAGCTCGAGCGCTTCGGCCAGCGCAGGAGCGTCTGTCTCGGCCAGCCCGTCATTGAGGTCCGGGACCGGCGTGATTTCCTCGGGTAGATTGGTGATGAGGACCGGGCCTGAATTGGGCAGTTTTTCTTCTAACTCCCAGGGGTAGTCTGAGTGGAGCTCTTCTTCAGGCAACCATGGGTCCTCATCCTCATCATTTATATGGTCTCCGGGGGCAATCACACTGAGGTCTGGGTCTGATTTGGGCAACTCGGCAATGAGGACCGGTTCTAGTGGTTCGGTCGGCTCCGTGGGCTCCCATGTAGGCTCTTCTTTGATGACCCTTGGCTTGCGCATCTCATTGATTAGATAATCAGTTTCTTTTATAGCCACCTCTATTTCTGCCCATGCTTCCTCGGATCTGGCTTGATTTTGGTGCATCGTGGCATTCAATTGCTGTATGTCTGCGGTCAACTGCTGGGTGCTAGCTGCCAGCTCCATTATATCGTCCTTGAGCGGCTCAGCCTGATCTTGTCTTGGTCTTGACCTTGCGGCCAAATCATTTATTAAGCTCCAAAGATCATCCATGTCTAAGTTGTTCACCGAGCCTCCCGCTGCATCATTTAGCCAATTCCACTCTTGTGGCATCATCCCATTAAGAAACCTTTGAAGAAGATCGTGGTTGGTGAATCCATGGTGCGGGCAGCTCGTTACAAGGGAATCGAAGTACCATAAGTACTCGTCCAAAGTTTCGTCCCGGGATTGCTTTAGGTTGTTGATCTCCCGCGGATTTCAAGTTTGAAGGGTGGTGGGGAAAACTCCTCATAGTACCAAGGCTCGCTTCCATAGTACGACGACATGGTGAATTATGTACAACAGAAAAAAGAACAACTATCCATTTGCTAATTCCCCGGCAACGGTGCCAATTTTGACGGATGCACAGTCGTCGTGTGCAAAAGTCAAGAATAAATTTATAGTCCGCTACTCGCGAATCTACTATTAGATAGTAGAGTGGTAAGTAGGGGTCGAACCCAGGGAATTAGGGGGATAGTAATTCTTTGAGAAATGTACTGAAAGGGAGCGTGATTTTAGGTTGATTGAGGTTTTAGCGCTGAAAAGTAAGTGTGTTTTTGGTTTTAGTGCAGCAAGTAAAGTGCAGAAAATAAAGTGCAGAAAGTAAATTGCAGAAAGTAATTGCTTGAAGGACAAGACTTACGGAAAGTAAACAGTTGATATTGCTTGAAGGACAAGTCTTACAGAAAGTAATTGCTTGAAGGACAAGGCTTACGGAAAGTAAGTTGCTTGAAGGACAAGTCTTGCAGAAAGTAAGCAGTTGATATTGCAGTTGATATTGTGACTGAAAGTAAAGTGCAGGTGATGATTTGCTTAAAAGAAAGATTCGGTTTCATGGGCCTTGTATCATAGTCAGTTTATCATCGACCTCTAATGATCATACTAAGTGTTCAAAGATGAATCAAGGCTATTTCTAGCACAAGACTTGCAACATCGTTTAGAACACTTGTTCTATTTAGACTAATTCCTCCTTTCGAAGTATATTAGCATTATGTGCATCCATTTGATCTTCAGTTACGATCAACCAAATGGTGTTTTAGAGAGGTCGAACTCCTCAGATAAGTTTTGCCCGTTAAAGCATCCACTTACCCGAGTATGTTCACGAACCCCACAGAAGAGCTTTGCCCGTTAAAGCATCCACTCAACCTTGGAAGTTCTAACCTAATATGTGGCACATAGAACAAGTTTTGAACACAGAGAGGCACTAAGCGAAGGGTCTAAAACATTTTATGACACAAGTACACCCCTTCAACCGAATGAAGGGGTTAGCTACGATTATCCATGGAAGAGGACATCATAGCTAAGTACTTGAAAAGTAAAGGTTTTCAAAAGACTGTAAAGTAAAGTTGCAGTTTTGAAAGACAGGAAAGTAAGAGAAGAATACTCAAGAACCAACAAGAGTAAACTCAGAACAAACTGAAAGCTTTTGATTTCAAAGTAAGTGTTACAAGGATTGTGAAATCTAGAGCTTCTCTCTCTACTAAGAACTATGGAAATGTTGTGATTTTTGATAAAGTATGGAATGCCATTACAAAGGATGAAGGGGTCTCTATTTATATGCTAAGGGAGGTGTGGTTTGTGGAGGAAGAAGAGACACATGGCAAAGGATGCATGGAGGACTCAAAGCCGCCGGAGGGGGAGGTGGCAAGGCTAATAGCCTCCCCCCATGTGTCATCTTCAAGGCAATAGCTGTCGGGCAAGGTGGAGGGGAGTGGGTGAGATATGTTTTGTGATCTTTTCACAAAAGCCATCGGTCCTTTTCAGCTCCAGGCTGACTCTGGTTGCTCTTCGGTTGGACTTGTTTTGAGTGATTCCACGTCAGGTTCATGAGATTTGTACAGTCAGAATCTGGTCGTGACCTGGAATGACTCGTAATCTATTTTCAGCTTTAAAACTCCTCCTTAGCGTGCTTTCACAATAGACCCCGAAATAGCCTGTTGAACAAAAGTAGAATTAACAAGCAAAAGTTAACTAGACAAAGAGTCTAATTTGGTGGGTTTAACTATCCTAATGAATCATATAAATATGGTCCATCAGCCACCACAGGCCAGATTTCAATATGGATAAAACTAGCACATGACCTCAAACGCCGGTTTGGACCTAGCGATTATTATGATGCTGAAGTTGCCATTAACCACATTGTCCAGATCACCTCTGTTCATGCCTATATCACAGAGTTTGTCAAACTCTCAGCCTGTGCTCCTTTTTTACTTGGCCACAACTTACTTAAACGCTTCATCGCAAGCCTAAAACCCGACATCCATCATGAGCTGGTGATGCTCAAGCCACCTGACCTGGAGACAGCCATGGACATGTCGTGTATGGCAGAGGACAATATTCAGTCCTTACGCCGCCTCACCTCTCGACCGCCCTACACACGACCACCATTATGTCTGACGTCTGACCAACCTCGACCCCCTCATACACCACTACCCATCAAACGCATCACCCCCACCGAGATAGCTGCACGTTGCACAAAAAGACTGTGCTTCAATTGCGATGAGAAGTTCTTACTTGGTCACAACTATCGTCCTCGCTTCCAATGTTTACTCATGGAAGAACCGAGTGATACGGATGGGTTTGAGCTTGTAGAGAAGGACACTCCTGACCCCCTGGAACATGAGGAGGCCTTAGAACAAGACATACCCCAAAACCCCGCACCTTGTATCACTTTCCACGCCTTGGAGGGTCGTACGGCCCCTTCCACATTGCGCTTCCATGCTAGCATCCGGGGCCAGCCCGTGCTCATGTTGGTTGATAGTGGTTCTACCCACAACTTCATTCAAACACGAGTGGCAAGATTCCTCAAGTTGCCAATTGAGCCAGCCACTCATCTCAGGGCCATAGTTGGCAACGATGATGAGATGACATGCGAGGGTGTTTGCCATAATGTACCAGTGACAATAAGCAACAACATATTCATCGTGCAACTCCACCTTTTACCAGTATTTGGAGCAGACCTTGTCCTCGGCGCGCAATGGTTAGCCGACATCGAACCAACCACATTTTGTTATTGTGATATGTGGATGAGTCTGCAGAAGGATGGCCACACCATTCAGCTCCCTGTGATCAAGCCTCACACTCAGTTGTCCCAAACGTCCGCAGCACAAATCCAAAAGGTGGCCAATCAAAATGGCGTGCTATATTATCTCCAAATGTTCACGACTTGGTCACCAGACACCCTAGCCACCACACAACCTCGTCTATTCGTGATCACACTACCTGACCCAATACACCCTGAGTTCAAAGCCAAACTCACGGAACTCTTAACAACTTTCCAGACGGTTTTTACCACCATGCGGCTTACCCCTTGTGCGAACTACAGATCACTCTATTCCTATCATATCTGGTTCTAACCCGATTAATGTGCGTCCTTATAGGTATCCTCACTACCAGAAAACTGAGATCGAGGCCATGATACGCACTATGCTCAACGAAGGCATCATCTGCCCAAGTCATAGTTATTTTTCCTGCTTAGTTTTACTTGTCAAAAAGAAAGATGGCTCATGGTGTTTTTGGGTCGACTATCGCGCTTTAAATGCCATCACGGTTAAAGATAAATTCCCAATCCCGACGGTTGAAAAGCTCCTTGATGAGTTACATGGTGCAACCCTTTTCACCAAGTTGGACCTTCGCGCTGGATACCACTAATTAAGGATGCGAGACGAGGATGTGTACAAAATGGCATTTAGGACACATGAAGGGCACTATGAATTTCTTGTGATGCCTTTCGGCCTCACCAACGCTCCAGCAAGTTTCCAAGCGGAAATGAATGCCATCTTTAAGCCCCTCCTACGCCGATGCGTGTTAGTCTTCTTTGATGATATCTTGGCGTATAGCACCAACCAGGTGGACCATATCATGCATCTTCATTTTATGCTAAACCGTCCAATTGTGATTTTGCTAGGGAATCCTTGACGTACTTGGGCCATGTTATTAGTCCGGACGGAGTTGCTGTTGACCTTGGCAAAATACTCGCCATTCAATAATGGCCGCAACCTAAAAACATCAAATAGTTACGTGGAATCCTTGGCCTCACCGGCTATTACCGCCGCTTTGTTCGCCATTACGCCATCCTTGCTGCACCCTTAACAGGTCTCCTGCGCAAAGATGCCTATATATGGTCCTCTGATGCAACCTTGGCATTCACCAACTTGCGCGCAGCATTATCATCCACACCAGTCCTCACTCTGCCCAACTTCAGCATTCCCTTTCATGTCCCACTGACACTTCTGGGACAGGAGTAGGCGCAGTCATCGCACAAGGTGGCCGACCAATATCATACTTTAGTAAGCAACTCAGTCCCCGACTTCAAGGGATGTCCGCCTACAATAGAGAATTATGTGCGCTGGTGTGGGATGTCCAGAAATGGAGACAATATCTCCTCAGTCAGAGATTCATCATCGAAACGGACCATCAACCACTGAAAACCATCCTTTCCAAAATAGTGCATACCCCTGACCAACAACATTGGGTGGTGAAACTCCTTGGTTATGATTTTGAAGTTCGATACCGGCCCGGTAAACAGAATGTGCCAGCCGACGCCCTGTCACGCCTACATGAAACCGAGCAGGCACCTCAGCCATCATGCATGGTCAAGGAAGTCATTTGCATCATGTACAATCACGTCTAGCACAATGGCGTCTTTTCTATTTGCGGGGCACATCTACAAACGAGGGGTGTTCCTATGCGCCTTTATCTCATTTTCTTCATTGTTTGCGCTTAGGGACTAAGCTATGCTTTAAGTGTGGAGTGGATAGTCGCATAATTCACTCACATTATGCCATGCCTATCATTGTAGGATGGACGCTTGCATTCATGTACCTTACCCCTAACATGAGAGTGTTTTTAACCACATAGGCTTGTGACTATCGATTCTAAATCCCTATAAATCACATCTAGACTACTTTTCATTTTTATTGGATCTTGAACTTAGAACTGACGTAGTCCTATGAATGTGCATTCTTGTGAATCAATATCATTGCTATCCCTTGTCTATCTAATTTTCTAAGTATTTTCGTCGAAATACCTTGGATTAAGTTTTAGCAAGCATTTTAAAAAAAACTTTCACGAAAAACTTAGACCTCTTGTAAGCTCCTTGGTGACTTGAGTTCTTCTAACTTAGTGCCATGCTTATCATTGTTTCCCGCGCATTCCATACATTCCTTGAACATATTGTAAAGTTTTAAGTGTGGAGTCAAAAATAAAAGAGGGCGAAAAATGGGCCCCAACAAAAAAAATGCTTCATTTTCATGGTCAAAGAGGGCAAAGCCCCGACTAAAAACTTTCTCAAGTACACGAGAAGTTTTGCTCCAAAATATACAAATGTCGAGGGTTAGGAAGAAAAGTTCCCCCTCGAAAGCATTTGTAGGCCAAAGGCCATTTGAAAAGGAAAATAAGAAACACTTAAAACTTGACTTTATGTTCTTCCATCATTCTACATTTGCGCGGGTGCATCATTTGTATTGTGTGCTAGTTAGATTAACTCTTGGAGAATCCTTGTGCTTGCCCTAGCTAGCATAGGCGAGTGGTTGACACTCTTTTGTGCAAACTAAACTATGTATTCATTGTATTGCCTTGAAAATGAGTAGATCGTTAGATGAGATGATTGATAGCTCTAGTATTGATGATCTTGAATGCACAACCTCATGGGTACTCAAATGGTTCAAAAGTTCTTTTGATGATATTGTGATGGTACTTCTAGCTTGGGGTGAGGGATTGGTTTTGAGAAATCCTCGCCTTGGTTGAGCACTCTTGAATTCATTCTCATGGGATAGGTGCATTTGGGGTTTGTAAGTATTCCCTTTTCTGAAAACTCTCCCGAGACTATAACTCGTCCACTAGGGTAGCCTAGGGGTTTAAAGGCTTAATGCATACGCTTAATGCATTCGTAACACCTACGAAAAGAAGCTAGTTAGATTGTACATACTTGTCATTTTTCTTTCAATAACATGTTTAGAAATAATGATCGAGACCTTATGAAATCTAGTGAGGCAAATATACGAAAACATAGCACCACTAGCATTTCGACATTTGCATGACCTTGACATATTCTCATACTTTGTTCAGGACGAACAAAACTTAAGTGTGGAGTGTTGATCAGTCGAGTTTTCGACTGATTTATGGCCATTCTTCACTATAGTTTTGGGTCGTTTCCGAAATTATTTTTATGTCATTTGACCTCTATCTCTACATTTTAGGTAGAAAACAAGTTTCCCCAAAGGTCAAAGCCAAAATACAAAAACTCGGGGAAAAATCGAAGATTTAGAACAAAACTGAGCAAATTGACCTTTGCAGCTTGTTGGAAAGATAACTCAAAGGGCTACAACTTTCTAGTTGACGCTAAGGCCAAATTAGGACGGGAATACCACCAAAAAGGCCTGGGAAGTGCCAGCCGGTCAGCTGAAATCAGCCAGCCGACCGGCTGAATAAAGGTTCAAGGAGGCTTGCCCACGGGCCACAGCCATTCCCAACTGACCGGCTGAAATCTTGCTGCTTCAAATGATGCAATCGGCCAACTTCAGTCGATCGGCTGGATTTTCCCTTCAGTTCAGCCGGCCGGCTGAAATCTGCTACAATACCGGATTTTTACCCGAGGCTATAAATAGAAAGCAAGGGTTTTGACCTATGTGTGGAGGTTTTTGGGGAAAAGAAGATTGGAAAAGAGGCTTAACCAAGGTCATCAATCAACAATCCAACCAAGGAGAAGAAGAAGGCACAAAAGGGAGTTCAAGGATTCCAAATTCTCCTTCCTTTACTCTTTTCCTATTCTCTTTGTGTTGCCATTAAACCCTACTCACACCATGTTGTCTTACATGAGGTGTGAGTAGTGACCTCATGTATTGAGGGTGTTTGAACCCTCCTTGGTACTCTTTGATCACAATATACATTGATATTCATATGATTGATTGTTGATTTCATTTTCTCTTGTATTATGAAATGTTATTGCACTCTAGGTGTTTGTAGAAATGCTTAAGTGACAACTTAGACTAAAACTTGAACCTAGGGCTTGGAAACCCTTGGGAATAGTTCTAGGATGGAGAAAACGATCTATATCTTGAATCGTGTAAGTGAACCTTAGGATATGGATGCTTGACTAAGATTGAATGTTTTATTTATTTGTGTTGTTCATGAAGAAAATCATCAATTAATCTCATTAAATGGTGTCAAATTCATTATTCTCTATGCACTTAATACATGACATGCTACTATGTGTTTGATAAAATGCTCAAGTAACATGTTGAATCTTTAAACTAGACCTAAGAATCGAATGACCTTAGGGATAGTTTGGATAATAGAGAATGTGATCCTACCTAGTGTCTTACGAAAGTACACACATGCATTTGTTGCTAACTAGTCCTCGGGTTCATGGTATTTATTAAATTGGGAGACATTCCAATGCTAATAAATGCCAATGAACCAAGTACCTCGGTAGAGTGAGGTTCGAGCCATAAGAGAGCTTGACTAAGACTAGATTCACTTGAACATTGGTCTACATTAGTCTAAGCTAGGTTTTCCACAATGCATGGGTAGGAAGGGAACTAGTGCGTATGTTTATTGCTTTTATCTCCCACCCATAGGACGATAATGCAATGGAATGAATCGATATCCTCTAATTGAGTGAGGTTCGAGCTAAGAAGGTTCTAAACTATTTGACTACCATGAAATGTTTGAATATCATGTATGTGATCATTAGGAATTTGCCAAGGAGGGGAGTAACCCCTCAATACACCTCCTATCTATCTTTTATCCTCAATCGCTCACCACCTAGGATTAGGAATACACACACCTTATACATTTTTGGTTTAGAATAGCCAAACGGAAACACGATCTTACATAGTGTATGTGCTTCGCTTGCTCCTTTGGGTTTGACCCGGTACCCTACCGGTCATTATAAATTGTTTTTGACCTCTACGATGACCCTCTTCAAAACCGACACGTCGAGAGGGTAAAAATAGACGTTGTCAATTCCGCCTAGCCTGTTGGATTATGTTCCTGGCGACACGACTCTACCCGCAGTCAAGGAGCTACTCCTCAGCCATGACCACTCCAAGACCTTAAAGGCAATTTAGTTCGTGCTCAACAGCGTATGCAACTCCATGCAAATGCCAAACGTTAGGAGAAACACTTTGATGTCGGTGCATTGGTTTGGGTCCGTGATGAGCCGTATGCAACTTCCAGGAGGGACGCTCCCTTGTGTGAGTTCAGGTCGCGGCGATAGCCCACTATTCCCGGGCTCCACGGCGCCGCCTGATGATGAGGGTGTGGTCGATTCAGCTAGACCCGGAGACGATGAGGCAACATCATGATTCCTTGCTCCATTTAGTATTACACATGTGTATCTTTCATTTTGCTTGTTGCATTGGATGATTGTTTTGGATGTTTAGTTGCCTTTGGCGCAATTTTGATGATGTATGCCATTTTGATGCTTATTTTCTTGACTTTCCTTTGGTTGAATGCTCATTACTCCTATGATATTGAAGGTGTTTACCATTCATGTTGTTCACTCTACAGGATATCCATTTTCATACTCTCATCATGTCCAAAAACACCTCTTTATCTACATTTGCAACCAAAAGATTATTTCTCACTCCCATGGGTTATATCACCGGGTCTACAAACGAGGGGAGTTCCTATGCGCCTTTGCCTTTATTTTCATCATTCTTTGCACTTAGGGACTAAGCTTGAATTAAGTGTGGAGTGGTTTGATGCGCATAGTTCACATGTTCGCATGCCATACATATCATTTTGAGATGGACACTTGCATACTTGCACCTTATCCCTACATAAGGAGTGTTCTTACCATATAGGCTTGTGACTATCGATTCTTAATTCCTATAAATCACATCTAGCCTAATTGCCACATTTATTGGATCTCGAATTTAGAACCGACCTAGTCCATTGAATGAGTATTCTTGAAAGCCAATATCATTGCTATCCTTCGTCTATCCAATCCTCTAAATATTTTCATTGAAATACCTTGGATCAAGTTATAGCAAGCACCTTTGAAATCTTCGTGAAAATCTTAGACCTTTGATAGATCCTTGGTGACTTGAGTTTTCTAATTTAGTGCCACACTTATGTTTGATTCCCGCACATTCCATACACTTTTTAAACATATTGTCAAGTTTTAAGTGTGGAGTCGGAAAAAAAATATACTACAAATGCCGGGGGTTAGGGAGGTAAGTCCCCCCTCGAAAGCATTTGTAAGCCAAAGGCCGTATCAAAAAGAAAATAAGAAGCACTTAAAACTTGACTCTATGTTTTCCTCCATTCATCACTTGTGCGGGATTCATCATTTGCATTGTGTGCTTATTAGAATGACTCTTGGACGATCCATGTGTTTACACGGGAATTATCATTTGATCTATGCATGTTTATTAAAAACTCTAGTGTCGAGCTCCTCTTCCCTTATAGATTACGGCTTAAGAGCCTAAAACTTGGGAATGAGTTCCATGTCGCAAGCCCGTGGACTAGCCCTAGCTAGCATAGGCAAGCGATTGACAATTTTTGTGCAAACTAAAAGCTTCACTTCTATTGTATTGCCTTGAAGATGAATAGACTTTTGGATGAGACGATTGATAGCTCTAGTATTGATGACCTTGAATGCACAACCTCAAAGGTACTCAAAGTGGTTCAAAAGTTCTTTTGATGATATTGTGATAATGGACCTAGCGTGGGGTGAGGGATTTGTTTCGAGAAATCATAGCCTCGGTTGAACATTCTTGAATTCAATCTCATGGGATAGGTGCATTCGGGATTTGTGAGTATTCCCTCTCCTGAAAACTCTCACGAGACTACAACTCGTCCACTAGGGTAGCCTAGGGTTTTAAAGGCTTAATGCATGCGCTAAATGCATTCGTAACGCCTACGAAAAGGAGCAAGGTAGATTGTACATACTTGCCATTTACTTTTCAATAACAGGTTTAGAAATAAGGATCGAGACCTTGTGAAATCTAGTGAGGCAAATGCACGAAAAACACAGCACCACTAGCATTTCGACATTTGCACTTCCTTGGCATATTTGCATACTTTGTTCGGGACGAGCAAAGCTTAAGTGTGGAGTGTTGATGAGTCGAGTTTTCGACTCATTAATGCCCATTTTCACTATAGCTTTAGTTCGTTTCCGATGATTATTTGATGTCATTTGATCCCCTTTTCATGCGTTTCAGGTGCGAATCCAGATGACTCAGTGTCAAAAGCCCATAGAAGGAAACTCGGAGAAAATCGGAGTCTAGAGCAAAAGTTGGCAGAATTTGGCCTCCAGTCGATCGACTGGGAAGCTCCCCTGCTCCAGTCGATCGGCTCAATGGACTCTCAGGAGGTGCTGCAAATCAAGTTACCGCAGTCGATCGATTGGATCCTCCAGCCGATCGACTAGCGAGTTCTCCAGCTGAGCGTGCAAGCCACGTGCCTTCAATCGATCGATTGGGACTCCAGTCGACCGACTCAATGGAGTCTCAGGAGGGCCTGTTTTCTACATTACCGCAGTCGATCGACTGGGTGAGTACCCTGTCTCAGTCGATCGACTGAGAATCTGCTTTCCAAGCACCTGATCTCCATCCAATCGATCGACTGGGCCAACAGCCCAACGCCAGTCGATCGACTGGACCTGCTACAGTACCGAAAATTGCCCGAGGTTATAAATAGAAAGAGGCAAGTTTGACCTAGCATCGGGGATTTTTCTGGAGAAAAGACAAAAAGAAGTGAGCCAAATCAGGGGTTTCATCATCATCTAATCAAGGAGGATTGAAGATCAAGGGAGTTTATTTGGATCATCAATCCTATTCTTTTCCCTCTTCCTTTCTCTTAGATTTTTGTTAAAAACACACACATCATGTTGTCTTACATGATGTGTGAGTACTCCCCCTTGTGTTTTGAGGGTTCTATGAACCTCCTTGGTACTCAATGATCATTGTAAACACATCTATTTGGATTTATGGAAGTTGATTTCATTTTACTATGATCTTCATGTTAGACATGCCTCTAAGTGTTTGATAAAATGCCTAAGTGACATGTTTGTGTTAGAACTTTGACCTAAGTCTTGAGAAAGCTTAGTGATGGTTTGGATATAGTAAAATTGAACTTAACCTACATTTATGAGAGTAAATGCATGGTGAGAGGTGAACTAGAACTTTATGCATATAGTATTTATGAGAGTAAATGCTATATAGTGGATCAACACTCTTTAATTAGTGAGATCCTAACTAAGATGGCTTGACTAGGATTAGACATGCATGGTTTGTCTACTTTTAGTCTAAGCTAGGTTTAAAACCTATCAACTCATAATTAATTAAACTCTTGTATGCATGATCATTGGGAAATTGCCAAGGAGGGGATTAATCCCTCGAAACTCGCTTTTAATTGAATTTAATCCCTTAAAAACCGTTTCATTCTTATTTTGAATCATTGATAACTCAATCACCCTTGAATTTTAGGAATTAGCCGAGTAAGAAAATTTGATAGAACTAGCGTGTAATCCGTTTGCTCCTTTGGGTTCGACACCGGTCTTACCGGTTGATTACAAATTGTTTTTGACCGTATCCCAAAAATACACACGTCAAAATGGCGCCGTTGCCGGGGAGCAATAGCTAGATTACCCCTAGGAAAATCATTTAGTGCTCAGACTATTCCATGTTTTACTTTATTTTACTTGTTACTTGCAATCCTTAAACTACTTCACTATGCTTACTTGTTTTAATTGGCTTCTCTTGTAGGTTCACTTCTTTTATGCCACCAAAGACCAAGAAGCTTACTCAAATTGTGGATAGAGATTTGAATCAACCGATAAGAGAACTAGTTAACCGATATCCTACAAGGAGTAAGACAACCAAGGATAAAGGATCAACCTCAAACGTTCAGGAAACTTCCAACACTCAAGAAGTCATAGGAGATAGAGAATAATAGACTTCCTCCTCCGCCCCCTCCTCATCAAGTCAACCAAAATAACCTTCCACCCTTGCCCCAAGCTAGAAGGGTTCTCAAGGATTATGCCACTCCTACGGCCTATGGATATCGCTCCCCAATCCTCGTACCGACGGTTGATAACCGAGATTTTGATTTGAAGACTTCCACGATCCAAATGGTCCAATGCAACCAATTCTCGGGAAGGGACAATGAGGACCCGAATTCTCACTTGACAACATTTCTTGAAGTGTGTGCCACCTTCAAGATCAATGGGTTCTCGGAAGATGCAAAGCTTCTAAGGCTTTTGATGGACAAAAATTATACGAATCATAAACACAGTTAAACCCCCTTAATTAGACATTTTGTCTATTTAACTTTTGCTTGTTAGTTCAGATATATTTTTGCAGGGTAATTCAGAGCTTAGAGAGAATACACACTAAAGAGGAGCTTTTAAAGCAGAAAAGATGTTACGAGTCAATCCAAGGTCAAGATCATATGCCGACTGAAGAAATATTAAGGATCCAGACATTGAATCACTCATAACAAATTAATCAGAAGAATCAGGAGAGGAATCAAGACAGCCCGGGAAAGAAACACATTGACAGTTTTGTGAAAAGACTACACAAAATTGTACAAAACTCACACATGGGCAAAGTGACCGGCCACTTGGGCAAGAGGTGGCCAAAGCCACCCCTCCTCCTCCTCCACCACCGGCTACCGGCGGCTTTCCTCCACCATGACCGGCGGCTTTTTCTCCTCCACATGTGGCGGCTCCTCCTTGCTCCTCCTCTCCTTCCTCCATGTGTTGGCCATCTCCTCCATCCATTTTCTCCTCCAATCACCATGGGACACTTGTGGCCATCTCCTCCTCCTCTCATGGCTATATAAGGAGGAGCTCCTCCCCTCATTTGTATGATCAATCATCATCCATAAGCAATTCACTTCTCTCTCTAAAAGTTATGTAATTGTAAGTTTGGCTTTGGAAATAAAAGATAGCTCCCTTGGCGCTTCAACGGTTGTAAGTATTATTTCTAGTATTTATTCAACTGTTTTTATTTCCTTAGTTATAATGTTTAGCGCGATGAATAGTAGCTAAACTAGTAGTTCGGTCTAAGGGGCGCACTTGTATTATAAAATGTTTTAGACTATTAACTTAGCGTCTCTCCTTAGTATTCAAAACTTATTCTATGTGCCATATATTCGGTTAGAACGTCCAAGGTAGAGTGGATGCTTGGAATGGCAAAACTCTACAGCGGGGTTCGTAAACTTGTACGGATAAGTGGATGCTTGGAATGGCAAAGCTTATCTGAGAAGTTTGACTTATCTTAAACACCATTTGGTTGATCGGGAATGATTGATCAAATGGATGCACAAAGGCTAATTTAACCGGGAATGGAGTATTAGTCTAAATAGAATAAGTGCTCTACGTCCTTGGAATAGGCTAGACAGTGTACGCAAATCGAGTGCTTGGAATGGCCTTGATACACCGTTTGAATACTTAGTAGAGTCACTAAAGGTCAATGATAAACAGGATATAATACAAGGCACCTGAAACCAAACGCTTTCCTTTAATTATAAATTACAATTTACTTTCCAGTACTAAAACCAACCAACCAACCAATCAATCAATCAATCACTTAGCTGGTAGCTTTAAAACCAACCAACCGACCTAAAACACGCTCTCTCACTGGACAACCCCCTCAAAGAACATCTATTCCCCTGATTCCCTTGGGTTCGACCCCTACTTACCACTTGCTACCCAGTAGTAAAGTCGCGAGTAGCGGACTTATAAATTTATTCTTGACGTTTGCACATAACGACAGTGCATCCATCAAAATTGGCACCGTTGCCGGGGAATCAGCCATCAGATAAAGTTCTTTGAATCGTTACGTGCTTCAAAACAACCATGTCTCGCGAAGAAAGTCACCATGACTACCAGGATGACGAAGAAATAAACCTGTACGATCAAAATGATGAGGTACCGTTTCCATTCGTCGACGATCCGGAAAAACTCATCAGAAACAGAAGAGCTCGTGATAGGGAAGCAGTTAGAAGAAACCAAGAATTACCCGAGGACCGAAATGCAGCTGGTCCAGTACAACCTCCTATCCATCCCCCACGACCACAACCTCAACCTCGATACATGCCAAGAAGAGAACCCGCTTTCGACGACTACTACAGGGATAACTACTACCGTGAACCAACTATGGGCGAGTTAAATGCCCCTAATTTCGAGACACAGCCGTGGTGCATCTATGAGAGCCCTGAATTAGAAAACATAACCATCAACGCATCAGTGGCGCACAGCCTGCCAAAATTCTCAGGAGCTCAAGGAGAATCTGCCACAACTCACCTCCAACGCCTACATGGCATTTGCCAGAATCTAAAGCCCAATCGAGTGAATATGGACGACTTCAAGTTAAAGGCATTCTATTTTTCCCTCATAGACTCGGCAAGCGACTGGTTCCTTTCATTGCCTTCCGGAAGCATCAGAACATGGGCTCAGATGCAGAAGAAATTCTTAGACAAATACTATCCGGCTGGAAGAGCAATGCAAGTAAGGAGGCAACTACAGGAAATCAAACAAGGTCCCAATGAAACCATGTACGATTACCTGGAAAAGTTCAATCACCTAGAAAGGAGCTGCTGTACCCTTGGATTGCCTGAGAAACTCGTCATCGAGTACCTCATTGATGGATTAAGACCCTTAGACAAAATGCTCTTGGATGCCTCAGCGGGAGGATCCATGATGAATCTATCATTAAGTGGCATAAGGAATCTCATCGCCAACGTTGCTGAAAATGCTCGATTTAGAGAAGAGACTACTCGTCAAGATGAATTCTCTCGATCAAAAAAGGTAGCACAAGCCGAGACATCAGTAAACTCCATGACTAAAGAGATGAAACATTTAAAGGAGATGATGATCGAGATCATACGTAGACAGCCAGTTCCGGTAAAACCTTGCGAGTTCTGTGGTTCTACAGACCACAAAACTGACGCATTCCCGACATTAATAGAAGAAGAACCGGTGGAAGTGAATATAGTGGGAGGATATCAAGGATACAACAACAACAACAACGACAGAGCTGGACAAAACAGACAGTACGGTCAAACATCCAACCCAGGCTGGCGTAACAACAACAGCTATCCTCAGACGAAGACACAACCAGCTGTCCCTCAACTAGCGCAGTCATTCTACCAACCCCCCCACCGACAATATAACCAGAACACTCCATCGGCAGGCCAATATCACCAAAAAGGGCCAAATCAGTACCAAGCCAACCTGAGCAATCAGCAGGAACCAAGCAAGTCGCTCAATGACACGATGAAGGAGCTCGCGGGAAACATTAATCAATTGGGTACTTCGCTACACCAGTACCAGGCAAAAAGTGACGGGGCAATTTCAGAATTGACCAAACAAATGTCCCAGCTCGCCACCGCAATGTCAACACTCACTACTGAACCTGGCAGACTTCCTTCACAGACCGTCCAAAATCCTAAGGCGAACATAAGCATGATAAGGAGGTCAAACATGAAGGTTACTCTAGGAGAAGTAGCACGGTCCCCAACCTACAGACTTACGACAATCACTTCAACCGTAGGAGTCGACCTGATTGGAATCAAGAAGAAGACCGACCCAATGATGGCAAAACATGGGTTACGCATGCTGACAATGGACGGTACGCGTTTACTGTTTGCATAACACCGCCGCCGATCACACACTTTGACATACCAGCATCTGGTTGGGACTCCCCAACTAATATTTATGCTTTGAAGCAAAATATTAAAGGGTCCGAGTATGCAAATCCTAAGCCAGGGAATGGGCAGAATAGCCCGACAATAGAAAGAGCCCTCACTTCAGATCATTAGCCACAACCGGAAAGAGATAAAGACCCTGGGGCCTTTACAATCACCTGTGGTATTGGTGAAACTCAGATCCATAAATGCTTAGTCGATCTAGGGGCTGCTGTCAACGCCATGCCTTCCTCCTTGTATTACCTACTAGGACTTGGTCCGTTGAAACCACCTCGATCAAATATCGAGCTAGGAGATAAATCATGCATCCGCCCGATTGGAGAACTGGAAGATGTAATACTCCATGTGGGAGAACTTGTCGTTGCTGCAGACTTCTATGTAATACCAACAGAAGAGACCTGCGAAGACAACCCACAAACAATAATATTGGGATGACCATTCCTCTACGCCACTAAAGCAAGAATCGATGTGGGCAAGGGCTCATTATCACTTAAGTTCGGCGGCAAAATTGCACACTTCTACATTAATAAGAGCCGCCCGGACACAAAGAAACCGCCAGACATAACACCTATCTCAGATCACGGTGCACAGTTTTCTGACCTGTCATTAGAGACCAAAAAAGTAACAAGACTAGCAGCTATGGTCAAAGGTCTCCCACCTTCTCAGAAACAATGGAAAGAGAAAACACCAAAACCATGGAGCTCTTACTCCAGTAAGAAGTCAGGACGAGTCAAAGCAAGAAGCAACACTGGAACGGTGGCGAAGTTTGACTTGAGCCACCCATGGGACCCAAACCAGTAATCCACAACGAGGTACTGTCGAGCCAACGACGTTAAACAAGTGCACTGGTCGGGAGGTAACCCGACACTATCTTACTTTCCGCACTTTAATTTCTGTCATTTAAATTCAGTAATTTAGTTTTAAGCTTGCATGACTTTTGAACTAAGGCACGCCTTCGTTCAAAAGTGGGGGGTGAAAACCACCTGTGTACATAAATAACATGCTTGCTGTTTTTTTAGTAATAGTATCTTTTTGAAAATATGAACTTAAGAATGTGAAAAAGATAAATCATAATTCATGCATTAACCTTGTGAAAATTCAAACTGTTTAAAAACTTAGAATGTAACTTTCCATTTGTCCTTTGTGCTGAGATAACTAGGGATGTGGAGTTGATATAAACTGCCCTAGAGAGGCTTGGCAAGCAATTAAAGGATCAGATCAAACTATATGGTTTTCGAAGTCAGTGGAGGCTGCACTTCGGGTTTTCAATGAAGATTGAAGTCATCTCTGCCATGCAGTGTTTATGCAAAAGGCGAGGATGGGAATCAGACCGTTCTATCTCCGGTCAAAGTAGCCGAGAAAATAGATGAGCGACCCTCATCTTGACCCGCGCGAAACGACAGTCAAAGTAGCCGATAAAATAGATGAGCGACCCTCACCTTGACCCGCGCAAAAATGGCAAAAACGAGAGGAGCGGGGAGGTATTTCCATAGGCTTGCGGGCGATGATTGGACCCCCCAAAAAGGCTTGAGAAAATGGACTAGCAGCCACAAAAAGGCGAAAAGCTCAATGAATCTAATCAAGAGGCCAAAGGCCCAAAATTGTGAAGGTTTTAACCGAACAAAAAGTGAAGAACATAAAAAGTCAAATCAAAGGCCAAAGGCCGATTCACTACAAAAGCAGTCCCTCGCCAAAAGAAAATCAAAGTACTCAAACCATTGAAACCCGAACTGAATCACGTGCTAGAGAAAGCTACCAGAAAACCATATAGTGCGAGACGATCCCGAGATTGCAGTCCAGGAGCCTAAAAAGGGCTATCTCCCGAGACATCCAATATAATTTGCATCTCAGCACGAAGGTACAAGTATTAAGTTTCTTCTATTTATTTACGCAGTTTCATTTGGTAATAAGTAAGCAATGCATGAATTAGGATAGATCGAGTAACACAGTCTAATTTTCATATTTCAAAGCCAACTTATAGTACAGCCCTTTAATAGCATTGTTCGGGACGAACAACTAAAAGTGTGGGGTGATCTGATGGACAAAAATTATACGAATCATAAACACAGTTAAACCCCCTTAATTAGTAGACATTTTGTCTATTTAACTTTTGCTTGTTAGTTCAGATATATTTTTGCAGGGTAATTCAGAGCTTAGAGAGAATACACACTAAAGAGGAGCTTTTAAAGCAGAAAAGATGTTACGAGTCAATCCAAGGTCAAGATCATATGCCGACTGAAGAAATATTAAGGATCCTGACGTTGAATCACTCATAACAAATTAATCAGAAGAATCAGGAGAGGAATCAAGACAGCCCGGGAAAGAAACACATTGACAGTTTTGTGAAAAGACTGCACAAAACTGTACAAAACTCACACATGGGCAAAGTGACCGGCCACTTGGGCAAGAGGTGGCCAAAGCCACCCCTCCTCCTCCTCCACCACCGGCTACCTGCGGCTTTCCTCCACCATGACCGGCGGCTTTTGCTCCTCCACATGTGGCGGCTCCTCCTTGCTCCTCCTCTCCTTCCTCCATGTGTTGGCCATCTCCTCCATCCATTTTCTCCTCCAATCACCATGGGACACTTGTGGCCATCTCCTCCTCCTCTCATGGCTATATAAGGAGGAGCTCCTCCCCTTATTTGTATGATCAATCATCATCCATAAGCAATTCACTTCTCTCTCTAAAAGTTATGTAATTGTAAGTTTGGCTTTGGAAATAAAGGATAGCTCCCTTGGCGCTTCAACGGTTGTAAGTATTATTTCTAGTATTTATTCAACTGTTTTTATTTCCTTAGTTATAATGTTTAGCGCGATGAATAGTAGCTAAACTAGTAGTTCAGTCTAAGGGGCGCACTTGTATTATAAAATGTTTTAGACTATTAACTTAGCGTCTCTCCTTAGTATTCAAAACTTATTCTATGTGCCATATATTCGGTTAGAACGTCCAAGGTAGAGTGGATGCTTGGAATGGCAAAACTCTACAGCGGGGTTCGTAAACTTGTACGGATAAGTGGATGCTTGGAATGGCAAAGCTT
Organism: Rhodiola kirilowii; assembly: GCA_033675215.1. NCBI lineage: Eukaryota > Viridiplantae > Streptophyta > Magnoliopsida > Saxifragales > Crassulaceae > Rhodiola > Rhodiola kirilowii. The sequence goes on from CM066201.1 coordinate 9,723,740, forward strand.
ATCTGAGAAGTTTGACTTATCTTAAACACCATTTGGTTGATCGGGAATGATTGATCAAATGGATGCACATAGGCTAATATAACCGGGAATGGAGTATTAGTCTAAATAGAATAAGTGCTCTACGTCCTTGGAATAAGCTAGACAGTGTACGCAAATTGAGTGCTTGGAATGGCCTTGATACACCGTTTGAATACTTAGTAGAGTCACTAAAGGTCAATGATAAACAGGATATAATACAAGGCCCCTGAAACCGAACGCTTTCCTTTAATTATCAATTACAATTTACTTTCCAGTACTAAAACCAACAAACCAACCAATCAATCAATCAATCACTTAGCTGGTAGCTTTAAAACCAACCAACTGACCTAAAACACGCTCTCTCGCTGGACAACCCCCTCAAAGAACATCTATTCCCCTGATTCCCTTGGGTTCGACCCCTACTTACCACTTGCTACCCAGTAGTAAAGTCGCGAGTAGCGGACTTATAAATTTATTCTTGACGTTTGCACATAACGACTGTGCATCCATCAGCTTTTCCCCTTCTCCCTCACGGGAAAGGCGAAGGATTGGTTGAGGAGTCAAACTCCCGATAGTTTCACCACTTGGGAGGAGCTCGCCGTGGCATTTCTAAACAAATACTTCCCTCCTTCCAAGACGGCATACTATAGGAATAAAATTACAAATTTCTCACAATTGGATGGGGAAAACCTCTATGAAGCATGTGAGCGGTATAAAGAATATCAAAGGCTCTGTCCTCACCACAACCTCGATGATCTACATGTTTTCCATACCTTCTACCACGGTGTTGATGGTTACTCTCGCCTTGCTCTTGACACCGCCTCGGGCGGAGCTATCATGGAACTAGAACCACATGAAGGGTTCGCGGTAATAGAGAAAATGACGAATAACTACTTCATGTGGGAAAGTGAGAGAGGAAACCCGAGAAGAAGACATGAAAGGCATGAGGTTAAAGCGGTGAGCTCTAGTGATTATGATGCTTTGAGGAAGGACTTTGAGAGCCTATTGGATGAAGTCTTCAAACTAAAACACCCGGAAAAAGAAGCTTCAACAAACCAAGGATGTGATATTTGTGAGGTCTGCGAGCACGAGACCGTTTCTTGTCCCTTGGTTCAAAGGGACGTGCAAGGGCAAGGTTATGGAGAAGTCAATTTTGTGGGAGGAAACCAAAGTAGAGACTATGGAACTAGTGCCAATCAAGGGCAAAGCTCTCAAGCGAATTATACTTCCCCCGAAATTCTCTTCGGGATGGAGAAATCACCCCAATTTCTCCTACAAGACCACTAATCCTACTCGCCCCGACTTTGGATCCACACCTCCCGGATTCGGTCCTAAACCTACTCAATCCAATCAAGGGTTCCAACCTAGGAACCAATATCAAGGTCAAGGACCGACCTTGCTTCAAAGAAACCAAGGGCAACAATATCAATCTCAAGCTCAAAGGCCCTATCAACAAGTGGAAGCTCCTCCACAACCTTCAAATGAACCATCCGGTGTGGAAGCCATGCTAGCCAAAATCCTTGCACAACAAGAGAGGGCAAGTAGGGACGTTCAAGCTAAATTTGAAGACATGCAAACTCAGTTTGAGAGATTGGAGACCCACAACAAAATGCTTGAAAGT